>CM068371.1:141481187-142888733 GCA_034769895.1 Magicicada septendecula
ATTCGCTGTTCATAAGATCAGCTGATTTTGACATCAACCTCAAAATGTTAGGTTAAACAAACACCACTGTTCGGTGCTACTCCCCTGTGGAACGTCCTCTTCTTGGCTTCCTGAAAATCTACAACAACTACCCTCTACAATAAAGAATACACGTTTGATTATTTAACATAAAATATTCAGAGTATTTATTTATGTAAATCACTGATTTCCTCTTCTTCCAGTATACAAGTATTATAATCGATCTTTTCAGTCAACAATACATTGGATCGATTTATTTAGGTAAACATTTGAATTATCATTAAATATATTTTTTATGATTTTATAATTTTATCCTTGATTAGACATTAAACAACATATAATCGTTTTATTAATTTCCCCAGGGTTAAGGGTAAGTTCTTTGTGTTATGAGACAGTCAGAAATGAATAATTATATACTATGCTTTACAAGATAAAAATAATAAATTTCGAATTTTTGGTTTATTTCGTAGTATGTAGTTCCGGATTTGTCCGCAAGAGTGCAGATTATTTCTTTATTATACACATGGAATCATTTACGAAATTATTGGAACTGCACAAACGATTTGAACATGAGGATTTCTTGGTTAATAATTATTAATGACGTTTATATTACCTCTTTCCTCGAAGTTTTTACTTAAATGGAGCTGTTTCTAGGTTGTAGTTCTAGTTGTTTAGTAATTTCGTTGAATGTCCATAAGATACAATCTCGCAAAAATCTCGAAGTGCTGTTTAACTAGGCCAGATCTTGGTAATTGGTTATTTCACTTTTTTATCGGGTAAAGCACGTTATAGTTGATATCTCGAAGGAGTTTGAACATAAAGTGGATACTGTGAGTTAATTTTTATTGCATTTGGCGTCGAGTTGTGACTGGTTAAGTAACGTTTTATTTGTGACATTACTTTTTCTCAACCGAACGGTTTTCCAATCACGTTTTAACAATTAATTCTTAGTTGTTACCCGGTTACTCTTAGTAACCAATAATTTTTATATCATTTTTTTATTGGTGCTTCTATCTACTTTTGAGTATATAGGCTGTTTTTTAATTATTATAAATTTATTTCTTATTTATAGAAAAATAATTCTTTTTACTTTGGTTTATTATCCAATTTGATTTATATAAGGTTTTTCCGTTTATTTTCTTATAACCTTAGATATAGGTCTTTAATATTATTATTTCCTTTAATTGAATTTATATATTATTTATTAATTCCTTATAGTATCCTTACACTGCACTATTTTCTTCTGCCATTTTACTCATACAGTATTATTTTATTTTTTATTATTATTTTATATTTAACTCTTTTATTTTTAACCCTGGGTTATCTCATATTCAAACATAATTATTCTATTAAATATAAAATTAAACCTAGGTACTAAATTTTAGTTGCCTACACAATACAAATCATACAATATTTAAACAAAACACATAATTGGTTACTAGCAATACAGTCTACTATTATAATCAATTGTTTCTACATCTACAGCATAAATCTGTGAGATGCTCCCTTCAAAGTCACTTATTTACTCACTGGGTACACTATAACTCATTTGGTACACTTTACATCAATTAAGTATAGTTTATAATGTTTTGTGATATAAAGTAATTTAGAGCTAGGTTATATTATACCCATTTCTGACCTTTATGGTGGGGTGATTAAGTTATCATTTTTGGGACTGGGTTATGTAACGTTACAGTAAGCCCCCCCCCTCCCACTAGAACAAATTTATTTTCATTTTACTTGTTCCCAAAATAAATTGTTGATTGCTTCAATTTTCATATCTGGTTTTTATATCTTCCTTCATTTCAGACTGGTTATTATACCTGTTATTCGGGTTAAATGGTAACTGCTGTTTTTCTTACTCAACTCATCTCTCTCTTGGAGGCAGATTCATCAATGATTTATATTCTCTGGGTAGTGGTACTTCACATTTTACTACTTGATAAGGACTGGTCACACTAATCATAAAAAACTTGTTTTAACACTTATTTTCTTTACTTCTATAAATTCGCTTTCTCAATTAAGCTTCTGTCTGCTATCTTCCTTCTACTTTCTTCATCTATACTTCTGGAATCTAATATCACTCTTTTCAGCTATTTTATAATTATTATCCCTTAAATATTCAATTTCCCTACATTTTTCCCCTATCCTGTGCGGTGGTTCAGTTCGGGTGGCCACTTTTGGGTCCATAACTCCGCTGTCCATCCTTACACCTTCTGAGACCAGGGGAACATCATCCCTGCTCAGGAAAATTATTGCCGGAACATTTCTACGGTCAATTCGTTATAATAAAAAGATTACAAGTAGTCGATTAGCGACTCATGCTAAACACTTTTGGGATTCTTCATACTGTAGCTGTTTGCATTTAATTATATATTTCCTCTTCTTGATTCCTTTTTCTTTTCCGTTAACTAAGTAGCATATAACATTATTGATAGGCATTATTTTAAAATCCTTTTACCTTTCCTTCTTGGACATATTTTCTCCGTATCATTTCTTCTTATATCATCTTCAATTCCGAGAAATTCTAATTATTTTGTTGTATTAATTATTATCCTCCTTCAGCTTCATTGTAGTCATTAAATTATTCATTATTCTTCTTATTTGAGCACATTACCATCAATTGTTTTTATTCATTTAATTTTTCTTCTGTTCGTTACCATCAAAAATATTATTTTTTTCTATCATTCCATTTTAAATCAGTTCTTTTGTAAATATTATTTAATCATCTGTTCTCTTTTTCTTGGTGGTTTGTTGTTTGTTAAACCAAATTATATCGTTTTGAAATATTTAAAGTACGTGGTACTTACATACTTTTATTAAATCATATTGGTTCCTGAATAAATATTTAGTAAGTTGTTCTTAAAGTTTTTTTTTGGAAATTTTGGGGTTTAGTCTTTTATTTTAAATTATATTGTTTCGAAATAACTTGAGTAAGTTGTCCTTACAGTTTTTTAGAATTTTGGGGTTTTATCCGCTATTCAATGGGTTGCTTGGTTGGTTTTCAAAAATTCAGTCCCCTTTTTTCTGGTTTGTTATTATTTAGGTTAACCATGGTCCATTAACTCAGGTATTCCATGTTCTCGGATTACTGGGGTGTTCGTAATTAATTCTCTCCTTGATAATCTTCTTAC
This sequence comes from Magicicada septendecula, assembly GCA_034769895.1. NCBI lineage: Eukaryota > Metazoa > Arthropoda > Insecta > Hemiptera > Cicadidae > Magicicada > Magicicada septendecula. The sequence goes on from CM068371.1 coordinate 141,484,340, forward strand.
CATCCTGCTCTCTCCACTTTTCTGCTGTGAAACCTTCATTTAAGTACGGGTCTTCCGTCATTGTTAGTTCCTCTCTAACTAACAGGTATTGTACCTCCTCTGACATAACATATTCCCTCATTTTTAATAGCATTCCATTCCCTCTTTCCTCTGTATTATTTACCCAACGTTTTGCTGATATATTTCATATTAAAATATAGCTGATGTTGTCAGATACTCTTTGACCGTGGCTCTAGTATTAATTTTAAATCTATTTAAGTTTTTCTTTATTATTTTATGGTGGTTTACCTTGGCCATTTTTATAAAGTTTTTTCTATAATTCATACTTTTACTTAACTCCCTTCGCTCATTAATGGGGATGTTAAATGCACTAATTAATCCACCCTTCCTCATCTCCAATTCTTCTTTCGTATTCAATATTTTTCTTTTCTACCTATTTTTCTTATTTTCTTGATATTCTCTTCCATGGTTTGGATATTCTCTTGGTTTTGGCTATTTTTATATTCCTTCATGCTCTCTTCTGTATTCGTACTTACTTTAAAACCTTCGGAAGTGCTGTCTAACGTTTCATCCAAATTATTAAAACTACTGTTCAATTGCTTTATTTGTCTCCTCCTTGTATGTATCTGCTTTTTGGCTAAGTGTGTTACTGATCATGTCAATCTTCTCATGAATTTGTTTTATATATTTAGTACTTTCTTCAAATTTTGCGTTCATATATTCCCTTTGTCCGTTAATAGTTTCTTTCAATTCGTGATATTGTTCATCTCATGGTTTTGTTTAGATATTTCCATGAATGGTCTCAATTTCCTCATTGGTTTGCTTTGAGTTTTCCTCCTGTTTCTTAAAATTTTCATCTATTTTATCAAATTTCTCGGCTATAAATCTCATCATGTCTTGCCAATTTGGTTCTCTCCTGGCTTCCGCTTTGTCTGTTGGTCCCCTTGGTATCCTCTTCAACTATTTCCTTTTCCGTGTTCATAATTGCTTCAGTTTCTTATTTATCCCCCATTGGTTGTTCCATTTCACTGTCTGTAAATATTTCTATCTCTCGTTCCTGTCCACCTTCTTCCTTCTCCTTTTCTTCTGTTCTCTTCTTCAATCTGCCTCTGGTATTATGCATTTATTGTTTTCTCATAACTGCCGACGATAATTAGGTTTTTTGTTATATTATTTTGTTAAATATCTCAAAATTCTTTTCTAATTACAGCCCTTTTACGTTGAGCGCCAATCTGTAACGTGAATCATTCTGTGGTACTTTCCGAGGAGTCTTTGGATGTGACCTATTGTGTGCTCGTCTTATTTAATTACGCCCCACTGTTGTAAGCGCCAATCTGTAACGTTCTCGCTTTCTAGGTGTGACTTCCGTCTTATTCAAGCCCCAATGTTGGGTTTGCCAATTTGTAACGTAATCGCTTGTATCTCGTAAAAGTATCTTATTATTAATTTAAGCTTTCCCAATTAAGCCCCAAAGTTGATTTCGCCAATTTGTAATGAGATCTCTTTTTATGAGGTATAGAGTTATTTTTTGAAAGTCTCGGAGCGGTGAGAGTACCTTTTTGCGATCGTCACTTATGAATTATAATTATTAATGTTCAAATCAATTGGATTTGATGTTTATCAAACGAAACAGAAATCGAGTGTGTGTGATTTGGTAGCGATTAAGGAAGTTGTTTAATCTTAGTTAGAAGAGAGAGTAAGAACAATTTTGTTACACCCAGATTATACAATTTCTTATTTTTAAATATTCGCTGTTCATAAGATCAGCTGATTTTGACATCAACCTCAAAATGTTAGGTTAAACAAACACCACTGTTCGGTGATACTCCCCTGTGGAACGTCCTCTTCTTGGCTTCCTGAAAATCTACAACAACTACCCTCTACAATAAAGAATACACGTTTGATTATTTCACATAAAATATTCAGAGTATTTATTTATGTAAATCACTGATTTCCTCTTCTTCCAGTATACAAGTATTATAATCGATCTTTTCAGTCAACAATACATTGGATCGATTTATTTAGGTAAACATTTGAATTATCATTAAATATATTTTTTATGATTTTATAATTTTATCCTTGATTAGACATTAAACAACATATAATTCGTTTTATTAATTTCCCCAGGGTTAAGGGTAAGTTCTTTGTGTTATGAGACGGTCAGAAATGAATAATTATATACTATGCTTTACAAGATAAAAATAATAAATTTCGAATTTTTGGTTTATTTCGTAGTATGTAGTTCCGGATTTGTCCGCAAGAGTGCAGATTATTTCTTTATTATACACATGGAATCATTTACGAAATATTGGAACTGCACAACGATTTGACATGAGGATTTCTTGGTTAATAATTATTAATAACGTTTATATTACCTCTTTCCTCGAAGTTTTTACTTAAATGGAGCTGTTTCTAGCGTTGTAGTTCTAGTTGTTTAGTAATTTCGTTGAATGTCCATAAGATACAATCTCGCAAAAATCTCGAAGTGCTGTTTAACTAGGCCAGATCTGGTAATTGGTTATTTCACTTTTTTATCGGGTAAAGCACGTTATAGTTGATATCTGAAGGAGTTTGAACATAAAGTGGATACTGTGAGTTAATTTTTATTGCATTTTGGCACTGTTACCGAAAGTTTTGAATGGTTTTAATAAAATTTTTGTGACATTACTTTTTCTCAACCGAACGGTTTCCAATCGTTTTAACAATTAATTCATATGTTGTTACCCGGTTACTCTTAGTAACCAATAATTTTTATATCATTTTTTATTGGTGCTTCTATCTACTTTTGAGTATATAGGCTGTTTTTAATTATTATAAATTTATTTCTTATTTATAGAAAAATAATTCTTTTTAACTTTGGTTTATTATCCAATTTGATTTATATAAGGTTTTTCCGTTTATTTTCTTATAACCTTAGATATAGGTCTTTAATATTATTATTTCCTTTAATTGAATTTATATATTATTTATTAATTCCTTATAGTATCCTTACACTGCACTATTTTCTTCTGCCATTTTACTCATACAGTATTATTTTATTTTTATTATTATTTTATATTTAACTCTTTTATTTTTAACCCTGGGTTATCTCATATTCAAACATAATTATTCTATTAAATATAAAATTAAACCTAGGTACTAAATTTTAGTTGCCTACACAATACAAATCATACAATATTTAAACAAAACACATAATTGGTTACTAGCAATACAGTCTACTATTATAATCAATTGTTTCTACATCTACAGCATAAATCTGTGAGATGCTCCCTTCAAAGTCACTTATTTACTCACTGGGTACACTATAACTCATTTGGTACACTTTACATCAATTAAGTATAGTTTATAATGTTTTGTGATATAAAGTAATTTAGAGCTAGGTATATTATACCCATTTCTGACCTTTATGGTGGGGTGATTAAGTTATCATTTTTGGGACTGGGTTATGTAACGTTACATAAAGCCCCCCCCCCCACTAGAACAAATTTATTTTCATTTTACTTGTTCCCAAAATAAATTGTTGATTGCTTCAATTTTCATATCTGGTTTTATATCTTCCTTCATTTCAGACTGGTTATATACCTGTTATTCGGTTAAATGGTAACTGCTGTTTTCTTACTCAACTCTCTCTCTCTTGGAGGCAGATTCATCAATGATTTATATTCTCTGGGTAGTGGTACTTCCACATTTTACTTGATAAGGACTGGTCACACTAATCATAAAAAACTTGTTTTAACACTTATTTTCTTTTACTTCTATAAATTCGCTTTCTCAATTAAGCTTCTGTCTGCTATCTTCCTTCTACTTTCTTCATCTATACTTCTGGAATCTAATATCACTCTTTTCAGCTATTTTATAATTATTATCCCTTAAATATTCAATTTCCCTAACATTTTTCCCTATCCTGTGCGGTGGTTCAGTTCGGGTGGTCACTTTTGGGTCCATAACTCCGCTGTCCATCCTTACACCTTCTGAGACCAGGGGAACATCATCCCTGCTCAGGAAAATTATTGCCGGAACATTTCTACGGTCAATTCGTTATAATAAAAAGATTACAAGTAGTCGATTAGCGACTCATACTAAACACTTTTGGGATTCTTCATACTGTAGCTGTTTGCATTTAATTATATATTTCCTCTTCTTGATTCCTTTTTCTTTTCCCTTAACTAATAGCATATAACATTATTGATAGGCATTATTTTAAAATCCTTTTACCTTTCCTTCTTGGACATATTTTCCCCGTATCATTTCTTCTTATATCATCTTCAATTCCGAGAAATTCTAAATTATTGTTGTATTAATTATTATCCTCCTTCAGCTTCATTGTAGTCATTAAATTATTCATTATTCTTCTTATTTGAGCACATTACCATCAATTGTTTTTATTCATTTAATTTTTCTTCTGTTCGTTACCATCAAAAATATTATTTTTTCTATCATTCCATTGTAATCAGTTCTTTGTAAATATTATTTAATCATCTGTTCTCTTTTTCTTGGTGGTTTGTTGTTTGTTAAACCAAATTATATCGTTTTGAAATATTTAAAGTACGTGGTACTTACATACTTTTATTAAATCATATTGTTCCTGAATAAATATTTAGTAAGTTGTTCTTACAGTTTTTTTTGGAATTTTGGGGTTTAGTCTTTTATTTTAAATTATATTGTTTCGAAATAACTTGAGTAAGTTGTCCTTACAGTTTTTTAGAATTTTGGGGTTTTATCCGCTATTCAATGGGTTGCTTGGTTGGTTTTCAAAAATTCAGTCCCCTTTTTTCTGGTTTGTTATTATTTAGGTTAACCATGGTCCATTAACTCAGGTATTCCATGTTCTCGGATTACTGGGGTGTTCGTAATTAATTCTCTCCTTGATAATCTTCTTACCATCCTGCTCTCCCACTTTTCTGCTGTGAAACCTTCATTTAAGTACGGGTCTTCCGTCATTGTTAGTTCCTCTCTAACTAACAGGTATTGTACCTCCTCTGACATAACATATTCCCTCATTTTTAATAGCATTCCATTCCCTCTTTCCTCTGTATTATTTACCCAACGTTTTGCTGATATATTTCATATTAAAAATATAGCTGATGTTGTCAGATACTCTTTGACCGTGGCTATATTTAAGTAATATTTAAATCTATTTAAGTTTTTCTTTATTATTTTATGGTGGTTTACCTTGGCCATTTTTATAAAGTTTTTTCTATAATTCATACTTTTACTTAACTCCCTTCGCTCATTAATGGGGATGTTAAATGCACTAATTAATCCACCCTTCCTCATCTCCAATTCTTCTTTCGTATTCAATATTTTCTTTCTACCTATTTTTCTTATTTTCTTGATATTCTCTTCCATGGTTTGGATATTCTCTTGGTTTTGGCTATTTTTATATTCCTTCATGCTCTCTTCTGTATTCGTACTTACTTTAAAACCTTCGGAAGTGCTGTCTAACGTTTCATCCAAATTATTAAAACTACTGTTCATTTGCGTATTTGTCTCCTCCTTGTATGTATCTGCTTTTTGGCTAAGTGTGTTACTGATCATGTCAATCTTCTCATGAATTTGTTTTATATATTTAGTACTTTCTTCAAATTTTGCGTTCATATATTCCCTTTGTCCGTTAATAGTTTCTTTCAATTCGTGATATTGTTCATTCATGGTTTGTTTAATATTTCCATGAATGGTCTCAATTTCCTCATTGGTTTGCTTTGAGTTTTCCTCCTGTTTCTTAAAATTTTCATCTATTTTATCAAATTTCTCGGCTATAAATCTCATCATGTCTTGCCAATTTGGTTCTCTCCTGGCTTCCGCTTTGTCTGGTTGGTCCCCTTGGGTATCCTCTTCAACTATTTCCTTTTCCGTGTTCATAATTGCTTCAGTTTCTTATTTATCCCCCATTGGTTGTTCCATTTCACTGTCTGTAAATATTTCTATCTCTCGTTCCTGTCCACCTTCTTCCTTCTCCTTTTCTTCTGTTCTCTTCTTCAATCTGCCTCTGGTATTATGCATTTATTGTTTTCTCATAACTGCCGACGATAATTAGGTTTTTTGTTATATTATTTTGTTAAATATCTCAAAATTCTTTTCTAATTACAGCCCTTTTACGTTGAGCGCCAATCTGTAACGTGAATCATTCTGTGGTACTTTCCGAGGAGTCTTTGGATGTGACCTATTGTGTGCTCGTCTTATTTAATTACGCCCCACTGTTGTAAGCGCCAATCTGTAACGTTCTCGCTTTCTAGGTGTGACTTCCGTCTTATTCAAGCCCCAATGTTGGGTTTGCCAATTTGTAACGTAATCGCTTGTATCTCGTAAAAGTATCTTATTATTAATTTAAGCTTTCCCAATTAAGCCCCAAAGTTGATTTCGCCAATTTGTAATGAGATCTCTTTTTATGAGGTATAGAGTTATTTTTTGAAAGTCTCGGAGCGGTGAGAGTACCTTTTTGCGATCGTCACTTATGAATTATAATTATTAATGTTCAAATCAATTGGATTTGATGTTTATCAAACGAAACAGAAATCGAGTGTGTGTGATTTGGTAGCGATTAAGGAAGTTGTTTAATCTTAGTTAGAAGAGAGAGTAAGAACAATTTTGTTACACCCAGATTATACAATTTCTTATTTTTAAATATTCGCTGTTCATAAGATCAGCTGATTTTGACATCAACCTCAAAATGTTAGGTTAAACAAACACCACTGTTCGGTGATACTCCCCTGTGGAACGTCCTCTTCTTGGCTTCCTGAAAATCTACAACAACTACCCTCTACAATAAAGAATACACGTTTGATTATTTCACATAAAATATTCAGAGTATTTATTTATGTAAATCACTGATTTCCTCTTCTTCCAGTATACAAGTATTATAATCGATCTTTTCAGTCAACAATACATTGGATCGATTTATTTAGGTAAACATTTGAATTATCATAAAATATATTTTTTATGATTTTATAATTTTATCCTTGATTAGACATTAAACAACATATAATTCGTTTTATTAATTTCCCCAGGGTTAAGGGTAAGTTCTTTGTGTTATGAGACGGTCAGAAATGAATAATTATATACTATGCTTTACAAGATAAAAATAATAAATTTCGAATTTTTGGTTTATTTCGTAGTATGTAGTTCCGGATTTGTCCGCAAGAGTGCAGATTATTTCTTTATTATACACATGGAATCATTTACGAAATATTGGAACTGCACAACGATTTGACATGAGGATTTCTTGGTTAATAATTATTAATAACGTTTATATTACCTCTTTCCTCGAAGTTTTTACTTAAATGGAGCTGTTTCTAGCGTTGTAGTTCTAGTTGTTTAGTAATTTCGTTGAATGTCCATAAGATACAATCTCGCAAAAATCTCGAAGTGCTGTTTAACTAGGCCAGATCTGGTAATTGGTTATTTCACTTTTTTATCGGGTAAAGCACGTTATAGTTGATATCTGAAGGAGTTTGAACATAAAGTGGATACTGTGAGTTAATTTTTATTGCATTTTGGCACTGTTACCGAAAGTTTTGAATGGTTTTAATAAAATTTTTGTGACATTACTTTTTCTCAACCGAACGGTTTCCAATCGTTTTAACAATTAATTCATATGTTGTTACCCGGTTACTCTTAGTAACCAATAATTTTTATATCATTTTTTATTGGTGCTTCTATCTACTTTTGAGTATATAGGCTGTTTTTAATTATTATAAATTTATTTCTTATTTATAGAAAAATAATTCTTTTTAACTTTGGTTTATTATCCAATTTGATTTATATAAGGTTTTTCCGTTTATTTTCTTATAACCTTAGATATAGGTCTTTAATATTATTATTTCCTTTAATTGAATTTATATATTATTTATTAATTCCTTATAGTATCCTTACACTGCACTATTTTCTTCTGCCATTTTACTCATACAGTATTATTTTATTTTTATTATTATTTTATATTTAACTCTTTTATTTTTAACCCTGGGTTATCTCATATTCAAACATAATTATTCTATTAAATATAAAATTAAACCTAGGTACTAAATTTTAGTTGCCTACACAATACAAATCATACAATATTTAAACAAAACACATAATTGGTTACTAGCAATACAGTCTACTATTATAATCAATTGTTTCTACATCTACAGCATAAATCTGTGAGATGCTCCCTTCAAAGTCACTTATTTACTCACTGGGTACACTATAACTCATTTGGTACACTTTACATCAATTAAGTATAGTTTATAATGTTTTGTGATATAAAGTAATTTAGAGCTAGGTATATTATACCCATTTCTGACCTTTATGGTGGGGTGATTAAGTTATCATTTTTGGGACTGGGTTATGTAACGTTACATAAAGCCCCCCCCCCCACTAGAACAAATTTATTTTCATTTTACTTGTTCCCAAAATAAATTGTTGATTGCTTCAATTTTCATATCTGGTTTTATATCTTCCTTCATTTCAGACTGGTTATATACCTGTTATTCGGTTAAATGGTAACTGCTGTTTTCTTACTCAACTCTCTCTCTCTTGGAGGCAGATTCATCAATGATTTATATTCTCTGGGTAGTGGTACTTCCACATTTTACTTGATAAGGACTGGTCACACTAATCATAAAAAACTTGTTTTAACACTTATTTTCTTTTACTTCTATAAATTCGCTTTCTCAATTAAGCTTCTGTCTGCTATCTTCCTTCTACTTTCTTCATCTATACTTCTGGAATCTAATATCACTCTTTTCAGCTATTTTATAATTATTATCCCTTAAATATTCAATTTCCCTAACATTTTTCCCTATCCTGTGCGGTGGTTCAGTTCGGGTGGTCACTTTTGGGTCCATAACTCCGCTGTCCATCCTTACACCTTCTGAGACCAGGGGAACATCATCCCTGCTCAGGAAAATTATTGCCGGAACATTTCTACGGTCAATTCGTTATAATAAAAAGATTACAAGTAGTCGATTAGCGACTCATACTAAACACTTTTGGGATTCTTCATACTGTAGCTGTTTGCATTTAATTATATATTTCCTCTTCTTGATTCCTTTTTCTTTTCCCTTAACTAATAGCATATAACATTATTGATAGGCATTATTTTAAAATCCTTTTACCTTTCCTTCTTGGACATATTTTCCCCGTATCATTTCTTCTTATATCATCTTCAATTCCGAGAAATTCTAAATTATTGTTGTATTAATTATTATCCTCCTTCAGCTTCATTGTAGTCATTAAATTATTCATTATTCTTCTTATTTGAGCACATTACCATCAATTGTTTTTATTCATTTAATTTTTCTTCTGTTCGTTACCATCAAAAATATTATTTTTTCTATCATTCCATTGTAATCAGTTCTTTGTAAATATTATTTAATCATCTGTTCTCTTTTTCTTGGTGGTTTGTTGTTTGTTAAACCAAATTATATCGTTTTGAAATATTTAAAGTACGTGGTACTTACATACTTTTATTAAATCATATTGTTCCTGAATAAATATTTAGTAAGTTGTTCTTACAGTTTTTTTTTGGAATTTTGGGGTTTAGTCTTTTATTTTAAATTATATTGTTTCGAAATAACTTGAGTAAGTTGTCCTTACAGTTTTTTAGAATTTTGGGGTTTTATCCGCTATTCAATGGGTTGCTTGGTTGGTTTTCAAAAATTCAGTCCCCTTTTTTCTGGTTTGTTATTATTTAGGTTAACCATGGTCCATTAACTCAGGTATTCCATGTTCTCGGATTACTGGGGTGTTCGTAATTAATTCTCTCCTTGATAATCTTCTTACCATCCTGCTCTCCCACTTTTCTGCTGTGAAACCTTCATTTAAGTACGGGTCTTCCGTCATTGTTAGTTCCTCTCTAACTAACAGGTATTGTACCTCCTCTGACATAACATATTCCCTCATTTTTAATAGCATTCCATTCCCTCTTTCCTCTGTATTATTTACCCAACGTTTTGCTGATATATTTCATATTAAAAATATAGCTGATGTTGTCAGATACTCTTTGACCGTGGCTATATTTAAGTAATATTTAAATCTATTTAAGTTTTTCTTTATTATTTTATGGTGGTTTACCTTGGCCATTTTTATAAAGTTTTTTCTATAATTCATACTTTTACTTAACTCCCTTCGCTCATTAATGGGGATGTTAAATGCACTAATTAATCCACCCTTCCTCATCTCCAATTCTTCTTTCGTATTCAATATTTTCTTTCTACCTATTTTTCTTATTTTCTTGATATTCTCTTCCATGGTTTGGATATTCTCTTGGTTTTGGCTATTTTTATATTCCTTCATGCTCTCTTCTGTATTCGTACTTACTTTAAAACCTTCGGAAGTGCTGTCTAACGTTTCATCCAAATTATTAAAACTACTGTTCATTTGCGTATTTGTCTCCTCCTTGTATGTATCTGCTTTTTGGCTAAGTGTGTTACTGATCATGTCAATCTTCTCATGAATTTGTTTTATATATTTAGTACTTTCTTCAAATTTTGCGTTCATATATTCCCTTTGTCCGTTAATAGTTTCTTTCAATTCGTGATATTGTTCATTCATGGTTTGTTTAATATTTCCATGAATGGTCTCAATTTCCTCATTGGTTTGCTTTGAGTTTTCCTCCTGTTTCTTAAAATTTTCATCTATTTTATCAAATTTCTCGGCTATAAATCTCATCATGTCTTGCCAATTTGGTTCTCTCCTGGCTTCCGCTTTGTCTGGTTGGTCCCCTTGGGTATCCTCTTCAACTATTTCCTTTTCCGTGTTCATAATTGCTTCAGTTTCTTATTTATCCCCCATTGGTTGTTCCATTTCACTGTCTGTAAATATTTCTATCTCTCGTTCCTGTCCACCTTCTTCCTTCTCCTTTTCTTCTGTTCTCTTCTTCAATCTGCCTCTGGTATTATGCATTTATTGTTTTCTCATAACTGCCGACGATAATTAGGTTTTTTGTTATATTATTTTGTTAAATATCTCAAAATTCTTTTCTAATTACAGCCCTTTTACGTTGAGCGCCAATCTGTAACGTGAATCATTCTGTGGTACTTTCCGAGGAGTCTTTGGATGTGACCTATTGTGTGCTCGTCTTATTTAATTACGCCCCACTGTTGTAAGCGCCAATCTGTAACGTTCTCGCTTTCTAGGTGTGACTTCCGTCTTATTCAAGCCCCAATGTTGGGTTTGCCAATTTGTAACGTAATCGCTTGTATCTCGTAAAAGTATCTTATTATTAATTTAAGCTTTCCCAATTAAGCCCCAAAGTTGATTTCGCCAATTTGTAATGAGATCTCTTTTTATGAGGTATAGAGTTATTTTTTGAAAGTCTCGGAGCGGTGAGAGTACCTTTTTGCGATCGTCACTTATGAATTATAATTATTAATGTTCAAATCAATTGGATTTGATGTTTATCAAACGAAACAGAAATCGAGTGTGTGTGATTTGGTAGCGATTAAGGAAGTTGTTTAATCTTAGTTAGAAGAGAGAGTAAGAACAATTTTGTTACACCCAGATTATACAATTTCTTATTTTTAAATATTCGCTGTTCATAAGATCAGCTGATTTTGACATCAACCTCAAAATGTTAGGTTAAACAAACACCACTGTTCGGTGATACTCCCCTGTGGAACGTCCTCTTCTTGGCTTCCTGAAAATCTACAACAACTACCCTCTACAATAAAGAATACACGTTTGATTATTTCACATAAAATATTCAGAGTATTTATTTATGTAAATCACTGATTTCCTCTTCTTCCAGTATACAAGTATTATAATCGATCTTTTCAGTCAACAATACATTGGATCGATTTATTTAGGTAAACATTTGAATTATCATAAAATATATTTTTTATGATTTTATAATTTTATCCTTGATTAGACATTAAACAACATATAATTCGTTTTATTAATTTCCCCAGGGTTAAGGGTAAGTTCTTTGTGTTATGAGACGGTCAGAAATGAATAATTATATACTATGCTTTACAAGATAAAAATAATAAATTTCGAATTTTTGGTTTATTTCGTAGTATGTAGTTCCGGATTTGTCCGCAAGAGTGCAGATTATTTCTTTATTATACACATGGAATCATTTACGAAATATTGGAACTGCACAACGATTCGACATGAGGATTTCTTGGTTAATAATTATTAATAACGTTTATATTACCTCTTTCCTCGAAGTTTTTACTTAAATGGAGCTGTTTCTAGCGTTGTAGTTCTAGTTGTTTAGTAATTTCGTTGAATGTCCATAAGATACAATCTCGCAAAAATCTCGAAGTGCTGTTTAACTAGGCCAGATCTGGTAATTGGTTATTTCACTTTTTTATCGGGTAAAGCACGTTATAGTTGATATCTGAAGGAGTTTGAACATAAAGTGGATACTGTGAGTTAATTTTTATTGCATTTTGGCACTGTTACCGAAAGTTTTGAATGGTTTTAATAAAATTTTTGTGACATTACTTTTTCTCAACCGAACGGTTTCCAATCGTTTTAACAATTAATTCATATGTTGTTACCCGGTTACTCTTAGTAACCAATAATTTTTATATCATTTTTTATTGGTGCTTCTATCTACTTTTGAGTATATAGGCTGTTTTTAATTATTATAAATTTATTTCTTATTTATAGAAAAATAATTCTTTTTAACTTTGGTTTATTATCCAATTTGATTTATATAAGGTTTTTCCGTTTATTTTCTTATAACCTTAGATATAGGTCTTTAATATTATTATTTCCTTTAATTGAATTTATATATTATTTATTAATTCCTTATAGTATCCTTACACTGCACTATTTTCTTCTGCCATTTTACTCATACAGTATTATTTTATTTTTATTATTATTTTATATTTAACTCTTTTATTTTTAACCCTGGGTTATCTCATATTCAAACATAATTATTCTATTAAATATAAAATTAAACCTAGGTACTAAATTTTAGTTGCCTACACAATACAAATCATACAATATTTAAACAAAACACATAATTGGTTACTAGCAATACAGTCTACTATTATAATCAATTGTTTCTACATCTACAGCATAAATCTGTGAGATGCTCCCTTCAAAGTCACTTATTTACTCACTGGGTACACTATAACTCATTTGGTACACTTTACATCAATTAAGTATAGTTTATAATGTTTTGTGATATAAAGTAATTTAGAGCTAGGTATATTATACCCATTTCTGACCTTTATGGTGGGGTGATTAAGTTATCATTTTTGGGACTGGGTTATGTAACGTTACATAAAGCCCCCCCCCACTAGAACAAATTTATTTTCATTTTACTTGTTCCCAAAATAAATTGTTGATTGCTTCAATTTTCATATCTGGTTTTATATCTTCCTTCATTTCAGACTGGTTATATACCTGTTATTCGGTTAAATGGTAACTGCTGTTTTCTTACTCAACTCTCTCTCTCTTGGAGGCAGATTCATCAATGATTTATATTCTCTGGGTAGTGGTACTTCCACATTTTACTTGATAAGGACTGGTCACACTAATCATAAAAAACTTGTTTTAACACTTATTTTCTTTTACTTCTATAAATTCGCTTTCTCAATTAAGCTTCTGTCTGCTATCTTCCTTCTACTTTCTTCATCTATACTTCTGGAATCTAATATCACTCTTTTCAGCTATTTTATAATTATTATCCCTTAAATATTCAATTTCCCTAACATTTTTCCCTATCCTGTGCGGTGGTTCAGTTCGGGTGGTCACTTTTGGGTCCATAACTCCGCTGTCCATCCTTACACCTTCTGAGACCAGGGGAACATCATCCCTGCTCAGGAAAATTATTGCCGGAACATTTCTACGGTCAATTCGTTATAATAAAAAGATTACAAGTAGTCGATTAGCGACTCATACTAAACACTTTTGGGATTCTTCATACTGTAGCTGTTTGCATTTAATTATATATTTCCTCTTCTTGATTCCTTTTTCTTTTCCGTTAACTAATAGCATATAACATTATTGATAGGCATTATTTTAAAATCCTTTTACCTTTCCTTCTTGGACATATTTTCTCCGTATCATTTCTTCTTATATCATCTTCAATTCCGAGAAATTCTAAATTATTGTTGTATTAATTATTATCCTCCTTCAGCTTCATTGTAGTCATTAAATTATTCATTATTCTTCTTATTTGAGCACATTACCATCAATTGTTTTTATTCATTTAATTTTTCTTCTGTTCGTTACCATCAAAAATATTATTTTTTCTATCATTCCATTTTAAATCAGTTCTTTGTAAATATTATTTAATCATCTGTTCTCTTTTTCTTGGTGGTTTGTTGTTTGTTAAACCAAATTATATCGTTTTGAAATATTTAAAGTACGTGGTACTTACATACTTTTATTAAATCATATTGTTCCTGAATAAATATTTAGTAAGTTGTTCTTACAGTTTTTTTTTGGAATTTTGGGGTTTAGTCTTTTATTTTAAATTATATTGTTTCGAAATAACTTGAGTAAGTTGTCCTTACAGTTTTTTAGAATTTTGGGGTTTTATCCGCTATTCAATGGGTTGCTTGGTTGGTTTTCAAAAATTCAGTCCCCTTTTTTCTGGTTTGTTATTATTTAGGTTAACCATGGTCCATTAACTCAGGTATTCCATGTTCTCGGATTACTGGGGTGTTCGTAATTAATTCTCTCCTTGATAATCTTCTTACCATCCTGCTCTCCCACTTTTCTGCTGTGAAACCTTCATTTAAGTACGGGTCTTCCGTCATTGTTAGTTCCTCTCTAACTAACAGGTATTGTACCTCCTCTGACATAACATATTCCCTCATTTTTAATAGCATTCCATTCCCTCTTTCCTCTGTATTATTTACCCAACGTTTTGCTGATATATTTCATATTAAAAATATAGCTGATGTTGTCAGATACTCTTTGACCGTGGCTATATTTAAGTAATATTTAAATCTATTTAAGTTTTTCTTTATTATTTTATGGTGGTTTACCTTGGCCATTTTTATAAAGTTTTTTCTATAATTCATACTTTTACTTAACTCCCTTCGCTCATTAATGGGGATGTTAAATGCACTAATTAATCCACCCTTCCTCATCTCCAATTCTTCTTTCGTATTCAATATTTTCTTTCTACCTATTTTTCTTATTTTCTTGATATTCTCTTCCATGGTTTGGATATTCTCTTGGTTTTGGCTATTTTTATATTCCTTCATGCTCTCTTCTGTATTCGTACTTACTTTAAAACCTTCGGAAGTGCTGTCTAACGTTTCATCCAAATTATTAAAACTACTGTTCATTTGCTTATTTGTCTCCTCCTTGTATGTATCTGCTTTTTGGCTAAGTGTGTTACTGATCATGTCAATCTTCTCATGAATTTGTTTTATATTTTTAGTACTTTCTTCAAATTTTGCGTTCATATATTCCCTTTGTCCGTTAATAGTTTCTTTCAATTCGTGATATTGTTCATTCATGGTTTGTTTAATATTTCCATGAATGGTCTCAATTTCCTCATTGGTTTGCTTTGAGTTTTCCTCCTGTTTCTTAAAATTTTCATCTATTTTATCAAATTTCTCGGCTATAAATCTCATCATGTCTTGCCAATTTGGTTCTCTCCTGGCTTCCGCTTTGTCTGGTTGGTCCCCTTGGGCATCCTCTTCAACTATTTCCTTTTCCGTGTTCATAATTGCTTCAGTTTCTTATTTATCCCCCATTGGTTGTTCCATTTCACTGTCTGTAAATATTTCTATCTCTCGTTCCTGTCCACCTTCTTCCTTCTCCTTTTCTTCTGTTCTCTTCTTCAATCTGCCTCTGGTATTATGCATTTATTGTTTTCTCATAACTGCCGACGATAATTAGGTTTTTTGTTATATTATTTTGTTAAATATCTCAAAATTCTTTTCTAATTACAGCCCTTTTACGTTGAGCGCCAATCTGTAACGTGAATCATTCTGTGGTACTTTCCGAGGAGTCTTTGGATGTGACCTATTGTGTGCTCGTCTTATTTAATTACGCCCCACTGTTGTAAGCGCCAATCTGTAACGTTCTCGCTTTCTAGGTGTGACTTCCGTCTTATTCAAGCCCCAATGTTGGGTTTGCCAATTTGTAACGTAATCGCTTGTATCTCGTGAAAGTATCTTATTATTAATTTAAGCTTTCCCAATTAAGCCCCAAAGTTGATTTCGCCAATTTGTAATGAGATCTCTTTTTATGAGGTATAGAGTTATTTTTTGAAAGTCTCGGAGCGGTGAGAGTACCTTTTTGCGATCGTCACTTATGAATTATAATTATTAATGTTCAAATCAATTGGATTTGATGTTTATCAAACGAAACAGAAATCGAGTGTGTGTGATTTGGTAGCGATTAAGGAAGTTGTTTAATCTTAGTTAGAAGAGAGAGTAAGAACAATTTTGTTACACCCAGATTATACAATTTCTTATTTTTAAATATTCGCTGTTCATAAGATCAGCTGATTTTGACATCAACCTCAAAATGTTAGGTTAAACAAACACCACTGTTCGGTGATACTCCCCTGTGGAACGTCCTCTTCTTGGCTTCCTGAAAATCTACAACAACTACCCTCTACAATAAAGAATACACGTTTGATTATTTAACATAAAATATTCAGAGTATTTATTTATGTAAATCACTGATTTCCTCTTCTTCCAGTATACAAGTATTATAATCGATCTTTTCAGTCAACAATACATTGGATCGATTTATTTAGGTAAACATTTGAATTATCATTAAATATATTTTTTATGATTTTATAATTTTATCCTTGATTAGACATTAAACAACATATAATTCGTTTTATTAATTTCCCCAGGGTTAAGGGTAAGTTCTTTGTGTTATGAGACGGTCAGAAATGAATAATTATATACTATGCTTTACAAGATAAAAATAATAAATTTCGAATTTTTGGTTTATTTCGTAGTATGTAGTTCCGGATTTGTCCGCAAGAGTGCAGATTATTTCTTTATTATACACATGGAATCATTTACGAAATATTGGAACTGCACAACGATTCGACATGAGGATTTCTTGGTTAATAATTATTAATAACGTTTATATTACCTCTTTCCTCGAAGTTTTTACTTAAATGGAGCTGTTTCTAGCGTTGTAGTTCTAGTTGTTTAGTAATTTCGTTGAATGTCCATAAGATACAATCTCGCAAAAATCTCGAAGTGCTGTTTAACTAGGCCAGATCTGGTAATTGGTTATTTCACTTTTTTATCGGGTAAAGCACGTTATAGTTGATATCTGAAGGAGTTTGAACATAAGGTGGATACTGTGAGTTAATTTTTATTCCATTTTGGCACTGTTACCGAAAGTTTTGAATGGTTTTAATAAAATTTTTGTGACATTACTTTTTCTCAACCGAACGGTTTCCAATCGTTTTAACAATTAATTCATATGTTGTTACCCGGTTACTCTTAGTAACCAATAATTTTTATATCATTTTTTATTGGTGCTTCTATCTACTTTTGAGTATATAGGCTGTTTTTAATTATTATAAATTTATTTCTTATTTATAGAAAAATAATTCTTTTTAACTTTGGTTTATTATCCAATTTGATTTATATAAGGTTTTTCCGTTTATTTTCTTATAACCTTAGATATAGGTATTTAATATTATTATTTCCTTTAATTGAATTTATATATTATTTATTAATTCCTTATAGTATCCTTACACTGCACTATTTTCTTCTGCCATTTTACTCATACAGTATTATTTTATTTTTTATTATTATTTTATATTTAACTCTTTTATTTTTAACCCTGGGTTATCTCATATTCAAACATAATTATTCTATTAAATATAAAATTAAACCTAGGTACTAAATTTTAGTTGCCTACACAATACAAATCATACAATATTTAAACAAAACACATAATTGGTTACTAGCAATACAGTCTACTATTATAATCAATTGTTTCTACATCTACAGCATAAATCTGTGAGATGCCCCCTTCAAAGTCACTTATTTACTCACTGGGTACACTATAACTCACTTGGTACACTTTACATCAATTAAGTATAGTTTATAATGTTTTGTGATATAAAGTAATTTAGAACTAGGTATATTATACCCATTTCTGACCTTTATGGTGGGGTGATTAAGTTATCATTTTTGGGACTGGGTTATGTAACGTTACATAAAGCCCCCCCCCCCCCAACTAGAACAAATTTATTTTCATTTTACTTGTTCCCAAAATAAATTGTTGATTGCTTCAATTTTCATATCTGGTTTTATATCTTCCTTCATTTCAGACTGGTTATATACCTGTCATTCGGTTAAATGGTAACTGCTGTTTTCTTACTCAACTCTCTCTCTCTTGGAGGCAGATTCATCAATGATTTATATTCTCTGGGTAGTGGTACTTCCACATTTTACTTGATACGGACTGGTCACACTAATCATAAAAAACTTGTTTTAACACTTATTTTCTTTTACTTCTATAAATTCGCTTTCTCAATTAAGCTTCTGTCTGCTATCTTCCTTCTACTTTCTTCATCTATACTTCTGGAATCTAATATCACTCTTTTCAGCTATTTTATAATTATTATCCCTTAAATATTCAATTTCCCTAACATTTTTCCCTATCCTGTGCGGTGGTTCAGTTCGGGTGGTCACTTTTGGGTCCATAACTCCGCTGTCCATCCTTACACCTTCTGAGACCAGGGGAACATCATCCCTGCTCAGGAAAATTATTGCCGGAACATTTCTACGGTCAATTCGTTATAATAAAAAGATTACAAGTAGTCGATTAGCGACTCATACTAAACACTTTTGGGATTCTTCATACTGTAGCTGTTTGCATTTAATTATATATTTCCTCTTCTTGATTCCTTCTTCTTTTCCGTTAACTAATAGCATATAACATTATTGATAGGCATTATTTTAAAATCCTTTTACCTTTCCTTCTTGGACATATTTTCTCCGTATCATTTCTTCTTATATCATCTTCAATTCCGAGAAATTCTAAATTATTGTTGTATTAATTATTATCCTCCTTCAGCTTCATTGTAGTCATTAAATTATTCGTTATTCTTCTTATTTGAGCACATTACCATCAATTGTTTTTATTCATTTAATTTTTCTTCTGTTCGTTACCATCAAAAATATTATTTTTTCTATCATTCCATTTTAAATCAGTTCTTTGTAAATATTATTTAATCATCTGTTCTCTTTTTCTTGGTGGTTTGTTGTTTGTTAAACCAAATTATATCGTTTTGAAATATTTAAAGTACGTGGTACTTACATACTTTTATTAAATCATATTGTTCCTGAATAAATATTTAGTAAGTTGTTCTTACAGTTTTTTTTTGGAATTTTGGGGTTTAGTCTTTTATTTTAAATTATATTGTTTCGAAATAACTTGAGTAAGTTGTCCTTACAGTTTTTTAGAATTTTGGGGTTTTATCCGCTATTCAATGGGTTGCTTGGTTGGTTTTCAAAAATTCAGTCCCCTTTTTTCTGGTTTGTTATTATTTAGGTTAACCATGGTCCATTAACTCAGGTATTCCATGTTCTCGGATTACTGGGGTGTTCGTAATTAATTCTCTCCTTGATAATCTTCTTACCATCCTGCTCTCCCACTTTTCTGCTGTGAAACCTTCATTTAAGTACGGGTCTTCCGTCATTGTTAGTTCCTCTCTAACTAACAGGTATTGTACCTCCTCTGACATAACATATTCCCTCATTTTTAATAGCATTCCATTCCCTCTTTCCTCTGTATTATTTACCCAACGTTTTGCTGATATATTTCATATTAAAAATATAGCTGATGTTGTCAGATACTCTTTGACCGTGGCTATATTTAAATCTATTTAAGTTTTTCTTTATTATTTTATGGTGGTTTACCTTGGCCATTTTTATAAAGTTTTTTCTATAATTCATACTTTTACTTAACTCCCTTCGCTCATTAATGGGGATGTTAAATGCACTAATTAATCCACCCTTCCTCATCTCCAATTCTTCTTTCGTATTCAATATTTTCTTTCTACCTATTTTTCTTATTTTCTTGATATTCTCTTCCATGGTTTGGATATTCTCTTGGTTTTGGCTATTTTTATATTCCTTCATGCTCTCTTCTGTATTCGTACTTACTTTAAAACCTTCGGAAGTGCTGTCTAACGTTTCATCCAAATTATTAAAACTACTGTTCATTTGCTTATTTGTCTCCTCCTTGTATGTATCTGCTTTTTGGCTAAGTGTGTTACTGATCATGTCAATCTTCTCATGAATTTGTTTTATATATTTAGTACTTTCTTCAAATTTTGCGTTCATATATTCCCTTTGTCCGTTAATAGTTTCTTTCAATTCGTGATATTGTTCATTCATGGTTTGTTTAATATTTCCATGAATGGTCTCAATTTCCTCATTGGTTTGCTTTGAGTTTTCCTCCTGTTTCTTAAAATTTTCATCTATTTTATCAAATTTCTCGGCTATAAATCTCATCATGTCTTGCCAATTTGGTTCTCTCCTGGCTTCCGCTTTGTCTGGTTGGTCCCCTTGGGCATCCTCTTCAACTATTTCCTTTTCCGTGTTCATAATTGCTTCAGTTTCTTATTTATCCCCCATTGGTTGTTCCATTTCACTGTCTGTAAATATTTCTATCTCTCGTTCCTGTCCACCTTCTTCCTTCTCCTTTTCTTCTGTTCTCTTCTTCAATCTGCCTCTGGTATTATGCATTTATTGTTTTCTCATAACTGCCGACGATAATTAGGTTTTTTGTTATATTATTTTGTTAAATATCTCAAAATTCTTTTCTAATTACAGCCCTTTTACGTTGAGCGCCAATCTGTAACGTGAATCATTCTGAGGTACTTTCCGAGGAGTCTTTGGATGTGACCTATTGTGTGCTCGTCTTATTTAATTACGCCCCACTGTTGTAAGCGCCAATCTGTAACGTTCTCGCTTTCTAGGTGTGACTTCCGTCTTATTCAAGCCCCAATGTTGGGTTTGCCAATTTGTAACGTAATCGCTTGTATCTCGTGAAAGTATCTTATTATTAATTTAAGCTTTCCCAATTAAGCCCCAAAGTTGATTTCGCCAATTTGTAATGAGATCTCTTTTTATGAGGTATAGAGTTATTTTTTGAAAGTCTCGGAGCGGTGAGAGTACCTTTTTGCGATCGTCACTTATGAATTATAATTATTAATGTTCAAATCAATTGGATTTGATGTTTATCAAATGAAACAGAAATCGAGTGTGTGTGATTTGGTATCGATTAAGGAAGTTGTTTAATCTTAGTTAGAAGAGAGAGTAAGAACAATTTTGTTACACCCAGATTATACAATTTCTTATTTTCAAATATTCGCTGTTCATAAGATCAGCTGATTTTGACATCAACCTCAAAATGTTAGGTTAAACAAACACCACTGTTCGGTGATACTCCCCTGTGGAACGTCCTCTTCTTGGCTTCCTGAAAATCTACAACAACTACCCTCTACAATAAAGAATACACGTTTGATTATTTCACATAAAATATTCAGAGTATTTATTTATGTAAATCACTGATTTCCTCTTCTTCCAGTATACAAGTATTATAATCGATCTTTTCAGTCAACAATACATTGGATCGATTTATTTAGGTAAACATTTGAATTATCATTAAATATATTTTTTATGATTTTATAATTTTATCCTTGATTAGACATTAAACAACATATAATTCGTTTTATTAATTTCCCCAGGGTTAAGGGTAAGTTCTTTGTGTTATGAGACGGTCAGAAATGAATAATTATATACTATGCTTTACAAGATAAAAATAATAAATTTCGAATTTTTGGTTTATTTCGTAGTATGTAGTTCCGGATTTGTCCGCAAGAGTGCAGATTATTTCTTTATTATACACATGGAATCATTTACGAAATATTGGAACTGCACAACGATTTGACATGAGGATTTCTTGGTTAATAATTATTAATAACGTTTATATTACCTCTTTCCTCGAAGTTTTTACTTAAATGGAGCTGTTTCTAGCGTTGTAGTTCTAGTTGTTTAGTAATTTCATTGAATGTCCATAAGATACAATCTCGCAAAAATCTCGAAGTGCTGTTTAACTAGGCCAGATCTGGTAATTGGTTATTTCACTTTTTTATCGGGTAAAGCACGTTATAGTTGATATCTGAAGGAGTTTGAACATAAGGTGGATACTGTGAGTTAATTTTTATTGCATTTTGGCACTGTTACCGAAAGTTTTGAATGGTTTTAATAAAATTTTTGTGACATTACTTTTTCTCAACCGAACGGTTTCCAATCGTTTTAACAATTAATTCATATGTTGTTACCTGGTTACTCTTAGTAACCAATAATTTTTATATCATTTTTTATTGGTGCTTCTATCTACTTTTGAGTATATAGGCTGTTTTTAATTATTATAAATTTATTTCTTATTTATAGAAAAATAATTCTTTTTAACTTTGGTTTATTATCCAATTTGATTTATATAAGGTTTTTCCGTTTATTTTCTTATAACCTTAGATATAGGTCTTTAATATTATTATTTCCTTTAATTGAATTTATATATTATTTATTAATTCCTTATAGTATCCTTACACTGCACTATTTTCTTCTGCCATTTTACTCATACAGTATTATTTTATTTTTTATTATTATTTTATATTTAACTCTTTTATTTTTAACCCTGTGTTATCTCATATTCAAACATAATTATTCTATTAAATATAAAATTAAACCTAGGTACTAAATTTTAGTTGCCTACACAATACAAATCATACAATATTTAAACAAAACACATAATTGGTTACTAGCAATACAGTCTACTATTATAATCAATTGTTTCTAAATCTACAGCATAAATCTGTGAGATGCTCCCTTCAAAGTCACTTATTTACTCACTGGGTACACTATAACTCACTTGGTACACTTTACATCAATTAAGTATAGTTTATAATGTTTTGTGATATAAAGTAATTTAGAGCTAGGTATATTATACCCATTTCTGACCTTTATGGTGGGGTGATTAAGTTATCATTTTTGGGACTGGGTTATGTAACGTTACATAAAGCCCCCCCCCCCCAACTAGAACAAATTTATTTTCATTTTACTTGTTCCCAAAATAAATTGTTGATTGCTTCAATTTTCATATCTGGTTTTATATCTTCATAATATCTTCCTTCATTTCAGACTGGTTATATACCTGTTATTCGGTTAAATGGTAACTGCTGTTTTCTTACTCAACTCTCTCTCTCTTGGAGGCAGATTCATCAATGATTTATATTCTCTGGGTAGTGGTACTTCCACATTTTACTTGATAAGGACTGGTCACACTAATCATAAAAAACTTGTTTTAACACTTATTTTCTTTTACTTCTATAAATTCGCTTTCTCAATTAAGCTTCTGTCTGCTATCTTCCTTCTACTTTCTTCATCTATACTTCTGGAATCTAATATCACTCTTTTCAGCTATTTTATAATTATTATCCCTTAAATATTCAATTTCCCTAACATTTTTCCCTATCCTGTGCGGTGGTTCAGTTCGGGTGGTCACTTTTGGGTCCATAACTCCGCTGTCCATCCTTACACCTTCTGAGACCAGGGGAACATCATCCCTGCTCAGGAAAATTATTGCCGGAACATTTCTACGGTCAATTCGTTATAATAAAAAGATTACAAGTAGTCGATTAGCGACTAATACTAAACACTTTTGGGATTCTTCATACTGTAGCTGTTTGCATTTAATTATATATTTCCTCTTCTTGATTCCTTCTTCTTTTCCGTTAACTAATAGCATATAACATTATTGATAGGCATTATTTTAAAATCCTTTTACCTTTCCTTCTTGGACATATTTTCTCCGTATCATTTCTTCTTATATCATCTTCAATTCCGAGAAATTCTAAATTATTGTTGTATTAATTATTATCCTCCTTCAGCTTCATTGTAGTCATTAAATTATTCGTTATTCTTCTTATTTGAGCACATTACCATCAATTGTTTTTATTCATTTAATTTTTCTTCTGTTCGTTACCATCAAAAATATTATTTTTTCTATCATTCCATTTTAAATCAGTTCTTTGTAAATATTATTTAATCATCTGTTCTCTTTTTCTTGGTGGTTTGTTGTTTGTTAAACCAAATTATATCGTTTTGAAATATTTAAAGTACGTGGTACTTACATACTTTTATTAAATCATATTGTTCCTGAATAAATATTTAGTAAGTTGTTCTTACAGTTTTTTTTTGGAATTTTGGGGTTGTCTTTTATTTTAAATTATATTGTTTCGAAATAACTTGAATAAGTTGTCCTTACAGTTTTTTAGAATTTTGGGGTTTTATCCGCTATTCAATGGGTTGCTTGGTTGGTTTTCAAAAATTCAGTCCCCTTTTTTCTGGTTTGTTATTATTTAGGTTAACCATGGTCCATTAACTCAGGTATTCCATGTTCTCGGATTACTGGGGTGTTCGTAATTAATTCTCTCCTTGATAATCTTCTTACCATCCTGCTCTCCCACTTTTCTGCTGTGAAACCTTCATTTAAGTACGGGTCTTCCGTCATTGTTAGTTCCTCTCTAACTAACAGGTATTGTACCTCCTCTGACATAACATATTCCCTCATTTTTAATAGCATTCCATTCCCTCTTTCCTCTGTATTATTTACCCAACGTTTTGCTGATATATTTCATATTAAAAATATAGCTGATGTTTTTTTGTGTTATTAAAAGGGTAAGTTCTTTGTGTTATGAGACGGTCAGAAATGAATAATTATATACTACGCTTTACAATATAAAAATAATAAATTTCGAATTTTTGGTTTATTTCGTAGTATGTAGTTCCGGATTTGTCCGCAAGAGTGCAGATTATTTCTTTATTATACACATGGAATCATTTACGAAATATTGGAACTGCACAACGATTTGACATGAGGATTTCTTGGTTAATAATTATTAATAACGTTTATATTACCTCTTTCCTCGAAGTTTTTACTTAAATGGAGCTGTTTCTAGCGTTGTAGTTCTAGTTGTTTAGTAATTTCATTGAATGTCCATAAGATACAATCTCGCAAAAATCTCGAAGTGCTGTTTAACTAGGCCAGATCTGGTAATTGGTTATTTCACTTTTTTATCGGATATGTAATGTCACAGAACGTTCCATAAAGGAAACCAGTTACATAGCAATTATCATAAGAGGAAAGTGAGGTGAACAGTTTCAAACCCAAGTAGTCCTAAAAAATTTGTGTAATATTGTCTAATAATTATTACTACTAACATGAAAAACGACCAGACTGTGACTAAGACATAAACCCCATATATATTATTAAAGTGAATAACAGTGAAAAGACCATAAGACACTATGAGAGAGACAAATAATGTCAGAATCAACCAAAATGAAGTCATTAATTATTAAGTTTTATAACTCTGAATAGAGTATTAAGAACTAGTTTTTGTGAACGAATGGACATGATCCATTATTATATTATGTAATGTAAATAAAATAAATGTATTAAATGACTTAAATACATTATTAGAAAGAATCTAAGTTAAAATAAAAATTATATATTTGTTATGACAAAAAATATTAATGTGTTGGATTAGAGACCAAACACCCAGATTTCATGAAAAAAATTAATTATTATCAGATTGAAATAAAAACTATATGTAATTGTCAAGCAGACAAAAGTGAACAATTTATCTTAAATAAAGAAAGCTGTCAAATGAATAAAAATCAGTCAAAATAGCCAAAAACAGTATTGACTATAAACATGTGGTAGGCATATAATATTGTATAATTTATGGATTTAATGTTGCCAAAATGCAACCAAAATGCATTAGAAAGTTGAAATATGATATAAAGCGACTATACTAATATATCTGACTAACTTTAACATTGTAATAGTCAAGTTAGCAAAATATTTACCTATACCATGTATGGCTGGAGCCAATCAACCAGTACAAAAATAATCATATCTGGCTAAATATTTACAAAATGCTAACAAAAATAAAATAGAATGGTACAATACTTCAGTATACCTTAAAGAACGAACAAACTCAGTTGAAAATAAAGTCAATTATAAAAGAATTTAACTTATAAGAGTGAGATTTGTCACACCATAAAAAAGGGCATCTCAAGACCAATCAATGATGCTATGTCATCCTGTAATAAAAATAATGTATGTAAAGAGTAACCAGGTATCACAAAAGACAGACAATATAATAAACTCTGAGTGTACACTAGTGAAATACTACATATGTTAAAGAAAGAGACTAATTATTGCGTTATAACATTAACAAAAAACCTAGGCCATGGACAGGGGCCATGTAAAATTGTAATTATTTATGTATTACCTATGTTAAAATTTGTTTGTTTTGTTATAGGAAGGTAGTAATGTTATATGTTCAGATTGTGGAAGGAACATAATAATTCCACAACAATTTTTGTTCTAAAAAAAATTGAATTTTAATGACAACAACCAAGGTGAGAGTTGTATATTGTGTTACTTATTAGACTTAATTTAATTAAAAACCAATCATAATTAGTATCACTAGATTCAGTTGAAAACAGAGAATCTAAATGTAATAATGGCATACAAATTGTGAGTACTAATGTAAAACTGTTTGATAAATACCAGAGTAATTTTTGAAATATCCTTAGTATGAAGAATAAGAAATTTGTTCTAAAAGCTTCGACGGAAGTTAAAATTGTTCCATAATGTTCCATTTCGTTTATTCTCGAACAATCTAGAAAGAATTTTTACACAAATATACCGGAAGTCGATGAAAACAATCAGCCTGAATTAGTATAAAAGAGAGACCAAATTCGACCCAAAAAACACTTGAAACTTGAACTCCAGAACTGATGCATCACCCACGACACTGATCAACGCAGGCGAAACCGAGAGGCGAGAAATCGACAAGACACAAAGAAAGGCTTTTCCAGTACATAGACAAACAGACTGACATAACCTCTACAAGAATCTACGCCAATGTGTTGCTGAAATAGAGCAGCAGCACGGCAAATTTTAATAGAAATCACGCAGCCAGAACGTCAACGGCCCAGGAGGGACCAAAACTTTAAATAGAGAACCATTTCTGCGGTGTTCGCATAGACTGACTAACTTGACAATAACCCCTTAACACAAACAAACACCAAGCCTTTCTCTCAACTACATGGGAATCAGCTCTGTGGCGGCCAATTTGAGAATCAACGCGGAGCAGCTGATGAGCATTGGCGGGGTTTGAACGATAATCTACTGCAAACGTTTTCACAAAAAGTGCGGAAATAGTAAATGATCGCAATTTTGACTTAAAATAGATTCAGTGCACATATGAAGAGGCGAGATTGAAAAAACTACCCGAGAGGAGTGTCCTGTGCGAGATTAATTATTCATTGGAACGTGAGTTACCAAAATTAAAGTCATTTTTTTACCTGATTACATTTATCACACAGTTGTACTACACATGCCACACACACCTTCAAATCACTTAATTTTTCTTGTAAGGCATCTTATTGATATGTCTTGGTAGTTCAAAGGAGTCACGTCCTGAGAGTAAAGATTTTTTCACGTATTAAACTCATGCTTTTCAACTGAGTAAAAAATTGAAAACACTAGCCGATACTTGATTGGATATATAAAATTGTCAATAATAATAATAATAATAATAATAACTTGTAAAATTTTTTTCTCTTAGTAACTCTGCAATTTTATAATTTTTATATGAATGTTAGTCCTTCAGACGATTTGTTTGTTTTTTGAAGAATCATTAAACTTACCTGATTTTTTCAAGCTAAACTGACTTGTTTATACTTTTTCATAGAAGTAAGATTTAAAAATTTTAATTTTTTTTTAGTAATCACATTTTATTCTTGGAACAAACGATTCCAAGTGGCGCCCACAAAAAACATAGTATTAAGTTGTGTTACAGGACTACATCACCGCAGAGGATCCAGTCAACAGTAAGTAACAAAAGTGCGCGGAGGTAACGCCTGACAGTATACAACACGAACAACACACTATTACAACACTTTTTCTATTTGTTATAAATTGACGACTCCAACAGTGGGGTTTAAAGGAGAGTATCCTAGAAAGAGGTTACACCCCATTTTATTTATTCGTTATAGTTGATATCTGAAGGAGTTTGAACATAAGGTGGATACTCTGAGTTAATTTTTATTCCATTTTGGCACTGTTTCCGAAAGTTTTGAATGGTTTTAATAAATTTTTTGTGACATTACTTTTTCTCAACCGAACGGTTTCCAATCGTTTTAACAATTAATTCATATGTTGTTACCCGGTTACTCTTAGTAACCAATAATTTTTATATCGTTTTTTATTGGTGCTTCTATGTACTTTTGAGTATATAGGCTGTTTTTAATTATTATAAATTTATTTCTTATTTATAGAAAAATAATTCTTTTTAACTTTGGTTTATTATCTTGATTTATATAAGGTTTTTCCGTTTATTTTCTTATAACCTTAGATATAGGTTTTTAATATTATTATTTCCTTTAATTGAATTTATATATTATTTATTAATTCCATATAGTATCCTTACACTGCACTATTTTCTTCTGCCATTTTACTCATACAGTATTATTTTATTTTTTATTATTATTTTATATTTACCTCTTTTATTTTTAACCCTGGGTTATCTTATATTCAAACATAATTATTCTATTAAATATAAAATTAAACCTAGGTACTAAATTTTAGTTGCCTACACCAGTGTTCCGTAACCGGTGTGCCGCGGCACAATAGTGTGCCGTCACAAGGTGAAAGGTGTGACGCGAACTTTTACTTATTATTGTAATAAATTAATTGTCGATTTTAAGTAAG
Source organism: Magicicada septendecula (assembly GCA_034769895.1). NCBI lineage: Eukaryota > Metazoa > Arthropoda > Insecta > Hemiptera > Cicadidae > Magicicada > Magicicada septendecula. Next base: position 141,513,086 of record CM068371.1, read on the forward strand.
AAGGTGCTTGTTTATTCTTTAATACATGCTGATAACTGTTATATTTTCATACAAATTAAATGTAATTTATTTACTCAATATTGTTGTTATAGTTTGCTTATCTTAAGTTATTTGTATTCTCGCCTGAAATATTGGGCCGATTTGATGGGTTACAGGCGGCAAGCTTTGTGTTTACCGCAAAGAAAGCCGCGTAAGACTTTCAGCAAGCCTTTTAGCGGCCCGCACCAATCATACAATAGAGTTTACGTTCAAAACTGTAAATGTTCTTAACTCTATTCAAGAGAGTTCTTTGTAACACCGCATCTTTTGTGTACGGCTGGCTGTACGTGCTTTTAACTAAAATTGCGGGGATTAGCAAAAATTTCCCTTTTTTTATTATTTTATTGCCTCGTTTTGATATTTGTGCCTGTTTGTCGGCGCTTCTTAAACTTTATTGCTCTTTTCCTTCACCGAAGGACCCACACATTGTCAGACAACAATTACAGTATTTCAGTTCAGTTCTATCACAGCTGTGCTCTGCAGTAGTGCGAATATTGTGATTGCTACACCAGTCTTACTATTTTCTATTACAGTGTTATTAAACTACTTTTTTTCGATATGGATAAGTTCCTTGTACGGAGTGGTCCGTCCTCGAGTGCAAGTAGTGAAACCATCGAGCCCGAAAAAAAGAAACAGAAAGTAGTTCACCGGCAATATAGTGATAATTATTTATCTTAAGGGTTTTTTTGGTGTGGTGACAAAACATGCCCAATCCGCGAGTGTGTTGTGTGTGGTGAAAAACTCAGTAATGCTGTTATGGTTCCCAGTAAATTGAAACGGCATTTGTCAACAAAACATTCCTCTCTGTTAAGTAAAGATGTGAATTATTTTCGTCGGTTGTTGGAACAAAATAAAAAACAAGTGACACTCATGACTACGTCGGTACGTGTTTTGCAAAAAGTACAGGAAGCTAGCTACAAGGTAGCCGAACTTATCGTAAAGGCCAAAAAACCACACACAATAGCAGAAACGTTGTTAATGCCCGCGTGTAAAGAAATGGTAAAAATAGTCCTGGGTTTAGAAGCTGGTACTGAAATTTCAAAAATTCCTCTCTCTGCTGACACAATCAGCCGCCGAGTTAGTGACATGTCCAGTGACATCGAAGACATTATGAAGGAGAAAATAAAGAGCAGTCGAAAGTTCTCACTTCAGATCGACGAGTCCACCGATATTGGTGGTCACGCACATCTTCTTTCCTGCATAAGGTATGTTGATGGGGATGTAATTGCAACTAATTTCTTTTTTTGCAAAGAACTACCCGAGCGAGCAACCGGTGAAGAAATATTTCGTATGACTAATGAATATGTGGTCCGTAATGAATTAACATGGGAGGATTGGGTTAGTGTTTGTACAGACGGAGCCGCTTCTATGACAGGCCGAGTGAAAGGATTCGTGGGTAAAGTACGCGAAGTAAATCATAACTTACGAACCGACCATTGTCTCATTCACCGCGAAGCCATTGTTGCTAAGTCTTTGCCATCTCCTCTGAAAATTGGGATGGACGAAGTAGTAAAAATCGTGAACTTCATCAAATCGTGGCCCCTAACTATGCGGCTTTTTAACGTTTTGTGTCAAGAAATGGGATCAGAGCACACTACACTTCTGCTACATACAGAAGTACGATGGTTATCTCGAGGTAAAGTGTTAACGCGAATGTTTGAACTTAAAGAGGAGGTACTTGCATTTTTGACTATTTAGGGGCATGAGTATGCGGATTTATTTGCAGATGATGAATGGGTATCTAAATTGGCATATCTTTCCGATATTTTCGTACACTTGAATGAACTAAACAGAAAAATGCAAGGTAGAAATGAAAATATTCTGACTAGTATGGATAAGATTCAAGGATTTATTAATAAGTTAAATTTGTGGATACAGACAATAGAAAATGGATCGTGTGAGATGTTCCCAACTGTATGGCCCCTTGCTGACGATAATAAGGTGTTGATGGACTTAATTAAAGAACATTTAGTACTCTTGCAGCAGAATTTCAAATAATATTTTGGAGAGAGTGTTGAAGATTTTGACTGGGTTCGTGATCCATTCATTATGGATTCGAAACATCTTCCGAATAATTTAGGCTTACAAGAGGAACTGGCAGATTTGAAAGCAGACAGAACATTGAAATTAAAATTTTTCGAAGTGCCTTTGGAAACATTTTGGTTGTCAATAAGCAGTGAATACCCGGCTATCTCCGAGATGGCAGTTAATGTGTTATTACCATTTTCAACTACATATTTGTGTGAACTGGGCTTCTCGACGTTGACTGAAATTAAAACATCAAAGAGAGAGAGACTCAAATCCATCGATGAAGAAATGAGGCTTGCTTTGTCAACGATTCCGCCACGAATCAGTCGTCTGTGTGCAGCTAAGCAGGCTCAAGTATCACATTGAAGGTATGAGTAGAGTTATTTACTTTAAAATTCGTATTTTCTACAGTGAATTAAAGTTAATAAATTGTTAATAAATGCATGAGTCTATTCCTGTTTTATAATAATAATAATAATAATAATAATAATAATAATAACAATAACAATAATGATGATAATAATAATAATAATAATTGATTACATAACGACGTAATATTTCGTAATTATATTAAGATTCATATGATTTTGAGGGGACAGACATTTTGGTGTGCCGTGTTGCGTCTAGGCCCTTCTGGGGTGTGCCGTGAGTAAAAAAAGGTTGCGGAACACTGGCCTACACAATACAAATCATACAATATTTAAACAAAACACATAATTGGTTAGTAGCAATACAGTCTACTATTATAATCAATTGTTTCTACATCTACAGCATAAATCTGTGAGATGCTCCCTTCAAAGTCACTTATTTACTCACTGGGTACACTATAACTCACTTGGTACACTTTACATCAATTAAGTATAGTTTATAATGTTTTGTGATATAAAGTAATTTAGAGCTAGGTATATTATACCCATTTCTGGCCATTATGGTGGGGTGATTAAGTTATCATTTTTGGGACTGGGTTATGTAACGTTACATAAAGCCCCCCCCCCCCACTAGAACAAATTTATTTTCGTTTTACTTGTTCCCAAAATAAATTGTTGATTGCTTCAATTTTCATATCTGGTTTTATATCTTCATAACATCTTCCTTCATTTCAGACTGGTTATATACCTGTTATTCGGTTAAATGGTAATTGCTGTTTTCTTACTCAACTCTCTCTCTTGGAGGCAGATTCATCAATGATTTATATTCTCTGGGTAGTGGTACTTCCACATTTTACTTGATAAGGACTGGTCACACTAATCATAAAAGACTTGTTTTAACACTTATTTTCTTTTACTTCTATAAATTCGTTTTCTCAATTAAGCTTCTGTCTGCTATCTTCCTTCTACTTTCTTCATCTATACTTCTGGAATCTAATATCACTCTTTTCAGCTACTTTATAATTATTATCCCTTAAATATTCAATTTCCCTAACATTTTTCCCTATCCTGTGCGGTGGATCAGTTCGGGTGGCCACTTTTGGGTCCATAACTCCGCTGTCCATCCTTACACCTTCTGAGACCAGGGGAACATCATCCCTGCTCAGGAAAATTATTGCCGGAACATTTCTACAGTCAATTCGTTATAATAAAAAGATTACAAGTAGTCGATTAGCGACATTGAGATTGAGATGCGTCGTAGGAAATGGAAGTGGATTGGGCATACATTACGACGAGATGGAGACAACATAGCAAGACAAGCCCTGGAATGGAACCCACAAGGTAGCAGGAGAAGAGGCAGACCAAGGAACACATGGAGGAGGAGTGTAATAGCGGAAGGGATGGAGAAAGGAGGGAAGACCTGGCCCGAGATCAAGACGATGGCGCGGAACAGAGTCCGGTGGCGGAAGTTCATTGATGCCCTATGCTCCACTTAGGAGATGCAGGAATAATGATAATCATGATGATTGATAATCTTCTTACCATCCTGCTCTCCCACTTTTCTGCTGTGAAACCTTCATATAAGTACGGGTCTTCCGTCATTGTTAGTTCCTCTCTAACTAACAGGTATTGTACCTCCTCTGACATAACATATTCCCTCATTTTTAATAGCATTCCATTCCCTCTTTCCTCTGTATTATTTACCAAACGTTTTGCTGATATATTTCATATTAAAAATATAGCTGATGTTGTCAGATACTCTTTGACCGTGGCTATATTTAAGTAATATTTAAATCTATTTAAGTTTTTCTTTATTATTTTATGGTGGTTTACCTTGGCCATTTTTATAAAGTTTTTTCTATAATTCATACTTTTACTTAACTCCCTTCGCTCATTAATGGGAATGTTAAATGCACTAATTAATCCACCCTTCCTCATCTCCAATTCTTCTTTCGTATTCAATATTTTCTTTCTACCTATTTTTCTTATTTTCTTGATATTCTCTTCCATGGTTTGGATATTCTCTTGGTTTTGGCTATTTTTATATTCCTTCATGCTCTCTTCTGTATTCGTACTTACTTTAAAACCTTTGGAAGTGCTGTCTAACGTTTCATCCAAATTATTAAAACTACTGTTCATTTGCTTATTTGTCTCCTCCTTGTATGTATCTGCTTTTTGGTTAAGCGTGTTACTGATCATGTCAATCTTCTCATGAATTTGTTTTATATTTTTAGTACTTTCTTCAAATTTTGCGTTCATATATTCCCTTTGTCCGTTAATAGTTTCTTTCAATTCGTGATATTGTTCATTCATGGTTTGTTTAATATTTCCATGAATGGTCTCAATTTCCTCATTGGTTTGCTTTGAGTTTTCCTCCTGTTTCTTAAAATTTTCATCTATTTTATCAAATTTCTCGGCTGTAAATCTCATCATGTCTTGCCAATTTGGTTCTCTCCTGGCTTCCGCTTTGTCTGGTTGGTCCCCTTGGGCATCCTCTTCAACTATTTCCTTTTCCGTGTTCATAATTGCTTCAGTTTCTTCTTTATCCCCCATTGGTTGTTCCATTTCACTGTCTGTAAATATTTCTATCTCTCGTTCCTGTCCACCTTCTTCCTTCTCCTTTTCTTCTGTTCTCTTCTTCGATCTGCCTCTGGTATTATGCATTTCTTGTTTTCTCGTAACTGCCGACGATAATTAGGTTTTTTGTTATATTATTTTGTTAAATATCTCAAAATTCTTTTCTAATTACAGCCCTTTTACGTTGAGCGCCAATCTGTAACGTGAATCATTCTGAGGTACTTTCCGAGGAGTCTTTGGATGTGACCTATTGTGTGCTCGTCTTATTTAATTACGCCCCACTGTTGTAAGCGCCAATCTGTAACGTTCTCGCTTTCTAGGTGTGACTTCCGTCTTATTCAAGCCCCAATGTTGGGTTTGCCAATTTGTAACGTAATCGCTTGTATCTCGTGAAAGTATCTTATTATTAATTTAAGCTTTCCCAATTAAGCCCCAAAGTTGATTTCGCCAATTTGTAACGAGATCTCTTTTTATGAGGTATAGAGTTATTTTTTGAAAGTCTCGGAGCGGTCAGAGTACCTTTTTGCGATCGTCACTTATGAATTATAATTATTAATGTTCAAATCAATTGGATTTGATGTTTACCAAACGAAACAGAAATCGAGTGTGTGTGATTTGGTAGCGATTAAGGAAGTTGTTTAATCTTAGTTAGAAGAGAGAGTAAGAACAATTTTGTTACACCCAGATTATACAATTTCTTATTTTTAAATATTCGCTGTTCATAAGATCAGCTGATTTTGACATCAACCTCAAAATGTTAGGTTAAACAAACACCACTGTTCGGTGATACTCCCCTGTGGAACGTCCTCTTCTTGGCTTCCTGAAAATCTACAACTACCCTCTACAATAAAGAATACACGTTTGATTATTTAACATAAAATATTCAGAGTATTTATTTATGTAAATCACTGATTTCCTCTTCTTCCAGTATACAAGTATTATAATCGATCTTTTCAGTCAACAATACATTGGATCGATTTATTTAGGTAAACATTTGAATTATCATTAAATATATTTTTTATGATTTTATAATTTTATCCTTGATTAGACATTAAACAACATATAATTCGTTTTATTAATTTCCCCAGGGTTAAGGGTAAGTTCTTTGCGTTATGAGACGGTCAGAAATGAATAATTATATACTACACTTTACAAGATAAAAATAATAAATTTCGAATTTTTGGTTTATTTCGTAGTATGTAGTTCCGGATTTGTCCGCAAGAGTGCATATTATTTCTTTATTATACACATGGAATCATTTACGAAATATTGGAACTGCACAACGATTTGACATGAGGATTTCTTGGTTAATAATTATTAATAACGTTTATATTACCTCTTTCCTCGAAGTTTTTACTTAAATGGAGCTGTTTCTAGCGTTGTAGTTCTAGTTGTTTAGTAATTTCGTTGAATGTCCATAAGATACAATCTCGCAAAAATCTCGAAGTGCTGTTTAACTAGGCCAGATCTGGTAATTGGTTATTTCACTTTTTTATCGGGTAAAGCACGTTATAGTTGATATCTGAAGGAGTTTGAACATAAGGTGGATACTGTGAGTTAATTTTTATTCCATTTTGGCACTGTTTCCGAAAGTTTTGAATGGTTTTAATAAAATTGTTGTGACATTACTTTTTCTCAACCGAACGGTTTCCAATCGTTTTAACAATTAATTCATATGTTGTTACCCGGTTACTCTTAGTAACCAATAATTTTTATATCATTTTTTATTGGTGCTTCTATCTACTTTTGAGTATATAGGCTGTTTTTAATTATTATAAATTTATTTCTTATTTATAGAAAAATAATTCTTTTTAACTTTGGTTCATTATCCAATTTGATTTATATAAGGTTTTTCCGTTTATTTTCTTATAACCTTAGATATAGGTCTTTAATATTATTATTTCCTTTAATTGAATTTATATATTATTTATTAATTCCTTATAGTATCCTTACACTGCACTATTTTCTTCTGCCATTTTACTCATACAGTATTATTTTATTTATTATTATTATTTTATATTTAACTGTTTTATTTTTAACCCTGGGTTATCTTATATTCAAACATAATTATTCTATTAAATATAAAATTAAACCTAGGTACTAAATTTTAGTTGCCTACACAATACAAATCATACAATATTTAAACAAAACACATACTTGGTTAGTAGCAATACAGTCTACTATTATAATCAATTGTTTCTACATCTACAGCATAAATCTGTGAGATGCTCCCTTCAAAGTCACTTATTTACTCACTGGGTACACTATAACTCACTTGGTACACTTTACATCAATTAAGTATAGTTTATAATGTTTTGTGATATAAAGTAATTTAGAGCTAGGTATATTATACCCATTTCTGACCTTTATGGTGGGGTGATTAAGTTATCATTTTTGGGACTGGGTTATGTAACGTTACATAAAGCCCCCCCCCCCACTAGAACAAATTTATTTTCATTTTACTTGTTCCCAAAATAAATTGTTGATTGCTTCAATTTTGATATCTGGTTTTATATCTTCATAATATCTTCCTTCATTTCAGACTGGTTATATACCTGTTATTCGGTTAAATGGTAACTGCTGTTTTCTTACTCAACTCTCTCTCTCTCTTGGAGGCAGATTCATCAATGATTTATATTCTCTGGGTAGTGGTACTTCCACATTTTACTTGATAAGGACTGGTCACACTAATCATAAAAAACTTGTTTTAACGCTTATTTTCTTTTATTTCTATAAATTCGCTTTCTCAATTAAGCTTCTGTCTGCTATCTTCCTTCTACTTTCTTCATCTATACTTCTGGAATCTAATATCACTCTTTTCAGCTATTTTATAATTATTATCCCTTAAATATTCAATTTCCATAACATTTTTCCCTATCCTGTGCGGTGGTTCAGTTCGGGTGGCCATTAAATATTCAATTTCCATAACATTTTTCCCTATCCTGTGCGGTGGTTCAGTTCGGGTGGCCACTTTTGTGTGTCCATAACTCCGCTGTCCATCCTTACACCTTCTGAGACCAGGGGAACATCATCCCTGCTCAGGAAAATTATTGCCGGAACATTTCTACGGTCAATTCGTTATAATAAAAAGATTACAAGTAGTCGATTAGCGACTAATACTAAACACTTTTGGGATTCTTCATACTGTAGCTGTTTGCATTTAATTATATATTTCCTCTTCTTGATTCCTTCTTCTTTTCCGTTAACTAATAGCATATAACATTATTGATAGGCATTATTTTAAAATCCTTTTACCTTTCCTTCTTGTGACATATTTTCTCCGTATCATTTCTTCTTATATCATCTTCAATTCCGAGAAATTCTAAATTATTGTTGTATTAATTATTATCCTCCTTCAGCTTCATTGTAGTCATTAAATTATTCGTTATTCTTCTTATTTGAGCACATTACCATCAATTGTTTTTATTCATTTAATTTTTCTTCTGTTCGTTACCATCAAAAATATTATTTTTTCTATCATTCCATTTTAAATCAGTTCTTTGTAAATATTATTTAATCATCTGTTCTCTTTTCCTTGGTGGTTTGTTGTTTGTTAAACCAAATTATATCGTTTTGAAATATTTAAAGTAAGTGGTACTTACATACTTTTATTAAATCATATTGTTCCTGAATAAATATTTAGTAAGTTGTTCTTACAGTTTTTTTGGAATTTTGGGGTTTAGTTTATTTATTTTAAATTATATTGTTTCGAAATAACTTGAGTAAGTTGTCCTTACAGTTTTTTAGAATTTTGGGGTTTTATCCGCTATTCAATGGGTTGCTTGGTTGGTTTTCAAAAATTCAGTCCCCTTTTTTCTGGTTTGTTATTATTTAGGTTAACCATGGTCCATTAACTCAGGTATTCCATGTTCTCGGATTACTGGGGTGTTCGTAATTAATTCTCTCCTTGATAATCTTCTTACCATCCTGCTCTCCCACTTTTCTGCTGTGAAACCTTCATTTAAGTACGGGTCTTCCGTCATTGTTAGTTCCTCTCTAACTAACAGGTATTGTACCTCCTCTGACATAACATATTCCATCATTTTTAATAGCATTCCATTCCCTCTTTCCTCTGTATTATTTACCCAACGTTTTGCTGATATATTTCATATTAAAAATATAGCTGATGTTGTCAGATACTCTTTGACCGTGGCTATATTTAAGTAATATTTAAATCTATTTAAGTTTTTCTTTATTATTTTATGGTGGTTTACCTTGGCCATTTTTATAAAGTTTTTTTCTATAATTCATACTTTTACTTAACACCCTTCGCTCATTAATGGGGATGTTAAATGCACTAATTAATCCACCCTTCCTCATCTCCAATTCTTCTTTCGTATTCAATATTTTCTTTCTACCTATTTTTCTTATTTTCTTGATATTCTCTTCCATGGTTTGGATATTCTCTTGGTTTTGGCTATTTTTATATTCCTTCATGCTCTCTTCTGTATTCGTACTTACTTTAAAACCTTCGGAAGTGCTGTCTAACGTTTCATCCAAATTATTAAAACTACTGTTCATTTGCTTATTTGTCTCCTCCTTGTATGTATCTGCTTTGTGGCTAAGTGTGTTACTGATCATGTCAATCTTCTCATGAATTTGTTTTATATTTTTAGTACTTTCTTCAAATTTTGCGTTCATATATTCCCTTTGTCCGTTAATAGTTTCTTTCAATTCGTGATATTGTTCATTCATGGTTTGTTTAATATTTCCATGAATGGTCTCAATTTCCTCATTGGTTTGCTTTGAGTTTTCCTCCTGTTTCTTAAAATTTTCATCTATTTTATCAAATTTCTCGGCTATAAATCTCATCATGTCTTGCCAATTTGGTTCTCTCCTGGCTTCCGCTTTGTCTGGTTGGTCCCCTTGGGCATCCTCTTCAACTATTTCCTTTTCCGTGTTCATAATTGCTTCAGTTTCTTCTTTATCCCCCATTGGTTGTTCCATTTCACTGTGTGTAAATATTTCTATCTCTCGTTCCTGTCCACCTTCTTCCTTCTCCTTTTCTTCTGTTCTCTTCTTCAATCTGCCTCTGGTATTATGCATTTATTGTTTTCTCATAACTGACGACGATAATTAGGTTTTTTGTTATATTATTTTGTTAAATATCTCAAAATTCTTTTCTAATTACAGCCCTTTTACGTTGAGCGCCAATCTGTAACGTGAATCATTCTGAGGTACTTTCCGAGGAGTCTTTGGATGTGACCTATTGTGTGCTCGTCTTATTTAATTACGCCCCACTGTTGTAAGCGCCAATCTGTAACGTTCTCGCTTTCTAGGTGTGACTTCCATCTTATTCAAGCCCCAATGTTGGGTTTGCCAATTTGTAACGTAATCGCTTGTATCTCGTGAAAGTATCTTATTATTAATTTAAGCTTTCCCAATTAAGCCCCAAAGTTGATTTCGCCAATTTGTAACGAGATCTCTTTTTATGAGGTATAGAGTTATTTTTTGAAAGTCTCGGAGCGGTCAGAGTACCTTTTTGCGATCGTCACTTATGAATTATAATTATTAATGTTCAAATCAATTGGATTTGATGTTTACCAAACGAAACAGAAATCGAGTGTGTGTGATTTGGTAGCGATTAAGGAAGTTGTTTAATCTTAGTTAGAAGAGAGAGTAAGAACAATTTTGTTACACCCAGATTATACAATTTCTTATTTTTAAATATTCGCTGTTCATAAGATCAGCTGATTTTGACATCAACCTCAAAATGTTAGGTTAAACAAACACCACTGTTCGGTGATACTCCCCTGTGGAACGTCCTCTTCTTGGCTTCCTGAAAATCTACAACAACTACCCTCTACAATAAAGAATACACGTTTGATTATTTCACATAAAATATTCAGAGTATTTATTTATGTAAATCACTGATTTCCTCTTCTTCCAGTATACAAGTATTATAATCGATCTTTTCAGTCAACAATACATTGGATCGATTTATTTAGGTAAACATTTGAATTATCATTAAATATATTTTTTATGATTTTATAATTTTATCCTTGATTAGACATTAAACAACATATAATTCGTTTTATTAATTTCCCCAGGGTTAAGGGTAAGTTCTTTGTGTTATGAGACGGTCAGAAATGAATAATTATATACTACACTTTACAAGATAAAAATAATAAATTTCGAATTTTTGGTTTATTTCGTAGTATGTAGTTCCGGATTTGTCCGCAAGAGTGCATATTATTTCTTTATTATACACATGGAATCATTTACGAAATATTGGAACTGCACAACGATTTGACATGAGGATTTCTTGGTTAATAATTATTAATAACGTTTATATTACCTCTTTCCTCGAAGTTTTTACTTAAATGGAGCTGTTTCTAGCGTTGTAGTTCTAGTTGTTTAGTAATTTCGTTGAATGTCCATAAGATACAATCTCGCAAAAATCTCGAAGTGCTGTTTAACTAGGCCAGATCTGGTAATTGGTTATTTCACTTTTTTATCAGGTAAAGCACGTTATAGTTGATATCTGAAGGAGTTTGAACATAAGGTGGATACTGTGAGTTAATTTTTATTCCATTTTGGCACTGTTTCCGAAAGTTTTGAATGGTTTTAATAAAATTGTTGTGACATTACTTTTTCTCAACCGAACGGTTTCCAATCGTTTTAACAATTAATTCATATGTTGTTACCCGGTTACTCTTAGTAACCAATAATTTTTATATCATTTTTTATTGGTGCTTCTATCTACTTTTGAGTATATAGGCTGTTTTTAATTATTATAAATTTATTTCTTATTTATAGAAAAATAATTCTTTTTAACTTTGGTTTATTATCCAATTTGATTTATATAAGGTTTTTCCGTTTATTTTCTTATAACCTTAGATATAGGTCTTTAATATTATTATTTCCTTTAATTGAATTTATATATTATTTATTAATTCCTTATAGTATCCTTACACTGCACTATTTTCTTCTGCCATTTTACTCATACAGTATTATTTTATTTTTTATTATTATTTTATATTTAACTGTTTTATTTTTAACCCTGGGTTATCTTATATTCAAACATAATTATTCTATTAAATATAAAATTAAACCTAGGTACTAAATTTTAGTTGCCTACACAATACAAATCATACAATATTTAAACAAAACACATACTTGGTTAGTAACAATACAGTCTACTATTATAATCAATTGTTTCTACATCTACAGCATAAATCTGTGAGATGCTCCCTTCAAAGTCACTTATTTACTCACTGGGTACACTATAACTCACTTGGTACACTTTACATCAATTAAGTATAGTTTATAATGTTTTGTGATATAAAGTAATTTAGAGCTAGGTATATTATACCCACTTCTGACCTTTATGGTGGGGTGATTATCATTTTTGGCACTGGGTTACGTAACGTTACATAAAGCCCCCCCCCCACTAGAACAAATTTATTTTCGTTTTACTTGTTCCCAAAATAAATTGTTGATTGCTTCAATTTTCATATCTGGTTTTATATCTTCATAATATCTTCCTTCATTTCAGACTGGTTATATACCTGTTATTCGGTTAAATGGTAACTGCTGTTTTCTTACTCAACTCTCTCTCTCTTGGAGGCAGATTCATCAATGATTTATATTCTCTGGGTAGTGGTACTTCCACATTTTACTTGATAAGGACTGGTCACACTAATCATAAAAAACTTGTTTTAACACTTATTTTCTTTTATTTCTATAAATTCGCTTTCTCAATTAAGCTTCTGTCTGCTATCTTCCTTCTACTTTCTTCATCTATACTTCTGGAATCTAATATCACTCTTTTAGCTATTTTATAATTATTATCCCTTAAATATTCAATTTCCCTAACATTTTTCCCTATCCTGTGCGGTGGTTCAGTTCGGGTGGCCACTTTTGTGTGTCCATAACTCCGCTGTCCATCCTTACACCTTCTGAGACCAGGGGAACATCATCCCTGCTCAGGAAAATTATTGCCGGAACATTTCTACGGTCAATTCGTTATAATAAAAAGATTACAAGTAGTCGATTAGCGACTAATACTAAACACTTTTGGGATTCTTCATACTGTAGCTGTTTGCATTTAATTATATATTTCCTCTTCTTGATTCCTTCTTCTTTTCCGTTAACTAATAGCATATAACATTATTGATAGGCATTATTTTAAAATCCTTTTACCTTTCCTTCTTGTGACATATTTTCTCCGTATCATTTCTTCTTATATCATCTTCAATTCCGAGAAATTCTAAATTATTGTTGTATTAATTATTATCCTCCTTCAGCTTCATTGTAGTCATTAAATTATTCGTTATTCTTCTTATTTGAGCACATTACCATCAATTGTTTTTATTCATTTAATTTTTCTTCTGTTCGTTACCATCAAAAATATTATTTTTCCTATCATTCCATTTTAAATCAGTTCTTTGTAAATATTATTTAATCATCTGTTCTCTTTTCCTTGGTGGTTTGTTGTTTGTTAAACCAAATTATATCATTTTGAAATATTTAAAGTAAGTGGTACTTACATACTTTTATTAAATCATATTGTTCCTGAATAAATATTTAGTAAGTTGTTCTTACAGTTTTTTTGGAATTTTGGGGTTTAGTCTTTTTATTTTAAATTATATTGTTTCGAAATAACTTGAGTAAGTTGTCCTTACAGTTTTTTAGAATTTTGGGGTTTTATCCGCTATTCAATGGGTTGCTTGGTTGGTTTTCAAAAATTCAGTCCCCTTTTTTCTGGTTTGTTATTATTTAGGTTAACCATGGTCCATTAACTCAGGTATTCCATGTTCTCGGATTACTGGGGTGTTCGTAATTAATTCTCTCCTTGATAATCTTCTTACCATCCTGCTCTCCCACTTTTCTGCTGTGAAACCTTCATTTAAGTACGGGTCTTCCGTCATTGTTAGTTCCTCTCTAACTAACAGGTATTGTACCTCCTCTGACATAACATATTCCATCATTTTTAATAGCATTCCATTCCCTCTTTCCTCTGTATTATTTACCAAACGTTTTGCTGATATATTTCATATTAAAAATATAGCTGATGTTGTCAGATACTCTTTGACCGTGGCTATATTTAAGTAATATTATAATCTATTTAAGTTTTTCTTTATTATTTTATGGTGGTTTACCTTGGCCATTTTTATAAAGTTTTTTCTATAATTCATACTTTTACTTAACTCCCTTCGCTCATTAATGGGGATGTTAAATGCACTAATTAATCCACCCTTCCTCATCTCCCATTCTTCTTTCGTATTCAATATTTTCTTTCTACCTATTTTTCTTATTTTCTTGATATTCTCTTCCATGGTTTGGATATTCTCTTGGTTTTGGCTATTTTTATATTCCTTCATGCTCTCTTCTGTATTCGTACTTACTTTAAAACCTTCGGAAGTGCTGTCTAACGTTTCATCCAAATTATTAAAACTACTGTTCATTTGCTTATTTGTCTCCTCCTTGTATGTATCTGCTTTTTGGCTAAGTGTGTTACTGATCATGTCAATCTTCTCATGAATTTGTTTTATATTTTTGGTACTTTCTTCAAATTTTGCGTTCATATATTCCCTTTGTCCGTTAATAGTTTCTTTCAATTCGTGATATTGTTCATTCATGGTTTGTTTAATATTTCCATGAATGGTCTCAATTTCCTCATTGGTTTGCTTTGAGTTTTCCTCCTGTTTCTTAAAATTTTCATCTATTTTATCAAATTTCTCGGCTATAAATCTCATCATGTCTTGCCAATTTGGTTCTCTCCTGGCTTCCGCTTTGTCTGGTTGGTCCCCTTGGGCATCCTCTTCAACTATTTCCTTTTCCGTGTTCATAATTGCTTCAGTTTCTTCTTTATCCCCCATTGGTTGTTCCATTTCACTGTGTGTAAATATTTCTATCTCTCGTTCCTGTCCACCTTCTTCCTTCTCCTTTTCTTCTGTTCTCTTCTTCGATCTGCCTCTGATATTATGCATTTCTTGTTTTCTCGTATCTGCCGACGATAATTAGGTTTTTTGTTATATTATTTTGTTAAATATCTCAAAATTCTTTTCTAATTACAGCCCTTTTACGTTGAGCACCAATCTGTAACGTGAATCATTCTGAGGTACTTTCCGAGGAGTCTTTGGATGTGACCTATTGTGTGCTCGTCTTATTTAATTACGCCCCACTGTTGTAAGCGCCAATCTGTAACGTTCTTGCTTTCTAGGTGTGACTTCCGTCTTATTCAAGCCCCAATGTTGGGTTTGCCAATTTGTAACGTAATCGCTTGTATCTCGTGAAAGTATCTTATTATTAATTTAAGCTTTCCCAATTAAGCCCCAAAGTTGATTTCGCCAATTTGTAACGAGATCTCTTTTTATGAGGTATAGAGTTATTTTTTGAAAGTCTCGGAGCGGTCAGAGTACCTTTTTGCGATCGTCACTTATGAATTATAATTATAATGTTCAAATCAATTGGATTTGATGTTTACCAAACGAAACAGAAATCGAGTGTGTGTGATTTGGTAGCGATTAAGGAAGTTGTTTAATCCTAGTTAGAAGAGAGAGTAAGAACAATTTTGTTACACCCAGATTATACAATTTCTTATTTTTAAATATTCGCTGTTCATAAGATCAGCTGATTTTGACATCAACCTCAAAATGTTAGGTTAAACAAACACCACTGTTCGGTGATACTCCCCTGTGGAACGTCCTCTTCTTGGCTTCCTGAAAATCTACAACAACTACCCTCTACAATAAAGAATACACGTTTGATTATTTAACATAAAATATTCAGAGTATTTATTTATGTAAATCACTGATTTCCTCTTCTTCCAGTATACAAGTATTATAATCGATCTTTTCAGTCAACAATACATTGGATCGATTTATTTAGGTAAACATTTGAATTATCATAAAATATATTTTTTATGATTTTATAATTTTATCCTTGATTAGACATTAAACAACATATAATTCGTTTTATTAATTTCCCCAGGGTTAAGGGTAAGTTCTTTGTGTTATGAGACGGTCAGAAATGAATAATTATATACTACACTTTACAAGATAAAAATAATAAATTTCGAATTTTTGGTTTATTTCGTAGTATGTAGTTCCGGATTTGTCCGCAAGAGTGCATATTATTTCTTTATTATACACATGGAATCATTTACGAAATATTGGAACTGCACAACGATTTGACATGAGGATTTCTTGGTTAATAATTATTAATAACGTTTATATTACCTCTTTCCTCGAAGTTTTTACTTAAATGGAGCTGTTTCTAGCGTTGTAGTTCTAGTTGTTTAGTAATTTCGTTGAATGTCCATAAGATACAATCTCGCAAAAATCTCGAAGTGCTGTTTAACTAGGCCAGATCTGGTAATTGGTTATTTCACTTTTTTATCAGGTAAAGCACGTTATAGTTGATATCTGAAGGAGTTTGAACATAAGGTGGATACTGTGAGTTAATTTTTATTCCATTTTGGCACTGTTTCCGAAAGTTTTGAATGGTTTTAATAAAATTGTTGTGACATTACTTTTTCTCAACCGAACGGTTTCCAATCGTTTTAACAATTAATTCATATGTTGTTACCCGGTTACTCTTAGTAACCAATAATTTTTATATCATTTTTTATTGGTGCTTCTATCTACTTTTGAGTATATAGGCTGTTTTTAATTATTATAAATTTATTTCTTATTTATAGAAAAATAATTCTTTTTAACTTTGGTTTATTATCCAATTTGATTTATATAAGGTTTTTCCGTTTATTTTCTTATAACCTTAGATATAGGTCTTTAATATTATTATTTCCTTTAATTGAATTTATATATTATTTATTAATTCCTTATAGTATCCTTACACTGCACTATTTTCTTCTGCCATTTTACTCATACAGTATTATTTTATTTTTTATTATTATTTTATATTTAACTGTTTTATTTTTAACCCTGGGTTATCTTATATTCAAACATAATTATTCTATTAAATATAAAATTAAACCTAGGTACTAAATTTTAGTTGCCTACACAATACAAATCATACAATATTTAAACAAAACACATACTTGGTTAGTAACAATACAGTCTACTATTATAATCAATTGTTTCTACATCTACAGCATAAATCTGTGAGATGCTCCCTTCAAAGTCACTTATTTACTCACTGGGTACACTATAACTCACTTGGTACACTTTACATCAATTAAGTATAGTTTATAATGTTTTGTGATATAAAGTAATTTAGAGCTAGGTATATTATACCCACTTCTGACCTTTATGGTGGGGTGATTATCATTTTTGGGACTGGGTTATGTAACGTTACATAAAGCCCCCCCCCACTAGAACAAATTTATTTTCGTTTTACTTGTTCCCAAAATAAATTGTTGATTGCTTCAATTTTCATATCTGGTTTTATATCTTCATAATATCTTCCTACATTTCAGACTGGTTATATACCTGTTATTCGGTTAAATGGTAACTGCTGTTTTCTTACTCAACTCTCTCTCTCTTGGAGGCAGATTCATCAATGATTTATATTCTCTGGGTAGTGGTACTTCCACATTTTACTTGATAAGGACTGGTCACACTAATCATAAAAAACTTGTTTTAACACTTATTTTCTTTTATTTCTATAAATTCGCTTTCTCAATTAAGCTTCTGTCTGCTATCTTCCTTCTACTTTCTTCATCTATACTTCTGGAATCTAATATCACTCTTTTAGCTATTTTATAATTATTATCCCTTAAATATTCAATTTCCCTAACATTTTTCCCTATCCTGTGCGGTGGTTCAGTTCGGGTGGCCACTTTTGTGTGTCCATAACTCCGCTGTCCATCCTTACACCTTCTGAGACCAGGGGAACATCATCCCTGCTCAGGAAAATTATTGCCGGAACATTTCTACGGTCAATTCGTTATAATAAAAAGATTACAAGTAGTCGATTAGCGACTAATACTAAACACTTTTGGGATTCTTCATACTGTAGCTGTTTGCATTTAATTATATATTTCCTCTTCTTGATTCCTTCTTCTTTTCCGTTAACTAATAGCATATAACATTATTGATAGGCATTATTTTAAAATCCTTTTACCTTTCCTTCTTGTGACATATTTTCTCCGTATCATTTCTTCTTATATCATCTTCAATTCCGAGAAATTCTAAATTATTGTTGTATTAATTATTATCCTCCTTCAGCTTCATTGTAGTCATTAAATTATTCGTTATTCTTCTTATTTGAGCACATTACCATCAATTGTTTTTATTCATTTAATTTTTCTTCTGTTCGTTACCATCAAAAATATTATTTTTCCTATCATTCCATTTTAAATCAGTTCTTTGTAAATATTATTTAATCATCTGTTCTCTTTTCCTTGGTGGTTTGTTGTTTGTTAAACCAAATTATATCATTTTGAAATATTTAAAGTAAGTGGTACTTACATACTTTTATTAAATCATATTGTTCCTGAATAAATATTTAGTAAGTTGTTCTTACAGTTTTTTTGGAATTTTGGGGTTTAGTCTTTTTATTTTAAATTATATTGTTTCGAAATAACTTGAGTAAGTTGTCCTTACAGTTTTTTAGAATTTTGGGGTTTTATCCGCTATTCAATGGGTTGCTTGGTTGGTTTTCAAAAATTCAGTGCCCTTTTTTCTGGTTTGTTATTATTTAGGTTAACCATGGTCCATTAACTCAGGTATTCCATGTTCTCGGATTACTGGGGTGTTCGTAATTAATTCTCTCCTTGATAATCTTCTTACCATCCTGCTCTCCCACTTTTCTGCTGTGAAACCTTCATTTAAGTACGGGTCTTCCGTCATTGTTAGTTCCTCTCTAACTAACAGGTATTGTACCTCCTCTGACATAACATATTCCATCATTTTTAATAGCATTCCATTCCCTCTTTCCTCTGTATTATTTACCAAACGTTTTGCTGATATATTTCATATTAAAAATATAGCTGATGTTGTCAGATACTCTTTGACCGTGGCTATATTTAAGTAATATTTAAATCTATTTAAGTTTTTCTTTATTATTTTATGGTGGTTTACCTTGGCCATTTTTATAAAGTTTTTTCTATAATTCATACTTTTACTTAACTCCCTTCGCTCATTAATGGGGATGTTAAATGCACTAATTAATCCACCCTTCCTCATCTCCAATTCTTCTTTCGTATTCAATATTTTCTTTCTACCTATTTTTCTTATTTTCTTGATATTCTCTTCCATGGTTTGGATATTCTCTTGGTTTTGGCTATTTTTATATTCCTTCATGCTCTCTTCTGTATTCGTACTTACTTTAAAACCTTCGGAAGTGCTGTCTAACGTTTCATCCAAATTATTAAAACTACTGTTCATTTGCTTATTTGTCTCCTCCTTGTATGTATCTGCTTTTTGGCTAAGTGTGTTACTGATCATGTCAATCTTCTCATGAATTTGTTTTATATTTTTAGTACTTTCTTCAAATTTTGCGTTCATATATTCCCTTTGTCCGTTAATAGTTTCTTTCAATTCGTGATATTGTTCATTCATGGTTTGTTTAATATTTCCATGAATGGTCTCAATTTCCTCATTGGTTTGCTTTGAGTTTTCCTCCTGTTTCTTAAAATTTTCATCTATTTTATCAAATTTCTCGGCTATAAATCTCATCATGTCTTGCCAATTTGGTTCTCTCCTGGCTTCCGCTTTGTCTGGTTGGTCCCCTTGGGCATCCTCTTCAACTATTTCCTTTTCCGTGTTCATAATTGCTTCAGTTTCTTCTTTATCCCCCATTGGTTGTTCCATTTCACTGTCTGTAAATATTTCTATCTCTCGTTCCTGTCCACCTTCTTCCTTCTCCTTTTCTTCTGTTCTCTTCTTCGATCTGCCTCTGATATTATGCATTTATTGTTTTCTCGTATCTGCCGACGATAATTAGGTTTTTTGTTATATTATTTTGTTAAATATCTCAAAATTCTTTTCTAATTACAGCCCTTTTACGTTGAGCACCAATCTGTAACGTGAATCATTCTGAGGTACTTTCCGAGGAGTCTTTGGATGTGACCTATTGTGTGCTCGTCTTATTTAATTACGCCCCACTGTTGTAAGCGCCAATCTGTAACGTTCTTGCTTTCTAGGTGTGACTTCCGTCTTATTCAAGCCCCAATGTTGGGTTTGCCAATTTGTAACGTAATCGCTTGTATCTCGTGAAAGTATCTTATTATTAATTTAAGCTTTCCCAATTAAGCCCCAAAGTTGATTTCGCCAATTTGTAACGAGATCTCTTTTTATGAGGTATAGAGTTATTTTTTGAAAGTCTCGGAGCGGTCAGAGTACCTTTTTGCGATCGTCACTTATGAATTATAATTATTAATGTTCAAATCAATTGGATTTGATGTTTACCAAACGAAACAGAAATCGAGTGTGTGTGATTTGGTAGCGATTAAGGAAGTTGTTTAATCTTAGTTAGAAGAGAGAGTAAGAACAATTTTGTTACACCCAGATTATACAATTTCTTATTTTTAAATATTCGCTGTTCATAAGATCAGCTGATTTTGACATCAACCTCAAAATGTTAGGTTAAACAAACACCACTGTTCGGTGATACTCCCCTGTGGAACGTCCTCTTCTTGGCTTCCTGAAAATCTACAACAACTACCCTCTACAATAAAGAATACACGTTTGATTATTTAACATAAAATATTCAGAGTATTTATTTATGTAAATCACTGATTTCCTCTTCTTCCAGTATACAAGTATTATAATCGATCTTTTCAGTCAACAATACATTGGATCGATTTATTTAGGTAAACATTTGAATTATCATAAAATATATTTTTTATGATTTTATAATTTTATCCTTGATTAGACATTAAACAACATATAATTCGTTTTATTAATTTCCCCAGGGTTAAGGGTAAGTTCTTTGTGTTATGAGACGGTCAGAAATGAATAATTATATACTACACTTTACAAGATAAAAATAATAAATTTCGAATTTTTGGTTTATTTCGTAGTATGTAGTTCCGGATTTGTCCGCAAGAGTGCATATTATTTCTTTATTATACACATGGAATCATTTACGAAATATTGGAACTGCACAACGATTTGACATGAGGATTTCTTGGTTAATAATTATTAATAACGTTTATATTACCTCTTTCCTCGAAGTTTTTACTTAAATGGAGCTGTTTCTAGCGTTGTAGTTCTAGTTGTTTAGTAATTTCGTTGAATGTCCATAAGATACAATCTCGCAAAAATCTCGAAGTGCTGTTTAACTAGGCCAGATCTGGTAATTGGTTATTTCACTTTTTTATCGGGTAAAGCACGTTATAGTTGATATCTGAAGGAGTTTGAACATAAGGTGGATACTGTGAGTTAATTTTTATTCCATTTTGGCACTGTTTCCGAAAGTTTTGAATGGTTTTAATAAAATTTTTGTGACATTACTTTTTCTCAACCAAACGGTTTCCAATCGTTTTAACAATTAATTCATATGTTGTTACCCGGTTACTCTTAGTAACCAATAATTTTTATATCATTTTTTATTGGTGCTTCTATCTACTTTTGAGTATATAGGCTGTTTTTAATTATTATAAATTTATTTCTTATTTATAGAAAAATAATTCTTTTTAACTTTGGTTTATTATCCAATTTGATTTATATAAGGTTTTCCCGTTTATTTTCTTATAACCTTAGATATAGGTCTTTAATATTATTATTTCCTTTAATTGAATTTATATATTATTTATTAATTCCTTATAGTATCCTTACACTGCACTATTTTCTTCTGCCATTTTACTCAAACAGTATTATTTTATTTTTTATTATTATTTTATATTTAACTCTTTTATTTTTAACCCTGGGTTATCTTATATTCAAACATAATTATTCTATTAAATATAAAATTAAACCTAGGTACTAAATTTTAGTTGCCTACACAATACAAATCATACAATATTTAAACAAAACACATAATTGGTTAGTAGCAATACAGCTACTATTATAATCAATTGTTTCTACATCTACAGCATAAATCTGTGAGATGCTCCCTTCAAAGTCACTTATTTACTCACTGGGTACACTATAACTCACTTGGTACACTTTACATCAATTAAGTATAGTTTATAATGTTTTGTGATATAAAGTAATTTAGAGCTAGGTATATTATACCCACTTCTGACCTTTATGGTGGGGTGATTATCATTTTTGGGACTGGGTTATGTAACGTTACATAAAGCCCCCCCCCCACTAGAACAAATTTATTTTCGTTTTACTTGTTCCCAAAATAAATTGTTGATTGCTTCAATTTTCATATCTGGTTTTATATCTTCATAATATCTTCCTTCATTTCAGACTGGTTATATACCTGTTATTCGGTTAAATGGTAACTGCTGTTTTCTTACTCAACTCTCTCTCTCTTGGAGGCAGATTCATCAATGATTTATATTCTCTGGGTAGTGGTACTTCCACATTTTACTTGATAAGGACTGGTCACACTAATCATAAAAAACTTGTTTTAACGCTTATTTTCTTTTATTTCTATAAATTCGCTTTCTCAATTAAGCTTCTGTCTGCTATCTTCCTTCTACTTTCTTCATCTATACTTCTGGAATCTAATATCACTCTTTTCAGATATTTTATAATTATTATCCCTTAAATATTCAATTTCCATAACATTTTTCCCTATCCTGTGCGGTGGTTCAGTTCGGGTGGCCACTTTTGTGTGTCCATAACTCCGCTGTCCATCCTTACACCTTCTGAGACCAGGGGAACATCATCCCTGCTCAGGAAAATTATTGCCGGAACATTTCTACGGTCAATTCGTTATAATAAAAAGATTACAAGTAGTCGATTAGCGACTAATACTAAACACTTTTGGGATTCTTCATACTGTAGCTGTTTGCATTTAATTATATATTTCCTCTTCTTGATTCCTTCTTCTTTTCCGTTAACTAATAGCATATAACATTATTGATAGGCATTATTTTAAAATCCTTTTACCTTTCCTTCTTGTGACATATTTTCTCCGTATCATTTCTTCTTATATCATCTTCAATTCCGAGAAATTCTAAATTATTGTTGTATTAATTATTATCCTCCTTCAGCTTCATTGTAGTCATTAAATTATTCATTATTCTTCTTATTTGAGCACATTACCATCAATTGTTTTTATTCATTTAATTTTTCTTCTGTTCGTTACCATCAAAAATATTATTTTTTCTATCATTCCATTTTAAATCAGTTCTTTGTAAATATTATTTAATCATCTGTTCTCTTTTCCTTGGTGGTTTGTTGTTTGTTAAACCAAATTATATCGTTTTGAAATATTTAAAGTAAGTGGTACTTACATACTTTTATTAAATCATATTGTTCCTGAATAAATATTTAGTAAGTTGTTCTTACAGTTTTTTTGGAATTTTGGGGTTTAGTTTTTTTATTTTAAATTATATTGTTTCGAAATAACTTGAGTAAGTTGTCCTTACAGTTTTTTAGAATTTTGGGGTTTTATCCGCTATTCAATGGGTTGCTTGGTTGGTTTTCAAAAATTCAGTCCCCTTTTTTCTGGTTTGTTATTATTTAGGTTAACCATGGTCCATTAACTCAGGTATTCCATGTTCTCGGATTACTGGGGTGTTCGTAATTAATTCTCTCCTTGATAATCTTCTTACCATCCTGCTCTCCCACTTTTCTGCTGTGAAACCTTCATTTAAGTACGGGTCTTCCGTCATTGTTAGTTCCTCTCTAACTAACAGGTATTGTACCTCCTCTGACATAACATATTCCATCATTTTTAATAGCATTCCATTCCCTCTTTCCTCTGTATTATTTACCAAACGTTTTGCTGATATATTTCATATTAAAAATATAGCTGATGTTGTCAGATACTCTTTGACCGTGGCTATATTTAAGTAATATTTAAATCTATTTAAGTTTTTCTTTATTATTTTATGGTGGTTTACCTTGGCCATTTTTATAAAGTTTTTTCTATAATTCATACTTTTACTTAACTCCCTTCGCTCATTAATGGGGATGTTAAATGCACTAATTAATCCACCCTTCCTCATCTCCAATTCTTCTTTCGTATTCAATATTTTCTTTCTACCTATTTTTCTTATTTTCTTGATATTCTCTTCCATGGTTTGGATATTCTCTTGGTTTTGGCTATTTTTATATTCCTTCATGCTCTCTTCTGTATTCGTACTTACTTTAAAACCTTCGGAAGTGCTGTCTAACGTTTCATCCAAATTATTAAAACTACTGTTCATTTGCTTATTTGTCTCCTCCTTGTATGTATCTGCTTTTTGGCTAAGTGTGTTACTGATCATGTCAATCTTCTCATGAATTTGTTTTATATTTTTAGTACTTTCTTCAAATTTTGCGTTCATATATTCCCTTTGTCCGTTAATAGTTTCTTTCAATTCGTGATATTGTTCATTCATGGTTTGTTTAATATTTCCATGAATGGTCTCAATTTCCTCATTGGTTTGCTTTGAGTTTTCCTCCTGTTTCTTAAAATTTTCATCTATTTTATCAAATTTCTCGGCTATAAATCTCATCATGTCTTGCCAATTTGGTTCTCTCCTGGCTTCCGCTTTGTCTGGTTGGTCCCCTTGGGCATCCTCTTCAACTATTTCCTTTTCCGTGTTCATAATTGCTTCAGTTTCTTCTTTATCCCCCATTGGTTGTTCCATTTCACTGTCTGTAAATATTTCTATCTCTCGTTCCTGTCCACCTTCTTCCTTCTCCTTTTCTTCTGTTCTCTTCTTCGATCTGCCTCTGATATTATGCATTTCTTGTTTTCTCGTATCTGCCGACGATAATTAGGTTTTTTGTTATATTATTTTGTTAAATATCTCAAAATTCTTTTCTAATTACAGCCCTTTTACGTTGAGCACCAATCTGTAACGTGAATCATTCTGAGGTACTTTCCGAGGAGTCTTTGGATGTGACCTATTGTGTGCTCGTCTTATTTAATTACGCCCCACTGTTGTAAGCGCCAATCTGTAACGTTCTTGCTTTCTAGGTGTGACTTCCGTCTTATTCAAGCCCCAATGTTGGGTTTGCCAATTTGTAACGTAATCGCTTGTATCTCGTGAAAGTATCTTATTATTAATTTAAGCTTTCCCAATTAAGCCCCAAAGTTGATTTCGCCAATTTGTAACGAGATCTCTTTTTATGAGGTATAGAGTTATTTTTTGAAAGTCTCGGAGCGGTCAGAGTACCTTTTTGCGATCGTCACTTATGAATTATAATTATTAATGTTCAAATCAATTGGATTTGATGTTTACCAAACGAAACAGAAATCGAGTGTGTGTGATTTGGTAGCGATTAAGGAAGTTGTTTAATCTTAGTTAGAAGAGAGAGTAAGAACAATTTTGTTACACCCAGATTATACAATTTCTTATTTTTAAATATTCGCTGTTCATAAGATCAGCTGATTTTGACATCAACCTCAAAATGTTAGGTTAAACAAACACCACTGTTCGGTGATACTCCCCTGTGGAACGTCCTCTTCTTGGCTTCCTGAAAATCTACAACAACTACCCTCTACAATAAAGAATACACGTTTGATTATTTAACATAAAATATTCAGAGTATTTATTTATGTAAATCACTGATTTCCTCTTCTTCCAGTATACAAGTATTATAATCGATCTTTTCAGTCAACAATACATTGGATCGATTTATTTAGGTAAACATTTGAATTATCATTAAATATATTTTTTATGATTTTATAATTTTATCCTTGATTAGACATTAAACAACATATAATTCGTTTTATTAATTTCCCCAGGGTTAAGGGTAAGTTCTTTGTGTTATGAGACGGTCAGAAATGAATAATTATATACTACACTTTACAAGATAAAAATAATAAATTTCGAATTTTTGGTTTATTTCGTAGTATGTAGTTCCGGATTTGTCCGCAAGAGTGCATATTATTTCTTTATTATACACATGGAATCATTTACGAAATATTGGAACTGCACAACGATTTGACATGAGGATTTCTTGGTTAATAATTATTAATAACGTTTATATTACCTCTTTCCTCGAAGTTTTTACTTAAATGGAGCTGTTTCTAGCGTTGTAGTTCTAGTTGTTTAGTAATTTCGTTGAATGTCCATAAGATACAATCTCGCAAAAATCTCGAAGTGCTGTTTAACTAGGCCAGATCTGTTAATTGGTTATTTCACTTTTTTATCGGGTAAAGCACGTTATAGTTGATATCTGAAGGAGTTTGAACATAAGGTGGATACTGTGAGTTAATTTTTATTCCATTTTGGCACTGTTTCCGAAAGTTTTGAATGGTTTTAATACAATTTTTGTGACATTACTTTTTCTCAACCAAACGGTTTCCAATCGTTTTAACAATTAATTCATATGTTGTTACCCGGTTACTCTTAGTAACCAATAATTTTTATATCATTTTTTATTGGTGCTTCTATCTACTTTTGAGTATATAGGCTGTTTTTAATTATTATAAATTTATTTCTTATTTATAGAAAAATAATTCTTTTTAACTTTGGTTTATTATCCAATTTGATTTATATAAGGTTTTCCCGTTTATTTTCTTATAACCTTAGATATAGGTCTTTAATATTATTATTTCCTTTAATTGAATTTATATATTATTTATTAATTCCTTATAGTATCCTTACACTGCACTATTTTCTTCTGCCATTTTACTCAAACAGTATTATTTTATTTTTTATTATTATTTTATATTTAACTCTTTTATTTTTAACCCTGGGTTATCTTATATTCAAACATAATTTATCTATTAAATATAAAATTAAACCTAGGTACTAAATTTTAGTTGCCTACACAATACAAATCATACAATATTTAAACAAAACACATAATTGGTTAGTAGCAATACAGCTACTATTATAATCAATTGTTTCTACATCTACAGCATAAATCTGTGAGATGCTCCCTTCAAAGTCACTTATTTACTCACTGGGTACACTATAACTCACTTGGTACACTTTACATCAATTAAGTATAGTTTATAATGTTTTGTGATATAAAGTAATTTAGAGCTAGGTATATTATACCCACTTCTGACCTTTATGGTGGGGTGATTATCATTTTTGGGACTGGGTTATGTAACGTTACATAAAGCCCCCCCCCCCACTAGAACAAATTTATTTTCGTTTTACTTGTTCCCAAAATAAATTGTTGATTGCTTCAATTTTCATATCTGGTTTTATATCTTCATAATATCTTCCTTCATTTCAGACTGGTTATATACCTGTTATTCGGTTAAATGGTAACTGCTGTTTTCTTACTCAACTCTCTCTCTCTTGGAGGCAGATTCATCAATGATTTATATTCTCTGGGTAGTGGTACTTCCACATTTTACTTGATAAGGACTGGTCACACTAATCATAAAAAACTTGTTTTAACACTTATTTTCTTTTATTTCTATAAATTCGCTTTCTCAATTAAGCTTCTGTCTGCTATCTTCCTTCTACTTTCTTCATCTATACTTCTGGAATCTAATATCACTCTTTTCAGCTATTTTATAATTATTATCCCTTAAATATTCAATTTCCCTAAAATTTTTCCCTATCCTGTGCGGTGGTTCAGTTCGGGTGGCCACTTTTGTGTGTCCATAACTCCGCTGTCCATCCTTACACCTTCTGAGACCAGGGGAACATCATCCCTGCTCAGGAAAATTATTGCCGGAACATTTCTACGGTCAATTCGTTATAATAAAAAGATTACAAGTAGTCGATTAGCGACTAATACTAAACACTTTTGGGATTCTTCATACTGTAGCTGTTTGCATTTAATTATATATTTCCTCTTCTTGATTCCTTCTTCTTTTCCGTTAACTAATAGCATATAACATTATTGATAGGCATTATTTTAAAATCCTTTTACCTTTCCTTCTTGTGACATATTTTCTCCGTATCATTTCTTCTTATATCATCTTCAATTCCGAGAAATTCTAAATTATTGTTGTATTAATTATTATCCTCCTTCAGCTTCATTGTAGTCATTAAATTATTCGTTATTCTTCTTATTTGAGCACATTACCATCAATTGTTTTTATTCATTTAATTTTTCTTCTGTTCGTTACCATCAAAAATATTATTTTTCCTATCATTCCATTTTAAATCAGTTCTTTGTAAATATTATTTAATCATCTGTTCTCTTTTCCTTGGTGGTTTGTTGTTTGTTAAACCAAATTATATCGTTTTGAAATATTTAAAGTAAGTGGTACTTACATACTTTTATTAAATCATATTGTTCCTGAATAAATATTTAGTAAGTTGTTCTTACAGTTTTTTTGGAATTTTGGGGTTTAGTCTTTTTATTTTAAATTATATTGTTTCGAAATAACTTGAGTAAGTTGTCCTTACAGTTTTTTAGAATTTTGGGGTTTTATCCGCTATTCAATGGGTTGCTTGGTTGGTTTTCAAAAATTCAGTCCCCTTTTTTCTGGTTTGTTATTATTTAGGTTAACCATGGTCCATTAACTCAGGTATTCCATGTTCTCGGATTACTGGGGAGTTCGTAATTAATTCTCTCCTTGATAATCTTCTTACCATCCTGCTCTCCCACTTTTCTGCTGTGAAACCTTCATTTAAGTACGGGTCTTCCGTCATTGTTAGTTCCTCTCTAACTAACAGGTATTGTACCTCCTCTGACATAACATATTCCATCATTTTTAATAGCATTCCATTCCCTCTTTCCTCTGTATTATTTACCAAACGTTTTGCTGATATATTTCATATTAAAAATATAGCTGATGTTGTCAGATACTCTTTGACCGTGGCTATATTTAAGTAATATTTAAATCTATTAAGTTTTTCTTTATTATTTTATGGTGGTTTACCTTGGCCATTTTTATAAAGTTTTTTCTATAATTCATACTTTTACTTAACTCCCTTCGCTCATTAATGGGGATGTTAAATGCACTAATTAATCCACCCTTCCTCATCTCCAATTCTTCTTTCGTATTCAATATTTTCTTTCTACCTATTTTTCTTATTTTCTTGATATTCTCTTCCATGGTTTGGATATTCTCTTGGTTTTGGCTATTTTTATATTCCTTCATGCTCTCTTCTGTATTCGTACTTACTTTAAAACCTTCGGAAGTGCTGTCTAACGTTTCATCCAAATTATTAAAACTACTGTTCATTTGCTTATTTGTCTCCTCCTTGTATGTATCTGCTTTTTGGCTAAGTGTGTTACTGATCATGTCAATCTTCTCATGAATTTGTTTTATGTTTTTAGTACTTTCTTCAAATTTTGCGTTCATATATTCCCTTTGTCCGTTAATAGTTTCTTTCAATTCGTGATATTGTTCATTCATGGTTTGTTTAATATTTCCATGAATGGTCTCAATTTCCTCATTGGTTTGCTTTGAGTTTTCCTCCTGTTTCATAAATTTTTCACCTATTTTATCAAATTTCTCGGCTATAAATCTCATCATGTCTTGCCAATTTGGTTCTCTCCTGGCTTCCGCTTTGTCTGGTTGGTCCCCTTGGGCATCCTCTTCAACTATTTCCTTTTCCGTGTTCATAATTGCTTCAGTTTCTTCTTTATCCCCCATTGGTTGTTCCATTTCACTGTCTGTAAATATTTCTATCTCTCGTTCCTGTCCACCTTCTTCCTTCTCCTTTTCTTCTGTTCTCTTCTTCGATCTGCCTCTGATATTATGCATTTCTTGTTTTCTCGTATCTGCCGATGATAATTAGGTTTTTTGTTATATTATTTTGTTAAATATCTCAAAATTCTTTTCTAATTACAGCCCTTTTACGTTGAGCACCAATCTGTAACGTGAATCATTCTGAGGTACTTTCCGAGGAGTCTTTGGATGTGACCTATTGTGTGCTCGTCTTATTTAATTACGCCCCACTGTTGTAAGCGCCAATCTGTAACGTTCTTGCTTTCTAGGTGTGACTTCCGTCTAATTTGCCAATTTATGTTGGGTTTGCCAATTTGTAACGTAATCGCTTGTATCTCGTGAAAGTATCTTATTATTAATTTAAGCTTTCCCAATTAAGCCCCAAAGTTGATTTCGCCAATTTGTAACGAGATCTCTTTTTATGAGGTATAGAGTTATTTTTTGAAAGTCTCGGAGCAGTCAGAGTACCTTTTTGCGATCGTCACTTATGAATTATAATTATTAATATTCAAATCAATTGGATTTGATGTTTACCAAACGAAACAGAAATCGAGTGTGTGTGATTTGGTAGCGATTAAGGAAGTTGTTTAATCTTAGTTAGAAGAGAGAGTAAGAACAATTTTGTTACACCCAGATTATACAATTTCTTATTTTTAAATATTTGCTGTTCATAAGATCAGCTGATTTTGACATCAACCTCAAAATGTTAGGTTAAACAAACACCACTGTTCGGTGATACTCCCCTGTGGAACGTCCTCTTCTTGGCTTCCTGAAAATCTACAACTACCCTCTACAATAAAGAATACACGTTTGATTATTTAACATAAAATATTCAGAGTATTTATTTATGTAAATCACTGATTTCCTCTTCTTCCAGTATACAAGTATTATAATCGATCTTTTCAGTCAACAATACATTGGATCGATTTATTTAGGTAAACATTTGAATTATCATAAAATATATTTTTTATGATTTTATAATTTTATCCTTGATTAGACATTAAACAACATATAATTCGTTTTATTAATTTCCCCAGGGTTAAGGGTAAGTTCTTTGTGTTATGAGACGGTCAGAAATGAATAATTATATACTACACTTTACAAGATAAAAATAATAAATTTCGAATTTTTGGTTTATTTCGTAGTATGTAGTTCCGGATTTGTCCGCAAGAGTGCAGATTATTTCTTTATTATACACATGGAATCATTTACGAAATATTGGAACTGCACAACGATTTGACATGAGGATTTCTTGGTTAATAATTATTAATAACGTTTATATTACCTCTTTCCTCGAAGTTTTTACTTAAATGGAGCTGTTTCTAGCGTTGTAGTTCTAGTTGTTTAGTAATTTCGTTGAATGTCCATAAGACACAATCTCGCAAAAATCTCGAAGTGCTGTTTAACTAGGCCAGATCTGGTAATTGGTTATTTCACTTTTTTATCGGGTAAAGCACGTTATAGTTGATATCTGAAGGAGTTTGAACATAAGGTGGATACTGTGAGTTAATTTTTATTCCATTTTGGCACTGTTTCCGAAAGTTTTGAATGGTTTTAATAAAATTTTTGTGACATTACTTTTTCTCAACCAAACGGTTTCCAATCGTTTTAACAATTAATTCATATGTTGTTACCCGGTTACTCTTAGTAACCAATAATTTTTATATCATTTTTTATTGGTGCTTCTATCTACTTTTGAGTATATAGGCTGTTTTTAATTATTATAAATTTATTTCTTATTTATAGAAAAATAATTCTTTTTAACTTTGGTTTATTATCCAATTTGATTTATATAAGGTTTTTCCGTTTATTTTCTTATAACCTTAGATATAGGTCTTTAATATTATTATTTCCTTTAATTGAATTTATATATTTATTATTAATTCCTTATAGTATCCTTACACTGCACTATTTTCTTCTGCCATTTTACTCAAACAGTATTATTTTATTTTTTATTATTATTTTATATTTAACTCTTTTATTTTTAACCCTGGGTTATCTTATATTCAAACATAATTATTCTATTAAATATAAAATTAAACCTAGGTACTAAATTTTAGTTGCCTACACAATACAAATCATACAATATTTAAACAAAACACATAATTGGTTAGTAGCAATACAGTCTACTATTATAATCAATTGTTTCTACATCTACAGCATAAATCTGTGAGATGCTCCCTTCAAAGTCACTTATTTACTCACTGGGTACACTATAACTCACTTGGTACACTTTACATCAATTAAGTATAGTTTATAATGTTTTGTGATATAAAGTAATTTAGAGCTAGGTATATTATACCCACTTCTGACCTTTATGGTGGGGTGATTATCATTTTTGGGACTGGGTTATGTAACGTTACATAAAGCCCCCCCCCACTAGAACAAATTTATTTTCGTTTTACTTGTTCCCAAAATAAATTGTTGATTGCTTCAATTTTCATATCTGGTTTTATATCTTCATAATATCTTCCTTCATTTCAGACTGGTTATATACCTGTTATTCGGTTAAATGGTAACTGCTGTTTTCTTACTCAACTCTCTCTCTCTTCGAGGCAGATTCATCAATGATTTATATTCTCTGGTAGTGGTACTTCCACATTTTACTTGATAAGGACTGGTCACACTAATCATAAAAAACTTGTTTTAACACTTATTTTCTTTTATTTCTATAAATTCGCTTTCTCAATTAAGCTTCTGTCTGCTATCTTCCTTCTACTTTCTTCATCTATACTTCTGGAATCTAATATCACTCTTTTCAGCTATTTTATAATTATTATCCCTTAAATATTCAATTTCCATAACATTTTTCCCTATCCTGTGCGGTGGTTCAGTTCGGGTGGCCACTTTTGTGTGTCCATAACTCCGCTGTCCATCCTTACACCTTCTGAGACCAGGGGAACATCATCCCTGCTCAGGAAAATTATTGCCGGAACATTTCTACGGTCAATTCGTTATAATAAAAAGATTACAAGTAGTCGATTAGCGACTAATACTAAACACTTTTGGGATTCTTCATACTGTAGCTGTTTGCATTTAATTATATATTTCCTCTTCTTGATTCCTTCTTCTTTTCCGTTAACTAATAGCATATAACATTATTGATAGGCATTATTTTAAAATCCTTTTACCTTTCCTTCTTGTGACATATTTTCTCCGTATCATTTCTTCTTATATCATCTTCAATTCCGAGAAATTCTAAATTATTGTTGTATTAATTATTATCCTCCTTCAGCTTCATTGTAGTCATTAAATTATTCGTTATTCTTCTTATTTGAGCACATTACCATCAATTGTTTTTATTCATTTAATTTTTCTTCTGTTCGTTACCATCAAAAATATTATTTTTTCTATCATTCCATTTTAAATCAGTTCTTTGTAAATATTATTTAATCATCTGTTCTCTTTTCCTTGGTGGTTTGTTGTTTGTTAAACCAAATTATATCGTTTTGAAATATTTAAAGTAAGTGGTACTTACATACTTTTATTAAATCATATTGTTCCTGAATAAATATTTAGTAAGTTGTTCTTACAGTTTTTTTGGAATTTTGGGGTTTAGTTTTTTTATTTTAAATTATATTGTTTCGAAATAACTTGAGTAAGTTGTCCTTACAGTTTTTTAGAATTTTGGGGTTTTATCCGCTATTCAATGGGTTGCTTGGTTGGTTTTCAAAAATTCAGTCCCCTTTTTTCTGGTTTGTTATTATTTAGGTTAACCATGGTCCATTAACTCAGGTATTCCATGTTCTCGGATTACTGGGGTGTTCGTAATTAATTCTCTCCTTGATAATCTTCTTACCATCCTGCTCTCCCACTTTTCTGCTGTGAAACCTTCATTTAAGTACGGGTCTTCCGTCATTGTTAGTTCCTCTCTAACTAACAGGTATTGTACCTCCTCTGACATAACATATTCCATCATTTTTAATAGCATTCCATTCCCTCTTTCCTCTGTATTATTTACCCAACGTTTTGCTGATATATTTCATATTAAAAATATAGCTGATGTTGTCAGATACTCTTTGACCGTGGCTATATTTAAGTAATATTTAAATCTATTTAAGTTTTTCTTTATTATTTTATGGTGGTTTACCTTGGCCATTTTTATAAAGTTTTTTTCTATAATTCATACTTTTACTTAACACCCTTCGCTCATTAATGGGGATGTTAAATGCACTAATTAATCCACCCTTCCTCATCTCCAATTCTTCTTTCGTATTCAATATTTTCTTTCTACCTATTTTTCTTATTTTCTTGATATTCTCTTCCATGGTTTGGATATTCTCTTGGTTTTGGCTATTTTTATATTCCTTCATGCTCTCTTCTGTATTCGTACTTACTTTAAAACCTTCGGAAGTGCTGTCTAACGTTTCATCCAAATTATTAAAACTACTGTTCATTTGCTTATTTGTCTCCTCCTTGTATGTATCTGCTTTTTGGCTAAGTGTGTTACTGATCATGTCAATCTTCTCATGAATTTGTTTTATATTTTTAGTACTTTCTTCAAATTTTGCGTTCATATATTCCCTTTGTCCGTTAATATTTTCTTTCAATTCGTGATATTGTTCATTCATGGTTTGTTTAATATTTCCATGAATGGTCTCAATTTCCTCATTGGTTTGCTTTGAGTTTTCCTCCTGTTTCTTAAAATTTTCATCTATTTTATCAAATTTCTCGGCTATAAATCTCATCATGTCTTGCCAATTTGGTTCTCTCCTGGCTTCCGCTTTGTCTGGTTGGTCCCCTTGGGCATCCTCTTCAACTATTTCCTTTTCCGTGTTCATAATTGCTTCAGTTTCTTCTTTATCCCCCATTGGTTGTTCCATTTCACTGTGTGTAAATATTTCTATCTCTCGTTCCTGTCCACCTTCTTCCTTCTCCTTTTCTTCTGTTCTCTTCTTCAATCTGCCTCTGGTATTATGCATTTATTGTTTTCTCATAACTGCCGACGATAATTAGGTTTTTTGTTATATTATTTTGTTAAATATCTCAAAATTCTTTTCTAATTACAGCCCTTTTACGTTGAGCGCCAATCTGTAACGTGAATCATTCTGAGGTACTTTCCGAGGAGTCTTTGGATGTGACCTATTGTGTGCTCGTCTTATTTAATTACGCCCCACTGTTGTAAGCGCCAATCTGTAACGTTCTCGCTTTCTAGCTGTGACTTCCGTCTTATTCAAGCCCCAATGTTGGGTTTGCCAATTTGTAACGTAATCGCTTGTATCTCGTGAAAGTATCTTATTATTAATTTAAGCTTTCCCAATTAAGCCCCAAAGTTGATTTCGCCAATTTGTAACGAGATCTCTTTTTATGAGGTATAGAGTTATTTTTTGAAAGTCTCGGAGCGGTCAGAGTACCTTTTTGCGATCGTCACTTATGAATTATAATTATTAATGTTCAAATCAATTGGATTTGATGTTTACCAAACGAAACAGAAATCGAGTGTGTGTGATTTGGTAGCGATTAAGGAAGTTGTTTAATCTTAGTTAGAAGAGAGAGTAAGAACAATTTTGTTACACCCAGATTATACAATTTCTTATTTTTAAATATTCGCTGTTCATAAGATCAGCTGATTTTGACATCAACCTCAAAATGTTAGGTTAAACAAACACCACTGTTCGGTGATACTCCCCTGTGGAACGTCCTCTTCTTGGCTTCCTGAAAATCTACAACAACTACCCTCTACAATAAAGAATACACGTTTGATTATTTAACATAAAATATTCAGAGTATTTATTTATGTAAATCACTGATTTCCTCTTCTTCCAGTATACAAGTATTATAATCGATCTTTTCAGTCAACAATACATTGGATCGATTTATTTAGGTAAACATTTGAATTATCATTAAATATATTTTTTATGATTTTATAATTTTATCCTTGATTAGACATTAAACAACATATAATTCGTTTTATTAATTTCCCCAGGGTTAAGGGTAAGTTCTTTGTGTTATGAGACGGTCGGAAATGAATAATTATATACTACACTTTACAAGATAAAAATAATAAATTTCGAATTTTTGGTTTATTTCGTAGTATGTAGTTCCGGATTTGTCCGCAAGAGTGCAGATTATTTCTTTATTATACACATGGAATCATTTACGAAATATTGGAACTGCACAACGATTTGACATGAGGATTTCTTGGTTAATAATTATTAATAACGTTTATATTACCTCTTTCCTCGAAGTTTTTACTTAAATGGAGCTGTTTCTAGCGTTGTAGTTCTAGTTGTTTAGTAATTTCGTTGAATGTCCATAAGATACAATCTCGCAAAAATCTCGAAGTGCTGTTTAACTAGGCCAGATCTGGTAATTGGTTATTTCACTTTTTTATCAGGTAAAGCACGTTATAGTTGATATCTGAAGGAGTTTGAACATAAGGTGGATACTGTGAGTTAATTTTTATTCCATTTTGGCACTGTTTCCGAAAGTTTTGAATGGTTTTAATAAAATTGTTGTGACATTACTTTTTCTCAACCGAACGGTTTCCAATCGTTTTAACAATTAATTCATATGTTGTTACCCGGTTACTCTTAGTAACCAATAATTTTTATATCATTTTTTATTGGTGCTTCTATCTACTTTTGAGTATATAGGCTGTTTTTAATTATTATAAATTTATTTCTTATTTATAGAAAAATAATTCTTTTTAACTTTGGTTTATTATCCAATTTGATTTATATAAGGGTTTTCCGTTTATTTTCTTATAACCTTAGATATAGGTCTTTAATATTATTATTTCCTTTAATTGAATTTATATATTATTTATTAATTCCTTATAGTATCCTTACACTGCACTATTTTCTTCTGCCATTTTACTCATACAGTATTATTTTATTTTTTATTATTATTTTATATTTAACTGTTTTATTTTTAACCCTGGGTTATCTTATATTCAAACATAATTATTCTATTAAATATAAAATTAAACCTAGGTACTAAATTTTAGTTGCCTACACAATACAAATCATACAATATTTAAACAAAACACATACTTGGTTAGTAACAATACAGTCTACTATTATAATCAATTGTTTCTACATCTACAGCATAAATCTGTGAGATGCTCCCTTCAAAGTCACTTATTTACTCACTGGGTACACTATAACTCACTTGGTACACTTTACATCAATTAAGTATAGTTTATAATGTTTTGTGATATAAAGTAATTTAGAGCTAGGTATATTATACCCACTTCTGACCTTTATGGTGGGGTGATTATCATTTTTGGGACTGGGTTATGTAACGTTACATAAAGCCCGCCCCCCACTAGAACAAATTTATTTTCGTTTTACTTGTTCCCAAAATAAATTGTTGATTGCTTCAATTTTCATATCTGGTTTTATATCTTCATAATATCTTCCTTCATTTCAGACTGGTTATATACCTGTTATTCGGTTAAATGGTAACTGCTGTTTTCTTACTCAACTCTCTCTCTCTTGGAGGCAGATTCATCAATGATTTATATTCTCTGGGTAGTGGTACTTCCACATTTTACTTGATAAGGACTGGTCACACTAATCATAAAAAACTTGTTTTAACACTTATTTTCTTTTATTTCTATAAATTCGCTTTCTCAATTAAGCTTCTGTCTGCTATCTTCCTTCTACTTTCTTCATCTATACTTCTGGAATCTAATATCACTCTTTTCAGCTATTTTATAATTATTATCCCTTAAATATTCAATTTCCCTAAAATTTTTCCCTATCCTCTGCGGTGGTTCAGTTCGGGTGGCCACTTTTGTGTGTCCATAACTCCGCTGTCCATCCTTACACCTTCTGAGACCAGGGGAACATCATCCCTGCTCAGGAAAATTATTGCCGGAACATTTCTACGGTCAATTCGTTATAATAAAAAGATTACAAGTAGTCGATTAGCGACTAATACTAAACACTTTTGGGATTCTTCATACTGTAGCTGTTTGCATTTAATTATATATTTCCTCTTCTTGATTCCTTCTTCTTTTCCGTTAACTAATAGCATATAACATTATTGATAGGCATTATTTTAAAATCCTTTTACCTTTCCTTCTTGTGACATATTTTCTCCGTATCATTTCTTCTTATATCATCTTCAATTCCGAGAAATTCTAAATTATTGTTGTATTAATTATTATCCTCCTTCAGCTTCATTGTAGTCATTAAATTATTCGTTATTCTTCTTATTTGAGCACATTACCATCAATTGTTTTTATTCATTTAATTTTTCTTCTGTTCGTTACCATCAAAAATATTATTTTTCCTATCATTCCATTTTAAATCAGTTCTTTGTAAATATTATTTAATCATCTGTTCTCTTTTCCTTGGTGGTTTGTTGTTTGTTAAACCAAATTATATCGTTTTGAAATATTTAAAGTAAGTGGTACTTACATACTTTTATTAAATCATATTGTTCCTGAATAAATATTTAGTAAGTTGTTCTTACAGTTTTTTTGGAATTTTGGGGTTTAGTCTTTTTATTTTAAATTATATTGTTTCGAAATAACTTGAGTAAGTTGTCCTTACAGTTTTTTAGAATTTTGGGGTTTTATCCGCTATTCAATGGGTTGCTTGGTTGGTTTTCAAAAATTCAGTCCCCTTTTTTCTGGTTTGTTATTATTTAGGTTAACCATGGTCCATTAACTCAGGTATTCCATGTTCTCGGATTACTGGGGTGTTCGTAATTAATTCTCTCCTTGATAATCTTCTTACCATCCTGCTCTCCCACTTTTCTGCTGTGAAACCTTCATTTAAGTACGGGTCTTCCGTCATTGTTAGTTCCTCTCTAACTAACAGGTATTGTACCTCCTCTGACATAACATATTCCATCATTTTTAATAGCATTCCATTCCCTCTTTCCTCTGTATTATTTACCAAACGTTTTGCTGATATATTTCATATTAAAAATATAGCTGATGTTGTCAGATACTCTTTGACCGTGGCTATATTTAAGTAATATTTAAATCTATTAAGTTTTTCTTTATTATTTTATGGTGGTTTACCTTGGCCATTTTTATAAAGTTTTTTCTATAATTCATACTTTTACTTAACTCCCTTCGCTCATTAATGGGGATGTTAAATGCACTAATTAATCCACCCTTCCTCATCTCCAATTCTTCTTTCGTATTCAATATTTTCTTTCTACCTATTTTTCTTATTTTCTTGATATTCTCTTCCATGGTTTGGATATTCTCTTGGTTTTGGCTATTTTTATATTCCTTCATGCTCTCTTCTGTATTCGTACTTACTTTAAAACCTTCGGAAGTGCTGTCTAACGTTTCATCCAAATTATTAAAACTACTGTTCATTTGCTTATTTGTCTCCTCCTTGTATGTATCTGCTTTTTGGCTAAGTGTGTTACTGATCATGTCAATCTTCTCATGAATTTGTTTTATATTTTTAGTACTTTCTTCAAATTTTGCGTTCATATATTCCCTTTGTCCGTTAATAGTTTCTTTCAATTCGTGATATTGTTCATTCATGGTTTGTTTAATATTTCCATGAATGGTCTCAATTTCCTCATTGGTTTGCTTTGAGTTTTCCTCCTGTTTCATAAATTTTTCACCTATTTTATCAAATTTCTCGGCTATAAATCTCATCATGTCTTGCCAATTTGGTTCTCTCCTGGCTTCCGCTTTGTCTGGTTGGTCCCCTTGGGCATCCTCTTCAACTATTTCCTTTTCCGTGTTCATAATTGCTTCAGTTTCTTCTTTATCCCCCATTGGTTGTTCCATTTCACTGTCTGTAAATATTTCTATCTCTCGTTCCTGTCCACCTTCTTCCTTCTCCTTTTCTTCTGTTCTCTTCTTCGATCTGCCTCTGATATTATGCATTTCTTGTTTTCTCGTATCTGCCGATGATAATTAGGTTTTTTGTTATATTATTTTGTTAAATATCTCAAAATTCTTTTCTAATTACAGCCCTTTTACGTTGAGCACCAATCTGTAACGTGAATCATTCTGAGGTACTTTCCGAGGAGTCTTTGGATGTGACCTATTGTGTGCTCGTCTTATTTAATTACGCCCCACTGTTGTAAGCGCCAATCTGTAACGTTCTTGCTTTCTAGGTGTGACTTCCGTCTAATTTGCCAATTTATGTTGGGTTTGCCAATTTGTAACGTAATCGCTTGTATCTCGTGAAAGTATCTTATTATTAATTTAAGCTTTCCCAATTAAGCCCCAAAGTTGATTTCGCCAATTTGTAACGAGATCTCTTTTTATGAGGTATAGAGTTATTTTTTGAAAGTCTCGGAGCAGTCAGAGTACCTTTTTGCGATCGTCACTTATGAATTATAATTATTAATATTCAAATCAATTGGATTTGATGTTTACCAAACGAAACAGAAATCGAGTGTGTGTGATTTGGTAGCGATTAAGGAAGTTGTTTAATCTTAGTTAGAAGAGAGAGTAAGAACAATTTTGTTACACCCAGATTATACAATTTCTTATTTTTAAATATTTGCTGTTCATAAGATCAGCTGATTTTGACATCAACCTCAAAATGTTAGGTTAAACAAACACCACTGTTCGGTGATACTCCCCTGTGGAACGTCCTCTTCTTGGCTTCCTGAAAATCTACAACTACCCTCTACAATAAAGAATACACGTTTGATTATTTAACATAAAATATTCAGAGTATTTATTTATGTAAATCACTGATTTCCTCTTCTTCCAGTATACAAGTATTATAATCGATCTTTTCAGTCAACAATACATTGGATCGATTTATTTAGGTAAACATTTGAATTATCATAAAATATATTTTTTATGATTTTATAATTTTATCCTTGATTAGACATTAAACAACATATAATTCGTTTTATTAATTTCCCCAGGGTTAAGGGTAAGTTCTTTGTGTTATGAGACGGTCAGAAATGAATAATTATATACTACACTTTACAAGATAAAAATAATAAATTTCGAATTTTTGGTTTATTTCGTAGTATGTAGTTCCGGATTTGTCCGCAAGAGTGCAGATTATTTCTTTATTATACACATGGAATCATTTACGAAATATTGGAACTGCACAACGATTTGACATGAGGATTTCTTGGTTAATAATTATTAATAACGTTTATATTACCTCTTTCCTCGAAGTTTTTACTTAAATGGAGCTGTTTCTAGCGTTGTAGTTCTAGTTGTTTAGTAATTTCGTTGAATGTCCATAAGACACAATCTCGCAAAAATCTCGAAGTGCTGTTTAACTAGGCCAGATCTGGTAATTGGTTATTTCACTTTTTTATCGGGTAAAGCACGTTATAGTTGATATCTGAAGGAGTTTGAACATAAGGTGGATACTGTGAGTTAATTTTTATTCCATTTTGGCACTGTTTCCGAAAGTTTTGAATGGTTTTAATAAAATTTTTGTGACATTACTTTTTCTCAACCAAACGGTTTCCAATCGTTTTAACAATTAATTCATATGTTGTTACCCGGTTACTCTTAGTAACCAATAATTTTTATATCATTTTTTATTGGTGCTTCTATCTACTTTTGAGTATATAGGCTGTTTTTAATTATTATAAATTTATTTCTTATTTATAGAAAAATAATTCTTTTTAACTTTGGTTTATTATCCAATTTGATTTATATAAGGTTTTTCCGTTTATTTTCTTATAACCTTAGATATAGGTCTTTAATATTATTATTTCCTTTAATTGAATTTATATATTTATTATTAAT
This sequence comes from Magicicada septendecula, assembly GCA_034769895.1. Classification (NCBI taxonomy): domain Eukaryota; kingdom Metazoa; phylum Arthropoda; class Insecta; order Hemiptera; family Cicadidae; genus Magicicada; species Magicicada septendecula. The sequence continues at coordinate 141,554,321 of CM068371.1, forward strand.
TCCTTATAGTATCCTTACACTGCACTATTTTCTTCTGCCATTTTACTCAAACAGTATTATTTTATTTTTTATTATTATTTTATATTTAACTCTTTTATTTTTAACCCTGGGTTATCTTATATTCAAACATAATTATTCTATTAAATATAAAATTAAACCTAGGTACTAAATTTTAGTTGCCTACACAATACAAATCATACAATATTTAAACAAAACACATAATTGGTTAGTAGCAATACAGTCTACTATTATAATCAATTGTTTCTACATCTACAGCATAAATCTGTGAGATGCTCCCTTCAAAGTCACTTATTTACTCACTGGGTACACTATAACTCACTTGGTACACTTTACATCAATTAAGTATAGTTTATAATGTTTTGTGATATAAAGTAATTTACAGCTAGGTATATTATACCCACTTCTGACCTTTATGGTGGGGTGATTATCATTTTTGGGACTGGGTTATGTAACGTTACATAAAGCCCCCCCCCACTAGAACAAATTTATTTTCGTTTTACTTGTTCCCAAAATAAATTGTTGATTGCTTCAATTTTCATATCTGGTTTTATATCTTCATAATATCTTCCTTCATTTCAGACTGGTTATATACCTGTTATTCGGTTAAATGGTAACTGCTGTTTTCTTACTCAACTCTCTCTCTCTTCGAGGCAGATTCATCAATGATTTATATTCTCTGGTAGTGGTACTTCCACATTTTACTTGATAAGGACTGGTCACACTAATCATAAAAAACTTGTTTTAACACTTATTTTCTTTTATTTCTATAAATTCGCTTTCTCAATTAAGCTTCTGTCTGCTATCTTCCTTCTACTTTCTTCATCTATACTTCTGGAATCTAATATCACTCTTTTCAGCTATTTTATAATTATTATCCCTTAAATATTCAATTTCCATAACATTTTTCCCTATCCTGTGCGGTGGTTCAGTTCGGGTGGCCACTTTTGTGTGTCCATAACTCCGCTGTCCATCCTTACACCTTCTGAGACCAGGGGAACATCATCCCTGCTCAGGAAAATTATTGCCGGAACATTTCTACGGTCAATTCGTTATAATAAAAAGATTACAAGTAGTCGATTAGCGACTAATACTAAACACTTTTGGGATTCTTCATACTGTAGCTGTTTGCATTTAATTATATATTTCCTCTTCTTGATTCCTTCTTCTTTTCCGTTAACTAATAGCATATAACATTATTGATAGGCATTATTTTAAAATCGTTTTACCTTTCCTTCTTGTGACATATTTTCTCCGTATCATTTCTTCTTATATCATCTTCAATTCCGAGAAATTCTAAATTATTGTTGTATTAATTATTATCCTCCTTCAGCTTCATTGTAGTCATTAAATTATTCGTTATTCTTCTTATTTGAGCACATTACCATCAATTGTTTTTATTCATTTAATTTTTCTTCTGTTCGTTACCATCAAAAATATTATTTTTCCTATCATTCCATTTTAAATCAGTTCTTTGTAAATATTATTTAATCATCTGTTCTCTTTTCCTTGGTGGTTTGTTAAACCAAATTATATCGTTTTGAAATATTTAAAGTAAGTGGTACTTACATACTTTTATTAAATCATATTGTTCCTGAATAAATATTTAGTAAGTTGTTCTTACAGTTTTTTTGGAATTTTGGGGTTTAGTCTTTTTATTTTAAATTATATTGTTTCGAAATAACTTGAGTAAGTTGTCCTTACAGTTTTTTAGAATTTTGGGGTTTTATCCGCTATTCAATGGGTTGCTTGGTTGGTTTTCAAAAATTCAGTCCCCTTTTTTCTGGTTTGTTATTATTTAGGTTAACCATGGTCCATTAACTCAGGTATTCCATGTTCTCGGATTACTGGGGTGTTCGTAATTAATTCTCTCCTTGATAATCTTCTTACCATCCTGCTCTCCCACTTTTCTGCTGTGAAACCTTCATTTAAGTACGGGTCTTCCGTCATTGTTAGTTCCTCTCTAACTAACAGGTATTGTACCTCCTCTGACATAACATATTCCATCATTTTTAATAGCATTCCATTCCCTCTTTCCTCTGTATTATTTACCAAACGTTTTGCTGATATATTTCATATTAAAAATATAGCTGATGTTGTCAGATACTCTTTGACCGTGGCTATATTTAAGTAATATTTAAATCTATTTAAGTTTTTCTTTATTATTTTATGGTGGTTTACCTTGGCCATTTTTATAAAGTTTTTTCTATAATTCATACTTTTACTTAACTCCCTTCGCTCATTAATGGGGATGTTAAATGCACTAATTAATCCACCCTTCCTCATCTCCAATTCTTCTTTCGTATTCAATATTTTCTTTCTACCTATTTTTCTTATTTTCTTGATATTCTCTTCCATGGTTTGGATATTCTCTTGGTTTTGGCTATTTTTATATTCCTTCATGCTCTCTTCTGTATTCGTACTTACTTTAAAACCTTCGGAAGTGCTGTCTAACGTTTCATCCAAATTATTAAAACTACAGTTCATTTGCTTATTTGTCTCCTCCTTGTATGTATCTGCTTTTTGGCTAAGTGTGTTACTGATCATGTCAATCTTCTCATGAATTTGTTTTATATTTTTAGTACTTTCTTCAAATTTTGCGTTCATATATTCCCTTTGTCCGTTAATAGTTTCTTTCAATTCGTGATATTGTTCATTCATGGTTTGTTTAATATTTCCATGAATGGTCTCAATTTCCTCATTGGTTTGCTTTGAGTTTTCCTCCTGTTTCTTAAAATTTTCATCTATTTTATCAAATTTCTCGGCTATAAATCTCATCATGTCTTGCCAATTTGGTTCTCTCCTGGCTTCCGCTTTGTCTGGTTGGTCCCCTTGGGCATCCTCTTCAACTATTTCCTTTTCCGTGTTCATAATTGCTTCAGTTTCTTCTTTATCCCCCATTGGTTGTTCCATTTCACTGTCTGTAAATATTTCTATCTCTCGTTCCTGTCCACCTTCTTCCTTCTCCTTTTCTTCTGTTCTCTTCTTCGATCTGCCTCTGATATTATGCATTTCTTGTTTTCTCGTATCTGCCGACGATAATTAGGTTTTTTGTTATATTATTTTGTTAAATATCTCAAAATTCTTTTCTAATTACAGCCCTTTTACGTTGAGCACCAATCTGTAACGTGAATCATTCTGAGGTACTTTCCGAGGAGTCTTTGGATGTGACCTATTGTGTGCTCGTCTTATTTAATTACGCCCCACTGTTGTAAGCGCCAATCTGTAACGTTCTTGCTTTCTAGGTGTGACTTCCGTCTTATTTGCCAATTTATGTTGGGTTTGCCAATTTGTAACGTAATCGCTTGTATCTCGTGAAAGTATCTTATTATTAATTTAAGCTTTCCCAATTAAGACCCAAAGTAGATTTCGCCAATTTGTAACGAGATCTCTTTTTATGAGGTATAGAGTTATTTTTTGAAAGTCTCGGAGCGGTCAGAGTACCTTTTTGCGATCGTCACTTATGAATTATAATTATTAATGTTCAAATCAATTGGATTTGATGTTTACCAAACGAAACAGAAATCGAGTGTGTGTGATTTGGTAGCGATTAAGGAAGTTGTTTAATCTTAGTTAGAAGAGAGAGTAAGAACAATTTTGTTACACCCAGATTATACAATTTCTTATTTTTAAATATTCGCTGTTCATAAGATCAGCTGATTTTGACATCAACCTCAAAATGTTAGGTTAAACAAACACCACTGTTCGGTGATACTCCCCTGTGGAACGTCCTCTTCTTGGCTTCCTGAAAATCTACAACAACTACCCTCTACAATAAAGAATACACGTTTGATTATTTAACATAAAATATTCAGAGTATTTATTTATGTAAATCACTGATTTCCTCTTCTTCCAGTATACAAGTATTATAATCGATCTTTTCAGTCAACAATACATTGGATCGATTTATTTAGGTAAACATTTGAATTATCATAAAATATATTTTTTATGATTTTATAATTTTATCCTTGATTAGACATTAAACAACATATAATTCGTTTTATTAATTTCCCCAGGGTTAAGGGTAAGTTCTTTGTGTTATGAGACGGTCAGAAATGAATAATTATATACTACGCTTTACAAGATAAAAATAATAAATTTTGAATTTATGGTTTATTTCGTAGTATGTAGTTCCAGATTTGTCCGCAAGAGTGCAGATTATTTCTTTATTATACACATGGAATCATTTACGAAATATTGGAACTGCACAACGATTTGACATGAGGATTTCTTGGTTAATAATTATTAATAACGTTTATATTACCTCTTTCCTCGAAGTTTTTACTTAAATGGAGCTGTTTCTAGCGTTGTAGTTCTAGTTGTTTAGTAATTTCGTTGAATGTCCATAAGATACAATCTCGCAAAAATCTCGAAGTGCTGTTTAACTAGGCCAGATCTGGTAATTGGTTATTTCACTTTTTTATCGGGTAAAGCACGTTATAGTTGATATCTGAAGGAGTTTGAACATAAGGTGGATACTGTGAGTTAATTTTTATTCCATTTTGGCACTGTTTCCGAAAGTTTTGAATGGTTTTAATAAAATTTTTGTGACATTACTTTTTCTCAACCAAACGGTTTCCAATCGTTTTAACAATTAATTCATATGTTGTTACCCGGTTACTCTTAGTAACCAATAATTTTTATATCATTTTTTATTGGTGCTTCTATCTACTTTTGAGTATATAGGCTGTTTTTAATTATTATAAATTTATTTCTTATTTATAGAAAAATAATTCTTTTTAACTTTGGTTTATTATCCAATTTGATTTATATAAGGTTTTTCCGTTTATTTTCTTATAACCTTAGATATAGGTCTTTAATATTATTATTTCCTTTAATTGAATTTATATATTATTTATTAATTCCTTATAGTATCCTTACACTGCACTATTTTCTTCTGCCATTTTACTCAAACAGTATTATTTTATTTTTTATTATTATTTTATATTTAACTCTTTTATTTTTAACCCTGGGTTATCTTATATTCAAACATAATTATTCTATTAAATATAAAATTAAACCTAGGTACTAAATTTTAGTTGCCTACACAATACAAATCATACAATATTTAAACAAAACACATAATTGGTTAGTAGCAATACAGTCTACTATTATAATCAATTTTTTCTACATCTACAGCATAAATCTGTGAGATGCTCCCTTCAAAGTCACTTATTTACTCACTGGGTACACTATAACTCACTTGGTACACTTTACATCAATTAAGTATAGTTTATAATGTTTTGTGATATAAAGTAATTTAGAGCTAGGTATATTATACCCACTTCTGACCTTTATGGTGGGGTGATTAAGTTATCATTTTTGGGACTGGGTTATGTAACGTTACATAAAGCCCCCCCCCCCCACTAGAACAAATTTATTTTCGTTTTACTTGTTCCCAAAATAAATTGTTGATTGCTTCAATTTTCATATCTGGTTTTATATCTTCATAATATCTTCCTTCATTTCAGACTGGTTATATACCTGTTATTCGGTTAAATGGTAACTGCTGTTTTCTTACTCAACTCTCTCTCTCTTGGAGGCAGATTCATCAATGATTTATATTCTCTGGGTAGTGGTACTTCCACATTTTACTTGATAAGGACTGGTCACACTAATCATAAAAAACTTGTTTTAACACTTATTTTCTTTTATTTCTATAAATTCGCTTTCTCAATTAAGCTTCTGTCTGCTATCTTGCTTCTACTTTCTTCATCTATACTTCTGGAATCTAATATCACTCTTTTCAGCTATTTTATAATTATTATCCCTTAAATATTCAATTTCCCTAACATTTTTCCCTATCCTGTGCGGTGGTTCAGTTCGGGTGGCCACTTTTGTGTGTCCATAACTCCGCTGTCCATCCTTACACCTTCTGAGACCAGGGGAACATCATCCCTGCTCAGGAAAATTATTGCCGGAACATTTCTACGGTCAATTCGTTATAATAAAAAGATTACAAGTAGTCGATTAGCGACTAATACTAAACACTTTTGGGATTCTTCATACTGTAGCTGTTTGCATTTAATTATATATTTCCTCTTCTTGATTCCTTCTTCTTTTCCGTTAACTAATAGCATATAACATTATTGATAGGCATTATTTTAAAATCCTTTTACCTTTCCTTCTTGTGACATATTTTCTCCGTATCATTTCTTCTTATATCATCTTCAATTCCGAGAAATTCTAAATTATTGTTGTATTAATTATTATCCTCCTTCAGATTCATTGTAGTCATTAAATTATTCGTTATTCTTCTTATTTGAGCACATTACCATCAATTGTTTTTATTCATTTAATTTTTCTTCTGTTCGTTACCATCAAAAATATTATTTTTCCTATCATTCCATTTTAAATCAGTTCTTTGTAAATATTATTTAATCATCTGTTCTCTTTTCCTTGGTGGTTTGTTGTTTGTTAAACCAAATTATATCGTTTTGAAATATTTAAAGTAAGTGGTACTTACATACTTTTATTAAATCATATTGTTCCTGAATAAATATTTAGTAAGTTGTTCTTACAGTTTTTTTGGAATTTTGGGGTTTAGTCTTTTTATTTTAAATTATATTGTTTCAAAATAACTTGAGTAAGTTGTCCTTACAGTTTTTTAGAATTTTGGGGTTTTATCCGCTATTCAATGGGTTGCTTGGTTGGTTTTCAAAAATTCAGTCCCCTTTTTTCTGGTTTGTTATTATTTAGGTTAACCATGGTCCATTAACTCAGGTATTCCATGTTCTCGGATTACTGGGGTGTTCGTAATTAATTCTCTCCTTGATAATCTTCTTACCATCCTGCTCTCCCACTTTTCTGCTGTGAAACCTTCATTTAAGTACGGGTCTTCCGTCATTGTTAGTTCCTCTCTAACTAACAGGTATTGTACCTCCTCTGACATAACATATTCCATCATTTTTAATAGCATTCCATTCCCTCTTTTCTCTGTATTATTTACCAAACGTTTTGCTGATATATTTCATATTAAAAATATAGCTGATGTTGTCAGATACTCTTTGACCGTGGCTATATTTAAGTAATATTTAAATCTATTTAAGTTTTTCTTTATTATTTTATGGTGGTTTACCTTGGCCATTTTTATAAAGTTTTTTCTATAATTCATACTTTTACTTAACTCCCTTCGCTCATTAATGGGGATGTTAAATGCACTAATTAATCCACCCTTACTCATCTCCAATTCTTCTTTCATATTCAATATTTTCTTTCTACCTATTTTTCTTATTTTCTTGATATTCTCTTCCATGGTTTGGATATTCTCTTGGTTTTGGCTATTTTTATATTCCTTCATGCTCTCTTCTGTATTCGTACTTACTTTAAAACCTTCGGAAGTGCTGTCTAACGTTTCATCCAAATTATTAAAACTACAGTTCATTTGCTTATTTGTCTCCTCCTTGTATGTATCTGCTTTTTGGCTAAGTGTGTTACTGATCATGTCAATCTTCTCATGAATTTGTTTTATATGTTTAGTACTTTCTTCAAATTTTGCGTTCATATATTCCCTTTGTCCGTTAATAGTTTCTTTCAATTCGTGATATTGTTCATTCATGGTTTGTTTAATATTTCCATGAATGGTCTCAATTTCCTCATTGGTTTGCTTTGAGTTTTCCTCCTGTTTCTTAAAATTTTCATCTATTTTATCAAATTTCTCGGCTATAAATCTCATCATGTCTTGCCAATTTGGTTCTCTCCTGGCTTCCGCTTTGTCTGGTTGGTCCCCTTGGGCATCCTCTTCAACTATTTCCTTTTCCCTGTTCATAATTGCTTCAGTTTCTTCTTTATCCCCCATTGGTTGTTCCATTTCACTGTCTGTAAATATTTCTATCTCTCGTTCCTGTCCACCTTCTTCCTTCTCCTTTTCTTCTGTTCTCTTCTTCGATCTGCCTCTGATATTATGCATTTCTTGTTTTCTCGTATCTGCCGACGATAATTAGGTTTTTTGTTATATTATTTTGTTAAATATCTCAAAATTCTTTTCTAATTACAGCCCTTTTACGTTGAGCACCAATCTGTAACGTGAATCATTCTGAGGTACTTTCCGAGGAGTCTTTGGATGTGACCTATTGTGTGCTCGTCTTATTTAATTACGCCCCACTGTTGTAAGCGCCAATCTGTAACGTTCTCGCTTTCTAGGTGTGACTTCCGTCTTATTCAAGCCCCAATGTTGGGTTTGCCAATTTGTAACGTAATCGCTTGTATCTCGTGAAAGTATCTTATTATTAATTTAAGCTTTCCCAATTAAGCCCCAAAGTTGATTTCGCCAATTTGTAACGAGATCTCTTTTTATGAGGTATAGAGTTATTTTTTGAAAGTCTCGGAGCGGTCAGAGTACCTTTTTGCGATCGTCACTTATGAATTATAATTATTAATGTTCAAATCAATTGGATTTGATGTTTACCAAACGAAACAGAAATCGAGTGTGTGTGATTTGGTAGCGATTAAGGAAGTTGTTTAATCTTAGAAGAGAGAGTAAGAACAATTTTGTTACACCCAGATTATACAATTTCTTATTTTTAAATATTCGCTGTTCATAAGATCAGCTGATTTTGACATCAACCTCAAAATGTTAGGTTAAACAAACACCACTGTTCGGTGATACTCCCCTGTGGAACGTCCTCTTCTTGGCTTCCTGAAAATCTACAACAACTACCCTCTACAATAAAGAATACACGTTTGATTATTTAACATAAAATATTCAGAGTATTTATTTATGTAAATCACTGATTTCCTCTTCTTCCAGTATACAAGTATTATAATCGATCTTTTCAGTCAACAATACATTGGATCGATTTATTTAGGTAAACATTTGAATTATCATAAAATATATTTTTTATGATTTTATAATTTTATCCTTGATTAGACATTAAACAACATATAATTCGTTTTATTAATTTCCCCAGGGTTAAGGGTAAGTTCTTTGTGTTATGAGACGGTCAGAAATGAATAATTATATACTACACTTTACAAGATAAAAATAATAAATTTCGAATTTTTGGTTTATTTCGTAGTATGTAGTTCCGGATTTGTCCGCAAGAGTGCATATTATTTCTTTATTATACACATGGAATCATTTACGAAATATTGGAACTGCACAACGATTTGACATGAGGATTTCTTGGTTAATAATTATTAATAACGTTTATATTACCTCTTTCCTCGAAGTTTTTACTTAAATGGAGCTGTTTCTAGCGTTGTAGTTCTAGTTGTTTAGTAATTTCGTTGAATGTCCATAAGATACAATCTCGCAAAAATCTCGAAGTGCTGTTTAACTAGGCCAGATCTGGTAATTGGTTATTTCACTTTTTTATCGGGTAAAGCACGTTATAGTTGATATCTGAAGGAGTTTGAACATAAGGTGGATACTGTTAGTTAATTTTTATTCCATTTTGGCACTGTTTCCGAAAGTTTTGAATGGTTTTAATAAAATTTTTGTGACACTACTTTTTCTCAACCAAACGGTTTCCAATCGTTTTAACAATTAATTCATATGTTGTTACCCGGTTACTCTTAGTAACCAATAATTTTTATATCATTTTTTATTGGTGCTTCTATCTACTTTTGAGTATATAGGCTGTTTTTAATTATTATAAATTTATTTCTTATTTATAGAAAAATAATTCTTTTTAACTTTGGTTTATTATCCAATTTGATTTATATAAGGTTTTTCCGTTTATTTTCTTATAACCTTAGATATAGGTCTTTAATATTATTATTTCCTTTAATTGAATTTATATATTTATTATTAATTCCTTATAGTATCCTTACACTGCACTATTTTCTTCTGCCATTTTACTCAAACAGTATTATTTTATTTTTTATTATTATTTTATATTTAACTCTTTTATTTTTAACCCTGGGTTATCTTATATTCAAACATAATTATTCTATTAAATATAAAATTAAACCTAGGTACTAAATTTTAGTTGCCTACACAATACAAATCATACAATATTTAAACAAAACACATAATTGGTTAGTAGCAATACAGTCTACTATTATAATCAATTGTTTCTACATCTACAGCATAAATCTGTGAGATGCTCCCTTCAAAGTCACTTATTTACTCACTGGGTACACTATAACTCACTTGGTACACTTTACATCAATTAAGTATAGTTTATAATGTTTTGTGATATAAAGTAATTTAGAGCTAGGTATATTATACCCACTTCTGACCTTTATGGTGGGGTGATTATCATTTTTGGGACTGGGTTATGTAACGTTACATAAAGCCCCCCCCCCACTAGAACAAATTTATTTTCGTTTTACTTGTTCCCAAAATAAATTGTTGATTGCTTCAATTTTCATATCTGGTTTTATATCTTCATAATATCTTCCTTCATTTCAGACTGGTTATATACCTGTTATTCGGTTAAATGGTAACTGCTGTTTTCTTACTCAACTCTCTCTCTCTTGGAGGCAGATTCATCAATGATTTATATTCTCTGGGTAGTGGTACTTCCACATTTTACTTGATAAGGACTGGTCACACTAATCATAAAAAACTTGTTTTAACACTTATTTTCTTTTATTTCTATAAATTCGCTTTCTCAATTAAGCTTCTGTCTGCTATCTTCCTTCTACTTTCTTCATCTATACTTCTGGAATCTAATATCACTCTTTTCAGCTATTTTATAATTATTATCCCTTAAATATTCAATTTCCCTAACATTTTTCCCTATCCTGTGCGGTGGTTCAGTTCGGGTGGCCACTTTTGTGTGTCCATAACTCCGCTGTCCATCCTTACACCTTCTGAGACCAGGGGAACATCATCCCTGCTCAGGAAAATTATTGCCGGAACATTTCTACGGTCAATTCGTTATAATAAAAAGATTACAAGTAGTCGATTAGCGACTAATACTAAACACTTTTGGGATTCTTCATACTGTAGCTGTTTGCATTTAATTATATATTTCCTCTTCTTGATTCCTTCTTCTTTTCCGTTAACTAATAGCATATAACATTATTGATAGGCATTATTTTAAAATCGTTTTACCTTTCCTTCTTGTGACATATTTTCTCCGTATCATTTCTTCTTATATCATCTTCAATTCCGAGAAATTCTAAATTATTGTTGTATTAATTATTATCCTCCTTCAGCTTCATTGTAGTCATTAAATTATTCGTTATTCTTCTTATTTGAGCACATTACCATCAATTGTTTTTATTCATTTAATTTTTCTTCTGTTCGTTACCATCAAAAATATTATTTTTCCTATCATTCCATTTTAAATCAGTTCTTTGTAAATATTATTTAATCATCTGTTCTCTTTTCCTTGGTGGTTTGTTGTTTGTTAAACCAAATTATATCGTTTTGAAATATTTAAAGTAAGTGGTACTTACATACTTTTATTAAATCATATTGTTCCTGAATAAATATTTAGCAAGTTGTTCTTACAGTTTTTTTGGAATTTTGGGGTTTAGTCTTTTTATTTTAAATTATATTGTTTCGAAATAACTTGAGTAAGTTGTCCTTACAGTTTTTTAGAATTTTGGGGTTTTATCCGCTATTCAATGGGTTGCTTGGTTGGTTTTCAAAAATTCAGTCCCCTTTTTTCTGGTTTGTTATTATTTAGGTTAACCATGGTCCATTAACTCAGGTATTCCATGTTCTCGGATTACTGGGGTGTTCGTAATTAATTCTCTCCTTGATAATCTTCTTACCATCCTGCTCTCCCACTTTTCTGCTGTGAAACCTTCATTTAAGTACGGGTCTTCCGTCATTGTTAGTTCCTCTCTAACTAACAGGTATTGTACCTCCTCTGACATAACATATTCCATCATTTTTAATAGCATTCCATTCCCTCTTTCCTCTGTATTATTTACCAAACGTTTTGCTGATATATTTCATATTAAAAATATAGCTGATGTTGTCAGATACTCTTTGACCGTGGCTATATTTAAGTAATATTTAAATCTATTTAAGTTTTTCTTTATTATTTTATGGTGGTTTACCTTGGCCATTTTTATAAAGTTTTTTCTATAATTCATACTTTTACTTAACTCCCTTCGCTCATTAATGGGGATGTTAAATGCACTAATTAATCCACCCTTCCTCATCTCCAATTCTTCTTTCGTATTCAATATTTTCTTTCTACCTATTTTTCTTATTTTCTTGATATTCTCTTCCATGGTTTGGATATTCTCTTGGTTTTGGCTATTTTTATATTCCTTCATGCTCTCTTCTGTATTCGTACTTACTTTAAAACCTTCGGAAGTGCTGTCTAACGTTTCATCCAAATTATTAAAACTACTGTTCATTTGCTTATTTGTCTCCTCCTTGTATGTATCTGCTTTTTGGCTAAGTGTGTTACTGATCATGTCAATCTTCTCATGAATTTGTTTTATATTTTTAGTACTTTCTTCAAATTTTGCGTTCATATATTCCCTTTGTCCGTTAATAGTTTCTTTCAATTCGTGATATTGTTCATTCATGGTTTGTTTAATATTTCCATGAATGGTCTCAATTTCCTCATTGGTTTGCTTTGAGTTTTCCTCCTGTTTCTTAAAATTTTCATCTATTTTATCAAATTTCTCGGCTATAAATCTCATCATGTCTTGCCAATTTGGTTCTCTCCTGGCTTCCGCTTTGTCTGGTTGGTCCCCTTGGGCATCCTCTTCAACTATTTCCTTTTCCGTGTTCATAATTGCTTCAGTTTCTTCTTTATCCCCCATTGGTTGTTCCATTTCACTGTCTGTAAATATTTCTATCTCTCGTTCCTGTCCACCTTCTTCCTTCTCCTTTTCTTCTGTTCTCTTCTTCGATCTGCCTCTGATATTATGCATTTCTTGTTTTCTCGTATCTGCCGACGATAATTAGGTTTTTTGTTATATTATTTTGTTAAATATCTCAAAATTCTTTTCTAATTACAGCCCTTTTACGTTGAGAACCAATCTGTAACGTGAATCATTCTGAGGTACTTTCCGAGGAGTCTTTGGATGTGACCTATTGTGTGCTCGTCTTATTTAATTACGCCCCACTGTTGTAAGCGCCAATCTGTAACGTTCTTGCTTTCTAGGTGTGACTTCCGTCTTATTCAAGCCCCAATGTTGGGTTTGCCAATTTGTAACGTAATCGCTTGTATCTCGTGAAAGTATCTTATTATTAATTTAAGCTTTTCCAATTAAGCCCCAAAGTTGATTTCGCCAATTTGTAACGAGATCTCTTTTTATGAGGTATAGAGTTATTTTTTGAAAGTCTCGGAGCGGTCAGAGTACATTTTTGCGATCGTCACTTATGAATTATAATTATTAATGTTCAAATCAATTGGATTTGATGTTTACCAAACGAAACAGAAATCGAGTGTGTGTGATTTGGTAGCGATTAAGGAAGTTGTTTAATCTTAGTTAGAAGAGAGAGTAAGAACAATTTTGTTACACCCAGATTATACAATTTCTTATTTTTAAATATTCGCTGTTCATAAGATCAGCTGATTTTGACATCAACCTCAAAATGTTAGGTTAAACAAACACCACTGTTCGGTGATACTCCCCTGTGGAACGTCCTCTTCTTGGCTTCCTGAAAATCTACAACAACTACCCTCTACAATAAAGAATACACGTTTGATTATTTAACATAAAATATTCAGAGTATTTATTTATGTAAATCACTGATTTCCTCTTCTTCCAGTATACAAGTATTATAATCGATCTTTTCAGTCAACAATACATTGGATCGATTTATTTAGGTAAACATTTGAATTATCATAAAATATATTTTTTATGATTTTATAATTTTATCCTTGATTAGACATTAAACAACATATAATTCGTTTTATTAATTTCCCCAGGGTTAAGGGTAAGTTCTTTGTGTTATGAGACGGTCAGAAATGAATAATTATATACTACGCTTTACAAGATAAAAATAATAAATTTTGAATTTATCGTTTATTTCGTAGTATGTAGTTCCAGATTTGTCCGCAAGAGTGCAGATTATTTCTTTATTATACACATGGAATCATTTACGAAATATTGGAACTGCACAACGATTTGACATGAGGATTTCTTGGTTAATAATTATTAATAACGTTTATATTACCTCTTTCCTCGAAGTTTTTACTTAAATGGAGCTGTTTCTAGCGTTGTAGTTCTAGTTGTTTAGTAATTTCGTTGAATGTCCATAAGATACAATCTCGCAAAAATCTCGAAGTGCTGTTTAACTAGGCCAGATCTGGTAATTGGTTATTTCACTTTTTTATCGGGTAAAGCACGTTATAGTTGATATCTGAAGGAGTTTGAACATAAGGTGGATACTGTGAGTTAATTTTTATTCCATTTTGGCACTGTTTCCGAAAGTTTTGAATGGTTTTAATACAATTTTTGTGACCTTACTTTTTCTCAACCAAACGGTTTCCAATCGTTTTAACAATTAATTCATATGTTGTTACCCGGTTACTCTTAGTAACCAATAATTTTTATATCATTTTTTATTGGTGCTTCTATCTACTTTTGAGTATATAGGCTGTTTTTAATTATTATAAATTTATTTCTTATTTATAGAAAAATAATTCTTTTTAACTTTGGTTTATTATCCAATTTGATTTATATAAGGTTTTTCCGTTTATTTTCTTATAACCTTAGATATAGGTCTTTAATATTATTATTTCCTTTAATTGAATTTATATATTATTTATTAATTCCTTATAGTATCCTTACACTGCACTATTTTCTTCTGCCATTTTACTCAAACAGTATTATTTTATTTTTTATTATTATTTTATATTTAACTCTTTTATTTTTAACCCTGGGTTATCTTATATTCAAACATAATTATTCTATTAAATATAAAATTAAACCTAGGTACTAAATTTTAGTTGCCTACACAATACAAATCATACAATATTTAAACAAAACACATAATTGGTTAGTAGCAATACAGTCTACTATTATAATCAATTGTTTCTACATCTACAGCATAAATCTGTGAGATGCTCCCTTCAAAGTCACTTATTTACTCACTGGGTACACTATAACTCACTTGGTACACTTTACATCAATTAAGTATAGTTTATAATGTTTTGTGATATAAAGTAATTTAGAGCTAGGTATATTATACCCATTTCTGACCTTTATGGTGGGGTGATTAAGTTATCATTTTTGGGACTGGGTTATGTAACGTTACATGAAGCCCCCCCCCCCCCCAACTAGAACAAATTTATTTTCATTTTACTTGTTCCCAAAATAAATTGTTGATTGCTTCAATTTTGATATCTGGTTTTATATCTTCATAATATCTTCCTTCATTTCAGACTGGTTATATACCTGTTATTCGGTTAAATGGTAACTGCTGTTTTCTTACTCAACTCTCTCTCTCTTGGAGGCAGATTCATCATTGATTTATATTCTATGGGTAGTGGTACTTCCACATTTTACTTGATAAGTACTGGTCACACTAATCATAAAAAACTTGTTTTAACACTTATTTTCTTTTACTTCTATAAATTCGCTTTCTCAATTAAACTTCTGTCTGCTATCTTCCTTCTACTTTCTTCATCTATACTTCTGGAATCTAATATCACTCTTTTCAGCTATTTTATAATTATTATCCCTTAAATATTCAATTTCCCTAACATTTTTCCCTATCCTGTGCGGTGGTTCAGTTCGGGTGGCCACTTTTGTGTGTCCATAACTCCGCTGTCCAACCTTACACCTTCTGAGACCAGGGGAACATCATCCCTGCTCAGGAAAATTATTGCCGGAACATTTCTACGGTCAATTCGTTATAATAAAAAGATTACAAGTAGTCGATTAGCGACTAATACTAAACACTTTTGGGATTCTTCATACTGTAGCTGTTTGCATTTAATTATATATTTCCTCTTCTTGATTCCTTCTTCTTTTCCGTTAACTAATAGCATATAACATTATTGATAGGCATTATTTTAAAATCCTTTTACCTTTCCTTCTTGTGACATATTTTCTCCGTATCATTTCTTCTTATATCATCTTCAATTCCGAGAAATTCTAAATTATTGTTGTATTAATTATTATCCTCCTTCAGCTTCATTGTAGTCATTAAATTATTCGTTATTCTTCTTATTTGAGCACATTACCATCAATTGTTTTTATTCATTTAATTTTTCTTCTGTTCGTTACCATCAAAAATATTATTTTTCCTATCATTCCATTTTAAATCAGTTCTTTGTAAATATTATTTAATCATCTGTTCTCTTTTCCTTGGTGGTTTGTTGTTTGTTAAACCAAATTATATCGTTTTGAAATATTTAAAGTAAGTGGTACTTACATACTTTTATTAAATCATATTGTTCCTGAATAAATATTTAGTAAGTTGTTCTTACAGTTTTTTTGGAATTTTGGGGTTTAGTCTTTTTATTTTAAATTATATTGTTTCGAAATAACTTGAGTAAGTTGTCCTTACAGTTTTTTAGAATTTTGGGGTTTTATCCGCTATTCAATGGGTTGCTTGGTTGGTTTTCAAAAATTCAGTCCCCTTTTTTCTGGTTTGTTATTATTTAGGTTAACCATGGTCCATTAACTCAGGTATTCCATGTTCTCGGATTACTGGGGTGTTCGTAATTAATTCTCTCCTTGATAATCTTCTTACCATCCTGCTCTCCCACTTTTCTGCTGTGAAACCTTCATTTAAGTACGGGTCTTCCGTCATTGTTAGTTCCTCTCTAACTAACAGGTATTGTACCTCCTCTGACATAACATATTCCATCATTTTTAATAGCATTCCATTCCCTCTTTCCTCTGTATTATTTACCAAACGTTTTGCTGATATATTTCATATTAAAAATATAGCTGATGTTGTCAGATACTCTTTGACCGTGGCTATATTTAAGTAATATTTAAATCTATTTAAGTTTTTCTTTATTATTTTATGGTGGTTTACCTTGGCCATTTTTATAAAGTTTTTTCTATAATTCATACTTTTACTTAACTCCCTTCGCTCATTAATGGGGATGTTAAATGCACTAATTAATCCACCCTTCCTCATCTCCAATTCTTCTTTCGTATTCAATATTTTCTTTCTACCTATTTTTCTTATTTTCTTGATATTCTCTTCCATGGTTTGGATATTCTCTTGGTTTTGGCTATTTTTATATTCCTTCATGCTCTCTTCTGTATCCATACTTACTTTAAAACCTTCGGAAGTGCTGTCTAACGTTTCATCCAAATTATTAAAACTACAGTTCATTTGCTTATTTGTCTCCTCCTTGTATGTATCTGCTTTTTGGCTAAGTGTGTTACTGATCATGTCAATCTTCTCATGAATTTGTTTTATATTTTTAGTACTTTCTTCAAATTTTGCGTTCATATATTCCCTTTGTCCGTTAATAGTTTCTTTCAATTCGTGATATTGTTCATTCATGGTTTGTTTAATATTTCCATGAATGGTCTCAATTTCCTCATTGGTTTGCTTTGAGTTTTCCTCCTGTTTCTTAAAATTTTCATCTATTTTATCAAATTTCTCGGCTATAAATCTCATCATGTCTTGCCAATTTGGTTCTCTCCTGGCTTCCGCTTTGTCTGGTTGGTCCCCTTGGGCATCCTCTTCAACTATTTCCTTTTCCGTGTTCATAATTGCTTCAGTTTCTTCTTTATCCCCCATTGGTTGTTCCATTTCACTGTCTGTAAATATTTCTATCTCTCGTTCCTGTCCACCTTCTTCCTTCTCCTTTTCTTCTGTTCTCTTCTTCGATCTGCCTCTGATATTATGCATTTCTTGTTTTCTCGTATCTGCCGACGATAATTAGGTTTTTTGTTATATTATTTTGTTAAATATCTCAAAATTCTTTTCTAATTACAGCCCTTTTATGTTGAGAACCAATCTGTAACGTGAATCATTCTGAGGTACTTTCCGAGGAGTCTTTGGATGTGACCTATTGTGTGCTCGTCTTATTTAATTACGCCCCACTGTTGTAAGCGCCAATCTGTAACGTTCTCGCTTTCTAGGTGTGACTTCCGTCTTATTCAAGCCCCAATGTTGGGTTTGCCAATTTGTAACGTAATCGCTTGTATCTCGTGAAAGTATCTTATTATTAATTTAAGCTTTCCCAATTAAGCCCCAAAGTTGATTTCGCCAATTTGTAACGAGATCTCTTTTTATGAGGTATAGAGTTATTTTTTGAAAGTCTCGGAGCGGTCAGAGTACCTTTTTGCGATCGTCACTTATGAATTATAATTATTAATGTTCAAATCAATTGGATTTGATGTTTACCAAACGAAACAGAAATCGAGTGTGTGTGATTTGGTAGCGATTAAGGAAGTTGTTTAATCTTAGTTAGAAGAGAGAGTAAGAACAATTTTGTTACACCCAGATTATACAATTTCTTATTTTTAAATATTCGCTGTTCATAAGATCAGCTGATTTTGACATCAACCTCAAAATGTTAGGTTAAACAAACACCACTGTTCGGTGATACTCCCTGTGGAACGTCCTCTTCTTGGCTTCCTGAAAATCTACAACAACTACCCTCTACAATAAAGAATACACGTTTGATTATTTAACATAAAATATTCAGAGTATTTATTTATGTAAATCACTGATTTCCTCTTCTTCCAGTATACAAGTATTATAATCGATCTTTTCAGTCAACAATACATTGGATCGATTTATTTAGGTAAACATTTGAATTATCATAAAATATATTTTTTATGATTTTATAATTTTATCCTTGATTAGACATTAAACAACATATAATTCGTTTTATTAATTTCCCCAGGGTTAAGGGTAAGTTCTTTGTGTTATGAGACGGTCAGAAATGAATAATTATATACTACACTTTACAAGATAAAAATAATAAATTTCGAATTTTTGGTTTATTTCGTAGTATGTAGTTCCGGATTTGTCCGCAAGAGTGCATATTATTTCTTTATTATACACATGGAATCATTTACGAAATATTGGAACTGCACAACGATTTGACATGAGGATTTCTTGGTTAATAATTATTAATAACGTTTATATTACCTCTTTCCTCGAAGTTTTTACTTAAATGGAGCTGTTTCTAGCGTTGTAGTTCTAGTTGTTTAGTAATTTCGTTGAATGTCCATAAGATACAATCTCGCAAAAATCTCGAAGTGCTGTTTAACTAGGCCAGATCTGGTAATTGGTTATTTCACTTTTTTATCGGGTAAAGCACGTTATAGTTGATATCTGAAGGAGTTTGAACATAAGGTGGATACTGTGAGTTAATTTTTATTCCATTTTGGCACTGTTTCCGAAAGTTTTGAATGGTTTTAATACAATTTTTGTGACATTACTTTTTCTCAACCAAACGGTTTCCAATCGTTTTAACAATTAATTCATATGTTGTTACCCGGTTACTCTTAGTAACCAATAATTTTTATATCATTTTTTATTGGTGCTTCTATCTACTTTTGAGTATATAGGCTGTTTTTAATTATTATAAATTTATTTCTTATTTATAGAAAAATAATTCTTTTTAACTTTGGTTTATTATCCAATTTGATTTATATAAGGTTTTTCCGTTTATTTTCTTATAACCTTAGATATAGGTCTTTAATATTATTATTTCCTTTAATTGAATTTATATATTATTTATTAATTCCTTATAGTATCCTTACACTGCACTATTTTCTTCTGCCATTTTACTCAAACAGTATTATTTTATTTTTTATTATTATTTTATATTTAACTCTTTTATTTTTAACCCTGGGTTATCTTATATTCAAACATAATTATTCTATTAAATATAAAATTAAACCTAGGTACTAAATTTTAGTTGCCTACACAATACAAATCATACAATATTTAAACAAAACACATAATTGGTTAGTAGCAATACAGTCTACTATTATAATCAATTGTTTCTACATCTACAGCATAAATCTGTGAGATGCTCCCTTCAAAGTCACTTATTTACTCACTGGGTACACTATAACTCACTTGGTACACTTTACATCAATTAAGTATAGTTTATAATGTTTTGTGATATAAAGTAATTTAGAGCTAGGTATATTATACCCATTTCTGACCTTTATGGTGGGGTGATTAAGTTATCATTTTTGGGACTGGGTTATGTAACGTTACATAAAGCCCCCCCCCCCCCCCAACTAGAACAAATTTATTTTCATTTTACTTGTTCCCAAAATAAATTGTTGATTGCTTCAATTTTGATATCTGGTTTTATATCTTCATAATATCTTCCTTCATTTCAGACTGGTTATATACCTGTTATTCGGTTAAATGGTAACTGCTGTTTTCTTACTCAACTCTCTCTCTCTTGGAGGCAGATTCATCATTGATTTATATTCTATGGGTAGTGGTACTTCCACATTTTACTTGATAAGTACTGGTCACACTAATCATAAAAAACTTGTTTTAACACTTATTTTCTTTTACTTCTATAAATTCGCTTTCTCAATTAAACTTCTGTCTGCTATCTTCCTTCTACTTTCTTCATCTATACTTCTGGAATCTAATATCACTCTTTTCAGCTATTTTATAATTATTATCCCTTAAATATTCAATTTCCCTAACATTTTTCCCTATCCTGTGCGGTGGTTCAGTTCGGGTGGCCACTTTTGTGTGTCCATAACTCCGCTGTCCAACCTTACACCTTCTGAGACCAGGGGAACATCATCCCTGCTCAGGAAAATTATTGCCGGAACATTTCTACGGTCAATTCGTTATAATAAAAAGATTACAAGTAGTCGATTAGCGACTAATACTAAACACTTTTGGGATTCTTCATACTGTAGCTGTTTGCATTTAATTATATATTTCCTCTTCTTGATTCCTTCTTCTTTTCCGTTAACTAATAGCATATAACATTATTGATAGGCATTATTTTAAAATCCTTTTACCTTTCCTTCTTGTGACATATTTTCTCCGTATCATTTCTTCTTATATCATCTTCAATTCCGAGAAATTCTAAATTATTGTTGTATTAATTATTATCCTCCTTCAGCTTCATTGTAGTCATTAAATTATTCGTTATTCTTCTTATTTGAGCACATTACCATCAATTGTTTTTATTCATTTAATTTTTCTTCTGTTCGTTACCATCAAAAATATTATTTTTCCTATCATTCCATTTTAAATCAGTTCTTTGTAAATATTATTTAATCATCTGTTCTCTTTTCCTTGGTGGTTTGTTGTTTGTTAAACCAAATTATATCGTTTTGAAATATTTAAAGTAAATGGTACTTACATACTTTTATTAAATCATATTGTTCCTGAATAAATATTTAGTAAGTTGTTCTTACAGTTTTTTTGGAATTTTGGGGTTTAGTCTTTTTATTTTAAATTATATTGTTTCGAAATAACTTGAGTAAGTTGTCCTTACAGTTTTTTAGAATTTTGGGGTTTTATCCGCTATTCAATGGGTTGCTTGGTTGGTTTTCAAAAATTCAGTCCCCTTTTTTCTGGTTTGTTATTATTTAGGTTAACCATGGTCCATTAACTCAGGTATTCCATGTTCTCGGATTACTGGGGTGTTCGTAATTAATTCTCTCCTTGATAATCTTCTTACCATCCTGCTCTCCCACTTTTCTGCTGTGAAACCTTCATTTAAGTACGGGTCTTCCGTCATTGTTAGTTCCTCTCTAACTAACAGGTATTGTACCTCCTCTGACATAACATATTCCATCATTTTTAATAGCATTCCATTCCCTCTTTCCTCTGTATTATTTACCAAACGTTTTGCTGATATATTTCATATTAAAAATATAGCTGATGTTGTCAGATACTCTTTGACCGTGGCTATATTTAAGTAATATTTAAATCTATTTAAGTTTTTCTTTATTATTTTATGGTGGTTTACCTTGGCCATTTTTATAAAGTTTTTTCTATAATTCATACTTTTACTTAACTCCCTTCGCTCATTAATGGGGATGTTAAATGCACTAATTAATCCACCCTTCCTCATCTCCAATTCTTCTTTCGTATTCAATATTTTCTTTCTACCTATTTTTCTTATTTTCTTGATATTCTCTTCCATGGTTTGGATATTCTCTTGGTTTTGGCTATTTTTATATTCCTTCATGCTCTCTTCTGTATCCATACTTACTTTAAAACCTTCGGAAGTGCTGTCTAACGTTTCATCCAAATTATTAAAACTACAGTTCATTTGCTTATTTGTCTCCTCCTTGTATGTATCTGCTTTTTGGCTAAGTGTGTTACTGATCATGTCAATCTTCTCATGAATTTGTTTTATATTTTTAGTACTTTCTTCAAATTTTGCGTTCATATATTCCCTTTGTCCGTTAATAGTTTCTTTCAATTCGTGATATTGTTCATTCATGGTTTGTTTAATATTTCCATGAATGGTCTCAATTTCCTCATTGGTTTGCTTTGAGTTTTCCTCCTGTTTCTTAAAATTTTCATCTATTTTATCAAATTTCTCGGCTATAAATCTCATCATGTCTTGCCAATTTGGTTCTCTCCTGGCTTCCGCTTTGTCTGGTTGGTCCCCTTGGGCATCCTCTTCAACTATTTCCTTTTCCGTGTTCATAATTGCTTCAGTTTCTTCTTTATCCCCCATTGGTTGTTCCATTTCACTGTCTGTAAATATTTCTATCTCTCGTTCCTGTCCACCTTCTTCCTTCTCCTTTTCTTCTGTTCTCTTCTTCGATCTGCCTCTGATATTATGCATTTCTTGTTTTCTCGTATCTGCCGACGATAATTAGGTTTTTTGTTATATTATTTTGTTAAATATCTCAAAATTCTTTTCTAATTACAGCCCTTTTACGTTGAGAACCAATCTGTAACGTGAATCATTCTGAGGTACTTTCCGAGGAGTCTTTGGATGTGACCTATTGTGTGCTCGTCTTATTTAATTACGCCCCACTGTTGTAAGCGCCAATCTGTAACGTTCTCGCTTTCTAGGTGTGACTTCCGTCTTATTCAAGCCCCAATGTTGGGTTTGCCAATTTGTAACGTAATCGCTTGTATCTCGTGAAAGTATCTTATTATTAATTTAAGCTTTCCCAATTAAGCCCCAAAGTTGATTTCGCCAATTTGTAACGAGATCTCTTTTTATGAGGTATAGAGTTATTTTTTGAAAGTCTCGGAGCGGTCAGAGTACCTTTTTGCGATCGTCACTTATGAATTATAATTATTAATGTTCAAATCAATTGGATTTGATGTTTACCAAACGAAACAGAAATCGAGTGTGTGTGATTTGGTAGCGATTAAGGAAGTTGTTTAATCTTAGTTAGAAGAGAGAGTAAGAACAATTTTGTTACACCCAGATTATACAATTTCTTATTTTTAAATATTCGCTGTTCATAAGATCAGCTGATTTTGACATCAACCTCAAAATGTTAGGTTAAACAAACACCACTGTTCGGTGATACTCCCCTGTGGAACGTCCTCTTCTTGGCTTCCTGAAAATCTACAACAACTACCCTCTACAATAAAGAATACACGTTTGATTATTTAACATAAAATATTCAGAGTATTTATTTATGTAAATCACTGATTTCCTCTTCTTCCAGTATACAAGTATTATAATCGATCTTTTCAGTCAACAATACATTGGATCGATTTATTTAGGTAAACATTTGAATTATCATAAAATATATTTTTTATGATTTTATAATTTTATCCTTGATTAGACATTAAACAACATATAATTCGTTTTATTAATTTCCCCAGGGTTAAGGGTAAGTTCTTTGTGTTATGAGACGGTCAGAAATTAATAATTATATACTACACTTTACAAGATAAAAATAATAAATTTCGAATTTTTGGTTTATTTCGTAGTATGTAGTTCCGGATTTGTCCGCAAGAGTGCATATTATTTCTTTATTATACACATGGAATCATTTACGAAATATTGGAACTGCACAACGATTTGACATGAGGATTTCTTGGTTAATAATTATTAATAACGTTTATATTACCTCTTTCCTCGAAGTTTTTACTTAAATGGAGCTGTTTCTAGCGTTGTAGTTCTAGTTGTTTAGTAATTTCGTTGAATGTCCATAAGATACAATCTCGCAAAAATCTCGAAGTGCTGTTTAACTAGGCCAGATCTGGTAATTGGTTATTTCACTTTTTTATCGGGTAAAGCACGTTATAGTTGATATCTGAAGGAGTTTGAACATAAGGTGGATACTGTGAGTTAATTTTTATTCCATTTTGGCACTGTTTCCGAAAGTTTTGAATGGTTTTAATACAATTTTTGTGACATTACTTTTTCTCAACCAAACGGTTTCCAATCGTTTTAACAATTAATTCATATGTTGTTACCCGGTTACTCTTAGTAACCAATAATTTTTATATCATTTTTTATTGGTGCTTCTATCTACTTTTGAGTATATAGGCTGTTTTTAATTATTATAAATTTATTTCTTATTTATAGAAAAATAATTCTTTTTAACTTTGGTTTATTATCCAATTTGATTTATATAAGGTTTTTCCGTTTATTTTCTTATAACCTTAGATATAGGTCTTTAATATTATTATTTCCTTTAATTGAATTTATATATTATTTATTAATTCCTTATAGTATCCTTACACTGCACTATTTTCTTCTGCCATTTTACTCAAACAGTATTATTTTATTTTTTATTATTATTTTATATTTAACTCTTTTATTTTTAACCCTGGGTTATCTTATATTCAAACATAATTATTCTATTAAATATAAAATTAAACCTAGGTACTAAATTTTAGTTGCCTACACAATACAAATCATACAATATTTAAACAAAACACATAATTGGTTAGTAGCAATACAGTCTACTATTATAATCAATTGTTTCTACATCTACAGCATAAATCTGTGAGATGCTCCCTTCAAAGTCACTTATTTACTCACTGGGTACACTATAACTCACTTGGTACACTTTACATCAATTAAGTATAGTTTATAATGTTTTGTGATATAAAGTAATTTAGAGCTAGGTATATTATACCCATTTCTGACCTTTATGGTGGGGTGATTAAGTTATCATTTTTGGGACTGGGTTATGTAACGTTACATAAAGCCCCCCCCCCAACTAGAACAAATTTATTTTCATTTTACTTGTTCCCAAAATAAATTGTTGATTGCTTCAATTTTGATATCTGGTTTTATATCTTCATAATATCTTCCTTCATTTCAGACTGGTTATATACCTGTTATTCGGTTAAATGGTAACTGCTGTTTTCTTACTCAACTCTCTCTCTCTTGGAGGCAGATTCATCATTGATTTATATTCTATGGGTAGTGGTACTTCCACATTTTACTTGATAAGTACTGGTCACACTAATCATAAAAAACTTGTTTTAACACTTATTTTCTTTTACTTCTATAAATTCGCTTTCTCAATTAAACTTCTGTCTGCTATCTTCCTTCTACTTTCTTCATCTATACTTCTGGAATCTAATATCACTCTTTTCAGCTATTTTATAATTATTATCCCTTAAATATTCAATTTCCCTAACATTTTTCCCTATCCTGTGCGGTGGTTCAGTTCGGGTGGCCACTTTTGTGTGTCCATAACTCCGCTGTCCAACCTTACACCTTCTGAGACCAGGGGAACATCATCCCTGCTCAGGAAAATTATTGCCGGAACATTTCTACGGTCAATTCGTTATAATAAAAAGATTACAAGTAGTCGATTAGCGACTAATACTAAACACTTTTGGGATTCTTCATACTGTAGCTGTTTGCATTTAATTATATATTTCCTCTTCTTGATTCCTTCTTCTTTTCCGTTAACTAATAGCATATAACATTATTGATAGGCATTATTTTAAAATCCTTTTACCTTTCCTTCTTGTGACATATTTTCTCCGTATCATTTCTTCTTATATCATCTTCAATTCCGAGAAATTCTAAATTATTGTTGTATTAATTATTATCCTCCTTCAGCTTCATTGTAGTCATTAAATTATTCGTTATTCTTCTTATTTGAGCACATTACCATCAATTGTTTTTATTCATTTAATTTTTCTTCTGTTCGTTACCATCAAAAATATTATTTTTCCTATCATTCCATTTTAAATCAGTTCTTTGTAAATATTATTTAATCATCTGTTCTCTTTTCCTTGGTGGTTTGTTGTTTGTTAAACCAAATTATATCGTTTTGAAATATTTAAAGTAAGTGGTACTTACATACTTTTATTAAATCATATTGTTCCTGAATAAATATTTAGTAAGTTGTTCTTACAGTTTTTTTGGAATTTTGGGGTTTAGTCTTTTTATTTTAAATTATATTGTTTCGAAATAACTTGAGTAAGTTGTCCTTACAGTTTTTTAGAATTTTGGGGTTTTATCCGCTATTCAATGGGTTGCTTGGTTGGTTTTCAAAAATTCAGTCCCCTTTTTTCTGGTTTGTTATTATTTAGGTTAACCATGGTCCATTAACTCAGGTATTCCATGTTCTCGGATTACTGGGGTGTTCGTAATTAATTCTCTCCTTGATAATCTTCTTACCATCCTGCTCTCCCACTTTTCTGCTGTGAAACCTTCATTTAAGTACGGGTCTTCCGTCATTGTTAGTTCCTCTCTAACTAACAGGTATTGTACCTCCTCTGACATAACATATTCCATCATTTTTAATAGCATTCCATTCCCTCTTTCCTCTGTATTATTTACCAAACGTTTTGCTGATATATTTCATATTAAAAATATAGCTGATGTTGTCAGATACTCTTTGACCGTGGCTATATTTAAGTAATATTTAAATCTATTTAAGTTTTTCTTTATTATTTTATGGTGGTTTACCTTGGCCATTTTTATAAAGTTTTTTCTATAATTCATACTTTTACTTAACTCCCTTCGCTCATTAATGGGGATGTTAAATGCACTAATTAATCCACCCTTCCTCATCTCCAATTCTTCTTTCGTATTCAATATTTTCTTTCTACCTATTTTTCTTATTTTCTTGATATTCTCTTCCATGGTTTGGATATTCTCTTGGTTTTGGCTATTTTTATATTCCTTCATGCTCTCTTCTGTATCCATACTTACTTTAAAACCTTCGGAAGTGCTGTCTAACGTTTCATCCAAATTATTAAAACTACAGTTCATTTGCTTATTTGTCTCCTCCTTGTATGTATCTGCTTTTTGGCTAAGTGTGTTACTGATCATGTCAATCTTCTCATGAATTTGTTTTATATTTTTAGTACTTTCTTCAAATTTTGCGTTCATATATTCCCTTTGTCCGTTAATAGTTTCTTTCAATTCGTGATATTGTTCATTCATGGTTTGTTTAATATTTCCATGAATGGTCTCAATTTCCTCATTGGTTTGCTTTGAGTTTTCCTCCTGTTTCTTAAAATTTTCATCTATTTTATCAAATTTCTCGGCTATAAATCTCATCATGTCTTGCCAATTTGGTTCTCTCCTGGCTTCCGCTTTGTCTGGTTGGTCCCCTTGGGCATCCTCTTCAACTATTTCCTTTTCCGTGTTCATAATTGCTTCAGTTTCTTCTTTATCCCCCATTGGTTGTTCCATTTCACTGTCTGTAAATATTTCTATCTCTCGT
Source organism: Magicicada septendecula (assembly GCA_034769895.1). Classification (NCBI taxonomy): domain Eukaryota; kingdom Metazoa; phylum Arthropoda; class Insecta; order Hemiptera; family Cicadidae; genus Magicicada; species Magicicada septendecula. The sequence goes on from CM068371.1 coordinate 141,581,762, forward strand.
TCCTGTCCACCTTCTTCCTTCTCCTTTTCTTCTGTTCTCTTCTTCGATCTGCCTCTGATATTATGCATTTCTTGTTTTCTCGTATCTGCCGACGATAATTAGGTTTTTTGTTATATTATTTTGTTAAATATCTCAAAATTCTTTTCTAATTACAGCCCTTTTACGTTGAGAACCAATCTGTAACGTGAATCATTCTGAGGTACTTTCCGAGGAGTCTTTGGATGTGACCTATTGTGTGCTCGTCTTATTTAATTACGCCCCACTGTTGTAAGCGCCAATCTGTAACGTTCTCGCTTTCTAGGTGTGACTTCCGTCTTATTCAAGCCCCAATGTTGGGTTTGCCAATTTGTAACGTAATCGCTTGTATCTCGTGAAAGTATCTTATTATTAATTTAAGCTTTCCCAATTAAGCCCCAAAGTTGATTTCGCCAATTTGTAACGAGATCTCTTTTTATGAGGTATAGAGTTATTTTTTGAAAGTCTCGGAGCGGTCAGAGTACCTTTTTGCGATCGTCACTTATGAATTATAATTATTAATGTTCAAATCAATTGGATTTGATGTTTACCAAACGAAACAGAAATCGAGTGTGTGTGATTTGGTAGCGATTAAGGAAGTTGTTTAATCTTAGTTAGAAGAGAGAGTAAGAACAATTTTGTTACACCCAGATTATACAATTTCTTATTTTTAAATATTCGCTGTTCATAAGATCAGCTGATTTTGACATCAACCTCAAAATGTTAGGTTAAACAAACACCACTGTTCGGTGATACTCCCCTGTGGAACGTCCTCTTCTTGGCTTCCTGAAAATCTACAACAACTACCCTCTACAATAAAGAATACACGTTTGATTATTTAACATAAAATATTCAGAGTATTTATTTATGTAAATCACTGATTTCCTCTTCTTCCAGTATACAAGTATTATAATCGATCTTTTCAGTCAACAATACATTGGATCGATTTATTTAGGTAAACATTTGAATTATCATAAAATATATTTTTTATGATTTTATAATTTTATCCTTGATTAGACATTAAACAACATATAATTCGTTTTATTAATTTCCCCAGGGTTAAGGGTAAGTTCTTTGTGTTATGAGACGGTCAGAAATGAATAATTATATACTACACTTTACAAGATAAAAATAATAAATTTCGAATTTTTGGTTTATTTCGTAGTATGTAGTTCCGGATTTGTCCGCAAGAGTGCATATTATTTCTTTATTATACACATGGAATCATTTACGAAATATTGGAACTGCACAACGATTTGACATGAGGATTTCTTGGTTAATAATTATTAATAACGTTTATATTACCTCTTTCCTCGAAGTTTTTACTTAAATGGAGCTGTTTCTAGCGTTGTAGTTCTAGTTGTTTAGTAATTTCGTTGAATGTCCATAAGATACAATCTCGCAAAAATCTCGAAGTGCTGTTTAACTAGGCCAGATCTGGTAATTGGTTATTTCACTTTTTTATCGGGTAAAGCACGTTATAGTTGATATCTGAAGGAGTTTGAACATAAGGTGGATACTGTGAGTTAATTTTTATTCCATTTTGGCACTGTTTCCGAAAGTTTTGAATGGTTTTAATACAATTTTTGTGACATTACTTTTTCTCAACCAAACGGTTTCCAATCGTTTTAACAATTAATTCATATGTTGTTACCCGGTTACTCTTAGTAACCAATAATTTTTATATCATTTTTTATTGGTGCTTCTATCTACTTTTGAGTATATAGGCTGTTTTTAATTATTATAAATTTATTTCTTATTTATAGAAAAATAATTCTTTTTAACTTTGGTTTATTATCCAATTTGATTTATATAAGGTTTTTCCGTTTATTTTCTTATAACCTTAGATATAGGTCTTTAATATTATTATTTCCTTTAATTGAATTTATATATTATTTATTAATTCCTTATAGTATCCTTACACTGCACTATTTTCTTCTGCCATTTTACTCAAACAGTATTATTTTATTTTTTATTATTATTTTATATTTAACTCTTTTATTTTTAACCCTGGGTTATCTTATATTCAAACATAATTATTCTATTAAATATAAAATTAAACCTAGGTACTAAATTTTAGTTGCCTACACAATACAAATCATACAATATTTAAACAAAACACATAATTGGTTAGTAGCAATACAGTCTACTATTATAATCAATTGTTTCTACATCTACAGCATAAATCTGTGAGATGCTCCCTTCAAAGTCACTTATTTACTCACTGGGTACACTATAACTCACTTGGTACACTTTACATCAATTAAGTATAGTTTATAATGTTTTGTGATATAAAGTAATTTAGAGCTAGGTATATTATACCCATTTCTGACCTTTATGGTGGGGTGATTAAGTTATCATTTTTGGGACTGGGTTATGTAACGTTACATAAAGCCCCCCCCCCCAACTAGAACAAATTTATTTTCATTTTACTTGTTCCCAAAATAAATTGTTGATTGCTTCAATTTTGATATCTGGTTTTATATCTTCATAATATCTTCCTTCATTTCAGACTGGTTATATACCTGTTATTCGGTTAAATGGTAACTGCTGTTTTCTTACTCAACTCTCTCTCTCTTGGAGGCAGATTCATCATTGATTTATATTCTATGGGTAGTGGTACTTCCACATTTTACTTGATAAGTACTGGTCACACTAATCATAAAAAACTTGTTTTAACACTTATTTTCTTTTACTTCTATAAATTCGCTTTCTCAATTAAACTTCTGTCTGCTATCTTCCTTCTACTTTCTTCATCTATACTTCTGGAATCTAATATCACTCTTTTCAGCTATTTTATAATTATTATCCCTTAAATATTCAATTTCCCTAACATTTTTCCCTATCCTGTGCGGTGGTTCAGTTCGGGTGGCCACTTTTGTGTGTCCATAACTCCGCTGTCCAACCTTACACCTTCTGAGACCAGGGGAACATCATCCCTGCTCAGAAAAATTATTGCCGGAACATTTCTACGGTCAATTCGTTATAATAAAAAGATTACAAGTAGTCGATTAGCGACTAATACTAAACACTTTTGGGATTCTTCATACTGTAGCTGTTTGCATTTAATTATATATTTCCTCTTCTTGATTCCTTCTTCTTTTCCGTTAACTAATAGCATATAACATTATTGATAGGCATTATTTTAAAATCCTTTTACCTTTCCTTCTTGTGACATATTTTCTCCGTATCATTTCTTCTTATATCATCTTCAATTCCGAGAAATTCTAAATTATTGTTGTATTAATTATTATCCTCCTTCAGCTTCATTGTAGTCATTAAATTATTCGTTATTCTTCTTATTTGAGCACATTACCATCAATTGTTTTTATTCATTTAATTTTTCTTCTGTTCGTTACCATCAAAAATATTATTTTTCCTATCATTCCATTTTAAATCAGTTCTTTGTAAATATTATTTAATCATCTGTTCTCTTTTCCTTGGTGGTTTGTTGTTTGTTAAACCAAATTATATCGTTTTGAAATATTTAAAGTAAGTGGTACTTACATACTTTTATTAAATCATATTGTTCCTGAATAAATATTTAGTAAGTTGTTCTTAGTTTTTTTGGAATTTTGGGGTTTAGTCTTTTTATTTTAAATTATATTGTTTCGAAATAACTTGAGTAAGTTGTCCTTACAGTTTTTTAGAATTTTGGGGTTTTATCCGCTATTCAATGGGTTGCTTGGTTGGTTTTCAAAAATTCAGTCCCCTTTTTTCTGGTTTGTTATTATTTAGGTTAACCATGGTCCATTAACTCAGGTATTCCATGTTCTCGGATTACTGGGGTGTTCGTAATTAATTCTCTCCTTGATAATCTTCTTACCATCCTGCTCTCCCACTTTTCTGCTGTGAAACCTTCATTTAAGTACGGGTCTTCCGTCATTGTTAGTTCCTCTCTAACTAACAGGTATTGTACCTCCTCTGACATAACATATTCCATCATTTTTAATAGCATTCCATTCCCTCTTTCCTCTGTATTATTTACCAAACGTTTTGCTGATATATTTCATATTAAAAATATAGCTGATGTTGTCAGATACTCTTTGACCGTGGCTATATTTAAGTAATATTTAAATCTATTTAAGTTTTTCTTTATTATTTTATGGTGGTTTACCTTGGCCATTTTTATAAAGTTTTTTCTATAATTCATACTTTTACTTAACTCCCTTCGCTCATTAATGGGGATGTTAAATGCACTAATTAATCCACCCTTCCTCATCTCCAATTCTTCTTTCGTATTCAATATTTTCTTTCTACCTATTTTTCTTATTTTCTTGATATTCTCTTCCATGGTTTGGATATTCTCTTGGTTTTGGCTATTTTTATATTCCTTCATGCTCTCTTCTGTATCCATACTTACTTTAAAACCTTCGGAAGTGCTGTCTAACGTTTCATCCAAATTATTAAAACTACAGTTCATTTGCTTATTTGTCTCCTCCTTGTATGTATCTGCTTTTTGGCTAAGTGTGTTACTGATCATGTCAATCTTCTCATGAATTTGTTTTATATTTTTAGTACTTTCTTCAAATTTTGCGTTCATATATTCCCTTTGTCCGTTAATAGTTTCTTTCAATTCGTGATATTGTTCATTCATGGTTTGTTTAATATTTCCATGAATGGTCTCAATTTCCTCATTGGTTTGCTTTGAGTTTTCCTCCTGTTTCTTAAAATTTTCATCTATTTTATCAAATTTCTCGGCTATAAATCTCATCATGTCTTGCCAATTTGGTTCTCTCCTGGCTTCCGCTTTGTCTGGTTGGTCCCCTTGGGCATCCTCTTCAACTATTTCCTTTTCCGTGTTCATAATTGCTTCAGTTTCTTCTTTATCCCCCATTGGTTGTTCCATTTCACTGTCTGTAAATATTTCTATCTCTCGTTCCTGTCCACCTTCTTCCTTCTCCTTTTCTTCTGTTCTCTTCTTCGATCTGCCTCTGATATTATGCATTTCTTGTTTTCTCGTATCTGCCGACGATAATTAGGTTTTTTGTTATATTATTTTGTTAAATATCTCAAAATTCTTTTCTAATTACAGCCCTTTTACGTTGAGAACCAATCTGTAACGTGAATCATTCTGAGGTACTTTCCGAGGAGTCTTTGGATGTGACCTATTGTGTGCTCGTCTTATTTAATTACGCCCCACTGTTGTAAGCGCCAATCTGTAACGTTCTCGCTTTCTAGGTGTGACTTCCGTCTTATTCAAGCCCCAATGTTGGGTTTGCCAATTTGTAACGTAATCGCTTGTATCTCGTGAAAGTATCTTATTATTAATTTAAGCTTTCCCAATTAAGCCCCAAAGTTGATTTCGCCAATTTGTAACGAGATCTCTTTTTATGAGGTATAGAGTTATTTTTTGAAAGTCTCGGAGCGGTCAGAGTACCTTTTTGCGATCGTCACTTATGAATTATAATTATTAATGTTCAAATCAATTGGATTTGATGTTTACCAAACGAAACAGAAATCGAGTGTGTGTGATTTGGTAGCGATTAAGGAAGTTGTTTAATCTTAGTTAGAAGAGAGAGTAAGAACAATTTTGTTACACCCAGATTATACAATTTCTTATTTTTAAATATTCGCTGTTCATAAGATCAGCTGATTTTGACATCAACCTCAAAATGTTAGGTTAAACAAACACCACTGTTCGGTGATACTCCCCTGTGGAACGTCCTCTTCTTGGCTTCCTGAAAATCTACAACAACTACCCTCTACAATAAAGAATACACGTTTGATTATTTAACATAAAATATTCAGAGTATTTATTTATGTAAATCACTGATTTCCTCTTCTTCCAGTATACAAGTATTATAATCGATCTTTTCAGTCAACAATACATTGGATCGATTTATTTAGGTAAACATTTGAATTATCATAAAATATATTTTTTATGATTTTATAATTTTATCCTTGATTAGACATTAAACAACATATAATTCGTTTTATTAATTTCCCCAGGGTTAAGGGTAAGTTCTTTGTGTTATGAGACGGTCAGAAATGAATAATTATATACTACACTTTACAAGATAAAAATAATAAATTTCGAATTTTTGGTTTATTTCGTAGTATGTAGTTCCGGATTTGTCCGCAAGAGTGCATATTATTTCTTTATTATACACATGGAATCATTTACGAAATATTGGAACTGCACAACGATTTGACATGAGGATTTCTTGGTTAATAATTATTAATAACGTTTATATTACCTCTTTCCTCGAAGTTTTTACTTAAATGGAGCTGTTTCTAGCGTTGTAGTTCTAGTTGTTTAGTAATTTCGTTGAATGTCCATAAGATACAATCTCGCAAAAATCTCGAAGTGCTGTTTAACTAGGCCAGATCTGGTAATTGGTTATTTCACTTTTTTATCGGGTAAAGCACGTTATAGTTGATATCTGAAGGAGTTTGAACATAAGGTGGATACTGTGAGTTAATTTTTATTCCATTTTGGCACTGTTTCCGAAAGTTTTGAATGGTTTTAATACAATTTTTGTGACATTACTTTTTCTCAACCAAACGGTTTCCAATCGTTTTAACAATTAATTCATATGTTGTTACCCGGTTACTCTTAGTAACCAATAATTTTTATATCATTTTTTATTGGTGCTTCTATCTACTTTTGAGTATATAGGCTGTTTTTAATTATTATAAATTTATTTCTTATTTATAGAAAAATAATTCTTTTTAACTTTGGTTTATTATCCAATTTGATTTATATAAGGTTTTTCCGTTTATTTTCTTATAACCTTAGATATAGGTCTTTAATATTATTATTTCCTTTAATTGAATTTATATATTATTTATTAATTCCTTATAGTATCCTTACACTGCACTATTTTCTTCTGCCATTTTACTCAAACAGTATTATTTTATTTTTTATTATTATTTTATATTTAACTCTTTTATTTTTAACCCTGGGTTATCTTATATTCAAACATAATTATTCTATTAAATATAAAATTAAACCTAGGTACTAAATTTTAGTTGCCTACACAATACAAATCATACAATATTTAAACAAAACACATAATTGGTTAGTAGCAATACAGTCTACTATTATAATCAATTGTTTCTACATCTACAGCATAAATCTGTGAGATGCTCCCTTCAAAGTCACTTATTTACTCACTGGGTACACTATAACTCACTTGGTACACTTTACATCAATTAAGTATAGTTTATAATGTTTTGTGATATAAAGTAATTTAGAGCTAGGTATATTATACCCATTTCTGACCTTTATGGTGGGGTGATTAAGTTATCATTTTTGGGACTGGGTTATGTAACGTTACATAAAGCCCCCCCCCCAACTAGAACAAATTTATTTTCATTTTACTTGTTCCCAAAATAAATTGTTGATTGCTTCAATTTTGATATCTGGTTTTATATCTTCATAATATCTTCCTTCATTTCAGACTGGTTATATACCTGTTATTCGGTTAAATGGTAACTGCTGTTTTCTTACTCAACTCTCTCTCTCTTGGAGGCAGATTCATCATTGATTTATATTCTATGGGTAGTGGTACTTCCACATTTTACTTGATAAGTACTGGTCACACTAATCATAAAAAACTTGTTTTAACACTTATTTTCTTTTACTTCTATAAATTCGCTTTCTCAATTAAACTTCTGTCTGCTATCTTCCTTCTACTTTCTTCATCTATACTTCTGGAATCTAATATCACTCTTTTCAGCTATTTTATAATTATTATCCCTTAAATATTCAATTTCCCTAACATTTTTCCCTATCCTGTGCGGTGGTTCAGTTCGGGTGGCCACTTTTGTGTGTCCATAACTCCGCTGTCCAACCTTACACCTTCTGAGACCAGGGGAACATCATCCCTGCTCAGAAAAATTATTGCCGGAACATTTCTACGGTCAATTCGTTATAATAAAAAGATTACAAGTAGTCGATTAGCGACTAATACTAAACACTTTTGGGATTCTTCATACTGTAGCTGTTTGCATTTAATTATATATTTCCTCTTCTTGATTCCTTCTTCTTTTCCGTTAACTAATAGCATATAACATTATTGATAGGCATTATTTTAAAATCCTTTTACCTTTCCTTCTTGTGACATATTTTCTCCGTATCATTTCTTCTTATATCATCTTCAATTCCGAGAAATTCTAAATTATTGTTGTATTAATTATTATCCTCCTTCAGCTTCATTGTAGTCATTAAATTATTCGTTATTCTTCTTATTTGAGCACATTACCATCAATTGTTTTTATTCATTTAATTTTTCTTCTGTTCGTTACCATCAAAAATATTATTTTTCCTATCATTCCATTTTAAATCAGTTCTTTGTAAATATTATTTAATCATCTGTTCTCTTTTCCTTGGTGGTTTGTTGTTTGTTAAACCAAATTATATCGTTTTGAAATATTTAAAGTAAGTGGTACTTACATACTTTTATTAAATCATATTGTTCCTGAATAAATATTTAGTAAGTTGTTCTTACAGTTTTTTTGGAATTTTGGGGTTTAGTCTTTTTATTTTAAATTATATTGTTTCGAAATAACTTGAGTAAGTTGTCCTTACAGTTTTTTAGAATTTTGGGGTTTTATCCGCTATTCAATGGGTTGCTTGGTTGGTTTTCAAAAATTCAGTCCCCTTTTTTCTGGTTTGTTATTATTTAGGTTAACCATGGTCCATTAACTCAGGTATTCCATGTTCTCGGATTACTGGGGTGTTCGTAATTAATTCTCTCCTTGATAATCTTCTTACCATCCTGCTCTCCCACTTTTCTGCTGTGAAACCTTCATTTAAGTACGGGTCTTCCGTCATTGTTAGTTCCTCTCTAACTAACAGGTATTGTACCTCCTCTGACATAACATATTCCATCATTTTTAATAGCATTCCATTCCCTCTTTCCTCTGTATTATTTACCAAACGTTTTGCTGATATATTTCATATTAAAAATATAGCTGATGTTGTCAGATACTCTTTGACCGTGGCTATATTTAAGTAATATTTCAATCTATTTAAGTTTTTCTTTATTATTTTATGGTGGTTTACCTTGGCCATTTTTATAAAGTTTTTTCTATAATTCATACTTTTACTTAACTCCCTTCGCTCATTAATGGGGATGTTAAATGCACTAATTAATCCACCCTTCCTCATCTCCAATTCTTCTTTCGTATTCAATATTTTCTTTCTACCTATTTTTCTTATTTTCTTGATATTCTCTTCCATGGTTTGGATATTCTCTTGGTTTTGGCTATTTTTATATTCCTTCATGCTCTCTTCTGTATCCATACTTACTTTAAAACCTTCGGAAGTGCTGTCTAACGTTTCATCCAAATTATTAAAACTACAGTTCATTTGCTTATTTGTCTCCTCCTTGTATGTATCTGCTTTTTGGCTAAGTGTGTTACTGATCATGTCAATCTTCTCATGAATTTGTTTTATATTTTTAGTACTTTCTTCAAATTTTGCGTTCATATATTCCCTTTGTCCGTTAATAGTTTCTTTCAATTCGTGATATTGTTCATTCATGGTTTGTTTAATATTTCCATGAATGGTCTCAATTTCCTCATTGGTTTGCTTTGAGTTTTCCTCCTGTTTCTTAAAATTTTCATCTATTTTATCAAATTTCTCGGCTATAAATCTCATCATGTCTTGCCAATTTGGTTCTCTCCTGGCTTCCGCTTTGTCTGGTTGGTCCCCTTGGGCATCCTCTTCAACTATTTCCTTTTCCGTGTTCATAATTGCTTCAGTTTCTTCTTTATCCCCCATTGGTTGTTCCATTTCACTGTCTGTAAATATTTCTATCTCTCGTTCCTGTCCACCTTCTTCCTTCTCCTTTTCTTCTGTTCTCTTCTTCGATCTGCCTCTGATATTATGCATTTCTTGTTTTCTCGTATCTGCCGACGATAATTAGGTTTTTTGTTATATTATTTTGTTAAATATCTCAAAATTCTTTTCTAATTACAGCCCTTTTACGTTGAGAACCAATCTGTAACGTGAATCATTCTGAGGTACTTTCCGAGGAGTCTTTGGATGTGACCTATTGTGTGCTCGTCTTATTTAATTACGCCCCACTGTTGTAAGCGCCAATCTGTAACGTTCTCGCTTTCTAGGTGTGACTTCCGTCTTATTCAAGCCCCAATGTTGGGTTTGCCAATTTGTAACGTAATCGCTTGTATCTCGTGAAAGTATCTTATTATTAATTTAAGCTTTCCCAATTAAGCCCCAAAGTTGATTTCGCCAATTTGTAACGAGATCTCTTTTTATGAGGTATAGAGTTATTTTTTGAAAGTCTCGGAGCGGTCAGAGTACCTTTTTGCGATCGTCACTTATGAATTATAATTATTAATGTTCAAATCAATTGGATTTGATGTTTACCAAACGAAACAGAAATCGAGTGTGTGTGATTTGGTAGCGATTAAGGAAGTTGTTTAATCTTAGTTAGAAGAGAGAGTAAGAACAATTTTGTTACACCCAGATTATACAATTTCTTATTTTTAAATATTCGCTGTTCATAAGATCAGCTGATTTTGACATCAACCTCAAAATGTTAGGTTAAACAAACACCACTGTTCGGTGATACTCCCCTGTGGAACGTCCTCTTCTTGGCTTCCTGAAAATCTACAACAACTACCCTCTACAATAAAGAATACACGTTTGATTATTTAACATAAAATATTCAGAGTATTTATTTATGTAAATCACTGATTTCCTCTTCTTCCAGTATACAAGTATTATAATCGATCTTTTCAGTCAACAATACATTGGATCGATTTATTTAGGTAAACATTTGAATTATCATAAAATATATTTTTTATGATTTTATAATTTTATCCTTGATTAGACATTAAACAACATATAATTCGTTTTATTAATTTCCCCAGGGTTAAGGGTAAGTTCTTTGTGTTATGAGACGGTCAGAAATGAATAATTATATACTACACTTTACAAGATAAAAATAATAAATTTCGAATTTTTGGTTTATTTCGTAGTATGTAGTTCCGGATTTGTCCGCAAGAGTGCATATTATTTCTTTATTATACACATGGAATCATTTACGAAATATTGGAACTGCACAACGATTTGACATGAGGATTTCTTGGTTAATAATTATTAATAACGTTTATATTACCTCTTTCCTCGAAGTTTTTACTTAAATGGAGCTGTTTCTAGCGTTGTAGTTCTAGTTGTTTAGTAATTTCGTTGAATGTCCATAAGATACAATCTCGCAAAAATCTCGAAGTGCTGTTTAACTAGGCCAGATCTGGTAATTGGTTATTTCACTTTTTTATCGGGTAAAGCACGTTATAGTTGATATCTGAAGGAGTTTGAACATAAGGTGGATACTGTGAGTTAATTTTTATTCCATTTTGGCACTGTTTCCGAAAGTTTTGAATGGTTTTAATACAATTTTTGTGACATTACTTTTTCTCAACCAAACGGTTTCCAATCGTTTTAACAATTAATTCATATGTTGTTACCCGGTTACTCTTAGTAACCAATAATTTTTATATCATTTTTTATTGGTGCTTCTATCTACTTTTGAGTATATAGGCTGTTTTTAATTATTATAAATTTATTTCTTATTTATAGAAAAATAATTCTTTTTAACTTTGGTTTATTATCCAATTTGATTTATATAAGGTTTTTCCGTTTATTTTCTTATAACCTTAGATATAGGTCTTTAATATTATTATTTCCTTTAATTGAATTTATATATTATTTATTAATTCCTTATAGTATCCTTACACTGCACTATTTTCTTCTGCCATTTTACTCAAACAGTATTATTTTATTTTTTATTATTATTTTATATTTAACTCTTTTATTTTTAACCCTGGGTTATCTTATATTCAAACATAATTATTCTATTAAATATAAAATTAAACCTAGGTACTAAATTTTAGTTGCCTACACAATACAAATCATACAATATTTAAACAAAACACATAATTGGTTAGTAGCAATACAGTCTACTATTATAATCAATTGTTTCTACATCTACAGCATAAATCTGTGAGATGCTCCCTTCAAAGTCACTTATTTACTCACTGGGTACACTATAACTCACTTGGTACACTTTACATCAATTAAGTATAGTTTATAATGTTTTGTGATATAAAGTAATTTAGAGCTAGGTATATTATACCCATTTCTGACCTTTATGGTGGGGTGATTAAGTTATCATTTTTGGGACTGGGTTATGTAACGTTACATAAAGCCCCCCCCCCCCCAACAAGAAACAAATTTATTTTCATTTTACTTGTTCCCAAAATAAATTGTTGATTGCTTCAATTTTGATATCTGGTTTTATATCTTCATAATATCTTCCTTCATTTCAGACTGGTTATATACCTGTTATTCGGTTAAATGGTAACTGCTGTTTTCTTACTCAACTCTCTCTCTCTTGGAGGCAGATTCATCATTGATTTATATTCTATGGGTAGTGGTACTTCCACATTTTACTTGATAAGTACTGGTCACACTAATCATAAAAAACTTGTTTTAACACTTATTTTCTTTTACTTCTATAAATTCGCTTTCTCAATTAAACTTCTGTCTGCTATCTTCCTTCTACTTTCTTCATCTATACTTCTGGAATCTAATATCACTCTTTTCAGCTATTTTATAATTATTATCCCTTAAATATTCAATTTCCCTAACATTTTTCCCTATCCTGTGCGGTGGTTCAGTTCGGGTGGCCACTTTTGTGTGTCCATAACTCCGCTGTCCAACCTTACACCTTCTGAGACCAGGGGAACATCATCCCTGCTCAGGAAAATTATTGCCGGAACATTTCTACGGTCAATTCGTTATAATAAAAAGATTACAAGTAGTCGATTAGCGACTAATACTAAACACTTTTGGGATTCTTCATACTGTAGCTGTTTGCATTTAATTATATATTTCCTCTTCTTGATTCCTTCTTCTTTTCCGTTAACTAATAGCATATAACATTATTGATAGGCATTATTTTAAAATCCTTTTACCTTTCCTTCTTGTGACATATTTTCTCCGTATCATTTCTTCTTATATCATCTTCAATTCCGAGAAATTCTAAATTATTGTTGTATTAATTATTATCCTCCTTCAGCTTCATTGTAGTCATTAAATTATTCGTTATTCTTCTTATTTGAGCACATTACCATCAATTGTTTTTATTCATTTAATTTTTCTTCTGTTCGTTACCATCAAAAATATTATTTTTCCTATCATTCCATTTTAAATCAGTTCTTTGTAAATATTATTTAATCATCTGTTCTCTTTTCCTTGGTGGTTTGTTGTTTGTTAAACCAAATTATATCGTTTTGAAATATTTAAAGTAAGTGGTACTTACATACTTTTATTAAATCATATTGTTCCTGAATAAATATTTAGTAAGTTGTTCTTACAGTTTTTTTGGAATTTTGGGGTTTAGTCTTTTTATTTTAAATTATATTGTTTCGAAATAACTTGAGTAAGTTGTCCTTACAGTTTTTTAGAATTTTGGGGTTTTATCCGCTATTCAATGGGTTGCTTGGTTGGTTTTCAAAAATTCAGTCCCCTTTTTTCTGGTTTGTTATTATTTAGGTTAACCATGGTCCATTAACTCAGGTATTCCATGTTCTCGGATTACTGGGGTGTTCGTAATTAATTCTCTCCTTGATAATCTTCTTACCATCCTGCTCTCCCACTTTTCTGCTGTGAAACCTTCATTTAAGTACGGGTCTTCCGTCATTGTTAGTTCCTCTCTAACTAACAGGTATTGTACCTCCTCTGACATAACATATTCCATCATTTTTAATAGCATTCCATTCCCTCTTTCCTCTGTATTATTTACCAAACGTTTTGCTGATATATTTCATATTAAAAATATAGCTGATGTTGTCAGATACTCTTTGACCGTGGCTATATTTAAGTAATATTTAAATCTATTTAAGTTTTTCTTTATTATTTTATGGTGGTTTACCTTGGCCATTTTTATAAAGTTTTTTCTATAATTCATACTTTTACTTAACTCCCTTCGCTCATTAATGGGGATGTTAAATGCACTAATTAATCCACCCTTCCTCATCTCCAATTCTTCTTTCGTATTCAATATTTTCTTTCTACCTATTTTTCTTATTTTCTTGATATTCTCTTCCATGGTTTGGATATTCTCTTGGTTTTGGCTATTTTTATATTCCTTCATGCTCTCTTCTGTATCCATACTTACTTTAAAACCTTCGGAAGTGCTGTCTAACGTTTCATCCAAATTATTAAAACTACAGTTCATTTGCTTATTTGTCTCCTCCTTGTATGTATCTGCTTTTTGGCTAAGTGTGTTACTGATCATGTCAATCTTCTCATGAATTTGTTTTATATTTTTAGTACTTTCTTCAAATTTTGCGTTCATATATTCCCTTTGTCCGTTAATAGTTTCTTTCAATTCGTGATATTGTTCATTCATGGTTTGTTTAATATTTCCATGAATGGTCTCAATTTCCTCATTGGTTTGCTTTGAGTTTTCCTCCTGTTTCTTAAAATTTTCATCTATTTTATCAAATTTCTCGGCTATAAATCTCATCATGTCTTGCCAATTTGGTTCTCTCCTGGCTTCCGCTTTGTCTGGTTGGTCCCCTTGGGCATCCTCTTCAACTATTTCCTTTTCCGTGTTCATAATTGCTTCAGTTTCTTCTTTATCCCCCATTGGTTGTTCCATTTCACTGTCTGTAAATATTTCTATCTCTCGTTCCTGTCCACCTTCTTCCTTCTCCTTTTCTTCTGTTCTCTTCTTCGATCTGCCTCTGATATTATGCATTTCTTGTTTTCTCGTATCTGCCGACGATAATTAGGTTTTTTGTTATATTATTTTGTTAAATATCTCAAAATTCTTTTCTAATTACAGCCCTTTTACGTTGAGAACCAATCTGTAACGTGAATCATTCTGAGGTACTTTCCGAGGAGTCTTTGGATGTGACCTATTGTGTGCTCGTCTTATTTAATTACGCCCCACTGTTGTAAGCGCCAATCTGTAACGTTCTCGCTTTCTAGGTGTGACTTCCGTCTTATTCAAGCCCCAATGTTGGGTTTGCCAATTTGTAACGTAATCGCTTGTATCTCGTGAAAGTATCTTATTATTAATTTAAGCTTTCCCAATTAAGCCCCAAAGTTGATTTCGCCAATTTGTAACGAGATCTCTTTTTATGAGGTATAGAGTTATTTTTTGAAAGTCTCGGAGCGGTCAGAGTACCTTTTTGCGATCGTCACTTATGAATTATAATTATTAATGTTCAAATCAATTGGATTTGATGTTTACCAAACGAAACAGAAATCGAGTGTGTGTGATTTGGTAGCGATTAAGGAAGTTGTTTAATCTTAGTTAGAAGAGAGAGTAAGAACAATTTTGTTACACCCAGATTATACAATTTCTTATTTTTAAATATTCGCTGTTCATAAGATCAGCTGATTTTGACATCAACCTCAAAATGTTAGGTTAAACAAACACCACTGTTCGGTGATACTCCCCTGTGGAACGTCCTCTTCTTGGCTTCCTGAAAATCTACAACAACTACCCTCTACAATAAAGAATACACGTTTGATTATTTAACATAAAATATTCAGAGTATTTATTTATGTAAATCACTGATTTCCTCTTCTTCCAGTATACAAGTATTATAATCGATCTTTTCAGTCAACAATACATTGGATCGATTTATTTAGGTAAACATTTGAATTATCATAAAATATATTTTTTATGATTTTATAATTTTATCCTTGATTAGACATTAAACAACATATAATTCGTTTTATTAATTTCCCCAGGGTTAAGGGTAAGTTCTTTGTGTTATGAGACGGTCAGAAATGAATAATTATATACTACACTTTACAAGATAAAAATAATAAATTTCGAATTTTTGGTTTATTTCGTAGTATGTAGTTCCGGATTTGTCCGCAAGAGTGCATATTATTTCTTTATTATACACATGGAATCATTTACGAAATATTGGAACTGCACAACGATTTGACATGAGGATTTCTTGGTTAATAATTATTAATAACGTTTATATTACCTCTTTCCTCGAAGTTTTTACTTAAATGGAGCTGTTTCTAGCGTTGTAGTTCTAGTTGTTTAGTAATTTCGTTGAATGTCCATAAGATACAATCTCGCAAAAATCTCGAAGTGCTGTTTAACTAGGCCAGATCTGGTAATTGGTTATTTCACTTTTTTATCGGGTAAAGCACGTTATAGTTGATATCTGAAGGAGTTTGAACATAAAGTGGATACTGTGAGTTAATTTTTATTCCATTTTGGCACTGTTTCCGAAAGTTTTGAATGGTTTTAATACAATTTTTGTGACATTACTTTTTCTCAACCAAACGGTTTCCAATCGTTTTAACAATTAATTCATATGTTGTTACCCGGTTACTCTTAGTAACCAATAATTTTTATATCATTTTTTATTGGTGCTTCTATCTACTTTTGAGTATATAGGCTGTTTTTAATTATTATAAATTTATTTCTTATTTATAGAAAAATAATTCTTTTTAACTTTGGTTTATTATCCAATTTGATTTATATAAGGTTTTTCCGTTTATTTTCTTATAACCTTAGATATAGGTCTTTAATATTATTATTTCCTTTAATTGAATTTATATATTATTTATTAATTCCTTATAGTATCCTTACACTGCACTATTTTCTTCTGCCATTTTACTCAAACAGTATTATTTTATTTTTTATTATTATTTTATATTTAACTCTTTTATTTTTAACCCTGGGTTATCTTATATTCAAACATAATTATTCTATTAAATATAAAATTAAACCTAGGTACTAAATTTTAGTTGCCTACACAATACAAATCATACAATATTTAAACAAAACACATAATTGGTTAGTAGCAATACAGTCTACTATTATAATCAATTGTTTCTACATCTACAGCATAAATCTGTGAGATGCTCCCTTCAAAGTCACTTATTTACTCACTGGGTACACTATAACTCACTTGGTACACTTTACATCAATTAAGTATAGTTTATAATGTTTTGTGATATAAAGTAATTTAGAGCTAGGTATATTATACCCATTTCTGACCTTTATGGTGGGGTGATTAAGTTATCATTTTTGGGACTGGGTTATGTAACGTTACATAAAGCCCCACCCCCCCAACTAGAACAAATTTATTTTCATTTTACTTGTTCCCAAAATAAATTGTTGATTGCTTCAATTTTCATATCTGGTTTTATATCTTCATAATATCTTCCTTCATTTCAGACTGGTTATATACCTGTTATTCGGTTAAATGGTAACTGCTGTTTTCTTACTCAACTCTCTCTCTCTTGGAGGCAGATTCATCAATGATTTATATTCTCTGGGTAGTGGTACTTCCACATTTTACTTGATAAGTACTGGTCACACTAATCATAAAAAACTTGTTTTAACACTTATTTTCTTTTACTTCTATAAATTCGCTTTCTCAATTAAACTTCTGTCTGCTATCTTCCTTCTACTTTCTTCATCTATACTTCTGGAATCTAATATCACTCTTTTCAGCTATTTTATAATTATTATCCCTTAAATATTCAATTTCCCTAACATTTTTCCCTATCCTGTGCGGTGGTTCAGTTCGGGTGGCCACTTTTGGGTCCATAACTCCGCTGTCCATCCTTACACCTTCTGAGACCAGGGGAACATCATCCCTGCTCAGGAAAATTATTGCCGCAACATTTCTACGGTCAATTCGTTATAATAAAAAGATTACAAGTAGTCGATTAGCGACTAATACTAAACACTTTTGGGATTCTTCATACTGTAGCTGTTTGCATTTAATTATATATTTCCTCTTCTTGATTCCTTCTTCTTTTCCGTTAACTAATAGCATATAACATTATTGATAGGCATTATTTTAAAATCCTTTTACCTTTCCTTCTTGTGACATATTTTCTCCGTATCATTTCTTCTGATATCATCTTCAATTCCGAGAAATTCTAAATTATTGTTGTAGTAATTATTATCCTCCTTCAGCTTCATTGTAGTCATTAAATTATTCGTTATTCTTCTTATTTGAGCACATTACCATCAATTGTTTTTATTCATTTAATTTTTCTTCTGTTCGTTACCATCAAAAATATTATTTTTCCTATCATTCCATTTTAAATCAGTTCTTTGTAAATATTATTTAATCATCTGTTCTCTTTTCCTTGGTGGTTTGTTGTTTGTTAAACCAAATTATATCGTTTTGAAATATTTAAAGTAAGTGGTACTTACATACTTTTATTAAATCATATTGTTCCTGAATAAATATTTAGTAAGTTGTTCTTACAGTTTTTTTGGAATTTTGGGGTTTAGTCTTTTTATTTTAAATTATATTGTTTCGAAATAACTTGAGTAAGTTGTCCTTACAGTTTTTTAGAATTTTGGGGTTTTATCCGCTATTCAATGGGTTGCTTGGTTGGTTTTCAAAAATTCAGTCCCCTTTTTTCTGGTTTGTTATTATTTAGGTTAACCATGGTCCATTAACTCAGGTATTCCATGTTCTCGGATTACTGGGGTGTTCGTAATTAATTCTCTCCTTGATAATCTTCTTACCATCCTGCTCTCCCACTTTTCTGCTGTGAAACCTTCATTTAAGTACGGGTCTTCCGTCATTGTTAGTTCCTCTCTAACTAACAGGTATTGTACCTCCTCTGACATAACATATTCCCTCATTTTTAATAGCATTCCATTCCCTCTTTCCTCTGTATTATTTACCAAACGTTTTGCTGATATATTTCATATTAAAAATATAGCTGATGTTGTCAGATACTCTTTGACCGTGGCTATATTTAAGTAATATTTAAATCTATTTAAGTTTTTCTTTATTATTTTATGGTGGTTTACCTTGGCCATTTTTATAAAGTTTTTTCTATAATTCATACTTTTACTTAACTCCCTTCGCTCATTAATGGGGATGTTAAATGCACTAATTAATCCACCCTTCCTCATCTCCAATTCTTCTTTCGTATTCAATATTTTCTTTCTACCTATTTTTCTTATTTTCTTGATATTCTCTTCCATGGTTTGGATATTCTCTTGGTTTTGGCTATTTTTATATTCCTTCATGCTCTCTTCTGTATCCATACTTACTTTAAAACCTTCGGAAGTGCTGTCTAACGTTTCATCCAAATTATTAAAACTACAGTTCATTTGCTTATTTGTCTCCTCCTTGTATGTATCTGCTTTTTGGCTAAGTGTGTTACTGATCATGTCAATCTTCTCATGAATTTGTTTTATATTTTTAGTACTTTCTTCAAATTTTGCGTTCATATATTCCCTTTGTCCGTTAATAGTTTCTTTCAATTCGTGATATTGTTCATTCATGGTTTGTTTAATATTTCCATGAATGGTCTCAATTTCCTCATTGGTTTGCTTTGAGTTTTCCTCCTGTTTCTTAAAATTTTCATCTATTTTATCAAATTTCTCGGCTATAAATCTCATCATGTCTTGCCAATTTGGTTCTCTCCTGGCTTCCGCTTTGTCTGGTTGGTCCCCTTGGGCATCCTCTTCAACTATTTCCTTTTCCGTGTTCATAATTGCTTCAGTTTCTTCTTTATCCCCCATTGGTTATTCCATTTCACTGTCTGTAAATATTTCTATCTCTCGTTCCTGTCCACCTTCTTCCTTCTCCTTTTCTTCTGTTCTCTTCTTCGATCTGCCTCTGATATTATGCATTTCTTGTTTTCTCGTATCTGCCGACGATAATTAGGTTTTTTGTTATATTATTTTGTTAAATATCTCAAAATTCTTTTCTAATTACAGCCCTTTTACGTTGAGAACCAATCTGTAACGTGAATCATTCTGAGGTACTTTCCGAGGAGTCTTTGGATGTGACCTATTGTGTGCTCGTCTTATTTAATTACGCCCCACTGTTGTAAGCGCCAATCTGTAACGTTCTCGCTTTCTAGGTGTGACTTCCGTCTTATTCAAGCCCCAATGTTGGGTTTGCCAATTTGTAACGTAATCGCTTGTATCTCGTGAAAGTATCTTATTATTAATTTAAGCTTTCCCAATTAAGCCCCAAAGTTGATTTCGCCAATTTGTAACGAGATCTCTTTTTATGAGGTATAGAGTTATTTTTTGAAAGTCTCGGAGCGGTCAGAGTACCTTTTTGCGATCGTCACTTATGAATTATAATTATTAATGTTCAAATCAATTGGATTTGATGTTTACCAAACGAAACAGAAATCGAGTGTGTGTGATTTGGTAGCGATTAAGGAAGTTGTTTAATCTTAGTTAGAAGAGAGAGTAAGAACAATTTTGTTACACCCAGATTATACAATTTCTTATTTTTAAATATTCGCTGTTCATAAGATCAGCTGATTTTGACATCAACCTCAAAATGTTAGGTTAAACAAACACCACTGTTCGGTGATACTCCCCTGTGGAACGTCCTCTTCTTGGCTTCCTGAAAATCTACAACAACTACCCTCTACAATAAAGAATACACGTTTGATTATTTAACATAAAATATACAGAGTATTTATTTATGTAAATCACTGATTTCCTCTTCTTCCAGTATACAAGTATTATAATCGATCTTTTCAGTCAACAATACATTGGATCGATTTATTTAGGTAAACATTTGAATTATCATAAAATATATTTTTTATGATTTTATAATTTTATCCTTGATTAGACATTAAACAACATATAATTCGTTTTATTAATTTCCCCAGGGTTAAGGGTAAGTTCTTTGTGTTATGAGACGGTCAGAAATGAATAATTATATACTACACTTTACAAGATAAAAATAATAAATTTCGAATTTTTGGTTTATTTCGTAGTATGTAGTTCCGGATTTGTCCGCAAGAGTGCATATTATTTCTTTATTATACACATGGAATCATTTACGAAATATTGGAACTGCACAACGATTTGACATGAGGATTTCTTGGTTAATAATTATTAATAACGTTTATATTACCTCTTTCCTCGAAGTTTTTACTTAAATGGAGCTGTTTCTAGCGTTGTAGTTCTAGTTGTTTAGTAATTTCGTTGAATGTCCATAAGATACAATCTCGCAAAAATCTCGAAGTGCTGTTTAACTAGGCCAGATCTGGTAATTGGTTATTTCACTTTTTTATCGGGTAAAGCACGTTATAGTTGATATCTGAAGGAGTTTGAACATAAGGTGGATACTGTGAGTTAATTTTTATTCCATTTTGGCACTGTTTCCGAAAGTTTTGAATGGTTTTAATAAAATTTTTGTGACATTACTTTTTCTCAACCAAACGGTTTCCAATCGTTTTAACAATTAATTCATATGTTGTTACCCGGTTACTCTTAGTAACCAATAATTTTTATATCATTTTTTATTGGTGCTTCTATCTACTTTTGAGTATATAGGCTGTTTTTAATTATTATAAATTTATTTCTTATTTATAGAAAAATAATTCTTTTTAACTTTGGTTTATTATCCAATTTGATTTATATAAGGTTTTTCCGTTTATTTTCTTATAACCTTAGGTATAGGTATTTAATATTATTATTTCCTTTAATTGAATTTATATATTATTTATTAATTCCTTATAGTATCCTTACACTGCACTATTTTCTTCTGCCATTTTACTCAAACAGTATTATTTTATTTTTTATTATTATTTTATATTTAACTCTTTTATTTTTAACCCTGGGTTATCTTATATTCAAACATAATTATTCTATTAAATATAAAATTAAACCTAGGTACTAAATTTTAGTTGCCTACACAATACAAATCATACAATATTTAAACAAAACACATAATTGGTTAGTAGCAATACAGTCTACTATTATAATCAATTGTTTCTACATCTACAGCATAAATCTGTGAGATGCTCCCTTCAAAGTCACTTATTTACTCACTGGGTACACTATAACTCACTTGGTACACTTTACATCAATTAAGTATAGTTTATAATGTTTTGTGATATAAAGTAATTTAGAGCTAGGTATATTATACCCATTTCTGACCTTTATGGTGGGGTGATTAAGTTATCATTTTTGGGACTGGGTTATGTAACGTTACATAAAGCCCCACCCCCCCAACTAGAACAAATTTATTTTCATTTTACTTGTTCCCAAAATAAATTGTTGATTGCTTCAATTTTCATATCTGGTTTTATATCTTCATAATATCTTCCTTCATTTCAGACTGGTTATATACCTGTTATTCGGTTAAATGGTAACTGCTGTTTTCTTACTCAACTCTCTCTCTCTTGGAGGCAGATTCATCAATGATTTATATTCTCTGGGTAGTGGTACTTCCACATTTTACTTGATAAGTACTGGTCACACTAATCATAAAAAACTTGTTTTAACACTTATTTTCTTTTACTTCTATAAATTCGCTTTCTCAATTAAACTTCTGTCTGCTATCTTCCTTCTACTTTCTTCATCTATACTTCTGGAATCTAATATCACTCTTTTCAGCTATTTTATAATTATTATCCCTTAAATATTCAATTTCCCTAACATTTTTCCCTATCCTGTGCGGTGGTTCAGTTCGGGTGGCCACTTTTGGGTCCATAACTCCGCTGTCCATCCTTACACCTTCTGAGACCAGGGGAACATCATCCCTGCTCAGGAAAATTATTGCCGCAACATTTCTACGGTCAATTCGTTATAATAAAAAGATTACAAGTAGTCGATTAGCGACTAATACTAAACACTTTTGGGATTCTTCATACTGTAGCTGCTTGCATTTAATTATATATTTCCTCTTCTTGATTCCTTCTTCTTTTCCGTTAACTAATAGCATATAACATTATTGATAGGCATTATTTTAAAATCCTTTTACCTTTCCTTCTTGTGACATATTTTCTCCGTATCATTTCTTCTGATATCATCTTCAATTCCGAGAAATTCTAAATTATTGTTGTAGTAATTATTATCCTCCTTCAGCTTCATTGTAGTCATTAAATTATTCGTTATTCTTCTTATTTGAGCACATTACCATCAATTGTTTTTATTCATTTAATTTTTCTTCTGTTCGTTACCATCAAAAATATTATTTTTTCTATCATTCCATTTTAAATCAGTTCTTTGTAAATATTATTTAATCATCTGTTCTCTTTTCCTTGGTGGTTTGTTGTTTGTTAAAACAAATTATATCGTTTTGAAATATTTAAAGTAAGTGGTACTTACATACTTTTATTAAATCATATTGTTCCTGAATAAATATTTAGTAAGTTGTTCTTACAGTTTTTTTTGGAATTTTGGGGTTTAGTCTTTTTATTTTAAATTATATTGTTTCGAAATAACTTGAGTAAGTTGTCCTTACAGTTTTTTAGAATTTTGGGGTTTTATCCGCTATTTAATGGGTTGCTTGGTTGGTTTTCAAAAATTCAGTCCCCTTTTTTCTGGTTTGTTATTATTTAGGTTAACCATGGTCCATTAACTCAGGTATTCCATGTTCTCGGATTACTGGGGTGTTCGTAATTAATTCTCTCCTTGATAATCTTCTTACCATCCTGCTCTCCCACTTTTCTGCTGTGAAACCTTCATTTAAGTACGGGTCTTCCGCCATTGTTAGTTCCTCTCTAACTAACAGGTATTGTACCTCCTCTGACATAACATATTCCCTCATTTTTAATAGCATTCCATTCCCTCTTTCCTCTGTATTATTTACCAAACGTTTTGCTGATATATTTCATATTAAAAATATAGCTGATGTTGTCAGATACTCTTTGACCGTGGCTATATTTAAGTAATATTTCAATCTATTTAAGTTTTTCTTTATTATTTTATGGTGGTTTACCTTGGCCATTTTTATAAAGTTTTTTCTATAATTCATACTTTTACTTAACTCCCTTCGCTCATTAATGGGGATGTTAAATGCACTAATTAATCCACCCTTCCTCATCTCCAATTCTTCTTTCGTATTCAATATTTTCTTTCTACCTATTTTTCTTATTTTCTTGATATTCTCTTCCATGGTTTGGATATTCTCTTGGTTTTGGCTATTTTTATATTCCTTCATGCTCTCTTCTGTATTCGTACTTACTTTAAAACCTTCGGAAGTGCTGTCTAACGTTTCATCCAAATTATTAAAACTACTGTTCATTTGCTTATTTGTCTCCTCCTTGTATGTATCTGCTTTTTGGCTAAGTGTGTTACTGATCATGTCAATCTTCTCATTAATTTGTTTTATATTTTTAGTACTTTCTTCAAATTTTGCGTTCATATATTCCCTTTGTCCGTTAATAGTTTCTTTCAATTCGTGATATTGTTCATTCATGGTTTGTTTAATATTTCCATGAATGGTCTCAATTTCCTCATTGGTTTGCTTTGAGTTTTCCTCCTGTTTCTTAAAATTTTCATCTATTTTATCAAATTTCTCAGCTATAAATCTCATCATGTCTTGCCAATTTGGTTCTCTCCTGGCTTCCGCTTTGTCTGGTTGGTCCCCTTGGGCATCCTCTTCAACTATTTCCTTTTCCGTGTTCATAATTGCTTCAGTTTCTTCTTTATCCCCCATTGGTTGTTCCATTTCACTGTCTGTAAATATTTCTATCTCTCGTTCCTGTCCACCTTCTTCCTTCTCCTTTTCTTCTGTTCTCTTCTTCGATCTGCCTCTGGTATTATGCATTTCTTGTTTTCTCGTAACTGCCGACGATAATTAGGTTTTTTGTTATATTATTTTGTTAAATATCTCAAAATTCTTTTCTAATTACAGCCCTTTTACGTTGAGCGCCAATCTGTAACGTGAATCATTCTGAGGTACTTTCCGAGGAGTCTTTGGATGTGACCTATTGTGTGCTCGTCTTATTTAATTACGCCCCACTGTTGTAAGCTCCAATCTGTAACGTTCTCGCTTTCTAGGTGTGACTTCCGTCTTATTCAAGCCCCAATGTTGGGTTTGCCAATTTGTAACGTAATCGCTTGTATCTCGTGAAAGTATCTTATTATTAATTTAAGCTTTTCCAATTAAGCCCCAAAGTTGATTTCGCCAATTTGTAACGAGATCTCTTTTTATGAGGTATAGAGTTATTTTTTGAAAGTCTCGGAGCGGTCAGAGTACCTTTTTGCGATCGTCACTTATGAATTATAATTATTAATGTTCAAATCAATTGGATTTGACGTTTACCAAATGAAACAGAAATCGAGTGTGTGTGATTTGGTAGCGATTAAGGAAGTTGTTTAATCTTAGTTAGAAGAGAGAGTAAGAACAATTTTGTTACACCCAGATTATACAATTTCTTATTTTTAAATATTCGCTGTTCATAAGATCAGCTGATTTTGACATCAACCTCAAAATGTTAGGTTAAACAAACACCACTGTTCGGTGATACTCCCCTGTGGAACGTCCTCTTCTTGGCTTCCTGAAAATCTACAACAACTACCCTCTACAATAAAGAATACACGTTTGATTATTTAACATAAAATATTCAGAGTATTTATTTATGTAAATCACTGATTTCCTCTTCTTCCAGTATACAAGTATTATAATCGATCTTTTCAGTCAACAATACATTGGATCGATTTATTTAGGTAAACATTTGAATTATCATAAAATATATTTTTTATGATTTTATAATTTTATCCTTGATTAGACATTAAACAACATATAATTCGTTTTATTAATTTCCCCAGGGTTAAGGGTAAGTTCTTTGTGTTATGAGACAGTCAGAAATGAATAATTATATACTACGCTTTACAAGGTAAAAATAATAAATTTCGAATTTTTGGTTTATTTCGTAGTATGTAGTTCCGGATTTGTCTGCAACAGTGCAGATTATTTCTTTATTATACACATGGAATCATTTACGAAATATTGGAACTGCACAACGATTTGACATGAGGATTTCTTGGTTAATAATTATTAATAACGTTTATATTACCTCTTTCCTCGAAGTTTTTACTTAAATGGAGCTGTTTCTAGCGTTGTAGTTCTAGTTGTTTAGTAATTTCGTTGAATGTCCATAAGATACAATCTCGCAAAAATCTCGAAGTGCTGTTTAACTAGGCCAGATCTGGTAATTGGTTATTTCACTTTTTTATCGGGTAAAGCACGTTATAGTTGATATCTGAAGGAGTTTGAACATAAGGTGGATACTGTGAGTTAATTTTTATTCCATTTTGGCACTGTTTCCGAAAGTTTTGAATGGTTTTAATAACATTTTTGTGACATTACTTTTTCTCAACCGAACGGTTTCCAATCGTTTTAACAATTAATTCATATGTTGTTACCCGGTTACTCTTAGTAACCAATAATTTTTATATCATTTTTTATTGGTGCTTCTATCTACTTTTGAGTATATAGGCTGTTTTTAATTATTATAAATTTATTTCTTATTTATAGAAAAATAATTCTTTTTAACTTTGGTTTATTATCCAATTTGATTTATATAAGGTTTTTCCGTTTATTTTCTTATAACCTTAGATATAGGTCTTTAATATTATTATTTCCTTTAATTGAATTTATATATTATTTATTAATTCCTTATAGTATCCTTACACTGCACTATTTTCTTCTGCCATTTTACTCATACAGTATTATTTTATTTTTTATTATTATTTTATATTTAACTCTTTTATTTTTAACCCTGGGTTATCTTATATTCAAACATAATTATTCTATTAAATATAAAATTAAACCTAGGTACTAAATTTTAGTTGCCTACACAATACAAATCATACAATATTTAAACAAAACACATAATTGGTTAGTAGCAATACAGTCTACTATTATAATCAATTGTTTCTACATCTACAGCATAAATCTGTGAGATGCTCCCTTCAAAGTCACTTATTTACTCACTGGGTACACTATAACTCACTTGGTACACTTTACATCAATTAAGTATAGTTTATAATGTTTTGTGATATAAAGTAATTTAGAGCTAGGTATATTATACCCATTTCTGACCTTTATGGTGGGGTGATTAAGTTATCATTTTTGGGACTGGGTTATGTAACGTTACATAAAGCCCCCCCCCCCACCAACTAGAACAAATTTATTTTCATTTTACTTGTTCCCAAAATAAATTGTTGATTGCTTCAATTTTGATATCTGGTTTTATATCTTCATAATATCTTCCTTCATTTCAGACTGGTTATATACCTGTTATTCGGTTAAATGGTAACTGCTGTTTTCTTACTCAACTCTCTCTCTCTTGGAGGCAGATTCATCAATGATTTATATTCTCTGGGTAGTGGTACTTCCACATTTTACTTGATAAGTACTGGTCACACTAATCATAAAAAACTTGTTTTAACACTTATTTTCTTTTACTTCTATAAATTCGCTTTCTCAATTAAACTTCTGTCTGCTATCTTCCTTCTACTTTCTTCATCTATACTTCTGGAATCTAATATCACTCTTTTCAGCTATTTTATAATTATTATCCCTTAAATATTCAATTTCCCTAACATTTTTCCCTATCCTGTGCGGTGGTTCAGTTCGGGTGGCCACTTTTGGGTCCATAACTCCGCTGTCCATCCTTACACCTTCTGAGACCAGGGGAACATCATCCCTGCTCAGGAAAATTATTGCCGCAACATTTCTACGGTCAATTCGTTATAATAAAAAGATTACAAGTAGTCGATTAGCGACTAATACTAAACACTTTTGGGATTCTTCATACTGTAGCTGCTTGCATTTAATTATATATTTCCTCTTCTTGATTCCTTCTTCTTTTCCGTTAACTAATAGCATATAACATTATTGATAGGCATTATTTTAAAATCCTTTTACCTTTCCTTCTTGTGACATATTTTCTCCGTATCATTTCTTCTGATATCATCTTCAATTCCGAGAAATTCTAAATTATTGTTGTAGTAATTATTATCCTCCTTCAGCTTCATTGTAGTCATTAAATTATTCGTTATTCTTCCTATTTGAGCACATTACCATCAATTGTTTTTATTCATTTAATTTTTCTTCTGTTCGTTACCATCAAAAATATTATTTTTTCTATCATTCCATTTTAAATCAGTTCTTTGTAAATATTATTTAATCATCTGTTCTCTTTTCCTTGGTGGTTTGTTGTTTGTTAAAACAAATTATATCGTTTTGAAATATTTAAAGTAAGTGGTACTTACATACTTTTATTAAATCATATTGTTCCTGAATAAATATTTAGTAAGTTGTTCTTACAGTTTTTTTTGGAATTTTGGGGTTTAGTCTTTTTATTTTAAATTATATTGTTTCGAAATAACTTGAGTAAGTTGTCCTTACAGTTTTTTAGAATTTTGGGGTTTTATCCGCTATTCAATGGGTTGCTTGATTGGTTTTCAAAAATTCAGTCCCCTTTTTTCTGGTTTGTTATTATTTAGGTTAACCATGGTCCATTAACTCAGGTATTCCATGTTCTCGGATTACTGGGGTGTTCGTAATTAATTCTCTCCTTGATAATCTTCTTACCATCCTGCTCTCCCACTTTTCTGCTGTGAAACCTTCATTTAAGTACGGGTCTTCCGCCATTGTTAGTTCCTCTCTAACTAACAGGTATTGTACCTCCTCTGACATAACATATTCCCTCATTTTTAATAGCATTCCATTCCCTCTTTCCTCTGTATTATTTACCAAACGTTTTGCTGATATATTTCATATTAAAAATATAGCTGATGTTGTCAGATACTCTTTGACCGTGGCTATATTTAAGTAATATTTCAATCTATTTAAGTTTTTCTTTATTATTTTATGGTGGTTTACCTTGGCCATTTTTATAAAGTTTTTTCTATAATTCATACTTTTACTTAACTCCCTTCGCTCATTAATGGGGATGTTAAATGCACTAATTAATCCACCCTTCCTCATCTCCAATTCTTCTTTCGTATTCAATATTTTCTTTCTACCTATTTTTCTTATTTTCTTGATATTCTCTTCCATGGTTTGGATATTCTCTTGGTTTTGGCTATTTTTATATTCCTTCATGCTCTCTTCTGTATTCGTACTTACTTTAAAACCTTCGGAAGTGCTGTCTAACGTTTCATCCAAATTATTAAAACTACTGTTCATTTGCTTATTTGTCTCCTCCTTGTATGTATCTGCTTTTTGGCTAAGTGTGTTACTGATCATGTCAATCTTCTCATTAATTTGTTTTATATTTTTAGTACTTTCTTCAAATTTTGCGTTCATATATTCCCTTTGTCCGTTAATAGTTTCTTTCAATTCGTGATATTGTTCATTCATGGTTTGTTTAATATTTCCATGAATGGTCTCAATTTCCTCATTGGTTTGCTTTGAGTTTTCCTCCTGTTTCTTAAAATTTTCATCTATTTTATCAAATTTCTCAGCTATAAATCTCATCATGTCTTGCCAATTTGGTTCTCTCCTGGCTTCCGCTTTGTCTGGTTGGTCCCCTTGGGCATCCTCTTCAACTATTTCCTTTTCCGTGTTCATAATTGCTTCAGTTTCTTCTTTATCCCCCATTGGTTGTTCCATTTCACTGTCTGTAAATATTTCTATCTCTCGTTCCTGTCCACCTTCTTCCTTCTCCTTTTCTTCTGTTCTCTTCTTCGATCTGCCTCTGGTATTATGCATTTCTTGTTTTCTCGTAACTGCCGACGATAATTAGGTTTTTTGTTATATTATTTTGTTAAATATCTCAAAATTCTTTTCTAATTACAGCCCTTTTACGTTGAGCGCCAATCTGTAACGTGAATCATTCTGAGGTACTTTCCGAGGAGTCTTTGGATGTGACCTATTGTGTGCTCGTCTTATTTAATTACGCCCCACTGTTGTAAGCTCCAATCTGTAACGTTCTCGCTTTCTAGGTGTGACTTCCGTCTTATTCAAGCCCCAATGTTGGGTTTGCCAATTTGTAACGTAATCGCTTGTATCTCGTGAAAGTATCTTATTATTAATTTAAGCTTTTCCAATTAAGCCCCAAAGTTGATTTCGCCAATTTGTAACGAGATCTCTTTTTATGAGGTATAGAGTTATTTTTTGAAAGTCTCGGAGCGGTCAGAGTACCTTTTTGCGATCGTCACTTATGAATTATAATTATTAATGTTCAAATCAATTGGATTTGATGTTTACCAAACGAAACAGAAATCGAGTGTGTGTGATTTGGTAGCGATTAAGGAAGTTGTTTAATCTTAGTTAGAAGAGAGAGTAAGAACAATTTTGTTACACCCAGATTATACAATTTCTTATTTTTAAATATTCGCTGTTCATAAGATCAGCTGATTTTGACATCAACCTCAAAATGTTAGGTTAAACAAACACCACTGTTCGGTGATACTCCCCTGTGGAACGTCCTCTTCTTGGCTTCCTGAAAATCTACAACAACTACCCTCTACAATAAAGAATACACGTTTGATTATTTAACATAAAATATTCAGAGTATTTATTTATGTAAATCACTGATTTCCTCTTCTTCCAGTATACAAGTATTATAATCGATCTTTTCAGTCAACAATACATTGGATCGATTTATTTAGGTAAACATTTGAATTATCATAAAATATATTTTTTATGATTTTATAATTTTATCCTTGATTAGACATTAAACAACATATAATTCGTTTTATTAATTTCCCCAGGGTTAAGGGTAAGTTCTTTGTGTTATGAGACAGTCAGAAATGAATAATTATATACTACGCTTTACAAGGTAAAAATAATAAATTTCGAATTTTTGGTTTATTTCGTAGTATGTAGTTCCGGATTTGTCTGCAACAGTGCAGATTATTTCTTTATTATACACATGGAATCATTTACGAAATATTGGAACTGCACAACGATTTGACATGAGGATTTCTTGGTTAATAATTATTAATAACGTTTATATTACCTCTTTCCTCGAAGTTTTTACTTAAATGGAGCTGTTTCTAGCGTTGTAGTTCTAGTTGTTTAGTAATTTCGTTGAATGTCCATAAGATACAATCTCGCAAAAATCTCGAAGTGCTGTTTAACTAGGCCAGATCTGGTAATTGGTTATTTCACTTTTTTATCGGGTAAAGCACGTTATAGTTGATATCTGAAGGAGTTTGAACATAAGGTGGATACTGTGAGTTAATTTTTATTCCATTTTGGCACTGTTTCCGAAAGTTTTGAATGGTTTTAATAACATTTTTGTGACATTACTTTTTCTCAACCGAACGGTTTCCAATCGTTTTAACAATTAATTCATATGTTGTTACCCGGTTACTCTTAGTAACCAATAATTTTTATATCATTTTTTATTGGTGCTTCTATCTACTTTTGAGTATATAGGCTGTTTTTAATTATTATAAATTTATTTCTTATTTATAGAAAAATAATTCTTTTTAACTTTGGTTTATTATCCAATTTGATTTATATAAGGTTTTTCCGTTTATTTTCTTATAACCTTAGATATAGGTCTTTAATATTATTATTTCCTTTAATTGAATTTATATATTATTTATTAATTCCTTATAGTATCCTTACACTGCACTATTTTCTTCTGCCATTTTACTCATACAGTATTATTTTATTTTTTATTATTATTTTATATTTAACTCTTTTATTTTTAACCCTGGGTTATCTTATATTCAAACATAATTATTCTATTAAATATAAAATTAAACCTAGGTACTAAATTTTAGTTGCCTACACAATACAAATCATACAATATTTAAACAAAACACATAATTGGTTAGTAGCAATACAGTCTACTATTATAATCAATTGTTTCTACATCTACAGCATAAATCTGTGAGATGCTCCCTTCAAAGTCACTTATTTACTCACTGGGTACACTATAACTCACTTGGTACACTTTACATCAATTAAGTATAGTTTATAATGTTTTGTGATATAAAGTAATTTAGAGCTAGGTATATTATACCCATTTCTGACCTTTATGGTGGGGTGATTAAGTTATCATTTTTGGGACTGGGTTATGTAACGTTACATAAAGCCCCCCCCCCCCCAACTAGAACAAATTTATTTTCATTTTACTTGTTCCCAAAATAAATTGTTGATTGCTTCAATTTTGATATCTGGTTTTATATCTTCATAATATCTTCCTTCATTTCAGACTGGTTATATACCTGTTATTCGGTTAAATGGTAACTGCTGTTTTCTTACTCAACTCTCTCTCTCTTGGAGGCAGATTCATCATTGATTTATATTCTATGGGTAGTGGTACTTCCACATTTTACTTGATAAGTACTGGTCACACTAATCATAAAAAACTTGTTTTAACACTTATTTTCTTTTACTTCTATAAATTCGCTTTCTCAATTAAACTTCTGTCTGCTATCTTCCTTCTACTTTCTTCATCTATACTTCTGGAATCTAATATCACTCTTTTCAGCTATTTTATAATTATTATCCCTTAAATATTCAATTTCCCTAACATTTTTCCCTATCCTGTGCGGTGGTTCAGTTCGGGTGGCCACTTTTGGGTCCATAACTCCGCTGTCCATCCTTACACCTTCTGAGACCAGGGGAACATCATCCCTGCTCAGGAAAATTATTGCCGGAACATTTCTACGGTCAATTCGTTATAATAAAAAGATTACAAGTAGTCGATTAGCGACTAATACTAAACACTTTTGGGATTCTTCATACTGTAGCTGTTTGCATTTAATTATATATTTCCTCTTCTTGATTCCTTCTTCTTTTCCGTTAACTAATAGCATATAACATTATTGATAGGCATTATTTTAAAATCCTTTTACCTTTCCTTCTTGTGACATATTTTCTCTGTATCATTTCTTCTTATATCATCTTCAATTCCGAGAAATTCTAAATTATTGTTGTAGTAATTATTATCCTCCTTCAGCTTCATTGTAGTCATTAAATTATTCGTTATTCTTCTTATTTGAGCACATTACCATCAATTGTTTTTATTCATTTAATTTTTCTTCTGTTCGTTACCATCAAAAATATTATTTTTTCTATCATTCCATTTTAAATCAGTTCTTTGTAAATATTATTTAATCATCTGTTCTCTTTTCCTTGGTGGTTTGTTGATTGTTAAACCAAATTATATTGTTTTGAAATATTTAAAGTAAGTGGTACTTGCATACTTTTATTAAATCATATTGTTCCTGAATAAATATTTAGTAAGTTGTTCTTACAGTTTTTTTGGAATTTTGGGGTTTAGTCTTTTTATTTTAAATTATATTGTTTCGAAATAACTTGAGTAAGTTGTCCTCAGTTTTTTAGAATTTTGGGGTTTTATCCGCTATTCAATGGGTTGCTTGGTTGGTTTTCAAAAATTCAGTCCCCTTTTTTCTGGTTTGTTATTATTTAGGTTAACCATGGTCCATTAACTCAGGTATTCCATGTTCTCGGATTACTGGGGTGTTCGTAATTAATTCTCTCCTTGATAATCTTCTTACCATCCTGCTCTCCCACTTTTCTGCTGTGAAACCTTCATTTAAGTACGGGTCTTCCGTCATTGTTAGTTCCTCTCTAACTAACAGATATTGTACCTCCTCTGACATAACATATTCCCTCATTTTTAATAGCATTCCATTCCCTCTTTCCTCTGCATTATTTACCCAACGTTTTGCTGATATATTTCATATTAAAAATATAGCTGATGTTGTCAGATACTCTTTGACCGTGGCTATATTTAAGTAATATTTAAATCTATTTAAGTTTTTCTTTATTATTTTATGGTGGTTTACCTTGGCCATTTTTATAAAGTTTTTTCTATAATTCATACTTTTACTTAACTCCCTTCGCTCATTAATGGGGATGTTAAATGCACTAATTAATCCACCCTTCCTCATCTCCAATTCTTCTTTCGTATTCAATATTTTCTTTCTACATATTTTTCTTATTTTCTTGATATTCTCTTCCATGGTTTGGATATTCTCTTGGTTTTGGCTATTTTTATATTCCTTCATGCTCTCTTCTGTATTCGTACTTACTTCAAAACCTTCGGAAGTGCTGTCTAACGTTTCATCCAAATTATTAAAACTACTGTTCATTTGCTTATTTGTCTCCTCCTTGTATGTATCTGCTTTTTGGCTAAGTGTGTTACTGATCATGTCAATCTTCTCATGAATTTGTTTTATATTTTTAGTACTTTCTTCAAATTTTGCGTTCATATATTCCCTTTGTCTGTTAATAGTTTCTTTCAATTCGTGATATTGTTCATTCATGGTTTGTTTAATATTCCCATGAATGGTCTCAATTTCCTCATTGGTTTGCTTTGAGTTTTCCTCCTGTTTCTTAAAATTTTCATCTATTTTATCAAATTTCTCGGCTATAAATCTCATCATGTCTTGCCAATTTGGTTCTCTCCTGGCTTCCGCTTTGTCTGGTTGGTCCCCTTGGGCATCCTCTTCAACTATTTCCTTTTCCGTGTTCATAATTGCTTCAGTTTCTTCTTTATCCCCCATTGGTTGTTCCATTTCACTGTCTGTAAATATTTCTATCTCTCGTTCCTGTCCACCTTCTTCCTTCTCCTTTTCTTCTGTTCTCTTCTTCGATCTGCCTCTGATATTATGCATTTCTTGTTTTCTCATAACTGCCGACGATAATTAGGTTTTTTGTTATATTATTTTGTTAAATATCTCAAAATTCTTTTCTAATTACAGCCCTTTTACGTTGAGCGCCAATCTGTAACGTGAATCATTCTGAGGTACTTTCCGAGGAGTCTTTGGATGTGACCTATTGTGTGCTCGTCTTATTTAATTACGCCCCACTGTTGTAAGCTCCAATCTGTAACGTTCTCGCTTTCTAGGTGTGACTTCCGTCTTATTCAAGCCCCAATGTTGGGTTTGCCAATTTGTAACGTAATCGCTTGTATCTCGTGAAAGTATCTTATTATTAATTTAAGCTTTCCCAATTAAGCCCAAAGTTGATTTCGCCAATTTGTAACGAGATCTCTTTTTATGAGGTATAGAGTTATTTTTTGAAAGTCTCGGAGCGGTCAGAGTACCTTTTTGCGATCGTCACTTATGAATTATAATTATTAATGTTCAAATCAATTGGATTTGATGTTTACCAAACGAAACAGAAATCGAGTGTGTGTGATTTGGTAGCGATTAAGGAAGTTGTTTAATCTTAGTTAGAAGAGAGAGTAAGAACAATTTTGTTACACCCAGATTATACAATTTCTTATTTTTAAATATTCGCTGTTCATAAGATCAGCTGATTTTGACATCAACCTCAAAATGTTAGGTTAAACAAACACCACTGTTCGGTGATACTCCCCTGTGGAACGTCCTCTTCTTGGCTTCCTGAAAATCTACAACAACTACCCTCTACAATAAAGAATACACGTTTGATTATTTAACATAAAATATTCAGAGTATTTATTTATGTAAATCACTGATTTCCTCTTCTTCCAGTATACAAGTATTATAATCGATCTTTTCAGTCAACAATACATTGGATCGATTTATTTAGGTAAACATTTGAATTATCATAAAATATATTTTTTATGATTTTATAATTTTATCCTTGATTAGACATTAAACAACATATAATTCGTTTTATTAATTTCCCCAGGGTTAAGGGTAAGTTCTTTGTGTTATGAGACGGTCAGAAATGAATAATTATATACTACGCTTTACAAGATAAAAATAATAAATTTTGAATTTATGGTTTATTTCGTAGTATGTAGTTCCAGATTTGTCCGCAAGAGTGCAGATTATTTCTTTATTATACACATGGAATCATTTACGAAATATTGGAACTGCACAACGATTTGACATGAGGATTTCTTGGTTAATAATTATTAATAACGTTTATATTACCTCTTTCCTCAAAGTTTTTACTTAAATGGAGCTGTTTCTAGCGTTGTAGTTCTAGTTGTTTAGTAATTTCGTTGAATGTCCATAAGATACAATCTCGCAAAAATCTCGAAGTGCTGTTTAACTAGGCCAGATCTGGTAATTGGTTATTTCACTTTTTTATCGGGTAAAGCACGTTATAGTTGATATCTGAAGGAGTTTGAACATAAGGTGGATACTGTGAGTTAATTTTTATTCCATTTTGGCACTGTTTCCGAAAGTTTTGAATGGTTTTAATAAAATTTTTGTGACATTACTTTTTCTCAACCAAACGGTTTCCAATCGTTTTAACAATTAATTCATATGTTGTTACCCGGTTACTCTTAGTAACCAATAATTTTTATATCATTTTTTATTGGTGCTTCTATCTACTTTTGAGTATATAGGCTGTTTTTAATTATTATAAATTTATTTCTTATTTATAGAAAAATAATTCTTTTTAACTTTGGTTTATTATCCAATTTGATTTATATAAGGTTTTTCCGTTTATTTTCTTATAACCTTAGATATAGGTCTTTAATATTATTTCCTTTAATTGAATTTATATATTATTTATTAATTCCTTATAGTATCCTTACACTGCACTATTTTCTTCTGCCATTTTACTCATACAGTATTATTTTATTTTTTATTATTATTTTATATTCAACTCTTTTATTTTTAACCCTGGGTTATCTTATATTCAAACATAATTATTCTATTAAATATAAAATTAAACCTAGGTACTAAATTTTAGTTGCCTACACAATACAAATCATACAATATTTAAACAAAACACATAATTGGTTAGTAGCAATACAGTCTACTATTATAATCAATTGTTTCTACATCTACAGCATAAATCTGTGAGATGCTCCCTTCAAAGTCACTTATTTACTCACTGGGTACACTATAACTCACTTGGTACACTTTACATCAATTAAGTATAGTTTATAATGTTTTGTGATATAAAGTAATTTAGAGCTAGGTATATTATACCCATTTCTGACCTTTATGGTGGGGTGATTAAGTTATCATTTTTGGGACTGGGTTATGTAACGTTACAATATTAACATATGGAGGCATTAAATCAAACTAGTGAACATTTAGTTAAAATCAGTGAACTCATCACAAGCAGTTGTAGGAGTGCGTACGAACTAAGAAAGCGGTCAACTAATAACAAATGATCAGTGCTCGTACCGATGAAGTTACATGGACCGATACCATTATTAGACGTGAACAATGATTTTGTAATCAGTAAAACTCAGTAACAGCAGAGATAAAATTATACAGCGATTTCCGAAGTTAAGGATAAAAAATGCACATCCCCAGTTGAAGCGAAGCCACTACCAGGATGAGTACCATATTATTTCAGAATTTTTAACCACTATACGGTAATATTTACTTTTACAGACACTTTATTAAAAGAGATCTCTAAGGGAAAGATATAAATTAAACAAACAAAAATAAACGCACTGGTTCATTAGAATATAAATAATTTGTCGTAGTTTAAGAAAGGTTATATTAAGAAATGTTTATTATTAATTCGTTGGATTTCATATGTTACTAATGAAGATTATATTCACCTACACTAAAAGAAATTAATTGTTATCAAAGGAAGATGAAGTAATTAAATTGTCCAATAAACCAGACGCTATTTGTTTAAATGTAAACTGTGTATTTATCTTTATACCGTTTATCTCAATAATCCTTTCTGCAGCTGTGTTCGTCTGCACAACCTTGGAAAAGAACCCTAAGGTAAGAGTTTTATATAAAGTGAATTAATTTATATTGTTTCAGTGACGCCCGAGAACAGGGACTCGAGTATTTTATTATTTCAAAGTAACTTATATTGTTTCAACTGTACGAGTGTCCTGCAACCTATGGACCAAGGCGTCATTAGAAGCCTAAAGTGTCACTACCGCAAGCAACTTTAAACAAAAAATTATTTTCTGTATGGACACAGCGCAACCTGCCACAATTTCACTCTTAGATGCAATACAATTCCTAGACGACTCTTGGAAGAGTGTAATACAGAAGACGATAGCAAAATGCTTTAGTAAAGCACAACTCGTACATGAAAATTTACCCGAAGATGACGACTTGGCGCTCTCAGAGTGGATTAAGAAATTAGACGTAAATGAATTTGGAAATGAACTTGATTCCTATGCATCAGTGGATGACCAAGTAGAAACATTCCAAGTGTTGAGTGACGCAGAAATTATCGCGGAAGTAAAAAACATACAAGCAGAAGACAGTGTTGAAGAAGATGCTGAGCAAGAGGAGGATGCCGACATCGTTTGTCCGACAGTACAGGAAGCAATGAGAGCCGCCGAAACTCTTTCACGATTTTACTGCTTTAGAGAGACGTCTGATGACACGTTCAATGCAGCGCAGCATCTCCACAGCACAACAGAAAGAATTTATTTTTCAGAAAGGAGCGGTCAAAAGAAAATTACGGATTACTTTCGACAGTAAGCCTAAATGTAAGTTACATGTACTTTCTTTTTGATCTTTTAAAATATTCTTCATGCTGTTTGTATAAATGAAATGCAGTTTGTAAACTTTAGAATAAATATCACGAATAATGTTAATAATGCAAAGATCTTTTTTTTTATTTCTCCTTCCTTACTAGTGATTAAAAAGGGTCTTTTATAACGTCACTCAGACATAACGTCATTATTTTTTTGGTCCCTTCAATGACGTTATAATCAAGTTCCACTGTATACCTAAAAATTAAAAATTTAGTGTTTTTTTTAATCTGAATAAAATTTTTAATATAATTCGTCAGTATATAATATAATGTATCTGAAGTAACAAATAGATGTACATTAGACAATTTAATGAACTGATCTTTAAATTAGATATTTAATATCCCTAGTTGCAGTTACTTCCTAAGCCACAAAATTTGATTAACTCATTTTGTTAATTTGCTCAATTGATTTTTCTAAATTGGTTTACAACATTATGAGATCTTCAAGAACACAGAATATCATCTTTTGTTTCATTTTAAAAACACAGTCAGGATTTAACAGGTAAGATGGACGGTTACAACAGGCTGTACAGAGTACAAATGTCGTCATGTTGCAACACTTGTACTCAGTTCATGTCATTTGGACTTTACTGTAGGAGCAGCTGATTCTTGAGTAGACCGGTATATGTTGCACTGGTGGCAGTCCGCCTCATATCCAGATATGCAGCTCCCATACACCGTTAAATTTTTTTTTTTTTCCAGCGACACTACTAAGTGTGCCTAGCCTAGTCAATTTGTACACTTACTGTAATGGCCGACATGCATCACTGCACATCAATGAATTTTGAATGTTAACTGAAAACTTCTCTACTAAAAACAAACAAATGAAATATTTGGTGTGCTAGCCAAATTAGTCAGAAAAATGCCGATTTCGTGCGCAAATTAAGCATAGATTGACAGTTCCACCAGTGGTAGGAAATAGATAATGACACTTATGCCAAACAGAACTCGAGATTTTGCCTATGCACAAAATGGCGGCCGTCCAAAGTTGGTAAAAACACGTTTTTCGCTTCTGGAGGCCGAGGAAAGCTTTGTAGCTGAAAAAGTGGTAAATATAAAATGCAGACAATGAAAAGACCTTTAATTTGAGCCGTGGTACGATTGTTTCCTCAAATAGTTATTGCAAAAATCTCAAAAAACCATTAAAAATGCCTGTTTTTTGCAATGCTGATAGTTATTGCAAAAATTATGTTTTTTATATGTTTATAACTTAAATAGGAAGCCCTTATGATTCTGAATCAAATAAGTTTTTGTAAAGTTGGATCGGTCAATTTGTTGCTGAGATACGTTAATTTATTTATCCCAGAGCACTTAATGTTTAATACCATAACTTTTTTGTTTATAAACATTTTGGGCTATTTCGACGTTTATTCTCTTCTAAAAGACTTATATTTCCATGTACTTTCTAGGGCAAATCAAAAAATTATTTTTTAACCCCCCGTTTTTTGCATTAAAAAAGTGGGCGATATTTTTTTTTTATAAACATTTAGAGCTGGAGTGTCACCCGGACATCGTACGAACTTCTAACTTCAAAATATCGAAAGCTGGCTTCGAGGCAGATTTAAAAAAAAAAAAAAAAAAAAAAAAAAGAAAGCTCTCGGACCAATAGGAGCTGAGTTGCAATTTTTTTTTTTAAATCATAGCGGCTTTGTTTATAACAATTAAGAAATGAATCCGACGGCATTGGGTATCTAAAGAGTTATATTTTGCTATGACATGAATTTTTTTCTTCAAATCCATTTATTTGACACTAAAAATAATGTTTGAAGTGGAGGCTACTGATGCCAGATGTAGGAGGTGGCGTGGTGGGGGAAACCGCTCTCCGGCCGGTGCGGCGAGCCAAAAAATGAAATCCATACTTCAAATCGGTGGCACGCGGAAAAAATTGCCATATCTCCTCGAATTTTGGACCAATTTTTTTTTTTAATCTGGGGTAGTGCAAAAAAATAATAACAATGACGCGGTCAGATTTAAACAATATTAACATTTTACGCTGCACCGTATACCATTCGGTTTTAGAAATTTGTATAAGTCATTTTTTTTAAATGTTACTTGCTCTTGACATTTATTACAGTAAAATGTAATTAATAATAATAATATCTATATTTTATAAATATATTAATATTATAAAAAACTGGTACACAGAAAAGTCAAAATGTACAATTTTAAAAAGTTTTATTAAAGTAAATATATAAAAGTTGTTATAATTAATTAAGTTTAATTTTTTTTTATGGTACATTATCAATTTCTTCTTCGTTTTCATCTTTTTCTTCTTCTATCTCTTCTTCATGTTTGTCATATATTTCGTTTTCATCATCTTCTTCTTCTATCCCTTCTTCTACTACCTTTTCAGCATTATTGCAATCCTCTCCATTGCAACCTGAACATAAGCGAGTACATTTCAATCCATGCTTGAGACATCCACAAGCTTTTCCACATCCGGTCTTACACCCACACGATATTTTTTCCAATACCTCTTTTGGAACGAGATTGTACGTGTAAATCGCGGAAGCAAACCAGTGTCTCCTTCCATCCAACCATATTCACATGGGTTTAGATTGTTCCCCTGCCATGCTTGAACTTGCCTATATACTCTCAAGCAATGCTGCTCTGCTGCTCCTTCTGTTGGAGGCAACTTTCCCAATTTGAAAGAAGACTTTATAGACGATCTTTCAAATTGTAAAAACCTCACATCATTCAATGTTATTTTATTGTCCTTTTGTTTATTTTCATAGTCTTTATCTACCTTCGAGGAATACATGGCTTTAATAATTTCACAGCCAGAGTTACTTATAACATTCACTGAAGAAGTTGAATCGTAAAAAGTTTTTGCCAATTTTATTAACATATTTGGCAGTAAACATGTTAAAATTTTATTTTTGCCTTGAAAAAAAAAAACTTGATGTCGTATCACATCCAGTGAATGCATACAAAAAGCTTATTATTTCATTAAATTCGGATGCTTAAAACTATCATTTTATAATAATTAATTAAGGTTCCTTTTTTAGTGTGGGTAATTTTTTTAAAGACAATGTTAGAGTATTCAACCGCCAAATGATTAAAAAGTACCAGAAGATCTGTATCGTTACCTACTTTAATGTATGTATATTACTTTTATAATGTATCTATTATAACGCTACTTTAATACCTGGCAGCCTCAAGAGCAGTTTGAACGATTAACCAATCCACATCTTCGCCTGCCTGCTTAGTACGATACCCCTGCTCATTCAATCTTCTAATTAATAATTTTATTAAATTGTTTTTGTTCTTTTCATCCGATAAAAAGTCTTTCGGTTTTACAGTTATTTTTGTATTATAGTCAAATTTAATTTCATGACCAATATAACCACTCTGCCGACGAAGTCGTTCTGCACTTTTTGTGCCTTTGTCGCCATCGTACCCATCAAATACAATATAACTATTGTAACATGACATAAGGTAGTGAAGATCCAATGATATTTAACTATAAAAATAAAAAGCTGAAGACAAGAATAAGAGGCAAAAACTTATAAACTCAGAGATCAATAACCCAATAACCCAAATGACAAATGACTGATAAACTGACAATGACCTGACACAATAGATCGGATAAATACAAAAGGAACCACGGAACAATGAAGAAGAAGCTAAGAACTAAATGTAACCAAGACATTAAGAATGAACATTGTAAATTCCGAATAATGACCATTATTCTGTAGTTTAACAAATGAACTAATGTAATTAGAGTGGAGATGAGATTTACCTAGATTAATAATGTTAATGAAAGATAATAATGTTATGTATATTTTATTGATGAAGGAATGTGTTTATAAATATAAGTTAGGGAATTAATAATACACACACCCTAATAAATAGTGATGAATACAATCAAAATTAGTAAACATACCCTAAGGCAAATCAAGGCCACAGTTAATTACCAAAAGTGATCATTTGTGAAGGGAAAATAAAATAAACAATTGTAATCAGTAACCCCATAATGATACCAACATCAAAAACAACCCAGTGAATAATTAAGTGAGTGGAAGAAGGAGTATATTAAAATACAGTGGTAACATGTAGTGAGAGCATGTTGCACATAGCAAATGAAAGTGTATAAGTCAAAAACCTTCTAGGAAGGAAAAAGTGTAGTTGGTGAACTTCAAAAAGTGTTCTAATTAGTGAACTGTGTTAGAATAACAGGAAGACCAGTAATAAACTTTGTATTAGTAAGTAAGAGGAACTTAGCATAATGTATTTACAGTAAGCCATAGGTAATAAGAATTATAGGATAAAATAGAAATTAAGACATTGGAATGAAGGACAAACAAGAACGATAGACACTTTTTCTAGTGAAGGAATGGACGAATAGTATATATTGTGCAAGGTATAAATTAATGTTAGTATAATAAGGATGTTGTTACTGTTTTAAAAGAACCAATATAATGTAATGAATTGTTAATTGAACCAGATAGTAGAAGGGAGCAGAAAGGTAGTTAGAAGTTATTTCAGGCTTGAACCTGTAAAAAAAATGTTTATTACTATAATAAGAGGTGGAGTTAGGAACACCAATGTTTATTGCTTGTTTTGTTTAAAAAATTGTGTTAAAAATACCAAGTGTAAAGGTAATAAGTTACTAAGAAATGTTAGGTAGTAGTAGAGCAAAATCTAGGCTCTAGGCCTAACTGTTAAATAAGAATTTAGTAGATTTGAGAACAAATAATAGTCCAATATTAAAGCAGAGTATACCAAATGTTTAAACAAATTGAGTGAGTATTCCTAATACCAAAAGGTATGAATAACAGACTATTTTGAATAAAATATATGTAAAATATAAATATGGAAAATAATAAAAATGTAATTAGCTACTCAAAAGTGACCATGAGGGATATCAAAATGACCCTTATGAAAAATTATGAACAATGGTACTCATGTAATAAACCTAGCTATTAAAATAAGATAGAGATCTTCATTTGAAGATATTTTGTAAAATTAAACTAAAATAAGACGTTAAAACATAACAATGACTTAAATTAATGACCAATGAGAATTAGCATAATTTATTAGGTAACCATAGCAACCGGAAATGTTTTGCCAAAAAACCGTTAGATTTCGATAGTCCATTATTAACCGAAGCCGAGAGCGGACTGAGTAGCTCTCACCACAAAATTTAATTCCAAATAAGTGAATTTTAACTAAAATCAGAGGAAAGGAAGATTATGATAGCAGCCCAGGGAATCCTGGACGATATATTATTTATTAAATTTGTTCACAACCCATAATTACCCAAATAAATCAAGAAGACGCCACGAAGAATAGATGACGACTAATCCCGAAGGAAGATCATAAGGACCTACATCAACTCAAGAAGACGGACGATCGCAGAAGGAGTACGAGGCCGAAGTCTACGAGGAAACCCGTCTGGACGAGATTAAGGAGATTCCAAAGAATAGAAGACGACTGGATCCATCCGGAAGAAGAAGACGGCATCGCAGAAGCTCCATCGAAAGTTGATGAGTATAAACAATAATCCCATTAAACGAATTCCAAATTTTTCGATCAAAGATAATAAATAACAATTTTTCACTTCACTGATCACTATTCTGATTTAGAACTGAAGGTATTGGTAACATCACTATTTGAACTTTAATCAGTTGATAATTATTAAAATTTAAAATATAATAAATAGTTAACAGACATTTCTAATAGACAAATCCTAACCAAAAATTTTATTAAATCTCATTGATAATTACTTACTCGAATGTGTTAAGATATTAATTTTTTTGTGTACCTAGTATTAAGGATTGTTATAAACTTGTGTATTTTAGCCGTAGTCAAATATTTCTGTAGCCAAAAGGACTTAATAGCACCCCTGAGTAAAACCATTTTAATTGTAAACTAACGTTAACCGTCAAGACGGTTTGTGTACAAAACATTGGAACTGAGCATACCAACTGAACAACTGTAATAGCC
Organism: Magicicada septendecula; assembly: GCA_034769895.1. NCBI lineage: Eukaryota > Metazoa > Arthropoda > Insecta > Hemiptera > Cicadidae > Magicicada > Magicicada septendecula. The sequence goes on from CM068371.1 coordinate 141,625,856, forward strand.
GGTGCTAAAAATAAAATTAATGTACTACAAAATAATTGAAACCTACCAAAGTGTTAATAAATATTCTCATTCTGCAACACTGTATGTTTGATTCGAGTAAATTAAGGTAATAGATAAGAATATATTGAAGTGAAAACCTCAAAACAAGACGTTAGCCAAGTCGACACTGTAGAAAGGCGTGCGCCAATCAGGTGGCGAGGCGGCAATATTCAAACAAAACGGTGAGAGATACGGTTTACCCGTAAATGGTAAGAGAAGGCACTATTCGACTTGCTACACGCAAATAACAGTGACAGAATTTATTGAATTTATAATAACATCAATCACACACCCATACCATACCACGAACCCAACGAGCGAGTTAACAAATGCTCAACACCCACACATATACTATACGAAGAGAGAACGACTTACAGAAATACATTATATTTAATAAATACAACCCAGGTAAAAGGTTCTATTACAAAGTGGTGCTCACAACAGTGGGGCTTTTCGTTTCTGTTAGAAGGACGATACTACGGGGAACATTTACAAATCTAAATACCCCGCACAAAAAGAGCTATTACACTATTAATAACAAAATTGTTCTTAACGTAATTAACATATTTACATATAATATCATCTATAGATACATTCTTTTGCCAATCAATTTGATGTATTAAGAAGCCACCGTCAATAACATGGATGAAAGGCGAATTTACAGACAATCGGTTAAAGAATTAAAATGATCACAAAACGCACTTTTATTCGTCTTTCGCATACCAGCTTCATCAAAAATAGCAAGAGGAAAAGGAGCTAATTCAAATTGCAAAAAATGTTTCAAGTTAGTTTTTCCATTAATGTTCAAGCAAATCCGCTGAAATATTAGCAATGGCTGAATTGTTATAACATTATTATTTATTTTAATTATCGAAGACATGGCACTTAGAGGTAATACCTTATCTTTTCTTGGAATTTTCTATTCATCGAACAATTTGTCGTTAATGTTATTTAATAATTTAATGCCAATTTCAAATGCTTCATGGCAATTAATTTTGTCATTCCCTACTAGGCCAGAATAAATCGAGCATATTTTGTCTCTCGGGGTGAAAGGATTACGTTCTTCGTAAAACTGTAAAAGTTTTTTTAAATCCAAAGTGTCTCTGCTCATTCTGCTGCTGTGGGCATCCACATGTTGCTCGGAACTGTCATATGTAGAGGAACAAAAATTTTCAATTTCATTGCATATCTCTAAAAGTACAACAGTACAAGCAAGAAATTTTGTTATCGTGCTTTCATTCATCCCTCGTCCGTGCGTTAATCCACCTACACACTTAATCGATCTCATCAATACTTGCTCGATAGTCATGTCCAACCACACACCACACCAAAATTTTTCGGAGCGTCGTATAGTGAAAAATCCTTGATAGATGAATTGATCGTATTCGTTTGGATCTAGGATTGATCTTAATTCCATCATATCTTGCAAGTAAAGATGAGCCGATTTTGCGTAATTGTGGTGTCCGCTTGCGTGAAAGTAAGGTAATATTTCTTTTATGCTTTGCAAATGCAACTCGAAATTTCCTGACCATTCGGCGTGGTAAAAATTTAAAGTGATAACCACACAGTGAAAATACTGAACCCACAGCTGGAGCTGTGGGGCCATTTTCTTTTAAACTTTTTAATTTAGTATTAAATTTATTGATTAACGCCATGAACAATGGGTCCTCGGTAAACTCATATTCACGTAAATTTTTACTCGCAGAAAGGTTATTGAGAAATTGTATTACATCATCGCTGAAAGATCATTCAAAGATGATTAAGCTCCCTAAAGCAGCCAAATTTAAACTGTGTCCTCTAATTGCTCTAGAAAAAGCATGTCCGGCCAAGGCTTTATCTGACGAATTGTCCGCATACAATATTTCAAACGCTTCCTTCAAGCCACTACTTTCCATAAGGTATCCAATTGCACCCAAGAAAGACATGAGGGTATGAAACCCTCCTAATCTTACTATAACATTACGAATACCATGTACATCATTTTCGGAATCGACAGAGGCAATTATTTCCCTAGCTTTCCAGTAGAGTGGTTGATCGAACGTGACAAATGCGTGAATTTGTCCGTTTGCTTCAGATTTTCTTGCTGCTTCAATCAATACAGTTAATATGGTATCGTAGTTGCTTGGCGGTGTATTTACAAATTGCAATGGAATAATTTTTGATACACCAAAATTGGTTAAGCGCGAATTGACTTCTCTATATCCCATCCATCCTTTTACAACGGTGGGAGACATTTTTTTTCCAAACAACCATAAAAAATCCAGACAAGAAAAATCAATTTTATAATTACTGACGTCTGAAAATGTAATACTTTTAACCTTTATTTTTTGAAACCCTGTTAAAGCAATATTCAATTGTTTAATGGGTAAAAAGCCAAATGAGTCACATATTTGATTAGCTGTTGGGAGGTTTTTGAGCTTTGGGATATTTGATACTGATGTTACAGCTGAACTGGGAGTAACACTCATAATACCTCCCATAGCATGAAAAGTATTGCGCCAATCTATTGTAGCTGTATTGTGGTCAGCATTGTCGAAAATACATTGTAAAAAAAATCGGTCGAAATTGTATAATTATCTGGATTTTTTACTATAGATGATTCAAATAACTGAGTAATAAGATGCGCAAAGACCTAAATTAGAAAGACAATCGATGAGTCCCTTAGAAACATGCTTTCTATGCATCATAGAAGAAAGTCCTAATAAAATAGGAGACATGAATGATCTAAGTTTTATAGCAGATATTATAATATGTGCAATTGTAAATATAGTATTATTCATTTTTTTTTTTTTTTTTTTTTTTTTTTTATCGGAACTGCGTTTGTTTGTTGTAAGTAATACCTCTAGAACGGTAAGTAAAGTTTGCGGTATATCGTTTTTAACATCTTTTAAAAAATTAGTTGAAGATTTATATTCTGTTACATCATAATGAGTTTTAAGCACATCATCTAACATAATATTCGCAGCTTTTGTACACACTCTTAAACGTTCTTTGTCGCTATTTTCTTTTCTTTTTTTATACCATTCTTCATTTAGTACATGATCAATCGAGCCACGATAAATTATGTCGAGGTCTTTTTTAAAAAAATACGTCTGTATTTCTTCATTAAATTGTAACAAAAGATGTTCATTTATGTTTCGAAATGAAGGAATGTCTCCATCAAAATCTTTTAAAATTTTGTTTAGAGAAAATTGGCATTCGTCTTTATTTTCAAGAATATAGTCTACGACGTAACTCACAACTTTGGCAGTATCATCTGTTATTGGCCGACCTACAGCAGCCCTAGTTTTACAACGATAAAATTCTTTGAAACAAGACTTATGATAATAAGGTTTTAGATCATTAAACTTTTCTTTTAATAAACATAGTCGAACCATTAATATTTTTTCTTTCTGATCAAGAGTTCTTCCAACATTTTGTCAATAGTGCTTACATTCGCAACATAAACTTTTGGTTCATCTTTATGTGTCCTTTTTTCACAAAAAAAAAACAAGCTTCATTAAAGTTGAAAGTGTTTGCTTGTTTCAATGACTCACGCTTTTGGGTACGTTCATTTTTACCTTTTTTTAATGCAGCTTCTACGCTGTTAGGTCTAACATAAATAATTTTACAATTACAATGTAATCTTAATTGTGGAAGTGACTGCATTATTTTATACTTTTTGTCTTTTCTTTTTTTACTAGCTTCTATAATATTTGCTTTCGCTTTCTCACCAAAAATGGTCGAGTTATCATTAGTCATTTTTTTATCGCAAATTAAGCATTGCTCTGTATAATTAACAGGATGCTGTTGATCTGCAACAGTTTCCGCTAAGTCGGGTGAAGGTTCAACATCATCTCCTATGCCAGATGAACCCAGAATGCTTTCCATTTTGAAAATTACACTGTGAAAGTATTTAAGTTTTTATAAAAATGCTGTGTATATAAAAAAATATGCTTTTGCATGAAGGTATGACCATAAATTATTGCCCTTATAAGTATATTTTAGTTCTTGTAATTTATAGTACAATTATCTTCTATTGTAATAATAATAATAATAACAATCAAAAATTGTTTAAATGAAGTCTTAAATAACAATGCATGAGTATTACATGTTATGTTTCCTTTTTTTAAAATAATTAATAATTAAATTAATATTGTTTTTTATGGTCATGCCTTACTTTATGAAATATATTTAGTATAATTCTTAACAACTGCAGATGAAATTAAGTTTTCTTGCAAAGTTGTTACACAGTAAGATGAACACTTATATCAATTAATAAACAATTATAAAATCACTTTGTTAGAAAGAACAGAATAATTATATAAAATATTAAGAATTATTCCGCTTAAAAATGTTTGAAATACAATTAAATTGAAAAAAGAGATGCTGATGCTACATGTATAACCTCTACGACTAACTGTAACAAATAAGACATGTGGCAACAATACAAGCAGCTGATAGTTTGGGCATGACATTGAGAGAGGGGCCCCCTCCACCGAATTTTTAAAAAATACACACAGATTTAAAAAAAAAAATTTGCAACTCAGCTTCTATTGGTCCTAGAGCTTTTTTTTTTGCCTCGAAGCCAGCTTTCGATATTTTGAAGTTAGAAGTTCGTACGATGTCTGGGTGATGCTCCAGCTCTAAATGTTTATAAAAAAAATCGCCCACTTTTTTAAGTTAAAAAATAATTTTTTGATTTGCCCTAGAAAGTGCATGGAAATATAAGTCTTCTAGAAGAGAATAAATGTCGAAATAGCCCAAAATGTTTATAAACAAAAAATTTATGGTATTAAACATTAAGTACTCTGGGATAAATAAATTAACGTATCTCAGCAACAAATTTACCGATCCAACTTTACAAAAACTTATTCGATTCAGAATCGTAAGGGCTTCCTATTTAAGTTATAAACATATAAAAAACATCATTTTTGCAATAACTATCAGCATTGCAAAAAACAGGCATTTTTCATGGTTTTTGAGATTTTTGCAATAACTATTTGACGAAACATATCGTACCACGGCTCAAATTAAAGGTCTTTTCATTGTCTACATTTTATATTTACCACTTTTTCAGCTACAAAGCTTTCCTCGGCCTCCAGAAGTGAAAAACGTGTTTTTACCAACTTTGGATGGCCGGCCATTTTGTGCATAGGCAAAATCTTGAGTTCTGTTTGGTATAGGTGTCATGTATTATCTATTTCCTACAACTGGTGGAACTGTCAATCGGTGCTTAATTTGCGCGCAAAAAAAAAAGCTAATTTGATTGGCCTATGCGTTACAAGTGAAATCATTATCTTTACATATCTTTCTGACTGCTTTGATTTAGTGAGTTACCGATTGCTGATTTAATGTGTTATGGTACTTTTATGTGCTGATGAACTTATTTGTACTCTAAAAATATAGCATATCACTCAACAGATCATCTATTTATAAATACGCAAGTAACATAATATTTTAACAATGGATGATAAAATAACTGTACCCCACTTGAGTCTATCCTGAAATTATTAGTGTATTTTCATGCATATTCTGCATAACTGTTTTGAATAAAAGTAATTTTGAAACATGTATCTAATTTTTTGGTATAACTTTTTTTTTCATCTCTATCCATCATATGAGTTTTCAGCAAACAAATTGCACTGTCATTCAATTTTACACCAATCAACCTCTGTCACGTGCATTAGTCACCACGTGAATGAAGTGTAGTGTGCTTTTCACAAGAAATTACATGCCAGAGAAAGAAATATTATGTAGTAAAAATATTGTACAAAGGGAATGCAATATTGAACAATAACATGCAATTTGTTTAAGTCAGCAAAAAATTAAAAATAATAATCAGAGATAGAGAATCTAGGAATCGTGCTACAGACTGTAAATTCAATGTCAGTGAAAGCTGAACTAGAGGCTGACAAAAGAAGAAGCATTTGTTGTTACAAAACAACAATACAGAAGATCAGATCTTGAAAAGAAAATAGAATATCCTGAAGTAGAATAGAAACTGATGAAGTACATCATTGAAAGAGACAATTTGGAAGCGCTGTCCACAGAAATGTGCTAACTAAAGACACTTGCACTGGCAAGAGAACATGGTGTTGTAGACTTAAGAGCTAGCCATGGATGGGCAGTCAAATTTATCTCACAATAAAACATAAGCAGAAGAAAAAAAATATGTATCGTATCTTCCAGCAGTTATCACCTGCGAATGAGGAAAATATACTCTCTTTCAAAATATCAGTAACTGGACTTTAAATCAGAATAATTACATTGTATCAGAAACTGGAGGTGCCAACTAGATGCAAAATATAAATTTTAAGATGCTTTTCAACTCAACATTTAACAAAATTCCTCAAAAAGCTAAAACAGTAAGAACAAGAGGTAATGAGAACCAAAGATGGCTTTTTATGTTACATGTTACGTGCACACGAGTACACTGGCCCATTATGTTAAGGTGAACAGGAAAACACTTGCAAAAATAAGTGGAAGGAGATGAGTTCAAGAGTCATGATGAATGGTGCAATCCCTGGTCAAAGACTGGATCAAACATGTCTGACATCAATACCGTGGAGTTCTTTTAAATTTAAAAAGCATGCTGCTGTTGGCTAGTGACTGAATTTACATCACTATATTGAAGAGTCCTTCAGAAATGTAACACTGAGATTGCGACAACCCCTGGTGTGGTTATTTCAGGTCACACCTATCAGACGAGTGCAAAAATTGAGTGTTTAAAGGAGCTTTGAAGGAAATGTATGTCATTTGGATGGCTGAGGGTACACATGCGTATATGCTCTTAGGAAAAAATCAAGTACCTATTTGATATATATCAAATATCAATTGACATTTAGACAGTTGCAGAGCTTGAGAAAAAGCTTCAGAGAGTATGACGTTAACAACAGATTTGATAAGACAGAAGGTGATGCTGCATGAAATAGTGTAAATAACAATGTCTGCTGTTGATGAAAAAATAGAGGCAACAGTGTTAAATGCTAAAAAGGTATGAGTTTTATATAATGCAACTGGATACTTGATTTCTCATAACACATTAACAGTAGGAGCTTTTTCTAATAAAAAAACATTATATAATATTGTGAAGAAGTACAATAAACACTGTTACTTTCTTTTCTGTTGCAGGTTTTTTTATTACATGCAAAATTGGGGTTTGCAGCTTATATGATGGTCCACAGTATTTATGACAATACTGTATTATCACATATTAATTGTGTTCTCTATTTAAAACCACTATTATTTGTACCTGATTTCAAGTGTATGTACTGTATAACTGTACCAACATAAACTATGTTACAAGTTAACCTAATTTTATTTTCTTCATGATTTTTACTTTAAAACAAATGTGTTAACTTAATGGCATTACCAATATAAACTAGTAGACCAGAAATTGCAATGTCACTGAGTACCATATGTTTTTTTATTCACTGCCCATTCTACAGGGACCAAAAATCAGGCTTAACTTAAAAATAAATAGTCATCTATGTAATACAGTGTTTAAGTTTTCAATAAATATACACACTCTGTAAGGTCTGCTAATAATGTAAAACTGTATAGAAGCTCCAACAATACTGCCAATCACAAATCCTCATTCATTGTCCTCTTTTTAACAGAATGAGCACATACTGTTCAACACATTATGACTCATAAAAACTCAACAGACTTCTACAATATCTGCACAATGTAATCGAATAATCAAGTAAACAGATGAACTGTACGTGCTGCCACCTGTTTCAGCTTTGCCCCATGTCAACATCAAGCAGTTCAAAATTATCATTATCCCATAAATCATCCAGGTTTTCTACTTTTGGCTCTGCTTTAGGAGTGACAGTCCCTAAACATAAATATTTACATTTATTACACAAAGAAACATAAACACATATTGGAATTATCTTTTCTTATATTCTGGAATACGTACAACATAAAAATATGAACTAACAAGATGTACTCACATACAGTCAGTATTCAATAAAAATAACTTATCTTAAAAACCACTGGTGATGTTTACTTTTTTACAGGTGCAGGTGTATGATGCCAATGCAACACTAATACGGTAGAAGATATTTGAGAACATTAATTTTTCATTTTTGTGTTCAAGTTAAAAAAAAAAATGTACTGGAAATCAGTTTATTTAAAAAAAATTTAAGTGTTTTTGATACAGTGTAGTGTGAATTATCTTCTTACTTATCCCTTCCTAATCACTAATTTCCTTAGAATACCTTGTCATTAATATAACCAAAGATTATAATATCTTTTAAGCTAACTGAGAATTGTTAAAGTCATATAGTAACAACCGTGTTTTTCAGTTTTAACACTTAGTTTTTATCTCTTTCATCACCTATCATTTTGTCCATTCTAAGATGAGGCATCCCCAGTTGCTTGATCAATGGTGTAACAGTGTGAGAAAATTACAGACCAAAGAAATTGTCAAGTGTCTGTAACTAAACACATGTGCTAGAACAGTTGATCTGCTAAACTACTATTACATTACAAAAAGCAGCACCATTAAAAAGAAGTGAGTACCTTATTAAACAAATGGAAGGATACAGCTAAGAAGGAATAAAATGAGCATAATGACAATTTTTAGTATATAGCACTGTAATGACCATTAACTTAGACAAGACGATGACAATGACCCCACCCAAGTGACCAAATAAATATAGATAACGTTATGATAAACATGTCATACAATTAATAGTAACTAAGAAATAAATGAATAAACTTGAAGGTACAAAACCACAAGTAAGATATGGTATAATTTAATGTAAGAATAAGTAAGATGTAAAGGTAGAGTGAATATTAAGGAGTCATATGGTGAATAAAATGAACAGTAAACACAAACATTAATACACAAATGTATAAGGAGTAAACAGTGATAGTGATAGTATAATAATCACTACATAAAACAAAACAGAACCAAGAGTGCATGAATTAGGTAGGGAGTGAGTGAAAAACAATAAGTGAGCAACATTAAATGACAATTAGTGATGGTCATAGTAACCAATATAGTGAATAATAATTAATGCATCTTGCTGAACCAAAATGAGATGTCATGTTTAAATATAAAATAATAATTATATGTTATAAAGAAATGTTAGTTATAAGATGTTAAGTTATAAAAGTTATAGTCCTGAAAGGATAACGGATAGGATTAAAGGTATAATCAAAACCTAAACAGTTATATGTTCTAAAAGAATATTAGACATCAAAAGATGTATGCTAAGTTATTAAAGTTATGTTATAAAAGAATAGTAGAATGTAGTAGGAGTGTCATAAAACATTGAAAACGTTATATGTTTTACAAGAATTTTAGCTATAAGATATGTTATGTTGAATTATAAAAATAATACTCAAGGCAATAGTAATATGTATTGGAAGGATGGTAAAATCCTAAAATGTTGAATGTTAATTTATCAGACCTAGGTTTGAAAGATAATAATCTGTTTGAAGAGGACCACTAGTCATAAAACAATATGCACAAATTCATTCTAATTGTATATAAACTAAACAAATTCAATAAGAACATAGGAAAAAGGACAAAACTACATTATAATAGCTATCAACCACTGTAGATCAGTGTAGGCCTAGAAAAAATATGAAATAATTGTAAATTGTAATAAAATAACAACATTAAGTGAGGGGAAAGGTTAGGCAAACATAATATATTTAAATAGGGAACTTTAAAAAAACAAAGAACGTTCAAAAACCCAATTGTAAACTAAATAAGTATAAAAAGAAAAAAAAACAAAACTGTCAAAATACTAAATCAGCAAATACTGAATAGAACCTAGTCATGTTTGATTTCAAAATAATCTATAACAGAAATGCTGTTCAATAGTGCTAATAACATGAGTATTAATAGTGCTATAAGCAAATTATCTGAATTAGAAAACATTTGATCATTTTGTGTAAAAATTATAAGCTATGTCTAACAATGGGCACAAAATTTCTCAACCAATGAGAAGGGTAGGCTTGAAGCCTAGAACCAAAAAACCGTTACAAATATTTTAACAGTACATTATTAGCTTCAGAAGAGAGCAGATGAAAAATAATTGCAGCTCCAATTAATTCAATAAAAGTATAACTTAAATGTACTAACTACATTATAAAGGATTAAAATGAACACCAAGATGGGCCGAACGTATTAACCAGATCAAATTAAACAAAATTTATGAAATACAGAAGAAGAAAAAATAAACTAATAAATTAAAGAAAAAAGAAAGAAAAGAAGGAAGCCACAACCATAAACCCTACATGAGAATAAAATATCAGATGAACAGGAAAATGTAAAGTATAACTGAGTTAATTAATAAAAAATAGAAAAAACTTATTTCACTACACTGTGACACTGTTGCACTAAATACCTTGGTTCAGACACTCATCCACTGAATAACATTTAATAATTAATTTATATTTTTTTAAACTGTTCAATTAGGATAATAACACTATTTGGAAATAGAAAACATTATTTTGAAAGATAGAAACTTAACCTCTATTCATGAGTTGAACTACTAACACTTACTTCAGATACTAAGAGTATAATTATAAAGAAAATATCTAACATTTAATTGAGTTTTATGTGAAGGTTTGTACTTTCTCGAATCATTTTGTTAACTTTTTCTGTAATCCAAAGAACTTTGACTGAATAACCATTGTAAAATTAATTTCGACAAACGATGAATGTTGTTTTGTCAGACGACCCAACATAGCCAACCGCTGAGTTAGAAATCAATCAGAGCTGGAGCATAAATTTATATTTTATAATAATTTTTTGTATTAAAAGATAAAAAGGCACAACCGCTATCCAATAAACCAGTACTGAGAATTAATACCTGTTTATTTTTTTCATTTGATAATATTGATGTATTAATATCTTTAATATAGCACAGGTGGAAATTTTTTACCAAAAATAAAGGTTGGTAACACTGCCGCTCAAGAGCGAATTTCGAATTCAACTAAGACATCGCGGTAAGTTATACTGTTTCCTTAAAGAAGAAAGAAATTGTGAAGAGAAACTTTTAATTGTTGTTAGTATAAACAATTTGGCACCTAAATCGGCAAAATATACGAAATTTTGGACATTGGAAAATAACGCAGGCGGAGTCGAATTAATAGAGTACGACTCGAGAGGTCGTTATAAATTGGCACCAGCAACTTTGGGCTTAATTGAACACGAAAACCCGTAATATTATAAATTGACGCAACCAACGTGTGGCGGGTAAACCATACGACTTCGGTTTATTATACTATGAAAAGTAATATTAGTAGAAAAAAATAATAAAAACTGGAATATTCCATCATTGAGAATAGTCTGAGAACTTCTCATGGGAACCTACCGTACATAACAGCAACTTCAGTTTTACATGTTTGGAAATCTTAGACCCAAAACACCCATCGTTTCTTACCTTCCCACCTACAAGTCAACAACCAAATGAAAAATGGAGGGAAAATCCAAAAGGTGAAGGAAAGGAGTTAATAAATAAGAGTTACACAAGGATAGAAAAAGAGTTCCTGTGAAGAGTTAGAGGAAAAAGGATGTGTGCAACATAAGGTGTAAGTCTTGAGGTGTTGGCAACATGGACTGCTACAACATACTGTAAGAAAAAATAATTTACTTATTTACAGCTTGAAAAGGGGTTACTCTCTTGTAAAAATGTGTACTAAATTACATACAAGTAAAAAAAAAAAAAAAACAGTTAAGTGTAATAAAAGGAATAGGAAAAACTAGGTTTCAGAGGTTTAAAACAATTTCAAAATTTCACCTATTATGTTTAATAATCATATTATTCTATTTCTCTTTCTCATAAAATGGGCCATTATTTTCAATTAAATTTAGATCAGTTTAATAATTAAATCTTCTTGAAAGCCAAATGAACTAATTTTCAAACCTCAAAACCCCACATTACCATTCTCTATCCTCTTACAATGGCATTTAGAATACCTCATCATACAACAAGCAAAAACATTTGGTAACAAGATAAATAGAAAAACCAAAACACGTTAAAAAAAATGTCATTAACAATGGTAAGCAAGAAAGTTTACAAGTGAGATTATTAGTCTTATCATGCGGCGAATATATATGAAGATATTAATACGCCAGAACTTCTAAGTTTATATTATGACATTTCCCACAAGAAATGTATGTTGTTTTCTGATATTACAATCATACCAAAAAATCCCACAAAAGCTTTATTTGTGCATATCCTGAATATTAAATTGCATGTATTTATATGTTTTACATACACAAATAAGTAAATAATAAAAACAAATATCTTACTGTGTTTTCCATTTTCCTGTGACTGTGAAAATTTGTCATTTACAATTTTCTGACTTTGTTCAAAATAGTGATTTGGATGATTGATACCATTCATTGGTGGCTGTCCATGTAGTATTTCAAAGTGTTTAGCACAAGCTAACTGGTAATGACCTTTGGTAACATAATCACATATCTCATGAATTCCTGCAAACAGATAAAATAAAAACCTGTGAAAAAAATATATATAATTTAGTTTTCATTAAAATGTATGCGTCTTATATATATATATATATATAGATATATGTTATATATCTATAACATATAAAGCCCCAGAGGTCACTCACTGACTGACATAAATTCTAACCCATAAGGAAGCCTCGTAGCGAAAAAACACAAGAGACCTTTTTTATTCCCCGTCGAAAGTAACTTGGGGAAAAATTAGAATACCAAAGCTTTGTGCAACCGGAAGCCCGAAAAAACGAATTTCGTCTGACCGATTTTCATACCGGATATAAGAGGGGAGCCTATCTCGAGAACGGTTAGTGCTATCGAGCTGGGAGTAATTTTAATCCAGTTGGCTCGCCTAACTAAATGTAAACCGATTATCGGTTGTTTGAAATTTACGAATCTATAACATATAAAGCCCCAGAGGTCACTCACTGACTGACATAAATTCTAACCCATAAGGAAGCCTCGTAGCGAAAAAACTCAAGAGACCTTTTTTATTCCCCGTCGAAAGTAACTTGGGGAAAAATTAGAATACCAAAGCTTTGTGCAACCGGAAGCCCGAAAAAACGAATTTCGTCTGACCGATATTCATACCGGATATAAGAGGGGAGCCTATCTCGAGAACGGTTAGCGCTATCGAGCTGGGAGTAATTTTAATCCAGTCGGCTCGCCTAACTAAATTTAAACCGATTATCGGTTGTTTGAAATTTACGAATCTATAACATATAAAGCCCCAGAGGTCACTCACTGACTGACATAAATTCTAACCCATAAGGAAGCCTCGGAGCGAAAAAACACAAGAGACCTTTTTTATTCCCCGTCCGAAGTAACTTGGGGAAAAATTAGAATACCAAAGCTTTGTGCAACCGGAAGCCCGAAAAAACAAATTTCGTCTGACCGATTTTCATACCGGATATAAGGAAGCCTCGGAGCAAAAAAACACAAGAGACCTTTTTTATTCCCCGGCCGAAGTAACTTGGGGGAAAATTATAAAACCAAAGCTTTGTGCAACCGGAAGCCCGAAAAAACGAATTTCGTCTGACCGATTTTCATACCGGATATAAGGAAGCCTCGGAGTGAAAAAACACATGAGACCTTTTTTATTCCCCGTCCGAAGTAACTTGGGGAAAAATTATAAAACCAAAGCTTCGTGCAACCGGAAGCCCGAAAAAATGAATTTCGTCTGACCGATTTTCATACCGGATATAAGAGGGGAGCCTATCTCGAGAACGGTTAGCGCTATCGAGCTGGGAGTAATTTTAATCCAGTCGGCTCACCTGACTAAATGTAAACCAATTATCGGTTGTTTGAAATTTAAGAATAACTTTATTGTTTCTTGTTTGTTTTATGGCCCAGTGGGGGACTGGTATTAGTTTCTTATTTTGAGCAGTTGTTGTCTGCAATAAAAGTACCATTTACCATGCATTTAAATGTAGAAATACAAAATGAAAGGTATTGCGCAATCGATGAGTCATCCTGTTACGTCAGAATGTTACGCATTTGACGCTATTGAAGAGGCCGCACGCTTCATGAAAGCCAACAGATTGAGGCAATTTTTTGTTATGCTCTCGACGATAGGATCTCCAGTGCCGGAAATATGGGAGAAATATAAAGCAAATTTATGCGAGGATTTTTTGGAACATTTTCACGAAGATGAGGAAAGAGCGTATAAGTTAGGTCTTATTCACATAGATAGGTGTCTGCGGCGACATGGATCTTCGCTTCTAGAGGCCGGTCTTCCCGTAGTTGAAGATGATTCCACGGAATTAGGTCACGAAAAACTTCAATACAGCGTCCAGTTCAGAATGCTTTTGTCGAGGAATGGGAATCGCGGCTTTCTTCTGATCAATCTAGGGGTTTTGATTACTTTAAGTTGCTCTTGCGCGGCAAATAAATGAAAAAGTTCTCTTCTTGGACGGTCCTGGCGGTTCGGGAAAACGCTCCTTCTTAAAATTACTTCAACTTTCGCACGGTCTCAAGATAAAGACGTCTTATGCGTAGCCAGTTCCGCCATCGCTGCTCAAAATCTCACCGGAGGTTCGACTGCACATAGCCTTTTCAGATTACCCCTAGATATACGCGATGACGGGTTCTGGTCGATAACCAACAGGACACAGAGAGCTGAACTCATCCGAGAGGCGACTTTACTGATTTTCGATGAAGCGGCTATGGCGCATAAAAAACTAATCGAAATGTTGGACCGGTCTCTCAGAGACCTGATGCAAAAGGATGAGTTGTTTGGCGGTAAAATAATAATTTTCTCGGGAGATTTCAGGCAAATTCCTCCGGTAGTAGAAAACGCTAAGACAAATGCCGATATCGATCGTGCGTCAGTTCGCGGATCTTATATCTGGAAAAAGTTAAGTCGTTCACGCTTACAACGGCCCATAGGTTAACCGGCGAAAATATATTATGAAGAATTTTTAATGAAGATAGGTTCCGACTCCACCGAAAAACGCGAGCTCGGCGAAGGGCGTAATTTGGAAAAACTCGTGGCACTACCACAGCTATCCTACGTGACTAAGCTTCGCGAATTGATCGACTTTGTTTTCACCAAAGAAATTTTACAGAAGCCTGATGAATGTGCAAAAAGGGTTGTAATATGCACTCTGAATAATAATGTCAAAGAAATTAACGGTATAGTATTACAGGCGCTCGACGGGGAAATTCAAAATTTATATAGTTTCGACAGTGTAGCCGAGGAGGACGGAGCAGGAATAGATGTTGATGAGTCCCTATTACATCAGGCTCAAGGGAAAGGAATTCCAGAACACGTTCTCAGGCTTAAGGTAGGATCGGTTTGCATGGTGACGCGAAATTTAAATTTTGATTTCGGCTTAGTCAACGGCACAAAAGTAATTATCGTTGCAATTACTCGTCGACTTATCACATGCCGAAGAACAGGCTCTGACGAGCTTTTTGGCATCCCAAGAATAACTTTTAAATTTCCTATCTTCCCAAATAGTCCCATCGAAATGTACAGGTGGCAGTTTCCCCTCCAACTTTGTTACGCGATAACGATCCACAAAAAACAAAGGGCAAACCATAGATTTCGTGGGATTAGATTTACGGTCCGACCCTTTTACCCACGGGCAACTTTACGTCGCGCTTAGCCAGGTAAGATCTCCGAAAAATATTCACTTACTTGTTCCTCCCGACCGGGTTATAGATGGCGTTACTCACACAAGAAAAATAGTGTATAAAGAACTATTATAAAAAATTAATTCTCGGTAATAAGCTTTCCACCCTGTAAATATGTAATATAATAATGTTTAAGTTGTGTAATATTGAAGTTTGCATGTTAAAATAAGTGATTGTAAATATTCAGATATTGTAAATAAATAAAAGGCATTACCGAGAATACATTGTCTCCTGGGACAGGTTCGTTCGGAGGCCGTTGTAAATATGTACATAGCTCCCCCGACGTTCGTCGGATCGGGGCGTCCACCAAGGGGGGCTGGGGACGAAGCCCCCACTGAGCGGCGAAGCCGCGAGTCTATAACATATAAAGCCCCAGAGGTCACTCACTGACTGACATAAATTCGAACCCATAAGGAAGCCTCAGAGCGAAAAAACACTAGAGACCTTTTTTATTCCCCGTCCGAAGTAACTTGGGGGAAAATTATAAAACCAAAGCTTTGTGCAACCGGAAGCCCGAAAAAACGAATTTCGTCTGACCGATTTTCATACCGGATATAAAGGAAGCCTCAGAGCGAAAAAACACAAGAGACCTTTTTTATTCCCTGTCCGAAGTAACTTGGGGAAAAGTTATAAAACCAAAACTTTCTGCAACCGGAAGCCCATAAAAACGAATTTCGTCTGACCGATTTTCATACCGGATATAAGAGGTGAGCCTATCTCGAGAACGGTTAGCGCTATCGAGCTGAGAGTAATTTTAATCCAGTCGGCTCGCCTGACTAAATGTAAACCGATTATTGGTTGTTTGAAATTTACGAATAACTTTATTGTTTCTTGTTTGTTTTATGGCCCAGTGGGGGACTGGTATTAGTTTCTTATTTTGAGCAGTTGTTTTCTGCAATAAACATACCATTTACCATGTATGTAAATGAAGAAATACAAAATGAAAGGTATTGTGCAATCAATGAGTCATCCTGTTACGTCAGAATGTTACGCAATCGATATGACGTCAGCATTGACGTAAGTGCGCAATGCTAGAATCTTCGGTGTAATGCGCATTACACTCCCCTCTCGTCGTTGCGCAGTGTGAACTGTTTCAATCACTGCGCATCCCCCACTACCAATTCTCCCCACCACCGATCCTACCTTTATAAAGGCTTGCCTCCACATCGGAGCTCAGTGTGAGATCAGGAGCCGAAGAGTAAACAAGTAAAAAAGGGGGAACCCGTGCTACTTTGTTACTCAATTTTCTGAAATCACACTTTTCACTTCACTTCAACTATACGACTACAGCGAGGATCATCTCGCAGGACATCTGAAAAACATTTTGCAGAGGAAAATTAGCAGCTGACAACTCAGAAGCCATCAGTTCCAGATTTCAAGACATCACAGTTTGCAGTTCATCTATATTTCTGCGGTCTGGATCATCATTGAAGAAATCTGATAACCTGACAAGGATTAGCAGCTGTAGAGGATCATACGTCATCAGTTCCAGATTATCGTAGGAACAGGATTAACGCAGGCTGGCGATTTGAAGACATCGTTTTATGTGAGTTAAAAAAATTTAATACTTTATTATTTTCGTTTTTATTGCATGATAATTTTGTATTTATATTATTAGTATAATATTTATTGTTTATTTATATTTTTCCTTTACATTGTAAGCAATTATTATTTTTTTGTGTTTATTTCTAAAATTTTTTTGAAATTATTTTTAAAGATGTCGCGTTTAGAATGCGTAGGCTCCGGTACCATTTCCCAGGCCAATCCGCGATTTAGTGAAACTCGTAACGTTCAATGTGTTTGCATTTCAGTCGCAACCTGTTGCTTCATCGAAAATGTGCGTAGAGATTATCTCACAACACACGATATTGACCGCTTGATAGTTCAGGGCGATTGTTATTATAACCAAACAAAACGGACACTCGGGGAAAACCACCGCCACGCTTTTTTAACGGTAAACGAGGTAGCCGAATATCTCAAATTAGAAAATCAAACTTTTAAAATTGAATCGCACTTTGAAGATTACGGTGTTTATCCATCTTCGGATAATGATTTAGGGTCTTGCACGGAGGAACTGAAAGAAAAGCTTACAAATTTATTCGAAAATTACGCGGACTCGGGTTTCGTTTTTATCGGATTACACGTCGCGGTTTCGCTTTGGAAATGCAACTCCCGATATTTTATTTTCGATTCCCACGCGGTAAACGAGAATGGAACCCTCTCTTCTGACGGTGTCGGCCGCCTATTCGCGTTTTCTAATTTGAAAGAAATGACAAGGTTTCTTATGAAAAGGTCTCCTTTTAATGGTTTAATTAACCAATATGAAATTACGCGGGTGGTAGCAACAAGAGGTCAGGAGCCCCAGTGTTCTACAAAGAGACCAATTCCACTCGAACTTAAGTCGGATCCGAAATTTAAAGAGCGAATATCGGTAGTTTTGGAAGATATTGGGGGATTAGACATCACTGAGCTTTCAAAGGACAAAACTGCGCCAAAAAGAAAAGCCGGAAGGCCTCCGAAAAGGCCCCGTGGTCGTCCAAAGACTTCCTCGTCGAGCACAAGAGACCAGCACCGAGAAGCAGTTCAACGATACACCGAAAGCCATCCAGAGGTACACAGAAAAGCTGTAGAAAAATACACGCAAACACATCCGGAGGTAAACAGAAAATTGGTAGAAAAATACACGCAAACACATCCGGAGGTAAACAGAAAAGCGGTAGAAAAATACACACAAGAACATCCTGAGGTACACAGAAAGGCTGTCGAAAATTACTCGCAAGAACATCCTGAGGTAAACAGAAAGGTGGTAGGGAAATATAGAAAAGAAAATCCGGAGGTAAATAAAGGGGCAGTCAAGAAATACAAAGATTCTCATCCTGGACCTCATCTACCGACAGTGCTTAGAAAAGGACCAATAATTGCTGAACGGACGGGAAAATCTTTGGATGAAATAAAGGCTTATCGTCTTAAAACTCCTTCTCTACTTGATGGAACCCACAAGTGTTCTCACTGTGGAACGCGACTCTTCGAGGAGGAAGTTGGAAGAACACAGTGGTGCTGCGGACTAGGAAAATACAATGTGATGGATTTTCCAATTCTTTCAGATAAAATTTATTCGGACAAGCGGTTCCTAAAACATCCGTGGAGGTATAACGACCTCTTCTCTTTTTGTGCCCTTTCGGTTCCCTTAGGCTATCACCACCCTAAAGGACTCTCTTTTATGAAAATATTAGGTCGGACATACCATTTGGTGTATGATTTAAATTGCGGAGGCCGGAATAATAGTTTTCTTTATATAGACGACGGTAATGCGCGGATCGCTGAGGGCCAACAGAAGCAACTGGAACCGGAAATAATACGCGAAATCCAACAATTTCTTGGATCCCGAAACCCATACGTTTCCCTTTACAAGAAGTTACATGAGGAACCTTCACAAAATGCCCGCCTTGAATTCGAAACCACCTCGCGACGAACACACGGACCGGTTTTAGGTGACAGGCCGCTTTCCACTGAAGTCTCGGCAGTCCTCAGTTGCGACGAATCAGAACCACAGCAGGGAAAATTCTGCGTTTGGAAAAAGGGATCAACAGAGTCGAGAATTATACACGCCAACAATTTTTTGGTCGAAACTTTCCAATACCCTCTTCTGTATCCTGAAGGCCAACCGGGTTGGCACTTGGGTAGGTCAGATAACAAGGGACAAAAATTGTCCCTCTTGAAGTATACTCGGTGTTTACTTCTTTCGGAAGATAGGTTTTCAAGGTTCGGCCCTCTTTCGGAAACTTGGCTGATCGACATGTATGCGCGGATCGAAGGGCAGCGATTGTTCTTTTTTCAGAACGAGCAGAAGAAAGCACAAAAACCAGGAGGACTTCGAACTGGCCCAATGGATGAGGTGCAAGCGGCGGTTGAGAAAGAGATATTACGTGACGAAACGGTGCAAGGAGAAGGAAAAATAGTCGCTGGAAGAATATATCTTCCACACACGTTTACCGGTGGCCCGAGATATATGAAAATTTGTTACATGGACGCGATGGCCCTCGTATCCCGATTAGGCGGCCCCACGTATTTCCTAACTTTTACAGCTTGCGGGGGCTGGGAAGAAATTAAAAAATCCAAACACCCCGGCAGTAGACATGAGCCCCACTTATGTAACCGGGTTTTCGAACTTAAAAGGCGAGAATTAATGCGCGATATTCAAAGTGGTAGATTATTCGGGGAAATTGCGTATATAGTATGGGTAATAGAATTTCAAATGCGCGGTTTACCTCACGCGCATATTTGTTTTAGGGTTAAAGATGGTGGCCCAAAACAGAACACGGAAATAGACAGGATAATTAGGGCAGATATTCCGGGCGAAGAAGAGGCTGGCGGCAGACTAAGAAGTCTTGTCTTGCGCCACATGAAGCACGGACCTTGCGGGCCCCCATACAGAACAGATTTGCCGTGCTGGGATCGAGAACTGCAAAAATGCAATAAATTTTATCCAAAACCCCATACGGACACCACGTACACAGACGAAAGAGGATTCGTACACTACAAGCGGAACAGCGAAAACAAAACGACCGTACAATTTAAACATCAAATGATAGAGGTCGATGATAGGTGGATACTGCCATACAATGCGGCGTTACTGCTGAAGTATGAATGCCACGCTAACCTGGAAATTGTGTCGGCCCGCAGAGTAGTAAAGTATCTTTTCAAATACATTTCTAAGGGTTCTCCGCTCCGGCGCATGACAGTAGTTCGGGAAGATGAAGTCGACGAAATTGAAGAATACGTAACAAAACGGTACATAGGAGCTTCAGATGCTGCTTGGAGGGTTCTGGAATTCGATCTAACAGACCGCAAACCAACAGTTATAAATTTGCCGGTTCACCTAAAAGGAAAGCACAACGTCGTTTTTCGTCTCGGTAACGAACAGGAAGCGTGTGAAAAATCAACGTCCTTTTAATTTTATACTTCGGTCGCCCTGATACTCCGGAAATGAATGACCTCACTTATTTAGATTTTTACGAGCAGTACAGAATCCACCCGAGCAGTCCAAAATCCTCCCTTAATGCGGTTCGGCATTCGGACGGGAAACATTTCATAACGCGAAGACAGAGGGGTTATGATTGTCGCGAGACTCTTTTGGGTCGCTCCCACCAGAGGTGAGCAGTATTATCTGAGACTGCTGCTATGCAGGTATCCATGCCGTGGGTATGAGGACTTGTACGCTCTCGGAGGCCCTGATTACAAAACGTTCCAGCAGGCGGCTAGGGAATTGGGACTCGCGGATGATAAAAAAGAATACTTTGACGCTCTTGAAGAGGCTGCACGCTTCATGAAAGCCAACAGATTGAGGCAATTTTTTGTTATGCTCTCGACGATAGGATCTCCGGTGCTGGAAATGTGGGAGAAATATAAAGCAAATTTATGCGAGGATTTTTTGGAACATTTTCACGAAGATGAGGAAAGTGCGTATAAGTTAGGTCTTATTCACATAGATAGGTGTCTGCGCCAACATGGATCTTCGCTTCTAGAGGCCGGTCTTCCCGTAGTTGAAGATGATTCCACGGAATTAGGTTGCGAAAAACTTCAATACAGCGTCCAGTTCAGAATGCTTTTGTCGAGGAATGGGAATCGCGGCTTTCTTCTGATCAATCTAGGGGTTTTGATTACTTTAAGTTGCTCATGCGCGGCGAACAAAATAAAAAAGTTCTCTTCTTGGACGGTCCTGGCGGTTCGGGAAAACGCTCCTTCTTAAAATTATTTCAGCTTTCGCACGGTCTCAAGATAAAGTCGTCTTATGCGTAGCCAGTTCCGCCATCGCCGCTCAAAATCTCACCGGAGGTACGACTGCACATAGTCTTTTCAGATTACCCCTAGATATACGCGATGACGGTTTCTGGTCGATAAGCAACGGGACACAGAGAGCTGAACTCATCCGAGAGGCGACTTTACTGATTTTCGATGAAGCGGCTATGGCGCATAAAAAACTAATCGAAATGTTGGACCGGTCTCTCAGAGACCTGATGCAAAAGGATGAGTTGTTTGGCGGTAAAATAATAATTTTCTCGGGAGATTTCAGGCAAATTCCTCCGGTAGTAGAAAACGCTAAGACAAATGCCGATATCGTTCGTACGTCAGTTCGCGGATCTTATATATGGAAAAAAGTTAAGTCGTTCACGCTTACAACGGCCCATAGGTTAACCGGCGAAAGATATTATGAAGAATTTTTAATGAAGATAGGTTCCGACTCCACCGAAAAACGCGAGCTCGGCGAATGGCGTAATTTGGAAAAACTCGTGGCACTACCATAGCTAACCTACGTGACTAAGCTTCGCGAATTGATCGACTTTGTTTTCACCAAAGAAATTTTACAGAAGCCTGATGAATGTGCAAAAAGGGTTGTAATATGCACTCTGAATAATAATGTCAAAGAAATTAACGGTATAGTATTACAGGCGCTCGACGGGGAAATTCAAAATTTATATAGTTTCGACAGTGTAGCCGAGGAGGACGGAGCGGGAATAGATGTTGATGAGTCCCTATTACATCAGGCTCAAGGGAAAGGAATTCCAGAACACGTTCTCAGGCTTAAGGTAGGATCGGTTTGCATGGTGACGCGAAATTTAAATTTTGATCTCGGCTTAGTCAACGGCACAAAAGTAATTATCATCGCAATTACTCGTCGACTTATCACATGCCGAAGAACAGGCTCTGACGAGCTTTTTGGCATCCCAAGAATAACTTTTAAATTTCCGATCTTCCCAAATAGTCCCATCGAAATGTACAGGCGGAAGTTTCCCCTCCAACTTTGTTACGCGATAACGATCCACAAAAGTCAAGGGCAAACCATAGATTTCGTGGGATTAGATTTACGGTCCGACCCTTTCACCCACGGGCAACTTTACGTCGCGCTTAGCCGGGTAAGATCTCCGAAAAATAATCACTTACTTGTTCCTCTCGACCGGGTTATAGATGGCGTTCCTCACACAAGAAACATATTGTATAAAGAACTATTATAAATAATGTATTCTCGGTAATAAGCTTTCCACCCTGTAAATATGTAATATAATAATGTTTAAGTTGTGTAATATTGAAGTTTGCATGTTAAAATAAGTGATTGTAAATATTGTAACGTCCCGCGGGTATTAGCTAATAGTGAAAGTACCTTTTTGCGATCGTCACTTATGAATTATGTTTACTAATGTTCAAATCAATCGGATTTGAAGTTTACCAAAAGAAACAGAAATCGAGCGTGTGTGATTTGGTAGAGATTAAGGAAGTTGTTTAATCTTAGTTAGAAGAGAGAGTAAGAACAATTTGGTTATACCCAGATTATACAATTTCTTATTTTTAAAATTCGCTGTTCATAAGATCATCTGATTTTGACATCAACCTCAAAATGTTAGGTTAACCAAACACCACGGTTCGGTAATACTCCCCGGTGGATAGTCCTCTTCTTGGCTTACTGAAAATCTACAACAACTACCCTCTACAATAAAGAATACATGATTGATTATTTAACATAAAATATTCAGAGTATTTATTTGTATAATACACTAATTTCCTCTTCTTCCAGTATACAAATATTATAATCGATCTTTTCCTGTCAATAATACATTGGATCGATTTAGTTAGGTAAACATTTGAATTATCATAAAATATATTTTTATGATTTTATAATTTTATCCTTGATAAGACATTAAACAACATATAATTCATTTTTTATTAATTTCCCCAGGGTTAAGGGTAAGTTCTTTGTGTTATGAGACGGTCAGAAATGAATAATTATATACTACGCTTTACAAGATAAAAATTAATAAATTTCGAATTTTTGGTTTATTTCATAGTATGTAGTTCCGGATTTGTCCGCAAGAGTGCAGATTATTTCTTTACTATACACAGGGAATCGTTTACGAAATATTGTAACTGCACCACAATTTGATATGAGGTTTTCTTGGTTAATAAGGATTAATAACGTTTATATTACCTCATTCCTCGAAGTTTTTTCTTGAATGGAGCTGTTTCTAGTGTTGCAGTTCTAGTTGTTTTGTAATTTCGTTGAAGGTCCCTAAGATACAATCTCGCTAAAAACTCGAAGTGCGGTTCAGCTAGGCCAGATCTTGGAATTGGTTATTTCACTTTTTTATCGGGTAAAGCACGTTATATTTGATATCTGTAGGAATTTGAACATAAGGTGGATACTGTGAGTTAATTTTTATTCCATTTTTGCACCGTTTCCGAAAGTTTTAAAATGGTTTTAATACAATTTTTGTGACATCACTTTTCTCAACCGAACGGTTTCCAATAGTTTTTAACAATTAATAATATGTTGTTATATCGTTACTCATAGTAACCAATAATTTTTATATCATTTTTTATTGGTGCCTCTATTTACTTTTGAGTATATAGGCAGTTTTTAATTATTATAAATTTATTTCTTATTTATAGAAAAATAATTCTTTTTAACTTTGGTTTATTATCCAATTTGATTTATTTAAGGTTTTTCCGTTTATTTTCTTATAACCTTAGATATAGGTCTTTAATATTATTATTTCCTTTAATTGAATTTATATATTATTTAGTAATTTCTTATAGTATCCTTACACTGCACTATTTTCTTCTGCCATTTTCCTCATACAGTATTATTTTATTTTTTATTATCATCTTATATTTAACTCTTTTATTTTTAACCCTGGGTTATCTTATATTCAAACATAATTATTCTATTAAATATAAAATTAAACCTAGGTACTAAATATTAGTTGCCTACACAATACAAATCATACAATAATTAAACAAAATACACAACTGGTTAGTAGCAACACAGTCTACTACTATAATCAATTGTTTCTACATCTACAGCACAAGTCTGTAAGATGCTCCTTTCAAAGTCACTTATTTACTCACTGGGTACACTATAACTCACTTGTTACACTTTATATCAATTAAATATAGTTTATAATGTTTGGTGATATAAAGTAGAGCTAGAGCTAGGTATATTATACCCATTTCTGACCTTTATGGTAGGATAATTAAGTTATCATTTTTGGGACTGGGTTATGTAACGTTACAATATTCAGATATTGTAAATAAATAAAAGGCATTACCGAGAATACATTGTCTCGGATAGTCGGATAGGTTCGTTCGGAGGCCGTTGTAAATATGTACATAGCTCCCCCGATGTTCATCAGATCGGGGCGTCCACCGAGGGGGTCTGGGGGCGAAGCCGCGAGTATATTCCTATTCCTCTTACATGTGTAACATATATATATTCTTGAATTTATAAAAAATAAATTATGATTTACATCATATTGAAATTGCTACAGTGCATACCGAGATAAATACTTTTAGAACATCAGTAATGTGTAAGGTACAAAAAACAACCTTTCGAGTACATTAAAGCAGGATATAAAATTAATTAATTAAAACTTTTAAGGCATATCTACTACAAATAAAACAAAATAAAGAAAAAAAATTAAGAAACTAAAAATTCAATATGTATGCATATATGACTATAAATATGTTATATTACAGACATAAGAACAAGAAATGTACTATGTTACCAGCAAAGTACAAAATCAGGCATTCTTTAGAATGCCTAGGAATTTCATACAATGCCTGAATCCAGCTGGCAAAGTATGAAATAAAACACATTTCATACATTGCCTAGGCATTGTATAGAATGCCTGACGTCTTCTAGGTAATGTATAGAAGACAATGTGTGTGCTATGGTTTCATGTTACAACATTGGTAAGCCCCGTCATTCACAAAGTTAAGGCAGTGTCGAACAGGCAAATCAAGACATTGAAAATATGATTGCAACTTGGATGCAAGATGAGTAAACCGACCAATGGAGTGAGGGCCTATTACTTATCTGGATCGTGCTCCGCGTTCTAGGCGCCAATATTACGTATCGTGGGTTTGCTCCACGTTCTGCGCCAAATATTACTATTCTCTACAACTGCACCACGTTGATGGCGACAAATATTACTAAAGTGGAATTGTGCTCCACGTTTGGATGCGCCAAATACTATTAACTCTCGTGACTAGCCCCACTTATTGGTGCGGCAAATATAACTTTTACGTGCATAATTTGTAAGTAATTAAGTTTATCTTATTTAATGTAATGATATTTGGTTTAAAAGGTATTAGATGCTGGGCGCCAGAGATGTTATGTGATCTCAGGGGGTTTTTTGAATAAAAACTCTGCAGTTAAGATGCTAATAACTTTTAATTATTACTAATTCTTGTAAGACAATATATATATATATGTGTATATATTCAATGCCTTAATATTAACAAGATATTGACTTCTGACAACCATCAGATATATTTAATACAACTCTGAATTTGTCAATCCTAATTTACATTAATTAAATTGAGCGTTTCTAAAATCATAAAGGGTAGAATAATATTACTAGCATCCAACTGCTCGTCGGTTCTTTTAGAATGAAACGGGATGTTTAGGGATATAGACGATACGACTACATAGAATATTAGTTAATATATAAGTACAATGAAACTGTTACTTGTGTTCAGGATTATCCATTCCATCTGCCGACAATGGCTTGAGTGAACATATATCACAATTTCACTTCGCACCATACTTTGCTATAATTCCATTCACAATTACTTTCATCGATTCTTTACACACATCGGAACTCTGATTAAATACTCCACTCGACTTTCGCGCACAAGACAAAATATACTGTGTTAGTAATTACTTCGAGTTCACTGATTTAAATAAAACTGCTTCTTACTTGCTGTACGCACTGATTAAATGATTCACTCGCGATGAAGACTCCTCTCATGCTTGTCTTTGCCGTACAAACAACGACCGTCGTGTTCCTCGACCAACATGCACTCAAATACTTCAAGACTTAATAAAGTATTTTGATAGTTTCTTTAATTCATAACGAGATTCTAAAATACACGAATAGTTTTCTGTACACTCCGATATATTACTTTACATGTTGGTTAATCAAGCTAATATACTTTAACACTTTAAAAACTTATTAAAAAACGAAGTTAAAATATACTAAGAGCGTCTTTAACACATACTAAGAGAAAAAGAAGAGTAAAAAACTTACTTAGCTGTACATGGGGTATTATTTATAGGGCTCACTATTTCTCTTTTCCCACCCGTTCTACTCAAATAATTCCGATAGGCTCATGACTGATTTCCTTGCCGGGAACTTTAAATTCGTCCATTCAGGAACCTTAAAAAACTCGCGCTCTAAAGTCACGCTTCTTCGCATTGGTGTTTAGTCTGGGGAACGCGGGAGTTTCGCCACGTGTCCGACTGCTACACCAAGCGACGCGACTTTCACCAAAGTTTCTCTTTTTTTATCACCTGATCCATTGTTTTTCCCAAGGTTGTCGTTCGTCAAAATCTAACGGGACTCAACAGTTTTATGATTTTTCGCGAACAAAGCATTTCCTTCTTTATGACTTTAGAAAGCTGTTTATTGTACAATGCGCTTTTATTCTGTTGCCGCCAGACTGTCGCCAACTTACAATATTTCTGTGAGACGTTATTTTGCCTCAATCTTTTTATCAACACATTTAATTTGCTTAAAAAAAACATACATTAAATGATTAATTACGTTAATTACATAATATAGGCTTACGTGATCTACATTCACGTTATATTTAGTCCCCCAAATTGATTTGATCATGATCGATATTCGAATTCATGGCAAATCAATTTGTACACCTCTGAAAGTGCTCAGTTTATTATTGACAAAGCTTGTTTACGTCTGAGGTTGTTGCCTTTTCAGTACAATAATGGTGTGCAACCCTCGGCTTTATGTGTACTTTCACTTCTTGTCTGGGGAGAGCTTGCCCCCTCCCTCTTAAACCAGATTGTTTGCAGCTGTTTACAATTCATTTTGTTGTTTACAACTGCTGGCCTTACGTACATCACATGGCTTATTATTATGTAACTTACTACACATTGGTTTAAGTTTATTTACAATGTTTGTTATCAGTGTTAAGGAAATTTAAATTTATCAAAGTTTTGATATTTCTTTTCCCTTCTCACTGACCTTATTTACAATTTTACTGTTACTCGCGATGGTACGGCTTCAACTGTCGCACGTTGAAAATTCCACGAATCAATCCTGGTTTATCCACCTCCGCCATTTCGTAAGTTGCATTTCCTTTTATTCCTTTTACAACGTACGGTCCCTCAAATAGTTCACAGAATTTCGCTGTGACTCTATTCAAAGCATCTGAAATTGGATGAGTCTTTATTAAAACTAAGTCTCCTACCTTGAATTTCACCTTATCAACGCCTTCATTGTTTTTCTTTGCTCGGCGTTCACCCTTTCGTTTTAATCGTCGATATATTACCTCTCGGCAATCCTTAACATCTTCCTTCATTAATTCTCGGTCCACATACACCTCCCATGCTCTTCTTGGCCTTCGACCCCATTGTGCCTGAAATGGTGTCATTTCAATCGTGTCGTGGTGAGTCTCATTGATACATTTTTCAATTAATTTAATATATTTGGCCCATTTGGTTTGGTGTCCGTTAACCATCACTCTGAATATGTTACCTAATTGGCGGTTAACCCTTTCAGCAAGATTGGTACACGGGTTACGGATGGCAGTGTACTTGGGCTTGATTTCAAGTGCATTTAACTGTGTCACCCAAGTTTTACTTGTAAACTGTCCGCCATTATCCGTCAATATAGCTTTCGGTTTTCCAATTTCTTGGATGTAATTTTTTAATTTATTAAGCGTAACAGCTGTAGTTGCTCTTTTCATCGGGTATAATTTCACAAACTTGGTGAAATTATCGACGATCACCAGAATATACCTCACACCACTGATAGACGAATCAAAGTACCGTAATAATCCATGCTAATGTGTTCACATCTCTCCTTTGGCAGAACTGGTTTGGTCTGTACCATGCATTTCTTGAAATGGTCTTTACATTTTTGACAGGTATCACATGTCTTAATTAACCTCTTACGGTATTTGTAGAGATGATCGCCTGTACAATGTTCCTTAAAGATCCCATAGCTTCTCCTCACACCGCAGTGTCCATACATTACGTGAATCTCCTTTAATAACGCTTGTCCAATTTCTTGTGTTACTACCAATTTCCACCTTCCGTTCTCCTTACGATATAATTTATTATTATATACTTGGTATATCTTACTGAGTTTGTCATTTTTATTGTTGTGTATCCGGTCGATGATATTATTTAGTTTAACGTTGTTCATTTGGTGTAATGTAATGTTTTTCAACTGATTTTTTAATGGTTTACCCAGTTTGATGTCAATTGCGTAAATTTTAGTCTCCTCGTCTCCATCTGGTATTATATTTTCTAGTACATCTTGAGGGTTTCGACTAAGTACATCCGCTACGATATTGTCAGTACCTTTGCAATGTACTATCTCAAAATCATACTCCTGGATAGCCAGTATCCATCGTGTAATTCGGGAACAGTTTAACTGACATTTTTGAATAAATGTTAGTGCCTTGTTATCCGTGATAATGGTCAATGGTCGACCTACACGTAAGTTCTAAATTTTTTCAAGCAATGGACTACGCTGAGCAGTTCTACTTCCGTAGTAAAATAATTTAATTCGGCACCTCTAAGCACACGACTGGTGAATGCAACTATTTGCTCGTCTTCATCTATTTGATAAAGCTGACCCCCAATCGCATATTTACTCGCGTCAGTCTGCAGGTAAAATCTTTTATTTGGGTCAGGATGTCGTAGCATCACTGTGTCCACGAATAGTCTCCTGACCTCCTTAAAATTATTTTCTAACTCTTCTGTCCATTTAAACTTTATGCCTTTTTTTTAGTAACTGTAGCAGTGGTCTTGTTTTTTCTGCATATTGGCTTGTGAATTTGATTTGTGGTAAAAATTAGTTAGGCCAAGAAATCCCTTTAGTTGTTTTGGATCCTTTGGTCTAGGAAAATCCATAATAGCGGAGATTTTTTCTGTGGAAGTGCTGATACCTTTTGTAGACAGCTCATATCCCAGGTAACTAATTCTGTCTCGAAAGAATTTGGACTTCTTTAAGTTCACTGTGAGGTTCTCTCTTTTGAGGTTGTCCAACAACATGCGTAAGTGTTCCAGGTGTTCTTCAATGTTTTCTGATACACATAAACAATCGTCCACATATAGTATGGTGAATCTTTTTACTTCTTCTGTCAAAACTTTATCCAATCCGCGGGTCAGACTTGCTAAACTCGTCTTTAGCCCGAATGGTGTTACAGTGTACCTGTAGCATTTGCCTCTGTAGAGAAAGCCAGTGTATCCCCGGGAATCTTCAGCAAGTGGGATCTGCCAGAAGCTGCTGGTGAGATCAATACTACTCATGACTTTCACTTTTCCGCAGCTCGCCAACACTTGATCAATTGGTATTGCTCCCTCATGATCCGGAACAGTGACCGCATTGATTCTTCTTGCGTCTAAACACAGTCGTACAGTCTGATCTTTCTTGACTACAGTCACCATTGGGTTTATATATGGACTGTTTGCTCGTTCTATTACACCGCATCTTTCCATCTTTTTAATCTCTTCTTCCACTGCATTTTTATATTTTTGTGGAACTGGCCACCCTTTTAAGCAATAAGGGGTTGTGTCAGTTACCTTTAACCTGTGTACATATTTGTTGATTCTACCTGGTTGCTCACGGAACACTTGTTGGTTAGAGTATAAAATGTTTTCCAATTCTTCCTTTGTTTTAGAATCGATACCGGTTGTTTCTTCCAGTTTCTCTTGAATCGTATTAGCAATCTTTTCTCCGTCTTCCTCGAGTTCTAATGCCATTATTTCCGCACTTACGGGTTCTTCACTGCTATTATGATTATTCTTGAAAGTAATTTTATAATCTGGAAGGTTAATCACACATCTACCTTCTTGCAATAAGTTAATTCCAATAATACACTCCCTGATTAAATTAGGGACAATTATAAACACAGCATCAGTCACATACTCTCCGATTCTTACTTCGAGCATGATCTGTTGGGTTATCTTATTCGATTTCTTCCCCACTGCTCCTTTAATAACTAAATTAGTAATTTTTAATATAGGTATATTGCCCATACGTTTTTTATTTTGCTGATACCACTCCGCAGACAACGCACAGATTTGGTTGCCCGTATCAAGTAGTGATATTATTGGTATACCATTGAGTTGTATCTTCAATTCAGGACATTTATTTTTATTGATTTCTCGATATTCCGACTCCTCTTCCATCAGAGTGTCCCTAATATCAATAAAAGTGGTACTGATTATCTTACAATTATCGCCTAATCCTACCTTATCTCTAAAATAATTCTTAACTAGTTTTTTGACTGGGCAACATTCTTTGTATGTATGTTTGAACTACTTGCTACCTGCGAGGTCCCTTGAGTGCCGCTTGTTGACGCTAATGTATTCATTTGGGATTCGTATACCCGTTTCTGTGGTGCTCTTTCTCTCTCGTTTGCCTCATCTGTTTTCTCTCCTTGTTGCCACGGTGCCTTGTGACATGGGGGGTTACTCCGCTCTGTCCTATTTTCCGGCCAGTGATTAGCATTATTTACGTTCCTTTCCTGCTTGGGCTGAAACTGCATATTACCCTCGCCGTTCGTTCCATTCTTCTTTTGTCGCAAGGCTGCGACTTCCATTAACAGGTTTTGAAAGTCCGTAATGTTATTCACACCCCTCGTAATGCAGGCAACAGCAATGTCGTGACTGTAGTGGTGTGCTAGTTTTCGAATTAGGTGTAAGTCTGACATCGGCGGTATTAATTGCCGGTTCTGTAAGATACGCCTTTCATATATTGCGTCATGCTTAACCCGCTCTCCGGGCGATATTTCCCAAATTCTAACTTATCACGGACGGACTCCTGGATCATTTGATTCCAGTATTTGGCTGTGAATGCGGTCTGAAATTGCTCAAAAGTGTTTACCTCATTACGTATCAGCTTCCACCATATGGCGGCTTCTCCGTCTAAGTGTCTTCCTATCCAGCTCACCTCTTCGCCTGGGTAGTATTCACGGTGTATTTCTTCTAGCTCCTTCACAAACTCCATCGGATACTCTCCTTCTCCATTGAAGTTCACATTTTTAGTGTGTTCAATTATCACTCCTTGCTGCCTAGGTGTGCGTTCGATCTGGGCGATTTTATTGCGTATATCTTCTTTGATTTTACTTATCTTCCCGTCGATTGTAGAACAGCTATTTTCGTAACATTCATTCAGTTGTTCTATCTGTTCTTCATTTTTCCTCTTGTGCGTAATCATTTTATTAGGTATGGCTCTAATGTCATATGCGACACTAGCTTGGTGTTGTTGAATCGACTCTTCACACTTCTCCCAATGTTCTTTCGCTTCTGATCGTACTATTTCCACCTCTTCTCTCACGACTTCTTTGACTTCTGTACGTAATTGTATTGCTGTTTCTCGGTTTTCGTTTCGGATTTCTTGTATTTGTTGTGCTATCTGTGTTTTGTGTTCCTGTAGTTGTTGTGTATATCTTTGTTCCATGTTTCGTTCCATGTCACGTATTCATTTTTCTATACATGTAATGTTTTCTGTTATTTGCTGGTTATTTTCTGCTAACTGTCGTGTGAAAGTTAGTTTGAGTTGTTCTGTATTCTCTTCATTTTTCTTAGTATTTTCATTTAATTTTTCTATCATGTTCTTTTCTAATTTTCGTGTGTTTTCTGTCAGTTTTTGTTCTATTCTGTTGATGTTTTCAGTCATTTGCTGATTATTTTCTATTAATAATCGTTTAGTATTTTCTGTCATTTGTTGTGTAAATTGCTGTAGTAGCCTACTGATATCTATGTTTGTACCTGTTTGTTGGGTTTCAGTCTGTGATTGTGTCTGTTCTGTTTCGGACCGTATATCGTCGTTTTGTCGTCGTCCCCTCGCCTCTGACGAAACCTCCGGGCTTTCACTTTCCGTGGCCTCTTCCTTTCCTTTCTCTCCCATTTGATTGTTAATATCAAATTCAATGTCGGACCCACCGTTATTTTCGTTACTGTTAGCCATTCTACTATTTGTACTACTAACCAATTTAAATTTCCTTACTTTACTGCGAGTTAACATTTAATTTTCTACCATTTACTTATTTTAGCACATATCTTATTCTAATTGCTTATCGTCTATCCCGTTTCATTCTGCCGAGCTCATTTACATTCAAGCTCCACAAAGTTGGGCGACAATATTACTTATCTTGGGTTTGCCCCACGTTCTAGGCACCAAATATTACTTATCGTGGGTTTGCTCCACGTTCTAGGCGCCAAATATTACTTTTCTCTACAACTGCACCACGTTGATGGCGACAAATATTACTAAAGTGGAATTGTGCTCCACGTTTGGATGCGCCAAATACTATTAACTCTCGTGACTAGCCCCACTTATTGGTGCGGCAAATATAACTTTTACGTGCATAATTTGTAAGTAATTAAGTTTATCTTATTTAATGTAATGATATTTGGTTTAAAAGGTATTAGATGCTGGGCGCCAGAGATGTTATGTGATCTCAGGGGGTTTTTTGAATAAAAACTCTGCAGTTAAGATGCTAATAACTTTTAATTATTACTAATTCTTGTAAGACAATATATATATATATATATGTGTATATATTCAATGCCTTAATATTAACAAGATATTGACTTCTGACAACCATCAGATATATTTAATACAACTCTGAATTTGTCAATCCTAATTTACATTAATTAAATTGAGCGTTTCTAAAATCATAAAGGGTAGAATAATATTACTAGCATCCAACTGCTCGTCGGTTCTTTTAGAATGAAACGGGATGTTTAGGGATATAGACGATACGACTACATAGAATATTAGTTAATATATAAGTACAATGAAACTGTTACTTGTGTTCAGGATTATCCATTCCATCTGCCGACAATGGCTTGAGTGAACATATATCACAATTTCACTTCGCACCATACTTTGCTATAATTCCATTCACAATTACTTTCATCGATTCTTTACACACATCGGAACTCTGATTAAATACTCCACTCGACTTTCGCGCACAAGACAAAATATACTGTGTTAGTAATTACTTCGAGTTCACTGATTTAAATAAAACTGCTTCTTACTTGCTGTACGCACTGATTAAATGATTCACTCGCGATGAAGACTCCTCTCATGCTTGTCTTTGCCGTACAAACAACGACCGTCGTGTTCCTCGACCAACATGCACTCAAATACTTCAAGACTTAATAAAGTATTTTGATAGTTTCTTTAATTCATAACGAGATTCTAAAATACACGAATAGTTTTCTGTACACTCCGATATATTACTTTACATGTTGGTTAATCAAGCTAATATACTTTAACACTTTAAAAACTTATTAAAAAACGAAGTTAAAATATACTAAGAGCGTCTTTAACACATACTAAGAGAAAAAGAAGAGTAAAAAACTTACTTAGCTGTACATGGGGTATTATTTATAGGGCTCACTATTTCTCTTTTCCCACCCGTTCTACTCAAATAATTCCGATAGGCTCATGACTGATTTCCTTGCCGGGAACTTTAAATTCGTCCATTCAGGAACCTTAAAAAACTCGCGCTCTAAAGTCACGCTTCTTCGCATTGGTGTTTAGTCTGGGGAACGCGGGAGTTTCGCCACGTGTCCGACTGCTACACCAAGCGACGCGACTTTCACCAAAGTTTCTCTTTTTTTATCACCTGATCCATTGTTTTTCCCAAGGTTGTCGTTCGTCAAAATCTAACGGGACTCAACAGTTTTATGATTTTTCGCGAACAAAGCATTTCCTTCTTTATGACTTTAGAAAGCTGTTTATTGTACAATGCGCTTTTATTCTGTTGCCGCCAGACTGTCGCCAACTTACAATATTTCTGTGAGACGTTATTTTGCCTCAATCTTTTTATCAACACATTTAATTTGCTTAAAAAAAACATACATTAAATGATTAATTACGTTAATTACATAATATAGGCTTACGTGATCTACATTCACGTTATATTTAGTCCCCCAAATTGATTTGATCATGATCGATATTCGAATTCATGGCAAATCAATTTGTACACCTCTGAAAGTGCTCAGTTTATTATTGACAAAGCTTGTTTACGTCTGAGGTTGTTGCCTTTTCAGTACAATAATGGTGTGCAACCCTCGGCTTTATGTGTACTTTCACTTCTTGTCTGGGGAGAGCTTGCCCCCTCCCTCTTAAACCAGATTGTTTGCAGCTGTTTACAATTCATTTTGTTGTTTACAACTGCTGGCCTTACGTACATCACATGGCTTATTATTATGTAACTTACTACACATTGGTTTAAGTTTATTTACAATGTTTGTTATCAGTGTTAAGGAAATTTAAATTTATCAAAGTTTTGATATTTCTTTTCCCTTCTCACTGACCTTATTTACAATTTTACTGTTACTCGCGATGGTACGGCTTCAACTGTCGCACGTTGAAAATTCCACGAATCAATCCTGGTTTATCCACCTCCGCCATTTCGTAAGTTGCATTTCCTTTTATTCCTTTTACAACGTACGGTCCCTCAAATAGTTCACAGAATTTCGCTGTGACTCTATTCAAAGCATCTGAAATTGGATGAGTCTTTATTAAAACTAAGTCTCCTACCTTGAATTTCACCTTATCAACGCCTTCATTGTTTTTCTTTGCTCGGCGTTCACCCTTTCGTTTTAATCGTCGATATATTACCTCTCGGCAATCCTTAACATCTTCCTTCATTAATTCTCGGTCCACATACACCTCCCATGCTCTTCTTGGCCTTCGACCCCATTGTGCCTGAAATGGTGTCATTTCAATCGTGTCGTGGTGAGTCTCATTGATACATTTTTCAATTAATTTAATATATTTGGCCCATTTGGTTTGGTGTCCGTTAACCATCACTCTGAATATGTTACCTAATTGGCGGTTAACCCTTTCAGCAAGATTGGTACACGGGTTACGGATGGCAGTGTACTTGGGCTTGATTTCAAGTGCATTTAACTGTGTCACCCAAGTTTTACTTGTAAACTGTCCGCCATTATCCGTCAATATAGCTTTCGGTTTTCCAATTTCTTGGATGTAATTTTTTAATTTATTAAG
Source organism: Magicicada septendecula (assembly GCA_034769895.1). NCBI lineage: Eukaryota > Metazoa > Arthropoda > Insecta > Hemiptera > Cicadidae > Magicicada > Magicicada septendecula. The sequence goes on from CM068371.1 coordinate 141,661,571, forward strand.
CGTAACAGCTGTAGTTGCTCTTTTCATCGGGTATAATTTCACAAACTTGGTGAAATTATCGACGATCACCAGAATATACCTCACACCACTGATAGACGAATCAAAGTACCGTAATAATCCATGCTAATGTGTTCACATCTCTCCTTTGGCAGAACTGGTTTGGTCTGTACCATGCATTTCTTGAAATGGTCTTTACATTTTTGACAGGTATCACATGTCTTAATTAACCTCTTACGGTATTTGTAGAGATGATCGCCTGTACAATGTTCCTTAAAGATCCCATAGCTTCTCCTCACACCGCAGTGTCCATACATTACGTGAATCTCCTTTAATAACGCTTGTCCAATTTCTTGTGTTACTACCAATTTCCACCTTCCGTTCTCCTTACGATATAATTTATTATTATATACTTGGTATATCTTACTGAGTTTGTCATTTTTATTGTTGTGTATCCGGTCGATGATATTATTTAGTTTAACGTTGTTCATTTGGTGTAATGTAATGTTTTTCAACTGATTTTTTAATGGTTTACCCAGTTTGATGTCAATTGCGTAAATTTTAGTCTCCTCGTCTCCATCTGGTATTATATTTTCTAGTACATCTTGAGGGTTTCGACTAAGTACATCCGCTACGATATTGTCAGTACCTTTGCAATGTACTATCTCAAAATCATACTCCTGGATAGCCAGTATCCATCGTGTAATTCGGGAACAGTTTAACTGACATTTTTGAATAAATGTTAGTGCCTTGTTATCCGTGATAATGGTCAATGGTCGACCTACACGTAAGTTCTAAATTTTTTCAAGCAATGGACTACGCTGAGCAGTTCTACTTCCGTAGTAAAATAATTTAATTCGGCACCTCTAAGCACACGACTGGTGAATGCAACTATTTGCTCGTCTTCATCTATTTGATAAAGCTGACCCCCAATCGCATATTTACTCGCGTCAGTCTGCAGGTAAAATCTTTTATTTGGGTCAGGATGTCGTAGCATCACTGTGTCCACGAATAGTCTCCTGACCTCCTTAAAATTATTTTCTAACTCTTCTGTCCATTTAAACTTTATGCCTTTTTTTTAGTAACTGTAGCAGTGGTCTTGTTTTTTCTGCATATTGGCTTGTGAATTTGATTTGTGGTAAAAATTAGTTAGGCCAAGAAATCCCTTTAGTTGTTTTGGATCCTTTGGTCTAGGAAAATCCATAATAGCGGAGATTTTTTCTGTGGAAGTGCTGATACCTTTTGTAGACAGCTCATATCCCAGGTAACTAATTCTGTCTCGAAAGAATTTGGACTTCTTTAAGTTCACTGTGAGGTTCTCTCTTTTGAGGTTGTCCAACAACATGCGTAAGTGTTCCAGGTGTTCTTCAATGTTTTCTGATACACATAAACAATCGTCCACATATAGTATGGTGAATCTTTTTACTTCTTCTGTCAAAACTTTATCCAATCCGCGGGTCAGACTTGCTAAACTCGTCTTTAGCCCGAATGGTGTTACAGTGTACCTGTAGCATTTGCCTCTGTAGAGAAAGCCAGTGTATCCCCGGGAATCTTCAGCAAGTGGGATCTGCCAGAAGCTGCTGGTGAGATCAATACTACTCATGACTTTCACTTTTCCGCAGCTCGCCAACACTTGATCAATTGGTATTGCTCCCTCATGATCCGGAACAGTGACCGCATTGATTCTTCTTGCGTCTAAACACAGTCGTACAGTCTGATCTTTCTTGACTACAGTCACCATTGGGTTTATATATGGACTGTTTGCTCGTTCTATTACACCGCATCTTTCCATCTTTTTAATCTCTTCTTCCACTGCATTTTTATATTTTTGTGGAACTGGCCACCCTTTTAAGCAATAAGGGGTTGTGTCAGTTACCTTTAACCTGTGTACATATTTGTTGATTCTACCTGGTTGCTCACGGAACACTTGTTGGTTAGAGTATAAAATGTTTTCCAATTCTTCCTTTGTTTTAGAATCGATACCGGTTGTTTCTTCCAGTTTCTCTTGAATCGTATTAGCAATCTTTTCTCCGTCTTCCTCGAGTTCTAATGCCATTATTTCCGCACTTACGGGTTCTTCACTGCTATTATGATTATTCTTGAAAGTAATTTTATAATCTGGAAGGTTAATCACACATCTACCTTCTTGCAATAAGTTAATTCCAATAATACACTCCCTGATTAAATTAGGGACAATTATAAACACAGCATCAGTCACATACTCTCCGATTCTTACTTCGAGCATGATCTGTTGGGTTATCTTATTCGATTTCTTCCCCACTGCTCCTTTAATAACTAAATTAGTAATTTTTAATATAGGTATATTGCCCATACGTTTTTTATTTTGCTGATACCACTCCGCAGACAACGCACAGATTTGGTTGCCCGTATCAAGTAGTGATATTATTGGTATACCATTGAGTTGTATCTTCAATTCAGGACATTTATTTTTATTGATTTCTCGATATTCCGACTCCTCTTCCATCAGAGTGTCCCTAATATCAATAAAAGTGGTACTGATTATCTTACAATTATCGCCTAATCCTACCTTATCTCTAAAATAATTCTTAACTAGTTTTTTGACTGGGCAACATTCTTTGTATGTATGTTTGAACTACTTGCTACCTGCGAGGTCCCTTGAGTGCCGCTTGTTGACGCTAATGTATTCATTTGGGATTCGTATACCCGTTTCTGCGGTGCTCTTTCTCTCTCGTTTGCCTCATCTGTTTTCTCTCCTTGTTGCCACGGTGCCTTGTGACATGGGGGGTTACTCCGCTCTGTCCTATTTTCCGGCCAGTGATTAGCATTATTTACGTTCCTTTCCTGCTTGGGCTGAAACTGCATATTACCCTCGCCGTTCGTTCCATTCTTCTTTTGTCGCAAGGCTGCGAATTCCATTAACAGGTTTTGAAAGTCCGTAATGTTATTCACACCCCTCGTAATGCAGGCAACAGCAATGTCGTGACTGTAGTGGTGTGCTAGTTTTCGAATTAGGTGTAAGTCTGACATCGGCGGCATTAATTGCCGGTTCTGTAAGATACGCCTTTCATATATTGCGTCATGCTTAACCCGCTCTCCGGGCGATATTTCCCAAATTCTAACTTATCACGGACGGACTCCTGGATCATTTGATTCCAGTATTTGGCTGTGAATGCGGTCTGAAATTGCTCAAAAGTGTTTACCTCATTACGTATCAGCTTCCACCATATGGCGGCTTCTCCGTCTAAGTGTCTTCCTATCCAGCTCACCTCTTCGCCTGGGTAGTATTCACGGTGTATTTCTTCTAGCTCCTTCACAAACTCCATCGGATACTCTCCTTCTCCATTGAAGTTCACATTTTTAGTGTGTTCAATTATCACTCCTTGCTGCCTAGGTGTGCGTTCGATCTGGGCGATTTTATTGCGTATATCTTCTTTGATTTTACTTATCTTCCCGTCGATTGTAGAACAGCTATTTTCGTAACATTCATTCAGTTGTTCTATCTGTTCTTCATTTTTCCTCTTGTGCGTAATCATTTTATTAGTTATGGCTCTAATGTCATATGCGACACTAGCTTGGTGTTGTTGAATCGACTCTTCACACTTCTCCCAATGTTCTTTCGCTTCTGATCGTACTATTTCCACCTCTTCTCTCACGACTTCTTTGACTTCTGTACGTAATTGTATTGCTGTTTCTCGGTTTTCGTTTCGGATTTCTTGTATTTGTTGTGCTATCTGTGTTTTGTGTTCCTGTAGTTGTTGTGTATATCTTTGTTCCATGTTTCGTTCCATGTCACGTATTCATTTTTCTATACATGTAATGTTTTCTGTTATTTGCTGGTTATTTTCTGCTAACTGTCGTGTGAAAGTTAGTTTGAGTTGTTCTGTATTCTCTTCATTTTTCTTAGTATTTTCATTTAATTTTTCTATCACGTTCTTTTCTAATTTTCGTGTGTTTTCTGTCAGCTTTTGTTCTATTCTGTTGATGTTTTCAGTCATTTGCTGATTATTTTCTATTAATAATCGTTTAGTATTTTCTGTCATTTGTTGTGTAAATTGCTGTAGTAGCCTACTGATATCTATGTTTGTACCTGTTTGTTGGGTTTCAGTCTGTGATTGTGTCTGTTCTGTTTCGGACCGTATATCGTCGTTTTGTCGTCGTCCCCTCGCCTCTGACGAAACCTCCGGGCTTTCACTTTCCGTGGCCTCTTCCTTTCCTTTCTCTCCCATTTGATTGTTAATATCAAATTCAATGTCGGACCCACCGTTATTTTCGTTACTGTTAGCCATTCTACTATTTGTACTACTAACCAATTTAAATTTCCTTACTTTACTGCGAGTTAACATTTAATTTTCTACCATTTACTTATTTTAGCACATATCTTATTCTAATTGCTTATCGTCTATCCCGTTTCATTCTGCCGAGCTCATTTACATTCAAGCTCCACAAAGTTGGGCGACAATATTTCTTATCTTGGGTTTGCCCCACGTTCTAGGCGCCAAATATTACTTATCGTGGGTTTGCTCCACGTTCTAGGCGCCAAATATTACTTTTCTCTACAACTGCACCACGTTGATGGCGACAAATATTACTAAAGTGGAATTGTGCTCCACGTTTGGATGCGCCAAATACTATTAACTCTCGTGACTAGCCCCACTTATTGGTGCGGCAAATATAACTTTTACGTGCATAATTTGTAAGTAATTAAGTTTATCTTATTTAATGTAATGATATTTGGTTTAAAAGGTATTAGATGCTGGGCGCCAGAGATGTTATGTGATCTCAGGGGGTTTTTTGAATAAAAACTCTGCAGTTAAGATGCTAATAACTTTTAATTATTACTAATTCTTGTAAGACAATATATATATATATGTGTATATATTCAATGCCTTAATATTAACAAGATATTGACTTCTGACAACCATCAGATATATTTAATACAACTCTGAATTTGTCAATCCTAATTTACATTAATTAAATTGAGCGTTTCTAAAATCATAAAGGGTAGAATAATATTACTAGCATCCAACTGCTCGTCGGTTCTTTTAGAATGAAACGGGATGTTTAGGGATATAGACGATACGACTACATAGAATATTAGTTAATATATAAGTACAATGAAACTGTTACTTGTGTTCAGGATTATCCATTCCATCTGCCGACAATGGCTTGAGTGAACATATATCACAATTTCACTTCGCACCATACTTTGCTATAATTCCATTCACAATTACTTTCATCGATTCTTTACACACATCGGAACTCTGATTAAATACTCCACTCGACTTTCGCGCACAAGACAAAATATACTGTGTTAGTAATTACTTCGAGTTCACTGATTTAAATAAAACTGCTTCTTACTTGCTGTACGCACTGATTAAATGATTCACTCGCGATGAAGACTCCTCTCATGCTTGTCTTTGCCGTACAAACAACGACCGTCGTGTTCCTCGACCAACATGCACTCAAATACTTCAAGACTTAATAAAGTATTTTGATAGTTTCTTTAATTCATAACGAGATTCTAAAATACACGAATAGTTTTCTGTACACTCCGATATATTACTTTACATGTTGGTTAATCAAGCTAATATACTTTAACACTTTAAAAACTTATTAAAAAACGAAGTTAAAATATACTAAGAGCGTCTTTAACACATACTAAGAGAAAAAGAAGAGTAAAAAACTTACTTAGCTGTACATGGGGTATTATTTATAGGGCTCACTATTTCTCTTTTCCCACCCGTTCTACTCAAATAATTCCGATAGGCTCATGACTGATTTCCTTGCCGGGAACTTTAAATTCGTCCATTCAGGAACCTTAAAAAACTCGCGCTCTAAAGTCACGCTTCTTCGCATTGGTGTTTAGTCTGGGGAACGCGGGAGTTTCGCCACGTGTCCGACTGCTACACCAAGCGACGCGACTTTCACCAAAGTTTCTCTTTTTTTATCACCTGATCCATTGTTTTTCCCAAGGTTGTCGTTCGTCAAAATCTAACGGGACTCAACAGTTTTATGATTTTTCGCGAACAAAGCATTTCCTTCTTTATGACTTTAGAAAGCTGTTTATTGTACAATGCGCTTTTATTCTGTTGCCGCCAGACTGTCGCCAACTTACAATATTTCTGTGAGACGTTATTTTGCCTCAATCTTTTTATCAACACATTTAATTTGCTTAAAAAAAACATACATTAAATGATTAATTACGTTAATTACATAATATAGGCTTACGTGATCTACATTCACGTTATATTTAGTCCCCCAAATTGATTTGATCATGATCGATATTCGAATTCATGGCAAATCAATTTGTACACCTCTGAAAGTGCTCAGTTTATTATTGACAAAGCTTGTTTACGTCTGAGGTTGTTGCCTTTTCAGTACAATAATGGTGTGCAACCCTCGGCTTTATGTGTACTTTCACTTCTTGTCTGGGGAGAGCTTGCCCCCTCCCTCTTAAACCAGATTGTTTGCAGCTGTTTACAATTCATTTTGTTGTTTACAACTGCTGGCCTTACGTACATCACATGGCTTATTATTATGTAACTTACTACACATTGGTTTAAGTTTATTTACAATGTTTGTTATCAGTGTTAAGGAAATTTAAATTTATCAAAGTTTTGATATTTCTTTTCCCTTCTCACTGACCTTATTTACAATTTTACTGTTACTCGCGATGGTACGGCTTCAACTGTCGCACGTTGAAAATTCCACGAATCAATCCTGGTTTATCCACCTCCGCCATTTCGTAAGTTGCATTTCCTTTTATTCCTTTTACAACGTACGGTCCCTCAAATAGTTCACAGAATTTCGCTGTGACTCTATTCAAAGCATCTGAAATTGGATGAGTCTTTATTAAAACTAAGTCTCCTACCTTGAATTTCACCTTATCAACGCCTTCATTGTTTTTCTTTGCTCGGCGTTCACCCTTTCGTTTTAATCGTCGATATATTACCTCTCGGCAATCCTTAACATCTTCCTTCATTAATTCTCGGTCCACATACACCTCCCATGCTCTTCTTGGCCTTCGACCCCATTGTGCCTGAAATGGTGTCATTTCAATCGTGTCGTGGTGAGTCTCATTGATACATTTTTCAATTAATTTAATATATTTGGCCCATTTGGTTTGGTGTCCGTTAACCATCACTCTGAATATGTTACCTAATTGGCGGTTAACCCTTTCAGCAAGATTGGTACACGGGTTACGGATGGCAGTGTACTTGGGCTTGATTTCAAGTGCATTTAACTGTGTCACCCAAGTTTTACTTGTAAACTGTCCGCCATTATCCGTCAATATAGCTTTCGGTTTTCCAATTTCTTGGATGTAATTTTTTAATTTATTAAGCGTAACAGCTGTAGTTGCTCTTTTCATCGGGTATAATTTCACAAACTTGGTGAAATTATCGACGATCACCAGAATATACCTCACACCACTGATAGACGAATCAAAGTACCGTAATAATCCATGCTAATGTGTTCACATCTCTCCTTTGGCAGAACTGGTTTGGTCTGTACCATGCATTTCTTGAAATGGTCTTTACATTTTTGACAGGTATCACATGTCTTAATTAACCTCTTACGGTATTTGTAGAGATGATCGCCTGTACAATGTTCCTTAAAGATCCCATAGCTTCTCCTCACACCGCAGTGTCCATACATTACGTGAATCTCCTTTAATAACGCTTGTCCAATTTCTTGTGTTACTACCAATTTCCACCTTCCGTTCTCCTTACGATATAATTTATTATTATATACTTGGTATATCTTACTGAGTTTGTCATTTTTATTGTTGTGTATCCGGTCGATGATATTATTTAGTTTAACGTTGTTCATTTGGTGTAATGTAATGTTTTTCAACTGATTTTTTAATGGTTTACCCAGTTTGATGTCAATTGCGTAAATTTTAGTCTCCTCGTCTCCATCTGGTATTATATTTTCTAGTACATCTTGAGGGTTTCGACTAAGTACATCCGCTACGATATTGTCAGTACCTTTGCAATGTACTATCTCAAAATCATACTCCTGGATAGCCAGTATCCATCGTGTAATTCGGGAACAGTTTAACTGACATTTTTGAATAAATGTTAGTGCCTTGTTATCCGTGATAATGGTCAATGGTCGACCTACACGTAAGTTCTAAATTTTTTCAAGCAATGGACTACGCTGAGCAGTTCTACTTCCGTAGTAAAATAATTTAATTCGGCACCTCTAAGCACACGACTGGTGAATGCAACTATTTGCTCGTCTTCATCTATTTGATAAAGCTGACCCCCAATCGCATATTTACTCGCGTCAGTCTGCAGGTAAAATCTTTTATTTGGGTCAGGATGTCGTAGCATCACTGTGTCCACGAATAGTCTCCTGACCTCCTTAAAATTATTTTCTAACTCTTCTGTCCATTTAAACTTTATGCCTTTTTTTTAGTAACTGTAGCAGTGGTCTTGTTTTTTCTGCATATTGGCTTGTGAATTTGATTTGTGGTAAAAATTAGTTAGGCCAAGAAATCCCTTTAGTTGTTTTGGATCCTTTGGTCTAGGAAAATCCATAATAGCGGAGATTTTTTCTGTGGAAGTGCTGATACCTTTTGTAGACAGCTCATATCCCAGGTAACTAATTCTGTCTCGAAAGAATTTGGACTTCTTTAAGTTCACTGTGAGGTTCTCTCTTTTGAGGTTGTCCAACAACATGCGTAAGTGTTCCAGGTGTTCTTCAATGTTTTCTGATACACATAAACAATCGTCCACATATAGTATGGTGAATCTTTTTACTTCTTCTGTCAAAACTTTATCCAATCCGCGGGTCAGACTTGCTAAACTCGTCTTTAGCCCGAATGGTGTTACAGTGTACCTGTAGCATTTGCCTCTGTAGAGAAAGCCAGTGTATCCCCGGGAATCTTCAGCAAGTGGGATCTGCCAGAAGCTGCTGGTGAGATCAATACTACTCATGACTTTCACTTTTCCGCAGCTCGCCAACACTTGATCAATTGGTATTGCTCCCTCATGATCCGGAACAGTGACCGCATTGATTCTTCTTGCGTCTAAACACAGTCGTACAGTCTGATCTTTCTTGACTACAGTCACCATTGGGTTTATATATGGACTGTTTGCTCGTTCTATTACACCGCATCTTTCCATCTTTTTAATCTCTTCTTCCACTGCATTTTTATATTTTTGTGGAACTGGCCACCCTTTTAAGCAATAAGGGGTTGTGTCAGTTACCTTTAACCTGTGTACATATTTGTTGATTCTACCTGGTTGCTCACGGAACACTTGTTGGTTAGAGTATAAAATGTTTTCCAATTCTTCCTTTGTTTTAGAATCGATACCGGTTGTTTCTTCCAGTTTCTCTTGAATCGTATTAGCAATCTTTTCTCCGTCTTCCTCGAGTTCTAATGCCATTATTTCCGCACTTACGGGTTCTTCACTGCTATTATGATTATTCTTGAAAGTAATTTTATAATCTGGAAGGTTAATCACACATCTACCTTCTTGCAATAAGTTAATTCCAATAATACACTCCCTGATTAAATTAGGGACAATTATAAACACAGCATCAGTCACATACTCTCCGATTCTTACTTCGAGCATGATCTGTTGGGTTATCTTATTCGATTTCTTCCCCACTGCTCCTTTAATAACTAAATTAGTAATTTTTAATATAGGTATATTGCCCATACGTTTTTTATTTTGCTGATACCACTCCGCAGACAACGCACAGATTTGGTTGCCCGTATCAAGTAGTGATATTATTGGTATACCATTGAGTTGTATCTTCAATTCAGGACATTTATTTTTATTGATTTCTCGATATTCCGACTCCTCTTCCATCAGAGTGTCCCTAATATCAATAAAAGTGGTACTGATTATCTTACAATTATCGCCTAATCCTACCTTATCTCTAAAATAATTCTTAACTAGTTTTTTGACTGGGCAACATTCTTTGTATGTATGTTTGAACTACTTGCTACCTGCGAGGTCCCTTGAGTGCCGCTTGTTGACGCTAATGTATTCATTTGGGATTCGTATACCCGTTTCTGCGGTGCTCTTTCTCTCTCGTTTGCCTCATCTGTTTTCTCTCCTTGTTGCCACGGTGCCTTGTGACATGGGGGGTTACTCCGCTCTGTCCTATTTTCCGGCCAGTGATTAGCATTATTTACGTTCCTTTCCTGCTTGGGCTGAAACTGCATATTACCCTCGCCGTTCGTTCCATTCTTCTTTTGTCGCAAGGCTGCGAATTCCATTAACAGGTTTTGAAAGTCCGTAATGTTATTCACACCCCTCGTAATGCAGGCAACAGCAATGTCGTGACTGTAGTGGTGTGCTAGTTTTCGAATTAGGTGTAAGTCTGACATCGGCGGTATTAATTGCCGGTTCTGTAAGATACGCCTTTCATATATTGCGTCATGCTTAACCCGCTCTCCGGGCGATATTTCCCAAATTCTAACTTATCACGGACGGACTCCTGGATCATTTGATTCCAGTATTTGGCTGTGAATGCGGTCTGAAATTGCTCAAAAGTGTTTACCTCATTACGTATCAGCTTCCACCATATGGCGGCTTCTCCGTCTAAGTGTCTTCCTATCCAGCTCACCTCTTCGCCTGGGTAGTATTCACGGTGTATTTCTTCTAGCTCCTTCACAAACTCCATCGGATACTCTCCTTCTCCATTGAAGTTCACATTTTTAGTGTGTTCAATTATCACTCCTTGCTGCCTAGGTGTGCGTTCGATCTGGGCAATTTTATTGCGTATATCTTCTTTGATTTTACTTATCTTCCCGTCGATTGTAGAACAGCTATTTTCGTAACATTCATTCAGTTGTTCTATCTGTTCTTCATTTTTCCTCTTGTGCGTAATCATTTTATTAGGTATGGCTCTAATGTCATATGCGACACTAGCTTGGTGTTGTTGAATCGACTCTTCACACTTCTCCCAATGTTCTTTCGCTTCTGATCGTACTATTTCCACCTCTTCTCTCACGACTTCTTTGACTTCTGTACGTAATTGTATTGCTGTTTCTCGGTTTTCGTTTCGGATTTCTTGTATTTGTTGTGCTATCTGTGTTTTGTGTTCCTGTAGTTGTTGTGTATATCTTTGTTCCATGTTTCGTTCCATGTCACGTATTCATTTTTCTATACATGTAATGTTTTCTGTTATTTGCTGGTTATTTTCTGCTAACTGTCGTGTGAAAGTTAGTTTGAGTTGTTCTGTATTCTCTTCATTTTTCTTAGTATTTTCATTTAATTTTTCTATCATGTTCTTTTCTAATTTTCGTGTGTTTTCTGTCAGTTTTTGTTCTATTCTGTTGATGTTTTCAGTCATTTGCTGATTATTTTCTATTAATAATCGTTTAGTATTTTCTGTCATTTGTTGTGTAAATTGCTGTAGTAGCCTACTGATATCTATGTTTGTACCTGTTTGTTGGGTTTCAGTCTGTGATTGTGTCTGTTCTGTTTCGGACCGTATATCGTCGTTTTGTCGTCGTCCCCTCGCCTCTGACGAAACCTCCGGGCTTTCACTTTCCGTGGCCTCTTCCTTTCCTTTCTCTCCCATTTGATTGTTAATATCAAATTCAATGTCGGACCCACCGTTATTTTCGTTACTGTTAGCCATTCTACTATTTGTACTACTAACCAATTTAAATTTCCTTACTTTACTGCGAGTTAACATTTAATTTTCTACCATTTACTTATTTTAGCACATATCTTATTCTAATTGCTTATCGTCTATCCCGTTTCATTCTGCCGAGCTCATTTACATTCAAGCTCCACAAAGTTGGGCGACAATATTACTTATCTTGGGTTTGCCCCACGTTCTAGGCGCCAAATATTACTTATCGTGGGTTTGCTCCACGTTCTAGGCGCCAAATATTACTTTTCTCTACAACTGCACCACGTTGATGGCGACAAATATTACTAAAGTGGAATTGTGCTCCACGTTTGGATGCGCCAAATACTATTAACTCTCGTGACTAGCCCCACTTATTGGTGCGGCAAATATAACTTTTACGTGCATAATTTGTAAGTAATTAAGTTTATCTTATTTAATGTAATGATATTTGGTTTAAAAGGTATTAGATGCTGGGCGCCAGAGATGTTATGTGATCTCAGGGGGTTTTTTGAATAAAAACTCTGCAGTTAAGATGCTAATAACTTTTAATTATTACTAATTCTTGTAAGACAATATATATATATATATATATATTACTATAATACTTATAACTATTTTACCTCAAGATGTATTTTTTCCTTTAGGGACATGTTTCGGGAGATCCTGTTCTCCCATCTTCAACCTTCGCCATCTTGCTTCTGGTGCAGTATTTGTGTGTTGGCTTCTGGATGTTATTATGGTGGTTTGTTGGTCTTTGGTCCTTCAATGTTGCATTATTGTGTGTGGTTGTGGTATCTGTTTTTGTATTTTGTGTATTTTCGATGTTGAGTGCTTTGAATATTGTGTCATGTTTTGTATTGATTTGTATTTGTTCTGGTATTAATTTGTTTTGTGTTTTATGTTTGTAAATCTGTAAATTTTCCCAAATGTTCATTATGGTGCCTTTGTGTGGTATATGTTTTATTAGTTTATAATAATATAAACTAATAATAATGTTTATAATAATATCAACAATAAAAACATAGACATATATATAAACAATAATCCAGAACCACCTAAAATGAACAGCCTAATAAAAATACACAAATTAAACAACCCAATACGTCCATTAATCAATTTCAAAAAAGCTCCTACATACAAAATAGCAAGAATAATAGCACAAAAACTAAAAAATAACCATCTAACAAATAACCATCATAACATAAAAAACACATACGAATTAATAGACAAACTAAAAATAATAAATATAAATGAAAATACATTTTTCACATCATATGACATAACAAACATGTACACTAATATCCCAGTAGAAGAAACAATTGACATAATAATAAACAAACTTATAGAACAAAATGAAAACAAACAATATATAACCGAAATAAAAAATAGTCTCCAACTAATACTAAAACAAAATTACTTTGAATTTAATAGCAAAATTTATCAACAGAAAGAAGGTTTAGCAATGGGATCACCATTATCAAGCATAATAGCAGAAATATTCCTACAACATATAGACACCAAAATACAAAATATCATAAAAACACATGACCCAGATGGCATATGGATAAGATATGTAGATGATGGACTATATGTATCAAATAACAAAAACACAAATGCAGAGAACATACTGAAACAAATCAATAACATACATCCCAAAATACAATTCACAGAAGAAAAAGAAAAACATAACAAAATCAACTATTTAGACATAACCATCACAAGATACAACAAACACATACAATATGCAATATATAGAAAACCAACTTCCACTAACATCATTATACCTAACCATTCTGACCACCCACCACAACATAAAATGGCAGCATTTTATTCGTTATTTAACAGAATGTACAAAATACCCCTAAACAAACAAGAAACTGACAAAGAAAGAAATATAATATACCAAATTGGTTATGCAAATGGATACAATAAAAATACTATGATCAAAATAGAAAATAAAATCAAATACAAAATAAAAACTGAACAATTAAGAATTAATCAAACTGAACAACACATAAATAATAACAACAACAAAAAATGGGCCACATTCACATATATAAATAATAAAATGTCAAAACTAACAAAACTATTTAAAAACACAGATATAAAAATAGCATACAAAACTAATAAAAATAAATTACAAAATCTAAATAACTCACACAACAAAGATAATACAACAACCAACGGTATATACAAAATTGAATGCCAAGATTGCAATAAATGTTATATAGGACAAACAAAAAAACAGCTGAAAAAACGTTATTTTGAACACCTAAATGCATACAAAAAACCAAACATATATAAATCCAATTTAGCCACACATGCAATAAACACAGGACATGAGTTCCCAGACATAACCAATGTAACACTAATAAAACATATACCACACAAAGGCACCATAATGAACATTTGGGAAAATTTACAGATTTACAAACATAAAACACAAAACAAATTAATACCAGAACAAATACAAATCAATACAAAACATGACACAATATTCAAAGCACTCAACATCGAAAATACACAAAATACAAAAACAGATACCACAACCACACACAATAATGCAACATTGAAGGACCAAAGACCAACAAACCACCATAATAACATCCAGAAGCCAACACACAAATACTGCACCAGAAGCAAGATGGCGAAGGTTGAAGATGGGAGAACAGGATCTCCCGAAACATGTCCCTAAAGGAAAAAATACATCTTGAGGTAAAATAGTTATAAGTATTATAGTATTATATACATCAAGAAACGGACTGTAGCAGAAAGTGATTGAAATATATATATATATATATTCAATGCCTTAATATTAACAAGATATTGACTTCTGACAACCATCAGATATATTTAATACAACTCTGAATTTGTCAATCCTAATTTACATTAATTAAATTGAGCGTTTCTAAAATCATAAAGGGTAGAATAATATTACTAGCATCCAACTGCTTGTCGGTTCTTTTAGAATGAAACGGGATGTTTAGGGATATAGACGATACGACTACATAGAATATTAGTTAATACATAAGTACAATGAAACTGTTACTTGTGTTCAGGATTATCCATTCCATCTGCCGACAATGCCTTGAGTGAACATATATCACAATTTCACTTCGCACCATACTTTGCTTTAATTCCATTCACAATTACTTTCATCGATTCTTTACATACATCGGAACTCTGATTAAATACTCCACTCGACTATCGCGCACAAGACAAAATATACTGTGTTAGTAATTACTTCGAGTTCACTGATTTAAATAAAACTGCTTCTTACTTGCTGTATGCACTGATTAAATGATTCACTCGCGATGAAGACTCCTCTCATGCTTGTCTTTGCCGTACAAACAATGACCGTCGTGTTCCTCGACCAACACGCACTCAAATACTTCAAGACTTAATAAAGTATTTTGATAGTTTCTTTAATTCATAACGAGATTCTAAAATACACGAATAGTTTTCTGTACACTCCGATATATTACTTTACATGTTGGTTAATCAAGCTAATATACTTTAACACTTTAAAAACTTATTAAAAAACGAAGTTAAAATATACTAAGAGCGTCTTTAACACATACTAAGAGAAAAAGAAGACTAAAAAACTTACTTAGCTGTACATGGGGTATTATTTATAGGGCTCACTATAGGCTCATGACTGATTTCCTTGCCGGGAACTTTAAATTCATCCATTCAGGAACCTTAAAAAACTCGCGCTCTAAAGTCACGCTTCTTCGCATTGGTGTTTAGTCTGGGGAACGCGGGAGTTTCGCCACGTGTCCGACTGCTACACCAAGCGACGCGACTTTCACCAAAGTTTCTCTTTTTTTATCGCCTGATCCATTGTTTTTCCCACCAAGGCTGTCATTCGTCAAAATCTAACGGGACTCAACAGTTTTATGATTTTTCGCGAACAAAGCATTTCCTTCTTTATGACTTTAGAAAGCTGTTTATTGTACAATGCTCTTTTATTCTGTTGCCGCCAGACTGTCGCCAACTTACAATATTTCTGTGAGACGTTGTTTTGCCTCAATCTTTTTATCAACACATTTAATTTGCTTAAAAAAACATACATTAAATGATTAATTACGTTAATTGCATAATATAGGCTTACGTGATCTACATTCATGTTATAGGCCTACGGTTCATTCAGTTGATGAAAAATAGTGTCTTACACTCTGGCATCAAACGATCACCCTGTGAAGCTCTCTTTGGATGTAAAGTTAAGGAAGAGCTTACTACATCCTCGAATCCCATGATGTGTTAGAAACTCTTGAAAGTGAAAAAGATCTCGAACAAGCCACCAATAATATACAAATTACACAAAATACCAATACCAGGATAACAGAATCTATCGACCCTACCATGCCTAACGTAATTCAAGCAACACAACATGCAAGCACTTCAACTGTAAGCATTGATCCTGTAGAGTATTCTAGCGCAACCAAAACCACCGACCCAAATCACCCTTTAGACACAGCCCAAGAATCCTGTCCAAATCCGGCAACAGCATGCTGTGTTTGTTCAAACAAAACTTTTGATTTTGAAAAGTGTGTAGAGTGCTGCAGAGACATGCATAGTACGTGTTGTCACGTTACAAATATATGAATTTTTAATAAACTTTCAATTACCCCAAAATACCACCTACCTTTGATATATCTTCTCTTACCTTTATCCAGAAATCCCCAGCATCCGTTAAGCGAGGATTTAAATGATGCAAACAGATTGAGGTAAAGTTTCAATAAATTACTCTACACGTGGTTATTGTGAAATCGACATTCGTTTTTATTTTCACTTTCGTTTACTTTTTTATGAATGCAAACATATTACCCTCTTTATATGGGTAATGAACAAGTCCTTACTGGACATACATAATTGGTTATTGTAAAAAAATAATAAAAACTTATCTGCTATTAGACTTGCCAGCACTTATTCTTCCGCTCTCTCTCACATACATTTTCCCCACAATTCTAGATTTGAGATCTCATTTATTAAATAAAAAAGATTTCGAAAAGGATAATTGCATCAGAAGGCTGATCGATCTGTTTCTGTACTTTACCGCTGTCTGTGTTATTCCACGTGGCAGTCCTTCGAAACATCCTAACAATCGTCGTGAGTGTGACAGAAGACGGATTTTATAAACTGGGAAAGACTAACGGATTGTTAAAGCAGCTGTATACAAGATCGCAGTTCACTGTATGCCCAAGACCACTAATGGGGGTTGAAGATGTTCCTGAACAAGAAACCGAACTTCGTTCTGCTGTTACTGCCTAATCATCAGGATCCAGACAAGGGTTCGTAAAATGTGTGCAAGACTAAATGTCAATTAAAAAAATGTAATTGTGTAAAAAATGAAAGAAAGTGTACTTCAAAATATCACAGCTCTCTGCCTTGTTGTAATAAGTAGAGTATATTCCAATGTTTAGAATTAATAAACACCAATAAGATCTAATGTATTTTTTTAACCAGACTGGTTAAAAAAAGTTCTTATACAGTATAATTTTAATAAAATAGTATCTGAACATAATTAAATAGAGAATAGATAATCTCGAAATGTCATACAATAAACTATACTGCTTCTGTTCTTAGCTTAATCCTGATATAAACAAATCCACGTGGCTCATCTGAAATGCCATTGGTCAGGGGCGTTGACACCGTACGAACAGTAATGTTATGCGCATGTGCAGAATATATGTACAGTCATGTGAGAGTTGTCTTTGGCCTACCTATTATCTTTAGTATTACTGCAACAAGTGGTTTTTGATTACGTTTAATCATCTTTTTGACTACATAGTAGGACTTTATCACCGCTGATTGAAAATATCAATTACGAGTTAGCGGTTAAGGGTACGAGTGTAAAGTGTGTCAGTGTCTCAGTGCTATGCATTTCATGTGTTTAGTTTAAGCTGGTGAAACTTATTACTTTTTGCGTAATTATTGTTTTACTTATTATTATTGTTTGTAATATTTTGCGTTAAGATGGATAGCACAGCTGGCCCATCAAGTGTGTCTGTTACGAAACACAAATGGGGTAAGCCGCTAAAAAGTGGTGAAAAATTAATAGTATTTAACATTTTTAATAAAGCTAAATGAAAAATACCCGACTCTTGCTATCAAAGACTTAGAAAAACTTACTTCCGAATTTACTGGTGTTTCAGAAAATAGTGTTCAAAGCATCAGATGTGAGATTAAAAACAAAACACAGGGAAACTCGATACACCACGAAAGAAAAGAAAACGCGAGAGAACTGTATTGGGTAAATGCGATGACTTCGTTAAAACGGCTATACGTTGTAAAGTCCATAACTTTTTTTTCATAATGAAGCTCCAACCCTAAAAAAAACTATTATTAGCAATTAATAATGACCCCGATTTACCTCATATGGGACGTACCAGCCTCCATGGACTTTTAGATAGACACGACATTTCGACTTGGCGAAGAAATTACTTGAAGTCAATCAAGCAGTTCAGGATGGAGAATCGCCACATTTTTTACCTCGATGAGACATGGGTACACGAAGTACACATGACTAGCAAAGTATGGAGTGATTCCACAATAAAAACATCATGACACGCTTTTCTGTCAAGTCTGTCAACTGTAATAAAACCACTACGTAACAAAGGGAAGCGTCTCATATTACTTCATATCTGTAGTGAACACGGGTTTTTAGATGGGGGCTTACTTCTGTTTGAATCTAAAAATAGTGGGGATTATCATATTGAAATGAATGGTGATGTCTTCAAAAAATGGTTTGAAAAGATTGTTACACCGTTACCAAACAATAGTGTAATAATCATGGATAATGCCCCATATCATTCCGTAATGACTGAACGTATTCCGAATAGTGCGTGGCGGAAAGCTGATATTGTCGCCCATCACAACACAACATATAGGCTAAATTCCATGATATAAAACAGCTGATAGAGAAGGCGGTAAATGAGATAATGATGAACAAGTGGAGTCACCGTGTGCAACACGTATTCAAAGAAGAGACAAGCTTTGGGAATTGGGTCAAATTACCGACACTGTCGTGGACAATCTTATCATCAACACTGCTGACTCAAGTGATGATTCAAGCTCCGACACAGATATGGAAGGCATTGCATTACTCTCTGACAGCAATTAATAATACACAGTACACTGGTAAGTAATTATCAAAGCTTCTATTTTCGCTTTAAATATAGGCCTACTTTATTTTTTTTCTTGCGATATTCAAACAGTGAATAAAAAAGCCATTAACTCTCCGTGTTATAAAATATCGGTCTGACACAGTCACTCAAATTTTATTTTGGTCAGGACAAATTATTACAATTTACACG
Source organism: Magicicada septendecula (assembly GCA_034769895.1). Lineage (NCBI taxonomy): Eukaryota > Metazoa > Arthropoda > Insecta > Hemiptera > Cicadidae > Magicicada > Magicicada septendecula. The sequence continues at coordinate 141,680,473 of CM068371.1, forward strand.
TGTTTATACAGTATCAACATTATATGTAACCTGTCTGTACTCCTTATGTCAGAGTGACATACATCTACTTCAAGCAGCAAATAGCGTTTCAGATGTACCATGCCTGTTTGTTTACATCAGAATTAAGCTAAGAATGGAAAGACTGTACTTATTTCTTACACATTCTAAGACAAGTAAGTTAAAAGAACAACCTATATGTACATTTTTGTTGAGTATAAACCAATTTAACTAAAATGCATATTAGTTCTGGTATCCAAGTCACGTATGAACAGTAAATTATTATATAATAATTTACAATTTAACTAACAATTTATTTTATGGCCTAGTTTTATGTTTATGTTAAAATACTGTTTGGGCATGTCAGGATGTTACTGAATATGTTTGTATTTTTATTTTTGTGTAATATATGAATTTTAACTGGATATTAATAATTATTAATGTGAGTAACAGTACTAATTTATTAACGTCGATTCAACTGTCGTCTATTCAAAGCAAGTTAGAAAACGACCCTCACAGAATTTCTTTTTCTTTTTAATATCATTCACAATCTGTCATAAACTACATTTTAAAGAAATATTGTATATAAGAAGATAGTTTTTGCTGAATTTGTTATTGATAAACAAAAATTGTGAGATAAGAAGGAAAACACTGTGTTTTCATTTTTTTGTGTGTTTTGAACAAGGAGGTATCAATCAGGACACAACATAACGTGAAGGAAATAGCCCAACGGAATTTGAAATAGCCCAGGTCGCCACTCACACTTGACAGACACCGTGTGAGAGCCGTTATCACTATTCCAATTAACATGACAGAATGACACAATGACAGAAACGGTAAAAAACAAAAAGTACTTACTAGAAGATGGAAACAACCAAGTCCATTTAAGCGAGCTCCTGAGTACAGGTTAGGTCGGGGTTAGGTGACAAATAAAAACACTTAATCTAGCATTAATGATTGTATATTACAATCTACAAAACACATGACAATAAGCACTCATTACATTCCTTAGAATTTACATCAGAAAACTAAAATATCTTACTTCAATTTCAAAAACCACTGCCCGTCAAAATAATTTATTTTTATTTAGAATTATTGTCTTTAATATTTAGACATTTAAATTCTCTTTAGAATTATTCTCTGTAATATTTTATAAGTTTATTTAATGACATTTCTCTTTTTTGGTTTCTGTTTTCTTTCTTACACACTCTCACACCACGGCCTGCTTAATACACATTTTCAACTACCTTTTTGGCATGGGAATTTTGAATTTATACTGATACGGGTCAGGTACCAATACAAAAATTTCAACAAAAATACATCAAATTAGGTATTTTTTCTTGTATTTATCTTAAAATGTACAGAATATGTATATATTCATCTATTTGAAACCTGCACGCATAAATTGACAATTATACAGTCTCACTACCTATGATCCAAATTTTGCATTCTGAAATACCCAATAAACCATTATTTTTTGGAAGAAAACCTAATCTAGTTTTTAAACAAAATTACAGCATTTTTACTGTATCATGAAAGATAACATTTCTAGATTTAACATTAATATTATTATTAATAACGCAACCCTATACAGTAGTCACTATGATCTGTAGATTCCTATAATGTTTGGTCTACACTATAGATATAGCAACATTGTTTTCAGTTTAACACCCAGTTTTATTTCTCTTAAACTAAATGTTTCATCTATACTATGATGAGGCATCCTCAGTGGTAGAATGTTATTGTGCTTAAATATTCTTCTGTTTATTGTATTTCTAGTTCTAAAATAATTTATTGTAATTTTTGGGTTTATTGGATGGGGAATGTTTTGTTGTAAATTATAGGCTTGTTTGTAGCATTGCGGGCAAAGTTCACTGTATAAATTTGGGGTTGAGCCACTGCGTAATCACAGTCTAGGCAAAACATTTGGTTTAAAGATAAATAAAACTACATGTGTTAAAAAAAAAAAAAAAAAAAAAAAAAAAACTGTTGTTATTCACGAAAACCACAAACGTTTACAAATGAGATTACACTGTAGATATGTTTACTTCCTGAATCCTGTGTATCATTTGCATACGGTTAGTCATTAGTTTCACTGCAAATACAATGCAGTTCTGAATGCTTTAATGCTGTGTAAATTTGTGCATTTAAACTAAAGTTTATTGGGAATTTTTTATGGTTGTTTTTGTGATGGAAATATCAGAAAACGTTTCTGCCATCTGTACTGTTCTGATTACAGCAAGAATCAAAAAAATTATTCACGGTAGTAATACTCAATTTAATAAAATAAAAAAAAAAATAGTTCATGTCTTAACTCAAACTGAAGATGTTACAGTATTACATTTAGTGGATGTAGTGTTTTCTCTTGCGGATGCTTGAGATTCTAAGTTTACAGGCACAGATTCTCCACCTAATTCTCCACATTGTGGAAGTTCTATACTACATGATAACAAATGGCAAACAATTTCGAACAACAGATCTCCACATACTTTTGTTTGAAACTTGTGAAGCTACCTGTGAAATGTTTCATGAGGATTTTCAAGAACATTTGTTAGGTTGAATGACATGCTTCTTTCAAGGCGGGTAGAATGTCACTTGAAGACAATGCTTGTTCACGATGGTCTTCGACTACCAAAATACATGAAGATATGGAAAAATCATTGGCATCAAAATCATCGTTTACCAGAATTTGTTCCAGCTGGGTGTTACAGTGAATTCTGACTTTTAATGATGTTTTGAGACACTTGAGAGAAAGTGTGTGGCAAAATAGATCAGAATTGTGTAGATAATAACATTGGCTCTTTCATCATGACAATGAACCTGTGTATAGTGTACACCTCCCTCAAAACAACACACAACACAATTTCTTACAAAGGAACATCATAGAAGGCATCAAAAGAGAAATGCAGGCAGTGCTGGACAGCCTCCAGGAAAGGGATTTTGTCAATGTTTTTGAAGAGTGTAAGAGGTGCTGGAATCTATGTATACACATCCAGGGAGACTATTTTGAAGGGCACTTATACAAAAGGCAAGCAAATTGTTTTTAAGGCCTAGTCCGAAAACTTTCCGGTATCATCTCATATCCATCCTACAGGTTCAAAGAGAAAGGTAGGGGAGTCAGGAAACTGAAGCACTGAAGCAAATAAATATGTAAAAATTTTTTTCAATACAGTGCAGAGTTACATACATACAATATGTTGTAATGACTATTACTTAAAGAATATGTATATTAGCAAAAGATCATAATTTACAAGTGAAGTTCAATTTTAGCTTTACAGCCTAGCATGGCATGACATTGTACAATAAATTATAAATTCATTACTGTACTACATATGTAAGAAGTACAGTTAGGAATAATACACTGTATTAAACAAGATTTTGGAAATGACAGTGTGTATTACAGAATACATTCATTATAACAGCATTTCATTTCTATCCTTACAGGCATGTTTGTTTTTATTTCTTTTATGAATTTGCTAACTGCTATAATTTTTATTGTTCGACTAAGCTTTTCGTCATCACTGACATCTTCAGGTCTTAAACAACCTCACTGACATCTTCAGGTCTTAAACAACCTCACTGACATCTTCAGGTCTTAAACAACAGTTTAAGTGATGACGAAAAGCTTTGTCGAACAATAAAAATTATAGTAGTTAGCAAATTCATAAAAAAAATAGTAAGGATAGCTGCTAATTTAAACAATACGAAGAATGTTTGTTTTTGTATTTTGTACCACAACATGTTAATTTCACAAAGATCCTAGTAGTTCTACAGTCAGGCCAGAAATAGAAGTTGACTGACCATGCAAATAGTGCAAGTGGCGTAACGCCTGCAGGGTAGGATTTACTTCCTGGACCATCCACCACCCCCTTTACAGTATTTATAACCGAGTTTGCTGCCACTTGCCATCCTCATTGTCACATAGACCTGAGGATACCCACTGTAATATAGGTGAAACATCTTACAAGATATTTCCAACATGGTCAGTACTGGAAAAAGACTTCAAATACAGAACAACACTGACTGTGGAAGCCTATGTGAGAATATGAAATTTTATGATACATCACATTATATACTTTTACTTTAGCCAAACAATGTAGTCTCTTATTACAGTGAATCCAAGAGTAGATTTATGTAATGTGTAATTACAAGTAAAATTACCATAACTTACATTTTTAACAATCAACTGCGTGGCTGCTTAAAATTTAATATATGTTGATGATTATATATGTCTTGATGATTCTATGCCCACTGAGTCATTTGTTCAAAGACTATCCCATTAAATAGTAGGCAATTTTCAAATACTGTAGGATAAAGCATAAGAAGGTTAATGTACAGGCTAATTACAACGATTAACTATATGAAGATATAGTTACCTGCTGGAGGCAAGTTGCTTTTCTGAAGAGAAATGCGTAATGCAGCTAAATTATAGTGCTTAAAAGGACAGCCATGCTGATCTCCTGGTGCAACCGAACTTGTTATTATTTTCATACAGCTGTGTGGATCATAATTTACTTTTTTGCCTTCCTTACCATAGTTATGCCTTATATTGTATGCATAATTTTTCTTCTCATACTGTAAACAGTAATACAGGTATTAGCTTAAATGTTTAACTTAATGATTCACAAACTGTGGTCCACAACAATGTTTCAAGGAACCCAGACACTTAAAAAAATGAGACATACTGCTAAATAAATATAATATATAAATTTTTTAAGCTAAAAAATCTTACTTTTAGATTTTAAATCATTAGTATAAGATTCCAGTGTTTTTAGTCAAACTAATTGTAACTGTAAAGTAACTTTAAATTAATAGATTTAATAATGTCTTACTGAGTATCAGATCTGTTTGTCAGCCAGACTGAATGGTACTGCTGTCTGCAATAACAACCATAAAAAATAACAAGCATAAAATATCTTAAGACGATAGTTTTACACAAAATTATAACTGACAGTTCATTAAAGTTAGTTTCTGAAATTTCAAGTAGCTGTCATTTGGTTATATGTTGATGTTGAGAATATACTAGAAAACTCTACATTCATTTTTAAGTAAGTGTACCTGTCATTGTAGAAGTGAAAGTTTGTATTGTGCGGTGGGAGGTCGAGCTGCCTGGGCGGGGCCTCAACCCGCACACATGTGCGTTTACTGTGAGAGTCTAGAAAAGTAATGTTCTCGAAGTTTTAAATAAAAGGAAAAATCTGGAAGCTGTTTTTCTATATAAATAGAGATGCACTCGACAAGTTCAGTTCAGTTTTAAATGTGTTCTTATAATGTGTATTTCGTGTGTACTTGCTACTAAACTGTTCCTTCAATAAAGCGTGTGTTTGCTCCTGTACTTAAATTATTCATTATTTTTACCCATACCTCAACAGGTTATGGGCCCAGTGGCATTTTAAAATCAGAGTGCAGTGTGTAATTGGAGTGCAAGTATAAAATATTTGTGCAAAAATGGAACCAAATATAAAAATTGAAAAACTTCGAGACAAAGATAATTGGCATCAATCAATTTCTTCGTAGTACGCACATTGATGGAAGAAGATGATGATGTGCTGGATGTTTGCGAAGGAAGATTAGCCGAGCCAGCTGCAGGTGCAGAAGATCGTGACACGTTGTTGGAAAAGTTCAAGAAGGCGGACAAAATTGCCAGAAAGTTAATTGTTACAACAGTGGAGAGAAAGCCTCTCGAATTTATAATGGGTTGTTCTACTGCCAAGGAGATGTGGGACAAATTGAATACAGCATATGATCTAAAATCTGATGAAAATCTGTCGATGATTCAAAAACAATTTTTTGAGTTTAAGTGGACAGAGAGTGAAAGTGTTACGTATAATATTTCAAAAATAGAACAGTTGGCTAGAAAAATGAAAAATCTCGGGGGAAAAATTGAGAAGACTATGGTGATGACTCGTGTTTTAACATCTTTGCCACAAAAGTTTAATCATTTTCATAGTGCTTGGGATTCGGTATCTGACGATAAGAAGAATCTTGAAAATTTGACTGAGCGCTTGATGGCAGAAGAATTTAGATTACAAGAGCAAAAGGAAGTACACGAAGAGACGACAGCGTTGCTAGCTAATCTGAAAATCGGTCATAAGGAACAGAAGAATGACTCTTATAAATATGAGAAGAATGATTTGAAACAAGAGCAGTGTTATAATTGTAGAAGACAAGGTCATTTAAAAAGGGACTGCTTCAGGTGTTATACGTGCAAAAGAAAAGGTCATAAAAGTAACAATTGCTTCATGAATAAGAATAATGGACAGTGAAGATGGTCGAATAATCAAGAAAGAAGTAACTCGTCTTCTGGACAGAAGAAATCAACATCGAGGATAGCACTAATAGTGACAAAGGCAGCTGTGGCAATCAGGATGATCTCTGGATTGTGGATTCGGGTGCGACGGATCATATGTCGAAGCATCGAGAATGGTTTTCAACGTTCGAAGAATAAACAACACCAGTCAGTGTAAGAATGGGCAACGGTATGACAATGTCTGCATATGGTAAAGGTAATATTGACTTTGAAACTTATAAAAATAGTGAACGAGTAGAAGGTACTATCTATAATATATTATATGTTCCTGATTCAATGTATAATCTGTTTTCTGTTAAATATGTGGGTAAAAGGGGTATAGATTATGAAATAACACAATGCTACGAGATGTACTTTAAAGCATGGTAATGAAATTCTTGTAACTGGTTCCGAATATGAGCCTGGTAGTTTGCTAAAATTAGACATTCAAACTTCAATTCCAAAAGAATGTAACGTGGTAGAACAAAAGAGTAGATCGAGCATTGCCAACGGTAATGTTTTACAATTATGGCACGAAAGGCTTTGCCATCAAAATGTAAAACATGTGAAGAATTTTTTGAAAAATCTAAATATAAAATTTACGGATGAAAATTTCTTTTGTGAAGGTTGCGCTTATGGCAAAAATCATAGATTGCCTTTTCACAAAAAGATCGATCGTGCCACTAAAACTCGCGAAATAATTTATACTGACGTTTGTGGTCCTATGGAAGTAGAGTCTCTCGGTAGAAAGTTATATTTCGTTTCTTTTAAAGACGATTTTTCAAGTTATAGAGAAATTCATTTTATTCAAGAAAAATCTGAAGTAATAGAAAAACTAAAATCATTTTGTATCGGGGTTGAGAATCAATTTGCAACAAATATTAAAGAAATTCATTTTGATGGTGGTAAAGAATACGATAATAAAGCTGTGATCTCTTTTTTAAATAGTAAAGGTATAAAATATTCGATTAATGTTCCATATACGCCCGAACAAAATTCAATTGCAGAGCGCGATAACCGAATCATTGTAGAGGCTGCTCGATCAATGTTATACTCAAATTCAAACTTACCTCTATTAATATGGGCAGAAGCAATGAATACTGCTGTACATGTAATTAATAGAACAGGCCCAACAAAACAAAATAATCAAATTCCTTACGAGTTATGGAATGGAAAAACAGCTACTGTTGATAGATTTAAAATATTTGGAACCATGTGTTATGTACATATATCAAAAGAAAAGCGTAAGAAACTTGATAAAAAAATCGATGAGGGGTTATCTGGTCGGATATCATAAGGATTGTAAAGGTTATCGTGTATATGTTCCGGAAGTGCGAGATGTCATTATAAGTAGAGATGTACTTTTTAAACCTGAAAGAGTATTAGCTGATTCAATTATTTTGAATTCTTTGAACAATAATAATAAAGAAACTGAAGAAAATGAAATTATAACTCCTAAAAATAATGAACTTTTACTTAAAAATGAATCAAATGAGTTTGAAGAAAGAGAACCTTTACAATCTTCAAATAGCGATAACAATCAAACTGATGACAATTGCACGATAGAACAAAATTAAAACCTACAGAATATTATGGATGTCCGATCACGTTTATTGCTGAAAAGTTGCCATCTAATTATAACGAAGCAATTACAAGTAAAGAAAAAGATAGTTGGCAAGCTGCAATGCAGGACGAAATGAACTCTTTGTATGAAAATAAGACATGGGTATTAGTGGAAAACCCAAAAGATAAAAAGGTGATTAACAATCGTTGGGTTTTTGTGAAGAAGCTCAATCCAGATGGTACAGAACGTTATAAAGCGCGGTTGGTTATTAAAGGTTATTCGCAACAGAAAGATATAGATTATAAAGAAACTTTTAGTCCGGTTGTTTGCTTTGATACAATAAGATTGATACTTAGTATTTCTGCTCGTGAAAATTTACATATCGGTAAATTTGATATAAAAACGGCTTTTTTATACGGTGACTTAAAGGAAGATATATATATGAAACAACCTGAAGGTTTTGATGATGGAAGCTCACGCGTTGTGACGTAGCGAGGCGAAGATCTGCTCTCGGCGCCAGCCGAGACGTGACACGAGAAGGCGAGGCGACCCAATCAAGGATCAGCAGCAGCTTGATTGGCCTCGACGTGACCATCTAACGTGCTCGAGGCGAGCCAACCAGGGACCAGCGGCACTCTGATAGGTTCGTGGCACACGACCTGTCAGGGCATAAAAACAGCGCCGCTAGAAATTTTGGCGCACTCCATTGGACGTCGTCAAGCCAGCTGGAAGAAAAGGAAGAAGGAAGAATGGAGAACACAGGAGAAGCAGTGATGGACATCGACTGGGACAGCAGCGGGCTCTACATACCGCTGCCGAAAGAAGAGAACCGCAGCACGCCCGGAACAGCGGACGCAGCCGCCGAACATCACAGCGCGGCTCGGGCAGCGTACGCAAATGATTTAGCGTACCCGACAAACGGTCCTTTTAAGGGCCTAAAAAACTATAGTGTGTACGATTGGCGCCATTTGTCCTGTGACAGCGTATGTAAATTAATGAAAAGTTTATACGGCTTAAAACAAGCACCAAGATGCTGGACTGAGCACTTCACTAATTTTCTTGTAAATTTAGATTTTTGTCAAAGTACGGGTGACCCATGTTTATACATATATAACAAAAAAATAATAAGATCTTGTTAGCAATTTATGTTGATGATGGACTTATTGCAGTTTCAAATGAAAGTTTGATTGATAAATTGTTGAATGATTTGAGTAAAAAATTTAAAATTACTAGTACTAAAGAAGTTACTAATTATCTTGGAATGGAAATTTGTAGATTGAATGATGGGTCTGTTTTCATTCATCAAAGTACTTATAGTAACAAAATCTTAGAAAAGTTTAATATGTCAGAAGCTAATATTGTATCCACGCCAATTGATTGTAATCATGATGAATATTTATCAAAAACTATTGTAAGTAATGTACCTTATCGTGAAGCTGTCGGCAATTTGATGTTTTTGCAAATTGTAAGTCGTCCGGACATAAGTTCTAAATGTTGTATCTAGAGTTTTAGACAAACCAAGTGTAGCTCATTGTCAATTGTTAAATGAATTTTACGTTATCTAAAAGGTACGATTGATTTTGGATTACTATATTGTAAGGATGGCAACTTTAAAGCTTATAGTGATCCTGATTATGCTAGCGATACAGTTACACGTAAATCAAACTTCTGGCGTAGCTTGTATGTATGCAAATGCTGCAATTATTTGGCGAAGTAAGAACCAACAATCTGTATCATTATCAACAACCGAGTCAGAATTTGTAAGTGCAGCATTAGCAACAACTGAAATAATGTGGTTAAAGAAGTTATTTAATGAATGCGATTGTAAGACTGATAAATATGGTTTATATATAGATAATATGAGTGCATTAAAACTTATAAGTAATCCTGAATTCCATCAAAGGACAAAACATATTGATGTGAAATATAATTATGTACGTGACTGTTTTCAAAATGGAGAAATTGATGTACATTATGTTAAAAGTGATGAACTTACGAAAGCTTTGTCAAAACCAAAATTTGTTTATTTAAGATCTAAACTTGGACTTAAGAGTAAAAATGAATTTTTTTAAATTAATGTGATTGTGAGAATGTAGAGTTTTAGGGAGGGTGTTGAGAATATACTAGAAAACTCTACATTCATTTTTAAGTAAGTGTACCTGTCATTGTAGAAGTGAAAGTTTGTATTGTGCAGTGGGAGGTCGAGCTGCCTGGGCGGGGCCTCAACCCGCACACATGCGCGTTTACTGTGAGAGTCTAGAAAAGTAATGTTCTCGAAGTTTTAAATAAAAGTAAAGATCTGGAAGCTGTTTTTCTATACAAATAGAGATGCACTCGACAAGTTCAGTTCAGTTTTAAATGTGCTCTTGTAATGTGTATTTTGTGTGTACTTGCTACTAAACTGTTCCTTCAATAAAGCGTGTGTTTGCTCCTGTACTTAAATTATTCATTATTTTTACCCATACCTCAACAGTTGAGACTGTGGAATGTACTCAATGTAGATACATAGGTAGGGATCCTAGTATTCTCTTAATGGATTTCCCACATTTTTTTTTAAAGGACTGAACAGTTGATCTTTTGTAAAACACATTTTTGAGGCTACACTTCCAACACTTTCTCTTATTTTAGGCAGTATTATGTTTTAGTTAAATTTCTATAATGTTCTACAATGATAATGTGGTTATTTACTTTGTCTATAAATAAAAAAATGTATTAAAAAAGTAGTATGTACTTCTACTTTACAAACCCCAAGCAATATACTACTCAAAATAAGGAGAAACACTATACTGAACTCTAACTGTATAAGAGACTCGTTTTTAATGTAATTAATTTTTTTCTATTTAATAGATGCTCTATTTAACCAATCAGTTCTACTCAACTTGTGATAGGCATGAAAGAAGTAACTTTTCAAAAAATTGTTTAAAGTGAATGCAGTTTTTCAAAATTTTGGTTTCGTGAGACGGATTTTGTATATTTCTTATAAAAGTAAAATTGATATGGATTTTATGCATCTGCATCTACTTTAGGCCAGGTATACACAGGAATCCCTAAAATAAAGTTTTTGCATATTCATCAGTTTCATAAAATTTGTTTTTGTAAATTTCTTTTTTTCTTGTAGATACTACATGTTTACGCTGAACTTAGATTTGCAGCATATGTATAAATTGTGACCACAGTGACAAATACCTGCTCCAGTGCTAGACTGAGTTAATCACAGAGAGCCATCTAATATGTTTGCCACAAACACCTGGCGGGAACTGGGAGTGCTCACAGTAAGCCAATCACAGGTAGAGACAGAAGATGAAGCGAAGCCCATTGACTGGGACAGAAGTAGGCTCTACATCCCACTGCTGAGTGAAGAGGATGGGGCACAGAACCAACAGCAAGAAGAGCCACTGAACGTCACACAGCGGCTCGCACAGAACACTCACTACCGCATCTGCAACTAGCTTCCTCAACCTAGGTCCTTTTAAGGACCACAAATATGTGTGCGATACTTGATTGGCACCATTTGTCATCTGACAAAATACAAAGAATGCAGTTTTTCTAAATTTCACAGCTGTCAGAGAATTAGCAACAGGAATTATCTGTCACGGTAACTACTGAGCAGTATCTTGTAACTCTGTCACAAACTGCTCAACAGAACTTCATAATTAAAGTTAGCACAGTAATCACAAGTAGTATCCATACCAATATATTGTTACGACAGTCTACTTGATCATCGTAGGTACAGTGGAAACAAAATACAAGACACCAATTAAGTCACTAATCACCAGCTTTAATTTTCACAGTTAAACAGTTCGTAATTAACAACAGTCTCTTATAGCAAATCAAATAAAAATTGTTCACACGCAAATAAATTTCAACTAATATTAAAACACAATTGTATTACAATATACCGTCCGATTATAAAACACAACACTTAACTAATAACCACTTGAACGCACACAGTAATATTGCTTGTAATCGCGTGACAATAACTCTCGAACCGCACTGTCAATATATCGCACTAATACTGAACTGAACGTTGTTGAGTACAGGTATTTATAGCCGCCGAAAATCTAGACGATTCCACATACTACGTATTACCTTTAAACTACGACATAATTGCTTGCGGCCGTGACACAGTGAGAGCAGCCACGTGAATTCTCGCACCGTCTGGAAAATGCATCGACAAGCACGTACGCCACATGCGTTACATCGAGATTCTTCTGGCACATTCAACAAACACATAGATTGTTCTGTGATGTCGTAACACTGCCCCCTCCTTAAGCCTGTTCGTCCCGAACTGGTAAACCGTCTCTGAAGTAATAGTTGACCAGGCGATCTAGGTGGACGTCCTTGCGAAAGATAATTCTCCGATTCTTCGAATTCAGTCTCGTGTGATCTGAACATCAATTTCCGAGGAATACGAGACTTCCGCTCAACCGCTAGTTTTGCTGGAATCACTCCCGTTGCGCCATGTACTGATGACCTAAACACCACTGACTGATCCAAGTTTGTTTGGTTCTCGTCTACAACCTATTGCGTAACCTCATCTTCAGCCACTTTGCCCTCAGGCACTTCTATCAGCTCAGGAACAAGCAAGAGTTTTGTCTCGACACCCATAGTTGGCTTTCCAATCACTTCTTTTGTCGTTACACTTATTTGTATTTCCTCTGCTAGTTCTTCCTCCATTTCCGCTTGGAATAGGGAGGGTTCCTCTTGACCAGACCTGTTGACCTTTTCTTCGACTAATGCCACTCGCTTAATCGAATGGTTGGTAGACCCTGTCATTTTAGCCATGCAAAGCTTTATCTTCTCTTGGCCAACCTTCAGGACATTCTCTCTTAAATCCACAACGAATCCGTAGGCATTCATAATGTCCGGGCCAAGAATCACTTCATCGACAATGTCTGCAACGAGCATTTGGTGGCTACACGTACGTCTACCTTTCCTAGCACCTTGATGGGGCTTCCAGTCACAGTCTGTATTGTACAAGAGCTAATTAGAGGCTGACGGTTGCTGACTAAGTCAGGGCGCACAATGGACACTGTTGCGCCCGTGTCAACTGTAAATGATGTTGGTTTACCTTCCGCAAATCCATTAACAATCAAGTTTCCACTGGTGTTATGTAGCGTGGAAACTGTGTGCTGTTCTGAGGCTTTACTTCTCCAATTGGTGCGATCACTCTCTTCTCTCGGTATCTTCTTCTCCCAACAGTCTACCTGTAGATGACCACGTTTTCTACAGTTATAACATTTCGGTCTTCTGTCTTTTTCGAATCGCTGTGACTCTCTTGAATTTCTGAATTGTTTGTCCGACAACATTTTTTTCTGCACCCATCGTAACGGCACTGTGATACAGGGATCTTCTGACTGCAGTGTGATGGCACACACTCATTAATGTAGCAGGACGCTGATTTGGCAGCTTCAAACTCTAGGGCGTGAACAAGAGCTTCTGAGCTATTTCGGTGCCTTGTCATTCGTAACACTTGCTGAAGTTCACAATCTTCGATGCCAACAATAAATGTCTGCACCACAAACCTTATTTGGAAATCTTCTGTTGCTTCAGGATAGGCCAATCTAATCAATCTGTCGATACTTGCTTCAAACTCTTGAAGGCTCTCCCCGGAATGTTGTCGTCTTGTTCTCAACTGAGCGTAGTACACATCTCGCAAATGTTTATCACTGTAGTGTAATTCCAGAGCTTTTATCAATTCGGCATAGGTGATTTGGCTGTCAGGTGGCACTTTCTGTAGTAGTTCTGCCGCGGGTCCTTTTAATGAGAGAACGAGTGAAACTGCCTTGTCTTTCTCTGTCCAATTATTTGCACATGCAGCAGCTTCAAATTGGCGGAGGTACGTTGCCCAGTGACTGCTTCCATCAAAGGTTGGAGCTTTGACATGAGCTGTCCCTACTGCAGGCAAAGTTACTTTCGCTATTGACTTATTTTCTGCGACTTTTTCTGTCTTTATCATTGGTACACTCTGTTCACAAAGTTGTTTTGGTTGTAACTTCAGGCACTACTCGACTTCATTTTTAATCTGCTCTTTTATATTTGTAATCGAGTCTTCTATTTTTGTTGACATAGCTTTTTCCACACTCGTGACTGATTTTTCTACTTTAGCTATTTTATTAAACACGATTCTTCAACACTCGAGACAGATTTTTCTACTTCAGCTATTTTTAATGTCATTGATTCTTGTACCTCGGATATTTTAGTAACTTGCTTAGTAAGCTCACCTCGTAGGAGACCCAATTCTGCAGCGGTTTGTTCTTGTGTCTGCTTTTGCTCCTGTATTAACTCCTTGATGTCTTCTGTTTCACGCTTCCGTTCTTCTTTTTGTCTTTCTTCTGTTTCCAGCATTAGTGCTTTCTGACGTTCCTCAGCCTCTTCTCTTTCCTGCCTGCGTTTTTCATCCTGTAGTTTTTCTGCTTCTTCCGCCTCCTGTCTGCGTTACTCATCCTGTTGTTTTTCTGCTTCTTTTCTTTCTTGTCTTCGTTCTTCTTTTTGTCATCTTTCTGGTTCTTCCTGTGTCTGCCACAGCAGCGTTTGGAAAGCTTCCATCATCTGACTTGCACCCACTGTTTTCCGATTAATTACGAATTACACTTGTCTTGTACAAAGTGTCCACTGTTAATCGTTCTATCCTACTTCTGACACCACTGTTACGATGGTCTACTTGATCGTCGTAGGTACAGTGGAAACAAAATACAAGACACCAATTAAGTCACTAATCACCAGCTTTAATTTTCACAGTTAAACAGTTCGTAATTAACAACACAGTCTCTTATAACAAATCAAATAAAAATTTAATAATATATATAATACTTTCACTTTTGAACTTACTATTGTCACTTCCCAAACGTTTCAAGATGTTGTTTCTCTTCTTCAGTGGGTTGAGTACTAACTGTCGATTACAGAATAACCGTTACGGAATGGAGTGTGTGGTGGGGGTTGATGGTGGGAAGGGATTGGCGCTGAGGTTCGAATTATGTGTGTGGATCAGTGTGTCAAATAGTGTATGTGATTTGTAATGTATCTGTTCATTTAATATGTTGTTTGGTTGTAGTGTGTGATATCTGTATATTTCAAATTGTTCAGCTGTGTTTAGTTTTCTACTTTTTGGTAAGTAGTGTAATATTTCCATGTTGTGTTCTATGTTTGTGTAGCTGTGGTTTTCGTTATGTAAATGTGTGGCAAATGTGGAATGTATGTAGTTTGTGATGAGAGCTTTTAAATGTTCAGAAAACCTGGAAGAAAAAGATTTTCCCGTCTGGCCGATGTAGAATTGTTGACAATCATTGCAATTTAATTTGTAAACCCCTGTTTTGCTGTATGTGTCAGTGTCTTTGTTAGTATTGTTTATGTGTTTTCTAATGGTGTTGTTGGTTCTGTAAGCTACTTTATAATTTTGTTTCCTAAATGTGTTTGCAATTTTATGTGTATTGGAATTGTAGTATGTAAGTGTTATGTATTTACTGGTTGTGTGCTGTTGGTCAGATGTGTTTTTCTTTTTGTGTTGAGGATTCGTTTGTGTAGTTTATTTATTAATTCGGGGTTGTATCCGTTTTTGACTGCTATGTATTTAATTGTGTTTAATTCATCTTGGTAGTCATGTGTGTTTAGGGGTATTGACGTGAGCCTATGGAGCATGTAGTTCAAAGCTGCATGTTTGTGTTGAGTTGGGTGGTTGGATGTGTTGTGTATGACCATGTCTGATGTGGTGGGTTTTCTGTATATTTTGTATGTGTGTGTGTTGTTTGTTTGTTTGTTGTTTGGTTTACAAACAGAAAACCCTACACATCAGACATGGTCATACACAACACATCCAACCACCCAACTCAACACAAACATGCAGCTTTGAACTACATGCTCCATAGGCTCACGTCAATACCCCTAAACACACATGACTACCAAGATGAATTAAACACAATTAAATACATAGCAGTCAAAAACGGATACAACCCCGAATTAATAAATAAACTACACAAACGAATCCTCAACACAAAAAGAAAAACACATCTGACCAACAGCACAC
This sequence comes from Magicicada septendecula, assembly GCA_034769895.1. Classification (NCBI taxonomy): domain Eukaryota; kingdom Metazoa; phylum Arthropoda; class Insecta; order Hemiptera; family Cicadidae; genus Magicicada; species Magicicada septendecula. Next base: position 141,696,346 of record CM068371.1, read on the forward strand.
AACCCAGTAAATACATAACACTTACATACTACAATTCCAATACACATAAAATTGCAAACACATTTAGGAAACAAAATTATAAAGTAGCTTACAGAACCAACAACACCATTAGAAAACACATAAACAATACTAACAAAGACACTGACACATACAGCAAAACAGGGGTTTACAAATTAAATTGCAATGATTGTCAACAATTCTACATCGGCCAGACGGGAAGATCTTTTTCTTCCAGGTTTTCTGAACATTTAAAAGCTCTCACCACAAACTACATACATTCCACATTTGCCACACATTTACATAACGAAAACCACAGCTACACAAACATAGAACACAACATGGAAATATTACACTACTTACCAAAAAGTAGAAAACTAAACACAGCTGAACAATTTGAAATATACAGATATCACACACTACAACCAAACAACATATTAAATGAACAGATACATTACAAATCACATACACTATTTGACACACTGATCCACACACATAATTCGAACCTCAGCGCCAATCCCTTCCCACCATCAACCCCCACCACACACTCCATTCCGTAACGGTTATTCTGTAATCGACAGTTAGTACTCAACCCACTGAAGAAGAGAAACAACATCTTGAAACGTTTGGGAAGTGACAATAGTAAGTTCAAAAGTGAAAGTATTATATATATTATTAAATTAATAAGTGAACGAAGAGGATGCAACAACAAGATAATTTTAAATAAAAATTGTTCATACACAAATAAATTTCAACTAATATCAAAACACAATTTATTGTATTACAATATACCGTCTGATTATAAAACACAACACTTAACTAATAACCACTTGAATGCACACAGTAATATCACTTGTAATCGCGCAACAATAACTCTCGAACCGCACTGTCAATATATCGGACTAATACTGAACTGAACGTTGTTGAGTACAGGTATTTATAGCCACCGAAAATCTAGACGATTCCACATACTACGTATTACCTTTAAACTACGACGTAATTGCTTGCGGCCGTGACACAGTGAGAGCGCCCGCATGAATTCTCGCACCATCTGGAAAAATGCATCGACAAGCACGTACGCCACACGCGTTACATTGAGATTCTTTTGGCACATTCGACAAACACGTAGATTGTTCTGTGATGTCGTAACAATATAATATTGTGATGTTATTCAATTTTGTTTCTTCTGCAAGTAGTGTAACATGTATTTATTTTATTATTCAATTTCTCCATATCTATAATGCAGTGGAGACTCAATTTAATGATATCAATGGCAGGACACATGCGGATGGGAACGTGATATTGATGTGTACCAAATCTTTGTGGACTTCAGGCAAGCGTATGACTCTATTAATAGAGACAAACTCTACACCATAATGCAGGAATTTGGAATACCAGGCAAGCTGGTAAGATTAACGCAAGTGACCATGCAGCAGACTGAAGCCCAAGTAAAGGTGGATAGCCAACTAACTGAACCCATAAAAATTACACGAGGACTAAAGCAAGGAGATGGGTTAGCCCCAACACTATTTAATATTGCATTGGAATATGTAATTAGAGGCTCATCAATAAATAGCTCCAATCTGTTAACAAATAAAACTGTACAGATAGCCGCATATGCAGATGACATTAACATCATGTCAAGACAGATCACGGCAGCTAAAGAAATATTTATAGAGCTTAAAAACAAAGCCAAGGAAGTTGGGCTAGCCATAAATACGGGTAAAACAAAAATGCTTATCCAAACAAGAAGGGACCAGGTTCATAACAACATTGAGATAGAGGAGGACACAATTGAAGTGGTGGACAATTTCACGTATCTCGGAGCGAATCTAGCAAAGACTGGATCAGAGGAGCCGGAGATCCAAATACGGACCACCATGGCTAACAAGGCATACTTCGCATTGCTGCCATCATTTAGGTCTGGGGATGTGAATAGGGAAACAAAAATGAAAATATATAGGACTGTCATCAGACCGGTGCTATGCTATGGGTGTGAGGCATGGACAATCACACAGAAAACAGTCGACATAGTAGACACCTTTGAAAAGAAAATCCTCAGACGTATTATAGGCCCAATACAAGAAAATGGCTCACGGAGACTGAGATACAACAAAGAACTGTATCAAATATTGTAGCATGACAGATAACGCCAATAATTCTGAATGTTAGAATGATCATGAAATAAGATAAAAACATTTTAAAATCCGAGAAAGCAAAATAAAAAATTAATTAAGAACCACCGTGAAGTACAATCATAGATTAAAGAAAAAGTTTCATTTAAAACCAATATTACAAAGAGTGATGAGTAAGAGTTTTGAGTAAACTGCAAAACTAAAGTTAAAAAAGGTAATACCCAGGTAGGATAGGAGTAGGTAAAGAAGAAACCCAAAACATGACAACATCCACTATAAGAAAAGGAAATACTTTTATAAGGAACACGAAAAATAGAAGAAACCAGAACAAGACAGCATCCACAAGAAGGAAGAGTGCTTTTATAAAAAAAACCAAACCCCAAAAGAAAGTGATAAAAATAAATAAAATGAAAGTATAACAAAAAATATCAAATTTAGAAACTATGTAAAATAAATGTAAGCCAAAAGTGTATAAAGTAAGAATTGAAAGTGAATCAATGTGAAATAATTATAATGCAAAAAACAAACCTTCATTACCTTCTATAAATAGATTTCTTGATTTTAATAAAACTATAAAACTAATTAGAAATAAAATCAAAGAATAAAAAGGAATCAGTGCAAGTTTTTGTGTTGTATTAAATAAACCAAATGTGTCAATACTGAAGTTCACAAACTAAGTAAATTGTGAAATAATACAACTTTGTAAAGTGCTTATTTTGTGTCCATGAATAATAATAAATAAAGTATTATCATGACAGATAATACAGGAGTTTCTAAATAATAGCTGCCACTCTTTATTTACAACATTCCTTAGAATTACAGTAAATAAAGAAAGAGCAGGCATATAAAAAGTGAAGTGAAGAATCATTACTACAAATATCAAACAAAAAAAAACAGCTAAAAACTGAAAACGAACCTAGTGTAAGAAATAGTGTATATGAGAGAAGTAAAGAAATGTTTTGTTTATTTAGAATAAGTTTAAATAGCTCAAGGATAAAATATCTAAGAGTACAATCCTTTTAATATAAAACTTTTATTATGAAAATGTTTATTGTGTTTCAAAAATAATTAATCCAGAGTAAAATGTCTGAGTTTGAAAGACTATTGTTAATTTCAATCATGTGTTATGAATTAAGAGTATAATCTATATACTAATTGTTATTTTGTTAAAATAAGAAAATGTTAATCAATATTATATTATAATAGAAAGTCAGAGAGGGTATAAACAAAAATATTATTTAAAAACTTTGTATGTAAAAACTGTTAGAAATCTAGGCCAAATGTTAAAACTAAACAGCATTAAAATTAAGGAATTAAGTACAGAGAAACAATTAAACTGATGGAATTTATATAAGGTAAATCAGTCATAGAGTCATGTAATTGGAACTATAAGTAAGGAAGATTTTGTAAAAAGATAGTGAGAATTATTGTTAAAAATGCAAATGAAAAAACTGAAAATTCTAAGAGGGGAGTTACATATTAAGGTATAATATTTAAAAAGAGAACCACTTAATCTAATTACAAGAAATTAAGGGAAGATAAACCTTTTATATCAATCTGAGATTTAATACAATCATTAATATAACATGTAAAATGGCAACATTTTGGAAAAGGACAGGAAGTGAATTTTAAAACTTATAATTTTCAAAATGAAGTAAAAATGTAATTTTACATCAAAAACCTAGTAAAACTACCTTATTTGGTATCAAATCAAACAGAATGAACTGAAGAAGAAGATTATGTGTTTAGTAATTAATAAATTTAAATAATAACAAAAATATTTTCAGTTATATAATGTCAAAATTTCAAATGCACAGGATGCAAAAAATTTTGAAACAATGGATTGCCAATATTAATTTGGCTAAGACTTTATGAGAAGACGAAGAATGTGAATTAGTTCATTATTAGATGTCGAATAGTACACTTAAGACGAGCTCTTTGTCAATTTTAACCTAATAACTAAAACAGAAATGGTGTATATGCGACAAGCCTAGCCTAAAGTGAAAAACGCGAGTTTTGTAAAAAATACATTCTAAACGGAAAATCAGTGAAACAAACACCTACGAACATTAAATTAATACGAAACAGAACAGAACACCAGTGAATATAACATTTAAACGATTAAAACAGTAATAACACACCACGAAACACAAGTACAATTTTCGACCTAACTGACGAAAGTGAAATTAACTTAACACTACACAATTTTTCGAAGTGGACCACTAACACTCAACCAGAAACACTACACAATAACCAGAAGGAAGAATCGCAGGTACATGAACGAAAATTCATAGGGAAAGCAGCTTTTATTGGACGCAGAAACAGTGAGGTGAGTTCGTCTTTCAACTGCACTCGAAGCGGCCATCTTTCTTCCCACAATCCAATGCGACTCTGTCGGTGAAGCTGAATGGTTTGAAAATTTTTACTCACTGTTATATACTAAATGTCATATATGTACTTTTAATTTTTAAGCTGATATATATTGTAATGTTATACTTTTCATACTTTGCCCTTTTTCTCTGACTATATCTAAAATAACTGTTAAAAGAACCCAAATATAAATAATTGTACGAACTATTGAAAAATACCCTGAGAATTGATTAATCAATCGATAGAAAATCGATATAATAACCACTTGTTAATAAAATACCTTATTTACTACAAAATTGAATATTATTTATTCCTAAAAGATAATTAGCATAATACGTAATTTTAATTGAGCTAACTACCAGAATTTCACCACCTAGAAGGAAAATAACCTACAAATAAGAAAAGTTCACACATCAATTGTTCTGGGAGACAATTCTATTAACTGGTGAAGGAATTTTAAAAATACAGAAAAGGATTTAATTCTTTTAAAACAAATAATAAAAAGTGCTAAACACCACCGAACATAATTAAAAAATTAATATTTAATTAATTTAATAAACAAAAATTTTTTATAAACAAACTAATTAACATATTAAGGTAATTTGTTACACATTGGCGACCAACTGAGGGGCTTTAATTGGTGATTGATAGGCCACTATAACTTGCCCAATTACTAATTTAAGCTTGGCAGCAGTTATAAAGTCAGAAGAAAGGGAAAATGCAACGTCGAGCAACCTCGAAGAAACAGGCGGCGGAGGCCGAAAAGGAAATTGAAATCAATATGGAAGACAAAGAGGCGACGCCAGTGGAAGACGTGGAAAGATTATTAACTCCAGTGGAACCTAAACAGCCTGCAACACCAGAGCAACAACCTTGAACACCAACGCCAACAGGGGAGGTCAATCTCCAGGAGAAAGGACTAGAGAGATCCCAAACAACAGAAGATACAAAGTTGGACAAAATGATGGAGATGATCCTACGAGAATTCAAATCCACAAAGGAGGAAATGAATAAGAAAATGGATTCCACAAAGGAAGAATTGAGTAAGAAAATGGATTCCACACAGGAAGAATTAAAGGAAACCAATAGGAAAATGGATTCTACGAAAGAAGAAAATAGTAAAGAAAGGAAGGAAGACAACCAGTCCTTGAAGGAAGAATTGAGTGAAATAAATAAAAACATAGAATCCAAGATGGAGGAGAATGGGAAAAAGTTAGAAGAATTGAAAGAGGACAACCAGTTGTTAAAAGAAGAATTCAAATCAACAAAGGAAGAGTTCAAAACAACCAAGGAAGAATTGGGTAATAAAATTGAAGAAAACAGGAAGAAGATGGAAGAGAAGATGGAAGAAAACCGTAAGAAGATGGAGAGCGACAACCAACAGTTGAAGGAAGATAACAAGAAGATGGAAGAGAAAATGGAGGAGAAGTTGGAAGAATTGAGGGAGGATAACCAACTATTAAGAGAAAAGTTAAGGGAGGTTAACCAAGAAAATCTGGACAAGTTAGACGAAAGGATGGAGTTGTTGAGAGAAGAAATGAACAAGGAACTCAACGATAATAAGGAGTACACCAACAAGAAATTAGAAGAAGAAACCATAGTAATCAAACAACAGATCATGGACATTGACGAAAAATGTAATCAGACCGAGAGGGAAGTACAGGAATTCAAGGAAGTGGTAAACATCAAGTTTACTAATATTGAAGAGCATAGTCGCAGGAAAGTGGAAGAACACCGGAAGGAAACTCAGGAAGAATTCGGGAAGGTACGGAGTCAAGTCGCGGAAAGGTGTGACGGAATGGAAGAGGCTATGACCAATATCACGGGTCAAGTACGGCAGAGCCAAGAAGAAATGGAAGTCTTGAGAAATCGACCCACGAATTTTACCGGGATACCCATCAATGAAAACCGGGAATGGCTGAATTTCCGGCAGTACAAGAGAAAACCAATGGAGTTCCTGGCCCGGATAGAAGAATACTTCGCCAAACATAGAGGGAGCAGGTGGAATAATAACCGGGCGATATTGGACAAGTCGTTCAGGGAAATGACCGACAACTGGTGGATGGCGAACCGAAGCGAGATTGCGGACTACCAACAGTTCAGGAACCTGTTTAAATCTAAATATTGGTCAGAAACAACTCAGAACCTGATACGAGATAATATTTGCCATGGACGATACAGGGCCCAACTAGGAAGCACCATGACGGCCTATTTCTTAGGGAAGGTGTGTCTGGCAAAACATCTAGACCCGGCAATACTCGAAGAATGCCTAGTGAACAAGTTATCCTATCACTACGACGAAGATATTATCAGAGCAAGGAGAGGTAGCCAGATTAAAACAGTGCAGGCCATGACTGAGTTACTGGAAAGCTATGAAAACGAAGAATACTACCGTCAGAGTAGAAGGAGGAACGATAGACCAGAGGTGAGAAGTAACCAGTACCCCAGTAACGGTAATAACTACCAAGGAAACTGTAACCAGCAGAATAGTTACAACGGCAAAAATAACCCGCCGAACAATAATAATAACTTTAATAGCAATCAAAATAGTAATAGGAACAACAACCAATACCCAAATAACCGTAATAATTATTATCAACCCCCTAACAATTCCTATAGTCAGAGAAACCCCTACCCGGTAATACTGAACGGTATTATCAAAACAATAGAAATTATAATGCTAACTATAACAATAATAACAGAGTTTCCCGTCCACGAGTTAATTTTATAAGAGCTGAATATCGTGGGCCAAGAAGATACAACCGTCAGTGAAGGAACAGCTTCCACGATGGAGATCATCGGCGAAGAAGTGAAGAACGTGATGGTCTGAGGTATGAACAACATAGAAGGAGTACCAGCCTAGATGATCCTGGCCGACAACAAAACCGTGAACAAACGTTCGAACAGAATACAGAGCGGCAGGAACCGACACAAGGTTTACAGAACGACGCCTCGGTCAATCCGAATACCAACGAAGAAAACGGTAATTTAAACGGGAGGAGGCAGTGATAGACTATGTACCACCACAAAATGTTACATAACCTAGACATTCACCAGAAGGGTAAATAAGTACGCTGAAAGAATAAAAGTGAATAATTTATGATGAAAGTAGCAAAGAAGAGAAGGACCAACAAAGAAGAAAGAAGAAGAAGAAGAAGAATCCCAAGAAGCAGTGATGAATACACTGCATGACACTACAACAAATACTATGACTGACTGACTAACTAATGGACATGCCAAGTTCACTATAAGCTGTCAAACAAGCCAGTCAATGACATGAATATAATGTCATGTGTCAGATAAACCAATTAAATAATGACGAAAATAATGTAATATCAGTAACAGCATTCTGGCTGAAAATAAAGGAACCATGACCAGTAAATGACAGAGCCTATGACTAGATTAGCTATGGCCACAATGTAAATTAAAACTAGCATTACAAACCCAGATGTAATATTAGTGAGTAAAGGTAGTTATAAAAGGAAACCTTATATGGATGAGTAACTTCCTTATTATACAAAATGTAACTAGTAACAATTATTAAAGCATAAACATATGCTAAAAAACATGTCTGGACCATGTCTAAACAAACGTTTGTCAGTAAATTAATAAGGAGGAAGGACTCCTAGTGAACATAAAATTTACTGAACAATCAATATAACTAAAGATAATATGAAATATCACCACTCAATTGTTAATGGATAACGTTAAATTGAGTAGGCCAAACGAAATGTAATTAGGAATAAGGATTTTCGATAATACTGTATCGCCTTAATTATGTTAAGATTTAATATTGTACAGTTATAAATAGCTATTAAGTATAATCACAGATGTGTTAGTGTTCAAACAAAGACGTTATAAAGAAAACGCAATGTGAAACACTAAATGTCAAAAGATAGGGAATGCTCGCATTATCCATCGCTAGCAGACGACAGTGAGAAACCGGGGTTTCTAAACATTCTTTATGAGCATTGTCAAAGAAAACAAGGTTAAACCCTGTGTTAAGCCACATCAAATTGAAGCCCATAAACTAAACTTTAATTTGATGGTAATAACCTCGCGATCGAAACTATAATAAGTGCGTAGTGCGCGTTAGCATCAGTTATTGTTAAAAAGTAAGAAATTGGTTGGGTAAAACCAACAACAACGACAGTTGTCAACAACGTTCGCCGGACAATGGTTAAAAAACAATACGTCATTTTGTAACGTTATCAGAACCAATCAGAAGAGAGATTATTAAACGATCTTACCGCCTAAGCCCTATGAAGCGAGGGGGTATATAATAAAAAACGGAGAGAATTCGTTACACTTTTTGTCATCACCTCGAGCGAGACAGTTGTCGCTCGTCACCGCAATATTTTTTAATAACTGAAATTAGTACAACAATAGTAAACCGTTTAAAATTTTCTTCAAGACATTCAACGACACTGCAATTTACTACAAGGAAGTGCTTCAAAAGTAAAGTGAATATTTTAATTTGTGCGTGATTTTAGAATGAGAGAGAGAGTTTTATAATCAGTATTTAACATAGCCCAGATTTAGTTAGAAGAGGGCCGACTCTCCGTTCATAGTTCGTGTGAAGTGTAATTAATCAGTGGTCATTATAATCCGACCACTGGAGGGTTTTTAATAAATTTTAATCTATACGATTAAAAGAAAAAAGGTAACACTGTGACAATTCATTTTATTTATCTGCTCGCACTGATCATTATTTACCACAAAACTGTACTGACGCAAGAACAACAAAACTTTCAATCGTATACACCGTTTCAATTTACTTAGCGGATTTGTCAATCCAATGTAAGATATTTGTATAGTCCTAAGTTTTGAAAATATTTGTTAGTAAATAAGTCAGCGTAACAAACGCTAACCTGAAAAATAGTTACAAGTTTTAAAAAGAGGCCAAGTTATTAAGTATTATTATTAACGTCTGTCAAGGCATAGGATAGTTCTTTATTGTATTTCAAAGAGCCTACCCGTGAGGTATATTATATAATTAAAAAGTCAAATTGTTAATAGGTATAAGAGTTTATTGTTCTAACTGAGCTAGACCATATTGTAAACGGACCAAGTAACTTCAGATTTATATTAATGTATCAATTGTACTTTAATTGTTGATTTTATTTTCAAAGGGTAAAATAAACCCAGATTTTATTCAGCATAAACCTGGATCATAATTATTTCATATAGTTAATTGATAATTAACGTTGAGTACAGGGAGATAACTCAGAGTAGAGATTCTACTATATTAGATTTAAATTGTAGTGAAAACATCAAGCATTTAAACAAAATTTAAAGTGAATTTATCAATTCTAAATTTTATTAATTGGTTTTTCATGGGAATTTTCCTAAAATAAACCCATGTGGCACCCTTATCATACACAAGGAGTGATATAACCTTGTTGAAAAAGCAAGCTGGTATTAAGCGCATCTTGACAGCTTATATTTTGGTAAGTGAACTCCAGAACTTCCAGTATCACGAACAGGTACCTGAAAGTGTATATTATTATAAATTGTTTGTCCAGACGAGACTTAACGTTACGTACACTAACGACACTTAACCGAGAAGAGGAGTTCCGCTGCAAGATCAATGCCACGGCTACATTCATCCACCAACCAGCGTTTAACTTATTATTCACTATAATTATCAAACTTTACTAAATAAACAATATTTATCAATTATTACTAAAGATTATTACTGCAAATATTATTTTAAAAAGAGAGTTTATTTCGAGTTGTAACTTATTATTCATTATAATCGATTTATAACTTTAATTTTAAATACTAAATATAATTATTAGACCCCGGCAAACGTTCTGTTACAAATTGGCGACCAACAGAGTGTGGCTTTAAAAATATTAAACGAATAATTTTATAATATTAAAATTAAGCCCGGCAAATACAAGAGAATTATCATGCCTCTCACACAAACTGAGAAACCCACACCAATGGGGGAGACAGAATTCCAGAAATGGATGACGAAGGCAATGGAAGGTTTAAACAAAAAATTGGACGATCATAATAAAAAGCTCGAGTCATGGATTGAGGATAACAGGAAGTGGAAAGAAGAAAGGAAGGACGATGGCAACCCGGCGATAGAAGAAGTACCAAACGATGAAACCATGGATGAATTAAGACTACAATCCGAAGACAATGGTAAACACACCGAGAATAAAGAAGACTCAAAAGCATTATTGCCTGAGGATACACACCACAGGAATGAAGAGAATATTCAGCACCAAGAAGCCATCGTTAAAAAGGTGAAGAACAAGATAATTAAGAAAACGGGAGAGAAAGAGACAAAAATAAAAGGAATAATACGCCCTAAGAAGACAAGGATTACAAAGGAAATATTAGAGATGACTAGGAGTGGATTAATTAACTTCGTGGACAACCCAATTATTCGTCATAGAGCAAGAATCAACGGTAAGAAGTATGAACAGAACTTCATAAAAATATTAAAAGTAAATCACCATAAAACCGTGAATAAAAACTTAAATAAAGTTATAATTAAATTAAATATGCCAACAAGTGAAAGACACCAGACAAGGTTAATTGATTCCTTAATGAATAACCGACCATTAAAATATTTAATTAATGATCCAGATGACAGAACGATTAAAACAATATTACATGCCAGTGACTATGTAATGACGGAGAAGGTTATAAACAATGAGGTATTTAAAGTGAATACTCCGAGAAGAAGGATGCATTGCAGGAAGAAGGAAAACTACCAGAAACAGATGGACCGGATCATTGAAGGATACGCCCAAGCGATCAGAAAATTGCGGCAGGAAAGGAACCAGTTGACGGAGAACTCCAGCCAGAAGACAGGAGACAACGAACCAGAGTTAGAAGAGACACCAGAAGTTAATTATAACAAAAACCAGGAGAACACCAGACACCTGGGCAACAAAGATAATGAGGAGAAGAAAACGAAAGGACATAAGGTAGCTGAAGATTTGATCGCAGCAAAATGGAAGAGCCGAATGATAGTGAGATACGCGACAAGGGCTGAAAGAAGTCTGAACGTAAGGATGAGCCAAACAACAAACACACCGAATATGAATGACTATGGCAAAACATTAGAAGCCATCAGCCACTGAAGAAAAAGGACAGATATCAAAGATAACCGAGAGAAGCAACCAAAAGTTAAAGAAAATAAAAAACCATCAGAACTATATGAAACTGTTTAAAGAATATAAAAAGTATTATGTATAAGGAAATTTATTATAAAATTTATTGTAAGATGTTAAATATCATAATATATGTCGTACTATAAACAGCTATAAAAAATGGATCCATGAAAGCGTAATTGACCCATAATGAACCCAATAGAATGGTGAAGCACAAGAGAACCCCATATATAGACTATTGAATGAACTGATTATAATATAAGAGTGAACTACTTTATCATACAGTGAATATAACAAGAGTGTTTATTATATTAAATATACTAAAGGTATCTACCATGAAAAGGTTAAATAAGTGATAAAGAAAAATATTTATCATATTAAATGTATTGAAAATATCTAATTGCATATAGCAAGAAGGTTTATCATATTGTATCATAAAGAAAAATGTGCATTATAGTTACATATACCAAAAATATCTATTATATCATAAAGAAGAACAATGTTTACCATATTAAATAAAAAAGAAAAATGTGTAGCATATCATGTATACTAAAAATGTTTATCATATTAATGATAAAGAAAAATGGTTATTATATAGTATAAAACAAAAATGATTATTATATATGGTATCTAACAAAAATGTATGTCAAAATAATAATATAATGTTACTCTGACTCTTCAAAGGATTAATTTCATAAACGAAATTAAAACGTCCAGAATAAATGTTAAAAAATCAAACATTTGAAGGAGCAGAGGAGAAAAACAACAAAGTGTCGCATATTGAAAGGAGAGGGAATAAACAAGGAATGAGAAAGAATATTAAATAAAAAAGAAAAATGTGTATCGTATAGCATATACCAAGACTGTTTATCATATTAAGTGAATGATAAACGAGAATGATTGTCATATTGTATAAAAAAAAAAAATGTCTATTTATGTATAACTAAAATGTTTATCATAATACTACTATTATTAAGGAACAAGAATGTTAATTGAACGATAAAGAAAAATGTCTAGTTGTATATACCAAAAATGTGTATCAAATTGTATCTAACAAAAAGGTGTATTATATGAATATTGTAAACCCTGGTAATCCAGGATGATAATGAACCAAAGGTTAAAAAACCCAATATACAAACAATGTTAAGAGTAAAGTATTGTGAACTCACGAAGAATTTAAAAACCAACTGCATAATTATATAGTGATAAAGCTAAGTGTGTAATTTAAGAATATTAAAAAATAAACAAAACAACTTACAAACTAGTATAGAAAAATAACAACAAGGCTAATAAATAACATAGCCAATATGTCAAGTTAGAGATAAAATAATGACCTGTGAGGAGAAGTGTAGTAGCTAAAATGATAAAGCATGAAAAGTGATAACAATGAAACCTCTAATACCTTGAATGTTATGTTGAATAAGACATCATATTCTTATATTATTGAAAAAATGAATATGTTATATTTTTGTGTTGTGATAGTGCAACTGTTGCTACGTGCAATTTTTTATTGTCCCAGACAGAGATGAGGACTCCTCTGATTCTGAGGATGTGTAGATGAGGAACGGCGGAGTATGGAAGCCAAATAGAGCCCCTCTGATTCTGAACCCATTACAAATGTTAGGGAATTAAATGGTAATATGTCAAGGATTATAAATCAGACACTGTGAGGTAAAAATGAAAGAACAATAGAGTTTATCACGAGAATCAAGATGTCTTTAATGATAAAGAAAAATGTATTATTGTAAAACAGGAAACTGTTAGTTTAAGAAATAAAACATGTTATAACTAAATGACTAAGAATATAAGAAACTTGAAAGATACTAGTAAGCTAAAAAATAATACTAGCCAATAACCAATCTAGGGCAACACACCAACAAACTATTAAACTCAATGCAGAAAAGAAGCAGTAATAGTATAATAAAACCAAACTAAAATGATAATTTCTTCAAATGTAAAATTTCTCTCAAATTATCAATTTTGAGAGGGGAGTATATGTAACACCACAAAATGTTACATAACCTAGACATTCACCAGAAGGGTAAATAAGTACGCTGAAAGAATAAAAGTGAATAATTTATGATGAAAGTAGCAAAGAAGAGAAGGACCAACAAAGAAGAAAGAAGAAGAAGGATCCCAAGAAGCAGTGATGAATACACTGCATGACACTACAACAAATACTATGACTGACTCTAACTAATGGACATGCCAAGTTCACTATAAGCTGTCAAATAAGCCAGTCAATGACATGAATATAATGTCATGTGTCAGATAAACCAATTAAATAATGACGAAAATAATGTAATATCAGTAACAGCATTTTGGCTGAAAATAAAGGAACCATGACCAGTAAATGACAGAGCCTATGACTAGATTAGCTATGGCCACAATGTAAATTAAAACTAGCATTACAAACCCAGATGTAATATTAGTGAGTAAAGGTAGTTATAAAAGGAAACCTTATATGGATGAGTAACTTCCTTATTATACAAAATGTAACTAGTAACAATTATTAAAGCATAAACATATGCTAAAAAACATGTCTGGACCATGTCTAAACAAACGTTTGTCAGTAAATTAATAAGGAGGAAGGACTCCTAGTGAACATAAAATTTACTGAACAATCAATATAACTAAAGATAATATGAAATATCACCACTCAATTGTTAATGGATAACGTTAAATTGAGTAGGCCAAACGAAATGTAATTAGGAATAAGGATTTTCGATAATAATGTATCGCCTTAATTATGTTAAGATTTAATATTGTACAGTTATAAATAGCTATTAAGTATAATCACAGATGTGTTAGTGTTCAAACAAAGACGTTATAAAGAAAACGCAATGTGAAACACTAAATGTCAAAAGATAGGGAATGCTCGCATTATCCATCGCTAGCAGACAACAGTGAGAAACCGGGGTTTCTAAACATTCTTTATGAGCATTGTCAAAGAAAACAAGGTTAAACCCTGTGTTAAGCCACATCAAATTGAAGCCCATAAACTAAACTTTAATTTGATGGTAATAACCTCGCGATCGAAACTATAATAAGTGCGTAGTGCGCGTTAGCATCAGTTATTGTTAAAAAGTAAGAAATTGGTTGGGTAAAACCAACAACAACGACAGTTGTCAACAACGTTCACCGGACGACGGTTAAAAAACAATACGTCATTTTGTAACGTTATCAGAACCAATCAGAAGAGAGATTATTAAACGATCTTACCGCCTAAGCCCTATGAAGCGGGGGGGTATATAATCAAAAACGGAGAGAATTCGTTACACTTTTTGTCATCACCTCGAGTGAGACAGTTGTCGCTCGTCACCGCAATATTTTTTAATAACTGAAATTAGTACAACAATAGTAAACCGTTTAAAATTTTCTTCAAGACATTCAACGACACTGCAATTTACTACAAGGAAGTGCTTCAAAAGTAAAGTGAATATTTTAATTTGTGCATGATTTTAGAACAAGAGAGAGAGTTTTATAATCATTATATAATCAGTATTTAACATAGCCCAGATTTAGTTAGAAGAGGGCCGACTCTCCGTTCATAGTTCGTGTGAAGTGTAATTAATCAGTGGTCATTATAATCCGACCACTGGAGTGTTTTTAATAAATTTTAATCTATACGATTAAAAGAAAAAAGGTAGCACTGTGACAATTTATTTTATTTATCTGCTCGCACTGATCATTATTTACCACAAAACTGTACTGACGCAAGAACAACAAAACTTTCAATCGTATACACCGTTTCAATTTACTTAGCGGATTTGTCAATCCAATGTAAGATATTTGTATAGTCCTAAGTGTTGAAAATATTTGTTAGTAAATAAGTCAGCGTAACAAACGCTAACCTGAAAAATAGTTACGAGTTTTAAAAAGAGGCCAAGTTATTAAGTATTATTATTAACGTCTGTCAAGGCATAGGATAGTTCTTTATTGTATTTCAAAGAGCCTACCCGTGAGGTATATTATATAATTAAAAAGTCAAATTGTTAATAGGTATAAGAGTTTATTGTTCTAACTGAGCTAGACCATATTGTAAACGGACCAAGTAACTTCAGATTTATATTAATGTATCAATTGTACTTTAATTGTTGATTTTATTTTCAAAGGGTAAAATAAACCCAGATTTTATTCAGCATAAACCTGGATCATAATTATTTCATATAGTTAATTGATAATTAACGTTGAGTACAGGGAGATAACTCAGAGTAGAGATTCTACTATATTAGATTTAAATTGTAGTGAAAACATCAAGCATTTAAACAAAATTTAAAGTGAATTTATCAATTCTAAATTTTATTAATTGGTTTTTCATGGGAATTTTCCTAAAATAAACCCATGTGGCGCCCTTATCATACACAAGGAGTGATATAACCTTGTTGAAAAAGCAAGCTGGTATTAAGCGCATCTTGACAGCTTATATTTTGGTAAGTGAACTCCAGAACTTCCAGTATCACGAACAGGTACCTGAAAGTGTATATTATTATAAATTGTTTGTTCAGACGAGACTTAACGTCACGTACACTGACGACACTTAACCGAGAAGAGGAGTTCCGCTGCAAGATCGATGCCACGGCTACATTCATCCACCGACCAGCGTTTAACTTATTATTCACTATAATTGTCAAACTTTACTCAATAAACAATATTTATCAATTATTACTAAAGATTATTACTGCAAATATTATTTTAAGAAGAGAGTTTATTTCGAGTTGTAACTAACTCTGTTTCGAATTCTAATTAACTTAACTTATATTAAATCAAAATACATTTAATTTTAATAACGGTAAGGATCAAGTTACCTTACAAATTGGCGCTCACAACAGTGGAGCAAAATTAACACCCCTATAGTAGTTAGGTTACAACTATCACGACCTTTTACTGCTCCTATCTCCTGGGTATAAAAACGAGTTGCAAGAGGCAACCGAGTCAAAAAACATCACCATCATTAGCAACAACTATTTTAAGAACATAAGAACTGAACTATTAGAGGAGAACGAAACTAGCCTCGATAGTCAGAATAATGAAATATTGTATATAAAAGCGGAAGTAGAAGGAATCCCCGCAAAAATCATGATTGATACCGGTGCTAATATCTCAATAATAAATGTAATTGAACTGGAAATAATCCAGAAAGAATGTGGTAAAACTTTGCCAATGTTACCAGTAAATAATATTGTCTTAATAGGTGCAACTGGCCGCCAGAAAAAAACTATTAGAAACCAAGTTTCTATAAATGTCGTTAGCCGTGGTATAGCTTTAAATATGGTATTTTTAGTCGCCACCGGACTGCCATTTAATATATTGGTAGGTTGCGATGTATTGAGAAGGAACTCCGCCATTATCGATCTGAACCAAGAAAAGGTATCACTGTTTTCAGACGGAATAACGTGGACAGCAGATTTAGTAGGAGGCGAGAATATACTTCCCAGTGGTATACACCAACAACTTCGGAAAATAAACTTTGTAGAGAATAGCTCCCTGAATAAACAAATAGTATATAATAACGGAGAAGAGGATTTATGGTCAGTGAAGATACAAGAAATATGGGACTTCCAGTGCGGAACCACCAACGAGAAAATATCCATACACCAAGCAAATCGTTTGATAAGAGTGTACGAAAAATATAAATCGGTATTTTCAGATGAACCGGGTAAAGTAAAGAATTACCAGTGTAAACTTGAGTTTAAGGAAAACGTGGAATTTAACCGGAGGTCATATCCCATCGCACATTCACTGAAAGAGGCCGTTAGAACGGAAATTAATAAGATGATCAGCAGTGACATAATTGAGATTAGTCAATCTCCATACACTAGTCCAATCATTGCTGTTCCCAAGAAAAACGGACAAGTCCGGCTTTGTTTGGATGCGCGCGAGCTAAATAAAACAATTGTTAATGACCGAACATCACCCGGTGAGATAGAGGAGATATTGAAACGATTTCACGGCACCAAGTTTATCAGTACATGGGACACTGTGTGTGGTTACTGGCAAGTGGAGTTGCACCCACAGAGTCGTCAGTACGTGGCATTCATATTTGAAGGGCGCAATTACCAGTTCAAGAGACTGCCCTTCGGACTTGTAAATTCAGTAGCCATCTTTGTGGCCTGTATGGACCAGATTTTAGGACAGGAAGCACTCCAATTTACCACAGTCTATGTAGACGATCTGCTGATTACATCGGGAACCTGGGAGGAACACTGTTACAGAGTAGAACATTTACTCGAAAAATTAGCAAAGAATAATATAACTCTTAAATTGGAGAAATCCACATTCATTGCTCGAGAAGTACAGTTCTAAGGCTTTAACCTAGACGATCAAGGTATAACCCCATCATCAGAAAAAGTGGAGGTGATTCAGAAGTTCCCTAAACCGTAGAACAGGAAACAGTTACAATCTTTTCTCGGACTCTGTAACTATTACAGAAAGTTTCAGCACCAATATTCCGAGCTGACAGCCAAGTTTCAACCGCAATTGTCTGCGAAGAACAAATGGACCTGAGGAGAAGAACAGGATGTTACTTTCCAACTCATCAAAGACAAGTTCCTAGAGATTGTTATATTACGTCACCCGGATTTTAAGAAACCTTTCTTCTTGAATTGTGATGCTAGTAACATCAGCTTAGGAACAACTTTATATCAGGAAGATGAGGAGGGTCACCATCTGGTGTTTATCTATTTGCGATCGCTCATTCTTACGACTAAAACATTTACATAAGACTCTATTACATTATTTACCTAATTATAAAACTATTTTTAAATTCATTGTCTCTTTATATAGTCTTTATAAGCTCTTAAAAAAAAAAATCATTTATAAATGCATTATGCATGTCACCTCGAGTTTTGATGACCTTATGACTTATTGACGGGGTCCAGAGCTGTCCAGCGTTGGGTTACCATTACCCCTGGCTTGGCGTGGTCCTGGATATATCCAGAGTCCAGTCGTTCTACAGCAGTGTGTGGTCCGTCCCAGAGAATTAATATCGGCTGCGAGGTGGATCTCGTTCGGCTGTTAGGCGTCTAAAAAGTATCTCCTAACGTCCAGCATCTCACGTCGCTCTTTGTAGCTTCTCTGTAGATACTCTTGCTGACTTAAACGGTCCCGGTACTCTACGTTTCCCACACTAGTGTAAACATAATTACTGAAAACGTCTTTATTCGTTCGTAGACGAGACTTATAACAAAATAAAACTGTTCTGCCGACGGACAGCGTGTCCGACTGCAACTGTGTCTTGAAATGAAGAGAAGGGCTTCCAGTCGAACCCTTAATTTATACCCTCTCAAGATTCCGCACCTGTTGGTTCCGGAATTGTCCTGTCGAGACCTGCAGATCACATGATAGTCCCCAGTCCCGAACCTTTTCATATATTTGCAATTTTTTGCAAATGGCAATGTTTTGTACTGAATTGAGATAGCACAAATCATAGATAATTTGATTAAGCACTCGCTGTATTAATTTGAGTGTCTTAGTGTAATTTGCGTATTTTTGGCACACTTATTTCGCACTGACTTCGCGTAGTGTGTCCTACTAACGCAATTTTCTTACTGTGGATAGCTATAAATTTTACACACACTTTGGTGCCTTTTGTTTGTTTATACACTAATTAGTTTTCACACAGTGAATTAAAATAATCATTTTAGTAATTAATTGGGGAGGGTTGCTGGGATTCCTGTCTGTACATGCATCACTAACACACACAAGATACACGCATAACACCCATACAATCTAGCAGGTGTTCCTTGCCTGTTGGAACAGGTTAATTTCTCCTCTAGTATAACAATGAAACATTTTTACAATCCCAGACATGTCCATTTACCCCAAACTTATAATAATTTTACAAATTTTACATTTATTTAAATCAATGCTCAATACAGCATATGGCTGTATCGTTGCATTATTCCTCTGCTTGAAAAAAAAATTTAATAAATATTTATTTATTAAATTTTTGTCTATTTGTTCTAGACAAATAAAAATAATATTATACTAGCTTAACCTTAGATTACATCAGTTAAATGACACATAATAATGAGTAGGTCAGTATAACGCTCGCCTGTGGTGGTATGCAATATATTCACCCCCCATTATAACAGCTGAGCGGTGCATTGACCTTGGACGGGCACAGTGGCATTGTTCTTCTCTCTCTCTCTCTCTCTCTCTTCTCGTTATTCATACGTAGAATTTCTTGAATGACGTCGCATGATATTTGCCGATGTCCTTTTCCTTCCGTTCATCGTATACGATGAACGTGTGTCTTCCCACGCGTTGTTTCAATGTATAAGGTCCGTTGTACAGCCGAAAGAATTTCTTCGCTGTGTTGTCAATGCGTTTTCCAACGGGATTAGCTTTCAACAGAATTTGTTCTCCTACATCGAATCGTTGTAATTTATGTGTTCTATTGAACTTTTCTCTCGTCTTGTTACCTTGTTCTATGATGCGTTGTTTAGCATACTCAACCTTTACACCTTATGCAATAGGTACATTTTGATTCTCTGGCTTGCTTACATATTTGGTCCAGAATCTAATAGGTTTTTTGTCTTCATCTAGCTCGATTGGCATATAACTTGTTGCTTCGCTATAATTTTCATTTACTGCTTTTTCAAAGAAAGGTAAATACTCTTGCACATTTGTTGTGTTGGTCGTGACAGTAGATTCGAAGATATTTACCTAACTCTTTATTTACTCTTTCCGCAAGATTTCCCTGTGGGTGTCGTACTGATGTGAGTACAGGTTGGATTCCATTTTCACGAAGAGTGTTCTCCCAATGCTTTGGAACTGCACTCCTTGGTCGCTAAGTACCTTTCTTCATTTTACCATATGCAGGAATGTATTTCTGCAAGAGTATTTTCAAAACAACTTTAGTTGTGGGTCGCATAATTGGATACAGATGGACGGCTTTGGAAAATACATCAATACAAACAAGTATGTGTTTCACTCCACGACTTGATCTTGGAAGTGGTCCCAAAAAATCCACTGCAATTAGCTCTCCTTTCTGGTCCTTCTGGATACTCTGCATTTCCACATAGGTATGTAGATTCGGTCCTTTTGCTGTTTGACACTCATAACATTTCTTACTTTCTTTTTTAATCTTCCTGAACATATTACTGATGGTGAAATCTTCATGTAGGCTTAAGTAACATTTAAGTGCAGCAGCATGTGCTAAACTTTCGTGTGTTGGTCGAATCAATTTATGCAACATATCATTTGTTAATACTACCTTCCAATCTTGCCTCATTAGTTTATATAAGACTCCACTTTGTACCTTGTAATGGTCTAGTAGGTGATCTCGTAGCCTCATCTAAGTCTTGTTGTTGAGGTAGATTCTTCAGCATGTGTTTAACATCATTATCAGCAGTAAATTTAATAGGTAACAGTTGTAACTCATTATGGTTATTTTCGTAGACCTCTTCACACTCTTCTGTGACGTATCTACTCAATGTATCGGCTATAAAATTATCTTTCCCTTTACAATATTTTATAGTAAAGGAATACTCACCGATTGCTAGGATCCATCTTATAATCGAGCGTTGGTTACTTTACATTTTAATAGAAATGATACCGCTTGATGGTCCGTATGTATTTTAAAATGCGTTCCATAAATATAATATCAAAACTGTTTCAGGGCGTATACTATAGCAAGTATCTCCTTCTCAGATGTAGAGTACTACTTCTCTGCCCCTTTGAATACTCTACTGGCATATGCAATGACACGGTGTTCTCCTGTAGCATCTTGTTGATACAGCACACTTCCACACACGTAGTCGCTAGCGTCTGCGTAGATAATGAATCTTACATCTCGCTGTGGATGATGAAGCATTATGTTTTCAATGAATAACTTCTTGACTTGGTCGAAGGCATCTTAATGTTTCTTCTCCCATTTCCATTTGTGATTTTTCTTTGTTAACTCCAGCAACGGTTGTGTTCTTTCTGCATATTGTTGTGAGAATCTTCTATAGTATCCTGTGAGTCCCAAAAATGCTTGTAACCCTTTAATGTTCTTAGGTGTAGGGACATCGGTAATACTGGATATCTTTATGGGATCGGGTTGATACCTGAGGATGAAATAATATAACCTAGGAATTGGATTGAGGATTTTATGAATTCGCACTTGTCTAGGTTAAGGGATATATGGGCATCCCTAACCTTGTGGAATATAGTGTTAAGATGTTCAATGTGTTCGTCAAGTGTTTTTGATACTACCAAGATATCATCCACGAACACTATGGTGTAAGGCTCCACTTCTGGTCCTAATGCTTTCTCCAGACATTTAACAATCGCAGCCAAACTCGTGCTCAAACCAAAGGGAACTACCTTGTGTTGGTAGCATTTATTTTTGTATAAGAAGGCGGTGTATTTTCTATCTTCTCTTCTAATTGGAATTTGCCAAAAACTTGACCGTAAATCCAACTTAGTCAAATAACATGCTCCTTCACACTTTGCAAATAACTCGTCCGCAGGTGGTGCACAATCGAATTCACGTAGAACGACGCTATTCAAACTCATCATGTCCAGGCATAAATGTACTTCTCCACTCTTCTTCTTTACTACAACTAGAGGATTAAGAAAGTTGCTGTGTAACGTGTCAAAAATGTGGGTATTTTTTATTTAGTTCATTTTCGGGGTTTCATAAAAATATATTGTAAAATTTTATTCCATTGTGACAGACCACGTGTATGGAACAGTGTTGTAACGAAGCAGCAACGCAATATAACATTGTGCAATCAGTACAGAGGTATGCAGCAAGCCTCATTTCCAAGAACTTTGTTTGAATGTGACAGCGCGCACGTACGCGCGACCCAGGTATACGCTCGGGGTGACGCTATCGTCCAAAAAACCAAGATGTCAGGAGACGATTTTTATTCAACTTGGTCTTACTAGCTGGCAGATACAAACCTTAAGGTCCGCCCATCTCGTGACGTTAGCCAGTGCCTCACCAATATCGTATACTGTCGTCACCCCAACAACTACATGGATTGCATGGGACGAAACTACTGCGACGAAACTCAAGGCAGTGATTTCCACCAAAAGTATGAAATCACGTTAGCTGCAACTACTACATTCGTTCTCCCAGTTTGTTAACTGATTGTTCCGGCGCCGGACCGAGCCAAGTAGGCTCTTTACAAAATTTCATATTGTACCACAAAAAAGTGAAATAACAGTAAAAATCATGTGACCGCGGTCGACTAAAAAGTGGAGAACATATTTATATAATTTTCGGACACTAACAATAAATTTAAAAGAGTAATAATGAGTGCGCGCAAAAGCCACGTTACCGGCGGGTTTTATTCCAACAAAGGTTTAAGGGTTGTGGGGTATTAAAAATGGTCTGGGGTTTTGAATAATTAAATTGTATGTATGTGAGAACGGCAGGCTGGGCTGTTTATGTTTGTATGTACTATAAAAGGTAAGGTAGTTATTATGTTTTCGTAGTTATCATCATACTTTTCTAAAGTTGTAATTCCAAATTTAAAAAACCAGGAGAGAGAGTAACAATTTTGTTCTGATTTTATACATGTTGAAAATGTTTCACAATCATAAAAAATAAAAACCATTATATTTCTAATGATAAATTTTGGTATTTAACTTCCTTCAAAACCTTATTTCATTTGATGTGCTGTCAAGTTCGCTGTATGAAAGGGGTTCGTCCCCACTATGCGATCCGGCCAGTTCGTAAGTTGAAGGTAAGTGGGAGTATACATTCTCATTAATAAATAAAAATAGTAACTGAGGGTTACAATTGTTGCCGTGACAGCAGGATGTAATATAACAAAAAAGTTGTATTACGCCGGCCTATATTTTGACAGTACATTGAACGAAGTACGGTTGCGAAAGTAAAATCGCAGTTATGTAAACTTGCGTAATTATGATATAAGGTTGATTTTATGTATGTCGTAATATAAGTTTTGAAAAGGGATAAATCATTGGTAGTTAGTACGTAAGTAAAAAATAAATCAAGTAAAAATGTCTGAGGATACTAAAAGTAATATAACTAACGTAGAAATGAGTGAAGGTGACCTTGAGTCGCAGTCACTATATGAAAGTGATATGCCGAGCGCTGTTACAGAAACAGCTGTCGGCGGCAATGTCATCATTCATTCCACCCCAATTACCGTTCAAAAACAATTAAGCGAAACAGATGTTGATTCTGGGATTCAGTTGACCCCAGTTTCAGCCAATAAAAATAAACAATCAGATGAAATAGATATAATGAGTTTTTTACGAAAAACGGACAACAAATTTGACATGCAGAATAAGGAATTAAATAAGCGTCTTGATAGAAATGACGAGAAATTTGAGATTTTAAGTAACAAATTCAAAGAACAGAAAATAAAATGCGAACAGCAGAATATTAAAAATATTATTTTTAATGAAATTAAAGAACATAATATTCAGTTTCAGCAGAATATAAATATAAAATTTGATAATTTGAGTCGTGTACTAGATAAACATATTGATGAACGTTGTGAAAGTACGAAATCACAATTGTCAGAGTCCATAAATGAGCAATTAGAGTGCCGTGTTTCTGATATAACCAATGATATAACTAATAAAGTAGAGAAACAGATCACGGAACAATATAGCGTCATAAATACAATTGTTGAGAAACAAATAAGTGAATGTAACACCAATACTGAATGTAAGGTTAGTTATGCTATGAATAAGATTGAAAATAATAACCTTAAAATAAGTGAAATAGAAAACAATTGTAAGATCGCATTTAAGACAATACACAATACAATAAGTGACCTTGAATCTGATAGTAACCTTAAATTAATGAATGTTGAGAAAAATATTATGAATGTTAAAAATGAGTTGAGTATGGCCATCAGCCAACAAGTAAACACTGTTACCGAACGAGTAATTATGACTCGTGACGTAAGCAGTGAAGTGGAGTTAGAATCATTTAGTTGCGATAACAAAAGAGTGCATCCTATGCAGTTCATAAGTAGAGTGAGAGAGTTCAATAAATTCAACACTAATAGCTGGGAGGTACAATTATTGAAAATTTTAAAATGTTTCAAGGGTAGTTCGGAGATATGGGCCGAAGTACACAAAACAGAATGGGGGTGTTTTGAAAGTTTCGAGGCCGCATTCAGAAATAAATATTGGTCTGAAGAAGACCAAGAAGTGTTACGAAGTAGAATTATGGGAACCGGGAATTTTGGGGGGCCCAATAATAATATAACAGGGTATGTGATGAGAATATTTAATGAGGCGAAATACTTAGAACCGCCATTGCCATTTAGATTCTTTGTGAGGCATATAAGTAAGCATTTACCAAGGGAAGTACAAATAACGTTGATGACACGGGAGGTAGCCAATATTAGCGAATTAGAAAACATTTTAGATGTGTTTCAGAACATCCGGGACCAAGAATTGAGTCGCCGTCAGAACCAGCAGAATATGAGTAATGGAGGTAATCAGGGACCGCCGAGGGGACCTACAAATGGACCGGCATACCCCAGACGGGAACAAAATAATCGAGGACCAATGTGGACTTGTCCAGCATGCTCACAGGAGAATTATGCTTCACAGAATTTTTGTTTTAGATGCAGGAGAGAGAGACCGGGGCAGCGACAGGGACCAAAACCCACGCAGAACCAGCAAACATACCAACGAAGGGGAGAGGGCCAAGGAGGAGCGCCTAGAGGCAACGCCCATGAAAGGCAGGTGAACCGGAGTGGAAATGGATACAGCCCAGCAGTGGCGAGCACACCTGCGGGAAACTAAGAGAGACAATGGAATACCGGACCCGACCGTTGTCGCCGGAAGTTTCTGGGGTCCAAATGAATGACATATATCGAAACAACATTGTTATAACTGATTTATCTTAGGGATTATTAGAGGAAGAAGACTTCGAAGCAGTGAGACAGGAGAATGGACTAACTGAGGTGAAAATCAACATAGAAGGTAAGGAGATTAAAACTTTAATAGATACAGGTAGCGAAATCTCTGTTATTTCTGAACACGTACTAGACGAATTAAAAGAAATAAATAAAAATATTCCATCTTTGCCAGTAGCGGGGGTGACGATTGTAGGTATTACGGGAGTTAGGAGTAAAAGAGTCACCAAACAAGTTCATTTAAATATGATAATTAACGGGGTAGGGTACGATAATACATTTCTAGTCGTACGGGGATTAAATCTTGAGGTTATATTGGGAAATGATTTTCTGATTAAACATAAGGCGGTGATTGATTTTCATAAACGGGTGTTAGAATTAAACAGTGAAGTAGAACCAGTCCGTATTAATTTTGAGCGGGTGGTAGATACGGTGAGAATTTCAGGGGTCAGGGTGATACATAATCGGGTTAATAAACAAGAAACTGAAGTCAGTATGAATGTCTGTAGTGAGAGTGAAATAGAATGTGAGGAGAATGTAGATCAATTATGGGATGAGAGAGTACTTAAATTTTGTAGTGAGGGTGGCGTAATAGGGAGTTCTCAACGTGAATCGTTGTGGCGGGTAGTAGAGAATTTTAGAGAAGTGTTTGCCGATATACCAGGGAGGGCAAAAAACTATGAATGCGAATTAAAGGTAAGGGAACACGCACCCTATGTGCAAATGAGTTATCCGGTACCATATGCAAAGAGAAGAGCGGTTCAGATTGAATTAGAGAAAATGTTAGAGGGAGATATAATTGAGCGGTCCGTATCACCATATTCTAACCCCTTAGTAGTAGTGATTAAAAAAGATGGTAGAGTCAGGTTATGTTTAGATGCCCGCAAAATCAATCAAATTATTATTCCAGACCGGGAGTCACCCGAAGCTATAGAAGAAATTTTTCAGAAGTTCAGCGGCGTAAAATATATGACCTCTTTAGACCTAACCGCCGGGTATTGGCAAGTTCCGTTGGCAGCGAATAGTAGGAAATATACTGCTTTCTTGTTCAACGGAAAAAATTATCAATTCAAACGACTACCGTTTGGATTGAACACCAGTGTAGCCAGCTTTATTAAGTGTCTTGATGAGATTTTGCAACCTCATAACTTAGATTTTTTAACCATATATGTGGATGATATTCTAATAGCTTCCCGAACATTTGAGGAGCATGTAGAACATTTAGAGTATGTATTGGAGAAGTTATACCAGGGAGGTTTGACGGTGAATTGGGATAAATCAAAATTTTTACAGACAGAAATACATTTTTTTGGTTTCATTATAACACCTACAGGAATACGGGCTAATCCGGACAAAGTAGAATCCATCCTGACGTTTCCGGAGCCTAAAAATATAAAACAATTACAAAGTTTTCTTGGTCTCTGTAATTTTTACAGGAAGTTCCAGCGAAACTACGCCCAGACGACGGCCCGACTCAGCGCAGTGCTGCAAAAGAACAAACAATGGAGGTGGGGAGATAACGAAAGAGCAACGAAATCAAGAATAAGTTCTTGGATTTCGTTGTCCATGACGTGTCCGTTACTTAACTAAATATCACTATAATATTGACGACTCGGAACACAAAGTTTTTTATAAGTAAAAACGTAAAGTTTTACCTTACAGCCTAAACCGGCTTTCACCTATAGAAGGCTTCATCAGAGGCTGTCGTTAGTAGCGCTGCTCGTCATGTTGTTGGCGACGAGAAAGTGTTTCGAAAGATTGAAGCTGTGTGTGTGTGGTGAGATGTGTTCGAATAATGCGTGCGATTTGAATTGTGTCTGTTCGTTTAGGATGTCGTTTTTATTTGTTTTTGTGTGTTTGTATATTTCTAATTGTTCTAGAGTGTCTAGTTTTCGGCCTTTTGTGTGTACGTGTAGTATGTTCATGTTATTGTCGATGTTTTTATATGTGTGGTTTGCTTCAATGAGGTGGTTTGCGAAGGTAGATTCTGTAGTGGTGTGGAGTGCTTTTGTGTGTTCAATGTATCTCTGTTTGAAGCTACGTCCTGTCTGGCCTATGTAGAATTTACTGCAATTTGAACAATTTAGTTTATATACACCGGGTAGATCGAATTTGTTTTGTGCTTTGGGCATGCGTTTTGATAGTGTGTGTTCTGTTTTGTTAGTAGTTTTGTAAGCGATTCTGTATCCTGCTTTTTTGAATTTGTGGGCAATTTTTTCTGTTTGTTTGTTGATGTATGTTAGTGTTATGAATTTGTTGTTTTCTGTCTTTGTCTGTTGTTTGTTTTGTGTTTTGTGTAGGAGTTTACTGACTATTGTTCTGTCATAACCGTTAGATTCTGCTAGATATTTTATCGTGTTTAGTTCGTCTTTGTAGTCTATTTCATCTAAGGGGATGTTGTTAAGTCTATGTATCATGGTCCTAAAAGCAGCTAGTTTGTGTTGTATTGGGTGATTGGAGGTGTTGTGTATTAGTGTGTCAGTTGTAGTTGGTTTTCTGTATATACTGAATTTGTGCCTGTGTTCTAGTTTTGTGATGGAGAGGTCTAAGAAGTTTATGGTATTGTTGTGTTCGTATTCGGCAGTGAAGGTTATGTTTTTATGTATTTTGTTTATGTGCGTTAGTAACTGTTCACATTGTCTTTTGTTTCCCCTGTATAGTATTAGAATGTCATCAACGTATCTGTGCCAATATAGTATTTTATGTGAGTGTCTGTCATTGTTTGTGAGTATTTTTGTTTTTTCTAAGTGTTGGAGGAAGACTTCTGCTAGAATGCTGGATATGGGGGAGCCCATGGGTAGGCCATCGTTCTGTGTGTAGTATTTATTGTTATAAGTAAAGTAGTTTTGTTTTGTGATAATGTTCAGAGTTTCTGTTATTTCATTGATAAGTTCGTCTGGTGTGTTGTTCTGTTTGAGTTTGTTTTGTAGGATGGTGATTGTTTCAGAGATGGGGATGTTTGTGTACAGGTTTTTAATGTCAAAGGAGGCTAATGTGGCGTTATGGGGGATGTGTATGTCTTTTATTTTTGTTACTAGGTCAGTGTTGTTTTTTACTGCAATGTTGTTGTCTATTTGTGTGTGTTGTCTAATAATTTTGTCTAGATATTTTGCCAGTTTGTGTGCAGGGGCATTACGGTAGTTGATAATGGGGCGGATCGGAATGTCTTCTTTATGGATTTTGGGAAGCGCTTGGAGTGTAGGTGCTGATGGTCGGATTTGTTTCATGTAGGGCTTTTGTTTATGTGTCATAATGTGTTTGGCTTTGTTACTATTTGTTTTACTGAGTTTTGGTATCTGTCGGTGGGGTCGTGTTTTAGTTCTGTGATGTTGTTCTGTTCTATGAAGTCTTGTACTTTTTTGTGTAGGTTGTCTGTGGGGATAATTACAGTCGTGTTGCCTTTGTCAGCTTTTACAAATGTGATGTTGTGTTTGTGTGCCTTTTCCCTCAGTTTGATGGCTGTGTGTATTTCTGAGTTGTGGTTGTTGTTGTCTGGTGTCTTATGTACTCCTATTGTGTTGTTTATATTATGTCTTAATGTGTCTTGATGTTCTGGTGCTGTGTTTTGTATATTTGTTTCTGTGTCAATTATGAGCTTTGTTAGTGTTTGGTTGTTATGTTTGTAATGTATGTTATGTTTTAGGCCTTTATCAAGGAGTGTTTGTTCGTTTTTTGTGAGTGTGACGTTCGTGAGGTTTACTGTACGTGGGTAGAATTTGTGCGAGGGAATTATATCTGTTTTGATTGGTGTCAGGTTTTTTATATTTCTGTCGTGTTTTGTCTGTATGATATGTATTTGTTTTTTTGTCCATTCATTTGTGTGATGTATTAGTTCAGTCATGTAATTCTGTCTAACGGTTATGACAGAACAATAGTCAGTAAACTCCTACACAAAACACAAAACAAACAACAGACAAAGACAGAAAACAACAAATTCATAACACTAACATACATCAACAAACAAACAGAAAAAATTGCCCACAAATTCAAAAAAGCAGGATACAGAATCGCTTACAAAACTACTAACAAAACAGAACACACACTATCAAAACGCATGCCCAAAGCACAAAACAAATTCGATCTACCCGGTGTATATAAACTAAATTGTTCAAATTGCAGTAAATTCTACATAGGCCAGACAGGACGTAGCTTCAAACAGAGATACATTGAACACACAAAAGCACTCCACACCACTACAGAATCTACCTTCGCAAACCACCTCATTGAAGCAAACCACACATATAAAAACATCGACAATAACATGAACATACTACACGTACACACAAAAGGCCGAAAACTAGACACTCTAGAACAATTAGAAATATACAAACACACAAAAACAAATAAAAACGACATCCTAAACGAACAGACACAATTCAAATCGCACGCATTATTCGAACACATCTCACCACACACACACAGCTTCAATCTTTCGAAACACTTTCTCGTCGCCAACAACAAGACGAGCAGCGCTACTAACGACAGCCTCTGATGAAGCCTTCTATAGGTGAAAGCCGGTTTAGGCTGTAAGGTAAAACTTTACGTTTTTACTTATAAAAAACTTTGTGTTCCGAGTCGTCAATATTATAGTGATATTTAGTCAAGAATAAGTTCGCTGATATGATTTTAATGAACCATCCGAGTTTTAATGATAATTTCTACTTACAGACAGACGCCAGCAATATAGCACTTGGAACGGAACTGTACCAAGAGGACGAGGCGAAAGAACACAAGACCATTGCCTTCACCAGCCGGACGTTGCTAGCCGCAGAGCGTAACTACACCACCACCGAGAAGGAGCTCCTCAGTATAGTTTTTGCTGTGAAGAAGTTCCGTACGTATCTGCTGGGTAATAAAACGATTATCAGGACGGACCATAAGGCGCTGTCGTTCCTGAATACTTGTAAACTCACACACAGCCGGATAACCAGGTGGGTGTTAGCTCTCCAAGAGTATAATTTTTCTTGGGAATACATTAAGGGTGTAGAGAACAGGGTGCCAGACACACTATCACGAGTAGACACAGACAGAAATAGAACGGGTAGAGATATTAAAGAAATAGAGATTTATAGACTATTCCGGGAAGATAAACTTTTTGGGGAAGAATTGAAGGATATAAATGTAATGCAAAGAGCTGATAGTAAATTGAATAAGATAATTACTAGTGTAGAATCAGACGTAGATGAATTCGGGTATAAACAATATTTTCAAGTGTTTCAAGGGAGTTTGTTTAAAAACGTAGAGCGGAGAGAAAGGGATTGGAGGTTGGTTATACCTGAAGGGCTAGTAGAGAAAATAGTGTGGGACTGTCACCTTAGATACGGTCATTTTGGGGCACGGAAGTGTGTGAATGTATTAAGAGAATCGTGCCTATTTAAAAATATGGAAAAACGCGTCCGAAAAATACTTAGAGTTTGTGAACTATGTCAGAAGTCTAAAGTTGTAAATTATAGGTTAGAAGGAGAATTAAATTACATCAAGGTAGAAAAACCATTTGATTTAGTAGCTGTAGATTTGTACGGCCCATTGCCGAAGGGTAGAGGGGGAGTGATGCATATTTTTGTTGTACTTGACACATTTACCAAATATGTAAGGTTATATAGCGTGAAGCGAGCAACAAGTAAGGTGCTGAGTGAAAAGATCACACGCGACTACATGATCAACGTGGGAAAGCCGAAGGTGATATTATCCGACCATGGACCGCAGTTCATCAGTGGGAAATGGCGCCAGACCCTCGGATGGGAAGGTATCATCCCAAAGCACACCGCAGTGTACCATCCGCAGTCCAATCAGGCGGAGCGAGTCATGAGGGAGTTGGGAAGAATTTTCCGAACATACTGCCATGCCAAACACAGCGAGTGGCCACTCTATGTTCAGAGGATTGAAAATTGGATTAACTGCACCACCCATGAGTCGACGGGGTTCACACCTTATGAGTTAGTAAAATGGACGCGTCCGCAGAGAATTTTGGAGCAATTAATTGAGTATCCACCAGAAACCAACACTATTGGTCGTGAAGTAAAACTTAGGCTAGCGAATGAAAGTTTATTGACGAAGGGGGAGAAGAGAAAACAGAGACATGATATGAAAGGTAAGTGGACGCAGTACGAGGTCGGACAGCTGGTATTGGTACGAAGACACGATTTATCGAATGCGCAGGATAAGGAGATCAAGAAATTTTTCTTATTATACGAGGGGCCGTACGAGGTAATAGAAGTTAAAATGAAGAATTCATATGTATTACAGAATAGAGAAACCAGGGAGATAGTGGGAACGCACAACGCTACAAACTTGAAATTATATTGGTCAGCATAAGGATTTTATCAATGATTAATTGTGTGAATGAAATTTAATTGTTTTCTATATGTTTTCAGAAGGGATCCTCCCCCATTTTCGGGCGGTCACGATCTTACCAGTCCTGGCCGTGGTATTCGGAACTTGGAGGCGGGCCATGGTTGGCGGATCTTCCTTCGGGTGGTGAAAACAACGATGGTCCGGCTCCACCAAAATTGGTTAAAAATAGAAAACTAACATCACATTTGAACGGGGAGGGGGACCCCAAAAGGTACGTGACACGCATTAATTTTTTTAATACACTCACGGTGCAGCGGTCTTGGTGTACCTGTCATGTGCCTGTACTGCCTTAGAGTGTTTGTACATAATGGAGGCTGCACCTAAATAAAAGGCAGTGCGTGCATATTTTAAAAATTTTAGTGTCAATGGCGAAATTAAAGTTGAGCCATTGACAGTAGTTTTGTTTAAGCCGAAATGAAGAGTTTTGCTGAGAGGCAGATTTGGCGATAGGTTAGACGGCGGGTCTGAAGAAATGAGAGCGGTAAGGGAGTAGAGTTGAGTTTATAAGGGGAAGTAACTTCACAAAGTAGATTTAACTTTTCCCCATACTTGCCTCATAGCAAGAACACCCCCATTTCAGGCGGTCACGATCTTACTATTCATGGTTTTGGAAGGTTAGGCAGCCTCCAATGTAAATATAAAAAATTTTTGAAAAAAAAAAAAAAATATCCCAAAAATATTTTGGATGTTTATAATTTTAAATTTAAATAAATTTTAGAATTAAGTGACCAAATATAATTGTCAAGTTTTAGTATCAGTGAGCACGGGAACGTTTTGAAGAATGTGAAATAAAATAAAAAACTTGTTGTCAATGCAAGATGTGGGGATAATTTTGGGGGGTAGATTGGTGTTCAAAGAAGTGATAGAACAGTGGAGTGTGGAACTGCAATTTTCGAAAGTTTTAGTTCATTACTTTTAATTATTTAGTTATTAAGTTGCTATTGCTGGGGTGGCCTGTGCCCTAGTAGATAGTGGAATGGGTTGGGGGTAACAGAGAGTGTTACCTCCATCGGAGGCCAAAACGGCGAAAATGTGCGGTACACCTTTTTGTACAAATTTAATTTGTACACTGATAGACATTCGTGTCGCACATATTAATAACGATGTAGAACAGGCATTGAAATGCAAGTTAGATTTCCCCGACTTTTCGGGCGGTTACTGCCTTACCAGCACTAATCGTGGATTTGGCTAGCGGTCAGCTATGGCCATACCAAGTCCCTTGACCATAGCTGACTTGAAATTGGTTTATAATAGAAATTAAATGGGGGGTGATATTAGGGGAAATCCAGGAACTATGGAACAGCGGCTGCCACTCTGTCCGCGTGGGGACAGCATAGCCAGGTGGTAGACCCGTTTTAAGGGCGAGTAAATATTTACCAAGGATATGTTGATATCCAAAAACGTTAAAATGTAACTGCCGAAGCAAAGACACGGAGATGTCAAATTCCTCCAAATATGCAGTCTTTGTGGAAGCGAAAAGGCGCTACAGTCTTACACAAATTGCAACAGAGTGTGTGGATGGGAGGTGGCTCAGATTAGCCACGAATTTAAATTTTATAACATAAAAATTGCTAACTCTAATTTTGATCTAATAAAAATGCTTGTGTTCCGTTTAAATAACTAGATGCTCATACATTCACTATAAGGTGTTCATTCTATATTTTTTAAATGTAGTATTTTATTGTAGTAGGTTAGATATAAGAATTGATAGAAAGTATATGTTTTATATAATTTGTGTATTTTTGAAACCGAGTAGATAACTAAACCGACTGGCAGGCGGTTAACATAAATTACCAGAATCAGAGAAAGGGGAAACATTGATGGTAGATGTAAGTATTGATAAGCATATATTTAATGTAATCTGCACAATTTTTTGAAAGGTGTCTTCACTTTATTAAGAATATCAGCTGATCGGTAGTAAAGTGTCATTGTTAAATTGTTTATAGATGTTCCAGGTAATTAATGTCATATATAATGTTTTAATGTGTTAAAGATATTGTTTTAAAATAATGAGAAAAGTAATTTGATAAAGTGAGAAATAAAGTAATAATTTGTGAAAGCTAATAAAAGATAGTTTTTGGGGTGATGAATATTTTGTGGGACATGTCGATCAGTCCAAGTTGAATTTAAAGTTGAAATAGTAGAGATGAAAATAATGTAATGTTGTTGTGAGATAATGAAGTAGAATTTGAGAAGTATTGATGTTGACACAGTAGTTGTGGGTAATATATGTAGAGCTTTGACTGATATATTGATGTTCATAATTAATGATGTTATTTTGTTGTAGTTGAAGTGAGGTAATAAGATTGAGATTATTGGGGATGGTAATTTTGTAATAAGGGGTAGTGTAATGTGGGAGTCCGCAACACAAGGGTTGGGACGGGAAGGGACCGATTTGGTGGGAAGGGGTCGCCTTAGGTAGAATCCAGGGACCAGATTAAGGAAATGAGCTTTTGGGGGGGGGGAACACACGTATCCTAAGTACAAAGGGTTAGAGAGTATTTTTTTATATACTGAGAGAAGGTGGCGATTTGAGTTTAATGATAAGTTGGGTTTAGAGATTGTTGGATAGATATTTTGATAGAGATGGGTGTCATGCTAGTTAAAGTTGATGAGTATTAGAGTCAGAGGGGTAGAGATTATAAATGTAGGCCTACCAAGTAGTAAATTAAATTGTTATAAGTATTTAAACCACCCACAGTAATGGAGAATAAGATTGTCAAGTAAAGAAAACAGATTTATAGTAAACATATAACATTTTTAATTGAAACCAGTGACAAAATTTTGATAGAATTTGGAAATGTAAAGTTAGAAAGTGTTTATTTTGAATAATTTAAATGTCAATTTGATTGTTATTTATAATAATGTTTTGTTATTTTAAAGGTTTTATTTTATTATGTTTTTGTGTTTTAAGAGGGAATTTTACAGATGTTAAGTGTATTTTCAGATAGAACTTGTATATAACGTATGTAGGTCAAGCTTTTTGACTTGACCTAGTTTTGATCAGCTGATAGTGAGGTCATATACTAGGCATGTTTAGCAAGGAAGTTAATCCAACTTTTGTTTTTAATCAATTTGAATAAACTTTAAATGATTTCTATATGGAAAAAAGAAAATATTTTGAGAAATTTAAATTTGTTGAATTTTAAAATTTTTTTTCTTAATTTTGCGCCTGCCAGATAATGGATATTTGTAAACTTTGATTATTTTATTGTTTGTGTTCTAATCGTGTTTATTATTATTGAACTATATTATTGAATTGTATGTTTAGACTCTAGGTAATCACATGTTAGGCTAAGGATGTTCTTAATTTTAAGAAATGCTTAATTGATTTATTTCAAATAACAGAAAAAATTAATGAAGAGAATAGTTGGTATAAATGCAAAATTTGTGTTTTAATTTTCAAACAAAACTGCTAATGATTTTTCGTTTAGTAAAATTTTAAGGATATTTTCATTTTATAATACATAGTATAAGTGTGTGTGTGAGCCCAGTTTCTGCTAAAGGCAGCTTGCATATAAGGGGAAACATATCGGTTGAGGATCTGGCATGATCTAAGCCAGGGATTGAGGATTTTGGGGGTAGCATGATAGAAGGTGAGTTGCGCTGTGGTGCGTGTCTGTTCGATTTTTTGGTGTTGGGATCTCTTACAGAGAAGTCCAGTGATCTCGTTCAGATGCGTCCATGGTCGCCGAGCCAGGGGGGTCGTTTACCCATGCAGAGTAAGAACAGAAGGGGGTTGTTGGCACCAGTTCCTCACCGGTCCCTTAGGGGTTTTATCAATGAGATTTCTTCTGTTTTGACAGATCTCTCATTGAGGGGGTATTGTAACGTGTCAAAAATGTGGGTATTTTTTATTTAGTTCATTTTCGGGGTTTCATAAAAATATATTGTAAAATTTTATTCCATTGTGACAGACAATGGAAAGGTGTTGTAACGAAGCAGCAATGCAATATAACATTGTGCAATCAGTACAGAGGTATGCAGCAAGCCTCATTTCCAAGAACTTTGTTTGAATGTGACAGCGCGCACGTACGCGCGACCCAGGTATACGCTCGGGGTGACGCTATCGTCCAAAAAACCAAGATGTCAGGAGATGATTTTTATTCAACTTGGTCTTACTAGCTGGCGGATACAAACCTTAAGGTCCGCCCATCTAGTGACGTTAGCCAGTGCCTCACCAATATCGTATACTGTCGTCACCCCAACAACTACATGGATTGCATGGGACGAAACTACTGCGACGAAACTCAAGGCAGTGATTTCCACCAAAAGTATGAGATCACGTTAGCTGCAACTACTACATTCGTTCTCCCAGTTTGTTAACTGATTGTTCCGGCGCCGGACCGAGCCAAGTAGGCTCTTTACAAAATTTCATATTGTACCAGAAAAAAGTGAAATAACAGTAAAAATCATGTGACCGCGGTCGACTAAAAAGTGGAGAACATATTTATATAATTTTCGGACACTAACAATAAATTTAAAAGAGTAATAATGAGTGCGCGCAAAAGCCACGTTGCCGGCGGGTTTTATTCCAACAAAGGTTTAAGGGTTGTGGGGTATTAAAAATGGTCTGGGGTTTTGAATAATTAAATTGTATGTATGTGAGAACGGCAGGCTGGACTGTTTATGTTTGTATGTACTATAAAAGGTAAGGTAGTTATTATGTTTTCGTAGTTATCATCATACTTTTCTAAAGTTGTAATTCCAAATTTAAAAAACCAGGAGAGAGAGTAACAATTTTGTTCTGATTTTATACATGTTGAAAATGTTTCACAATCATAAAAAATAAAAACCATTATATTTCTAATGATAAATTTTGGTATTTAACTTCCTTCAAAACCTTATTTCATTTGATGTGCTGTCAAGTTCGCTGTACGAACGGGGTTCGTCCCCACTATGCGATCCGGCCAGATCGTAAGTTGAAGGTAAGTGGGAATATACATTCTCATTAATAAATAAAAATAGTATCTGAGGGTTACAGCTGTTCGACCGCTCAATGATGTTATTTTCTATCATCCGTCGTATTTCCAGTTCCACTTCTCCCTCATACTTCATGGGTATTGGATACGTTCATCTGACAAATTTTGTAGGGTCTGATACCATAATAGCGTGTTCGTAGACTGTGGTCTGCGTTGGTACATCGCTGAATACTTCATTATACTCTTCTATTAATTTAAATAACTTCGCTTCTTCCTGAGATGACATTCCTTCTTCGGCTGTATTAGCATGCCGAGTAGGTGCATATCGTATACGTGGCTTGGACACGACAATAGGTTTTCCACTTACCTCACAATTTTCTTCATTTTCATCATAATTAATTCATATAGAACATCCTTATAATTACATAAAATCTTATTGTTATTAATATCAATCCTTGCACTTAAAGTATTTAATAAATCTATTCCAATAATTCCATCATATATAAGTTTATTCATTATGATCATAGGATATGTTATTTCTAAGTCCTTACAATTTAAAGTTACGAAAGCTTGCTGTCTAACCTTTTCTCTCTTATTCATGGCTGTAATAGCATTTATATTATTGACAGGTAAAATAGCTGTTTGTTTAAAATATTTTTTATTTTGTTGTACCCACTTATTGTTTAGTACAGTTAATTGGCTACCTGTATCGATTAACATTTTAATTCTACATCCATTAATTTGTACATTAATTTATTTCAACAATTTATTTCTTGTTAATTTGGTGTCACATTCCTGTCAGTGTCTAATAACTCATTTCTAACGTCGCACGGATATATATTGTATACTGTGTAACCGCATGTCCTGTTTCTCCGTCATTGTGTTGTGTCGCGAGAACAGGATGGCTGAACATGCACCTGTTGCTGTCTCTCTTTCATTTCCTCGTCTGCGCTCTCTCTCTTGCTTCTCATTCCTCTGCATTATGGATACGGTGAGATCATATGGTTTACTAAACTTTTTCTTCAAATTTGGCCAGGCCAAACCCCCTTTTGTATCATGCACGTTTCTCTCGGAGTGTTGTTCCTTCTGTGCGTCGCATGCGTTATTCAGAGCTGTGTGTTGCTTTACACTGAACGTTGGCGGCATATAATTTCACCTATAATTATCACGGTTTTGCGTATCGTCATGTTCTCGTGCTTTATCACTACGGTCGTAACTAGCGTGATAATTAATGCGTGTTTGCTGATTGTGTGGTGAAGAGTTACTCTTGTTAATATTTTGTGATTGAGTGACAAGTATTAAGAATTGTTCGATCGTTTAACAGCTAACGATTATTTGCTAGTATAACTTATTTGCAAGTATATACAGCTAACTGAATATCTCTATGGAAATGGTAAGACAACTTACACACTATCTCATACTCAGAAAATTTTGGTTTTAAATGTTTTACGCGTTCAATCTGCGCTACAGTGTACTGCTCAATACTCTGGCGTCCATGCGGATTATATTTACCATACTCCAATTGGTCACGTACTTGCCTTTGAGTGTGGATATTCCAGTACCTATTTTCGAATGCTTCTCTGAATTGCTGATACATGGTTATATTGTCTCGAATTATGGAGTACCATTGACTTGCAGAATCTCTTAAATGACGGGTGACAAAACTCACATTCTCTGCGTCGTCACTCAAACTTCCAACTTTGCTTCCATGTTCCTTAAGGAAATAGAAGTATGGTGATGGCAAAAAAATCGTGTTCCGAGATTATTGCAGATTCTGATTGTACTACACTCAAAACATAAAAAAAAGTCATTTTTCGAAAAGTGTCTATGTGTGTTTGTGTGTCTATCTGTAGATTTTTTTCTATGGCAAACGATAACAGCCGCAAATTCAAACTGAATCAAATCATTTTTTGCATACAGCCCTGATTTGTAGAGTACTCACGACCTATTGTTTTTGGTGAAGATCGGTTGAGAGAAAGGGGTAGTTTACCTGCAACGGTTTTTTATAATCAAGGGTAATTGTTTTCTATGGCAAACGATAACAGCCGCAAATTCAAACAGAATCAACTACTCTGTTGCATACAGCCCTGAATTGTAGAGTTCTCAAGACATATTGATTTTAGTGAAGATCGGTTAAGGGAAAGGGGTAGTTTACCTGCAACGTTTTATGTTTTAAAAGGGTATTTTTTATGGCAAACGATAAGAGTCGCAAATTCGAACAGAATCAAATAATTTTTTGCATGTAGCCCTGATTTGTAGAGTACTCAAGACCTATTGATTCTGGTGAAGATCGGTTAAGGGAAAGGGGTAGTTTACCTGCAACAGTTTTTTTTTAACCAAGTGTAATTTTTACTTCCATATTCCGTAAGGAATGGAAGTATGGTGATGGCAAAAAAAATCGTGTTCGAGATTATTGCAGATTCTTATTCTACTACACTCAAAACATGAAAAAAAGTCGTTTTCCGAAAAGTGTCTGTGTGTCTGTCTGTCTGTCTGTCTGTCTGTCTGTGTGTCTGTGTGTCTGTAGATTTTTTTTCTATGGCAAACGATAACTGCCGCAAATTCAAACAGAATCAAATAATTTTTTGCATACAGCCCGGTTTTGCAGAGTTCTCGCGACCTATTGTTTTTGGTGAAGATCGGTTGAGGGAAAGGGGTAGTTTACCTGCAACGGTTTTTTTTTAGCAAGGGTAATTTTGTTTGTTTGGCAAACGATAACAGCCGCAAATTCAAACAGAATCAAATAATGTTTCGCATACAGCCCTGAATTGTAGAGTTCTCAAGACCTATTGTTTTTGGTGAAGATCGGTTAAGGGAAAGGGGTAGTTTACCTGTAACGTTTTATGTTTTAACAAGGGTATTTCCTATGGCAAACGATAACAGCCGCAAATTCAAACAGAATGAAAAGATTATTTGCATACAGCCCTAAATTGTAGAGTTCTCAATACCTTTTGTTTTTGGTGAAGATCGGTTAAGGGAAAGGGGTAGTTTACCTACAACGTTTTTTTAACAAGGGTATTTTCTATGGCAAACGATAACAGCCGCAAATTCAAACAGAATCAAATAATTTTCTGCATACAGCCCTGATTTGTAGAGTACTCAAGACCTATTGTTTTTGGTGAAGATCGGTTGAGGGGAAGGGGTAGTTTACCTGCAACGGTTTTTTTTTATCAAGGGAATTTTTTTTTTTTGGCAAACGATAACAGCCGCAAATTCAAACAGAATTAAATAATGTTTCGTATACAGCCCTGAATTGTAGAGTTCTCAAGACCTATTGTTTTTGGTGAAGATCGGTTAAGGGAAAGGGGTAGTTTACCTGTAACGTTTTATGTTTTAACAAGGGTATTTCCTATGGAAAACGATAACAGCCGCAAATTCAAACAGAATCAAAAGATTATTTGCATACAGCCCTAAATTCTAGAGTTCTCAAGACCTATTGTTTTTGGTGAAGATCGGTTAAGGGGAAGGGGTAGTTTACCTGCAACGTTTTTTTATCAAGCATATTTTCTATGGCAAACGATAGCAGCCTCAAATTCAAACAGAATCAAATAATTTTTTGCATACGTCCCTGAATTGTAGAGGTCTCAAGGACTTTCGATTTTGATGAAGATCGGTTAAGGGGAAGGGGTAGTTTACCGGCAACCTTTTACGTTTTAACAAGAGTAAAGTACTTGAAAATTCATTTAAACTTTTTGAAACAATGGTAATTGTTAAAAATAAAATAATTTTGTTGCCAGGCAATAAAATTATAAATTTTTCATTTTAATGTAAATTATGTATGAGTTAATATCTTTATATATATAATTCTTCTGTACGTGTGTATGTCACTGAACTCCTCCATGTATAAAATAATATATCGTTCGTGGCAGGTAAGCATATCTCAGTTATGTAATGGTTACATTTCCATTTTATTATTATGCCTACAGCAATAAAAAGGCAGGTAAGACACACACACACACACACACACACACACACACACACACACACACACACACACACAATTCACGTTATTTCTGGCCTCACTCATGTTTATTTTCTTACATTTGCACGCTTTTTAAATGGAAAGTGCCGAAACCCACACCAACATAACGCGTGCAAGCCGAAAAAATGGACATCAATTTGCTTACTGGCGAAGCTAGTAGTTAATGAATGGGTAGGCAAAAATCTTATCTTAAATTTTTTTTAAGGAATCACTAAAAGGGCGGTGGTTCAAATCGGACGCTGAGGTAGAGTTTGCTGTAACCGAATGGTTCCACAAACAGCCGTAAGAATTTTACTAGCAGGGAATCTACAGGTTAGCGCAACAGTGGAACTCATGTCTTAATGTTATTGGAGACTTCTTTTAAAATCGTTGAATAAAAAATGCTTTACAGCTCTATACGTGTTTCTATTGAACAATCCTTGTATTAGTCATACACAATAATACAACTGATTGAACTTCAAATTTTTAAACTTGATTAGTTTATATATATATATATATATATATATATATATATATATATATATGTTTAATGTTACAAATAATTCAAATAACAATCTTGATCATCTGTTAGTTCAGCAGAATAACAGTGACACTTTTAATAACCGCATAAAATAAACACTTAGAAACAACACAGGCGCTTTAACTTAACTGTTTGGACCACAGAAGTGAGGCAT
Source organism: Magicicada septendecula (assembly GCA_034769895.1). NCBI lineage: Eukaryota > Metazoa > Arthropoda > Insecta > Hemiptera > Cicadidae > Magicicada > Magicicada septendecula. The sequence continues at coordinate 141,737,763 of CM068371.1, forward strand.
GCCTCAACGCTCTATGTGTACAGCGCGGGACAATCCCCCCTCCCTTCACTTCCCTATCACACCACTACATTGCTTACATACGATGTATACAAAAAACGCTGAGGCAAGTTCAGGTTGCCTCATTCGCTTTAAACGAACTATGCCGAATCTCACCTGTCACCATCTAGCGGTCGCTCAAACAAGCACGTTTCGGTTTAATAAATTTGACAGTCGCAGTAACAATGTATAATCTTTACGTTATGTAGTTCATACGTATTTATAATTTTTATTCTACAGAATTTTTTAGGGTAGGCATTGCCTCAATTGCCTCCATGTAACTTCGCCACTGATATATATGTGTACAACGTTATCGGCAACAAAGAAGTAGTTTTTGTTAAAATTCCTTCCCGGGATATTTGGCCGTAGTCCAATGTTTTCTACAAAACCAGACATTTCGGCAATGCCATCGACTTCCATCATCAGTGAAAATCGAGTGCGATAACGTGAGGTGGTATACGTTAGTGACCACAGTACTGTGGTTAAGGCTGAAGCAGTAAGTAGAAAGAAGTAGTTTCTATGGTAATATTTCATTTCGAAAATGATTTTAAATATAATACTTAGAATATGGAAGTCATGTATGGTTCTCCATACCGATTTTTTTCTATGGCAAACGATAACAGCCTCAAATTCAAACAGAATCAACTACTCTTTTGCACACAGCCCTGAATTATAGAGTTCTCAAGACCTATTGGTTTTGGTGAAGATCGGTTAAGGGGAAGGGGTAGTTTACCTGCAACGTTTTTTTATCGGGGGTAATTTTACTTCCATGTTCCTTAAGGAAATGGAAGTATGGTGATGGCAAAAAAAATCGTGTTCGAGATTATTGCAGATTCTGATTGTACTACACTCAAAACATGAAAAAAGTCATTTTTCAAAAAGTGTCTGTGTGTGTCTGTCTGTCTATCTTGTGTCTATCTGTCTTAGATTTTTTTTCTATGGCAAACGATAACAGCCGCAAATTCAAACAGCATCAACTACTCCTTTGCATACAGCCCTGAATTGTAGAGTTCTCAATACCTATTGTTTTTGATGAAGATCGGTTAAGGGAAAGGGGTAGTTTACCTGCAACGTTTTATGTTTTATTATTATTATTATTATATACACACCACCAAAATCAGTAAAATTCCATTCTCAAATCAACGAATAAGGCCTTTTCGAAATATTAAAATTTCATCCTCAGTTCGTATACTGTAATGTTCCTGTTATGATGTTATTCTGTAAATGTATAATTGCTGTTAACTGTGTCTACTACCTCTCACTGTACTTCATTTTGTTTATGTTTTATTTTTATCCCTCTCACTGTTCATTTGTTTTATGTTTTAACAAGGGTATTTTATATGGCAAACGATAACAGCCGCAAATTCATACACAATCAAATAATGTTTTGCATGCAGCCCTGAATTGTAAAGTTCTCAAGACCTATTGATTTTGGTAAAGATCGGTTAAGGGAAAGGAGTAGTTTACCTGCAACGTTTTATGTTTGAAAAGGGTATTTTCTATGGTAAGAGCCGCAAATTCAAACAGAATCAAATACGTTTTTGCATACAGGCCTGATTTGTTGAGTACTCAAGACCTACTGTTTTTGGTGAAGATCGGATAAGGGGAAAGGGGTAGATTACCTGCCACGTTTTTTGTTTTAACAAGGGTATTTTTTATGGCAAACGATAACAGCCGCAAGTTCAAACATAAACAAATAATATTTTGCATACAGCCCTGAATTGTAGAGTTCTTAAGACCTGTTGGTTTTGGTGAAGATCGGTTAAGGGAAAGGGGTAGTTTACCTCCAACATTTTATGTGTTAACAAGTGTTTTTTCTATGGCAAACGATAACAGCCGCATATTCAAACAGAATCAAATGATGTTTTGCATACAGCCCTGTTTTGTAGAGTTCTCAATACCTATTGGTGTTGGTGAAGATCGGTTAAGGGAAAGGGGTAGTTTACTGGCAACATTTTATGTTTTAACAAGGGTAATTTTTTATGACGAACGATAACTGCCGTAAATTCAAACAGAATCATCTACATTTTTGCATACCTTTTTGAACTAAAGAGAACTCAAGGTTTGTTGATTTTGTTGAATATCGGTTAGAGGAAAGGAGTAGTTTATCAGGAACGTTTTATGTTTTAAAAAAGGTAATTTTTTATGACGAACGATAACTGCCGAAAATTCAAAGAGAATCTAATAATTTTTTGCACACTTTCCTGAGTTGTAGAGTGCTCAAGGACTGTTGATTTTGGTGAAGATCGGTGAAGATAAAGGGGTATTTTACCTGAAAATTATAGTTGATTGGGGAGGGGAGAATTTTTTATATGTGTACTACGTTATCGGCACCAAAGAAGTAGTTCTTTGTTAAAATTCCTTCCCGGGCTGTTTAGCCGTAGTACAATGTTTTCTGCAAAACCAGACTTTTCGGCAGTCCATCGACTGCCATCATCAGTGAAAATCGAGTGCGAAAACGTCAGGTGGTATACATTAGTGACCACAGTACCGTGGTTAAGGCTGAAGCAATAAGTAGAAAGAAGTAGTTTCTATGGCAATATTTCATTTAGAATATGATTTTAAATATAAATCTTAGAACATGGAAGTCATGTATGGTTCTCCATACCGATATTTTTCAATTTCTCTCTCGATATTCGCCAAAAATTCCATGCTATTTTCCCCTTTGTTACCTGCAAAGGTTATCTTACTTCTTTCTTCTATGGGTGCAGTCAACATCATTGTCTGTGCCGGTTGTTTCTTGATCTCCATTCTCAGACATTCTACTTCTCCACACAGATCTTCCTTAAGTGTGTTCATTTCACCTGAGTAGTCCTTGGTGGATTTTGCAGACTCTACTACAGCAGTTTCCAACGTCGTCGTTCGGGCTTCTATTTCCTTTTTTTTTTTTTTTAATGTTTTCCCGGATTTGTTCACTAACTGTTTTAATCCTCACATCTTATTCCTGCTTTGAAACTCTAAACTTGTCATTCCAGTGTTCATCTAGTTGTTTAATACTTTCTTTTAATTCTTTCGACCATTCTGTTTTCTGATCTTTAAACCTATTCTCTATCTTTACAGCTTGTTCATTTAGTGACTGTTCAACTCTAGTTTCTACTATTTCTTTTCTCGTATTAGTTTCTTCGAGTTTTGTAGTCAGTTGCTCTTTAAACTCTTTAAATTTGGCCCTACTTTCTTCGCTATTCTTTTGTATTTGTTCATTACTTTTCGCTAATTCAGCTTTAAATTCTTTATTAGACCTCATTAATTCTTTGAATTCGGCTTTAGATTCTTCCCTACTCTTTTGCATTTGCTTTGTATTAAATTCTTTTAACTCTTCTATTTGCGTTCTATTTTCTTCTTTTTGGTTTGTACTTAATTCGTCCACCCAGGCACGCATCATGGTTTGAAGTGCTTTCATATTCAAGCTTTTGGGTGCTGCCATAGTGAATTATTATTAAAATATTTATTTATAATTTATTATTGGTGAACCGTATGCGAGCTTTTATTTATTTATTGTTTAATTACTATTATTTACCGTATTTTCTCGCATAATTAACACCCCTGCATAATTTACGCATCCCATTTCTGGGGGGTTCAAAGTGGGAAAAAAGAAATATTTGCATATTTGACACACCCACTTTCTCGATGATTTCATCACGCAGTTCCGGGTGCGTTTCGAAATAAAGATGTCAAGTAGTAGCTTTCCTATTGCGCAACCTCGCATTTCAAACCCTCGTGCAACTTCCTGTTATTACTCACTGCGGTATTTCAGTCCGGTGAGTGAATCAGCGAAGACGTGATTAGTGACGATCTATTCCAGTCTGGTAGAAACTCATTTTACGACTGTTTCAGGTACAAGGATGTTTTGTGATCTCAAAGTTGTTCATTAATCCACAACGAGCAAGTATTCGAGTAATACTGCGTCGTATAAACTTGTGGTGATCGCTTACGCCGAAACACACGGGAATAGGGCAGCAGGCCGCAAATATTCTGTGTCCAAGTGTAACGTGCGGTACTGGCGAAAACAGAAAATTGCCCTTCAAGAGACCAACAAGTCTCGTAAAGCATTTCGCGGTCCAAAAAGTGGCAAGTTTCCGCAAGTAGAGGAGTATCTTCTGAAATATGTGATTTCGTTACGCAATGATGGATATGCTGTTTCTTACGAAATGCTGTATTTTAAAGGACGAGAAATAGCTGCAGCACATGGGATCAGTGTCTCGAATTTTAAGGTTAGCCGAGGCTGGGTGATTAAATTTATGAAGAGAAATGGACTCTCTCTTCGAAGAAGAACATCCTTATGTCAAAGAATGCTGAATGATTTCGACCAAAAAGTCATTGATTTTCATCGCTTCGTGATTAGGAAATGGAAAGCGAAGAAATATTTGCTTTCCCAGATAGGAAACGCAGATCAGATGCCCATCAGTTTCGATATGCCACAAAGTCGAACAATCGATACGAAAGGAACATCGAGTGTTATTGTGCACACTACTGGAAGTGAAAAACAACGGTGTACGGTAATGCTTGCTGTAACAGCTGATGGCAGAAAGCTTGCACCGTACGTTGTACTGAAGCGAAAAACAATGCCGAAAATAAAATTTCCACGTGGGATCCACGTTCGTGTCCAAGAAAAAGGGTGGATGGACACGTCACTCGTAGAAGACTGGATACGAACGGTTTGGGGAAATAGAGCGGGGTCTCTCCTTCGGTGCCCGGCTCTTCTCGTGTGGACAGTTTTCGTGGCCATCTGACGGAAAACACTAAAAAATTATTGGAAACCATGAAAACCGATTTGGCTGCGATTCCTGGTGGACTGACTTCAGTACTTCAACCCTTGGACGTTTCGATAAATAAACCATTCAAGGACAATGTGCGAAAACTCTATCAGTGCTGGATGGCGGAAAATGTGCACGAACTTACTCCAACAGGCAAAATTCGGAAACCATCTGTGGAACTCCTTTGTGAGTGGATATTGCGCGCTTGGGACATGATTTCTTCGAAGGTGGTTGAAAAGAGCTTCAAAAAGACGGGAATCTCGAATGCGTTAGACGGGACTGAAAATGACTTCTTATGGAGAGATGTGAGCAGTGATAGCAAGCAGCACCAATTCTTCCTGCAGTTCCAGTGGCGACGACCAACTCGGTAGCCTATAAAAGGTAAGATTATTTTTCTTCCTTTTTAGCAGGTATGTCATTATTACTTACGTCGTTAGTACTTTCGTTAATTCATATTTATTTTGCTTCAGGTCGTACTATCAGCTCGTGACGGGAAGAATATTTTCTGGTGTCCGTACTTGAAACTGTGTGTCCAACTTGCCTAATGTACTCTATTTGATTGTTCAGAAGAAAACTCAACCGTAATTTTACGCCAAATGACGATAACGTCAATGAGTTGAACTGATTTTGTGTATAATATATTTAATGTATCTTTTAAATGTCAATAAATTTCAAATGAAATTTGGGTATATCTGAAATCCTTGAATAATTTATGCACCCGAAATTTTCGCCGGTATTTTTCGTCAAAAAAGTGCGTTAATTATGCGAGAAAATACGGTATTTATTTTTACCTACTCATGTTACAATTACACCTGTTTGTTGGGGTAGGCGCCAGTTGCGTTATTACAATACAATACACACAACAAATTTCAAAATAACTAACATACAAAAATAATTACAATATAATATTAATTATATCATATACATTATCAAACACTGGTAATGATAGATCATACATTAATTATTAATGTAGGCGTGTCGTGCTCCACGTTAATGGGCAACAATTTTATATAACGATACCAGGTATTGGAACAGTTATAACGATACCAGGTGTTTAAACGTATATAACGATACCAGGTGTAACTGTAATAAGAGTAGTAAATTTATGAGTAGTTAAAATTTCATGTTTATTGTTTAACAAGCATTATAAATAATAAAACATTGTTAATAATCTCCGATCAAGATATCACTCATTATTAAGTGTTTATCTCTTAAGCTATACGGTGTTACACACATTTAAAACACTCTTACATCTAGACATGTTAATAATCTTAATCTAGACATTTATTCACATTGATTTAATAAAAGAAATAAAATTTAAATGTAATTAAGTTTTATTTCAATTGAATTCATTTAAATCAGATCTGACCTCAGCTTGCTCAGTCTATACCAATGTTTTCTAAAAATAAATTTAAAATTATATTAATTACTCTTAGACTGGCATTTGTTTCGTATTCAAAATTTAAATTATTCTTTTCTACAAAATGCAAATATCAAATCATTACAATTATTTTTCTTTGATAAAAAAAAAATACTATCTCAAAATTAAACTGTTTTTTTCTTCTTCTATATTTATCTATATGCGATCGCTCATTCTTACGACTAAAACATTTACATAAGACTCTATTACATTATTTACCTAATTATAAAACTTTTTTTAAATTCATTGTCTCTTTATATAGTCTTTATGAGCTCTTTAAAAAAACATTATGCATGTCACCTCGAGTTCTGATGACCTTACGATTTATTAACGGGGTCCAGAGCTGTCCAGCGTTGGGTTACCATTACCCCTGGCTTGGCGTGGTCCTGGATATATCCAGAGTCCAGCGTCATTCTCCAGCAGTGTGTGGTCCGTCCCAGAGAATTAATATCGGCTGCGAGGTAGATCTCGTTCGGCTGTTAGGCGTCTAAAAAGCATCTCCTAACGTGCAGCATCTCGCGTTGCTCTTTGTAGCTTCTCTGTAGATACTCTTGCTGACTTAAACGGTCCCGGTACTCTACGTTTCCCGTACTAGTGTAAACATAATTACTGAAAACGTCTTTATTCGTTCATAGATGAGACTTATAACAAAATAAAACTCTTCTGCCGACGGACAGCGTGTCCGACTGCAATCGTGTCTTGAAATGAAGGGAAGGGCTTCCAGTCGAAGCCTTAATTTATACCCTCTCGAGATCCCGCACCTGTTGGTTCCGAAATTGTCCTGTTGAGACCTGCAGATCACATGATAGTCCCCAGTCCTGAACCTTTTCATATATTTGCAATTTTTTGCAAATGGCAATGTTTTGTACTGAATTGAGATAGCACAAATCATAGATAATTTGATTAAGCACTCACTGTATTAATTTGAGTGTCTTAGTGTAATTTGCGTATTTTTAGAACACTTATTTCGCACTGACTTCGCGTAGTGTGTCCTACTAACGTCATTTTCTTACTGTGGATAGCTATAAATTTTACACACACTTTGGTGCCTTTTGTTTGTTTATACACTAATTAGTTTTCACAAAGTGAATTAAAATAATTATTTTAGTAATTAATTGGGGAGGGTTGCTGGGATTCCTGTCTGTACATGCATCACTAACACACACAAGATACACGCGTAACACACATACAATCGAGCAGGTGTTCCTTGCCTGTTGGAACAGGTTAATTTCTCCCCTAGTATAACAATGAAACATTTTTACAATCCCAGACATGTCCATTTACCCCAAACTTATAATAATTTTAAAAATTTTACATTTATTTAAATCAATGCTCAATACAGCATATGGCTGTATCGTTGCAAGTGATATTTTTGTCCAAAAATTCTTGAACAAACAATAATGTGTGTGCTCGAACATTATAGTGATGTGATTTTCATAAATTATCCCTACATAAATCTGCATGACTTCTATTATTTCTATCATAAGTGATATATAACGCCCAAACAGTACAACTCTTCATTGCTTTTGTACCATCTGTAAACTACACATTCATGCACACTAGACTCCTGCAAAATGTTTCCTCGTTAGTGCAGTTTATCTCATTATTTAGATAAAATGTAATGCAATCTCTTCAGTCTTGAATTGTAGACTGTTGACAAATCGCCAAATACACTAAAAGACAGCTTACTCAAAATACCTGTTAAATCTCAAGACTATGGATCCAATATGGCTACAAAATTAAGATAATGTAATTTGAATGTAATAAATAAAATACTGAAATAAAATAAACAAACATAAAAGATTATTTCATTCTTGTATTTAATATAAATCTCATATTATCAAGAATTCAGATAACTACATTGTTCAATAAACTGCAAATCAACACAATCTGAATATAGCAATTTTAATGTTTTTTGTTTGGATGAAAAGAATAATGTAACTGCATGCAGCATTCAGTTTTTAAACACCTAAAATTTAATTTCAGAATACAGCTAAGTGAAATATACAATTGAATATACATACTGTTTCAAGTTCCATTTTCTTTAGAAATTCCTGTCTCCAAAAAGTGAGAGCATCTTCAAGGGTAACACCAATTCCTTTGAGGAAAAGACTGTACTGCTGTCTACCGCTGTGTTTCAAATGGTGTTCCATTTTCAAAGTTGCATGCAGCTGACGCATACACAGTGGAAATGAAAGCTGGGCTAACTGGAAAGAAAGATGTAATGCAACCTTTTACATGAATATACAGACAAGTCTACAATAAAACTTTCATTTTTGGTACAGTCTCCAAGTTGCGTAATTTAATAAATTATATAGATTGGTAATTACATTTATCTAATTGCTTCCTTGCAACTTAATTATATGTGTAACAACGCGTTTCAGGATCACAGCCCCATCATCAGGTTATAAAATTAAATCATGCATTAGTCACTCGTCGTTAAGTTTTTAAAATTATAAAACCACTGCACAACATTCGTATTCGCGTAGACACATAGCTATGTGTATTCACTCACGTGCGCGTCGTCGTAAAGTTAAAGGTCGACTGATTTGTTATCACAAACTTACACAGACAGTCGTCTGCTTTCTTCTTGTTGTGTGCGTATTACTGTGTCAAAGAAGACGTTGGATTTAAATGACAACATATCATTCAATAACTCATCACGCTGGAATTTACTTGCTTTGTAGATTATAAATTCTTCCATTGCATCCATGAAACGTCCTTTCTTACAGTAATGTAGAGGCTTTAAATTTTTTACAAAACTGGTATAATTGTGGTTGTATTCCATTAAATGCTGCACGTAACTAGACTTTATATTATTGACATTCTTCTTGGGCAAATGTTCTATATATCTATCCTTACTGTAAGAAAGGACGTTTCATGGATGCAATGGAAGAATTTATAATCTACAAAGCAAGTAAATTCCAGCGTGATGCGTTATTGAATGATATGTTGTCATTTAAATCCAACATCTTTGACACAGTAATACGCACACAACAAGAAGAAAGCAGACGACTGCCTGTGTAAGTTTGTGATAACAAATCAGTCGACCTTTAACTTTACGATGACGCGCACGTGAGTGAATACACATAGCTATGTGTCTACGCGAATACGAATGTTGTGTAGTGGTTTTATAATTTTAAAAACTTAACGACGAGTGACTAGTGCATGATTTAATTTTATAACCTGATGATGGGACTGTGATCCTGAAACGCGTTGTTACACAAATAATTAAGTTGCAAGGAAGGAATTAGATAAAGGTAATTACCAATCTATATAATTTATTAAATTACGCAACTTGGAGACTGTACCAAAAATGAACTTTGAAGCCTATCCAGCATTACTGGTCTACAAATACAAGAACATCAAAGTTAAGTTAATTAAAACCACTAATAACATTAAATTTAACAAAATGTGTCTGCGAAACAACATAACCCTAAATACGCTGTTATCAACATCAATAGCAAATCAAAGGCAGCATACTTAACTCGACAAACAGCTCAAAAAACTTGGATAAAACAAGAGATTAATAGTTTATATATAAAGAAAATCAACCTCAATCATGAGTTGTATAAACTTCATTTGGAATTGCTTAATTCAATGCACCCTGCGGTTAGTAACAATGTGTTTGAAGTAATTGAACAACAAATCAAACGCGTCACTTGTAAAATATTATTTACCCATAATAATAAACTTTGTTCTCTGCACGATAATCAACAGAACAATATAAGCATAAGAAGTCATCATACTTTCTATAGACGCGTAGCAAATTTATCTACTATAAACCTAACAAACGCAGAAAAAATATTACTAAGTAAAGGTTTAAAGTACAATTTGCCTAGACTTGATAAAGATCACCTTGTACATGAGGTTGTGAATGCGGAAGCCACCATAAGAATGTTATCTGATACAAATACACAAAAGGAAGCCCGTATGATAATAAATAATAAACTCAACCGACTACTGAAAATTAATAATATAAACCAAAGACTTAAAGGTAAATACAGCAACGATTATAGACACATCAGAAATATAAAAGATAAAATAAATGATAGTAATGTAATAATAACAAAAGCAAATAAAGGCAACACAGTGGTTTTGTTACCACAGAAAAAGTAACTTAAATAAAATCCATGAGTTTATCGACAGTAATAATATTGAGACATTGGCCGACGACCCTACTAAACGTTATGTTAAGATTTTGAACGAAACAATTAATAAATGCACTAATTTGTTGGACGAACAAACATGTAGATACATTAAACCTATACACGCACAAGCCCCACAGCTTACAGGCCTACCCAAATTACATAAACAAAATATCCCTATAACACCGCTTATTAATTACACAACAGCCCCCAAGTTACAAGATAGCTAAGTTACTACAACAGATTATAAAAAATAACATTACACTTGAAAATGATCGTAGTATTAAAAATAATATTGATTTCATAAATAAAATAAAGGTAACAAAAATGCTACCTCAATATAAAATTGTCTCTTTTGACATAGTAAACTTATACACAAATGTGCCAGCCACAGAAACTATTAAAATTCTAAAAGAAAATTTAATAAGAAAAGCCACAATGAACATTCAAGAAATAAATGAACTCATTATATTGGTTCAAAAAATCCTACAACAGAACTATTTCACCTTCAGCGGTCAGTTTTATTCACAAGGTGAGGGGCTCGCTATGGGTTCTCCCCTCAGTGGTATATTAGCAGAAGTGTATCTCAACCATTTTGAAAATAAGTATCTATTATCGAACAACAATATTGTAACGGTACATATCTTCACCGTACATTTAAAAAACAACCATAAGGAATACAACACCATTAACTAACACAAGAACACATAAGAGAGGAATGATAAATGAATAACTGTGTACTAAATGTTATGTCCGGTCCATGAACTAATTAAAACAATTGAAATAATTAAATCAGCAAAAGAAGAATAATAAATAGTGATGAAGAAGAAAATATAGAAGACAACATAGTAATGTGATTAACCAAATAACCCAATAGATATGGTAAGTGAGAGGACAAGACCAAATTATAATGACAACAAACCCTAACAACAGACTGAAGATAATATGAATAAACACAAGTGAAGTGCTGAGCGAAGAAGAGTTAACAAATCTATTATACAATGTGCCAATATGTGTACCAAGAGAGAATGAAACCAATAAAACAAGGAGTCTGCAGAATTAAGAAACAGTAAAGAGACACAGACATAGACAAACTATTACTAAAGACTTGACCATGACAAAAACTCTTTATTCTAAGATAAAAATATAATTAATCAACAAATAAACACAATGAAATAAGATATTGGAAGATAAGAATGAGTTAGTTATCACAGTAATAATAGAATACCATGCATGCTTTTAATACAGGCAAATACAATTAAAATAAATGAAAGAAAACCTGGTAATCACCAGTAGACATGTAAAAATAACGTGAAAAAATAATAAATAATGGTTAACCAGAGCAAAAGTGTAAAATAATAACCTTTAAAACATTGAGAGTAGGGAGAAAAGCATAGACCATTGTTGTCGGACAAGGGGGTCCCAAGTAACCTCAATTCTGGTACAAATTAACTTGTAATTAGAATAAACTAAGAATAAAACAATGTAAAACTAGTTTAGGTTATACAATAATGAAAATAGACATTATAAACACAAACCTAGTGCTACGATTTATTAATTAAAAGTGATATGTGTGGTGTTTAATGTAATTACACAGACTGAAATTGGACAGAAAGAGGAACCCATTAAATACACTCAGAATTCCCACAATATTGTAAATCAGAAAAGAACAGTGACATAAATGTGTAATGCAATATGTAATACTACTATTATAGTATAAAACATTGATAATGAAATATTAAGTAAACCATAATTATGAAAAATTAAGGTAACTGTCTGACTACACTAGATGCAAGAAGTATTAGTGAATTATTCACAATCTCACATATAATAATAGGAGGCTAACCATTATAAAATGCTCTTTAGATTGTAAAGACCATCTGTACACAAAAGAACCACTTACAATTAAGTATATCATTAACCATGAACCAAATCATAATGATACATGGCATACTAAGACTATGAATCATAAATAAAACTAAAAACAAGAAACTAATCATATTTGAAGAAAAGCTGAGATATCCAGAAGTTGTAGTAATGGACATCTCAGAATGACTAGATCACAGTAAAAAATGGACAGAGCAAATTATTTAAATAAATAGAGTAAATCAAATTAACCATGCTCTAGGCCAAAGAAAGCATAGACCAAATATTGTAATTTTATTAATTTTGGCCAATTATTGAAGTAGAAATTATCATAAAAGGATTTGAGAGGAACCATATGATTGAAATGTAATCACCATTTGTTCAATTTCCACAATTAATCATGTAAAATCATAAGAAATATGTCATAGTCGTAAGTAAAAAACATTAACTTTTTAGTTATAACACCCACATATGTCTTGTGAGGACTTATTTTAAAGAACAAATCAATTGTAATAACATGGTATGGCTATATCAAGTATTACTAGTAACGCAAGGACGTTAAACAAATTTTAAAGATATTCTGTTTATTTTGGGCAAAACGAGGGCGTCATAATGATACTCTCCACACCAAAGTCATTAACAATTTTCTGCAAATTAACTACTCCCCCAAGGGAGTGACCTCGCTCTAAGGAACAGCAGCAATATCTCAACCAATGGAATCGATCAAAATAGACCGGGGGGGGGGGGGGGAGATGTAATTCCAAAATTGGAACAGCAAAGAGGAACAAATTTATTCACAAAGGTTTTGTAAAATATATAAAAACACTTGGTAAGTTTCACAAATTTTTTTTTTTTTTTTTTTAATTAAAAATTAATTAAAAAAAAAAAAATAAAATAAAAAAAAAAATTTGTGAAACTTACCAAGTGTTTTTATATATTTTACAAAACCTTTGTATTAATATGTTTCACCAAGTGCCCAACGAGTCATCAATTAATATCGTGAAATTTATTCACACTTCATCTCTGACTAGCAAAGCGATACGACGGCCATTTTCTGTGCGCGAAAAAAGTCGTATTCGGATCAAATCAGCTGTGCGAGAATAAAATGTAAACAATTTGTTCAACCTAACCAAAAATTTTTAAGTGGCGAGTTCAACGAAAAAATGCTTGTACAATAGCGAATCATAATTGCAGAGCGTTGTAACGGGACGTTTAAGCCCATCTAAGAATATTTTTTGGGGAAACATAAAGAATAAATTATAATGGTAAATTTTATTTTAAATTATAACGACACTGCCAGTGGACGAATTCGTGTCAAGGTCAACAGTGAAAAAACAGGGAGGCAGCTATTTTTAGCCGAACGACATTTGACCTTTGTCAACAGTGAGAAAAACATCTGACATCAGAGACATTCCCAGCTATTGGAATGTCGATCCAAAATAATGATCCCGTCAAAATTGATGTTGAAACACAAAAAGAACAATAAAACCAGACCACGTGATCGTTCGCAAAATTAAGAATTGTCATCTTTACAAAGCCCCAGTCGACATCTTCCTTCGCGATGTACAGCCGCAAAAGTTACGTAACGAAATCGCGGTCGCCCCAAACCATAAAATGTGAATTTTTACATATTAAAAAATAAAAACAGTATTTTGATTCGCAAGATTCATAACAGTGACAAATTGAAACAAAATGACAGTTCAGCAGTAAAATCAAAAAGTGAAAACGAGAAGACATCTAGATAGGGTGTGCACGAGGAGACATCCCATGGGCGCACCTCTACGAATCATGAAAAGGAAGTAAATCATAATAGAATAAATAAAATCTGGCAATTTTACAAAATATATAAAATGAGCTCAAAATTTTCTATATGAAAGTGTGTGTGGTTGTGTGAACAAAGAATATAAATTTAAGAAGTGCTGGGTTTGCGGTCAAACACTGATGATTTAGTGTAATCAATTTTTTACAAGAGAGTAAAATGTTAATGTAATCATTACTTGTAACTTGTTTTTGATCAATTGTGCCTCATGGCCGAATGGATGTTTCCATTTAGAGAGAACGTCAGTATAAAGAAAAATAAAAGAATATTTTATTTCAACTTGATAAATATGTATTTTGTTTAATTGTATTTGCCTATTATTCTCTGCCAAGTACACTAAACGATATCCTTGGTTAACCTTTAACACGTAAAGTCAATTATTACACAATTTAAATACTGAACGGTTTCAGTTGGAGTCCAAACTAGGGACAAATCTAATATTTAAATACCAATACAGTTACAGTTGGCGCCCGTTAACAGTGACGTAAATTAAATTTAAAAATTTAAATTTACAACTTAGTCGAAAATGGCAGAGAAAAATACAAATACAAACTTATATGAGAATGCACCGGTGGAATACATGTTGGATGACACACAATATGATGTAATAACCACAAATAACTTGACACAAAATGAAAATGTCAATGAGAGTGTAGGCGAGATAGCAACAAATGTAACTGAGACGGTAGAAGCTGAGAGTAGTAAAAGTAATGATGTAAATATACTTAATCAATTAGCAATGATTATCAAAATGATGAATAATAAATTTGACCAACAAAACAAGAATATGAGGGCAAGTAGAAGTAGAATTAAAGTCAGAGATAAATAATATCAGTAAAATGAATGATAATTTGAACACGAGTTTGAATGAATTTAAAACTGAAATCAAGTCAGAGATAAATGCAAGTAACATAGAGCTGAAAACTGACATAAAAGCAGAGATAAATGAAATAAATAATAGACTTGACAAACAAGATGAGAAATAGAAGACATAAATAACGAATTTGTGAATATAAGAAGCGAAATAGAAATGAGTAAATTAAGTATGAATAACCAATTTGAAAGTATAAGTGAGAGTTTTAATGGAGTGAGTGAGAAGTTCGCTGAAATAAATAATAAACTAGCGAAACAGAGTGAGACTATTGCGAGAGTGAAAGATGAAATGACTATAAATATAAATAAAATACAAACCGAGATAAAAAATGATATAAAAACAATTAGTGAAAAGCAGGATGAGAAACTGCTAGAGACAGACAAAAAATCTGATGCGTTACCTAATAACTTTAATGATGAACTTAAAAAACAAAATGAAAAAATTGACGGTAATGTGGAGAAGTTTAAAGCTGAGTTTGAGATGGACATGAACAAGAAAATTGTTACAAAGATACATGAATATGAAGTAGAAATTGAGAGTAATGTTCAAGGTGTAATTGATGAATGTGAACGGATTAAAAAAGAAAATAAGCTACAAGAGAGTGTTAATAATGAATTCAAAAGTAACATTGAACAAATTCATACAATTAAAGCTAGTGTAACTAATTTAAAAAGTAAACAAACAAAACTTGAACAAGAAATAATTAAAGTTAGAGAAGATCTAAGCTTAGCAATTAATCAAAAACTAACCCATATGAGTGAGAGAGTATAACCTCTTCTTTAGAGTTATAATGGAGGGAACCCAAAATAATTGGTTCTGCCAATTATTTCAGGCTGCCTTATTCGAGACGAGCTGAAATTTAAATCAGAACAACACACAGTAAGACATACAAGGAATCAGGGAAGGTGAAACTGTTGATTTATATACTCCGTATATGTGTGTAACAAGAAGACTTGCTTTATTAAACATTTGAAATATAACATTTACTCCAAAGAACAGATCCCATGACATTATTAATCAAATTATTAAAATTAATTGAATTGCTTTATTTAGACTATGGGATCACAACAGATTTATCTAGCTATACCCCCGGATCCGGGTAACCATTGGTATT
This sequence comes from Magicicada septendecula, assembly GCA_034769895.1. NCBI lineage: Eukaryota > Metazoa > Arthropoda > Insecta > Hemiptera > Cicadidae > Magicicada > Magicicada septendecula. The sequence continues at coordinate 141,753,794 of CM068371.1, forward strand.
TAGTCTCTAATCTTTTAATTATATTTAATTCAAAATTGTTATCTTGCAAGACTTTTACCTTTTTGCTTCATATATCTTCCATTAGAAGAATGGTATTAATAACACTACGTTACGTTAATATCTAAACTGTTACAATTGAATGATATTGAATAGTTACAATTAAGTTCTCAAATTTAAGTTTTTATATTCTTATAAAATCAATCGTCTCTGTAAGTCTCTTAAATAGAGTATTGTGTTACAAAAATTATTATCATTATTCCTCGATAGACGTGCTATCGAGTCACCTCTATATTTTGGATGTAGTAATCGCCTCCATGTGGTTCCGTCTTGGGAGTCCTAAAACGTCGTCCTCGTCTTGGTCTGGTCTCTGTTGTTCATGGCTTAATACGTCTGCATGATAGGTAGAGTCTTCTACACAGATACTCGTTGATTCTCAGATGTCTCAAACTGCATCATCGGTAGGGTATACTAGAGTTCTCATTTAGATGGTCCATGACCACAGGTCAGATGTTGAAAAGATTCGTCCATCGGTGAAGATTGCAGTCATCGTTTTTTCTTTATTAACACTCGTCGTTTGTAGTTACATCTTTCTTCTTGTTACAAAGTTTTTGGAATTTTCTTTTTGTTAACGTTACATGTTACACTTTTTGTAACGGTTAGTAAAATACAAAATAATAATTAATTAATCCACACTAACAACAAATTGTATAACTTTTGAACAGAGCATTTTGCTCGTGCGTCTGCACAGCTGGGCGTCGTCATCGCAAGAGAGCGATTTTTCGTCCGCTACCCTCGTATATGACGAGAGAGAGTGGGGTGTTTATTCCGCGAGCATATATAGTTCCTGTTTTCTCTTTAAATAAACTTTTTATTTATACAAACTATCGCTAGATAAAAATACATCATTTAAATTAATTGTTTTAGTTACTATCTGTGTCTACAGATACTTTAATTATTAACATTAGTTTACTCTATTATTTTTAATTACAGTAGACTCGGAAAACAGGTCGAGTCCGGTATCAACAGGTAGGCGCTTGATAGCAAGCAAAGGGTTAAATACGAACATAATAATTATTTACAATACGCCTTTTCTTTATGGATACTTTGCCCTGGTTAATTACTTCTTCCATTCACACTTAGTACCTACATGTTTTTTTTATTATTATTGTGAGATTTAAATGGTTAATTGTACGCAACCTTAATTAATTAAATTTTTTTTTTATTCTGTAAATGTCACAATTTAAATCGTCACATACTCCGCCTCCTTACCAACACAGACTCCTGAAAATTTTGGTCAGCTATGTACCGAGAGTATGCTTGGGGAGTACTATATGAAATTTCTTATTATTATTATTATTTATTATTATTCTCTTTTATTATTATTATTGCACGGTTTATTTGTTTTAAATTCTCTTTAAATGTTCCTTCTCCATGAAATTCCCTTTTTCTCATTAAATACAGTACTTACTCATAATACTAATTTCCCTAATTTCAGCAACTCACAATATCGTGGCCCGACTGACATCAGCTTACTCTAACTCTACACGTTAGCTTTCAGCATTCAAAAATGATCTCGTGGCTCTTTTGGCTCATCATTACCCTTTTCAGTCGGCGCCGTTGTGACTCGTTACTTCACATGTGTAATCACTTCTGGATTATATATCATAAACTTATTTCTAATGTAATCTAAAGAGGATCCCATACTCCACTTTAGATCACTGGTTTGAGAGAAGCGGAATTTCACGAAGGTACTTTTCATTTAACTCTTTAACAATTACTCGACAAACAATGCGGAAGGGGAGACACTTTACGCAAGGCATTGTAATATGCGGTGGTATTCATCGTTTACGGAGTGCTACCGTTTATACAATTTGTTTAACTTAAGATTTATTTAGCAATTATTAATCACTTATTATTACTTTGGGGTTTTAAAAATTACGTAGAATTATTTCCTATAGTCTTACCAAATTTACTTAGAACACTTTATTTACCTTTTTTATTTACCTTTTGTTTTTATTTGGCTGAGTTTACAAGGTTACTAAGGGACATGGGGTTTAATACTTTATCTAACAAGGGAGGGTTAACTAAGTCATTTATTCTTTTGAAATTTACGTCACAATATTATTTGCTCTACAATACTACACACAATTATTTCCTACACACTTTAATACATGGTAAACATTTATTAACAGAGATTATTACTAAACCTTTGGCATTAGGCATTAAATTCTATTTAAACGATCAGCTCTTGGTACTCATTTTCTTTTCTTCCGTGACCTTCCCTTTATCTCGTTTCTTAAAATCTAACTTAATTTTATTTCTACTACTAATTTACGTAACCTCACAACATCATGGCCCGACTGATTACATCTTGCGTACTCTAACTCTAGTAGTTAGTTTTCTGCTACTTTCTTTAACTCTTGTAAAGAATTTTTCAGTGCGGCGCCATTGTGACTGAGTTATGTTCCTTATATCTATTTCGCTTACTTATACTTAAGATAATCTAAAGTTGATCCCATACTCAACCCTAGATTATTTATTTAATTCTAGTTGCTTACTTTACTGAGATAAGCGGAATGTCACGAAGGGGAGTCTTTATTCACTTCTAAGCAATTAACTGTAACACACTAAGCGAGAGGGGACAAACACTTTACTTTCAACGATCAGCTGTTACGCTGGAATGTAGGTCAAACTAGTTTTCTACAATGGCCTCGTTTATGAGTACAAAGGGGAGAAGTCAACTCGAGGGTGGATAGATCTCTATGGTTCCATTTAACAATAGCTGGCGGCTAGGGACTTATTTTCAAGCAGGACACAACTTATTTATTATTATTCACACATATTATTCTTTTCTTTTTTCTTATCTCACTAATACACTTTTATAATTATAATTATACTAACGTGTCATAATAATTTACGATCTTATTAAACTTTTTATTTTAAATGACTTATTATTTATTATTATTACTACTTTGTCTGATTTACGAGACGGTTTCTTTTTATTTCGAACGAGTTTATTTACTTAGGGAAACACATGGTTACTAGGCACAAGACGACACACAGGAAAGGACACGCTTCTTATAACAATAGAGTTATCAAAGAGGGTGAAGTGATTGTTTCATTCCGCGATAGGGGAGGCTCACAATGACAATATACACACTAACAGGAACAGACAAGAATTCAACCGGTCTGGTATTGTTTACAAACAGACGTGTTGTTGAATGAACTTTTGACAAGCTCCTACATGGTTCGTTTACATGTGGATTATATGTTAATCTTACTTTACACATATTATGTTATATTACTATAATATTAATTATTATTTTTATCTTATTTAAATTCTGACACATATTAAAATACACGAGTAAATAAATCAACAGCTTATGAATAGGGACACAATTACTGTTTAACAACACAATTCATAAAAAGTGCGCATCTTATTTGTGACACTCGGTACACAATTAATTAAGCAATTAAGCAACCAAGCAGAGTACCACATCTTACTTGCGTCACGATGCTTACAATTATTCTCAATTAGACAACAGCACAATACACAATTAATTATTATTTACACCATAGCACATTTATTATTAATTAGCAGTTAATTATTAATTAAGAGCAGAGTGGCGCATCTTATAACCTCTTCTTTAGAGTTATAACGGAGGGAACCCAAAATAATTGGTTCTGCCAATTATTTCAGGCTGCCTTATTCGAGACGAGCTGAAATTTAAATCAGAACAACACACAGTAAGACATACAAGGAATCAGGGAAGGTGAAACTGTTGATTTATATACTCCGTATATGTGTGTAACAAGAAGACTTGCTTTATTAAACATTTGAAATATAACATTTACTCCAAAGAACAGATCCCATGACATTATTAATCAAATTATTAAAATTAATTGAATTGCTTTATTTAGACTACGGGATCACAACAGATTTATCTAGCTATACCCCCGGATCCGGGTAACCATTGGTATTTAGTCTCTAATCTTTTAATTATATTTAATTCAAAATTGTTATCTTGCAAGACTTTTACCTTTTTGCTTCATATACCTTCCATTAGAAGAATGGTATTAATAACACTACGTTACGTTAATATCTAAACTGTTACAATTGAATGATATTGAATAGTTACAATTAAGTTCTCAAATTTAAGTTTTTATATTCTTATAATATCAATCATCTCTGTAAGTCTCTTAAATAGAGTATTGTGTTACAAAAATTATTATCATTATTCCTCGATAGACGTGCTATCGAGTCACCTCTATATTTTGGATGTAGTAATCGCCTCCATGTGGTTCCGTCTTGGGAGTCCTAAAACGTCGTCCTCGTCTTGGTCTGGTCTCTGTTGTTCATGGCTTAATACGTCTGCAGGATAGGTAGAGTCTTCTACACAGATACTCGTTGATTCTCAGATGTCTCGAACTGCATCATCGGTAGGGTATACTAGAGTTCTCATTTAGATGGTCCATGACCACAGGTCAGATGTTGAAAAGATTCGTCCATCGGTGAAGATTGCAGTCATCGTTTTTTCTTTATTAACACTCGTCGTTTGTAGTTACATCTTTCTTCTTGTTACAAAGTTTTTGGAATTTTCTTTTTGTTAACGTTACATGTTACACTTTTTGTAACGGTTAGTAAAATACAAAATAATAATTAATTAATCCACACTAACAACAAATTGTATAACTTTTGAACAGAGCATTTTGCTCGTGCGTCTGCACAGCTGGGCGTCGTCATCGCAAGAGAGCGATTTTTCGTCCGCTACCCTCGTACATGACGAGAGAGAGTGGGGTGTTTATTCCGCGAGCATATATAGTTCCTGTTTTCTCTTTAAATAAACTTTTTATTTATACAAACTATCGCTAGATAAAAATACATCATTTAAATTAATTGTTTTAGTTACTATCTGTGTCTACAGATACTTTAATTATTAACATTAGTTTACTCTATTATTTTTAATTACAGTAGACTCGGAAAACAGGTAGAGTCCGGTAGGCGCTTGATAGCAAGCAAAGGGTTAAATACGAACATAATAATTATTTACAATATGCCTTTTCTTTACGGATACTTTGCCCTGATTAATTACTTCTTCCATTCACACTTAGTACCTACATGTTTTTATTATTATTATTGTGAGATTTAAATGGTTAATTGTACGCAACCTTAATTAATTAAATTTTTTTTTTATTCTGTAAATGTCACAATTTAAATCGTCACAAGAGTGAACGTTGATGTTGAGTTAGGTTATTTCAGTAATGAGAGTAAGGGGGTGAACCCCATAAAATTTTTAAATTCAATAAAAACTTTTAATAAGTATAACAAAGAAAGTTGGGAAATAAAATTGGTACGAATTTTGAAATATTTTAAAGGGGATGCTAAAATTTGGGCGGACGCTCATAATGATAATTGTGCAGATTTTGATGAATTTGAACGAGCGTTTAAAAATAAATATTGGTCAGAGGAAAAACAAGAGGGTTTACGTAGCATAATAATGGGATGGGGTAGTTTGATATTAAAAATATGAGCATTACTGCATATGTAACGCAACTTAAATATTAAACTGTAGCCAAGTTAAATATTTGGAACCACCAATGCCTCTTCCATCCTTTATAAGGTATGTTAGTAAACATTTACCTAAAGACATACGGTCCACAATTAGAACCCGGGAGTTTACTGATATAGCTGAGTTAGAGAAAATATTAGAAGCTCACCAGAGTATGAAAGAAGAAGAAGACAATAAGTATCAATTTAGAAATAATGAGTCGAGACCAATAAATACCGAATTACGACAACCATACCATTTTAATAGACATGATAATAGTATGAGTAGACCGGAGGGGGGTACGTGATTATGTCCACATCCTAATTGTAGAGCCAGCAACTATAATAGTTGTCGAGATCAGTGTTATAGATGTCGGGGTCCTAGAGGTGGTTCCCAAGAGAGGGAAGTTAATTATAATAGAGGGTTTGACAATAATGAGTATAATAGAAGGGAAAATTATGGCAATGAGTTTAGAGGTAATAATAGAGGGAGAGGTTTTACCAGTAATAGGGGAATGCCGGGAGGTTTGAACCACAGAGGGAGAGGGGGATATGTTGGTAATGTAAATGAGACTAGGGGTACTGAAGCACTTTCTAATAATAATAATAGTAGAGTGGATAATAGGGGGGCGTACAATGAACCACCACCAGCACAGTTAAACTAATAGGGACTGTAATGATCGAAATTTTAAAAAAATTTTAATTCCTCGATCAAGTGACACGTTCCCACACTCAAGTCGACGGACACAAGCCCAGGTCGTAAATAATGACGAATCGAGGGCACGTCAAACCCGACGACAGAGCGAAGACAAAGAAAAAATGTCTGAGCACTGCACACAATGAGTATTTCAAGGCGTCACTGACAGCTAGCCGTTTGTCAAAATTTACAGCACCCAACAATCTGAAACAAAGACTTCGTACAGCTGCCGAGTTACACGGAATCGAGATGGAACGCCTGCTGTGGAAGCAAAGTGTAACTGCTCAATTATGAAAGGCTTTACTATGTTACAAAGGAAGTACAGAGCAATTTTAACGGAGAGATAGACAATAGACGTAACTCAGTGAATACTGCCAATGTATCCTGCACAGCGTGAAAACAAACCCTTGACAGTTTACTGAAATTTACGACTGAAAAGTAGAATTTCACCGAAATGAAGACAACGAAGGGTTGATAATCGGCGGAACGAACGTCGTGGAACTTAGACAATTAACCAAGACCTGGAGTCTGTTAACAAAAGCTCAGTCAGAACCTTAGGGAAAGTCTAAACAAAGGATAACAGAAGGCCATGAAATTGTCCTAATTTCTTAGAATCTGTGCTACGCTCGTCACATGAAACACTCCGGGGATGACGACGACCAACCAGCATCAAGCATCTTCTAAGAGAGCTCGTGGAGAGAGTAGGAAGGGTTCGGCCGACGAATCGTGAAACAGAGGATGAGATCTACAGAAGGGTAGGAATTTGTACGACCAATCAAGAGTTCGAGAAGGCGTAGAGATCGAAACTTAGACTTATGGGTAAGATGTTCCAATAAAACTGTTTGGCGAAGACGCGGAGCAGGCAGTCAAGTAGTTAATCGAGAGTCAGTAATTTTCAATCGGATAGTCAAGTATTCAATCGAGTAGTCAAGTCGTTCAATCGAACAGTTAGTCGCAGTTAACAGTCAGTCGGTAGTCAAGAGTATGTAGTTAATAGTAGCAGTTGGTAGTCACAATTAATAGTCAGAAGTTAGTGCGTACGATAGACAGACGATTGATTATGTCGACCGACCGGATTCACTAATTTGTAAATTCATAAGTGAACAAAGACATCGGTATAGTCACACTTATACACAATTCTGTGCGGAAATATAAACTATGAGTGCGTACGGGACTTGAAATCTCAACTGACGCGCACATAATAATATACTAATTAACATTTAAAGTAGAACAGTGAGTGTCACCTCAAACATTCTCACATCATAACGTATCACCATGTTGAACAATTAGCTGAATAAACTATACCAAACAATTAAGCACGCAGTACGCGATACACCCAAAATAGACGGCACAGTTAACCATGTACACAAATATGGCAAACTTTCAGAACAATTCAAGTTAATGACAACATTAACACCTCACTATTTGAACTCCGGACACTCGACATCAGCGGGTTACCACAATACCATACACATGACGGGAGTGGAGATTTAGTGGAGTGAAGTGAAATTATCAGTGCTCTGCGTAACAGTGATTATGATCTTCGACGAATCATCTAGAAAGTGTCTTCTCACGACGACGGAATTGGATAAACACTCTCAAAGATAAGCTTTATGTCTACTTAATCTTAGTAGTATATACTACACTACTGTTCTGTTGCCTCTTTTCAAAGAACTAACCCCAAGAGAATAATTACATATGAGTCATATGAATCATAAAATCTATAAAATAACACTAACGTAATTCGTTATCTGAGAAATAATGAACGCATTTTAGGTAGGAATAAGTATAATTGTTGATTGTTTATTATTCGTGTATGTTTTATATATGTGCATTATTTACTGCATTTGAATGTACCATGTGTTTATGTTTCAGGAAACATCGTATAAATTGAATAATTGTATTTATATCATGTGCTTTAATATGTATGTAATTTGCAGGATATAGTTACTTACTTCAGTAAGATGTGTAATAAATAAGTAGTTAATTTACAGTATTCATGCGTTCATTATTGAAATTTCACCTTTGTTATTGATGTATTTTCATTCTAAGTATTACACTAAAAATCTCATAACTTATGCTAAACATCAATGGATACAATAAACTCGACCATTGAAACGTCTGATTAATAGACTCATAAAATCGTATTTAATCAGACACTGTGTTGAGTCAAATCTGACGAATAGAAATAATTTTAGATATATCAATTTTAACGTATTACATAAATCTTTAATTAATATGATTCATAATTGTTGAGTAATTAATCCGCGCAGATAATTAGCACAGATTAATATTCACTAGATGTAAATGGTTTACACAATTAATTACCACAGATGTAAATTATATTTACACCACTAAATGTAAATGGCTGCACAACGCTTGGCATTAAATGTAAATGGCATCCAGCTTTAGGGCGAGATACATATGAGAAAGTGATAAACTCACATAAAATACCACTAGTCCCATTTACTAAATGTAAATCATTTATATCACGATTAGCATAATAAATAAACCCCATTTATGCTAACTATAGGACGGTTGAAAAGGAAAGTTCCCAGCCGTCTAGTAATAACATAACAATAGGGTCGCTTATTGCCAATATACATAACGAATTATCAGAGGAAGAAGTAGATGAGAGCAGTAATAACTTTAGCATGGCTGAGTTCGAATCCGAAGTTTTCAATTTCAAATACACCTTTCTAGTAGATTCAGGGAGTGAAATTACCGCTATAGATGATAAAGTTTTTGAAAAAATAAAAAATCAAACCACTGAGACCATTCCACAACTACCAGTATTGGGAATTAGTGTTATAGGTGTAATAGGTGTTCGGAGTAAGAGAGTAACTAAGCAAATAATGTTACAACTAAAAATAAATAAACACAAAATAACTGTACCTTTTTTAGTAATTCCAGGTTTGAATATGGGGGCAATAATGGGGAATGATTTTTTAAACAATTTTAAAGTTGAATTAAATTATTATACACAAACTATAAAATTAAACAATGAAAACAATATAATTGAAGTACCGTTTATACGAAGAAGAGATGTAGGAATGAAAGCGTTAAAAATAATTAGTAAAGGAATATTAGTATCCGATGATGAAATAAATGAATGCAGACCCTTGATGATTAATTATTGTAATTTAAAGGTAAACAGGCATGAATTAATTGAAACTGAAAACAGTTGGGTTGAAAAAATGAAAAAAATTCTATATCAAACTGGGGAGTTTAGTTATCAAGATAACTAATAGTACAAGAATACTATTATATTAATAACTATTATCAAGAGAATAGTACAGGTAATAGAAAAAATAAATTAGTTTTTTCAGATAAACCAGGTCTAGTAAAAGGTTTTAGGGGTAGATTAATTGTTAAAGAAAAAACACTTTTTGCGCCCAAAGCATATCCGGTACCATACTCTAAAAGGAGGTTAGTACAAGAAGAGATAAACAAAATGTTAGCAGAAGGAATAATAGAAAAATCCACCTCACCATATTCCAACCCTTTAGTAGTGGTTACTAAGAAAGACTTATCAATAAGACTATGTTTAGACGCTAGACAAGTAAATAAAATAATTATTCCAGATAGAGAATCACCAGAACCAGTGGGCGAGATTCTACAACGTTTTAGTGGTACTACATACATTACTACATTGGACTTGACAGCTGGGTATTGGCAGATCGAATTAGAGGAGGGGTCTCGCAAGTATGTAGCATTTCTATATAATGGAAGAAATTATCAATTTTGTAGATTGCCTTTTGGACTGAACGTAAGCGTGTCAATTTTTATTAAGTGTTTGGACTACGTGTTAGGGAGAGAAATTTTAGAGTTTACAACTGTTTATGTAGACGACATAGTAATAACTTCACCAGATATTAATACACATTGTGAAAGGCTATATAGAGTATTGAATAAATTACATGAGTATGGAATAACTGTCAAATTTAAAAAATCTGAGTTTTTAAAGGAACAGGTTAATTTTTTAGGCCACATAATTTCAACTAAGGGTATCAGTACAGATCCTAAAAAAGGTAGAGATAATACAAAATTTTCCAGCACCCAAGAATGTTAAACAGCTGCAAAGTTTTTTAGGTCTGTGTAATTATTATAGGCAATTCATAGAAAATTATTCCTATTTAACTGTACAACTGGGGCATTTATTCAATAAAGGTAATCAATGGCAATGGGGTTTACAAGAGCAAACTGCATTTGAACAAATAAAAAATAAGTTTTTAAACACTATCATATTAGCTCATCCTAATTTTATAGAACCATTTTACATACACACCGATGCATCGGACATAGCTTTGGGGGTAGAACTATTTCAATTAGATGGGGAGGGTGTACAATTACTTTTCTCTTACATATTGTTTAATTTATTTTGGGGTTATAAAATTCAGCCTTCACTCAACTCGGCCGCCATCTTGCATTTGTACCAATCCTAAATAAAAAATTTTTTGTTACTCACCAGGGTTCGGATCAGCGAACTGGAAGAACAGAATTGGTTATTTGGAATAAATAAAGACTCTACTTGTTTCCCATGAATTAAGTTTTATTTGTTATTATTTCAATTCTTATTTTTCCATCACAAATAAAATATTCTTTTTTTCTCCCTTACCTGTTATGAATTTAAAAATAAACAATATCTTGGTTATATGATTTTATAGACATAATGAAAAATAAAAAATTGTATAAAAATTCAAAATAACAAAACATTAAACACAAACTTAAATTTACCTATCGCAAACCAGCCTTCTTTTTGTATAACATACTTTTCACTCACACACGCCCATGCCCTTAGAGATCTCATTTTTAAAATATAATAATAATATTGAAATTTTGGTTTTAGCCCTTATTTAAAGATTGTTCTGCCCCCCCCCCCGGTTTTGTTACTTATCTTGAAAATTAGTCCAGAAGACGTCGCATTGCTCCACACACACTATATAGATTATTCCGTATTTTTCACTGATTATACAGTAAAGCCCCGGTTAACCGAACTCGGGTCAACCGAAACCCGGGTTATCCGAAATGCCTCCGAAAATCGCAAATCCATATAATAATACAGTACAGTACTGCAAGGAAATAATTCGAGGGCGAGAGTGTGCTGGGCTATGGCTAGCGGGGAGAGGTGAACGCCCGACCTTGAGTTGCTTCCCCAGCCACCGGCTCACCAGTCTAAATATAGCTACACTGCCAACTCTCCAACCCCTCCCAAGACCATGACGCCCGCATCAGTCACTAGCTGTCAACACACAAGTGCGGATCTGCGATACAATAGTGCCTTCAAGTGGTTGTTTATTTCCGTTGCGTGTGTATTTTTGTGCTGTGGCGACTAAGCGGAAGCGTGTTGTGATTACTTTCGCTGATAAATTAGCTGCTATCAAAGAATTTGAAAAAGGAAGTTTATTGAAAACTGTTGCGGCTAATTACGGAGTTGGTGTTTCTACCGTTTCAGAATGGGTGAAGTCTAAATCTAAATTTCTAGAGCAAGCTGTGAAAAATCCTCTTAGAAAAACACTGAAAACATCCGACTTTGAAAAAGTAGGCGAAGCTCTTTATCTTTGGTTCACCCAACAACGAGAAAAAGCCATGCCTTTGACTGCCCCGATACTGCAAGAAAAAGCTGAGTTGTTAGGTGAGGAAGGAAAAGATTTTTGTGCAAGCTCTGGGTAGTTAGACAGGTTTAAAAACAGATACGGCTTTCGGCAATTGAATGTATGTGGAGAAAAGTTATCTGCAGACCCAGACGCGGTTGCTGTTTTCAAAACAGAGTTTGAAGATTACACCCAAGGCTACACTAAGGACAAAATTTACAATGCCGATGAAACGGGTGTTAATTTCAAGATGTTGCCTACAAAATCCTTAGCTTCCTCAAAAGAAACGTCTGCCCCAGGACACAAAATGCAAAAATAACGGACAACTGTTCTTTTGGCATCAAACGCTTCTGACACACATAGACTGCCCCCAATGTGTATCGGGAAGTCGAAAAAACCTCGGGCCTTGAAGGATGTTGCCCGAAATGCGCTACCAGTTTTATATAGAGCCCAAAAAAGTTCTTGGATGTCTTGTGAACTCTTTGCTGAATGGTTTAGTGATCAGTTTGTACCGAAAGTTGAAAAGTTTTTAACTGAAAAAGGTCTGCCTAAAAAACCGATCTTATTAATTGACAATGCGCCTACGCATCCTTGCGAGTTAAAAAGTGGCGATATTGTGCGTTTCCTTCCCCCAAATGTTACCAGTCTAATTCAGCCACTGGATCAGTTCGTAATAGCGACATTTAAATGGCACTACCGTGGGCTATTTTTGAGAACCATCCTGCAAGATAGTGACATGCAAAACAAAAACATGAATGAAGCGCTGAAGGCAGTAAATATGAAACATGTAATTTATTGGTGTGCGCAAGCCTGGTATAATGTGAAAGCAGAAACTCTTCAAAGGTGCTGGAGCAAACTGTATGATGGGCTTGAAGGAGACGACTCAGAAAATTTTGAAAACTTGACAGAAATGGTAAAAAGAATTCCCGGATGCGAAGACATGGATACGTGCGAGGTGGATGAATGGGTTGTCGCGGACGAAATCACGGACCAAGAAATTGTAGAAACAGTGTTGCAGTCAAATGCTGACGCGATCGAAGAGACCGAAGTAGATGGCGTGGATGATGGAGTGACAGCTGATGATGGTTTTCGAGCACTAGAGGTAAGCCTAAATTAAGAATTTGTTATCTTTCAAAAACCTACTGGGTATAGTATAACACAAAAATTACAGTACAGTACATGTGTTGTTGTTAGGTTGACCTAAGATTTGTTGAACAATGCAGTGAGTCAACGCCGGCTGACTAATGAAAAGATGGCGGGACATCGCTGCTCGAAAACGTTGGGAGGGACGCAAGAAACAAACAAAAATTACTGAGTTTTTTAAATGAGTAGTAATTCATATGCTCCAAACTATTAAGTACAGTACAGTCATCCCCCGAGATACGTAACACGCGACTTACGTAAATTCGCAGTTACGTAAAATGAAAATTTCAAAAAATGGAAAAATTTTTGAGTAGAGTAACATACAATTTTACAAAGAATTACTGTACTGTATTCTATTTCAAGCACGCAATACTGTACCTTGTAGCAACTGCGTCAATACACTATTCACACACACTCTCTCTTACTTTATTGCTCTGCTAATCCTTTACTTTTCGGTCTAAGCACGAACGCAAGCGTACCGGGCACTCTTTCTCGGAAACTTCTTCTACTCAGTGAAGGTTGAGCAGCGGAACCGAGCACATGTTTATTGCTCGTTTTTCTAGATGTATTGTTTCACGTCATTAGTGTAGCTTGCCGCGAGTGATTTGTTCGTACTCAAGTATGTACGTACATACCCATACATATGTCTGTATAATAATAAGTACGTAGGTACACTTAAGCAATGTTCAAATTCGACTTACGTAAAATTAGAGTTACGCAAAAGTCTACGTTACGCATTAATTACGTATCTCGGGGGATGACTGTATACTGTATATTGATGTACTGTAATCCTAAAAATGTAATTTTAACTTTAATAAAGAACATAAGTGTAGCCTACAAAGAGATTTTTGAATTCGTTTGACCTTCAAAACCTTTAAAAAGTACGTACTGTAATTACAATACAAAATACTGTAGTATTAGATGTTCATGGCTTAACCGAAAAAATTGTTATCCGAAACGACTTCCCCCCCTTTAGTTCGGTTAACCGGGGTTTTACTGTACTTGTTTTTGAAAAAACAATTTAACTGTTAATCCACTCTAATTAAGGTTTATATTTTGTACTTCACATTTTTACATTTTATATGTGCGGGGGCCCGCGATTTCGTTCCGGAACTTTTGTTAGCGACCGGCCGGCACAAGGTGTAATTTTTAACTGGGACGAATTGTACTGCCTTGAGTTCTGAGATGGTGGGGGGTCACGTGATCACATTTCATTGTTTCTGAATATGATGAAGCCAAATTGTGAGGCGGAGTTGACCATGCCTTGCATACCAAGTGACGTATTTTAAAGGATCGGCACTTACGTCATGTGGCGTGACCGGTGATTTCATCAGTCAAAGTTCGTTTGGCTAAATGTAATTGTTTTTTCTTGCGTCCTGATGTTGACCTTGACACAATTTCACTCATTTCACATTCCGTCGTTATAATTCATGAATAAAATTTGTTTATTTTCCCCAAAATTATTAGGTGGGCTGAATTGTCCCGTTACAAGGGTAACCATAATGTGATAGCTTTTACAAGTACATCCTTGGTAGCTAGTGAAAAGAACTATACTATAACAGAAAAAGAAGCACTATCAATAGTTTTTGCTTGTAAAAAATTCAGGACATATTTGTTAGGAAACAAAATAATAATAAGATCAGACCATCAAGCCTTAACCTTCTTAAAAAATTGTAAATTAACACATGGTAGGTTAGTTCGCTGGATGTTAATACTACAAGAGTATGATTTAACCATAGAATATTGTAGGGGTAAAGAGAAAATAGTAGCTGATGTCCTATCTAGAACTGATTTTAATAAGAATACTGATGTAGATACGGCAAATACATATAAAATATTTATAATTAAAGAAGTGGAGGGGGTAAATATGAAAAAATTAATACATAACCTAGCAACATAACAAGAAAAAGATACAGAACTTGGTAAAATAATAACAGCATTAAATAAAATACCCAATATACCTAACAAATGGGAAAAACATTTTAGCTTGTATGATAAACATTTATTTCATCGGACAAATGAACAAAGTGATTGGAAATTATGCATTCCTAAAATTTTAATATCCGAAATAGTGAAAGATTGTCATTTGAGGTATGGTCACATAGGTAATAAGAAATGCAGTGACATATTAAAAGAATCCTGTAAATTTAATACTATGGAAAAAACCGTACGTAAAATGTTAAAAACGTGTGAAATTTGTCAGAAAGCTAAAGTAAATAATTGTAAACAGGAGGGTTTAATGCAGCATATAATACCAGACAGTCCTTTAGCGATAGTTGCCGTTGATTTATATGGCCCCCTACCCAAAAGTTGAGGCGGAGTGATTTATTTGTTTGTCGTATTAGATGTTTTTACTAAATTTGTACAGTTGTACCCTATTAAAAAAGCTACATCTCTGGTATTAGCTAAAAAGATAGTCAATGAATACATTGCTGAAGTAGGTAGACCTAAAATAATATTATCGGATCATGGTTCTCAGTTTACCAGTAACACTTGGAGGGAAACGTTAGGTTGGGAAAATATTTTAGTTAAGCATACATCGGTATATCATCCCCAATCAACCCCTAGTGAGCGTGTTATGCGGGAATTAGGACGTATGTTTAGAACCTTTTGCTACCAAAAACATTCATTGTGGGCCACATTTGTGAATAAAATAGAAGGGTACATTAACTGTAGCTTACATGAGTCCACAAATTATAGTCCCCATGAGTTAATGTTTCAGAGGAGGCCATCACGCATAATAGAGGAATTCATAAAATTTCCAACGCGAACTGAGGTACCACATGGGAGAAAACTGGTGCTTGCCAAGGAACGGCTCTTAAGTAAAGCAGAACAACGGAAAAGAAGGCATGATAGAAATTTAACACCTGTCAAATATGAGGTAGGGCAACTGGTATTAATAAAAAACGATGATCAATCGTCAGCTTTGGATAAAGAGATTAAAAAATTCTTCTTGTTATACGCAGGTCCATATGAGGTTAGTGAAGTAAAAATGGAAAATGCTTATGTATTAATAGACCTGCAAACCCGAGAAATAAAAGGAACGTATAATGTAACACAATTAAAAAGGTATTATTTATCTGAGTAATGTTAATTATTCTTTTAATTCATTAAAATCATTAATAAATAAATAAAGATTATTTTATAATTTAATGAAATGGGGGGTACATAAAAGCATAACCTTTGGATTTCCCCACTTTCGGGTGGTCCCAGCCTTACCAGCCCAGATCGTGGTTTTGGATGACAACTAGCTGTGGGCAGACTTATTGTAAACTGACCATGGTTGGTTGCCTATGAAATTGGTGCAGTTTAGAAATTAACAGCGGGTTTTCACCACGGGAATCCACATAACTTTGGAACAGCGGCTACCACCGAATGGGGTGATAGAACCGTATTAAGGGCATATGAATCATTATAGTAGGATTACTGGTGTCCTCGGACATCAGTAATGCCGAATTTTTATATAACGCCGAAGCAAGAACGGTGTAAGCAGCGTTTGCACCCTAATAAAATTCAGTTCTTGTGGAGGCAAATGGGTGCTACAGTCCAACATCATTAAGCAATAGTGTGTGTGGAAAGGAGCTGGCCGTTACAAGCCAGGGCGTAAATAATAGAGTATTTATGCAACCAGGTAAATGCCTTACACGGTTTACCCGTGAGGTGTTTACCTAATTGTAACTGGGTAAGGGGGGATATTGGATAATGATGGAGAAGGTGGTTACTAAGTTGTTAGTAATGAATTATTAAATATCAAAATGAGTTACATCAATGATGTAGAGTGTGTAATTGATTTTCTGATGTAACTGGATGATTTTGTATTGATTTAAGGAATATTATGATACTCAAGGATGCTTAACAATTGTTAAGTAAATAATTTGTTCTGATGTAGTTGATTTAATGTGTTTTACTATATATAAGAAGTTTATTAATTTTGAAATGTGAATTATATAATGGAAGGTATTTGTATGTTGTAATGGGAAATGTTTATTTAAATTCTGACGGGAATCAGGGCAATAATTTTGATTTTTGGGATAAGAGTTAACGAGAGAAGGGTATACAGAATGTTGGTATGGAATTTTTACAATGTATTATGTTAGATTAAGTATTCATCCAAGTCAAAAAAAAAAAAAACGCTTCTTAATGCAAACCTAAGGGGAACCAGATCAGTTAGGGATATGGCGTTATACAAGGCCACTATTTGATATTTTGATTTCATGTTTCAGTGTCTGGTGATGCTTGCTGTGGCGGCGGTCCTGTGCTGGCCAGTGCATCAGAGCAGGGGCGTCAAGTGCCTGTCTGGCCTTGCGGTGTTGAGATCTCGAAAGAGAAGTCCAGTAAGGTCATTCAGGTGCGGTCACAGTCACTGGACCAGGGGGTAAGTTAACAACAAATTTTAATAAAACATAAAGGGGGTTGTGGCGACATATCCATGCTGATCCCTTTAGGAAATATGAGTGTCAATGAGAGTTTTTATGCTTCGGCATAAAATCTCTCATTGAGGGAGTATTGTAACGGGACGTTTAAGCCCATCTAAGAATATTTTTTGGGGACCATTAAGAATAAATTATAATGGTAAATTTTATTTTAAATTATAACGACACATGCCAGTGGACAAATTCATGTCGAGGTCAACAGCGAAACTACAGGGAGGCAGCTATTTTTAGCCGAACGACATTTGACCTTTGTCAATAGTGAGAAAAACATGACGTCAGAGCCGTTCCCAGCCATTGGAATGGCAATACAAAATTATGATCCCGTCAAAATTGATGTTGAAACACAAAAAGAACAATGAAACCAGACCACGTGATCGTTCGCCAAATTAAGAATCGTCATTTTACGAAGCCCCAGTCGACATCTTCCTTCGCGATGTACAGCCGCAAAAGTTACGTAACGAAATCACGGGCGCCCGCAAACCATAAAATGTGAATTTTTACATATTAAAAAATAAAAACAGTATTTTGAGTCGCAAGATTCATAACAGTGACAAATTGAAACAAAATGACAGTTCGGCAGTAAAATCAAAAAGTGAAAATGAGAAGACATCTAGATAGGGCGTGCACGAGGTGGTTGGTCCCATGGTCGCACCTCTACGAATCATGAAAGGGAAGTAAATCATAATAGAATAAATAAAATCTGGCAATTTTACAAAATATATAAAATGAGCTCAAATTTTCTGTATGAAAGTGTGTGTGGTTGTGTGAACAAAGAGTATAAATTTAAGAAGTGCTGGGTTTGCGGTCAAACACTGATGATTTAGTGTAATCTATTTTTTACGAGAGAGTAAAATGTTAATGGTAATCATTACTTGTAACTTGTTTCTGATCAACTGTGCCTCATGGCCGAATGGATGTTTCCATTTAGAGAGAATGTCAGTATAAAGAAAAATAAAAGAATATTTTATTTCAACTTGATAAATATGTATTTTGTTTAATTGTATTTGCCTATTATTCTCTGCCAAGTACACTAAACGATACCCTTGGTTAACCTTTAACACGTAAAGTCAATTATTACACAATTTAAATACTGAATGGTTTCAGTTGGAGTCCAAACTAGGGACAAATCTAATATTTAAATACCAATACAGTTACAGTGTATAATAAGCTGCAATAAAGTGAATGACAGGAAGTATGGTGTTTAATTATAATCATTGAATATTAACTGAAAACAGAAATTTTATGATTTTTACACTGAGACATGGAAGTAACCATGAAATCTCAGAGAGGTTAAAAGTAAATGAATAAATTAATTAACCTTCATTCACAAACATTAATTAACCTTATATGAATATTTTTTTATAGAAACAATAAATATTTTTCGACCGATATTATGAAGGTCAACCAACTTAGCAAAATAGACGACAAGTTAATCTGAGCTCGAATATAGGTTATCTAACCTTCTGATTTTGATTGTTCCAATACATAAACAACTCAAATATAGGTTATCTAACCTTCTGATTTCGATTGTTCCAATACATAAACAATCAATGAATATTTTGACGAAAGCTATTTAAGTAACAGATCGTAATTGTTTATCTGACCAGAGTTCAGCATTCAATGGACACGATAATTTATAACGAACATTAAATGAACTTATAATTATAATCATTTATGTATTTTATTATGTATAGGTTAAGGAGTTACAGGATATTTTGAATAGATAATACTTTGTATCAATTCAGCATGCCTGAAGTTGATTTAATTTTGACAACAGTCGAATTCATAATCATATGTTAATAATTTTAAAAACTTTTAATGCCATTTTGTCTCTAAATATCAATTCAGTATGCCTGACGTAAATTTAATGTTGACGATAGTCAAAGATATAATTCCATGTTAATGATTTTAGAAAACTTTAATGTAATTGTTGTTTATACTAATTAATTCCAACTACTCATGTTAAACAGTAGTGCAGACATTTTCTGTTATGTATCTTGCAGTCTCAAAGGAACCACTAAGAATTTGTAAACCTAATGAACCAAAATTCAAGATTATATTTTAAATTTATTTTAACCAAGTTATTTTAATTACCCTGAGATTAAGAGCTAATAAGTAATAAAGTCAGTGACTAACGAGGCAAATAGCCAGTAATAAACATCAATTAGTAAATTCCAAATTTATTAAAAAATTGTCTTAATTTATTAACGATAAATTCAAATTGTGTAACAGAAAAAGAGTCGACGACTTTTATTTAATAGGTAATACTGATACGAGTTAGATTACCATTAGTACTTCTACAGGAGGCACCGTTTGACTCCGATATATTAGAATCGAGTCATTTATCCGCTTGTTAACGAGTTTGTTAACTAACTAGAACTTTGAGTACATAACTTGTGTTTACTTCAGCAACATTAGAATCGGCGGCGAATTACAACTATCCATGTGCGCCTGCGAGGGAATCAACTCGAATAACTCGTCATCAGACTTTTGATTACACATTAATAAACTAAATAAAAAGAGATAATAAACGGGTAGAACTCGTAATATAACAATATGCATCATAAGAATATTATAGCCTATCATCGATATGTTGATGACACATTTTGTGTTTTTAACGGTTCATTAAGACAACTTGGAAACATGAGTAAATACATGAACAGTATAAACACCCAAATCAAATTTACTCTAGAAACTGAAGATAATAATTGTTTGAATTTCTTAGATTTAACTTTAATTAAACAGAAAGATTGCTATAAGTTTAAGATCTACAGAAAGGCTACAACAACCAATATTACCATACATGCAGACTCATACCATCCGTGGTCACAAAAAATGGCTGCTTATAACGCGTTTCTCCACAGACTCCTTAATGTACCCCTAGAGAAGGAGGATTTTATCAAAGAAATTGACACCATAAAAAGCATAGCAATCGCCAACGGATACAGCCGCACAATTGTCAACAAGTTAATCGATAAACACAGATGCAAAAAGAATCTAGGAACAAACAAACCGAGACATGACAATAAATTGTAACGGGGCTATTTTGAAGGGTATATTTTATTCAATTTATAAATTATTGGGGACTGATTTGTTTGGACACCCTTTACGGTCACTCAGACATGCTTGATTGGACACCTGTATGCAATTCGGTATCAGTCCGTGCTTGGCACAACGATAACAGCGTTGGAATGTAAGCCTATGCGCACATGCGTGTATTTTCCGTTGGTGGATAAATAAAACTTTGTAGCGAGCCCAAAGACAGGACAAAATTACATATACTCGCTCAACAGGTGATATCACGTGACGACTCATTATAGTGTCATGTGATTTTTAACAACGAATCACGAACAAAGTTGCCATGGATGAAGAAGGCGTGGTTTTTATAGACGCCGAGAGAACTGCGTTGTCGCTTTCAACACCTACAGTCGGCCGGCTGTATAATAGTGTAATGTGCTACAGAAAAACTTTAATTATAAAAATGTGAGTCCAGGACCATAAAACAGTGAAAATTTTAAGCAGTTAATATCGAAATTATCGGCGGAAACTTCTCAGACAAAAGTGAACAAAGAACTCGTGGGAATCAACGAGTGACCGACAGGGACGCCGATACCACGTAACAGTATCAAAAATCCATTAATTTTAAAATATAAAATGAAAGAAAAAAGCGCTTAATTAAATGGGGTATGTGTGCGAATGAGTGAGTGAGCAATTACTGGGTTGTCTTTTAGGTTAAAGAGTTAGTTCTGTTAGTTGTTAAGTTAAAGTCTGCAGCTGGATATGTAAAAGAATGTCTTGTACTTCCGAAGAAAATTAAACAGAAGCCACTTGAATAAAAATTTTATAGGCAAATGAACCTTTTAAGTAAACGTGTAGGTAGAGTAAATTAAATGTAATGTAAATGTTTGGCATGTTATTCATGTGGTAATAAACCGTAATATGTTATTTTGGAAAGGAAATATGAGTAATTAAAGAATCTGAATTAATATAAAGTGAAATAAAATCTGAATTCCATCAAATAAATGAGCGTAGCGTATGTTTGTTATGAAACCTTATAATCACACCTGCATTACACCGTTCGTGTGACGAACCCTTGATGGAGGAAGACTAAAGGTAAGTGGGTGAGAAATATTTATATGATTTAATTGTATTGATAAGGGTAAATAAAGTAACAAATGGCGCTACGAAAGGGACAAATTTGATTAATTGAATTACATTAAAATTCCACACCTACAACAGATGCAAGTGTGATGTAAGGTTAAATAACGGTATGTAGAAAATCATGCAAAGTACACAAAACATGAATTAAGATGTTGTATATGTAAATTAAGAATTAGTTAAACAAAAATCAGTAAAATTACAACCTAAAAATGGCAGGAAATAATGAAAACAATAACAATGAAATAACTAATGTTGACAGTTTTGATGAGTCAGTTGTTATGCGTAATATTGAGGTCCACTCGACTCCAAATGTGAGTCAGGACAATAAAATAAAAATAAATGTGACAGATGAAACAAATATAACAGAGGATTCGGGAGTTCAGTTAACTCCGACCTCAACTAAATGTCATGAATTAGGCAGTGACATGATGAGTGTTATACTAAATCAATTAGAGAAAATGAACAGTAATTTTAACAATAAATTTGATGTTCAAAAAAATGAAATACAAGAAATTAAAAGTAGTGTCAATGAGAAATTAGATGAACAAAATATTAAATCTGATGAGTTAAAAAACCAAATTAACGAAATTAACGAACGTTTTGAGAATACCAATGAAAAATTTGTTAGCAAATGTAACGATTTAAGCACTAAATTAGATGATGCAGTTAAGAGTATAGACGTTAAAATTAATGAAAGAGATGAGAAAATTGACAGACAAATTTGTGAAATCACACTAAATATAGAAAGTAGAATCAGTAATGTAAATGAGCAGATGGCAGACCAAATTAAAACTCAAATTGAAGAGCAGTGTATCGAAATAGAAAATAAATGTGTAACTAAAATTAATGAAAATAATAATGATGTAGAAATTAAAATAATGGAAGTAGAAAGTGCATGTAAACAATCAATACAAGAGAGTGTGGGGGTTATTAATAAACATAACCTTCAATATGCAAATAAATATGATAACAAATAATTTAGCATGATAGAGCAGAATACCATAGAAATCAAAGATGAATTACATGTGGCCGTAAGCCAAAATTTAAATAATGTTGCGGAGCGAGTAGTGTATACTCGCGAAGCAAAAGTTGACATAGAACTAGAACAATTTAATTGTGACAACCGTAGAGTACACCCGATGCAATTTTTGAATAGGGTGAGGGAATTCAACCGATTTAATAGTAGTAGTTGGGAGATTAAGTTATTAAAAATTTTGAAGTGTTTTAAGGGTAATGCCGAGATATGGGCGGAAGTACATAATACAGAATGGAGTAGTTATGAAAAATTTGAGTCAGCATTCCGAAACAAGTATTGGTCAGAAGAGGACCAAGAAATTTTACGTAGTAAAATAATGGGAACGGGGAATTTTGGGAGAATAAATAACCATTTAACCATGTATGTAATGACAATATATAATGAGGCCAAGTACCTAGAACCGCCATTGCCGTTCCGGTCATTTGTGAGACATATTAGCAAACACCTGCCCAGCGAGGTGCAGATTACATTAATGACGAGAGAAATTGTAAATATAAATGAACTGGAGAGTATGTTAGATGTGTTACAAAATATTGGGGAACGTGAAGTAGGGAGGTGTCCAAATCCACCAGTGGTACTAAACAATAATAATTACCATCAGTATAGGGGAACACCAAACTTTCATAGAGGAGCGCGTGGGGGAAATTTTGATAATAGGGGCGAGAGTTGGCGATGTATAGACTGTAATGTAGATAACTATTCAAATAGAACAACTTGTTTTAGATGTCATAAGAACAGGGAGTGTACACGTAGTGAGAGAATGCATCACCAGCCAAATCAGCAGCCGAGAGGAGGTGGAAATTACAACCGAGGAAGAGGAGGAAACAACCAAGCAGTAGCAGGTCCCTCCACGTAGGGAGGACAATGGAGAATCGGGCCCAACCATTGTCAACGGAGAACCGGGTCCAAGTGACAGATGAATATCAGAGTAATATAATCAAAGTGGACATGGCGAAGGAGTTATTGGAAGAAGAGGACACCAAAGTTGTGGACCGCAAAACCGGATTGACGGAGGTGATAGTCACCATAGAAGGTAAGAGTTATAAAACATTGATTGATACAGGTAGTGAGATATCTGTAATTTCTGAGAATGTAATGGGAGAATTAAAAGAAATAAACAAAAATATACCATCGTTGCCAGTTGCGGGAGTCACAGTAGTGGGGGTAACTGGGGTAAGAAGTAAAAGAATAACTAGACAAGTACAATTAAATATCTTGATAAATGAAATTGAATTTGAAAACACATTCCTAGTGGTTACGGGGTTGAGTTTAGATGTAATATTAGGAAATGATTTTTTGGAGAGAAATGGGGCAATAATAGACTTTAGTAAACAAATAATAAAATTTGAAAATGGGGGTAAACCAGTCAGGGTAAAGTTTAAGGGTTTTAGGGTTTTAAGTTTTCAGGGTAGTAGATGAAGCTAAAGTTACGGGAATAAAAATGATACAAAAGCAGGTAGGCGATGGGGAGATAGAAACTAAAATAAATATGTGTCGAGAGAGTGAGAGTATAGAAAATGAGGAGGGAGAGATGCATGGGAGTGATGAGAGTGTGTGGATAAATAGATCCAACAAATTTTGTAATGAAGGTGTAGTTGTATGAAATACTCAGCGAGAGGAGTTGTGGACAGTTGTGGAGCGTTTCAGAGATGTGTTTGATGAATCGCCAGGGAGAGCGAAGGACTATATATGTGAGCTGAAGGTTCGGGAACACTCACCCTACATGCAGAGGAGTTATCCAGTACCATTTTCAAAGAGAAGAGCCGTGCAGGAGGAATTAGACCGGATGATGAAAGGAGACATCATTGAACGATCGATATCGCCATACTCAAACCCGTTAGTGGTAGTGATTAAGAAGGATGGAAAGGTAAGACTATGCCTCGATGCTAGAAAAATAAATCAAATTATTATACCTGACCGGGAATCACCAGAACCTATTAATGAAATTTTACAGAAATTTAGTGGCGTAAAGTACATGACATCATTAGACTTGACAGCAGGATACTGGCAGGTGCCGTTGGCAGCAGAGAGTCGGAGATATACTGCCTTTCTTTTCAATGGTAAGAATTATCAGTTCAAACGTCTACCATTTGGGTTAAACACCAGTGTTGCTAGTTTTATTAAATGTTTGGATAGGATATTACAACCTAAAGATTTAGATTTTTTAACAGTATACGTAGATGACATACTGAATATTCGTATATACTGACATACGTAGATAGCATCCAGAACATTCACTGAACATTTAGAGCATATAGAATATGTGTTAGACAAGTTACAGAAGGGGGGTCTGACAGTTAATTGGGATAAATCTAAGTTCTTACAAACGGAAATACATTCCTTAGGTTTTATTATTACGCAAGAGGGAATATTAGCTAACCCGGACAAGGTAGAAGCTATTATGCGCTTCCCAGAACCAAAAAACATTAAACAATTGCAAAGCTTTTTAGGTCTGTGCAATTTCTATAGAAAGTTCCAAGAAAATTACGCACACACAACATCGAAACTAAGTGCAGTACTCCAGAAGAACAAGCAGTGGAAATGGGGAGAAACGGAACGCGACGCATTTAATGAAATTAAGAGAAAATTTAGCCATATGATTATGATGAATCATCCTGATTTTAATAAAACTTTTTACTTACAGACAGATGCAAGCAACGTAGCTTTAGGGGCGGAGCTCTACCAGGAGGGCTGCGATAAGGGACATCTTACCATCGCTTTCGCCAGTAGGTCGCTTCTGTCTGCGGAGAAAAATTATACAACCACCGAGAAAGAACTTTTGAGCATTGTGTTCGCCGTGGGGAAGTTCAGGACATACATCCTGGGAAACGAAACGGTAATCCGAACGGACCACAAGGCACTGTCATTTCTGAATTCTTGCAAATTAACGCACAGTCGTCTAACCAGGTGGGTATTAGCTTTACAAGAATACAACTTTTCCTGGGAGTACATAAAGGGGTCAGTTAATAAAGTACCAGACACACTTTCCAGGGTAGATATTATAGAAAACAAAACAGGTAGGGACCTTAAAGAGATAGAAATTTTTAGATTAACTAGAGAAGATATAATTTTTGGTGAAGAGTTAAGGGACATTAAGAATATGCAAAGATCTGAAAGTAAATTGGGTAAAATAATTGTTAGATTAGAAGCGGAGGTAGATGGGTCTGAATATAGTACACGTTTTCAAGTATATCAAGGGATTCTGTTTAAAAAAGTAGAAGGGGGGAGCATGATTAGAGGCTAGTTATACCAGAAGGGTTGGTAGATAAAATTATTTGGGATTGCCATATAAGGTATGGGCATTTTGGGGCAAGAAAGTGTGCTAATGTTTTAAAGGAATCATGTATATTTAAGAATATGGAGAGTAGAGTTAGAAGAGTGTTAAGAGTTTGTGATTTGTGTCAGAAATCAAAAGTAGTGAATTATAGAGTAGAAGGGAAGATGAATTATATAAAAGTTGAGAGACCATTTGATTTAGTTGCAGCTGATTTGTATGGGCCATTACCCAGAGGTAGAGATGGTGTGTTGTATGTATTTGTAGTTTTAGACACTTTTTCGAAATTTGTTAAATTGTATAGTATTAAGAGAGCGACGAGCAAAGTCCTCAGCGAAAAAATAGTAAGAGATTACATGATTAATGTAGAAAAACCAAAAATAATTTTATCTGACCATGGACCACAGTTTATAAGCGGCAAGTGGCGACAGACGCTTGGATGGGAAGGCATCATACCCAAGCATACGGCAGTTTACCATCCACAGTCGAACCAGGCAGAACGGGTGATGACAGAGATTGGTAGGATATTTCGGCCGTATTGTCACGCCAAGCACACAGAATGGCCATCCTACGTTAAGAGAGTAGAGGAGTGGCTGAATTGTACCACCCGTGAATCCACCGGATTTACGCCGCATGAATTGATCAGAGGAACAAGGCCACCCAGAATATTCGAACAACTTTTTGAATACCCACCAGAAAATCAAATTATAGACGTAAATATGAAGATCAGATTAGCAAATGAACATTTACTTACAAAGGGAGAACGGAGGAAGCAGAGACATGATGCGAAAGGTAAATGGACCAAATATGAGGTAGGTCAATTAGTGTTGGTAAAGAGGCATGATTTGTCGAGTGCACAAGATAAAGAAATAAAGAAGTTTTTCCTGTTATATGAAGGGCCATATGAAATTGTGGAAATAAAGATGCAAAATGTGTTACGGAATCCAGCAACGCAGGAGATAGTGGGTAGACAAAATGCGACGAACTTGAAGTTATATAGGTCACTGTAAATGTTTGAATTTTATAGAGAATATTAAGATGTTGTTTTATGTTTCAGAAGGAACTCTCCCCCATTTTCGGGCGGTCACGACCTTACCAGTCCTGGCCGTGGTTTTCGGCAATTGGAGGCGGGCCATGGTTGGAAGATCTTCCTTCGGGTGGTTAAACAACGATGGTCCAGCTCCACCAAAATTGGTCAAGATTTGAAATTTACACCACATTTGAACAGGGAGGGGGACCCCTAAAGGTACGTGACATAAATTAAATTTTTTTTTATACTCAAGGTGCAGCGGTCAGGTGTACCTGTCACGTACCTGCACTGCCTCAGAGTGTTTGTAAATAATGGAGGCTGCACATATATAATAGAGGCAGTGCATGCACATTAAAATTTCAGTGTCAATGGTGAAACTAAATTTAGCCATTGACAATAGTTTCAGTGTGATCTGAAAAGATGAGTTTTGTGGCAAGGGGGTCGGAGGGAAAATAGACAGCAGGTTGGAATAAATGGTAGGAGAAGGGGGTAGGTTTGGTTTAGAGGGGGGACGTGAATTCACGTAGTGGATCTATTTTGCCTCCAACTTTCCCTTGCAGCAAAACCCCGTCTTTCAGGACGATTACTGCCTTACTACCACTTATCATAGTAATATTAGACAGCCTCCAGTGTAAATAGATACCAAAATATAATTTGGAATGTTTATAATTTTAAATGTATATCAATTTTAGTAAATAAGTGACCAAATAATTGTAAAGTTCATAGTATCAGTGAGAGTTGGAACGTATTGAAGTGTGTAAAATAAATTAGAACTTGTTGTCATACAAGACATGTGGGTAAATTTTGGGGGGGTTGAGTGGTGTTAATAGAAGTGCTATACTTAGGGAGTGCAGAAACTGCAAATGTAGATGGATTAGTTTAGTTATTAAGTGGCTAGTACGGTGGTGGCATGTGCCACCGTAGGTAGCGATAAGTGTTGGGGGTAACAGAGAGTGTTACCTCCATCGGAGGCCAAAATGGCGTAAAATACACGGCACACCCTTTTATACAATTCTATATTGTATCCTGATAGATTGCCGTGCCGTGTATAATAATGATGATGATAACATGCCTAAAATTAGAGTTGATTTCCCCGACTTTTCGGGCGATACTGCCTTACCAGCACTAATCGTGGTTTTGGCTAGCGGTCAGCTATGGCCATAAATTAAGAACCTTGACCATAGCTGGCTTGAAATTGGTTTATATTTGAAATTGATGGGGGGTGAATTTAGGGGAATCCCCGGAATTATGGAACAGCGGCTACCGCTCTGTTCGAGTAGGAACAGCAAGGCCAGGTGGTAGACCCGTTTTAAGGGCGTATAAATTTGTAACATGGATATGATGATATCCAAATAATTTCCAATGTAACGCTGAAGCAAGGACATGGATATGATAAATTCCTCCACCTATGCCGTCCTTGTGGAGGCAAATGGGTGCAACAGTCCACCAGCAAAAAACAATAGTGTGTGTGGCAGGGTGGTTGCTCAGGGGAGCAACGAATTAAAATTTTGCAACTTAGAAATGGCAACTCGCTCCTGAATTAATTAAATAATTGTTTGATTTGAGAGAATGTATACAATGGATGTTTATTATAGTTTGGTTGTCATGTTTTAGTAGGTCATTAATCTTGTTAGGTTAGAGTGTAAGAATTATAAATATGTGTTATGTATTTTTTGTTATATAATTTTGTGCAGCATTTTGAATAAAGGTCATTCGCCTTGCCTAGAAAATCAGCTGATCCGCTGTAGAAATTGTTTGTAAATTTCCAAGGTAACTAATGTTTTAATATCATGATTTTAATGTGTTAAAAGATTTTGATTTAAATGATGGAAGTAATTTGATATAGTTAAGAATTTTAAATGATGTGTAAAAGATAGTAGATGGGAGATTTTGGGTGATTAATATTTTGTTGGGACATGTAGATCAGTCCAAGTTGAGTTTAAAGGAGTACTAGAGATAAATAAATATTGTTGTGAATTAATGTAATGTAGAGTTGGAGTATTGATGGTGACACAGTAGATATGGGTAAAATATGTAGAGTATTGATTGATATATATTGATGTAATAAATAAGTGGAGATATTTTGTAAATGAGAGTATTGTATTGGGAGAGTAATTAGAGTTGATGGGAATTTTGTAAGGGGGATGGGGTGGTAGGAGTCCGCAACGAAAGGTGTTGGGACGGGAAGGGACCGTTTAGCGCCGGAAAGGGTTGCCTAGGAATGAAGTCCAGGAACCAACATAAGGGAATGAGCTTTTGGGAGGGAAACACACATCCTGAGTACAAAGGGGTAGAGAGTATTTTTTTTTATAAGAGTAGAATGATGCGAATTGAGTTGAGTAGTAAGTTGGGTTTAGAGATTGTTTGATAGATGTTTTTGATAGAGATGGGTGTCATATTAGTTAAAGCTGTTAGTGATATTGTTATAAATCAAATTCTATCATATTTATGTAACTGTATTTTACAAATACACAATAACAGTAATTATTGTGTTTACTATCGGGCGCCATGTTGGGAATTACTAACAGCTGATCTTTCATTTACTTTACGGGCCAAGTTTCGTGTTAAGCGAACGAGGTTGTAGAACGGGAAGTGTTATCTGAAATAAATACTCTGAAATGGTATTAACAAAACTTATTATTAACAGAAGACTACATTTTTTTTTTTTTTGGACTCGACCATACACCAAACACGCCTCGGGGCGTAGTCCTACATATCATTAAATACACAAATATATTTAATATTGAACTTTGTAATTAATCTAAACATATAATAAGCATATAGTAAACAAATTTAAGATATTTATATATGTATGTATACACAACCCAGCATAATTTATGTCACACACTCTCTCTCTTTCTCTCACACTGGTACAATTCTTTATTATTTTTATGAGCTCATTTTGAAAATTAAAATTTTAAATACTTTAATTTACTTTCTGTTATTTGTTATTTTGGTCATTTCAAATTAAGTTTGATTTGAAAATAAAATATATGTGATGCTGGAACGTTCTCACCAAATTGTTGAATTTCTGTCTGTACGGTAAACTTCGTGTACCGCGAGGTTACCGTTTTCACTTCCCGGTCACATTTTTGAAGTTGAATATTCAGCACTGTAGTTATTTAACCACCTTTGGTGGTGTGAAAGTTAAAATTCACTATTCGTGAACGATTTGCCGGCCGGCTGCGATCACTTTCCCTGTTGAAATGACACCGAGTCTTTGTTCCATATTTCCGAGGTGGGGTGAATCTACGTCACTCGTCTATTGTCTGTTTGTTTACAGCATCGTGTTGTTTACAAAAACAAATTCCTGGCCACTGACGTCATTAAGGATCGTCACTTTTATCGCATTAAATGACATACTGTTTTTTGTGAGGCTTCACATTTTTTGCTATGAATCGGTCAGAATCCTGGCAAATATTATATAGTCCACTCACGGTATATTCATAAAGGTTATTAATTGTTTGTCTAATTTTGACCAAATGAAGGGATACAATATTTATAGTTTTATATACCATATTTAGGGTAATTACAAATTGTACCATAATTGTACCATTACAAAACCCCCTCAATGAAAGATTTTGTGTCGAAGCACAAAAACTTTCATTGACCCTTTCATACTTCCTAAAGGGATCAGCCAGGATAGGTCGCCACAACCCCCTTACAATTTTATATAAAAGAAAATTATAACTCACCCTTGGTCTGATGATGATGACTGTACCTACATGACCTTACTGGACTTCTCCTTCAAGATCCCAACACCATAAGGCCACTTAGGCTCGTAACGCCCCTGCTCTGACGCGCTGGCCAGCTCAGGACCGCTGTCATATCACCAAACACTGAAACAATAAACGAAAAATCTCAAAATAGTGACTTGGTAAATCACTCTATCCTTAACTGATCTGGTTCCCCTTAGCTAGGTGCTGGTTTGTGCTAATAAGCACTGGGTTTGCTTGATATATGATTAAAATCTAGTTATAAAAATTATCCTACTAAAAACGTAACTCCCAAGAATTATAAAGAATTTCCTTTCGCAATATGGACAACCCTGAATTTATAAATTGTTTCGATTACTATCGATAATATTTATCTCTTTCCATTTTATAATTAGTGTAATTATAAAAGAAACATATTGATATAAAAAGAATTAAAGTATAATTGAAAATATGAAAATTCCACTATAATCTCCCAAACATGGAGAAAAACAAATTATAGAAAAACAAAATAATTAATAAATCTGTATGGTATTATTTATTCAAAAAAACTTAATGAATGGTTAAATTAAAATTAAATTAAAATTATTATTATTCTTATTATTATTATTATTATTATTATTATTAACAGGTAAAATTCCGGCATTAACAGCACCATTTATATTTATCCCTTCGTACACATTATTTCCATACATCATGTTAACAATTTTATAACATAAATACATAATACATTTTACATAATAATACACATTGATACATTAATATTAATACAGTAATACATTGAAATAGTTTTGTAATTACATATTTAATCTTGACATTTTATCTATTTAACTTGCATTTAAATTATTTAAATTTACAATTGCAATTAATTAATTCATTAATTATACATCAATTTATTTATTATAATTATAAATATTTATTTCAAATTTATTATTAATATTCAGATTATATTATTATTACTTCATTATTCATTTTTCATTACCTCTGTACTCTGAATTTTCTACCTACCTAACTACCTAACCTTTCACCTTCTATCATTGTTTAGTCTGGGTGACTCCTATATTCACTATACTCATTATATTTTTACTCACCTTCTTCTAACTGACAATCAAATTTACCTATCATGACACCAATATCTCAATTATAAACACCTTTACTAATTTCATTTAAATCCTATAGCACCGCTCGTCTTTGTATAGAGATGGGTGTTCCCTAACTGGCTATATACATCCATAATATTTTGCCCTTCCAAAAAATTCGGCAAACACTCCCTTAAACTACGCTATTACCTGCCACAACACTATAAGTTGGCTACTCCTTATCACCTCACCCCCACTACAAAATATCATCAACAACAAATATATGTTTATACCTTTACTTTATTCACCTCTACAAATAATCACTAACTACTGTGTCCCTAAATATCTAATAATTCCTTTTGTATTACTTCAAAATTCTTAACTATCTAACTCCATTTTCATTAATTAAATAACTCACCTGCCTTTATCTATACCAAGGCTCTATCCCTGTTTAAACATTTACCTCACTGTAATCATTAACTATTGTCTTATAAAATTCATCTCTCACCTATTCATAACAGTACCTCTCAAAATTCAAATATATATATTCTTTTTTAATCATTTATTTAATTATTCATTAGGAATTACCTTCATTACAAAGTAAATAATGATTGAACTTCATTAAAACTTTCTATTAATTAAAAATTTACTTCTGTTATAAAGGTAGCACAACTTTCTTTTGTACTATTTTAATTAAGTAATAAAGAATAATTATTTATTATTATTATTCAACTATTTAAAGAATTTTACTTATTTAATTAAACAAAACATGTTAGTTATTAAAATACATAATAATACACACTGGTGTACACAAAATATACCTACAATACAACATCAAGATACACAAATACATTGACATAAATAAATTTAATACAATGAAAAATATACACTCCAACTCATTAATTTGTTATTTATCAAACTCAGTCCATAGCAGTCCAATTCAAAACCCACTTGTCACATATATTTAATGTTCATTACACAATTGAAACACTCTATCCTCCATCGTAGAATAACATTCTTACCTTAGGTCTATTTAATTTATTATTTAATAAATAAATTTTATGATTAGCAATATTATATTCATTTTCATTTATAAAACTGTTATCAAACAAATATTTCAAGTCACGATCGAGTAGGGTTCCGTTTATCTCAGTAATATCATATGTCATTAATTGGTTATTTATTTTATAATTATCCTCATAATTTTCTACCACAGGTAAGTACTTAATACCATTATCATCATTTATTGTTATTTCATTGTTACTATCAGGTAAGTATTCATTACTTTCATCCACCTTATCTAACCCTAACCTTTCTATCAATTGTCTGTATTTTCTATTTACTTTAAAAAATTTTATTACTTTCTTTTTCTCACAATATCTCTCTATACTTTCTCTCTTAATACATTTCTCTCCATAACACCAAATTACACTTTCTCTCTCCAAATATGCAGGGATCCCTATCTTAAAATTATTGCACCACTTATTAGGTACACAAAAACACAAAGAAACTTTATTTGTAGACCTTTCGTCTCCCAAATATAAATTGAAGGAACTCTTATCCTTATAAAAAATACGTGAAGACTTGTCTTCACCCCCTAACACAACATCAAAAGAAAATTCTACCCCCTGCACTCCTTGTACAAAAATACTTTCTCCAAACTCTCTTTCTGACTCAATACACTCAAACACCTCATTATCATTCATAATACTTTCATTATCATTTTCTAACATCATATTCTTACTACTTGTAATATTCTTACTATCTGTATATTCATTATTCACATTATCAATTTTAATTACGTTATTAGTCAGTACTTCATTTTTCTGGGTACTATTTAACTTCTGGGTTTCTAACTGATTTAAATTCTCGTCTAGTTTTTTGATTACCTTGTCACATTTCTTAATGAGATTCTCGTGACCTATTTTCATCTCATTTTTTAATTCATTGAAATTAATTTTAATTCTATCATTTTGCTCATCAAATTTGTTATTAAAACTACTTTGAATCTCTTTAATTTCGCTTTTTTGAACATCGAATTTAAAATTCATGTCCCCTCTGAGGTCATTAAAATTGCTACACATCATGTTATATAGACGTGTTAACATTTCGTCTGTTTTGTTTTCATGAAGTGAGATGGAGGTTACTTTTTCTGTCTCTACATTTTCGGTCGTACTCGCCTCGCCAACCTGACTAATTGGGGTTAATTGAACATCCATCTCACTCATAACTATTTCGTCAGGGAAGCTGACTTTTTCAGTTTTATCTTCATTAGTATTCATGTTTGCAATTTATAATACAGGCCTGCATCTAATAGTATAACCTAACTTCGTAAAATTTGGTTATGTTTACGTAATTTCTATATTACCTCAGATAACTCTTTCCATTCTCCCCGTAGGCTTACTCTATATAAAATTGTATTATATAGAGTCCCTGTTCGCAGGCGACCATCTGTTATAAATCAAATTCTATCATATTTATGTAACTGTATTTTACAAATACACAATAACAGTAATTATTGTGTTTACTATCGGGCGCCATGTTGGGAATTACTAACAGCTGATCTTTCATTTACTTTACGGGCCAAGTTTCATGTTAAGCGAACGAGGTTGTAGAACGGGAAGTGTTATCTGAAATAAATACTCTGAAATGGTATTAACAAAACTTATTATTAACAGAAGATTACATTTTTTTTTTTTGGACTCGACCATACACCAAACACGCCTCGGGGCGTAGTCCTACATATCATTAAATACACAAACATATTTAATATTGAACTTTGTAATTAATCTAAACATATAATAAGCATATAGTAAACAAATTTAAGATATTTATATATGTATGTATACACAACCCAGCATAATTTATGTCACACACTCTCTCTCACTCTCTCTCTCTCTCACACTGGTACAATTCTTTATTATTTTTATGAGCTCATTTTGAAAATTAAAATTTTAAATACTTGAATTTACTTTCTGTTATTTGTTATTTTGGTCATTTCAAATTAAGTTTGATTTGAAAATAAAATATATGTGATGCTGGAACGTTCTCACCAAATTGTTGAATTTCTGTCTGTACGGTAAACTTCGCGTACCACGAGGTTACCGTTTTCACTTCCCGGTCACATTTTTGAAGTTGAATATTCAGCACTGTAGTTATTTAACCACCTTTTGTGGTGTGAAAGTTAAAATTCACTATTCGTGAACGATTTGCCGGCCGGCTGCGATCACTTTCCCTGTTGAAATGACACCGAGTCTTTGTTCCATATTTCCGAGGTGGGGTGAATCTACGTCACTCGTCTATTGTCTGTTTGTTTACAGCATCGTGTTGTTTACAAAAACAAATTCCTGGCCACTGACGTCATTAAGGATCGTCACTTTTATCGCATTAAATGACATACTGTTTTTTGTGAGGCTTCACGTTTTTTGCTATGAATCGGTCAGAATCCTGGCAAATATTATATAGTCCACTCACGGTATATTCATAAAGGTTATTAATTGTTTGTCTAATTTTGACCAAATGAAGGGATACAATATTTATGGTTTTATATACCATATTTAGGGTAATTACAAATTGTACCATAATTGTACCATTACAATATTAGAGTCAGAGGGGAGAGATTATAAATATATAAATGCCCAGTTGATACAGTCAAGTTATTATGAATAATTAAATCACCCAAACTAATGGAGATTGAGAATGTTAAGGAAAGAGAGTCATAGTAAAAAATATAAACTTAATGGAAACAAGTGACAAACTTTAATAGAATTTGAGAATAAAGTAAAGTTGTAAAATGTGGAATTTTGAGTAATTTAAATGTCAATTTTATTGTTAATTATAATAATACTATGTTAATTTTAAAGGTCACATTTTATTATGTTGTGGTGTTTGAAGATAAAATTTTAAAGATGTTTAATGTATTTTATGATGTAGCCTATGAATAACCTGTGTAGGTCAAGGTTGTTGACTTGACCCAGTTTGATCAGCTGATGGTTGATGTTATAAACTAGACCAGTTGTGGCAATGAAGTAATGCAAATTGTGTTGTTTAATTGATTTAAATAATTTTAAATTTTCCGAATATAAAGAAAAGTATATTTTAATAAATTTAAATTTTTTTTTGAAAAAAAAAATAAATTTTTGATTTTCTGTGCCTGCCATCTAATTGATGGTTTGAATTTCAAGTATATTATTGTTTATGTGTATTACTAATGTTCTTTATTGAATTGTATTGTTTAGTATGTATGTCTAATCCAAGGTTAGGATAAACGAGTTCATGTGTTGTTAGATGTTCAATTTATTTGTTTTTCTGATTATGAATAATAGTGAAGAGAATTAATAGAGTGATGAATTATGTAACTGATTTTTGATTTTAGAAGGTCACTTAAATGAATTTGATTTAATAATAAATATTTTGAATTTGAAAAATGTATTATAAGAGTCTGTACGAGCCCAGTAACTGCTAAAGGCAGCCCAGTATGCATGGTAAGGGGGAACATATCGGTTGAGGATCTGGTATGGAAAAAGGCCAGGGCTTTAGAGTTTGGGGTGGCATGTTGGAAGGTTAGGTGCGCTGTGGTGCGTGTCTGTTCGATTTTATGGTGTTGGGATCTCGGATAGAGAAGTCCAGTGATCTCGTTCAGATGCGGCCATAGTCGCCGAGCCAGGGGGGTAGTTTACCCATGATGTAGAAGAACTAATGGGGGGTTGTTGGCACCATATCCTCACCGATCCTCTTAGGGATTAGCAATGAGATTTCTTCTGTTTTGACAGAAGATCTCTCATTGGGGGGGGTATTGTAACGGGGCTATTTTGAAGGGTATATTTTATTCAATTTATAAATTATTGGGGACTGATTTGTTTGGACACCCAACGGCCACTCAGACATGCTTGATTGGACACCCTGTATGCAATTCCATATCAGTCCGTGCTTGGCACAACGATAACAGCGTTGGAATGTAAGCCTATGCGCACATGCGTGTATTTTGTGTTGGTGGATAAATAAGACTTTGTAGCGAGCCCAAAGACAGGACAAAATTACATATACTCGCTCAACAGGTGATATCACGTGACGACTCATTATAGTGTCATGTGATTTTTAACAACGAATCACGAACAAAGTTGCCATGGATGAAGAAGGCGTGGTTTTTATAGACGCCGAGAGAACTGCGTTGTCGCTTTCAACACCTACAGTCGGCCGGCTGTATAATAGTGTCATGTGCTACAGAAAAACTTTAATTATAAAAATGTGAGTCCAGGACCATAAAACAGTGAAAATTTTAAGCAGTTAATATCGAAATTATCGGCGGAAACTTCTCGGACGAAAGTGAACAAAGAACTCGTGGGAATCAACGAGTGACCGACAGGGACGCCGATACCACGTAACAGTATCAAAAATCCATTAATTCTAAAATATAAAATGAAAGAAAAAAGTGCTTAATTAAATGGGGTATGTGTGCAAATGAGTGAGTGAGCAATTACTGGGTTGTCTTTTAGGTTAAAGAGTTAGTTCTGTTAGTTGTTAAGTTAAAGTCTGCAGGTGGATATGTAAAAGAATGTCTTGTAATTCCAAAGAAAATTAAACAGAAGCCACTTGAATAAAAATTTTATAGGCAAATGAACCTTTTAAGTAAACGTGTAGGTAGAGTAAATTAAATGTAATGTAAATTTTTGGCGTGTTATTCGTGTGGTAATAAACCGTAATATGTTATTTTGGAAAGGAAATATGAGTACTTAAAGAATCTGAATTAATATAAAGTGAAATAAAATCTGAATTCCATCAAATAAATGAGCGTAGCGTATGTTTGTTATGAAACCTTATAATCACACCTGCATTACAACGTTTGTGTGACGAACCCTTGATGGAGGAAGACTAAAGGTAAGTGGGTGAGAAATATTTATATGATTTAATTGTATTGATAAGGGTAAATAAAGTAACAAAATTTATATCCGTTGAGTACACTAACTTGATACCACAAAACATTAAAAATCGATTAAAAAAATATAACATTACAGTAATTTTTAAAACAAACAATAATATTCAAAACGTGTTACGCGGAAAAAGAAACAAAAATCCTGAAACACGTTCCGGCATATATAAAATTGTATGTGATGACTGCGAGAAATTCTATATTGGACAAACAGGAAGAGCAGAATTATCACTGTTGCACACCAAATAGATTTCCGATCTGACGATGAGCTGTAAGCTTGAAAGCGCTAATCGGAATAATTTGTATATAGTGGTGTGCAACAGTGATAATTCTGCTTGTGATTTTAACCACTAACACAACTTTCTTCATTAAACAGGAAGAGGTTTTAAAGTAGATATATAGAACATCTAGCCAAGAAGAATGTCAAAAATATAAAGTCCAGTTATGCGCAGCATTTAATGGAATACAACCACAATTATACCAGTTTTGTACAAACTTTAAAGCCTCTACATTACTGTAAGAAAGGACGTTTCATGGATGCAATGGAAGAATTTATAATCTACAAAGCAAGTAAATTCCAGCATGATGAGTTATTGTCATTTAAATCCAATGTCTTCTTTGACACAGTAATACGCACACAACAAGAAGAAAGCAGACAATTGCCTGTGTAAGTTTGTGATAACAAATCAGTCGACCTTTAACTTTACGATGACGCACACGTGAGTGAATACACATAGCTATGTGTCTACGCGAATACGAATGTTGTGCAGTGGTTTTATAATTTTAAAAACTTAATGACGAGTGACTAGTGCATGATTTAATTTTATAACCTGTGATCCTGAAACGCGTTGTTATGCAAATAATTAAGTTGCAAGGAAGGAATTAGATAAAGGTAATTACCAATCTATATAATTTATTAAATAAAACTTTGCACACACACAAAATTCATAATTACTTACAGCATCAAGAGATTCTATTGGTACTCTTGCATTGTTATCTGAAGTTGAAAAGTCTTTTCCAGTATAAGCATAGTGTAATCCATTGAGACTGTGAGATATTCGTTCATCATGTTCAATTGACGGTAAATGCTTTGATGTTCTCTGTGGAAAAATATTAAACTCGTTTGTTTTATTCTGTTACAATATTAATGTTAGCTTAGTTTTATGTTATTCTATATACTAAGTAATCCATACGCACACAAAATTTCATGTGGCTATCATTTAATTTATACTTTGAGCATATTTTTTATTATTGGACTATTAAAAAAAAAGTTAATTGAACTCAATTCTACTGTACACCGTTACACAAGTTTTGAGCAAACAGTTTTTTCTGACACAATTTAAAATTTTTAAACCAAAATACTGCAAAAACAACATGTCAGCAGATTGGATTAACTGGAGGAAGATGTCAGGTGTGGTGACATAGAATCAAGGCTAAAGTAAAGAGAAATGTATATAAAATAGTAGTAAGACCAATAACGTGTGATGCGCTGAAATATGACTAGTGAAGAAAGCACAAGATAAAGCTCGTGTAGTATAAATACAAATGCTTAGGTGTATGTGTGGAGTAACCAGAATGGATAAAGTCAGGAACAACGTGATAAAAGGAACAATAAAGAAAGTACCGATATCGAAGATAATGGACGAAAGTAGACTACAGTGTGCAAAGAAGGAAGAATTATCTGTAGGGATAAGGGTGTTGAGATTGAAGCGCAGAGTAAAAGAACGAGAAGTATGCCTAAACGGAGTGTGTAAGGGATATCCTGAGGGAAAAGCAACTGTCAGTGGAAGATGTGCACAACCATCCAAATGGAGACAAGTTGTCAGAAACATTGACCCCACATAGAATAAGAAAAGACGTATAGAAAGGAGAAGATTAATGCCTTAAATCCATATAAGCTAATACGATGTAAAACAACTGTGTATATACAACAAACAGTGGACCTGAAAAAGCTTTTCAGTATAAAGACAAAATGAATTGTATAATAAACATTTTTAACAATTTCTATTACTTCTTTCTCATCTGCTACTACAACTAATTTTAAATGGACTTCTATTGCCCACAGTCTCAAGCCATCATTATCCAATCTGTAATGCCAGTGTTGTAAATTCATCTATCTATTGTAACGTGACATAAGATAGCAGAACGATAAAACAATTATCATTAGAAACTACGAAGGAATCGATGGACAGAATTTAGAAAATAGAATCAATATCAAAATATGGACTATACCAGCGGTTCCCAAACTTTCTGTCTTGGGCCCCCCTTTGAAATATTGAACCATAACGCGCCCCCTCACATAATGTGGTAGCCACGTACATTTAACAAGGTATTAATAAGGTAAATAACAAATATAAGTATTTGATAACTGTCGTTTATTAGGTAAATTTTCACCATTTATACTACATATAAAATTATAAATACAGACAACGGTTGTAAATATTCAATTACATTTTTGATTTAAATACTGTTGCAGTTATGAAAGTAACAATATTCTTAGTTTAAATACACAGTTTCTGATAAAAAATCATTATTACTTTGTAAATAAATAATAAATAACGTCAATTAAGAACCAGTGTTTCAGAGAGTTTAAATATTGTCTGTTCAATACTGTTCATGTTTGATTTTTGAAAAATATCAAATATTTCGCTTGAGCTTTTTTTACACAGAATTTTAAATATAACAATAGTTACGTTCATTAACAGCATGAAGTATAAAATGGTAAATCAAAATATTTCAATAATATCATATAGTTGTTGTAGCAGTCTTTAAAACTAATGACTTGGATGGGCCTGTTTCTTGCCACAAAGTTTGTTAAATTGAGGTGTTATATTGGTAACAGCAACTCTCATTTCTTTGGTCACATCTAGTCTGGCTCTGTATTTATTTTTAATCGCAGCCAAAGCTGAGAAACCTGTTTCACTCAAATAAATGGTAGCAAATGGAATTATAACTTTCATTGCTTTTTCGCTCAGCTCCGGATATTTCTTGGCAATGCTAATCCAGAACTCTGGTAATGAACAGTCAGTAAGTGTCTTCTTCAAAGAAGGATCACATTGCAAATCAATAAGTTTTTCTTTTTCTAAAACACTCAGTGATTCAATTTTTGAGACATCTTCAAATGGGTTTCTAATCCAAGCAAAATTACTCAAATCCTCATAAAAGTAGTGGTCAAATCCTCGCCTCAGAGATACAATGTGATTTAAAAACACATTTTTTAACTCCCCATCAGAAATATCCTTTTTAAATTCGTCGAAGATTTTTAATAATGTTGGAACCATTTCTAGATTGTTGGTTTTCATGCTTTGACCCCACAAATCAAGCTTTCTGATGAATGCTTGAATCTTATCATTCCAAGTTAGTATGTTTGCATCTTGTATCTGAAGGGATCTGTTCAAAATGTTCAGTTTCTCAAAAATGTCACTGAGGTAAGCCAATTTTATAAGAAAATCTTCATCACAAAAGAACTCAGCTATGGAATGGTTATCTTTATTTAAAAAACAAAAAACTTCGTTTCTCAGTTCAAAAATACGGTCCAACACTTTACCCCTGGACAGCCACCTTGCTTCAGTGTGAAAGAGCAATGAAACATGTTCTGCACCCATATCTTCACACAGAACTTTAAAAATTCTTGAATTTACAGGGCGAGCTTTTATTAAATTTACTGTTTTCACAACAGTCTTTAACACATCGTGCAGTTCAGGACTTAGTCCTTTTGAAGCTAAAGCCTCCCGGTGAATAATGCAATGTGTCCAAACAGCCTCTGGAGCCACAGCTTTGATCCTTTGATCCTTACCCGTAGGCCAGTGTACTCACCAGACA
The DNA here is from genome assembly GCA_034769895.1 of Magicicada septendecula. Lineage (NCBI taxonomy): Eukaryota > Metazoa > Arthropoda > Insecta > Hemiptera > Cicadidae > Magicicada > Magicicada septendecula. Next base: position 141,795,253 of record CM068371.1, read on the forward strand.
TTGCCCGGGCACTGTCTGTACAAACCCCAATGCATTTATCCCAAGTTAGCCCACTTTGTTTAAAAAAGTTATCAATTATATCAAAAATCGTTTCTGCATTTGCATTATTTGAAAATGGTTCACAAAAAAGGAGCTCTTCCCGGAGTATGGTTTTGTCAACAAATCTAACGTAACCAATTAAATGTGCATCCCTATGTATGTCTGTTGCTTCGTCAACTTGAATTGCAAAGTCCATTCCTTTTAATTTTTCTAATAATTGGTCACATACTTCTTCAGATATATCTGAAATTCATCTTGCCACTGTATCGTTTGACAGCGGAATTGTTTTCAAAGTTTCTGCTTCTTTTTCAACTATCATCGTTGACACCATGTCTACTGCTGCTGGTAAGACAAGACTCTCCCCAATTGCGTGGGCTTTTTTGCATTGAGCAATTCTGAATGAAACTTGATACGAAGGTAAAAGAGCTTTCGATGGTAAACTTACCGTTTTAATGAAACTTTTTTGTGCTGATCTAAAACTATTAACTTTCCTAACAAAAAAGTCCCTAGGTTTAGTACTGACATCTTTATGTTTCGTATCCAGGTGCCTTTTTAATTTATTTGGTTTCATACTGTCTGAAGCCAAAACTTGCAAACAAATAACGCACTGAGGGCGTTCATCACCATTAACAATAGTGCTTGTGAAACCTAACGATAGGTAATTGTCATCATACTTTCTTACTTTAGCAGTCCGTTATGTAGATGCGCCCGTAGGTTCTGGATCTGTGGTTGACTCTTGGGAGACCGAACGTTATATGTCAGAGTTCATACACTTCATAATAATTGAAAGACACTACTATTTTTAAACGAATTAAAAAGACTGGTTCACATCAATGTCTGAACTTTCATTCACAACACATAACCTCACTACGCTGACAGATATTTGTCAACAATACACAGGTTCTTCCCGCCTTTACCTAAGTTCCCTCTCGATTACACAACTAAAGTAAAGCATTCAACGTGGAACGAGGAACCCCCACCACACCACAGTCAGCCAACAGCCAAACGGCCACACCACAACAGCAACACACGGTACACACAAGGACGAGCTCCTCGTCGTAAACGCTAACCTACGACGTGACAAATAGTACATCAAAATTATAAGACCACAACACTCATGCTATTTCATTAATAAAATGAGTTATTCATCATTCCTAATTTTACTTATGTCATGTCGACGACTTAATTATGTGAAATATAAATTTGTCTTAAATTTTTAATTTTGCTTGTTGAACGAGCTCCCCCCCCCCCCGACACCTTTATGCGCCCCCCTTGGGGGGCACGCCCCACAGTTTGGGAACCGCTGGACTATACAATGACAGACTAAGACAATACCCAATTGATTGGTGGTGTGAGTGAAAAACAATTTTTAACTTTATGATTATTCCCCAGCCCTTTTACATATAAAAAGAATATGATAAACAAAAGTGGAAGTACAAAGCTGTAGATAAAAATATGAATTAGAAAATAATAATCGTTTCATGTAAAAATATAGGAATACAATTATTATATTAACGACTCGGAACACAAAGTTTTTTATAAGTAAAAACATAAAGTTTTACCTTACAACCTGAACCAGTTTTCACCTTTAAAAGGCTTCTTCAAAGGCCTCTGAAGAAGCCTTTTAAAGGTGAAAACCGGTTCAGGTTGTAAGGTAAAACTTTATGTTTTTACTTATAAAAAACTTTGTATTCCGAGTCATAAATATAATAATTGTATTTAGTTAAGTAACGGACACGTCATGGACAACGAAATCCAAGAATATAGGGATATAGAGGTAAACTAGTTAATGATAATAAGAGTAATGCTAATAGAATATAAAAAAATAAAACTATTATAAATATACAATGTTTAATGGTAAGTTCCGATATGTGATTAATTTAAAGGGAATGAAAGGAATTTAAACAGTGAGTGATATAAGTAAAGAGTGTATAGAACCCATAAATGTTATACTAACTGGAAGTTAGTAGTAGAAACAAAATATAATTTTTAAGAGTAACTAATACTTAATAAAAGAAGTGATAAGATATAGTGTGAAATACTAAAAACAATATAAAAGTAAAAAAAAATGCTTAATGAAGGATTATTAGTAAAATAAAGAAAGTATGTTAAGTATTGAAAAATGATATTTGTATAAAATGTTTAAAAAGAGTTATATTATGTTTGAAAATGATTATGACTAATCAAATGTTGTGTATTAGTTGATTTAGTTCGTTGTATTTGCATTGTAAGGTGTGTAAGGTTAATAAAAACAAAGGAATATATTATAATAAAATGTATAAAGAAAGTCAGAAAAACTACGCCTTAAAAGCCTATGGTAACATTGAGAACTTTGGAAAATTAGATATGAAAACAGTAGAAATTAGTGGTACCATGTATATTAGGTTTGATTATATAGTTTCAGAGAAACCAAATGTATACAAAAGAATTATTTTTAAATTAATTAATGATATAGAAAACAAAATTGTTGAAATTGTAACTTTGTAAGTACTGGACAGAAATCATTCATGTTTGATTTCAAACCAATTTATGTAAAGAAAGTAAGACAATGATGTTATTATCTTTAGCATTAAATATAGTGTAAAAAGATTATACTAATTTAAAGATATTTGTTACATTTGTATCAAAAAACAGTAGCCATGTTTAACAATGAAACAAATTTTCAACCAATAGGAATTAGATACCTTTTGCCATGACAACCAAAATATTACATGAAGAAATAATTAGTTCATTATTAGACTCAGAGAAGAAAGGATTAAAATTCCATACAACCAGATGAAATAAAAATGATATTGAATGAAAATGAAATGATGTTCTGAAGAATACTAATATAAAAAGAAGGAATTTGAAGTAAAATCATATTAAAATAGAAGAATAATTTCAAAAACTGTGAATTATGTGTTGAACCTAATAGGCTACTTGAAGGAAGATGATAAGTATAATATCAGACTATAAAAACTAATCAGTATAATAAACTATAATACACTGGTACACAATTTCAATCACACATAAACTACAGTATATTTCACTATTTACTTGACAAAGAACTTTTAATAATTAATTTATATCACTATTAAAGTATTAATCCATGGTGATAGACTTATTGGAAATGTAATAATCTTCAGAACACACTTAACCTACTAACACTGACTGTTGTAAACCAAATAATTATAACCTTAAATTTAAGTCGTTCATAACTTATATAATATTTAAATGCTGTTTATGTGAAGCTTTATACTTCCTAAAGGGTGTTTTTTGTTAACTTTCTGTAATCCAAAGGACCTAACGAACTAGTTTTAATAAGTAAAAAATTGTTTAATATCAACTCTGATATTAAAGTTGCCTTGTTGCCAACCGCTGAGCATTTAAACATCATAGCTGGAGCATATATATGTTATTATAAAATTATTTAATTGTTTTAAAGGAAAGAAATACACAATCAAAAACCAATATTGAAGATTTTTAATTGTACGGTTAATTTATTTCTATGTTAATAATATTTTATTTCTTCATACAGCAAAAGGTGAAAATTTTTTATCAAAAAAGGAAGTTGGTAACAATTGTTTTTAGGAACGAAATTCGAATTGAATTATTAAAAATGTAAGTCGACCAAATCTAATAAAGAGAAGGTGAATAAATAAAACAGAAAGTGAGTAATTTTAATTGTTTTAATCACAAAACAATTTGGCGCCTAAAACGGAAAACAAAAATAAATAAAAAATAATTTAAATCATTAAAATAAAGAAGAAAAACGTAATGTGATGGTACAATTCTGGTACAATCATACTTTTGTAAATCTATGGTCCTAAAAACCATAATTATTGTATTTTTATTCCCTAACCAGTTATTTTGTAATATTAATAATTTAATTTCATAATCCCTATAAAATTTTGGTGAATAAACTATAGAATATTTTAAACAACGCATATTGGAATTAACAGGATTTCAGTCGAATTCGTTGAAAAGCTACAAATGTCACAAAAAACTATGTGTCACAGAGAACAGGTAAACAAGCCTAGCCCATGATTACGTCAGCCAAAGGAATGCATACTTTTGTAAACAAACGGGGCTTGGCCATACAAACAAAAGACTGGTGACATAGTTTTGCCCCACCTACGCAATGCTTAACAAAGACTCTTCGTCATTTTCGTCTGGACCGTGAATTGAGCCGGTCGGCACATCACGCGGCCGGCGTATTCACCGAGAGTGTTTGTGTAAATTTTACACCACCAAAAGTGGTTTAATAACAGTGGTCCGATTGGTAACAATTCGGCAAAGTGTAATCATTCACGATGTGATCGTCAATGCAATCGACGAACTCGCGGTGTGCGACGTTCTACCCAAAATCGGAAGCTAAGTATCAGCTGTCCAATAATTTTACACATTTAAATATCAAAGAAAATAAATGACCAATTCAGTAAATTCATAATTAATGACCAAAATTATTCATTAAATAAACAAAATGAGCTCATAAAAAACAACTAAAAATTGTACCAGAGAATGTGAGAGTGAGAGAGAGAGAGAGAGAGAGAGAGAGAGAGAGAGAGAGAGAGAGAGAGAGAGAGAGAGAGAGAGAGAGAGAGAGAGCGTGAACAAAATAATATTTAAAAAGTGCTGGGTTGTGAACAATTTATGCATATATAGATATGTTTAACAGTGTTTTAATACATAGTAACAACATTTTCATATTATGCATTTTGGAGGGCTATTGAAATGTTTGAGGGGAAATGTTTAACTTGTATAGAGGAACTGCGTTTCATGGCGCATTCTATCGTATAGTAGCGTGCGCATTTTGCACTATAGAATCACTTGTTGTGTACTTAAAGATGTAAATAAAGGGTAACATTGGTAAACATTTCAAGTAATAGTAATTATTTCAGATAACACTTTCCGCTATCATCTGGTTCGCTTAACCGAATTCTGGCCTAAGGTAAGTTCAAAGGTATATCACAAGATGGCGCCCGATATATTATTCAGTAATTGTTAAGTAAGTTTTATTGGCAGTAATTTGTAGTATAACATTTGGCGATTTCTGACCAGGGACATAATATAACAATTGTCGCCCGTAAGAACAGGGACTCGACATAAACTTTTGTTTTATGTGGGTAAGCCTACGAAGAGAGCGGAAAAGTTATCTGAGGTAATAAACATAATTTTAAATAGGTAAACATAACCCAACTTCCACGAGGTTATGTTATAAGGTTATATGCATGCGGGTAATATTAAAATAAGTAAAATGAATACCAATAAAGGTGATAACATAACGGCAATGATGCAGTTGCTATTAAAGATCGACAGTAAATGTGACAAACAGAATGAAAATTTTAATAATTTCAAAACTGAAATAAAAAATGAAATTACTGAAATAAAAATTGAAATTACAACACAAAACGTTCAAATTAAAAGTGATTTCAATGAGAAGTTTGATGAAATAAAAAACGAAATTAAAAGACTTAACGATAATCTTGTTAAACAATGTGATAAAGTAATTAAAAAGTTGGATGAGAAGTTAATCCAAATAGAGAATCAGAAGGTGAGTAACAGTGATAATTTGAATAATGAGTTTACAGGTAGTAAGAATGATATGATATTAGAAAATGATAATGAAAATATTATGAGTGATAATGAGATGTTTGTGTGTGTTGAGAAAGAGAGAGAGCTGAGAGAAAGTACATTTGTAAAAGGGGTGCAGGGGTTAGAATTTTCCTTTGATGTTGTGTTAGGGGGTGAAGTCAAGTCTTCACGTATTTTTAATAAGGATGAGAGTTCCTGAAATTTATATTCGGGAGACGAAAGGTCTACAAATAGAGTTCCTTGGTGTTTTTGTGTACTTCATAGGTGGTGCAGTAATTATGAGTTAGTGACTCCTGCATATTTGGAGAGAGAGAGTATAGCTTGGTGTTATGGTGAGAAATATATTAAGAGAGAAAGTGTAGAGAGGTATTGTGAGAGATATGGTGAAAGAAAGAGAATAATAGAAATTTTTATAGTAAATAGAAAGTACAGAGAATTTGTAGAAAGGTTAGGAGTAGAGATGGTGGATGATTATAGTAAATACAAACCTTATAATGAAATTGAGATAACAATAATAGTTAATGAGAATAATGGTATCAAGCACTTACCTTGGGAAGTAACAGGTGTAGTAGTAGAAAATTATGATGATAATTGTGATGACTATATGACTAACAAGATTATAACATATCATAATGATGTAGACAGAACTATACCTGATCGTGACATGGCATACGATAAATTAATAGGGAATACATCTATTAATGTAAACGAAATTGTGAATGAATATAAAAGTTGGATGAATAGTATAATGAGTATAATTATATAATTTATTTACTAAACAATAAGATAAATAGACCTAAGATTAGAATGATATTCAATGATGGAGGATAGATTATTTTATTGTGTAATGAACATTTAATATATGTGAAAAGTGATTTTGAAATGGACTGCTATGGACTGATTTTGATTAATGACAAAATAATGAAGTTGGATTGTATATTTTTCATTGTTTTATATGTGTTAATATCAATGTATTTATGTATTTTTATGTTGTGTTGTAGCGGGCCAAATTTTGGGTGTTTTTATTTTTAACAGTATGGGGTAATTATATTTTTATTCATTTCAATTTCGGGCGGGTTTGGATAAAGTATTGTAAAGCTGCATTATTGTGCAACGTTATTTTCCAAGCAACAGCACGAGGTTGAGAAACAGCGTTTGGAACAAAGGCAATGCGCAATTTCAGTGGTGTAACACGGCAGAAGAATTTACCTCCACCAAAATTCTAAGAACTCTGTGCATGTGTTTTGACGCCCGTATGCAACTCAGCCGGGCGGGGATCGGCAATGACGCCGTGAGAGACACCACAGTTGAGACAAACATGGCGCTGGGACGAAAAGTTAGTAGTTCCAAGTGACCGGCTACCGGAAAACAGCGTTAAACTCCGCCTACTGTGAGCGACATCAGCAGAGCAGATGCCAATATCGGCCTCTGGTACCACACATACCAGTTATAATCCATGCATAAAATGGTTATGCCACCGCAATTAAGCACCAACGGCGACTAAAACATGATGGCCGTGACTGCTCATTTCCCGCGACTCAAGGAAACACCTTGGGCAGTTCGTCACTGATCGTGTCTGGCCAGACACCGCCCTAAAGGGGCTCTTCAGATTTTTCCACGTTTCAGTCTTAAAACTCTATTTTGTGAACTATTAGGCGGCAGTGAAACCAATAGTTATCAATTAGCAACAACCGTGAAATCCGGAACTCATCACAAAGTCAAAAATGAGAAAAACGAACAGTGCGAACTAAAACCGCGTGCCGGCTGGGGAGGGGTATTTTTATATTATTAGATTCAATGTGTTAAAGGTTTGTTAATAATGTGAGAGTGTGTGATGCAGGCTGGGCTATCTACATAGATGTAAGTAATATAATTTAGGTATACCATAGTAAGATGTATGAACCAGGGTAACAAAATTTGGAAAACCATGTGAGAAAATTTATTGGAAAAATTTAACCTTTAACGTTGCAATATTTGATAATTAAAAATCATAATTTCTCTTCATAAAATGTGTAGAGTAAGTTATTTCGATAACCTTTAACACGGGTTTGCATCTGACGTACATGTTATCGAATTCTGGACCCGAATATAAGAAACCTTGCAGGTAGGTGGAAACTGTATTTTTGTATTATATATATTTAAAATGTAAATGAACATAACAGTGTATTACAGGTAAATTTTATGTACACCATGTATTACGTATTGTTTTAATAATAAACATGTTTTTATTTTGCTAAACAAGTAATAGTGAAAATTTTAAATAATTGAATAATAATTAAAGAGTAATTATTGAATTAATGTGGTACAAAAGAAAGTTGTACTTAAGTTATAATTACAGGAGTAATGAAGTTAAATTATTAATTTGTAACGAATAAAACATTTCTAATGAATAATAAATGATTAAGTAAGAATATATATTTGAAGATTGAGAGGTACTGTTATGAGTAGGTGAGAGATAAATTTTATAATGCAATTGTCAATGATCACAGTAAGTGTTTAAAAGGGGATAGAGCCTGGGTGTATTAATAAATAGAGGCATGTGAGTTATTTAATTGAAGTTAATGGAAGTTAGATAGTTAAGAATTTTAAAGAAAATAATACAAAGAGAGTATGAGATATTTAGAGACACAGTAGTTAGTGATTATTTGTAGAGGTGAGTAAAGTAAAGGTTAAACATATATTGTTGCTGATGATATTTTGTAGTGGGGGTGAGGTGATAAGGAGTGGCCAACGTATAGCGTTGTGGCAGGTAATAGCATAGTTTAAGGGAGTGTTTGCCGAATTTTTTGGAAGGGCAAAATATTATGAATGTATATAGCCAAGTAGGGAACACCCATCCCTGTACAAAATCCTGTGCTATAGGATTTATCGTTGGAATGAAATTAGTGAAAGGTGTTTATAATTGAGAGATAGGTGTCATGATAGGTAAATTTGGTTGTTAATTAGAAGAAAGGTGAGTAAGAGTATAATAAGTCAAAGCATAGTGAATACAGGAGTCACCCAGACTAAACAATGATAGAATGTGAAAGGTTAGGTAGAAAGTTCAGAGTAGAAAGGGAATAAGAAATGAGATGAAATAATAATAATGTAATATGAATATTAATAATAAATTTGAAATAAATTTTATAATTATAATAAATAATTGATGGCTAATTAATGAAAGCTTAGAATTAATTAATTAATTAATTGAAATTGTAATTTTTATAATTTAAATGCAAACTTAAAGATGTAGAATGAATCAAATTCTGATCAAGATTAAATATGAATTGACTATTTCAATGTATTAACTGTATTAATGTATCAATGTTAATTATGATACATAAGTTATTATGTATTATGTAATATGTTTTATGTATTAGCATAGGAATTTGAACATGATGTATAAGAAATAGTGTGTGTGGAGGAGAAAGAGGGGTAGATATTATTAACAGCGCCAGTTATTAACTGTTAATAATAATAATAATAATAATAATAATAATAATAATCATAATAAGATTTTATTTTTTTTTATAAAATGTTTTTCTCCCTGTTTGAGTAATTAATTTAAAGGGAGATTATATCCATAAATTTGGGGTTTATATATAATTATTATATCCATGTATTTCATTTAGATATTTGTTCCTTTTATAATTACATTAATTATGAAACAGAAAGAGTTAATTATTATCGATGGGAATCGAAAAGATTTTTTTTAAATAAAGGATAGTCCATGAAGAGAATGGCACTTCTATATAATTCTTGTTGATTATATTTTTTGTATTTGTATTTCTTGTATTTCAAGCAAACCCAGTGCTTCTTAACGCAAACCAGCACATAGCTAAGGGGAAACAGATCAGTTAAGGATATAGCATATACCAAGCCACTATTTTGATATTTTAATTAATTGTTTCAGTGTTTGGTGATGTTGTGACGGCGGTTCTGAGCTGGCCAGCGCGTCAGAGCAGGAACGTTACGCGCCTGATTGGCCTTATGGTGTTGGGATCTCGAAGGAGAAGTCCAGTAAGGTCATGCAGGTACTGTCATCATCATCGGACCACGGGTGAGTTATTGTATTTCTTTTTATATAAATTGTAAGGGGGTTGTGGCGACATATCCTGGCTGATCCCTTTAGGAAGTACGAATGTGTCAATGAAAGTTTTTATGCTTCGGCATAAAATCTTTCATTGAGGGGGTTTTGTGATGGTACAATTCTGGTACAATCATACTTTTGTAAATCTATGGTCCTAAAAACCATAATTATTGTATTTTTATTCCCTAACCAGTTATTTTGTAATATTAATAATTTAATTTCATTTAAAAATATTTTTAAAAAATAATATTTAAAAAGTGCTGGGTTGTGAACAATTTATGCATATATAGATATGTTTAACAGTGTTTTAATATATAGTAACAACATTTTCATATTATGCATTTTGGAGGGCTATTGAAATGTTTGAGGGGAAATTTTTAACTTGTATAGAGGAACTGCGTTTCATGGCGCATTCTATCGTATAGTAGCGTGCGCATTTCGCACTATAGAATCACTTGTTGTGTACTTAAAGATGTAAATAAAGGGTAACATTGGTAAACATTTCAAGTAATAGTAATTATTTCAGATAACACTTTCCGCTATCATCTGGTTCGCTTAACCGAATTCTGGCCTAAGGTAAGTTCAAAGGTATATCACAAGATGGCGCCCGATATATTATTCAGTAATTGTTAAGTAAGTTTTATTGGCAGTAATTTGTAGTACAACATTTGGCGCTTTCCGACCAGGGATATAATATAACAGTAATATTACAAAATTGACACAACCAACATGTGGCTAATAAACACACAAAATTAAAAAAAAATTATATTACACTATCCATTAATCCATCTTAGTCTGTACTTGCCTATTCATCTTTGGCAATATGGATTTCCTACCAATTCTTTAATTCAATAATTTTATATATTGGCTCAGTAGTGGTTCCTTGAATAATTCATGGAGTTCCATAATTAACCTCTTAGATCATATGCTGTTCTTATATGTGGCATCCAAAATCCTCCTAGAGACCTTGCTTTCAAATGTAAAAGGTTTTCCTTCTTTGACAAAATCCAAGTCTAAGACCTAAGTCAATTTGGGTCTTACATGGGCTGTTTATGTAGTAAGTGTATTCATTTTTTAAACTGTTTTACTAGACCACAATATGTCTATTTGACACTAAGCTAAGTACCTTTGGAACCAGACAAGGGAAGTTTTCTATTCTTTTAAATTAGTTGCAAGTACTGATGTCAGTTGGAATGTTGAATGTAAAACATTACACTTCACTTTATCAAATACATGACAGAAACGTCAATAATATCAACAAATTTTTTTTTTTAGTATGCATTAATTATAATATAGACTCATTATTTATTTAGGTGATTTAAATTTTTGACATTTATTAGGCCTATGTGTATAAGCACTTCTGAACAAAAACCACAAAAATTAATCAACCAAGAATTTATTACTTTGCTAACTCATTATACTTAACTGTATCCAGCAGTTAACATGTATAATACTTCTAAATAATGACTTTAGACAGCAGCGTGTTTTAACCTACCGTAAGTTCATAAGAGAGGTGAGAACGGAACAAAGACACCAGAACAGAAATTATATCACTGCCTGTGATATAAGCATATCCAGACTTCATGTACACACGACGTGTTCGAACTAAGTCAATGACTTCCGTAAAATGAACACGGTAATAATCCATGCCAGCAGTCAACATTCCGCCCGACTGTTCTACAATCTTCTGTTGCTCCCTCTCTGATATCTGTAAAAGTATAATTTGCATTATCACAATTATCTACATCATTAAAAACACCATATGTTTACTAGAAATGTTATCTAGTTTAAAAAGTGTTAGTGGTTATTATTTTAACTGAGGTAGGGAATAAATGATATGCCAGAATATTTTAGTTTTATCACAATATTCAAATTCAGCATTATGAATACAATGCATAATTTCTTATTATGGAAACTTTATGAGTTTGACATAAAGGTGAGTGGAAAGAAATGGAAAGTAATATAGTCAGGAATGACAAAAGTAAAATGAAATTCACTTACAACATGAAAAGGTGATTTTCAAATACCTGGACGCAGAGTTTCAGCAGGTGGCTGATCCATAAAATATATTAAATATAAAACAAAAACTAGCTTTTATGAGAAAGAAATGGCTGCTTGCTTCAAGATATTGTTATGTTTATTTTTATATAAATTTTTGCATAAATTTGTTAGTTAACTTTGTTTACAACTTTCGACTCTGGTAGCCGCCATGTTGTCTGTTGCCAACTTAAAATTTTTACTCACCGTGTCCAGGGTCTCGTTGGACGAGCTGAAAGAACAAGATGGTTATTTTGAAATGACTAATATTTCCCTTTTGAAACAAGTTTATCTTATTTATTTTTACTCAAACTTCATCTTTTTTACAATGATAGAATTTGTAGTTGTCTTGTTTGTTCATCATCTTCTTTCACTGCACTACATTTTATATAATATTGAAAACTTTCTCAAGTGAAACTTACTTGTCTGTTTTGTATGTAGAACGCGTTTCGGCGTCGTGTTCGCCTTCTTCAGCTTTGCGACAGACTGCCAGTACCTAGTAACGTTTGTTGGTTGGAAGGTATAGTGGGGGTGGTGTAGAGGAAGGGGATTGGCGCGGGGATCCGAATTATTGTTTGTTTTGTGTATAACTGTGTCGAAAAGTGTATGTGATTTATATTGCAATTGGTCGTTTAGTATGTTGTTTGGTTGTGTTGTGTGGTGTTTGTATATTTCATACTGTTCAGCTGTGTTGAGTTTTCGCCCTTTGGGTAAGAGGTGTAATATTTCAAGATTAGTATCTATGTTGGTGTAGCTATGGTTATGTGTGTGGCAAACGCAGAATGTATATTGTTGTTGGAAAGGGCCTTTAAGTGTTCAGAGTAACGGGATGAAAAAGATCTTCCCGTCTGGCCTATGTAGAAACTATTGCAGTTATTACAATTTAATTTGTAGACACCTGTTCTATTGTATTTGTCTATGTCCTTGTTTGTATCGTTGATGTGTTTTTTGATGGTATTGTTGGTTCTGAATGCTATTTTGTAATTGTGTTTTCTGAATGTGTTGGCAAGTTTGTGTGTGCTGGAGTATGTGAGTGTGATGTATTTCTTGTGTTGTGTGTTATTGGTATTTTGTGTTTTGTTATTTTTGTTTTTGATGTGTTTGTGTAGTTTGTTTATTAAATTGGGGTTGTAACCGTTTTTCATTGCTATGTATTTGATTGTGTTGAGTTCGTCAGTACAATCTTGTTTACTTAAGGGTATTTTGGTTAGTCTATGGAGCATATGGTTGAAGGCTGCATGTTTATGTTGTGTTGGGTGGTTTGATGTGTTGTGTATAACCATGTCAGCTGTGGTAGGTTTCCTGTATATTTTGTACGTGTGTGTATTGTTAGTTTTGTTAATTGTCAGGTCAAGAAAATTTATACTATTGTTTTGTTCAATTTCTAAAGTAAATTTTAATTTGTGGTGTATTGTGTTTATTTATTTATGGAAGTTTTCAACTTGTCTTATGTTGCCTTTGAATAAAAGTAGCATGTCATAAACATATCTGTGCCAGTAAATGATCTTGTTGGTGTATTTGTTGTTGTTTATTATGTGGTTCTGTTCTATGTTGTGCATATATATTTCTGCCAGTATTCCTGATATGGGGGATCCCATATGTTTGTGTGTATATCTTGTTATTTTATTAAAGTAATTTTGTTCTGTTATTATTTTGGTAAGTGTGATGATCTCTTGTATGTGTGTTTCAGGTGTGTTGTTTTGTCAGAGTAAATTTTCTAGTGTTAGTATGGTTTCTTGAACTGGGACATTGGTGTATAGATTGGTGATATCAAAAGATGCTAGTGTTGAGTTGTGTGGGATGTGGATGTGTTCAGTTTTCTTGACTAGGTCGATGTTGTTTTTGATAGATATGTTGTTACTGAGATTAATGTTTTCTCTGATTATTTTGTCTAAGTGTTTGGCGATTTTGTGGGAGGGAGCTTGTGTGTTGTTTATTAATGGTCTGATGGGAATGTTAGGTTTGTGTATTTTTGGTAATGCATTTAGTATAGGGGGGTTAGGTTTTATTTGTTTTAGGTACTTGGTGCTTTCTGGTTTGATTATGTGTTTTGTGTTGTTTATAAATTTGTTAATCTGTTTTTGAAATTTTAGTGTGGGGTCTTTATTTATTTCCGTTATATTATATTCGTTAAAGAAATTTTCAATTTTAGTGTTTAATTGATGTTTGTCCATTATGATGTTTATGTTCCCTTTATCAGCTTTTATTATTGTTATGTTGTGTTCATGTAACTTTTGTTTTACACTCAACAACAATAACCACAATAGACACATACGTGAAATAATTATAGACGCAGAAACAGCTGTACAAAACACGCATATTTCTGACCAGGACCCAATACGCCACGACATAAAACGAAAACTCCAGCGCACACATATACAACCGAAAAGACACAACAACGAAATAAAAACACTTAACAGTGTAAAACAAAAGTTACATGAACACAACATAACAATATCTTGAAATATTACACCTCTTACCCAAAGGGCGAAAACTCAACACAGCTGAACAGTATGAAATATACAAACACCACACAACACAACCAAACAACATACTAAACGACCAATTGCAATATAAATCACATACACTTTTCGACACAGTTATACACAAACCAAACAATAATTTGGATCCCCGCGCCAATCCACTTTCTCTATACACCACCCCCACTATACCTTCCAACCAACAAACGTTACTAGGTACTGGCAGCCTGTCGCAAAGCTGAAGAAGACGAACACGACGCCGAAACGCGTTCTACATACAAAACAGACAAGTAAGTTTCACTTGAGAAAGTTTTCACTATTATATAAAGTATAGAGTTTGTATACAACATTATGCGAGCCCTCATGAAATACAACAAAACGGAGCCCTTACTCCTCTCCTTTACATTTTATTTCTTGTGTTAGTATTCTCATTACTGAATTTACTCAAAATACACCCAAAAAAAAATGGTTACTAACAAAATGCAATAGCTATAAACTTAAATCTATCATTATGCACAAACCAGCGCTCCTTATTTAATACTCTTCATTCACGCACATATTCATACATACCCCTTTTCCCTTATGTCAGATCTCACTTTAAATCATGATAATAATATTGAAATTTGTTTTTTACACCATATTAAAGATTGTTCTGACCCTCGTTTTATTACTTATCTGAAAATCAGTCCCGAAGACGTCTCATTGCTCCATGCACTACGTAGATTATTTCTTAATCTTCACTGAATTTACATGTTTTAAAACTGTTAATCCACTCTGATAAAGTTGAAATTTGTTACCCAGCCGGCGGACGCGCGGACTGCTTGCGTCTGTATTTATTGAATGTTCATGGCCGACTGCTTTGTTCTCCAAGCGTTAACAAACTGCTGGCGTTGCCACACCTACATTCCAACGTGACGTATTGGACTGACGTAATATGGTCTGACTTGGTTTCCATGCATCGTTTACAAAGGTCAGAGTTCGTTGGCTATATGTAACTGTTTTCATGCGTCTGAATGTTGACCTTGATACAAATCTACTCGCTTGCTTCATACGTCGTTATAAAACTTTACAATTATGATTTATACTTTTGAGTTTCAAATAAAATTTGTTTATTTTCCCCAAAACACTAGGTGGGCTGAAATGTCCCGTTACAATACCCCCTCAATGATAGGTTTTATTCCGAAGCATAAAAACTCTCATTGACACTCTCATACTTCCTAAAGGGATCAGCCAGGATATGTCGCCACAACCCCCTTTACGTTTTATTAAAAAATCGTGGTTCACTTACCCCCTGGTCCAGTGACTGTGACCGCACCTGAATGACCTTACTGGACTTCTCTCTCGAGATCCCAACACCGCAAGGCCAGACAGGCACTTGACGCTCCTGCTGACGCGCAGGCCAGCTCAGGACCACCGCCACAGCATCCCCAGATACTGAAACATCAAATCAAAAATATCAAGTAGTGGCCTTGTATAATACCATATCCCTAACTGATCTGGTTCCCCTTAGCTGTGCGCTGGTTTGCGTTAAGAAGCACTGGTTTTCTTAACTCCTAACATATACATTGATACATACTAAACATAATATGATATAAAACATTTTAAACTTCAATACTAACATTCTGCATACCCTTCTCTTGTTAATTCTTATTCCCAAAATTCAAAATGCTTCTCTGATTCCATCAGAATTTAAATAAACATTCCCCATTACAACATTACAAATACCTTCCATTATATAATTCACCTTTCAAAATAATTAAATTCATTAATAAAATTCTTATATAGAATAAAACACATTTAAATCAGCTACATCAGAACAAATTATCTACTTGAAATTGTTGATCATCTTCAGATATCATAATACTTCTTAACGCAATACAAAATCATTTAGTTATCTCATCAGATCATCAACATAATTCATTTTAATACTCACTAATTCGTTACTAATAATTTAGTAACCTCCTTCTCCATCATTATCTAATATCCCCACATAACCCAGTTACAATTAGGTAAATAAGCTCACGGGTACACCGGTTTTGGTATTTACCTTGTGCATAAATGCTGTATTTATGCCCCTGGCTTGTAACGGCCAGCTCCTTTCCACACACACTATTGTTTACTGATGTTGGACTGTAGCGCCCATTTGCGTCCACAAGAACTGAATTTTATTAGGGTGTAATCGCTGCTTACACTGTTCTTGCTTCGGCGTTATATAAAAATTCGGCATTAGTGATGTCCGAGGACACCAGTAATCCTACTATAATGATTCATACGCCCTTAATACGGCACTATCACCCCCCTCCGGTGATAGCCGCTGTTCCATAGTTATGTGGATTCCCCTGATGAAAACCCCCTGTTAATTTCTAAATTGTACCAATTTCACAGGCAACCAACTATGGTCAGTTTTACAATAATGCTGCCCACAGCTGATTGTCATCCAAAACCACGGTCTGGGCTGGTAAGGCCGGGACAGCCCGAAAGTGGGGAATCTATTTAAAAAACATATTATACATGTTTAAGATTCCTACACTAATGCATAATAATATACCATAACAAACACTCATAATTAACATTGCTATCATTACATTAAAATAAACAATTCACATTTAAGTTTGACCAAAAATTACACACCTTACAGTTTTACTTTAGTTTCAAATTCTATTATATCGTTCACTTGTTACATTTATTTTTTACATTTCAACTATGATTTTCTATTTAACACTTTCATCATTAATTGGTTCGGGTGATTCTCAGTCATTCATAATGATTTGATTTATTGAGTGGGCATTTATATATAACCTTACACATCTTCTTCCTTCTAACAACCACTAACAGATTTGTACAGGG
Organism: Magicicada septendecula; assembly: GCA_034769895.1. Lineage (NCBI taxonomy): Eukaryota > Metazoa > Arthropoda > Insecta > Hemiptera > Cicadidae > Magicicada > Magicicada septendecula. Next base: position 141,812,299 of record CM068371.1, read on the forward strand.
TGACAGCGATTTCTCAATAATATTTATCTCCACTAATTTCTCTAACTCCACTTAAATCATTCCCCTCTTATAATAAAGCACCTGATACCCTTTTTTGTACATAGGATGTGTGTTCCCGCACTACCAGCTCATTCCCTTATCAGTTCCTGGCCCTTCCAGGTAACTCCGCCAAACCTCCTTTACAACTATTCACCCCCCCCCTGCGACAACGCTTTGCGTTGAGGACTCCTTACACCTCCACCCTCACTACAAAATTTCACAACCACCACCTATTTACTCTCCATTTACATCACTCTCACTTTCTCTACATACAATCACTCTCACTACTGTGTCCCTACTATTGACCTGTTTCTGTATTACTTTTATTCCAAAATTCTTATTTTGTCTAACACCCATTAAAGTTAACTCTGACTGACTCAATGCCTTATTGAAATAATTATCACCCAGACTCCATCTTTTACACCATTTTACATTAATATGATCATTGAAAATTACATTAGAAAATTCATAACTTACCTCATAATAACAATATAACTCAACACCTGAACATATTGTATGTTTAATCATTTACTATTCATTATAGAATCTAAATCTCAGAAAATCATTTAAATTCATCACCAAAATTCCTCTGTACAACATTTTAAATTAATTAATTAATCCCCAATTATTTAATTCAATCAGGTTTTTTTTTGTTTTTTTTTGTTTTTTAGTCTGAAAAAATGTTATAATTATTATTAAATCAATTCCTCTTACATACATACATTGCTTACATAAAATGCAGAGTACACCATAATGTAATACACAAATACATTTGACATCAACACACAAAAGAATATACAATCCAAATTATTATCTGTTATCATTTACCACAAATCATTTCATAATACAATCCATTTCGAAACCACACTATTCACATACTTAAATGTTCATGAACAACAACTGTTTAACCACCATCATCAAATAATACTCTGATCTTAGGTCTACACATATCATTTTTTATTAAATACATTATATTATCTCTATCAATATAATGACTATTTAACTTCTCATATTTTTCCACAATATCAACAGGATTATTCCATATTATTGGATCATATAACTTGTGACCATCGAATATAATCAGTTCGCCCTTAGTATAATTTGTCACATTCAGGTAAGTTACACTATCATCAACATTATCGTCATCTACTGCTGCACCAATTACATCATAAGGTAAGAATTCAATATAATCATCATCATCTCTCTCTCTCCAATCTCTCTCTTAATTCTTTATAATTTCTACTAATCTCAAATAACTTTATCTCCCCATCAACACACAACTCTCTCTCAAAATATCTCCCATCATAATGCCATTTCACATTTTCTCTACTAACCCATGCAGAAGGTAATACAACTTTGTTACTACACCATCTGGCTCTACCAGATGCACAAAAAATCAAGGGACAATTATTTGTAGACTATACGTCTCCCAAATACACTCGTGAAGCATTTTCTTCACCCACAACCACAACACCACGGGAAAATTTTACCCTCTGCAACCCCTCTCCCTGTAAACCCTCTCTACACTCTCTCTTTAACTCATCAACACTCACTAACATTCCATTATTACACTCTATTTCCATTAAAACTTCATCAGCACTCTCAATATTCACCACCTTACTCTCTAACACCACATTTTTAATTATATCATCATCACCACTTAACCTGCTTTGATTCACCTATATTCTCCACTAATCGATATCTATCTCCTTCTCGCTTCTCATCTTGTTTATTCATTTTAAAGTTATTAAAAATGTCATCTATTCTTTTGTTTTGTTCATCGAATTTCTGATCTATTGATTCTAATATTTTATTTTGGGTTTTGATTTCATTCTTTATTTCCCTTTTGAAATCATTAAAATTTTCGTTCTGTTTGTCACATTTACTATCTATCTTTACTAGCAATTTCATCAGTGCCGTTATTTCATGTGTTTTGTTTTCATACCGAGTTGAGATGGGTGTTAATTGGACTGTATTTAATTCGACTGATTCGGTGGCACTAGGCTCATCAATCTGACTAATTGGTGTTGAGTGAACGCCCATCTCACTCGTAAATTTGTCGTCAGTTAAGCTGACTTCTACGTTCTTATCTTCATTAGTATTCATTTTACTTATTTATAATACACATATATAAATAATAGTATAACATAACCCTATCTGACACTCTCGTCATCTATGTCTATTTCTAAGTACATACCAATTTACTCATTCCAAACAACCATACTGTTCCTCAAAACAGGTCCACATTTGCATAAATTTTATTTATGCAAATGGTCCCACCGTGGGCGCCATTGTTATGTTTATTTTTATATAAATTTTTGCATAAATTTGTTAGTTAACTTTGTTTACAACTTTCGACTCTGGTAGCCGCCATGTTGTCTGTTGCCAACTTAAAATTTTTACTCACCGTGTCCAGGGTCTCGTTGGACGAGCTGAAAGAACAAGATGGTTATTTTGAAATGACTAATATTTCCCTTTTGAAACAAGTTTATCTTATTTATTTTTACTCAAACTTCATCTTTTTTACAATGATAGACTTTGTATACAACATTATGCGAGCCCTCATGAAATACAACAAAACGGAGCCCTTACTCCTCTCCTTTACATTTTATTTCTTGTGTTACAATTCTCATTACTGAATTTACTCAAAATACACCCAAAAAAAATGGTTACTAACAAAATGCAATAGCTATAAACTTAAATCTATCGTTATGCACAAACCAGCGCTCCTTATTTAATACTCTTCATTCACGCACACATTCATAAGTACCCCTTTTCCCTTATGTCAGATCTCACTTTAAATCATGATAATAATATTGAAATTTTTTTTAATCCCATATTAAAGATTGTTCTGACCCTCGTTTTGTTACTTATCTGAAAATCAGTCCCGAAGACATCTCATTGCTCCCTGCACTACGTAGATTATTTCTTAATCTTCACTGAATTTACATGTTTTAAAACTGTTAATCCACTCTGATAAAGTTGAAATTTGTTACTTTACATTTTTTAATTTTATACGTGCGGGCGAGACGAAAACTATGCCCAGCCGGCGGACGCGCGGACTGCTTGCGTCTGTATTTATTGGATGTTCATGGCCGACTGCTTTGTTCTCCAAGCGTTAACAAACTGCTGGCATTGACATACCTACATTCCAACGTGACGTATTGGACTGACGTAATATGGTCTGACTTGGTTTCCATGCATCGTTTACAAAGGTCAGAGTTCGTTGGCTATATGTAACTGTTTTCATGCGTCTGAATGTTGGACCTTGATACAAATCTACTCGCTTGCTTCATACGTCGTTATAAAACTTTACAATTATGATTTATACTTTTGAGTTTCAAATAAAATTTGTTTATTTTCCCCAAAACACTAGGTGGGCTGAAATGTCCCGTTACAATATACAGTGTCTGAATAAAGTTTAAGACCACTCCAACAAAACAACTAGTCTGCTAGTCTTAAACTTGTACTTATATTAACTAACTAAAATACAAACAGAATTATCACTGTTGCACACCACTATAGAACAATTATTCCGATTAGCGCTTTCAAGCTTCACAGCTCATCGTCAGATCGGGGGAAAAAAAATAAATTTGAAAGCGCTAATCGGTATAATTTTTCTATAGTGGTGTGCAACAGTGATAATTCTGTTTGTGATTTTAACACTAACACAACTTTCTTCATTTAACTAACTAAAATGTTTACAATAATCTATATTGAAAATGCAAGATTTTGGTCAAAATAAAATTCCTGAGGGTCAACTGGTTCAAAAGGTAAGGGTTTACCTACCAAGTGATAGATTTAGTTACCTACTAAAATTGCACAGTTTTAAGAAACAAAAAATGTAGTTCAAAAATGGCTCCATGCAATGTTATGATTCTTGGTTTCCACAGACAATTTATGTTTCTGCTTCAAACAAATGGCATGAAAACAATTTAAAAAAATTTACTGACATTTTTAAAGGGTTTTGAAATTATGACAGAAAATCCTAAAAAAGACATGGATGTTTAAAATTTCCCACCTGTGGTAACAATATACAGTGAAACCTTGATATAACGCTCTTCTGTGGACCGGCTAGAAAGCGCTTTGTATAGAGGGTTGTTTTATATAAAGGTCCCAAGTTAAACAATTAAATATACAGCAATAAAAAATGGCTACAACCCTAATTTAACAAACAAACTACACAAACACATCATAAACAAAAACAACAAAACACTAAATACTAACAACACACAACAAACTAAATACATCACACTCACATACCATAACTCCAACACACACCAAATCGCCAACACATTCAGGAAACACAAGTACAAAATAGCATACAGAACAAACAATACCATCAAAAAACACATCAATGATATAAACATGGACATAGACAAATACAACAAAACAGGTGTTTACAAATTAAACTGTAATGATTGCAATAGTTTCTATATAGGCCAGACGGGAAGATCTTTTTCATCTCGTTACTCTGAACACCTAAAAGCTTTATCCAACAACAATATACATTCCATGTTTGCCACACACATACACACAAAAAACCACAGCTACACCAACATAGATACTAATCTTGAGATATTACACTACTTACCCAAAAGTCGAAAACTAAACACAGCAGAACAATATGAAATATACAAACACTACATAACACAACCAAACAGCATACTTAATGACCAATTACACTATAAATCACACACACTTTTTGACACAATTATACATAAAACAAACAATAATTCGGATCCCCGCGCCAATCCCCTTCCACCACACACCACCCCCACTCAATATACCAAATAAAACCATTACGAGTTACTGGCAGTCTGTCTCAATCCGCTGATGAAGGCGCACATCATGCTGAAACGCGTACGGGAGAAAACAAGTAAGTTTCACAAGTGAAAGTTCAATATTCTATTTTAATTTAACTATTTAATTTGCCGAAAACCATGAAAAATGAGTGTTACATCAAGGGTCGTGTTTTATCACAGGGGCGTTATATCGAGGTTCCACTGTGTTATTTTACATGTCTATTGATATGGGTTAGCACTTTTTCTTCTTTTCCCCCTCTAATCAGCTGATTTTAATGTTACTGTTGCCACTCATTTGAAGTTATTGGTTGATGCATTTTGTGTTAAGGGACAATATGGGGAAAAATCAGTATCAGATGGGATTTAGTGGCAAATAATTGGTTTAATGAAGGCTGGTAAATCACAAAGGCAAATAGGTAATACCCTAGCAGTGTCTAAAACATGTGTTCAACAAACTATCAAGTCTCCAACCGGCCTAGGACTAGCTGTCCAATGAAAACATCTCCAAGACAAGACCGCAACTTGCTTCAGCTTTATAGAAACAATGGAAATGCTAGTTGTAGTGATCTTTTAAGATAACTGAGAGCCCCTTGTGATCCTATTAATATAACTGAGCACACTCTATGCAAGAGATTGAATGAGAAAGGCCAAAGCTCCTATTTTGCAATCCCAAACCTTTACTAAATATTAATTACAAAATAAGACTTCAGTTTTGCAAAGAACGTTTAGGATGGCTTAACAAAGCCTGGGATAGGGACATTTCTCAGACAATTGTCATTTTGAGATACTTCCTTGAGGTAAGGTCAGAGTTCAAAGGACCAAAACAGAAAAATTGTTGTCAGCCTGCGCCCCTAGGCATTCCAACAGGGTGGCAATGCTGTAATCATCTGGGGTTGCATCACATCTGAGGGGCCTGGAGAGTGTAAGGTAGCTAGTGGTGCAATGAACAGTGACAAATACTATGAAACTATGGAGGAAGTGTTGATATTTCTGTTCAGACACTCCTCGAGAAAGTTATACCTACCAGCAGGGCAACGCCCCATACCACAGATCCAAGGCAACCATGAAATGTTCACTACCCAAGACATTGGGCTGCTCATCGAGATATTTCAAGTGATATAATAAGCCATAATACTGAAGGTTATGTTAATTTAAGTAACTCATTTTTAAATCTAATTACAAAAGTTTTAATAATTTAATTTTATGTTGCATTCATCTCACTATTTTGATTATATCATTAGCCATTATTTTTCACTTTATCCAGACACATAAATGTGACAACGTTCAGACAATACACCTAGTTCCCAAGAAACTCAGAGAATAATATTTCTAACTATTTAATCAGAAATAATATTAAATACACTCAGCTATCTAAATGTAAACTACTGTAATCAAATTATTTTGAATAAAACCCATAGATTTTACGAAGAAAACTGGAAACCATATTAGGCAAGTCGTTAGAGGTCTAAAAACTAGTGTTTTAGGGCAAGTAATTTGGCCAGGCTGAAAGTTTTGGATATTGTTAGTTATAGTGTAAGTAACAACATGTCAAAAATGTTAGGTCTGAAAGTCCTGGATAAGGGCAGGAGGGGGGGATTTTTTCAAAAATCGTGTTTTTCGGAAGTAACTTTTTTGATTTTAAAGATAGTACCGTGATTTTTTATATATAAAAACTAGATAAAAATCCGCATCTATAGATTTAAACAAATTTTAAATATGTTACCATTATTTATAAAAAAGTTATTAACAAATGAAATTTTTTTTTTCATAATTTTTTTCAGCTTTAGTTTTTTAGATAAAACAAATTAAATGGGGGCAAAAGAGGTCTTTTTTATTGCTAATTATTGTTGAATTTTTTCAAACTTTCAAATTTTAAATTTTTTGAAAAATTTGCAAATTAACACTTTTTTTGCAACGGCCATTAATTATTGGGATATAAACAGATTTTAATAAATAAGACCTTATTCTTTTTATAAGATCTAGAATTACAATATATCAAAAAATTACATTTTTTGAGCAAAGCAATCGGGGTAAAGTGGACAATTTGTCATTTAAAAAAATTTTGAATCGCAATTTTTTCAAAAAGTATGAGTGGTATCAAAGCGGGATAGAAGCCATTAAATAGAGCGTAAAAAACTAAAAACAAATTGTCATTTTGGACTAATAAAATACGAGTTATTAATAAAAGAAATTTTTTGGCTATAACTTGCCCAGTTTTTAATTTTTGGAAAGTGGTAAAGATCAGTGTGTTCTGTTACTACAGGCGAAATGATTTTTTTTTTGTACGTAAAAACATGAAAGTTGTCGTGATGTATAAATGGAGAAATTTTATTCCTCCGCCGTGCAGGCGGCTCCCGCAGCTGTTGCTCACAGACCCCCTCTCTGCCTCGCGCGTTGACCGGCCATAGTGTGGGGGAAGGCAGGCAGCTGTTCAGGCAAAAATTGTGTCAGTTTGGAAGATTTAGTCTCCAGAGAACGACGTACATGATACAGTTTAATATTATTTTCAGCGTATTTTAACTTAATACTTATAACAGTATAAGTGTTCAGTGTTCATTAATAAATATAAGGTATTTATTGCTTGCACGACATATTTTTTTTGTGAAGAACAATTTAAAAATACGTTATAAATAGTGTGTTGCAGATCTTCATTTCGTTTTAGAATCTGGTGAAGTGGGAATTGTAACATACAAGGTATGTGCTTGTGTATGCGTTCATAGTGGGTTGAAAATAAGCCAAATAAATCGTTTCTCTCAAATATATTTAGAATCTGTACTTCTGACATATAATTACTATATTTCACTGTAAATGAATAATTTGTAATTTGAATAAAGTAATTAATATTGAATGATTTAACAAATTAATGCTGCATGAATTTGTAACTCGATTTTGATTGATAACAAACTGCTTAGTCTCCATAAGAACCTGTGTTAAATTTTGTAATTTCCAGAATTTTTTTATTTCTTATTTCAATGTTTACCCTAACTTTTCTTTACTTTAATATAAATATTGTGACACTACCTATCCAATATAATTTTTTTTTAAAGTGAGAGAGCCACCTTAAGTTTATAATAGTAGAATTTGAAATTAGAATTTGTTTATAGATATTCCATCATGCAGTGCGGCTTGTGTGAACGAACCATTGAAGAAGAGAAGACTAGAAACTTAGGGAAAAAAGCCATTAACAATCTCTGTGAACGCAGCAAAAGTTTAACATTACGTATTCATCGGAGGAAAGTATTTAGAAACGATAATGTCATCGTTCACACTTATTGTTTTACGAAGTTTTCTGTGTGTACAACCAAGGAATCCTGGGAATCACTCGTTGAAAAATAAAAATCCATGATCATCTCTCGCTAATAGGCATTCATCGGAAATGTCAAATCCTCAAAAATCAGCCTCCACATCTAGAAACTCGTCACCTTATCCATCAACATCAGGATCAAGTGAAGATCTAAGCAACTTGGTCCTTCCTGTACGAACTACAAGGTCTTTTGAGAGACAATCGTTTAATTTTTCAAAATTATGCTTATTTTGCTCAGGTGAGGCATCAAATGAAATTATGAACAAAGAAATCCGTTATAATGATCGAACTTCAATTAGAAAGTTTGCAACTGGGGTCGAAAATATAAAAAGGTCTTTATAACCTTAGTGTCAAACGTAAAGACGATGTAGGCGAAAGGATTCGTTTAAGAATCGATGATATAGATGATTTGGGAAAACTCGATGCGCGTTATCATAAAGTTTGTCGAGGTAATTTCTTTTATATTCCTGTTCCTATTGTAAACTCGCCTTCTAAGCGTAGAAAGAAAAATGCTGAAGATGTAGTACGTTTTATAATTGAATACTTGCAAAATAATAAGCATGAATGCCAATTTTCCGTTAATACAATTATGCGAGATTACGGCGAATGTCAAAGTAGTAACAGAGATATTATACGCTTATTGAAAGACGAAATGGGTGATGACATTATTATTCGTAAAAGTAAAAATGATATTATTTTGTGCTATCGTAACACCGGCCTCAAAATTCTGAAAGATCATTGGTTAGAGTTATCGCTTATGTCAAATGCAACAACTCAAGAAAAGCACGATAAAATTGTCGAAGCTGCAAGCGAGATATGTTTAGAGGATATACGAAGTAAAGAGTATAACATTGAGACTTATCCACCATGTAATGACTTTTTAAGAAACTCTTTTGATGATATTCCAAAATCTTTATACAAATTTGTTGACAAAATTGTTAAGCATTCGAAAAAAAAGGAAGAAGATTGGGATAAAGTTGTAGAAGCATTGTCACACGCTATTATAAATACTGCCAGGCCTAGAAGTTTTTTATCTTGTATTTTACTTGGAGTAGGTGTTGTACTTCACAAGAATAACGCCTCAAGAGATATTATTGATTTTATGAGTTCCATAGGTTTTTGCGCAAATTACTTTGAAATTGATCGCTTAGAAAAATCGTGCATTGTACATCACACTTCAACCCTCGATGGCCGCAATACTTTACACGTTATGGGAGGGATTGCATGTGTAACGCCATCAATTGTAATTACAAATGACGACTATATTCCGAGACTTAAGAACTTACCGACAGCTGTCGATATAGCTAAAATAAAATCAATAAAATTACTTAATTATCCATATGCGCCTGATCAGGGAATAGCAAAATTAAATTATTCCGATTTAAATGTGCCACAAAAATTTTTAAATATTGATATGGATTCCTTTAAGTGGGTCATACGTAAATTGTTCGTTGATAAAAATACGCCTGGGTGGAATGGTCATATGGAAGCAGTAACAAAAAATGGATCTTTTCACATTTCTAGAATAATATTTCTTCCATTCATCAATGCTCCAGCATTGAATTATAATACAATTTCCACAGCATTGCATGAGGGTGTCAAACTAATAATAATAATTAAGTCCTTAGTTCGGGTCGACATTTGTCAACTAATAAACTAATTAAGTATTTATAAATATCAGTACTTACCATAGTTATGTAGTTCATTTGCATATCTATCGGGTGAAATACCATGCTTCTGGATGCCATGTGCTCAAATCGTTTACACTGAGTCTATTAATTATACCTAAGGTGCCAAAGTGTCGTTAAACGAGAGGTAGAAGCAGCACGGGTTATAGAAATAACGTCTCACACACATAGGTTTGAATACAGCACACTTTTAATTATCGTTATAGTTACTCAGTTACAAACAGAGAAAGGGTTAAATTACATTGGGATCATAATACAAAATGGCGGCTCTGCAGTTCCGCTCTTACTTATTAGTTATCGTGATCATCTTCCCCATCTTATACTTTAATATGACCATCGGAAGATAATCATTTTATATAGCAATTGCAATATTTCATACATTTATTAAATTTGAATACCCCTTTTATCCATAAACCAATGTCTAATTGTTGTTGGCCAACATTTGCTCACACTCTCTCCCTCACATACTGATGTTACAAAGAATAAATTTTCAACGTTTAATATCTTATTAGAGCTCTAATTTTGAAAATAAGAATGATAATATTGGTGACTTTCCTGAAAGTAGTTGCAGTTGTGTAGCTTAGACGTTTTCCATATTCCGGCCGTGGGCTGGCGTACTTCGGTGTTATTTGTACTGTCTGTTTGGTCTGTCGCCTCACTGAATTTACATATTTAGAAACTGGTACTGTTCACTGTTAACTGATGCTTACATTTTTTAAATTTTGTTACACTTTTGCTGGTTAAATTTTACCAGAAAGAAATATACGTGTTGTCGCCATGACAAGAATCTTCAGAGTGGACAGACATTGTGTCAAACTTTCGACAGGTGGAGCGGATCAATTGTGATCCACGATTCGTCCGCATCAGCTGACGGCATTGTTCCTCATCATTGTTGTGGCGTGTGTCAATATTTGTAATATCATTTTGGTTTGTGTCGATCAGAATCGCCATTATATGTTTTCCTTCACACGTACGCCTTTGGCCTTGAAGTAAATCGTATCGATGAAACTGCGTTGTTTATGCAGACATAGGGAAAATGAACCTAACCATTCTTTATATATATGAATACAATAAAAATATTATGTAACATCCTCAAACCCCATAATTATGACAACAGGTCTGTTTGTCCCGTTACAAAACTCCCTCAATGAAAGGTTTTATGTCGAAACATAAAAACTTTCACTGACTCATTCACACGTTTCTAAAAGGATCAGCTCAGATAGGTTGCCACAACCCCCTGTAGTGTTTATATAAAAAAAAATTTTAATCACTTACCCTTGGTCCCATGATGCTGATCGTACCTTCTGACCTTACTGGACTTCTCAGGAGAGATCCCAACACCATAAGGCCATGAGGCACTTAACGCTCCTGTTCTGATGCGCTGGCCAGCTCAGGACCGCTGTCACAACACCCCAAAACTCTGAAACATGCAATACAAAATTTCAAAATAGTGGCCTTATCTATCTCCATATCCACAACTGATATGTTTCCCCTTAGATGCATTGGTTTATGTTACTAGACATTGGTTTTATTAATTAATAAGTTTTCCAAATAACAAAAACAAGATTTAAGACAGAAAATCCTTTCCATTTTTCAACACTCCTGTATTTTTTAACAAATTCTCTGACTCCAGTCAACATCAACTTACTTCTCTCACCACAAGAAAACACATTATTATACTAAGCATAAAACAAATTTTAATCTTTCAAACAACAACCACTATCTCTATTAATTTATTTCAGATAAAATCAACACATATATCTATTATGGCAAATACTTCAAAATTATATATTTTTCTTTACTCAACTTTCTTTAGTCTTATTTTTTCCTTTACAACAGAATCATAATTCTAGACTTAACGACCAACACCAATATCACTATCATTTCTTTAAAATTTAATATTGTATTATCGTTACTACCCTTGTAGTAACCTACTAACCACACACATTATTGTACCATCAACATAATAAAACATTGTACATTAAACATTAACATTGTTACATTTACATTACATAATTCATATTTACACAACTTGTACCAAAACTGTATAACATTACTACTCTCAACTTTCTATTCAACTTTTAGTTATTTAACATTCATTAGATTCTATGCAAAAAAAATTTCAAACTTATTATTCACCTTTCAGTTACCTCACCTTCCTACCATGAATTTTCTTTTTCTCTAACCTTTTCACCCTTAATCCCTATCTTGTTTGGGTGCCTCTCCATTATTCACTATTATCTCTACATCTTATTTTGGCATTTGTCTATCTAACCTTACTACCCCCTTTCTAATAACCGCTACTAACCATTAACATATTATGACACCAATACCTCTATAACAACCCCCTTCACTAATCCCATTTAAATCCTCTGGCACCGCTCGTCTTTGTACAAGAATGTGTGTTCCCTACCTGGCCATATCCATACCTAACCATTTGCCCTCCACCAAATATCGGCAAACACTCTAACCCCAAATTGCTCCGCCTGCCACAACGCTGCATGCTGGTCACTCCTTACACCGGATCCTTACTACAAAATATCATCATCAACAAATATATATACCATTCACATTACTCACCTCTCTACATATAATCACTAACTACTGTGTCCCTAAAATATCTAACACCCTCTTTATATATTATCTGTATCTCAACATTCCATTTATCTAACTCCCAATAACTCTATTTAACTAACTCCAATGCCCTTATTTATCACTATCCCCAAACCTCTCTACAACATTTCACCTTAATATACCACTAGAAAATTCATCACTTACCTACTAATAACAATACATCTCAATATCCAAATACATTACATGCTTAATCATTTATTATCCCTTAGAATCTAAATCCCATAATTATTCAAAATCATCCTCATAATTAATTATTCTTGAATATTTAAAATTCTACAGTACATGGTTTACATAAAAAATATATAAAATACACAACAGCAAAATACACAAATACATTGACATTAATACACAAAAATATACAATCCACATTATCATTTAATCATTTACCAAAACTCAGTTCCTAAACAATCCATTTCAAAAAACACTGTCACATTATTAAATGTTCATAAACACAATACAATATCTACCCTCCATCATCAAACATTAATCTTATCTTATATCTATATACATTGCTTATTATTGAATCTCTTATACTAACATCATAAATGCATATACAATTCAAATTTTCATCATCTTCGGCAAACTCATATAATCTGTCATGATTGGTCATTGTCCTGTCACCTTCTGTACTATTAGTCATAATTAGGTAATTTATAAAATCATTATTTCCCTTATCTCCTACTACTTCAGTTTCATTACAAGGTAAGTTCTTATTTCTATTATATATCATCTCTACTCCTAACTTTTCCCTTAATTCTTCATAATTTCTACTCCTCTTAAAAATCTCTATTTCTCTTTTTCTCTCACAATACCTCTCACTTTCAAAACCTCTCTCTCTTTTAATATATCTCTCTCTATCACACCAAGCTATCTTCTCTCTCTCTATATTTGCATAGGGCACTACTACTTCATAAAAACACCCCCTGGCCTCACCAGGTACAACTAAGGGATCATTTGGAAACCACATGTCTCCCAAATATACATTGAAGGCACTCTCGTCCTTCCTCAAAACATGTGAAGTTTTTACTTCACCCCCTATTCCATCATTAAGGGAAAAATCTACCCCCTGCAATCCCCCTACAATTATACTTTCTTTACACACTCTCTTTAACCCTTCAACACACACTATCATTCCATCATTATCATATTGTATTCCCCATAAAATCTCATTATCACTACCCCTGTTTACATAATCATTTTCTAATATCATACTTTTATTTATTTTGTCATAATTTTCTCCTCCACTTACCTTGTCTTTGTTTATATCTAATTTGTCTACTCCCCTCTTATTTTCTAACTCTATCTCGTCTAACCGTTCATGTATCTCATTTAATCTCTTATCAGAATTACAGCTTTGTTTTTTAATTTCTTTCTTAATATCATTAAATTGTTCATCAAACTGGTTTAATTTATCATTAAAATTATCTAATTTTGTATTGAACTTAATGCTCTGCTCTTTTAACTCATTATTCTGTATCTTCATCAACTGAAAAAGGTCTTCTAACGACACTTTATTATTTATAATGGGTGTTGAGTTAGCTTGTGGTTCATTTAATAACAGAGATTCTGTTGCTGTATTATTTATACTAATGTTTTCGTTATCTGCCATTTTGATCATATTAATAATAAATTTTATTTTTAGTAGTTGTTCTGTACTTCATTCAAACAATAACATAACCTATACTGTTAACCTACATTGTTCTGTTTTACGTATATTTCGCTACCCGTCTACTTCCGTACTCTGGTTCATTTATATAAGCCAATTTGTTATATAAAGTCCCAAGTTCGGGCTCCATTTGTCAAACTAATAATAATAATTAAGTCCCTAGTTCGGGTCGACATTTGTCAACTAATAAACTAATTAAGTATTTATAACTATCAGTACTTACCATAGTTATGTAGTTCATTTGCATATCTATCGGGTGAAATACCATGCTTCCGGATGCCATGTGCTCAAATCGTTTACACTGAGTCTATTAATTATACCTAAGGGTGCCAAAGTGTCGTTAAACGAGAGGTAGAAACAGCACGGGTTATAGAAATAACGTCTCACACACATAGGTTTGAATACAGCACACTTTTAATTATCGTTATAGTTACTCAGTTACAAACAGAGAAAGGGTTAAATTACATTGGGATCATAATACAAAATGGCGGCTCTGCAGTTCCGCTCTTACTTATTAGTTATCGTGATCATCTTCCCCATCTTATACTTTAATATGACCATCGGAAGATAATCATTTTATATAGCAATTGCAATATTTCGTACATTTATTAAATTTGAATACCCCTTTTATCTATAAACCAATGTCTAATTGTTGTTGGCCAACATTTGCTCACACTCTCTCCCTCACATACTGATGTTACAAAGAATAAATTTTCAACGTTTAATATCTTATTAGAGCTCTAATTTTGAAAATAAGAATGATAATATTGGTGACTTTCCTGAAAGTAGTTACAGTTGTGTAGCTTAGACGTTTTCCATATTCCGGCCGTGGGCTGGCGTACTTCGGTGTTATTTGTACTGTCTGTTTGGTCTGTCGCCTCACTGAATTTACATATTTAGAAACTGGTACTGTTCACTGTTAACTGATGCTTATATTTTTTAAATTTTGTTACACTTTTGCTGGTTAAATTTTACCAGAAAGAAATATACGTGTTGTCGCCATGACAAGAATCTTCAGAGTGGGCAGACATTGTGTCGAACTTTCGACAGGTGGAGGGGATCAATTGTGATCCACGATTCGTCCGCATCAGCTGACGGCATTGTTCCTCGTCATTGTTGTGACGTGTGTCAATATTTGTAATATCATTTTGGTTTGTGTCGATCAGAATCGCCATTGTATACGTTTTCCTTCACACGTACGCCTTTGGCCTTGAAGTAAATCGTATCGATGAAACTGCGTTGTTTATGCAAACATAGGGAAAATGAACCTAACCATTCTTTATATATATGAATACAATAAAAATATTATGTAACATCATCAAACCCCATAATTATGACAACAGGTCTGTTTGTCCTGTTACAAGGGCATAAAAAAAAGCAAGAAATGTGAGCAAAATTTTACTATAATAACTTTTGATAAACCATTATACTTCAAAGCAAAAGATATTATAGAAAAATTAAAGTCCGAAGGTTACAATGATTTTAAAAATGTTTTTGTTCGATTGGGCGGATTCCATTTTATTATGTTTTTTTTGGGAGCAATAGGCTTTATAATGGAAGGGAGTAGTTTGCAAGACGTTTTTGCACAAGTATATGCTGTGAATTCAACTAAAAAAATGTTAGATGGCAGTGCTTATAGTCGTGCTCATTCCTTGGTACTTTTTTCATTGATACGTTTGGTATTAAGAGAAATCTCTATTTCTAACGACGAACAGGAAGCTTTTAATAAACTGTCAAACATTTACAACGATGACTATTATGAATCGTCTCCTGAATTGTGTGAAAAATTAAAAAATTTTCACGACAAATTTTACGCTAAAATGGAACAAATAAACAAGCGCAGTAGAATGGCTGCCTTGTGGGTGCAGTACATTAAAATGGTATTATTATTAAAACTTTTCATTGTATCCGAAAGATCTGGGAATTGGTAATTGCACTTACAAACGGTTAAAACAATGATTCCTCTGTTTCATGCCAGTGGGCATAATCTGTATGCGAAAAGCGTGCATTTATACCTTGACGATGCAATGAAAATAAAAGAAAAATTCGGCGAAGAGGGTTTCCGAAAATTTGTATCACAGAGTTATTTTACAATACGTAGGCTTAAAGCGTTTTGGGGGGGGGGGGGAATGTGGACTGATATGATAATAGAACAAGCACTCATGCGAACTTTTAAGTCACCTGAAGGGCTTACGCGAGGTAGGGGCGTTACGGACAGTTTAAAGGCAAAATGTATCCTTGCGATGCCAGCATTGATCGACATAATTGAATGTACACGTCGGTTTATGGGCGTTATTAATGATTTGTCAGAGCAGCACGTTGATGAGATGAGGAATGTAGATTCACGTGAATCGCGAATAGTACGAGATAATGTGGACCGCGACAAAATATTTGATTGGTTTGTGGAACATTCCCCGTTTGAAAGTTGTGAGGATAATCGTTATTATGTTGTTTCTTTAAGCACGGGATTACGAGGCGACGATTCAGTTAACTGCGATAAAGCTTTCGACATTGGCTATAGTTATTACGAAAATATTATAGGTAAAAACGTTATAGAACATAAATTCGTACGAACAAATAGGGTTAAATCATTAGCAGCTTCTAATTAAAAAGTAATAGTTCGAGAAAAAATTGTCTCTATTGATCCTACGTTAATATTTCAAAAAATGTGCATTAAGAAAAATACAGAAGACGATTTAAAAGATTATTTAAAGCACGAGCTTGCACCTTTTCCGCTATCTTTATTTGACGAGAAAGGAATGCGAAAAAATGAAAAATCAAAATTTTTTGATTTCTTTAAACCATGCAATGTTCCGAATTTAGAAGGTAGCTTACATAGTGGATGGTGGGTTTTTATTACATAAATATGTCTGGACCCAAAATGCGAACGAGCCTGTAACTTACGTTGATATTGCCAACCAATATGTTGATTATCTAAGTTTCCATTACCCAAACTGTGTTGTATTATTCGATGGATATAAAAGTAGTACGAAGGATGCGGAGAGATTTAGGAGAAGTGCAATATCTTGTGCTGATATTGCTGTCAAAGAAAATACTGTATGCTCGATAAATCAATACAAGTTCTTAAGTAATAAACGTAATAAATCGCAATTTATACACATTTTACGAAAGCTTTTGGCAAATAATAATATTCTTACCAATCAAGCTGAGAGCGATGCTGATTTAACGATTGTACGCAGAGCTCTTGATGAATCTATAACAAGTGATAAGCCTGTCATAATAGTAGGGGAAGACGTTGACTTATTAGTCTTACTTACACAATTAGCAAAAACATATTCTGCGATTTACTTTTTAATGCCGGGAAAAAATTTGCAAAAAGGCAAAACTCGTGAAAAACAATTTTTTACACAAAAAAGCTTTACTTATGAGGAACTAACGGATGTTATAGCTTTTGTACACGCTTTTAGTGGATGCGATACTACTTCTGCAATGTATGGTCAAGGGAAATCGAAACTTATTAAAATGCTTAATTCTAATAAAGAATTACTGGAAAGTGTTAAAATTTTTAATGAAAGAAATGCGAGCATAAGTCAGTTGCTCGATGTTGGGATACAATTAATTTTTAAAGCTTATGCATCAAAATTAAAAAATAATTATACTTTGAATGAACTAAGATATCTAATTTTTATACGAAATACGTGTAATCGAACAAAGCGAACCTCAAACAAGCAAAAAAAAGCCTTAACTCCGTGTAAGTTAGAGACTTTACCACCGACTTACGAAGCTGCGCGCAAGCATATTTTCCGTGTATATCACCAAGTGCAAGCTTGGTTAGGTAATGACCTTGGAGAAGTGGAAAGATGGGGTTGGAGAGTCACTGTAAATGGTATATTTCCTGTTGAAACTCAAGCACCACTTATTCCAAATAATTTACTTGAAGCATTTTCTTGCGAATGTGATGCCGTATGCAACACGACACGTTGCACTTGTAAATTTTACGGTATTTCTTGTAGTATCATGTGCTTAAATTGTGCAAATGATTGTGGAAATTACGGGTATAATGAGATTCAGCATGGCGATATTGAGCATGACGATATGAATGATGATATTGGAATAGATGACAGTAGCAGCGATTCATTTATTAATGCTTTAATTGAAGAATCTATTAATACTGATGATGATAATAATTCTGAAATTAACGAAGAATTGTATGATTTTGATACCGATAAAATAAGAAATGTACAATCTAATATTAGTTTGGTAAATTTGTAATTCAAATTATGTATAAAATGTAATTGATTCAATTTATGTATGAAATGTTTGAAGTAAATAATAAAAAGGACTTGTAAATTATTTTTTTAACATTAATGAACAATATTTTCAAACCAAATACCTACCTTCCATATTGTGAAGCCGAATCTTGAAACCTTTTTTTCGAATTCCTGACCAATTTTTTGTTATTAACAATTTTATTGTTAAATAATTTACAAATTTTATCGGATCGATCTGAAAAAATTTACATGTATTCTTTAGTTAAAAATAAAAAATTCTTATTCTTAATAATGTTTCTCTAAAATGCATAATTTTCGTGGAAACAATTACAGTAAACCCTCGATTTAACGGACCTCGGTTTAACGGACAAAAAAAAAACTTCAAAGCATGATGTTTTTAGGCTTTTGAAACGTATAATGTGCACTAACTGCAGACTCTCCTGTTCTGGCGATATTGCTTGGCTATCGCAGCATTCTTTCGTTTCTTTTCTTCTTGTTTCTTGTTTTGAAACACGCAAATTTTCTCATCTTCAATTGTATTTGATGAGAACGGAGTATTCATCAAGAATTCATTTAATTCTTCACGATCCCTGTCTTTGCGTTGTCGTTGGCGCAGGCGTCGCACACGTTCAGTGGAAGACATCACGACGACTAACACTGAACAATATACACTGATCAATATAATATCTTATTTTACTGTGAAATATTCGTCCATCAGCTAATACAGCAAGCATTACACCGGCACGTAATTTTTCATTTCCCGTAATCTTTATTGTTACAGATTTGGTTCCCTTTTGGTCCACCGTAAATATACGTAAATAAAAAATAAAAAATACGGGCGTTTCATCGGCATTTCCCATGTGTTCAAGTGAATAATTATGCTTCTTGTGTAAATGAATGACAAATTGCTGATACTGTAGGAGTTTTTCTTCGTAGTCACTCGGTAGTTTTAGCGCGAATGATGTACGTCATTTAAGCGCAAATCCATTTCGCCGCATCATTCGTCTTATACACCCGAAGCTGGCTTTGAAACCGGAGACTTTTAATTCTTCTGCGATTTCTAAAGCTTTTAATTTTAAAACATGTCTAGTGACAGGGAGCCTTATTAAAAGCCGTACGTATTCACAGACGCTGGACTCTACTGCTACAAAACGCCCAACTTGAGGTCCCGCGAATGCTTGTCGCGCAGTATTTGCATTTAAAAGTCATTCCTTCTGTTTTCTCCATCGTCGAATACAGGATTCATCAATATCGAATTTCTTTGCAGCTTTGCGATTGCATGTTTTTTCTACATTTTGTATCACAATTAATTTATAATTCGCATCGTACGGGTTATGTTTAATTTGATTTGACTGCGTGCCTTTAGTCTCCACTCATACCGCAAACGCACTACAAAAACGCCGAATGAAAACAAAGTACAGATAAGCGATGTTGTCGCTGTTACAATAGAAAACCACACTGGCAGTTTACCCGTTATTTAAAAACATGTTACTCACACCCCCTCTACTCATCCTTTGTCTTGCTGCCTACAGAAGGGCGCGAGCACGCGCGCATGCGCACGCACTTACACTTTATCTTCCTATTCTTTCTTCAGTTTGCTGTTAAAACATTCGGTTGTAGTCATAAATCATAACGCCAGAGTTAACTACAGCCGGGCAAACTGCTGTTGCTTAGGCAGTAAACAACTCATAGATAACAAAAGCATTCGTCCCGCCAGAAGTCAGGTATAAATTTGAATTTAGTTAGCGCGCGAATGCAAGCCGCAGGCCAAATTAGCGACCATGTTTTTAGGAGAAAAAGTGCGGCTTGTATTCGGAACAATACGGTATTTGCATGATATTAATAGTATTAAAATTTCAAGTGTTATAGGCCTATTTGATTTAAATATATCCTCAAAAAACAAAATTTGTGATTTAACGGACTTTCAATTTTACGGACACCCCTCAGCCCCAATTAGTCCGTTAAATCGAGGGTTTACTGTATTGGAAGTTTACAAAATTAAACTTTATATAATTATTTTTTACATGAAAGTGATGAATTTTTAGAAAAAAATATCAAGAGTAAAAAGTTATTCTTTTTTCACGAAAAATATGGATACATTTTTTCAGATCCATCAGATAAAATTTTTAAATTATTTAGTAAAAAAATTGTTAATAAAATACAATAACTCGCTTTCTATTTGTCCGAAATGGAAAATTTTTTTTTGTTTTTTTTTTTTTATATTTTTGTACGCTCTATTTGGTGGCTTTTATCCCGCTTTGATACCACTCATACTTTTTGAAAAAATTGCGATTCAAAATTTTTTTAAATGACAAATTGTCCATTTTACCCCGATTTCTTTGCTCAAAAATCTAATTTTTTGATATATTGTAGTTCTAGGTCTTATAAAAAGAATAAGGTCTTATTTATTAAAATCTGTTTATATCCCAATAATTAATGGCCGTTGCAAAAAAAAGTGTTAATTTGCAAATTTTTCAAAAAATTTAAAATTTGAAAGTTTGAAAAAATTCAACAATAATTAGCAATAAAAAAGACCTCTTTTGCCCCCCATTTAATTTGTTTTATCTAAAAAACTAAAGCTGAAAAAAATTATGAAAAAAAAAATTTCATTTGTTAATAACTTTTTTATAAATAATGGTATTTAAAATTTGTTTAAATCTATAGATGCAGATTTATATCTAGTTTTTATATGTACAAAATCATGTTACTATCTTTAAAATCAAAAAAGTTACTTCCGAAAAACACGATTTTTGAAAAATTTCCCCCCTCCTGCCCTTATCCGGGACTTTCAGACCTAACATTTTTGATATGTTGTTACTTACACTATAACTAACAATATCCGAAACTTTCAGCCTGGCCAAATTACTTGCCCTAAAATTTTCCTCTAACGGCTGACCTATACTCAGACTTAACTTCTGTGATCACTATTATATAAAAGTGAAGCTTATATAAGCTTACAGGGTTGTACTTAAGGTTGTTCAGTTTCATAAATGTATTCTTCCCTTCTGAAGTCAAGAATGTCCATCGCAAACGAAATAATTCAACTTCTTTACTGATGAACCAGCGACGTAAATCTTCTGATCTACAATACGCAAGGCGTAAGATGAAATGAGATATGTGATCAACCCTCCTAGCAGCATAATCAGCGTCTGACTGACCACAACCTGTGCCAGTCACCTGAACAGAAACAATATAAACATGTAAAAAAAGAGACACTGATTCATATACTACAAAAAATGAATAGCTCTATACATACTAATTTAATGTCTGTTATTTTGATTTATGTTCATATGCCAAATAGTTATATTTAAAATAGTAAACAAAGTTCTATAAATTTTCTTTATTTTATAAGTTTTAAATGTCATTCATATTTCTTTGAACTTTGTTTCATATGTGCCCAATTTTATACAAAAATTCTTCATTTCGATGAAGGTTCAACAAACATTTTGGGTGATAAATATTATGACCACCCACCTCATAACAATATATCTGTTATATACAAATAATTATTATTCCTTATTATAACTAATATTTACACCTACTTTAAAAGGATAATAAAATGGCATACTTCATAATATTATTATTTTTTTTTAGTTGAGCGAGACCATATTTCAGGGGAACTATGAACCCTAAAAAA
This sequence comes from Magicicada septendecula, assembly GCA_034769895.1. NCBI lineage: Eukaryota > Metazoa > Arthropoda > Insecta > Hemiptera > Cicadidae > Magicicada > Magicicada septendecula. The sequence goes on from CM068371.1 coordinate 141,834,304, forward strand.
AATACCACTTGGCCTACGCCCATGTATGTTTCCACCAACTGAGGTCATACAGAAATATGATTTTCTAAAACACACTTAACACTACATTTTCTTGGAACTTACAATTTTTACAAACGTCTTTAAATCCTGTTTTTTCAGTTCCTCTTTTACAGCATTTCTCCACTCATCTCCTGACTTTGCTTGGCCATTTAAACTTATTTGCTCCAGTATTCTAAGAACTGAAAAAGAAAGTTCCTATTTAAACTAAATTCTATTAGAAAATTTTAATCACTGAATAATTAGACATTACATAAATATTAAAAAAGTGTACAGAATGTTTACAAAAATTACAAATTATAATTTCAGGAAACATTGTTTAGCCAGAACTTTAAATCAGATTGTATTTCAATAGAAGAGGAGTTACTACCAAAAAACTATGGCTACTATCCAGCTCAAATAATAAATTATTTGGCTACGGCTATGGCTACTCTTCCTCTAAAATAATCAATGTGCACGATTCACAATAAATAGGGGAGGATGGGGTAATAAGAAACAGGGGTAATAAGATACATTATTGTTATTTCTTTTGTTTATAGGACTAAAAATGTGAAAAAATGTATAACAAACGTGGACTCATTCCCTACAACTTATAAAATTTTTAAGACATTTTAGCAACTTTTCCTTGGGAAACTGTTCTTACAAACACGTGCCGTCAAAAACTTTACTGACCTAAAGTTGTGTTTTTTCAAAATAAATTTTTATTTTAATGTTACGTATACATTTTTTCCAAAAAAAAATGCTGTGGACTTTTTGACTGATTAAATGGACAATAAAATGGTATTTTTATTTTTGTTTATGTCTTTATCATTTTCAGGGAAATGGGCTTGTTTCTTATTACCCCAAATTTCAAATATTGTGGGGTAATAATAAACGCAATTTTTTTATCTACTATAGGCCTATTTTCTTTTCTTTTTGTTTTCAGGTTATAAAAAGTGGTAATAAGTAAAAAACAAAAATTACTATGCCAAGAAGATACATAAAAAAGGTCTCAGGTTAACATATGATCCGAACAAAAAGGCAACAAGCCACAGCCGCAGTACGAAAAGGACTAACATTGCGGCAGCTGCTGAACGTTATGAAGTGCCTTTTTGGACATTGTGCAAATTTTATAAAAAAAGATGAAGGTACAGACACTGGTGGAGGGCGAAAGCCTGAGCTAAGTGCCAGTGATGAAAGAGACCTAGCTAAATATTTGCGGGTATGTGCCATCCATGGTGAAGGCCTCACACGCAGTGAAACCCTACAGCTCGTTAAGGACTTTGTTGTGACAGAAAATATTCAAACAAGATGGAAAGATGACAAAGGCCCTGGTGTAGACTGGTTTTGTGGTTTCTTATCAAGACATCCTGAGTTAAGAATCAGGAAGGGAGAACTGCTTAGTTCCCAAAGGGTAAGAGGAACAGACCCTTTTATCATCAAACAATTTTATGACGATGTTGAAAAAATGTACACGAACGAAAAAATTGGACCTGGTGATTCAGGTATTATCTTTAATTGTGATGAAACAGCCTTCTCACATGACCCCAGGGATATTAAAGTTGTTGCTGAAAAGGGCGTTAAAAGAATATCTAGAAATATTACGGGGTCGGGGAAGACAAACACAACTGTTCTTGCTTGTGGTGCTGCGGACGGGACAAAACTTCCACCATTTATCATTTTCACTGGCAAACAGATGTGGTCAACATGGCTACCTGAAAGAGAATATCCAGGCACTTGCTATGCTATGCAAGAAAACGGATGGATGGATGGTAACTTGTTTCTGAAATGGTTTCAGGAATTGTTTTTAAAATCGATTCCCCCAAAAGATGACCGTTCAAAAAAGGTTTTTTTTGTTCTTTGATGGTGTCATTTTTCACATCAGCTATGCTTTAGTCAAGATGGCTCAAGAAAATGATGTTGTTTTGGTTAAGTTCTCACCAAATGTAAGTCACTTTATTCAACCTTTGGACAAAACAGTGTTTAAAACAATGAAATCAGACTAGAATGTCCTTCTCCTGGAACATAACCGAAAGTACCCTGGAAAGCACCTAACCAAAGCTGAATTTGCAGAAAAAATAGGAATTATCTGGGACGAATCTCTCAAGATACACAACATAAGATCAGGGTTCGAAGCAACTGGTTTATTTCCAGTAGACTTCAGCAAATTTCCCAATAATGCTTATGATCCTGTGAAGTGGGAAAGATTCAATGCTGAAAAATCAGCCAGTCCAAACACAACCCCTTCAAGGGCTGCTGGGTCTGCCACGACTCAGAACGATCCCACAATTACCAGCCCAGTTGACAAAATCCCCTGGTATTTCTGATGATTTGGAAGCAACAGGACAAAATCATGAGGTAACAACACCTCTGCCTCATTCTTCTATTGAAACTCCTTCACCAACAGTTAGTTTCAAACGGTATCTATCGTCTCCATTCAGTCACCCATTCCTGGACCAAGTCATCAGCTTACAGAGGCAGAAAGAGCAAATCTGGCCTTTGGCTTACACAGCCCACAAAAGACTTCTTTTGAACTTTTTATCAGAAAAAAACTGTCACAAACTGTTACCGAAATTGCCAAACAGTCAAGTCAACCTGGAAAAAGAAAAAAAGTTCCTCAAGGAGCAGGTGAAATTTTGACAAAAAAATATGTTGTAAAGCGCTTAAAAGAAGAAGAAATTAAAAAGCAACTAAATAATATAAAAAAAGAAAAGGTAGAAAAAATACTAAGGAAGAAGAAGGAGGCAATGAGAAAAACGGTATTTCAAGATGTAAAAAAGAAGAAAGTTCAAGATTCAAAAGATGAAAGTGACTTGGATGAAAATGTGTTACTGTCTGACAATGAATCAGAAGAGTTCGGTATCACTGATTTTGAAAGGGAGATGGAAATGGAAGATGAAGATATGGGAACCAGTTCTATGACAGTAGACCTTGAAGTGGAAAAGTATTTTCTGTTTACTATGATGTGCAGTAGTATATTGGACGCATAACAGAAATAAAAGATGATACATGTGTCATGAAATTTTTGAAACAAGATCTAGAACAATTCAATTGGCCAAACCATGAAGACATTGAAGAAGTTAAGGAGTTTATTTTTTACGGACCAATGACCTTAACTGGAACTGGACCTTTCAATGTAAAGAGATCAGACCTTATAAAAATAAAATCTATGTATCAGGCAAAAAAAAAATCTTACAAGTCTTGTGTGTAGTAAATAAGTTTAAGTATGTTTTATTTTTTACAGTAAGTAGTCTAATTACAATCAATTTTTCACGTTATTAGACTCTTGAGAAATGTTTTTGTTCACCTTTTTATAAATAATATACGTGTGTCAAAAACTTTCATGGGCTAACTCATTTAACCAGATTTTTGACAGCCTGTAAAACATTAATGCATTGGTCAAAAATTCTGAAAAAATTGGGGTTGTAATGTACACTTAGGAGATGATTCTTATTAACCCATCCAATTTTTAACTAACAGCATTAGTGAAATGGCAGGTCTGTTTCCTATTACCCCAGAAGGGGTAATAGGATACAAATGCGTGGGGTATTAAGAAACAACTTTGTAACATCCTTTAATTTCAAAGGAGCCATTTGATGTTTTTTTTATAAATAGCCTTTGATGAGATACACAAGGCACAAAAAACTAGGGGTGTCAGCAAAAACAAATCTGTGATATAAATTGTGTATGTATCTTATTACCCCACTCTCCCTAGCTAACATCAACAGCAGTCATAACCATAACAATAATAATAATAATTATTATTATTGCAGAAATAGAATTGCAGAGATATGGAATCTTGTCTGAAGAGACACCCAAGAGAACCAAGTGGATGCTATAGGAAGAAATAAGCAAGAGTGAGCTAGAGAATGAAGGTCTACTGACAAAGAAGGAAAGAACTTCAGAAATTGGAGGAACTTGTGTCATCACAGCCCACAGATGGCTGAAACAATTAAGGAAGGCAGGAATAATAATAATCAATAAACAATATATGGAAACAGATATTACACCATCATCCACATAACCTATCATGTATCAACAATGTCTATCTATCACGTTCTATCGTCTATCATTACTATAACTAGGGTTGCCACCTCTCCCGATTTGATCGGGAGACTCCCGAAATCGTATCGTTTCTCCCGACTCCCGATTTTAATTTTAAGCTCCCTACTTTTGTAAAAAAATATTTTTTGTATTAAAATTAATTTTATTTTCTCAGTCATGAACTCTACAGTTATGTAAAGTACCTTTAAATTGTTCAGAGTACATTGGGTTTATTTTTTTTGTAAATCGACGCATGCGCACATTCATCTACGAGTAAATGGCAGTGCAAGCTGTACATAACCAAATTACCAAACGTTTGTTTACAATGTAGTCCTCGTTGCAGTGATTTTAAAAGTTACTTAAAGTTAAAATGTGATCATTAAATAAATTAGTAAATGTAATTAGTATAAGTTAGTTCGTAACTGTAAGTATTATGAAAATATTAAATACCATATGCATGTCATATTTCAATGATCATTAAATTACTGTTCTTAACCTTCATCATCAATTACTCATTATAGAATCTTACATCTTAATCTGTCAATAATAAATTTCGAAAAAATCACGAGTGTTCACTATTATACGTACAGTGGAAATCGTTTAACGCGAAAACGGTTTACCACAAAATATCGGTTAACACGAAATACCACTCGGGTACCGATCGCTGTTTGTTATGTAGAGTGTATTATTTGTACGGTTAACACGAAAGGTTTACTTGAAAAATATCGGTTAACACAAAACATTTTTGTTAAAAATAATTTTTTTTTGGCTGGCTTTTAAGTAACTGCATACAAAATAAAGCCACACAAGTATGCCCAAAAGCTTGTTTTCGATGTAAAGGAATCCATTCTTCATCTCTAAAGAGAAAGAGCAGGTAGTGACCATAGTTTGTTTTGTCTACCTGTTTTGTTTTGTCTTCAGTACCAAGTTCTATTTACAGTACGTACTGTATACAGTGTACCGTTGTTTACGAGAAACCATAGCCTCTCCTTCAGCACCAAATGTGTTGTTCATTGACCGCAAATAAACCGTTATCGCTTACGTTAACTACCTACTCTATAGGGTGTGGTGAGTTCAGTTCAGTTGTATTCTGTGCGTGTACAGCGGTGGTAAAGTTTGCGGTACGGTACCGATAACATTTTATTGTAAAAAATTTACTCAGTTGTGAGGATTAACTGTTTACTTTTTTACTGTACAAACTTCTTAGTCTTTTACAGCCAGTTAAGTGACGTTAAGCGTGTGATGTGTACGTGTTAAGTGAAGTTACGCTTTCATAAATTTTGATTTTGCAGTCAGGAAGTAAAATGGAGAAGAAAGTGCGTAAACAAAGTGCCCTCTCTTTAGAAAAAAAAGTTGAACTCCTCCAAGCTGTTAATGAGGGTATTCGAACTAAAACAGAAATCTGTAAAACATTCGGTATACCAAACTCGACGTTATCCACGATTATAAAAAATAGAGATAAAACTTTAGAACTGTATGAGTCGGGCAAGTTTGAACCAGGCAGAAAACGTTTCCATAAGGCAAACCACGAAAACTTAGAGGCTGCTCTTCTTGTTTGGTTTAAGCAAGCAAGATCACAAGATGCTCCTATTTCTGGACCACTACTGATGGAGAAAGCAAACTTTTTGCTGAACAGATGAACTTAAATTTCACTGCAAATCCTGGCTGGCTAGAAAGGTTTAAAAAACGAAATGGCATAACCTTTAAAAACATCTGTGGCGAATCAAAACAGGTGTCACAAGAAATGACATCATCATGGTTGCAATCTACGCTGCCTGCAATTTTAAAAGACTATCCACGTAAGGATATTTTCAACGCCGATGAAACAGGACTATTTTTCCGCTGTATGTCCGATAAAACACTTTCATTCAAAGGGGAGCAGTGCTTTGGTGGTAAAAAGTCCAAAGAGAGAGTGACAGTGATGGTAGGTTGCAATGCTGATGCGTCAGAAAAACTTCCGTTACTTGTTATAGGAAAAAGTTTAAAGCCGCACTGTTTTAAAAATGTTAAAAAGTTGCCAGTAGAATATAGAGCTAACAAATGAGCGTGGATGACGTCTAAAATTTTTACTGAATGGCTGGTTTCGTTAGAAAAACATTTCACTTCTCAGAAGAGGAAAATTGTGTTAATTATTGACAACTGTCCTGCCCACCCATGTGACCTAAAATTGATGGCAATTAAACATGTTTTTCTACCACCGAACACAACTAGTGTCCTACAACCTTGTGATCAAGGTATTATTCAAAATTTAAAATTTCAGTAGAGAAAGTTACTTCTGCGGAAATACTTGGCCACTATTGAGTGGAAAAAAGATTTCTGTGTAAATGTTCTGGATGCTTGTAACTTGTTAAGAACAGCGTGGAACCTCGTGACGCCTACAACAGTTCAAAATTGTTTCGCTCATGCTCGATTCATTTTGAATTCAGAAACTGACAACAACCCGAAGAAAATTAAATTGATCCTACACTATCTGAAATGTTTAATCGTATGTCATCTGTATTAAATGTTTCAATTTCTCTAAATGAGTACATGACTGTCGACAAGAACGTAACTACGGCTCCCGTATTAACAGATACCGATATCTTGGAAACAGTGCAAGCTGACAACTGTGAAGGTGATAATAGTGACGACGAACTTGACACGGAAAATGATAGTGAAAATGTTCCTACTGCTACCGATATGCTTTCGTTGCTGAGCCGTGTTCGTCGATATATTGAAGCCAACTCGGAAGGTGAAATGTTTGAACACGTTGATAAATTAGAACAATTTGTTGAAAATAAAATAGTGCAAAATTGTGTGCAAAAGAAAATAACGGATTATTTTAAATAAAGATAAACACGAAAACTACGATAAAGTTGAAAGACATACAGCAGTCTATAAGAAAACCTAAATCATAGGAATAAATTTAGAACAGCTAATAATAATTTTAAGAAAAATTAACAATAATAAACCATGAGGATAAATAAAAGGTTGTATTTGTTGCATTTTACTAGACAGTACAATAAATAATCTACAGTACACTATTTGTTCACTTCCTCATTTTGTTTCACTTTTTGTTCGCTTAACGCGAAATTCGGTTTACACGAAAAAAATAACTGGTCCCCGTCATTTCGTGTTAACCGATTTCCACTGTATATACCCATGATTTTTTTTTTACTATCTCTTTAATGTTTTTTAACATATATTTTTTATTGTTTTCTTAGGTTACCCTGTGATAATCCAAAGTACCTAGAATATTAATCAATACAGACGTTTTTCATCCAAAGAAAACTGATTAGAAATATTTGTTCCTATTTGAAGTATTAATCCAAGATTTTTATTTGAACGATGGGAAAGTCAGACGATGATAATGTGCTAAACCCAAACAAGAGGAAACGTCTAAAATATTATACATCATTTAGCGATGATTGGATTAAAAATCCTGAATATAGCAGCTGGTTACGAAAATTAGATGACAAGACAGGTAGATGTGTTAATTGTCAAACTAATTTTACCGTAAAGTGGGAAGGAGAAATGGCAATAAAGAAACATCTGGATTCAAGCAACCATAAGATGATTCAAAGTAATTTTAAAAAAAATTCCCTTTTAACTCGATTTTTATCATCTGAATCATCCTCAAATGATCTAAAAGTTACTCAAATTGAGCTAATGTCAATTTATCATGGTCTACGTCATCATCACAGTTATCTAAGTACGGATTGTGGAATTAAACTAAATGCGAAAATTTATAGTGATTCGAAACTTTCTAAGCAAGTACACTGTGGAAGAACTAAATCTGAGGCAATTGTTAAGAATGTGCTAGGTCCTAAATCAGTAGAAATGATAATTAACGATCTTAAGCCTGCTAACCAGAATCCTGTTTACTTTTCAATTGCCAGTGACGCATCAAACAAAGGTAAACAAAAATTATTTCCAATAGCTGTTCGTTATTTCACTGTCAAGAGTGGAATTCAAGATAAGCTATTAGATTTCGTAGAAGATTCTAAAGAAGCTGCTGAAGATATATTTTCAAACATTGAAAAGTGCTTAAAATCTCACCAATTGAAGCTTACATCAGTTTCATCATATTCTGCTGATAACGCACCGGTTAATTATGGAATACATAAATCTGTGTTTAAAAAATTATCTGAAACATCACCAGGAATTGTCAAAGCAAACTGTTGCTGTCACGTCATTCATAACGCTGGCCGTAAAGCTTGTGCAGCACTTTCTTTCGACATTGAAACTCTAGTACTCAAAGTTTATGCTGAATTTTCTACAAGTGCAAAGAATTTAGACACTTTAAAATCATTTTTTGAAGGCTTTGACCTAGAGTATCATAAAGTCATTCGTCATGTTGCAACGCGATGGTTATCTTTATTTCGATGCGTAAATAGATTAATTTTGAATTGGCCTGCATTGAAATCATATTTCATCTCAATAGGCAAGGAAAACTGTGAGCCAGCGATCTGGAGATTCATTGATGATGAAGATGAAGTAACTAATGATCTGTCAAGCCAATTAACATTTCCTGAAATTTATTTATATTTTGTGCATCATTATATGAATGTTTTGACTGAATCTATTTTGATTTTAGAAAAAAAAAGATCTGACCAGCATAGAATTACACGACATAATGTGCCAGCTAAGAGAAAAAATAAAACATAGATTAGATTCAAGTTTTTATGGCACCAGAATTAAACAAGCTCTGATTTATTTGACACAGCAGCAACAACAAAAATTTATATCTGAAGCTAACAAGGTCTATACAAAGACATTAGATTATTTAAATGATTTTTATGACTTTGATAATAGTTATTTCCAATATTTTTCGATTTTCGATCTTAAAACACATATCAATTATGATAACGTTTTAAAATTAGCCCAGAAGTTAGTCATCAGTTTTGATGAAGATAAAATATTTGATGAAATTGGCGCAGTTAATTCTATTCGCGAAAAAGTTACTGGTATGGATATCCCTATTGACAAAAAATGGTGTCAGATATTTGAATCTCTTGAATCGAGTGAATTGGTGAAGATAGTTAGTAAAGTATTGTCAATACCTATAAGTAATGCGTTTGTTGAAAGAATCTTTTCAATCATGAATAACTTATGGACTGAAGAGAGAAATAATTTGAGTGTTCCGATGGTAAAGGCTGAGTTATGTGTGAGAATAAATTATAACATGAATTGTAATGAATTTTTAGATTTTATCACTAAGTCTGACCAAACAGCTTTACTGGAAAGCTGTAAAAAAAATACCAAATATGACTTTAAATTTAATGATAATGATAATAACTAAGTTATTTTTTAAAAACACGTTGTGAACAATAAAAATGTTTAATTTATGTTAATTTATTTATAATTTTGGCCTAAAATAAAATAATTATTTAAATTTTGAGTATTTATTTAATTATTAAACATTTATAACTATAAGTTGTTTATTAAAACACACACACACACACACTCACAAATTCATATGCACGAACGAGGATGAGTATATCTCCCGACTTCGTGATACTTTGAGGTGGCAACCCTAACTATAACAACACATGCAGTTTCCTCCAGACAGATGCCCCAAACATATATGCCCTACGTTTGCTTCTAATGAAAAAATTTTCCCACCATTATAAAGCCTGTTCATTTTCAAGTAAAAAAAAAAGATTCAGAACTTCTAAAGAAGACAAAAATTATCTTCTACAAGACAAATACAAGATTACTATTTGGGTTGGGACGACATTTAGATCAGTAACAAATTCCTGTTTCTACAAATGGAAGAAAACGAGAACAGTGTAACAAGTAAGCAAATAGATAACAAAGACAGAAAAATAATGCGCCACTAGACTATTCAGCCATCAACCTGTCTAGGTTGCAAGTGAAAAAATATAAACTCATTAATAAACTACTTAATGACAGCTAAATACAATTATATGTTTATATGCTAAATTAACTAAATGCTTAAGAAAAAAACATTGTAGGAAATATAGTCTAAACACATAAATTGTTCTGTACTTCTTTATAAGCTCTGAAAGAAAACACAATTTCAAAGGCAATTTGAAAATTGCCTTTTTTAAAAGACCACAATGAAGTACTTACACATGTTCACTTAAACAATCATAAAATGCTGATATCTTTTAAATATCGAATTATAGTCAAATAATATGGTTTAATTATAAGAATTAAAGTGTAATAAATTGATAACAACATAGTAGTTCAACAAAACCAATGATAAAACACACAATAGGATAATGGCAGAGTTATTAAAGATAGCAGAAATGAATGCCAACAGTTTGTTTCGACATACAGAGAAAATTAAATCCTTCCTGTTATTTTATAACTCAGATATATTAATGATTGTTGAAACTTCAACAAATATAAAATAATCTGGCCACCTATGAAATTACATCATTAATTATTTTTTATTTTAAGCCTATGACAACGAAATCCAAGAACATGAGATTATAATGAACTGCAAGCATGTGTTCAAGAAATTTATGCTGCAGGCAATAAACTACAGGAATGTCATTAAGAAAATTTACTCAAGTAAATAACGTAGCATTCACTAATAGAAATATTAACATTTACTGTTGTTTACTGTCTACCATTGACAACAAGAAAGAAAATTTTGCTGAATTTTCCAGAATCCCTGAAAATTTATTTAAGTATGTATTTATTTCTTGTATTAGTACAAGAGAGTTCGCACTTCAAAGCAACTAGATAAAGGATTCTTGGATTTCGTTGTCCATGATGTGTCCATTACTTAACTAAATACAACTATTTCATTAACGAACCTCTGAAGAAGCTTTTTTAAAAGTGAAAACCGGTTCAGGTTGTAAGGTAAAACTTTGTGTTACGAGTCGTTAATGAAATAGTTGTATTTAGATAAAGGGTTCTGACAAATAACAATCAAAAGGAGAGATCTACATAGTATAATGAATCCTAGAGTCACTCAAATTTATTACCATCTGGGGAACCAAAATCACTGGTAAATAGATCAAATGAAAGTACATTATGTGAAACACTAATCATCATGTCAGACCTCAGGTTAGAACTGAAAAATGTTGTTTCAAGATTTAACCATTCATGTATCATAGTAATAATTTATTGAGATGTTAAGATAATAAACTGTAACAAATTTACTGGCATGGATCTATTTAGAGAGAAGTAAATGAACTAACTGAACTAAACATTTCAGTGAAAACAAAAAGCTGAACTTATTGTACTGTTAGAAAATTAATATGAAACACATAACCAGCTTAACAAACTAAAACTTGAACAATGAATACCCACTAAACATTTTCCAAAAATTAAGCTGAAAACTGGTTGCAACACTGAAACAGTAGCAGTTTTTGGAAGCTGGTAGATTCTTATTGGAAAAATCTTCTAGTCAAATACTCTAGTTAACAATCTCGACAACTATTGTTTGAAACAGACCAGTCAATCCTTCCAGTCATTTCAAGGAGTTGTTACATGCAAGCAAATGAATTTTCCATGTGGAAGGCCAAACAGTGGGCCTATAATATCCTTAACAATCAGTACATCTATAAAGTGGCCTGGACTCTATCTTATCAGAAAATATGAAAAACGTACACTGTTACTAGCTGTGTGTGTGCGTGCGTGCGTGCGTGCGTGCGTGCGTGCGTGCGTGTGTGTGTGTGTGTGTGTGTGACAAAGTAGACAAAATATATACTGTCAGTCTAGCATTCCAAATACAACTGCCTACTCAAAAAATTATAATTCTTAATTACAAGAAATTACTGAGTACCAGTACCATTGAAAATACTTAAAAAAATAAAATATTGGTATTACCTGACCTGAATTGACAATGTAAAGGTTAAAAAAACGCAAAATATTTCTAATAATTTTTAACATACAATTGTGACTAAGCCATATTTCAAAGAGATAAAATTTAACAATTAAAGATAATACTTAAATAAGATAATAAATGAAAATATATTAAATCACGTACACCATAAAGTCCTTTATCTGTACAACCACAATTTCTCTGAAAAGTACTAAAACAACTTAGGCCTAATACGTTATTTAAATGTGAAGTTCCTTGTTCTGAACCATCACTCTGAGTAACAACAGAGCCACTACTGGACAAAGGAAAATGCTTGTGATAAAGATATATGATGAACTTGATGATATGGGGTGCTGTATTTTAAACTTTTGATAGAATATTACAAGAGTTGTAACTATCTTATAAGGTTTTATAATACTTCATAAAACCGAAAACATAATACCATGCCAGGTGTGTGGGATAATAAATTTTCCATGTCGAGAGTGGGCTTTTTTTGAGCAGAAATAGACCTCACCGTCTCATAATGTTTCATTGAATCTTAAAGCTACCTGGGGCACACTTTTAAGACTCTGTTGTGTAGTTAACATTTTCTTATTTCTTATGACTTTCTGCTCCCATCTACATTGCTTTCAGAATTGTACAATTTTTGAGTTGTATAGAATTATACACTGAAAAAAGTATTGCTTCAATATTCTCTCAAGTACGCCATTTTATAGTCTATATATTCTTAACTTACTTGACCCTTATTTTATATAACACGTCAATTAATAAATTATTAATATTTTTTAAATATACAGTAACCTTTCAATCTATCCATAGCCAGCTGTTCAAATTCTGATAATGATAGGTTACCTATAGGCGGAACTTTATAAAATTGTAAATCATGTGGGTATAGTTCTGCTAATCCACCAATTTCACGTTTAATTATCTTTTTACGACGGAAATCCATGTTGGACTAATTGTACGTGCAAAATTTCCAGTTATATTATGACCACTTGAGTTAGGAATATTTCACAATGTATTCAATTTTAACACACTTGTAACACTTATAACACAATACAACAGTTCACAAAATTTATAATTAATGAACAAAGACACACTTCTAAAAATATTGCAAAATATTAACAAGTATACAGTTTGCTTCCTTAATTAACCTGAAAACAACACCAAAACTAAAAACTTCTCCCGCCCAACTGCCAATATGATACTGAAATTATTGTTAGGTAAGCAATAGATTTTAAAAACTGTACATGTACAATATCAATAAGTAATAGAGGGCAAATGTAAAAATATAAGAAAATCACACAAAAGTAATTGTAAGTAATAACTATATGCGTCTTTCACTATAGCCTGCGGCCAAAGACAACTTCCGTCTCCGCGCTTGTACTTTTTTTGGTGTTCGATGTATACTAGAACAGTTTTCTTCACAAGTAACTAATGCCAGGTTATGGAGGTTATGTACGACAATGTAACTTAAATAAAATTTACTTTGTTAGTGTACAATAAAAAGGTGTATTTACTAGAAGTACAGAAATTAGTTTCCATTTATTGCACATAATTACGGTACACAGACGATTTTTGGAGGTTGTGTCTACGTTTAACAATGTAACTTAACCTTTTAGATTTTTAAAATTAATTAGATTTAACAAAAATTTCCTTTGTTAGTGTACATTCAAAGGCTGTATTTATTCAAAGTAAGTAATGCCAGCTTATGGAGGTTATGTACGACAATGTAACTTAAAATTTACTTTGTTCGTGTACATTAAAAGGGTGTATTTATTGGGTACAGCAATTAGTTTACATTTATCGCACATAATTACGGTACAGAGACGATTTTGGCAGGTTGTGGCTACGTTTAATTATCTAACTTAGATAGTAGGCTTCGTTATTGGTGCATATTGTATTGGGGTTTATTGGCACATATTTTAATAAAAGGGTGTATTTATTGGAAGTACAGAAATTAGTTTCCATTTATCGCACATAATTATGGTACACAGACGATTTTGGGAGGTTGTGTCAACGTTTAATTATCTAACTTAACCTTTTAGATTTTTAAAATTAATTAGACTTATAGGGGTGCTCATGGCAGAACTACTTGTAGGGGTGTGCACCCACTTTATAATCATATTTTTGGTAACACTGAGAACTTTAAGCCTTCTTTTATGCTTAAACAAATTATATATACACTTAATTATAGAAAAGCAAAAAGCAAATATGTAATTCAAAAGACTAATTTGCTCTAATAAACACATGCTGAAGTTAAAAACAAAAGAGTTTTTACTTGCCTAACTAATCATTAGTTACTAATGTGACAGTTGGGGCTGCTTTTTCTGCAAAAGCTGGGGTATGTTGGATTCAAGAGTGGTTAAATTAAGTCAAATCTGAGTGTGCGTCAAGTCTATTTCTGTGCTTGCTTTTCACTTGAGATGAAAATCCCATTTCACTCAAGAATGAGGTGGTGAATGGGATGAGCAACTCCGAAAGTTCAGGATATTCATCTCTTAAAGATATCCAGAACTTTGTTAAGTCAGAATCTAAAAGTTTATGGATTTTGTTGTCCATGACATGTCTCATGTTATCACTAACTATACAAAATAATTTACTAAAAATTTAGTTTTAATCCCAGCATCACAGATGATATCACACAATTGCTCATTTAGTTTTACTGAGAACATGTTAGAACTTTCAAAATACAAGAATGGGTCTTGAATCCAATTGAATTCACTGTATCCCTCTGGGAAGCAACTTTCAATCTGGTTATAGAGAGTTAAACATCAGAGCTGGTAAAAAGCAATGGTAGAGCATGAATAACAAAAATTTACAGTTTAGACTATGTACAAAACAGGTTGAATTTAAATTGTTAAAATGATATATCTTAGTTATTTACATGTAGTGGGTTTTTAAGACACAGTAAATAAATTTCTGAACCTGACTTTGCAACCCTCCAAATGCCCTCTCGGGACCCAGCAGTGGCTCATGCCCAATAGGTTAAGAAATGCTGAACTAAAGGCATGTTTGTGGAGTGAAACATAAAAGATAACCCAGACTTCTAAAATGCTCTTAGTGAAATGGGATTTTCAGGAGTAACAACACACTATTTGGTTAACAAGCACATTTTACTAATATTGTGATACCAAGTCAATTAGATAGCTTAAATGCGTAGTACTCTATGTGATGCTGATCACATACTGTTAATCAGCAGCACTGCAGAATATTCTAGAGCCACACTCTTTGCATTCATCTGGAACTTTCTCACATTAGCCTGATAATTAGGATGTTGCCACCAGCTGAGTTTTAGAAAGTTGGTGTAGTAGGTTGTGCATTCATATAGGATGATATTAGACAGCAGTTTTTAATGAAAGTGACAAATGATCAATTGTTTATTTGTGTTGTAAACTATTGTGATTTTTTTATTACTGTTTGTAGGCTATACAATGTGTCCTGGATAATTATATAAAGAGAACTGTTGTAATATAAGTGTGTTTGTTTTAGCAATTGAGAGTATCTGGTATTCAATAATTCATTCCACTGTTTTAAGTTCATAATTCTTGTCACTGGTTGTAAGAATATTATTTTCATTAATTTTCCAATTCTATGAAGTCTTCAGTAGTTTTACCACGATGAGACTCAACTTTATCACTGAAGATGCCACATCACTGAATGAGCAAAACTTTTCGTTAATAATCTCAACAAAGCATGGTTATCAGCTGAAAAAAAGTTTTAGTATTAAAAGTTTTGATCACGCAAATCTATAAGGGATACTAAAAAGAAATAACATAATAATTGTATTGGACATAAAGTTATGTCCACAAAACAGATTTTGTTTGAAATAAATAAAACACAATTTGACACAAATATTAATTTTATGAATAACCTGTTTGGCACATATTACAGAAGGTTACACCATTAAATGAGTTTGCCTAAGTATAAAATTCTTGTCAGATGAAAAACGTGTACAGTAAGAATACTATTTGTTATGTACAATACAAATGATTCACTATGGGTAGCAGTGACACATAAACACTAGACATTGACACTGAATTGTACTTGTTTTGAATGATTCATTGTGTGCTACCTGACCAGAGTACAGGTATTAACCAAGAGATGTTTAGTATACTGCTGTGTAACTGCTACAATGATGAATTATAAGTAGTACTTTTTGTTTTGGTCATCAACCTTGAAAAGGATAATAGAAACTTTGTATACCATACTTCCAGCAGTTTTACATGATACATTCCTAGCACAAATAAGAAAAGTTTAAATCTGCTGATGATCTAAAGGAGTGATAGTTATTTGCAGACTGACAGGGTTATAAAATAATTCTGAAAGAATTGTTGCTTTTACAATACCATCCTTTATCAACTGACTACTCAAATCAGCCAGTTTTTCACAGAAACTGAAGTTTGGGGATTTGATCCATCATGACCTAGTGATGCTCCAAACATTTCAAGGATTCTCCTAGCCTTAAAAAACTGGACTGGCCTCATTGATTGTTTAAACGTTGTACTTGTTTATCAGCTGTACGCAGTGTCTTACTGCAATGCGACACGGGCGGATGACGTCACGTGCTTATCAAACGCTGCCGCCGGCCAGCTCGGCCGACGGGAGACAGGTTTAGTTTAGTTTCTAACAAGGCTCCGAGCGGTTCTCTCGTAAAACATTTTCTCTTCCAGCCGCGGCTTCTGGACAATTCTTAAATATGTATCATACGATTTAATTTAATTTAGACTACCTGCGTCCATCTTCAATGGACCACGATTTCTTTCAAAACTAATTTTTGGGCGTTATGGCCACCAAATACATCCGCACGTGTCGATCATGATCAATATAATTTAAAATTTCAATAAAGCATTTCAAATATCAGTAATACAGTCCACTTCTTTTCTTACATACAATCCAGCTTTCCTGCATAGCGTCTTTGGAATAACTCGAGACTCATCAAGAGCTTCCAAACCGCAACATTTTTGGTCCTCCGGGCCGGATTTCTCATTTTTGGTCCCACCGGGCAGGATTTCTTATTTTTGGCCCAAAAACGAAAACGTTTTTGGTCACCACGGGACGGATTTCTTATGTTTGGGTCCACAAGCGACAGCATTTCTTTGTCCGCATCATTTCTGGCCCAACCGATCTGAATTTAGTCACGCCCTACGGGCAGCATTTTCGTCCTGAGCGACACCATTTTTGTGAATCACATAGCAGTCATCACCACGGGATTCGGCCAAGCAGTAGACCACAGACGACGGGACACGGCAGGACAGCATTTGCGAGGTCATCAAAAAGGATTCCACAGCTTTAATTCATGGAGGGTTACAACATGAGGCGTCATCTGACCAGCAGAGACAGGAGGTGCAACAGCCCCTAACAGGATCGAGAAACGGGATCGAAGCCAGCTTCATCACGAATGGATCAACGGCCACGTGACTATGAACTTTTTACTTATATTTAACATTTAACAATATTTCATATTTAGTAGTTATTTCTTAACACATTTGTATAAACAAACACCATCATTACACAATACAACTTAATTGTGGTTGGCAGTTCATTATCAGTTAAAACTTCAAAAGATAAGGATATATGTTGCTATCATTTAAATTCATAATTTTAATAATTTTAATTGCCAACAAAGCTTGATTAGTAGAGAGAGTAAGCCTATGTTCTAAACAACGATCGCTAGCTACTGCAACGTATTCAAATTCATTGAAACTTAAGTTTATGGTTCACATGCTCTATGCTCAAATTCTTTCAAGATATTTTTCTTTTTTCTCTTAAATTGTAATAATGGCAGATGTAAGGGCTCCAATAAAAAAACGAGGCACAATTAAAGCCTCAATATCACGCGTAAATACTTTCGCGGATAACTTCGATTTGGTAACCAGCGATCCTCATGCGCTGAAAATGAAACTGCGACATTTGATGGAATTATCCACCAAATACGATGAGATTCAATCCCAAATCGAAGCCGAGGAAGCGGACGTTGCTTTAACGAGTGATAGGGTACAAACGGAAGACGATCTTTGTAACATAGAGTGTAAATTGCAACACCTGCTGGAGCAAGCTCAGCATATGAACCAGAAACCAGTAATTAATGCTAAAAGTAAACAGCTTAAAACACCCCCCATTCAATTAGAACCAATCAAATTACCACGGTTTGCGGCTAGTGTTGTTGAGTGGCAACATTATTACCACATTTTTCTTGAATTAATTCACGTCAGAGCAGATCTGACGGATATACAGAAACTTCACTATTTGCACTCGTCATTACATGGCGAGGCGCTTAACGTAATAAAATCGTTACCAATCACTCATGAGAATTACGCGGTGGCTATCGATCTGTTGAGGAATAGATATGACAGTAAGCTAATTGTTTCCGCCCATCATGTAGGGAATGTCCTGGACGTACCATTAGTTCAACAAGACTCCCAAGTCAGCATATCGAAATTCATTGATGAAATCTCTGCCAATATAAACGCTTTAAATAATCTCAAACTGCCAGTCAACACATTCGAAATTATTGTCGTAAATTATTTAGCTAAAAAACTTGATAATTACACATTCCGTTTGTGGAAAGAGAGTTTGTCGGAACAAAAATTCCCTGATTTTAATAATTTTATGAATTTTCTAAATTCACGAAGAAAATTACTACAAAATCTTGATAACGCGACTACCCCAAATAGCAGGTTGAATAAAAGCGATAAGTCTCCTTATCGCAAGGCAGTTAAACAGATAAGCGCTCCAAAGGGGGCATTCCATTCTCATATCAGAAACAATTTATGTAGACTGTGTAACGGTGAACATAGAATTATCGACTGCTTACAATTTACATCGCTGTCTATCCCTGACAGAAGAATCGTGTTAATAAAAAACAAACTTTGCTTAAATTGCCTCCGTTTGGGACACGAAAGCTCAAAATGTCCCTCAAAATTTTCATACAAAAAATGTTCTAGGCGTCACCACACCACAATTCATGTCCCCAACAAAGTCGGAGCTTCCATTAACAACCAATGCTCACTGAAGTCACAGACCAATAAATCGGTATTGTTATCCACCGCCGTCTGTATGACCGCTAATAAGGTCGGTAGGAAATTTCCCGTTAGGATATTACTGGATTCCGGTTCTCAAGCGAACCTTTGCACAATGGATTTCGCCCGCAGAATGGGCCTCCAATTGGTTAAATCGCAACTACCCATCACGGGTATAAACAACTCGCTTTCCCAGGCTGACTTTAGTACGAAGGTAAGGCTACATTCCCGCTATAAACCCTTCACGTTAAACGTGCATTGTGCCGTATTACCCAGTATAACTAATAATTTACCGGCGGAGTCGTTCGATCTTGCCTCTTTGAATTTACCCAAGCACATATTCTTGGCGGATCCTCACCTACATTGCTCGGCGCAAGTCGATATATTACTCGGCGCTCAATATTTTCTCCAACTGATTGAACCTATGAAATTTACGCGCGGACCACACTTTCCTATAATTCAGGAAACCAAGTTAGGAATTATTTTGGCCGGTGACTTACCCTTCAACGTCGATATAACTAAAACAGTTTCGTCCTTTATGGTCTGCAAGGATGATAATCAGATTTCCTCGCAAATAAAAGAATTTTGGAAGTTGGAGGAGATCTCTAGTCGCGAAACCCGCTCTGAGGACTCGCCGTGTGAAAAACATTTCGTGGAAAACACTAGCCGCAACCGCGATGGGAGATTCGTGGTATCCCTGCCCCGCAGGTCTGATAAATTTCATTTGGGAGATTCTCTCCGCGGAGCTATCCGTAGGTTCCAATCGTTAGAGTTCAAGTTCAACCAGAACCCTATCCTTTATAAGAATTATAGCGAGTTTATGAGTGACTACTTGAAACTTGGCCACATGTTGCCACTTAATGATTACGATTTGTCGCTTGACAGCTCAGAGATTTTTTATCTGCCCCATCACGCAGTCTTCAAGGACTCCAGCTTAACCACTAAATTGCGCGTGGTATTTGACGCCTCCGCTAAAACCACAAATAATCTGTCCCGCAACGATACTCTAATGGTCGGTCCTACGATCCAGCAGGATCTGTTTTCGATAATGGTTCGGTTCCGTACCCACCGATACGTACTTATTGCGGACATAGAAAAGATGTATCGCCAGATCATTGTTAACCCTAAGGATTCAAACCTGCAACGCATCGTTTGGCGTGATGCGCCGCATAAGGAATTGCGACATTACGCTTTAAGGACGGTTACGTAATGGCACTGCTAGTGCCTCCTTCCTTGCTACACGTTGTCTGGCTCAGATAGCCTACGAAAATAAATCCGACTACCCTACAGCTTCTAGGGCCATAGCCAATGATTTTTACGTAGATGATCTTATGACGGGTTCGGATGATCCGAAAGTCTTAGCTGAAATGAAATGCGAGATCGTGAAATTGTTGAGTAGGTATGGTTTCACGTTACATAAGTGGTTCTCTAACCACCATAAGATTATGACCCTTCGCGCCCAAGTATCCCATGACTTCAGCAAAGGTCAAAACGTGCGTACATTGGGAATCCAATGGAACGTTGAAAGGGATAAATTTTTATACACCGTCAGGGGTGATGATAATTTGACCGTGTTCAACAAAAGAAGCGTGTTGTCGGTCATCGCCCGGATTTATGATCCATTAGGTCTTATCGCACCCATCACATTTTACTGCAAGCATTTCGTGCAACGGTTGTGGTTGGCGGGCACAGATTGGGACGAATCCCTATCTGGGTCATTAGCCAATCAGTGGTTGGAACTATACACTCAATTAGTCTCCGACACTCATTTTAAGATTACGAGGTCGGTTAAGAGTTCGAACAATTACCCAATTAGTTCATTACAGCTTCACGGATTCGCCGACGCTTCGGCTAAAGGTTACGCGTGTTGCATTTATGTGCGGGCGGTCTATTCGAACGGCGCCATATCGTCAAACTTGTTGTGTGCTAAATCTAGGGTCGCGCCGCTGAAACAGATAACGCTACCACGTCTTGAACTTTGTGCTTGTTTATTGCTGGCGCAATTAACGTCCAAGGTTTTAAACGCCATCAATTACAATTTTGACGGACTATATATCTATTCGGACTCGATGATAGCGTTGCATTGGATACATCAACAATCTTCCCGCTGGAAGGTATTTGTGGCCAACCGTGTCGCGGAAATACAGCGTCTTGTTAGCAGCAGGGGAACTTGGCATCATGTAGTATCAAATGACAACCCTGCCGACATTTTATCGCGCGGTTGCCTCCCTCGTAGTTTGCACTGTCATTCTCAATGGTGGCATGGTCCGTCCTGGTTGGCGCATGATGCAGCATCATGGCCAGTCAGCGCTTTCGACATTAATACTCCCTGTACTTTTCCCGGCCTTGAGCAGGAACGCCGCAAGCAGGTTCAGACCTCACTAATTGTCGCGTCCTCAACACATAGTTATGTTGAAAATTATTCATCCCTTACTAGGCTCATTCGCGTCTTCGCATATTGCCGCAGATTTTTTCGCAATTCTAGGCTCGCGGTTGTTGACAGAGACACGTCCTGTTTGTCTGCTCAAGAATTGTCTGACACACTCTTGATTTTTGTCCGGCAATCTCAGCAGTTGCATTTCGGCGTAGAAGTTAAGGAACTTGAGGCACACCGGTGCCTTCCTCGCAGTAGTAAAATTCTTGCTCTCAACCCATTCCTGGATGAATCAGGCATTTTAAGAGTGGGTGGACGCTTGCAATTCTCCCCACTTAACTACGCGAGTAAACACCAAATAATTTTGCACCCGCACTCTCATCTCACGCGATTAATAATTGATTACGAACATATCCGTTTGTTGCACGCTGGGGTGCAATCAACTCAAGCTTCGCTCAGGTGAAAATATTGGATCATACACTACAAATCTTATATCCGCTCAGTGATACATAAGTGTGTCACTTGTTTTCGTTTCCGGGCTAGAGGCGCGAATCAACTACTAGGTCAGTTACCCCCTTCTAGGGTCTCGCCTTCTAGGCCATTTTCACAGACGGTGAAACCGTCTGGACTACGCCGGTCCTGTACTTTTGCGCCATGGCGGGCAGCGCTCTAAGTCCACGACCAAGGCATACATCGCGTTATTCATATGCGTGTGTGTGTGTGTGGGTCTAGGGATTATCTGCAGCAGCGCAATAAATGGCGCACCCCGTTAAGGAATTTGAATGTCGGACAGCTTGGATGACAATTCCCCCCCTCTAGAGTGGAAGCGTGGGGTAATTACCAATGTTTTTCCGGGTCAAGATTCCTTAGTACGCGTCGCAGAAGTTCGCACCGCGCTAGGTATCTTACGCCAACCCATCTACAAATTATGCCCCCTTCCGGTGGCAACAAACTAATCGTATGCGTGCCATACGAGACATACTAGGATTGTGAATTTGTCACATTGTCCTGGACTACGCCCGGGACATTCCCCGGGCGAGCATACAAGTCAATTGTATCATAAACATTGTAAGTATCATAAACATTGTAATATTGTTTACGTGCCGATAGCTATTACTGCAATAGTGACTGTGTTTCATATGTACTATCAATTATTTATGGATGTTGTGTATTGTCATATGTTTATATAATTCAAGTTCCGAGAACTACAAGTGTTACTTATGGTGTCAATTATTCTACGTATGTATTGTATTTTCTAATGGTCATATATTATGAAATTTATTGGGGTTGTTGTGTCAATATCTTGGGGAAATTATTATATTTTTTATGGTGTTATCACTTGTTATTGTAATGCTTGGCGAATATCAATGGGTATTATTTGGGAAAGATCAATATCTACTTAATCATTGTATTATTGTGTGTATTGTGTTACTATTATGTTTTGGGTAATTTTACTGTCAGTTTGCCCTTGCTATTTGCATAAGGGTCAATTTATTGTATACCTTGTAATTGTTAATTGAATTCATATTATGGTTATTATGTCATTGCACTGTGGCCAATACGCCAATTATTGTATCGTTTTTGCCATGGAAGTCCAATTATTGTATTATTAAATTTAACGTTTAATTTACAAAATCGTCCCGATTTTGGCGGGCAGTATGTTTAAACTTTGTACTTGTTTATCAGCTGTACGCAGTGTCTTACTGCAATGCGACACGGGCGGATGACGTCACGTGCTTATCAAACGCTGCCGCCGGCCAGCTCGGCCGACGGGAGACAGGTTTAGTTTAGTTTCTAACAAGGCTCCGAGCGGTTCTCTCGTAAAACATTTTCTCTTCCAGCCGCGGCTTCTGGACAATTCTTAAATATGTATCATACGATTTAATTTAATTTAGACTACCTGCGTCCATCTTCAATGGACCACGATTTCTTTCAAAACTAATTTTTGGGCGTTATGGCCACCAAATACATCCGCACGTGTCGATCATGATCAATATAATTTAAAATTTCAATAAAGCATTTCAAATATCAGTAATACAGTCCACTTCTTTTCTTACATACAATCCAGCCTTCCTGCATAGCGTCTTTGGAATAACTCGAGACTCATCAAGAGCTTCCAAACCGCAACATTGATTGACATGATTAATGTTAAATTTACTTTGGGATACTTCCAAACATAATACAGTTTAAAATAAACACAAAAATTTTATGCCTGTCTAATTTTTCCAGAACTGTATGCACATAATTTGATCTGGATAGAACGTGTATTAAACAATAATACTATTTGATGCAAATAATGAAAATATCCGTGTGGAGAACTATACATGACTTCCATGTTTTAAGATTTATATTTAAAATCATTTTAGAAATGAAATATTTCTACAGAAACTACTTCTATCTTCAGCCTCAACCACAGAACACACACACACACACACAATTCCTTTTTTTCTTTATTTAATTTGAATTCTATATTAGAACAAATGTTTTCAGAGTATTGGCACATATTTTATTAAAAGGGTGTATTATTGTATTATTCATATTTTATTGGAAGTACAGAAATTAGTTTCCATTTATCGCACATAATTACGGTACACAGACGATTTTTGGAGGTTGTGTCTACGTTTAACAATGTAACTTGACCTTTTAGATTTTTAAAATTAATTAGATTTAACAAAAATTTCCTTTGTTAGTGTACATTCAAAGGCTGTATTTATTGTATGGATAAAAGGCTGTATATACATTAAAGGCTGTATTTATTCTAATTAAAACCTATCGGTACTTCCAATTTAGAACGTATAACCTAGTAGGCTACGTTATTCGTACATATTTTATTGGAGTTTATTGGTACATATTTTATTAAAAGGGTGTATTTATTGGAAGTACAGAAATTAGTTTCCATTTATCGCACATAATTACGGTACAGAGACGATTTTGGGAGGTTGTGTCAACGTTTATCTAACTTAACCTTTTAGATTTTTAAAATTAATTAGACTTAACAAACATTTCCTTACTTAGTGTACATTCAAAGGCTGTATTTATTGTATGGATAAAAGGCTGTATTTATTCGAAGTACCGGAATTAAAACCTACTTCCAATTTAGAACACAATCTAACGTAGGCCTATAACCAAACAAGTACATTAAAATCCTTTTTTCAACGTAATGCAATAAAAAGCAATGTACAGTTTCTGTTAACACCCAAATGATTAAGTATTAATAATGGGTTAGAGTGGATTCAATGTTACTATGGTCTAAATTTAAGACAAAAAATAAACATAATCTGTGTTTATCAACACATAAGTGATACACAAGTCAATTGTTACAAAGATAAACAAAAATATGTCTAAGAGTATAACCAATTATAAGTGAGAGACCTGTTTCTAAAACGGCTTAAGTAGTGCAAAGTTTTTTTCTTGCTTTCATTTGAGCAAACTGGTCAATAACATCTGACTGATAAATTAATACTGTTAGCCAATTCATTTTTAATAGCTAAAATTGCCAAATTATTAAGCTTTTCTTGGTAGGTAGTGCTTCTCTGCCAAGTTTTCAGTGAATTCGCTAACCTGCTGAAAGATTTTTCAGGAGACGAAACTGTAACTGGAATAGTACAGAAAAGCCTATAGGCAAGACAGAAGTTCACAAATACAGCTTGAAGGTTTTTGGAGTAGGCTTAGTGGATTCTTTTCTGATTCAAACTCTGTTTTATAAATGTTCTTCAAGTGTAATATTTCTTCAAATAGATCCATTGCCAATTCCTTTTTAAACTTGCTAATGAGAACTTTTACTTTCAATTCTAATTCATCATTTTCCATGTCCATAAAGTTCAATACTGGTGGAAACAAGTCACGAATTGAACTAATTGCAGTGAATCGAATTTTTTTATGTTGCCCATTACAAACTATAATACTGGGTACATGACTGAGGTTTTAAATTTATTTTCTTGATCTTTGTTTACTGAAAAATCACTATTGGATTGATCTGTACTTTTTTCCACCTTTTGGGAGATTCAGGAGGAACTTTTATTAGTTCTTTTGCAATTAAGTTTGGTTCTTCAATTATGCTGTCTGGATTATCATGCAACAATTTCAATTCTGTCAGCAAATCTTCCACTAGAGTTATTTCAACATTGAGTGTGATTCCTTTGCTTTGAATAACAACATTTTTTTAGTCAATATATGAAAGCACTTTGAACCAAAAAGATGCCAACATTAAGCTCTTTGTGGAATTGAAATATTTCTTAAGCCCCTAATATGATGTTGTAGGCAGAGGGAGTTAGACTAGAAGACATCTCTTCTAAAATATATCCAACAATTTAAGTACTCCTGGGTAGTGCTTAACTATCAGTTTGACAGCTTGGATCCTCTCACTTCATCTTGTTTCAGGGAAGCTCTGCAGTGATAAAGGAATGTGCTTTTTCAATCCCAACATTTTTCTCTAGGGCTGCTAGAGAAAAATGAGTAAAGACTTGCAACATGCCCGAAAAATGTCATCACATCTGCATTGAGTTTTGCAGCATTAACACCCACATGTTTCAAGGAATGCGCCCCACATGGTAAAAATATTATGGATTCGTTCTTTTCAAGAATTCTACTTCCAATTTAGAACCCAGTACAATCTAACGTATAACCAAACAAGTAGGCCTACATTAAAATCCTTTTTTCAACATAATGCAATAAAAAGCAATGTGCAGTTTCTGTTAACACACAAATGATTAAGTATTAATAATGGGTTAGAGTGGAATTAATAATTACAAATTTTGTGGACTTGTGAAATTAGTAACACTATGTACTAATGGTGTGATTATCAGTTGAATTTCTGAATTCCTTTGATTTATTAATAAATTTTACTAATTTGTTTCTTTATGTCTATTTAATGATTTCTTATTAGTTTTTAATCTTTGTGTTTTCATTATTCATTTGTAAATTCTTGGATTTTGTTGTCCAACTTAAGTACTTTAAGTCCATTGATTAACTAATTATCATTAAAACACACAGAGGACTGATCTTCTTTTGCAAGATCACAAGTATGTTTCAAGACCATTTGCAGGTCAGGCATTGTTCTGTCTGTTCACTTTCTGAAAGTGGTTGAGGAGCAAGGGGGAAGATGTCTCCATTAAAACACACACACTAGCATGCACACAATTCCTTTTTTTCTTTATTTAATTTGAATTCTGTATTAGAACAAATGTTTCCAGAGTTTACAAGTTTTTTTTTTTTAATTTCTTGGGTCAAACAATGTAAAATGTTTGATTTGTTCTTGTATTCCATACTTCCAGCAGTTTTACGTGATACATTCCTAGCACGAATAAGAAAAGTTTAAATCTGCTGATGATCTAAAGGAGTGATAGTTATTTGCAGACTGACAGGGTTATAAAATAATTCTGAAAGAATTGTTGCTTTTACAATACCATCCTTTATCAACTGACTACTCAAATCTGCCAGTTTTTCACAGAAACTGAAGTTTGATGATTAGATCCATCATGATGACCTAGTGATGCTCCAAACATTTCAAGGATTCTCCTAGCCTTAAAAAACTGGACTGGCCTCATTGATTGACATGATTAATGTTAAATTTACTTTGGGATACTTCCAAACATAATACAGT
Organism: Magicicada septendecula; assembly: GCA_034769895.1. Lineage (NCBI taxonomy): Eukaryota > Metazoa > Arthropoda > Insecta > Hemiptera > Cicadidae > Magicicada > Magicicada septendecula. The sequence continues at coordinate 141,861,144 of CM068371.1, forward strand.
TTACAATAAACAAAAAAAATTTTATGCCTGTCTAATTTTTCCAGAACTGTATACACATAATTTGATCTGGATAGAACGTGTAATAAACAATAATACTATTTGATGCAAATAATTAAAATATCGGTGTGGAGAACCATACATGACTTCCATGTTTTAAGATTTATATTTAAAATCGTTTTAGAAATGAAATATTTCTACAGAAACTACTTCTACCTTCAGCCTCAACCACAGAATTGTGGTCACTAACATATACCACCTCACATTAGCGCACTTGATTTTTACTGATGATGGCAGTTGATGGCACTTCGGAAACGTCTGGTTTTGCAGAAAACATTGGACCACGGCCAAACAGCCTGGAAAGGAATTTTATCAACAAACTACTTCATTGTTGCTGATAACGTAGTACACATATAAAAAATTATCCCCTCCCCTTCACCTATCATTTTAATTTATAGAAAATTATCCCCTCCCCTTCAACTTCCCCCTACCCCTTTTCATTTATAGATATTTCATCTACCTTTCTACAGTGGATTATTATGACCTTTTCAGGATACTTTATTTATCAAAATTAAGTACTTTACTCTTGTTAAAACATAAAACATTGCAGGTAAACTACCCCTTCTCCTTAACCGATCTTCACCAAAATCAACAAACCTACAATATGCAAAAAATTATTTGAATTTGCAGCAGTTATCATTTGCCACAGACAAAATTCTACACACAGACATCTTTCAAAAAATGACTTCTTTATGTTTTGAGGGTAGTACAATCAGAATCAGCCCTTATCTCGAACACGATTTTTTTCACCATCCATTTCCTTATGGAACATGGAAGTAAAAACAATATCCTTCTTTTTATAATATGCATTGCACATGTTTTCTAACACGGGACACTAATTATTAGATAAAATGTTTACCTTCATTTAAGCCAGCTTCCACTCACTGTATACTTTCTCAGAGGCCATAACATGTTCTTTTTAACATTGCCGAACATAAATTGATGTTGAATTAAAAATAAAGTAAAGGATTAGCACCTGAAGTTTGCAACGTGCAAGTTGAAGAATCTATTTAATTATTGCACTTAACTTGATATAAGTACTGATTACATTTCAGGATTATTATTTTCAGAAATAATGTATGTAAACCAGATTTCCCCATATAAAGTTAATTAAAATTCTTTAACGCATAGCATTCCAGGCCTTTATGGTAGTAGATTTGTATTACTAAATTTTAATTTACACAAATAATTCTCTTTGATTAACCAGAGTTACACACACAAACTAAATGCTGAGTGTCCTCCTAGTGTATAAATTCAGCTAAAACACTATTCCAGAAACTTACCTTGTTACTAGAATATGTGACATGATGAACTTTTCATGTTAAATAGTTTAAATACTTTGTGTTGAGAGTTAAACAATTTAATAATTTTTATTTATGCAGGCGTAAGCAAAATCTGATCATCATGAAAAACGAATAAGGCATTTTGTAATAGCAATTAACTGATTAGTTCCTGCTGTATTACTGACTCATATTACAAGACCAATTTTTGTATAATTGAAGATATATTTTAACTATTTCTTTTGGTGCAATCTGTAAATTACATGACACACATCCATAAAGGTTTGAAAATATGCTTATTGCAGTTTGATAGGAATACATTCTCAAAAAACTAATACAAATTTGTTATGTCTGATCACACCAGCTATCCTTTCTATTTGAAATGAGTCTTTTATCCAAATTTATTACATAGTATTGTGCCAAGATATATCACTACATTTGTATACTGTAATATAGTAGTGGTAGAATATTATCATTCCACTAATATTACCCTAACATAATAAATGAAAATACATTATATACAGATCTTTTGACATAATCATTCTTTCACTTATCACTTTTTGCCTATCAATTTATTTGATGAATATATATTTAAGGATTTATGTAAAATACAACAGGTGTTTAACGGACATGTACTATGTGTAGACCTCTTATTTCCCTCCTTGGCAGGTCGAAGCTCAACTGGCACTAGAGTTGGGTATGAAATTATACTAAATATCACTATTGTATTAACGACTTGGAACACTAAGTTTTTTATAAGTAAAATCATAAAGATTTACCTTAAAGCCTAAACCGGTTTTCTCCTTTAAAAGGCTTCTTCAGAGAAAACCGGTTTAGGCTTAAAGGTAAATCTTTATGATTTTACTTATAAAAAACTTAGTGTTCCGAGTCGTTAATACAATAGTAATATTTAGTTAAGTAACGGACACGTGATGGACAACGAAATCCAAGAAATTATACTATGCTCATAGTCTGTCTGTTAGCAGCTAGTGGCATCTATTGACATTCACTCATGTCAAATTACAGAGTCGGTAAAGGATGTTCGAAATTTGAATGTAAACAAATTAATAGTTAAATAATTAATATAATGGAAGTAACACATATATAATGTATGTAAATGTAATTGTGAAAAACGATGTAGGGCCTACTTCATATACAGATCAGAAGTAAATGATGAACTATTCTCTTTATGTAATAAGCCTTGTTACTAAACAATATATATTTTTAAAAGCTTCTTATCATATTGAGACGAAATGGAGCGGCATTTGAAACATCTCTTAGGTATAAAAACAACATAACGACCTTTACAAAATTTGCCGCCCGTAGGCAGTTGCCTACTTTGCCTATGCATAAATCTGCCTCTGGTGTACATGCTAAATGCATCTGAACAGTAGTAAGAATGACTTAGTATCCAGTTGAGTTATTCACTGTTCTGACGGATGATACGCAAATACTGGAAGGTAGGATGTGAGAGCCAGCAATAACCTTAAATAAAACTCTCATATATTTCAGTTATTACACAGTGTTCTGTTCATTACAGACAAGTGCTTGGTTTGATCTTTTTTTTTTAATAAAATTGTATATTTTAATGTAGCTTTACAGTAGCTTGACAAGAAAGTGTAAAAATGTAAAATAAAAACGGCATGACTTAAGTGTAAATGAAAAGTGAACACTTTACAGTAGCACAAAAAAATGACAAAAAACTGAGACAATTAAATGCTACAGTTCAGTTAAAAATATTGCAATCTCCCTCAGACAAAATTTTAAAGAATAAAGACATATCAACACCACAAAATATTTTTTTTTGGAGCAAAAGGAAACACAATGGAAAGGCCTCTCAGGTAGTATCGCTTTGAAATTATGGTTTCAAAATGTTTAGGGAAAAGAATAAAAAAAATGCTAGCATTAGCAATCCAACAATGTATCGAAAAGATCAGGATCTTGCTAGGTACATTATAGGGAAAATTGGTTTTGTAGCTGCTAGTGGATGTTTGTTTCTATAAAAAATAATTGCAGTATCTAATAAATTATGGTACATATTTAATCATTTATTGAATAATTTGTCATTTATATAATTTTGTTTATTTTTTAATTTCTATAGATACTTTTGCTGTGTTTGTTGTAATTTTGTGTTTTACATAATCTTTTGTGATTAAATCATTTGGTATAAAATGTTACAGATTATAAAATACACCTCACAGTTTTAACATACAATATATATAGTAACACCTCTATACATAGTAACAGGTATATCAATATGCCTGTAATCACAGGTATAGGAAAGTAATGGCAAATCTTGCATAATCTTGTTATCAGTTATTGTTATTATTCGGCTAGTGCTATTAAATTCATATTGGCCCAAAGTGATCACAAAAGGAATTTATTGTATTTGTTTACAGTCAACAGTGTAGATTCCGGTGATGATTTGAGATTTATATAAATTAATTTTCACTCACATGAATGAAGTTGCAACCGTAAAGAAATACAGAATATATTTTCTATGACAGCAGACAAGACAGAACACTTGTATTTTGCCTGTCGTGTGTACATACATTCAGACATAATTTATTTGGATTGACTCTGCAAGCTTGAAATCAGATAACAAATAATGTTTTATATTTTACATTAGTGTATATGTAAAATTATAATTCTCAAAGTATAATATTGAATTAATTGGGATGTTTCATTAAATTGTTATGACGGTCTCACCGATCGTCACATAGTACAGTGGAAACCAAAATAAAACACACTTTTAGTTTATTAATTGCTAAATTTAGTTTATTATTGGTGTTGTTACAGCTTGTTTCATTACATTTTTAATTAGTGTTGTGTTGTGAGTAGCTACGATGGTTGAGTGTTATTGGTACAGAAGAGGATGCTGCAGTTTCTTTTCTTCAAGAAAAAGGTTTGGCTCACAATCCTCATCAATGTGAACAATGACACGACATGGTATTACCCCTTGGGCAGCAACAGCGTTGGTGTTGCAATAAGACGACTTGCCGTGAGTATAAGGTAGTTCGCAAGGGCACATTTTTACAGGGGTCCAAATTACCGCTGGGAAAAATAATAAAATTTATTTATTTCTGGTGTGAAGGGTGTAGTAGTGTGAAAAACAGTAAAAATCAACTGGAAATCGGTGTCAACACACACACACAGAGTGGACGGCTTACTTAAGATATATCTGTGCCGTAACGTCATGAGAAACCCATGGAAAATTCAAGGACCAAATTTAACAGTTGAAATTGACGAGAGTGTGTTTGCCAAGAGAAAAAATAATGTTGGTCGGGTGTATCCACAACAATGGGTATTCGATGGATACTGCCGAGAAACGAAGGTATGCTTTTTGTGTAGTGTGGAAGATAGATCAGCAGCTACCCTCCTACCTCTCATAGTGGCAAATACTGAACCAGGGTCTACTATAATGTCAGATGAGTGGCGTTCGTACAGTCAAATTGTTAATTTGCCACAACAGTACAGTCATTTGACTGTAAACCATAGTTATAACTTCGTGGATCCTGAAACGGGAGCGCATACACAAGGCGTAGAAAGCATGTTGCGGTCCTGTAAACGCCGAAACATGATTGAATGTGGTACGAGAAGGGAACGCTTAGATTTCTATTTAAGTGAGTTCATGTGGAGGTCCGCAGAGGTCCAGAATATCTTTCCAGGTGATGTATCGAGAAGCGTATAGAGTCACCTCCTTACCACTCACGACTACCTGTGGCTAGCTGGTGTTTCTGTAAAAACACAATATTCAACGTCTAACATTTTCTAGATAAAGAAGGAACATGCATTATGGTTAATAAGTTAGTATTATTAAATACAGTTTTAATAGGTTAGTATTACATATCTACCACTTTTTAGATAAAGAAGGAGTATGCACTACTACGGTTAATAGCTTATGCTACAAGACATGTGTTTATTTTAAAAATTAGTACAGTAACACACAAGACAGGTTACATGAACAATTGCTGGAAGAAACGGAGAATAAACAGTTACAGTGAGGTCAAAAGACGTAGAATTGAGCACTACAGAGTCAATTGGGTTTGTAAAGAAACGTCAAACCCAATGTACTATCATTACACACAATAATGTACTATCATTACCTAGCCAACCACAACACTCATGTAGAGTAGACGTATTATTTAAGAAGTATCTGTGCCTCAACCCAGTACTAAATCCAGTATACTGTAACAGGATCTACTGTTCCACACTGTAAATAAAGAAGACAGGCAATAATATATATCTATGTGTACGTTAGGAAATTGGAATGGCTGTTTACTTACCACTTTACCTGGTATTTTGGTCACTTAACCAAATATCGGTATGGAGAACCATACGTGACTTCCATGTTCTAAGATTTATATTTAAAATCATTTACGAAATGAAATGTTTCCATAGAAACTACTTCTTTCCACTTATTGCTTCAGCCTTAACCACAGTACTGTAGTCACTAACGTATACCACCACACGTTATCGCACTCGATTTTCACTGATGATGGCAGTCGGCGGCACTGTGGAAACGTCTGGTTTTGCAGAAAACATTGGACTACGGCCAAACAGCCCGGGAAGGAATTTTAACAACAAACTACTACTTTGTTGCTGATAATGTAGTACACATATAAAAATTATCCCCTCCCCCTTCAACAATAATTTTCATTTATAGAAAATTACCCCCACCCCGTTCAACTAGCCTCTTCATTTATAGATATTTCATCTACGTTTCTACAGTGGATTATTAAGATCTTCTTATCAGGATACTTTATATCTAAATTAAGTACTTTACTCTTGTTACAACAAAAAATGTTTCAGGTAAACTGCCCTTTCCCCGCAACCGATCTTCACCAAAATCAATAGGCTTTGAGTATTCTACAACTCAAGCACATATGTAAAAAATTATTTTATTCTGTTTGAATTTACGGCAGTTATCGTTTGCCATAGAAAAAAATCTACAGACACACACACACAGACACTTTTCTTCGAAAAATGACTTTTTTTCATGTTTTGAGGGTAGTACAATCAGAATCTGCAATAATCTCGAACACGATTTTTTTTTGCCATCACCATACTTCCATTTCCTTAAGGAACATACAACTATTTATTTTTACTTTAATTATACGGTATTTATGTTTCTGAAGTAATATTAAATACAATACAATAATTAAAATAAAAGCATATTTTTGTTAAAAAGTATTTTATTTTTTTATTGAATAATAATAATAATAATAATAATAATAACATAAGTAAATATCACTTTAACATTAGCGACTCGGAACACTATTTTTTTTTTTTTTTATAAGTAAAAGCGTCAAGTTTTACCTTACAGCCTGAACCGGGTTTCTCCTTTAAAAGGCTTCTTCAGAGGCTGCTGCAGGTAGCGCTGTCCGTCTTGTTGTGGGTGACGAAATCGAATTTCGAAAGATCGATGCTGTGTGTGTGGGTGAGATATGTTCGAATAATGCGTGCGATTTGAATTGTGTCTGTTCGTTTAGGATGTCGTTTTTATTTGTTTTTGTGTGTTTGTATATTTCCAATTGTTCTAGAGTGTCTAGTTTTCGGCCATTTGTGTGTAAGTGTAGAATGTTCATGTTATTGTCGATGTTTTTATATGTGTGGTTTGCTTCAATGAGGTGGTTTGCAAAGGTGGATTCTGTAGTGGAGTGGAGTGCCTTTGTGTGTTCAATGTATCTCTGTTTGAAGCTACATCCTGTCTGGCCTATGTAGAATTTACTGCAATTTGAGCAATTTAGCTTGTAAACACCGGGTAGATCGAATTTGTTTTGTGCTTTGTGTGTGTGTTCTATTTTGTTAGTAGTTTTGTAAGCGATTTGAATTTGTAGCTTTTTTGAATTTGTGGGCTATTTTTTCAGTTTGTTTGTTGATGTATGTTAGTGTTATGAATTTGTTGTTTTCTGTCTTTGTCTGATGTTTGTTTTGTGTTTTGTGTAGGAGTTTACTAACTATTGTTCTGTCATATCCGTTAGATTCTGCTAGATATTTTATTGTGTTTAGTTCGTCTTTGTAGTCTTTTTCATCTAAGGGGATGTTGTTAAGTCTATGTATCATGGTTCTGAAGGCAGCTAGTTTGTGTTGTATTGGGTGATTGGAGGTGTTGTGTATTAGTGTGTCAGTTGTAGTTGGTTTTCTGTATATACTGAATTTGTGCCTGTGTTCTAGTTTTGTGATTTTAATACTTTGTTTCGACTGGTTTCACTGTGTAAATTACAAACCTGAATATAGTGCTGGAGTTTCAGTTCCTCAGCCTGCGTAATGATGATGTAGGCCTAAATGTTAACCTTTTCTTGTGCCTGCAAAGAAAAATAAATTAGGCCTACATCACTGGACACACAAAGTTCTGACATATGAACATTAATAAATTATTTTGTTTAATCAGTCAACATTCTAGGAGACCAATATTAAAGGGTTTACAGATTATTGACCCGTCCACCAAAACACACACACAGGTTCTGATATGTGTTACAATTGTGTCTTATTTTCAGCCAACCGTTTTTTTACAGGTGAAATCAGTACAATTATACCTCGTGAGTATAAGGTTAGTTTAATCTGTAACCTATGATATTAAAAATAATAATACACTTTATATGGTTTCAGCTTTTTGGCTTAATATCCACTTGTAAAAAAAAATATACAAAATGATTATTATTTCATAATTAACTTTGTTACAGCTGCTGTGAAGTTGTTTAGATTAAATAATGTAACCTAACCTACTTTTAAATACTGAATACTTTTAATGTGTCATGTACTGTGTTCAATAAGGAAACAAAATACTTTTACAGAATACTTAAAATCCTTGAAAATGGTATTGGATTAAGCTTGAGCAATGAATAATTAAACTAAGCATGTGATTTCAAAGTCAATATCATTATGAAAACGTATTCTAAATAGAACATACTTACCAAAATTGATAATACTTACCAAAATCATATTTGTTTTTAGTAAAAAGGGGCCTCATATTTGTTGATGGTTTCCAGCATTTTCTGGAACAAATCCTCATTTCTATTTCTTGTTCGCCACATGAACTCACACTTAAATAGGAATTTAAGCGTTCCCTTCTCGTACCACATTCAATCATGTTTCGGCGTTTACAGGACCGCCACATGCTTTCGACGCCTTGAGTATGCGCACCAGTTTCAGGATCCACAAAGTTATAACTATGGTTTACAGTCAAATGACTGTACTGTTGTGGCAAATTAACAATTTGACGGTATGAACGCCACTCATCTGACATTATAGTAGACCCTGGTTCAATATTTGCCACTATGAGAGGTAGGAGGGTAGCGGCTGATCTATCTTCCACACTACACAGAAAGCATTCCTTCGTTTCTCGGCAGTATCCACCGAATACCCATTGTTGTGGATACACTCGGCCAACATTATTTTTTCTCTTGGCAAACACACTCTCGTCAATTTCAACTGTTAAATTCGGTCCTCCAATTTTCTTTGGGTTTCTCGTGACGTCTATGGTACAGATATATCTTAAGAAAGCCGTCCACTCTGTGTGTGTTGATGCCGATTTCCAGTTGTTTTTTACTGTTTTTCACACTACTACGGCCTTCACACCACAAATAAATAAATTTTATTATTGTTCTCAGCGGTAATCTGGACCCCTGTAAAAATGTGCCCTTGTGAACTACCTTATACTCACGGCAAGTCCTCTTATTGCAACACCAACGCTGTTGTTGCCCAAGGGCTAATACCATGTCGTGTCCTTGTTCACATTGACGAGGATTGTGAACCAAACCTTTTTCTTGAAGAAAAGAAATTGCATCCTCTTCTGTACTAATAACACTCAACAGTTCATCGTAGCTAATCATTCTTTAATTAAATGAATGTCAAACTCACAACACAACACTGATTAAAAATGTAATGAAACAAGCAAACAAGCCTCACATCTATTCACGCGGCAGCCATTGTAACAACACAATTTTACCACGTGGTGTACAAATGGCATTGGGTCTTTGGCTATTCTAAGGAAAATTCAAGAGCTTTAGGAAAAAACTTTAAAACAAATTTAAAGACTCCCTGTATTAAGTCATTTAAAGTCTACTAAAATTAACGTTTCTTTTTCATACATGTTATTTCAATTTATTTTCGTAGCAATTAAAATTAAAATTGGTAACTGAAGATAGCAACACACCATACATTTGCGGTTAGGTGGGGTAATTGTAAACGAAAAATGGATTGAAACATTTTGATTGATTAAAAATTGTGTATACGTTTTAAAATTGAAATAACTGCAAATATTTCAACCTTTTGTTATTATGTTGCGTACAAAAAATTGTTTAAATATAAATAATAAATACAGCTCTAAAATTCAATTTACGGGTACCCCAATTTACAATTATCATTGACATCTTAGAGGTAATTGTAAACAAGTGTTTTCTTTATCCTTTGAAACTAAAAAACTGACACTTCTCTTGAAATTGAAAAAAAGGATTTTAATGTACTTGTTTGGTTATACATTAGATTGTACTAGGTTATAAATTGGAAGTAAATTCTGGTACTTCAAATAAATACAACATTTAATGTTATATACAGCCTTTTATCCATACAATAAATACACACATTAACTAAGGTTTATGGAAGTATGCAATACAAGGACAAATCGAATATTGTACGTTTTTATGTTAGGTAGGCCTACACTTTACAAAACCTTTTCATCAGATGTTCAAAAGAGCAAGCTTGTAATTTTTTTTTATAAGCCCCTTAGTAAGGTTTCTCAGTAACAGTTACTGGATGTCGCAGTTTGTTTCTAGGATGTTTTACAAAATATAACTTATTTTATTATACACTGTAAGGAGGTATGGTTTAATCATTTTGCACACATTGTATTATTTCATTTTATTACCTTTAATTATTAAATTTTTATTAATTTTATATCTTACCTCTTACGCCAAGGTCCGTTGCACGAAACTGCGAAATACAAATATGACCTTCAGGTTATCTGAATAACGTACTCAACTCGCTTTTCAATTGAAACAAATCTAATTTAATTGCATTTTTTACTTTCTTTTAAATACACCATTCACTCCTTCTTCTACTTTAATTCACATATTATTGCAACTTTCTTTCTTAAAAAAAAACAGATGTAACATAAAATTTCAGTTTACCATTGTAACTTATACTAATATATATTTATGACCATAATAAAGCGACCCATATTGCCCATTCACTCATTCACACAAAAAACCCCCTTTTATATAATTACTTTATGTCCCCCTTTTATATGTGATCAATTTTGATTTAGATACATTTTACAGTTTACCGTAGTGTCCCCGTTGACTGCATGGCACGTCACACACACTATTCCCTTCTTGATAAATAATATTGTTCCACTGATTTCGGAAACCGTACTTAGTTACTGATTGAGACTACTTTACTTTGATTTTACACTATTGATTTATGCATACTGTTATGGTCGGCCGACTTTTAAAATTGTCCGGACAGATAAATTTAGTTGACCACGCGTGGCCGATATTGTTAGTCAACTGGGCGGCAAACTTTATCTGACGATGTGACATTGGGCGGGCAGCACTGCCTTGCCTGCGAACGAATTTCATCGCCGTTCATTGCCTTCGTTGTCGAATATTTAGTAGCTGTACATCTGACATACAGGATTTACGTGTGCTGTGCTTCGACGATATTTCACAGCCTTTACTTTCGTTTATGTAAAGTTATGCGCTCCGCAGATGTTGGTGTTTGTGCATTTGTGAGTGGACGTCACACAGACGCAAAGTTCTTAGAATCGTGACACAGTCGACAACATGACATTCCTTTATAAATATTTCAACACAGTGTGTAATGCTTTATTGTTTAGGCTGCGAGTTAGATTCAAACAAGGACTGGACACCCATATGAAATGATTTGAAGTATTTTAAAAGATGAAAACCGAAATTAATAAAAAATAAAAAACCTTCTAATTCGCCCCATTACAACATCATTCCAGAAGTCTGTTCTAAAAACAATTATAATCAAACTGCTGTTTCAACAGTACTAATAATGCAGCATGGCAAAATTTAAACCATTTTTATTGGTCTGAATGTTTGTTTCAAGCTGAGTAGCCTATACCAAATATGTTTGTAATAGGTTTCTAATTTAAGATGTGAAGTATATGAAGCCATTACTAGTACCTGTTTATTAGACAACAAATAATAACTATAATTTCCATTAATTTTGTTAATGTTCTTTCTCATTCATTATTTAGTTATTTTTTTGCTATTAGAAAGGAAAAGTTCTGATGAAATTTCTGTATGTGTTATTTTTGGTCTCTCTCTCTCTCTCTCTCTCTCTCTCTTCTCATTTTTATTTATTGAAAAAAAAAACATAAAAAACTAACACTCCTCTGTATGTGTCCACATTGCATAAAATTAAAAAAATTAATTCAAGAAATTAAAAAAAAAAATTGTAAACTCTGAAAACATTTGTTCTAATATAGAATTCAAATTAAATAAAGAGAAAAGGAATTGTGTGTATGTGTGTTTTCTGTGGTTGAGGCTGAAGATAGAAGTAGTTTCTGTAGAAATATTTAATTTCTAAAATGATTTTAAATATAAATCTTAAAACATGGAAGTCATGTATAGTTCTCCACACGGATATTTTCATTATTTGCATCAAATAGTATTATTATTTAATACACGTTCTATCCAGATCAAATTATGTGTATACAGTTCTGGAAAAATTACAGGCATAAAATTTTTTTTTGTTTATTTTAAACTGTATTATGTTTGGAAGTATCCCAAAGTAAATTTAACATTAATCATGTCAATCAATGAGGCCAGTCCAGTTTTTTAAGGCTAGGAGAATCCTTGAAATGTTTGGAGCATCACTAGGTCATGATGGATCAAATCCCCAAACTTCAGTTTCTGTGAAAAACTGGCAGATTTGAGTAGTCAGTTGATAAAGGATGGTATTGTAAAAGCAACAATTCTTTCAGAATGATTTTATAACCCTGTCAGTCTGCAAATAACTATCACTCCTTTAGATCATCAGCAGATTTAAACTTTTCTTATTTGTGCTAGGAATGTATCATGTAAAACTGCTGGAAGTATGGTATACAAAGTTTCTATTATCCTTTTCAAGGTTGATGACCAAAACAAAAAGTACTACTTATAATTCATCATTGTAGCAGTTACACAGCAGTATACTAAACATCTCTTGGTTAATACCTGTACTCTGGTCAGGTAGCACACAATGAATCATTCAAAACAAGTACAATTCAGTGTCAATGTCTAGTGTTTATGTGTCACTGCTACCCATAGTGAATCATTTGTATTGTACATAACAAATAGTATTCTGACTGTACACGTTTTTCATCTGACAAGAATTTTATACTTAGGCAAACTCATTTAATGGTGTAACCTTCTGTAATATGTGCCAAACAAGTATTCATAAAATTAATATTTGTGTCAAATTGTGTTTTATTTATTTCAAACAAAATCTGTTTTGTGGACATAACTTTATGTCCAATACAATTATTATGTTATTTCTTTTTAGTATCCCTTATAGATTTGCGTGATCAAAACTTTTAATACTAAAACTTTTTTTCAGCTGATAACCATGCTTTGTTGAGATTATTAACGAAAAGTTTTGCTCATTCAGTGATGTGGCATCTTCAGTGATAAAGTTGAGTCTCATCGTGGTAAAACTACTGAAGACTTCATAGAATTGGAAAATTAATGAAAATAATATTCTTACAACCAGTGACAAGAATTATGAACTTAAAACAGTGGAATGAATTATTGAATACCAGATACTCTCAATTGCTAAAACAAACACACTTATATTACAACAGTTCTCTTTATATAATTATCCAGGACACATTGTATAGCCTACAAACAGTAATAAAAAAATCACAATAGTTTACAACACAAATAAACAATTGATCATTTGCCACTTTCATTAAAAACTGCTGTCTAATATCATCCTATATGAATGCACAACCTACTACACCAACTTTCTAAAACTCAGCTGGTGGCAACATCCTAATTATCAGGCTAATGTGAGAAAGTTCCAGATGAATGCCAAGAGTGTGGCTCTAGAATATTCTGCAGTGCTGCTGATTAACAGTATGTGATCAGCATCACATAGAGTACTACGCATTTAAGCTATCTAATTGACTTGGTATCACAATATTAGTAAAATGTGCTTGTTAACCAAATAGTGTGTTGTTACTCCTGAAAATCCCATTTCACTAAGAGCATTTTAGAAGTCTGGGTTATCTTTTATGTTTCACTCCACAAACATGCCTTTAGTTCAGCATTTCTTAACCTATTGGGCATGAGCCACTGCTGGGTCCCGAGAGGGCATTTGGAGGGTTGCAAAGTCAGGTTCGGAAATTTATTTGCTGTGTCTTAAAAACCTACTACATATAAATAACTAAGATATATCATTTTAACAATTTAAATTCAACCTGTTTTGTACATAGTCTAAACTGTAAATTTTTGTTATTCATGCTCTACCATTGCTTTTTACCAGCTCTGATGTTTAACTCTCTATAACCAGATTGAAAGTTGCTTCCCAGAGGGATACAGTGAATTCAATTGGATTCAAGACCCATTCTTGTATTTTGAAAGTTCTAACATGTTCTCAGTAAAACTAAATGAGCAATTGTGTGATATCATCTGTGATGCTGGGATTAAAACTAAATTTTTAGTAAATTATTTTGTATAGTTAGTGATAACATGAGACATGTCATGGACAACAAAATCCATAAACTTTTAGATTCTGCCTTAACAAAGTTCTGGATATCTTTAAGAGATGAATATCCTGAACTTTCGGAGTTGCTCATCCCAATCACCACCTCATTCTTTAGTGAAATGGGATTTTCATCTCAAGTGAAAAGCAAGCACAGAAATAGACTTGACGCACACTCAGATTTATGACTTAATTTAACCACTCTTGAATCCAACATACCCCAGCTTTTGCAGAAAAAGCAGCCCCAACTGTCACATTAGTAACTAATGATTAGTTAGGCAAGTGAAAACTCTTTTGTTTTTAACTTCAGCATGTGTTTATTAGAGCAAATTAGTCTTTTGAATTACATATTTGCTTTTTGCTTTTCTATAATTAAGTGTATATATAATTTGTTTAAGCATAAAAGAAGGCTTAAAGTTCTCAGTGTTACCAAAAATATGATTATAAAGTGGGTGCACACCCCTACAAGTAGTTCTGCCATGCACACCCCTACAAGTCTAATTCATTTTTAAATCTAAAAGGTTAAGTTAGATAATTAAACGTAGACACAACCTCCCTAAATCGTCTCTGTTCCGTAATTATGTGCGATAAATGGAAACTAATTTCTGTACTTCCAATAAATACACCCTTTTAATAAAATATGTGCCAATAAACCCCAATAAAATATGCACCAATAACGAAGCCTACTATCTAACTTATCTAAGTTAAATAATTAAACGTTGACACAACCTCCCAAAATCGTCTGTGTACCGTAATTATGTGCGATAAATGGAAACTAATTTCTGTACTTCCAATAAATACACCCTTTTAATAAAATACGTACGAATAACGTAGCCTACTAGGTTATACGTTCTAAATTGAAAGTACCGATAGGTTTTAATTCGAATAAATACAGCCTTTTATCCATACAATAAATACAGCCTTTGAATGTACACTAACAAAGGAAATTTTTGTTAAATCTAATTAATTTTAAAAATTTAAAAGGTTAAGTTGCATTGTTAAACGTAGACACAACCTCCAAAAATCGTCTGTGTACCGTAATTATGTGCGATAAATGGAAACTAATTTCTGTACTTCCAATAAATACACCCTTTTAATAAAATATGTGCCAATACACCCCAATAAAATATGCAAATAGGTTATAGGTCTACGTTCTAAATTGGAACTAGGTTTTAATTCCCGTACTTCGAATAAATACAGCCTTTAATGTTATGTACAGCAGCCTTTTATGCATACAATAATTTTATGTACACTAACAAAGGAAATTTTTGTTAAATCTAATTAATTTTAAAAATCTAAAAGGTTAAGTTACATTGTTAAATGTAGACACAACCTCCAAAAATCGTCTGTGTACCGTAATTATGTGCGATAAATGGACACTAATTTCTGTACTTCCAGTAAATACACCCTTTTATTGTACACTAACAAAGTAAATTTTATTTAAGTTACATTGTCGTACATAACCTCCATAACCTGGCATTAGTTACTTGTGAAGGAAATAGTTCTAGTACACATCGAACACGGAAAAAAAGTACAAACGCGGAGACGAAAGTTATCTTTGGCCGCAGGCTATAGTGAAAGCCCCCCAACGGTTGCCACACTGAAAGTCTTTTTAGACTGAATATTCGATCGGGTGAAATCTGATCCCATGGATTTCGTTCAAGTGGCTAAATTTTGAAAGTGTGTAGTGTAGGGAAGAGGATATATAGATGGCTTCGGGCTGCTAAAATGGCAGCTGTAGAGGACGATTTTGAACCTTGGTTAAGCTTAAAATTAAAAGAATTAAACACCGACGAAGGCGTCTTTGGCAATTATATAAAAGGCATTTTAGAAAGCGACGAGTCTTTGGACGAAAAAACTGAAGCTTTGGAAGAAATCTTAACTGAAATTACAGTGAGTGTTATGGCACTTCCTTTTTTAATATAATATATTGTCGGTTTTAGTATGTAAGGGTTATATGAAGAAAATGCCTTGTGATTTCTGTTGATTTAGTATTTCTGAAAAGCCGAAATTTGTACTCTGGAAAATTAAGTTTACTGTTGTATTAATAAGGACCAGTGAAGGAAGGGAATATGTATAGGATCCGAAATAACGGTGAAATAAATGAGTCGGTTGGTGGACAGTAGTGTGGTAATTTTCATATTTAAAGGTTGGCTAATCTGTACGCTCTGCATTACGCTTATCGCGTTCAGGCTAAAACACAGTGCAACGTACGTCGGCGAGCAGCGGACGTAATCGCGTTTGCTGCCTCGTTCTATCATTTTTTTCATTTTTCTTGTCGTCGAGACAAATTTATGTAGGCCTTAGGCCATACAGTACTCATTACTGTAGCTTGGAGTGTCGCGTACTCGCGCCTCAATTCATCATGTAACATTTTACCCGACGTGGGTTTTCAAAATTCAAATGCTTATCAGACTTAGCCAATCTTACTATTCAAATTAAATTGTAACGAAACATTAATAAATGTATTAAAATACAGTCCACGCTCATCATTATTTTCTGCATCCTGGCAAATACATTTAAACCATTAACTTCCTAACATTTTTTTGGTCGCTCCGTGCCTGGATTCATCATTTTACTTTCTTCAGCTTATGCCAGAGCGACTTTCATCATTTTTTCCACCTCAATTTCTGGCCATCACGGGCGATTCAGCATGTTCGCTGATCCGACCGTGTCGGGAGTTAGTCAGCATTTCTTTCGTCGCCATTGAGCCTCGTGACAACGCCACTACAAGACTATCCATGTGTTAACGTCTACACACCAGATTGAGCAGTCATCTATCCAGTCCGTGTGTATCTGCCATCTATTCCACGGCCTCGACGCTCCAGGACATCTCAAACAAGGTACGGCGTCAACGACATCACTAACAGGTGCGTAGAATGGCGGAAGAAGGCCTCAAAGTGTTGGTTAGAAAGAGAGGCGGCTTAAAGTCTGCCATAGTGCGAATCAATTCTGCTATAATTAATTTTGATAAAAACAATAACACTAAACATTTTTTAACGGTTAGATTGGAAAGTCTAAAGAGTTTAGCAACAAAATATGATGAGGTACAGTCTGAAATTGAATTAATTTCTAAGGAGGACATAAACGCTGATCAAGAAGGCAGAATTGAGGTTGAAGAACTTTTATATTCAACCGAAGCTAACATCTTGCAATTAATAGAAACTTTCAACATTCAGACTGGATCTCAAGTATTAACTAGCAATGTGCAATTACAACCTATAAGTTTGCCCTGCTTCACAGGCAACATTTTAGAATGGCACCACTTTTATTCAATATTTCTGGACTTGATACATGCCAGATCTGATCTAACTTCAGTGCAAAAACTACATTATTTGTATTCATCTCTCAAAAATGAGCCATTAGATCTAATTAAGGCCTTACCTATTTGTAATGAGAACTATTCAATAGCGTTGAGTTTGCTGTCCGCTAGATATGATAACAAATTCATATTAGCGAAATATTATATTCAAAATTTGCTAGAAGTAAAGTCTACAATCAAAGACTCTGTACAGAGCTTAGCAGAATTTATAAATACAATAACGTCTTCAGTCAATTCGCTGGCAGCTATGCAATTGTCAGTGGATTCATTTGAACTCATTACTGTACAACTATTGTCAGCAAAACTTGACCATTCCACGTTTAAATTATGGAAGGAGTCTATAGATCTCGATAATCTTCCTAACTTTCAGAGCTTTACACAGTTTTTAAACGCACGTAAACAATTATTAGAAAATACATTACCGATAGATGCCGGACAGCAGCTTAACAAGCCGACTTTAAGGTTTAATAATAAGTCTGACAAACATAAATTACGAAACTCTGCTGGCAGCACTGCATTTAAGAGTTATCATTGAACTTCAAATAATTATTTATGCCCATGCTGCAAGGCCAGTCACCCAATTTATATGTGTGACAAATTTCGTGAATTAAGCATATCAGAACGAGGGCAATTTATATTAAAGCATAAATGCTGTACTAATTGTTTAAGACCAGATCATTTTTCACCTAATTGTAAGACCAAACAATCATGTAAGATCTGTTCAAAACGACACCATACATTGCTGCACATAAATAATGTGTCAAAACAAGGTTCTGCCAGCAGCAGTAATTATTGTTCATTTAAGCTCCAGTCAGCAAACAATGTTCTTTTGTCGACAGCACTCGTGTTCGTCATCGACCGGGCTGGTAACAGACAGCTTGCAAGAATTTTATTAGATGCCGGGTCACAAGTGAACTTTTGTACAGAATCATTTGCTAAAAAATTGCAACTTAACTTGACTGAATCTAATATACCGATTACAGGTATTAATAATGCGACATGTTGTGCCACTAATTTGGCATCTATTCGTATTATTTCTCGCTATCAAAGGTTCAGCTTTGACGCTACGTGTGCAGTCTTATCTGCATTGACTCATAAACTGCCAGCACAATCTTTCGACATAAATCATTTTAATATCCCAGATAACGTTTTCCTCGCTGACCCACATTTCAACGTATCAGCTGACGTAGATATACTTTTAGGAGCGCAAATTTATTTAGACTTGATTTTAGCTAACAAATATGTACGTGGTCCTAACTTTCCTATTATACAAGAAACAAAGTTAGGCTACATTCTAGCAGGCAGTCTGCCCAAACATTGCCGTTCTAAGGGTCCTGCTGTTTCGTTCTTGGCAAGAAACAACGACAGTCAAATTTTAGCGTCTCTTGAGAAATTTTGGGAGACCGAAACCATCCTTGATAATGCACCCATTAGTAATGATTCAGTTTGTGAGGAACATTTTGTTAAGTCCACTCATCGCAATGATGAGGGTAGGTTCGTTGTCTCATTACCATTCCAGTCTGACAATCCCCAGTTGGGTGAGTCCTATGCTACCGCTTGTCTGTCTCAATCTTCTGAGCCCAATCTTTTTTCACCTTTCTTACCTTCTAATCTGTCGTCTCCTGAATGCTCTGCGGAGGAGAAACAAACCCCCAAACTCTCTTTAATTTCTACCCTACCTATTGATCTTTCAAAGGACCTTTCTTCATTGCACCGTCTGACTTGCGTATACGCTTATTGCTTTCGATTCATCAAAAATACTAGACCCTCTAGGGCTGAGAAAATCTCGGGTGTTCTTACCCCCATCGAAATTCATTCTACTCTTAATTTCTTCATAAAACAATCCCAGTCCATCCACTTCGCTGCTGAGCTTAATTGCCTTCATAATGCCTTCTGTCTCTATCTTATGCCTTCTGTACTTGTCACTTATGCTATTGTATCTTGTATTCATGTATTTGTAATTATCCAAACCGATTTCTATTGTATTTATTATGTATAACTTTGTATCTATGTAAAACACATTGTTTTACCCGCATCTACTGTCTATAACCATGCGCCACGCACATATTTTTATATTTTGTATTTGTATTTTGCGATCACGTATTGCACAATTATTATTCATGCTTTCAATTATGACGTACATGTCATTACACTTATGTACTTGCAATCACTCAACAATGTATAATCTGTTTTCACATGTCAATTTATTGTGCATTCTTGCAATTGTCAGGTATAGCATGCACCATTTAATTATTGTATTACAGCATTATGCTAAATCTATGTTTTTACATGTATAATTTTGTAATCATTTTTGTCTATTCATTTTACACTCAATACTATTATGTATAAGTCAACTGGCCTTGACTGGTTTAAGCTGTCCATCATGACTTGCATAAAATATTTGCAATTTGTATCAGGCCCATCATGTGATGAGTCACCGATTATTCATCATCAAACATTGTCAAACTATTTATTATTCATGTTTTATATTGTCTTATATTGTATACATACAATATATTAGCAATACATTGTTAATTCTTGCATTTATACTCATGTATAAATCAGTTTGTAAGCCAACTGTGGCCTGCTCAACTGTTATCATCATTATTCAGGTTTTATCTCTGAACAGTTTACTGTTATAACTGTTATCTAACATTTCAATCTCAAGGTTCAATACAATTTATTGAGGTTGACATCTATTATTAAGAACACACATTGTGTTTTCGTATAATAAATTATTAAAATGTATTAAAAAAAATCTTTTAATTTTTTGCAGGTAGCTATGGACAGTAGTGTGGTAATTTTCATATTTAAAGGTTGGCTAATCTGTATGCTCTGCATTACACTTATCGCGTTCAGGCTAAAACACAGTGCAACGTATGTTGGCAAGCAGCGGATGTAATCGCGTTTGCTGCCTCGTTCTGTCATTTTTTCATTTTTCTTGTCGTCGAGACAAATTTATGTAGGCCTTAGGCCCTACAGTACTCATTACTGTAGCTTGGAGTGTCGCGTACTCGCGCCTCAATTCATCATGTAACATTTTACCCGACGTTGGTTTTCAAAATTCAAATGCTTATCAGACTTAACCAATCTTACTATTCAAATTAAATTGTAACGAAACATTAATAAATGTATTAAAATACAGTCCACGCTCATCATTATTTTCTGCATCCTGGCAAATACATTTAAACCATTAACTTCCTAACAGTTGGTGGACAAGACCTGGTGAGGCACATAAAATCAGCTAGAATTAGATGGCTGGGACACGTATTGTGACGATTTCATTAATAAAAAATATGTTAATTAATTAAGTTGATAATGTATAAGCTGAGAAATTTTAAATTCTTAATAAAATCTCACACTTTTAAATTAAATCTTATTGCAATCATTAAATAATAATAATATTTAATATAAAGTCTAATAATAAAATAAAAGGGAATGGAATTGTACAGAAAGGGTAAAGCTTATTATTTAATCCTGCATAAACAGGAACTGACCAGAATTAACTTGTTTTCTGACCCCTAAATAAACTAAGTATTATTGTAAATTTGTTATTATTTAAATAATTAAATAAGACCCCTGTTACGTACTTTGATAACTGCTGTAACTAAGAATATCTCTAGTTAATAATTTAATCAAACTTTAGTCCTTTAATTAAATTAGAAACACGGAACTACTTTTATGTTGCCTAGTAATTGTCTTGAGATTACTACTCTCCCCCTTAACTATTTCTGCCACTTGCAATGGAGCGCTCACGCCGTAAGCAGCGTAAAGCGTTGTTTCGCTACGTATATATATAAAATGTGAAAGGCTTGATTCAATGACTATTTAAATAAGTAAATTTGTGTGGTGATGACATCTCTCTCTATTATAAAATAACAAACTATGTAATTTATACAGTATTATAAACAAGAAGGTGATAGTCAACTAATCTATAATCATGTGAAGTGTATAACAGTGAAACGAACTTTCTATTAATGTATTCTAACTACAAGAATTACTAAGAGTTACTACAGTCGCCTGAGATGAGTGTACCACACCCGGAATGATTTGACTTACTCCAAGAACTTCACCGTCACAGTATGATAAGGTAACGACAGACCTTCAAGAAACACCCGGAGGACCGAAGAACCAATTCTGCAGCAACTTCAGGAAACACACAGGTGACATGGAGGCTTGTCTTCCATGGTTAAGAGTTACAAAAATTATAGTCCACAAAAGACAATTTAACTTATCATATTAAAGACTTTAAAACTTCTGTTTTAAATGTAATAACATTAAAGACTTTAAAGGACAGACATTATATGTAACATGTAGTCTAAAATCTAATAACACTGGTTATAGCAAAAGAGTAAAAGTTTAAACTAAAAGTTTTGTTGTTTTAAAAGATGAATGAAAACCATTCTTCAAATGGTTAAATTTTCAGTATTGTATATGGCAAGGTGACCATTAGTCGTTTAATATATTCAATCCCGGATCCGTGGAATAAATAAAATAGATGTACATCATATTTTGAGGGCCCTTTGTAAAGGAGTAATATCTATATATAATCATATAGTAAACTATATTGTTTGAGAACTTTCAATAGAGAACTTAATCACATAACAAATGTAATAAAGAGATGTCATCTGAGTACCGAGTAAACTGAGTGCATAAATCAACAGTCTCCCCTTCCTAATATCCTGCTATAAGAATTGTTTTATTTGTTGTGATTATTTTCAGCTCGTCACAACTAAGGCAGCCTGTATAATTGGCAGATCCAATTATTGCGGGTTCCCTAAGTTATAACACAAGAGAAGAGGTTATAAATTGCGCCACTCTGCTAATTTTGCTCTATTTTGCGTAAGAGAAAAGAAAGAAGTAATTGTGTCCCGATATCCCACGCACACAAGCTGTTGATCTATTCACTCATGTATTTAAATATGTGTCAGAATTTTAAATAAGATAAAAATAATAATTAATATTATAGTAATATAGTATAGGTAACTTTATTTGTAAATATAATATGTGTAAAGTAATATTAATATATAATCCCATGTAAACAAACCATGTAGGTACTTGTTAAAAGTCTCATTCATCAACGTGTCATTTTCACGACAAACTCGGACATGTAAGTTTCCTGTTGCCGA
Organism: Magicicada septendecula; assembly: GCA_034769895.1. NCBI lineage: Eukaryota > Metazoa > Arthropoda > Insecta > Hemiptera > Cicadidae > Magicicada > Magicicada septendecula. The sequence continues at coordinate 141,883,646 of CM068371.1, forward strand.
TTGTTTAAAACTGTCATAGTTGGTCTCCCCCAAGTTGAGTTAGACAATAAGTCACCCTCCTTGTGTGGTCTATTGTTATAAGAAGCGTGTATTTTCCTATGTTGAGTAACCGAAGATTCCCCCTTTTGTCGTACACATATTCATGCCTGTGTGAAATTTCTCTCTCTCTCTCAATGTAAAACGATAAAGGTTGTCATAACATTTTAAGTGTTTATTTGTAAAAAGAAAAAGGAGTAAGAATACGATTGATTTATATTTTTATATTTTTTGTGTAAAAAAAAAAAGGAAGCGTTGTATAGCATTTAATGCAAATAGTAGAATAATTAGTTATAGCCACTCACGTTACGAAAATGGCTGAATTTAATCCTGATCTATTATTAAAAGATGAGCTATGCTACGAAGCACTTTTACGAGGTCTAAAACATGTGAATGTAACCGTGTCGGAATTACGAAAATCATTACGCCAAACTGGATCAGAGACACCCTCGCAGTTAGATAGATTGCGTGAACTCGATATGACGGCGAACGAGAAACCTGTTATGCGAAATATAGGGAACTGATAGTATTATCTCAGAACCTTCAGGACAAAAAATCACCTACGGAATTTTTGCGCGTTACGCAACGTATAGAACATTTAACCCGCCGGTTAAATAATTTATTAAGCTGGCCCGACGTCACCGTAATCCCCGCCGATGTGCAGAAATTTGCGGATGAGGCATTAAGCCAATTACCCATAATTATCAACGACTTACGACGAAAATCAGACTCATCGAGAATGGAGGAAATTGAGCACTACTTACAAAAATTATATATCTCCCCAGTTCAATCCCCTACTTTAGAACACCCTCTCTCCACCTCGAACCCCGAATCACCCACCGTATCGAAGATACAACAGAGTCATGAACGATTACCTAGTAGAGAATTAAATACCCAAACTATGTTAGAACCCCCACCGCCTAATGTTCAGCATACTCGCACTAGTAAATATGCAATAACGAATCCTAATGCAAACACAAATCCTTTGAAAAGTATACCTAACGTATATTTTAATGTAGACCTCTACGGAAAGATTTCCCACCCAGTAGAGAAAATAATTAATGAAATTCCTTACACCGATGGCTTAAGTATCACGGCTCTATTGACTTTTATCAGATATCTACTGCAAATAAAAGATCTACAACAATTGAGCGATTGGCAAATACAGCAGGTCATCTTACCCAAATGTAAACCACCTTTACGAGATCGTGTGCTAGAATCCTTAAACTCGACTCTTCCGGTAGAAGAACTTCATACAAATATAATGAAATATTTTATCCCCACGGGAATATATGAGGAGATCAAAAGAAATACCGTACTTCGAGTACAAAGAGCTCAAGAAAGACTGGCCCACTATATCGCAGACATCAGAGAATCTTCACGTCTACTGCAAGTCGATTGGACTGAAAAACAATTGGTCGATACTATATTGGTAGGCTTATCTCCTGAAGAACGCTCCAGTTTAGCACTAATAAGTAGACCCCTTACTTTCGCTGACCTTGAACAATGTAGTGTGTACTCTTCAAATGTGTGGTATGCAGATCAGCATCGACATGCACCGGTATCCACAACACCACATAGAAAGGAAACGCAAGCCCTATCCTCAGATACAAGAAGTCTACGAGAACGACGACCATTTCGGCGACCAACCTATGTTCATGGCCATGGTAAGTCCAAGGAGCCACCACCTCGACACGAAACCAGTGAGACCCCGCGTAAAGAATATATATGCTATAACTGCGGAAAACCTGGACACCTCAGTAGAAACTGTAAACGGAAACAGTACAATCAGAAAACTCATTATCCCAAAAACATGTAAGGCAGGGAGATCCGAAACCCTGTGTCTTCCGCAGCATCGTGAAAACAGGTAAACCCCTGAGAGACCACAAATTAAAACAAAATACTAATAATAATAACAAAAGAAAATTAGACCCCTATGTTAGGAAATTTATCGATAAATGTAACTCTATTAGTAAATGTGATTACAATAGGTGTGAATTACCGTATATACAAGTTGACATTGGTGTTACATCCACCCTCGGATTAATTGATTCCGGATCCACGCGAAGTTTAATTAGTCAAGAGCTAGCCGATCAATTATTTAAACACAATTTAGTTAAACGCAGTCAATCAGTAAATATTAGATGCGCTACAGCTAATAAGCAAAACTTAATGATAAAACTTATCATCACGTTTAAAGTAAAAATTAAAAATCTAACGTGGTATTTTCCAATGTTGGTATGCGACGAATTAGGACCCGAGTTAATATTGGGAGCTGATTTTATCAGTAAAACAGGAATAATTTTAGACATTCACGAGAAGATATTTTACTTTGGATTCGATCGTTCACGGAAATATAACTTGCATGATAATGCAAATAACAGAGAAAGTACTAGCACCACTTCTACACATATAAAGCATCACGAATCTGAATTAAGTCATCTGGAAAGTAAAGATAGACGGAACATACAAACTTTAATAAAACAATTCTCCAACGTTCTCACCCCAAAGTTAGGACTGACGGATCTGATAGAGTACAAAATAAATTTGAGCGACAACAAAGTAATACGTTTAGCCCCATACAAATTATCACCTCCTAAAATGGAAGTAATGAGGAACCAAATTAATAAATTGTTAGAACAAGGAGTCATCGAACCCTCTACGTCATCTTATTCATCACCCGCGTTTTTAGTACCCAAAAGTAACGACAAACATAGATTAGTTGTGGACTACAGACAACTAAATAAACGGATAGAATTTGAATCTATACCACTTCCCGACATCCACAGTGCATTTCATTATTTTACGAAAGCAAAAATCTTTACCATTATGGATTTAAATCAGGCATTTCATCAGATACCCCTTTCGGAAGAATCAAAACGTCTTACCGCTTTTGCCGTCCCTTTCAACCTGTACCAATTTACAAGGGTACCTTTTGGTATATCCCAAGGTAGTTCTGTATGTAGCAGATTATTAGAAAAGTTATTTCATGACATAAAATTTAAATATGTGTATCACTACTTAGATGACATTGTTATCTACAGCGAGTCAATTGAGCAACATCTTAATCATCTACGTGAAGTACTAACCCGATTGGAGAAAGCTGGATTAACCGTAAATACCAGTAAAGTAAATTTTGCTGTGACACAATTCTCATTTTTAGGTCACATCGTAAAAGCCAACGGAAAGGTAAGCATAGACCCAGAGCGAACCCGTGCAATCAGAGAATTTTTACCGCCGCGGGATGCGAAAGGAATAGCCCGATTTTTAGGAATGATAAATTATTTCCATAAGTATATCCCACATCTAGCCGAAATTGCAGCACCTCTAAATACCTTAAGAAAGAAGGGAATTAAATTTGAATGGAATGAGCAACACCAAACCGCATTCGAGAAATTAAAAGAAAGCATAATATCACCCCCGTACTACAATTAGCCGACTTTACAAAACCATTTGTAGTGCAGACAGACAGTTCTAGTGTCGCCCTAGGTGCAGTAATATATCAGGAAGTAGATAACTCAAGGTTACCTATTAGTTACGCTTCTCGCACCCTGACTGAGCAAGAAAAGAAATACTCCGCATACGAATTAGAATGTTTAGCTATAGTTTTCGCTTTTGAGAAGTTCAAACCATTTTTAGAACATAAGGAGTTTTTATTAGAAACAGATAATCAAGCGTTATCTTGGCTACTAAATCACCCAAAACAGTTAGGTCGTATCGGAAGATGGGTATTAAGATTAAATTGTTTTAAATTCAAAGTACAACATATTAGAGGCACCCAAAACGTAGTTGCCGATACACTGTCACGTATGTTCCAGCCTAGTAGTAATACTTACGAAAACAAGAGTAGAGAAACGCCGATTATTAATACGTTAATTACCGAATTTCCTCTTGCATTTACGGATTTAGCCCAGTATCAACAACAAGACCCACGTTTGAGTCCAATTATTGAACAACTTGAAAAAGGAAATAAGTCAGAGAAATAAATATTAAGTAGGAGAGTATTATGTTGTAGAATAGCGAACGGAAAATATCTACGAATAATCGCCCCTGATATTATTAAACCTATGCTGATGGAATATTATCACTCTTCCACCATTGGTGCACATATGGGAATAAATAAAACCATACACCGAATTCGTAAAGAATATCACTGGGAAAATATGAACAGTGAGATCGCCAATTTTGTAAAAAAGTGTAAGTTGTGTGCACTCAGCAAACCAGCGAGAAACAGCCAAATAAGTCAATTAATCTCAGAGATTCCTGCTACCCCATTCTCCAAAATTTATTTAGACTTTTCAGGACCCTACCCGCGTTCTAAATCAGGAAATACAATGTTACTAATTTGTGTAGACTCTTTTAGCAAATTCGTCTGGATGTACCCCATGCGGCGAGCCTTAGCTACTACCACAGTAAGTATTTTACAGCATAGATTATTTAAAGAATTCGGTATTCCTGTCCATCTAGTGTCAGATAACGGACCACAGTTTAAGTCCAAGGAATTCAGGAACATGTGTTTCAAACTAGGTATAAACCATATTACCACCACAGAGTATCGTCCGCAAGGTAATATAGCTGAGAGGTATTTGCGAAACCTAAAATCTGCTTTAATAGCCTACCATGCTAACGACCATACTTCTTGGGACCAGAACCTATCCTGGATCCAGTTCGCCTTTAATTCTGCATATCATGAAGGACATAAGTCTACCCCATTCGAATTATTGTTCAAGTATAAACCTAACCACCCATTATCCACAAAGTGGAAAATACATGAATTGTTACCCCTTGAAATTAGGGATAAAAATATTAGAAAGATATGGAATGAAGCGCGCGCTAATTTACGAACAAACTTAGCGAAATCAAGGAAATATCACGAGCGAAATAATAATAATGAAGTAAAGTACCAAATCGGTAACTTAGTTATGTGTAAAACACATCCTACGAGTAGTGCAATCGATAAGACCACTTCCAAGCTATCATACCGATGGTGCGGTCCTTATCAAATTCACAAATATTTAACTCCAGTAACCGTAGCACTGTATGAACCCTCTACTCAAAAATATGTACGAAGGACACATATTTCGCAGATAAAACATTATCACGAAGAAGGAAATGGTAGAGTGCATGTTAAATAAATGTAAAAAAAAAAAGAGAAAGGAATATGTTTTGTACTCAACTGCAAAGAAGTACTTGAGTAACATTTAGCTAGCTAATCGTATAAATAGGTACGAGGCCTGATCAACCTTGAATCCTATTCTTCGAAAGTAGAGCAAAGTAAGAAGTCAGCTGACAGCAAATATGAGGAATAATTAAGTAACAAATTACTTAATGAGTAATTCTATAACTAGAATAACTCCCAACTAAAGAAAAACCCGGTAGTAGTCATAAGTAGTAGTGTTAAGAAAATTTAGAATGTTAACAATATGTTTTATAATGTGTGAATTTTATGTAGTATTAGAATTATTCTGTAAAGTATGATATGTAGATAGTAAGAATAAGCAAGTCGAGACTGACTTGTGCAACTCGTAATTACATACAGAGAAAAACGGGTGAGAGAAATTACACACGGAAATCCCCAAACATACTCCCGGTACATTCCTAAACAAATAAACCGGAGTCTGTGGCTTAAGTGGCGGAGTATGTGACGATTTCATTAATAAAAAATATGTTAGTTAATTAAGTTGATAATGTATAAGCTGAGAAATTTTAAATTCTTAATAAAATCTCACACTTTTAAATTAAATCTTATTGCAATCATTAAATAATAATAATATTTAATATAAAGTCTAATAATAAAATAAAAGGGAATGGAATTGTACAGAAAGGGTAAAGCTTATTATTTAATCCTGCATAAACAGGAACTGACCAGAATTAACTTGTTTTCTGACCCCTAAATAAACTAAGTATTATTGTAAATTTGTTATTATTTAAATAATTAAATAAGACCCCTGTTACGTACTTTGATAACTTCTGTAACTAAGAATATCTCTAGTTAATAATTTAATCAAACTTTAGTCCTTTAATTAAATTAGAAACACGGAACTACTTTTATGTTGCCTAGTAATTGTCTTGAGATTACTACTCTCCCCCTTAACTATTTCTGCCACTTGCAATGGAGCGCTCACGCCGTAAGCAGCGTAAAGCGTTGTTTCGCTACGTATATATATAAAATGTGAAAGGCTTGATTCAATGACTATTTAAATAAGTAAATTTGTGTGGTGATGACATCTCTCTCTATTATAAAATAACAAACTATGTAATTTATACAGTATTATAAACAAGAAGGTGATAGTCAACTAATCTATAATCATGTGAAGTGTATAACAGTGAAACGAACTTTCTATTAATGTATTCTAACTACAAGAATTACTAAGAGTTACTACAGTCGCCTGAGATGAGTGTACCACACCCGGAATGATTTGACTTACTCCAAGAACTTCACCGTCACAGTATGATAAGGTAACGACAGACCTTCAAGAAACACCCGGAGGACCGAAGAACCAATTCTGCAGCAACTTCAGGAAACACACAGGTGACATGGAGGCTTGTCTTCCATGGTTAAGAGTTACAAAAATTATAGTCCACAAAAGACAATTTAACTTATCATATTAAAGACTTTAAAACTTCTGTTTTAAATTTAATAACATTAAAGACTTTAAAGGACAGACATTATATGTAACATGTAGTCTAAAATCTAATAACACTGGTTATAGCAAAAGAGTAAAAGTTTAAACTAAAAGTTTTGTTGTTTTAAAAGATGAATGAAAACCATTCTTCAAATGGTTAAATTTTCAGTATTGTATATGGCAAGGTGACCATTAGTCGTTTAATATATTCAATCCCGGATCCGTGGAATAAATAAAATAGATGTACATCATATTTTGAGGGCCCTTTGTAAAGGAGTAATATCTATATATAATCATATAGTAAACTATATTGTTTGAGAACTTTCAATAGAGAACTTAATCACATAACAAATGTAATAAAGAGATGTCATCTGAGTACCGAGTAAACTGAGTGCATAAATCAACAGTCTCCCCTTCCTAATATCCTGCTATAAGAATTGTTTTATTTGTTGTGATTATTTTCAGCTCGTCACAACTAAGGCAGCCTGTATAATTGGCAGATCCAATTATTGCGGGTTCCCTAAGTTATAACACAAGAGAAGAGGTTATAGTATCCCGTATGAATGTTACGAGGATGCCCAAAACTATATTAAGTGGAACGATACTGGGCAAAAGAAGAAGAGGCAGGCCTCGAAGAAGATGGCAGCAGGATGTGGAAGAAGATCTGAGAAAGATGGGCATTAGGAACTGGAGACTGAAGGCAATGGACAGAGATGAGTGGAGACGGGTCGTAGCGGAAGCCAAGGCTCACCATGGGCTGTAGTGCTGGAGAGTAGTAGTAGTAGTAGTAGTTGTTGTATTAATAGGTTTATTTTTGTTGACATAACCTATTCTCCAATCACAGTTTGCCTGTAGGTTATATATTTTCCGCGTCTTTTCTGTGAATTATGCTAATTTATTTATTTATTAAGAAGATTGCAGAAGTGTAATGTACAATACACCCGAAATGATGCCTATGTTTAATTTTATAGTTACTTTTTGCCTTAATTATTTACTGTCGTTCGATGTCGATATATATATTTTTATTTTCACTGTTCACTGTTCTATGACACTGTATAATACACAATATGAATGAGTTGTGGTATGAGCCGGTATATGCTGATCTATCAGTCAAAACACTTAAGATACAAACACCAAGTAGGAATACAGTCATAAGGAAATAGTTTCAGCAGGAATCATATGTCAAAAAAGTAAAGAGGAAACCACTGCAGTGGGCTGGCCATTTAACAATTATTTTATGGGCAATGAGAGGATGACTAAGACCAAGATTATGTTGGTGGAGTATACTGAAGAACTGTCTACCAGAAGAAGAACTGTCTTAAATGAAGTGAAACACCTGACCCAGATAAAACAAAGTTTAGAAAGTGATATTAGGACCTAGTCTCTTGACTGGGAAAGGAACGGTGAAGCAAAATAAGAGAGGTTGTAACATAAATAAATAAATAAAAAAAATAATCCAGACAGTAGATATAATTACTCATATTTTTTACATATTTGTTTCAATGTGAACAGTTCAAAAATGTAAATGTTCAATATTTTTGCTTTTAGTTGTATTTTTTGTAGGTAGTCGGTTTGTAGTTGTGTAAATATAGTAGTGTTATATTTTCATATGCTAAATATCAAGAAACCTCAGAGTTCATTTTTAAAGCTCCAGAGTGTTTCATTTGAAACATACCAAAATTGGTATACAAAGTTGGATCTTTTAATCAAGTTGTTTTTGAAAAAATGTGTATTACTTCCTATCAGATTTAAAAAAAAAAAAAAAAATAGAACAGACATTTCAACATGTTTTAAAATAAGTGGTTGTAACGGTACAGAATTGGGAGTCTGAGAATGAATAAAATAAATTGTCAATTCATACAAGAAACAACCTTTTAGGAACCCCTGCCTGCACAATGTTGTTGCAGACTGTTTATGTCTGAAGCCTGCAGCCTGCCCAGCTAGACGTATTACGTAACCGCTGGCAAGCAGTCTCTTGGTGAATCACAGAAAACACTTTGTCACCCCTGACCCCAGTTTGCATCAGACAGTAGCAGAGAACAGTTGTTTACAGGTTAACAAAAACGGTGGCCTCGGGCGTGTAAGATGGGCTGAAAACATCATCGGCCTATCCAGTACAATAACTATTAAAGAGTGTGAACCATGTAGCGGTCAACTAATCAAAAAACTATCAGTGCTAGAGCAAGTTACGTCGGCCGACACAATTATTAAAAGTGAAATGTGAAAAAACGTGGTTTTAGTAACCAGAAGAAACTTAGCTCCAGTCTAATGACAAAATCACTTTAACGAGTTTCAATTGACTTTCGAAGTGCGGGGTAAAACAAGTGCATCATCAGTTGGATCAGATCAACAACCAGGATGAGTACCCTATAATCAATTTTAATTTGGAATTTTTAACTACATTACCATGTATATTTGCAGATGTTTCACTAAATCATGAGATCGCAAAGTGGGGTTTAAATAGAATGCCCATGTAAAAGAACGAATGTGTGTGAGTGTGGGGACAAATTACGTACTGGTTCAGTAAACATACAAATCGTTTGTTATAGTTAAGTAAGATTTATTCATTTTGTTTATTCATTTGTTTGATTTTATATGTTACTAATTCAACAAATATTTTAATATACCAGAAAAGAAATAAGAAATTTAATTGTCATTAAAGTGAGTCAAAGTAATTAATTTGTATATGAAACCAGAAGTAATTTGTTTTAGACAGCATAAACTGTGTTATTATATTCTCACCACTCAACTCAAATAATCCTTCTGCAACTTTTTCGTCTGTAGAACCCTGGAGGAGAACCTGAAGGTAAGATAAAAACGAAGTTTGCATAAATTTAAAATATTTTATTAATTGAAATAAATTGAATAGTTTCAGTGACGCCCGAATTAAGGAACTCGATATTATATATATATAAATATCACTATTACATTAACGACTCGGAACACTAGGTTTTTTATAAGTAAAAGCATAAAGTTTTACCTTACAGCCTGAACCGGTTTTCTACTTTAAAAGGCTTCTTCAGAGGCTGCCGCTGGTAGCGCTGTCCGTCTTGTTGTGGGTGAACGAATTGAATTTCGAAAGATCGATGCTGTGTGTGTGGGGTGAGATATGTTCGAATAATGTGTGCGATTTGAATAGTGTCTGTTCGTTTAGGATGTCGTTTTTATTTGTTTTTGTGTGTTTGTATATTTCCAATTGTTCTAGAGTGTCTAGTTTTCGGCATTTTGTGTGTACGTGTAGAATGTTCATGTTATTGTCGATGTTTTTATATGTGTGGTTTGCTTCAATGAGGTGGTTTGCAAAGGTGGATTCTGTAGTGGAGTGGAGTGCCTTTGTGTGTTCAATGTATCTCTGTTTCAAGCTACGTCCTGTCTGGCCTATGTAGAATTTACTGCAATTTGAGCAATTTAGCTTGTAAACACCGGGTAGATCGAATTTGTTTTGTGCTTTGTGTGTGTGTTCTATTTTGTTAGTAGTTTTGTAAGCGATTCTGTATCCTGCTTTTTTGAATTTGTGGGCTATTTTTTCAGTTTGTTTGTTGATGTATGTTAGTGTTATGAATTTGTTGTTTTCTGTCTTTGTCTGTTGTTTGTTTTGTGTTTTGTGTAGGAGTTTACTGACTATTGTTCTGTCTTATCCGTTAGATTCTGCTAGATATTTTATTGTGTTTAGTTAGTCTTTTTCATCTAAGGAGATGTTAAGTCTATGTATCATGGTTCTGAAGGCAGCTAGTTTGTGTTGTATTGGGTGATTGGAGGTGTTGTGTATTAGTGTGTCAGTTGTAGTTGGTTTTCTGTATATACTGAATTTGTGCCTGTGTTCTAGTTTTGTGATGGAGAGGTCTAAGAAGTTTATGGTATTGTTGTGTTCGTATTCGGCAGTAAAGGTTATGTTTGTATGTATTTTGTTTATGTGCGTTAGTAACTGTTCACATTGTCTTTTGTTTCCCCTGTCATTTGTGTCCCCTGTTTTGTATTAGAATGTCATCAACGTATCTGTGCCAATATAGTATTTTATGTGAGTGTCTGTCATTGTTTGTGAGTATTTTTGTTTTTTCTAAGTGTTGGAGGAAGACTTCTGCTAGAATGCTGGATATGGGGGAGCCCATGGGTAAGCCATCGTTCTGTGTGTAGTATTTATTGTTATAAGTAAAGTAGTTTTGTTTTGTGATAATGTTCAGAGTTTCTGTTATTTCGTTGATAAGTTCGTCTGGTGTGTTGTTCTGTTTGAGTTTGTTTTGTAGGATGGTGATTGTTTCAGAGATGGGGATGTTTGTGTACAGGTTTTTAATGTCAAAGGAGGCTAATGTGGCATTATGGGGGATGTGTATGTCTTTTATTTTTGTTACTAGGTCTGTGTTGTTTTTTACTGCAATGTTGTTGTCTAGTTGTGTGTGTTGTCTGATAATTTTGTCTAGATATTTTGCGAGTTTGTGTGCAGGGGCATTACGGTAGTTGATAATGGGGCAGATCGGAATATCTTCTTTATGGATTTTGGGAAGCGCTTGGAGGGTAGGGGCTGATGGTCGGATTTGTTTCATGTAGGGCTTTTGTTTGTGTGTCATTATGTGTTTGGCTTTGTTGACTAGTTGTTTTACTGTGTTTTGGTATCTGTCGGTGGGGTCGTGTTTTAGTTCTGTGATGTTGTTCTGCTCCATGAAGTTTTGTACTTTTTTGTGTAGGTTGTCTGTGGGGATGATTACAGTCGTGTCTGACAACATTGTTTTTCTGCATCCATCGTAATGGCAATGTGATGGCACAAACCAATTAATGTAGCAGGACGCTGACTTGGCAGCTTCAAACTCTAGGGCGTGAAAAAGAGCTTCTGAGCTATTTCGGTGTCTTGCCATTCGTAACACTTGCTGAAGTTCACAATCTCCGATGCCATCAATAAATGTCTGCACCGCAAACCTTTTTCAAATGTCTTCTGGTGCTTCAGGGTAGGCCAATCTGATCAATCTGTTGATACTTGCTTCAAACTCTTGAAGACTCTCCCCGGAACGTTGTCGTCTTGTTCTCAACTTAGCGTAGTACACCTCTCGCAAATGTTTATCACTTTACCGTAATTTCAGAGCTTTTATCAACACGGCATAGATGTTCTGGCTGTCAGGTGGCACTTTCTGTAATAGTTCTGCCGCGGGTCCTTTCAATGCGAGAACGAGTGAGACTGCCTTGTCTTTCTCTGTCCAATTATTTGCGCATGCAGCAGCTTCAAATTGGCGGAGGTACGTTGCCCAGTGACTGCTTCTGTCAAAGGTTGGTGCTTTGACATGAACTGTACCTACTGCAGGCAAAGTGACTTTCTCTATTAACTTACTTTCTGCGTCTTTTTCTGTCTTTATCATTGGTACAGTCTGTTCACAAAGTTGTTTTGGTTGCAACTTCAGGCACTGCTTGACTTCATTTTTAATCTGCTCTTTTATGTTTGTAATCGAGTCTTCTATTTTTGTTGACATAGCTTTTTCCACACTCGTGACTGATTTTTTCTACTTCAGCTATTTTATTAGACATCGATTCTTCAACACTCGAGACAGATTTTTCTACTTCAGCTATTTTTAATCTCATTAATTCTTGTACCTCTGATATCTTAGTAACTTGTTTATTAAGCTCACCTCGTAGGAGACCCAATTCTGCGGTACTGTGTTCTTGGATCTGTTTCTGCTCCTGTATTAATGCTTTGATGTCTTCTGTTTCATGCTTCCGTTCCTCTGCCTCCTGTCGTCATCGTTCCTCTGTCTCTAGCAGGAGGGTTTTCTGTCTCGCTTCCGCTTTCTCGTCTTGTCGTTTTTCTGCTTCTTCCGCCTCCTGTCTGCGATTCTCATCCTGTCGTTTTTTTTCTGCTTCTTCCCTTTCTTGTCTTCGTTCTTTTTCTTTTTTTGTCGTCTTTCTGCTTCTTCCTGTGTCTGCCGTAGCAGTGTTTCTAAAGCTTCCATAATCTGACTGGGATCCATGTTTACCGATTAATTACAAATCACACTCGTCTTGTACAAAGTGTCCACTGTTTCCACTGTTAACCTCTTTATCCCAGTTCTGACACCACTGTTACGACGGTCTACTCGATCGTCGTAGGTACAGTGGAAACAAAATAAGTACAAGACACCAATTAAGTCACTAATCACACCTTTAATTTTGACAGTTAAACAGTTTGTAATTAACAACACTGTATTTTACAACAAATCAAATGAAAATTGTTCACACGCAATAAAATGTCCACTAAAATTAAACATAATTGTATTACAATTATACCGTCCGATTATAAAACGCCACTCTTTAACTAATAACCACTTGAACGCACACAGTAATATCGCTACTATAACTCTCGAAATATCGCTGCTATACTGACTTTAAGGCCGCTTCCACCCACGCCATGTATTTATACCCACGCTCACAGACGAGGACCTTCCTAATTGCGTCTTAGCTGTCGTGTGAACTATGTAATTAACTGTGGCCTTGACACAGTCCGCGCGGCTGGCGCCTTCGAGAAACCTCTCGAAAATGCGTCGACAAGCACGTACGCCACACGCGTTACATCGAGATTCTTCTGGCACATTCGACAAACACGTACATTGTTCTGTGATGCCGTAACAGTATTTTACTCTTGTTAAAACATAAAATGTTGCTGGTAAACTACCTCTCCGCCTAAACAGATCTTCACCAAAATCAATAGGCCTTGAGTTCTCTACAGCTCGTGCACATACGCAAAAAATTATTTTATTCTGTTTGAATTTGTGGCAGTTATCGTTCGCCATAGAAAAAATTTACATAAGACACACAGACATTTTTTGGAAAATGACTTTTCTTCATGTTTTGAGGGTAGTACAATCAGAATCAGCCCTTATCTCGAACACGATTTTTTCGCGATCACCATACGTCCATTTCCTGTCGGAACATGGAAGTAACAACAGTTTACAAAAGTGTGTGCTAGATTGTTATTTTAATTATTTAAAATTGTATTATTATTTTTAAGGAGATATTTAGCCACAATGTACCGTTTCCAGAAAACATCATGCAAGTGTAGTCTTTTATAGTTCCCAGAAACCTTTTTTGCGTTTTTTAAATTCAGTTTTTTTTAATAGTTTGATATACAAAGCCAAAAGTCATTTTACAATGTTTACAATTTGTATACTGCACAATACTTAACAATTTATATGAATTTTTCAGACATGATTTTGTACTGCAATTTGTGGATGAAAGCTAAATTTGGAAGTTTTCCAAAACCTTCAAGTTTTTTAAAAGCTTTATAAGTGAGTTATGTTCACGAAAAAAAGGTTCTTATCTTCTTTTCTTGAAGGTTAAGGGATATTCTGTCAAATGTGTGACCGTAGTACTCAGCGTCCTTTCGGAGTGCGTTGATCAGCAAATAAAGTGAAAGAGAATTAATGCAAAATGGTAAAAGGTACATCAATAAGCAAGAATTTTACGATATCACAACATGGAAAGAATTTTTTGTAAATTAAATTGTTTTATGGCAGAAGCAGACTAGAAATTAGTATATAAGTTAGGATTCTTCAAATTTCCAATTTTCAAATCGATTGGTAGTACAGGGTGGGGCGTGGGAACTTCCTTTTTTGACAATGGCGCGGTGAAGTTATGTGGGAGTCACAGAGTGGTGGGGAGGTCTCAATTGAAGAGGCAGGGTGGGAGGTTTGTGTCCCCACCCGTTTCAGTCGCAACAATGCTTTGGTCGAGGCAGCATCGCGCTTTTGCCGTAGAGGCGTATTTTTCTAACAGCCGCTCGGTCATCGCGGTGCAACGTGCCTTTCGTCGTCACTTCGAAATTCCCCCACGAGGCCATGTTCCTGATCGGAAATCGATTTTATTGTGAGTGGACGCCTTCAGGGAAACGGGGAATGTGTCCAAAAGAAAGAGAGGAATGTTGTATGTATTTTATAGGAATGTTGCTGAAAAGAAAAAATTCTAAAAATCGCTGGTGCCATTGAAAAATATTGATGTGTGAAGCTACAATATCAGAGGCATCAAAATTAGACTAATATTTGTGTGTGTGTGTAGGCGTGTGGTCATAATATGCATAATAACTACAAATAAAGCAGCAAATGAATCATAATAATAATAATAGTAACAAATAATAATGATGCGTTTAATGTTAATACTAATAATTCTAATAAAATAATTTATATACGTAACTAAATTATACAATTATAATGTAACATGATATAATAATTATAATTAGTTACATTTAATTATAATTAATATAATTTTTAACGTCAATAAAAATATAAAATATCTGGGAATTAGGCTAGTATGACAGAGCAGATATTAGAATCGATAAGTAACAATTGCAAGGAGAAGATTAACGAAATGAATAAAAGGTTAGACAGTAAAATAAATCAGATAATGAATAAAATGGTAAGTGACAGTGATAATATGACAACAAATAGTGAAGAAATAATTAATAACAAGGTAAGTGGTAATTACGATAGTGAGTCTAATGTTGAAGTAAAAAGTGAGAATTATAATGATATAATTAAAAACGTGGTATTAGAGAGTAAAGTGGTTAATATTGAGAGTGATAATGAAGATTTTGGTGGAGTAGAATTTAGTAACGAAGTGTTAGCAAGTGTTAATGAAAGTGAGAGAGAGTGTGATGAAAGGTTAGGTGGGCAAAGGGCAGATTTTCCCCAAGTATATTGTGAAATGGAATTTTCACAAGTGTTTTATGAGGACAGAGTTTCCTCCAGAGGTTGTGTGGGAGACATGGTGTCTCAAAATGGTCCCCTAGTTTTTTGTGGTTTACCTGGTAAAGCCAGGAGGTGTAATAAGGATTTTGTTGTGCCCTTTGCATGTAGTGAAGTAGTTCAGGGGGGTTGTGACAGGTGTTATGATGATGAAAGTGATTATGAGAGAGAGAGAATGATAGAGATATTTACGTTAAGTAGAAGTTATAAAGAGTTGATAGAGAAGTTAGAATTGAAGTAAATAGACGATATTGTCGACTTACCTTGTGAAATAAAGATTGAAGATTATTTTGATGATACCGTTGTAGATGATAGACACTTACCTTATGATGTGATGGATATAGTAGAAGAATATGATAAAATAACTTACCTTATGTTAACCAAAAATACTGATGGAGACAGGACCAAAAATACCAAAGTAAACGGGTTTTATGAGTTAATAGGGGAGAATAATCTGGTGCATTATTCTTGTGATAGAGTAGATAAATTAATATTCAAGGGTTATTATATAAATCATAATGATGTTAGGAGTGTAATTAAAGATGATAATTGTTATGTAAAAGTCAGGCTAATATACGATGATGGGGGTTAGAAATAAACAGTGAATGAGCATTTTATTATTTTAGTTTATGGTGATGACTTTGCTAACTTAGGAAATGAGGTGTGGTAAACAGAAAAATAATGACAAAAATTGTAAATAAATTTATACTGAAATTAATTGTGTGTGTTGTAAATGTATTTTATGTAAACAATGTGTGTATGTAGTAGAAATTGATTTAATAATAATGATAATATTTTAGCAGACTAAATAAATAATGAGAGTGTAACAGGCCAAATTTTGGGTATTTTTATTTATTTACATTCTCGGGGATTTCTAAAAAATATGTGTAAATTTTATTTCAACGGTGACCAGACCAGGTGTTGAGTTGTAAGAGCAGTTTGAACAAAGACGACGTAATATCCACGTTGTGCAATCGGTAGAGGAATGTACCAAGCCTCAGTTCCAAGAACTTTGTTTGAGTGTGACAGCGCGCCCATACGCATTACTCAACAAGGCGCGCGGACTGATGCGGTAGTGAACCGCCAAGATGGTGAAGAGCACATTTTCTGTTTCGTCTCCTTGACTGAGGCGACGGATATAAAACTTAAGGTCCGCCCATCTCGTGACGTTAGCCAGTGCCTAACCAATATCCGGACACAACTAACGCAACACCGACAGCATGAATTAAATGGGACGAAAAGACGACGAACAACTACAAGGCTTTGACTTCCAGCTAAAACGACGAAATTGAGTTGGCCGCGAAAGAGAGATGCATCGTCCCAGTTCGTCACTGATTGTGTCTGCGCAGACACAGAGCCAAGTGGGCTCTGCAAAATTTTATAAGTTTTAATCTCAAGAGTAAATTCAAATTAACTAACATGTGTCCGTGGTAGTAGTGAACATGTGAGAACAACCAAATCAGTTTTATTCTATGGCGACACAAATATTTAACAAAATGAACCGAGCTCGAGTGGTCACCGCGTGCCGGCAGGGGGTGTATTTTAAAATGTTAAGGGCATTGTAATTTTTCTGTGTGTCTGTGAGAGTGTGTAAAATTGCAGGCTGGGCTGTGTCTGTGTTTATATTGATGTATGACAATTAAGGTAAGAGAATAGAATAAGTTAGCATGTAACAGATGACCGAGAGAAGAAATTGAAAAAAAAAAAAATTTAATTTAATCTGTACCAACATGAACAACAATTTTGGATACAATTTTAAATGATTCTAAAGAATTAAATTATCAATTCTCTTCATGCAAAAAATGAGTCGAGTCACTTATTTCACTAACCTATGAAACACGTTTGCGTCTGACATTCGTGTGAATCGGATTTCTGGACCCAGATATAAGAAACTTTGCAGGTAGGTGGAAGTAAAATTTGTATTTTATATATTTAAAAGTGTTAATAATATAACAATGGCGCCTCGACAGGAACGAATTTAATAAATTAAATTCCACACCTACAAAGATGCAAACGTGTGTTGTAGGGTTAGCGTAATAAAATAAAAGTGCGTCATTTACGCAGAATTGGTTATACTGTATATTATGTATTGATTATACTATATTTACGCACAAATATCAATTATAAAAATAAGAAATGGCAGATAATAACGAAGTCAGCTTAACTGACATCGAAAACGAAAGCCAAATCAAAAATAACAAAACTGATGATAATAATATGATGAAATATTTATGTAGTTTGTTGTGTAGCATGAAAGAGAGTTCAGAAAAGCAACAGGCAATGTTAGAGTTAAAATTTAACGAAATAAAGAGTGATTCTGACGCTAAATTTAATATCCAGAATAACAAATTTGACGAATTAAAAAGTGAGATTCAAGAAATGAATAAATGTTTTGAAAATAATAATGAAATAATAAGAACTAGTTTGAATAAATTAGAACAGAATATTGAGCGAATGGGAGTACATGTGATGAATACAAATAAGAATAATACGAAAGAAAATTATAATGACATGTGTAAAAATGCGGTACTAGATAAAGAGTTAACAAATGATAATGATGATGTTGAAAATAATGAGAATAATATTGAGAATAGTAATGTATTTGACAAAATCGTAGTATCAGAGAGTGAGATGTTGAAAATAAACAATGAGAGTACTGAATGTAATAATGAAATGTTAATGTGTGTTTATGAGGTAGAGAGAAAGTGGAAAGATAGTATAGTGGTAGAATGGGGGCAGAGGGTAAATTTTCCCCTTATTATTTACGATGATGATTTAATGTATTCACAAGTGTTGTTTTTGAAGGGCAAGAGTCCCGTGTTAGTAGAAGATTTGAGTTGTTTATTTTTGTTGTATAATTTTGTACCCTCTGTCTGGAGTAATATTGAGAGTGTGATATGGTATTATGATGAGAGAGATTTAATTAGAGAATTGTATGTTGAGAGAGAAACAGAATTGTATGAATTGAATAGAGAGTATGATGAGTGGTAAGTAAGGTTGGAAGTGTGTCTGAACAATAATGATTTGATTTATAATAAAAAAGTAACTAACCCGATAATGAATATATTTACTGATGGAGCCTTAACAGAAATACTTAACGTAGACTTGGTGAATGATTATTATGATATAACGGATAAATTGAAATTGTTTGGTTATGACACACAAGACAACAATAGGTGTGTCAATAAAATTGAGAAGTGCTATATAAAACAAAGATTAATCTTTGACGATGGAGGGTAGACTATAAAACAATAAAGGACAATTATAAATATTTTTGTTTTGTGGTTTTGACCTGGCAGACTTGGACAATGAAGTGTGAAAAAATGGAACAGTTAATGACAAAAGTCTGTAAATAAATGCTTAGTAAATTTATCTGTGTGTATTGTAGGATGTTAAGTAAACAATGTATGTAGGTAATTGTAATAATAATATTAATATTTTGGCAATTTAAATAAATAATCAAATTAATTTTGGAGACAGTAATTGGCTAATTGTAATTGTTGTGATAGCAATGTAACTTATATTTTCGATAATTAATTTAATTAAAATAATTTGAGATGTTTTAAATATTTTGATTGATTTAAATGTTGTATAATTAAATTTTCTAATGAATTTAAATTATTTTACGAGGTGTGAATTTGGTAATTATGTTAAATTGTTAGATTTGAAATAACCTGTTGTTAAATGTTTCAGAGGTTACGTGAAAGTGTTGGGGTGTATGGTGAATATATTTTGTGTATGTCAGTTTAAATGGACTGTAAGTATAAACATTTTATAGTATGAATCAAGTATAATAAAAATGTTTACAGGTGTAACTCAGATGAAAAGATTTTAATTCAATAATGAGATGATTTGAAATAATTGTGTTAAATACAAATGATAATTAAAAAATTTAATAATAACTGAAAGGTAATATAATAATTATTAAGAATAAATTTGAAAATTTTAAGGTGATGAATGAGTTAAATGATTAATGATTGATGAAAATGTTATATTAGAATGTATATAAAAAATTGTATTATTTAGTTATTAAGGTGCTATCGCTGGGGTAGCCTGTGCCCCAGTAGATAGTGAAAAGGGGTTGGGGGTAACAGAGAGTGTTACCTCCATCGGAGGCCAACATGGCGAAAATGTGCGGTACACCTTTTTGTACAAATTTAATTTGTACCCTGATAGACGCTCGTGCCGCACATCACAATGACGAACAGAACAGGCATTGAAATGAAAGTTTGATTTCCCCGACTTTTCGGGCAATTACTGCCTTACCAGCACTAATCGTGGCTTTGGCTAGCGGTCAGCTATGGCCATATCAAGTCCCTTGACCATAGCTGACTTGAAATTGGTAGATAATAGAAATTAAATGGGGGGTGACATTAGGGGAAATCCAGGAACTATGGAACAGCGGCTGCCACTCTGTCCGCGTGGGGACAGCATAGCCAGGTGGTAGACCCGTTTTAAGGGCGTTTCAATATATACCAAGGATATGTTGATATCCACAAACGTTAAAATGTAAAGGCCGAAGCAAAGACACGGAGATGTCAAATTCCTCCAACTATGCAGTCTTTGTGAAAGCAAATAGGCGCTACAGTCTAACATAAACTACAATAGTGTGTGTGGGTCAGGGGGTTGCTCAGATGAGCAACGTACTAAAATTTTGTAAATTAAAAAATGATAAATCAATTCTGCTTAAATAAAACGCTTGTGTTCTGTTTCGATAAATAGGTATTCATGCATTCCGTATACTGTGTTCATTCTATATTTTATTGTGTTCAATGTATTATTTTATTGTGTTAGATATAAGAATTGATAAAAATATGTGGTTTATGTAATTTGTGTATTTTTGAAACTAAGCAAATAACTAAACCGACTGGCAGGCGGTTTACATAGCACCAGAGTCAGTAGGAGGGGAAACAATGATGATAGATTGTAACTTTAATAATATATAGCTACAGATAGTTATGTCCTATAAAAAAAATATACGATATACGATATAGGTTAAACGTATAGTCACTGTTTTCAAAAGTCGGGCGCCATCTTGATTACATATGTTGTCATTGCTAAATACTATAGGGCAGGAATTCGTTACGCGAACTTTTGAGAAATGGAAGTTATTTGAAATAATAAAATACCTGTTTAAAATTGTTACCAATGATATACCCTGTTTATTTTTATAGACTTACATCTTACATAATGCTTTTGTAAACATTAAGCGAACTTTTAAACCCTCCAAAATCATGATACATGTAATATAAAATGTGTTATTATGTAATATTATGTAAATATAGATATACATATCTTTATATATTGTTGCGCACAACCCAGCACTTAGAAATTACCCACTCGCCCTCTCACTCTCTCTCTCTCTCTCTCATCCTGGTACAATTTTTTATTATTTTTATGAGCTCATTTTGAAAATTAAAATTTTAAATACTTGAATTTACTTTCTGTTATTTGTTATTTTGGTCATTTCAGATTAAGTTTGATGTGGAAATAAAAATATATATATATATGTTGCTGGAACGTTCTCACCAAATTTGTTGGATGTCTGTCTGTATTACGAACTTCGCGCACCGCGAGTTCGGCGATTTTTACCGGTCACATCTCTGAAGCTCTAGATTCACTGTAGTTATTTATATAGTTTATTAACCACTTCTAGTGGTTTAAAAGTTAAAATTCACTTATTAGTGAACGAGTTGCCGGCCGGCTGCGATCACTGTTGCTGATGAAATGACACCGAGTCTTTGTTACATATTTCCGAGGTGGGGTGAATCTACGTCACTGCCTCATTGTTCAGTTGTTGACAGCATCATGTTGTTGACAAAAACAAATTCTTGGCCGCTGACATCATCAAGGATCGTCTCTTTTATCGCAACAAATGACATACTGTTTTTTGTGATGCTTCACGTTTTTTTGCTACGAATCGGTCAAAATCCTGGCAAATATTATACAGTCCACTCACGATATATTCATACAGGTTATTTAATGTTTGTTTAATTTTGACCAAACTGAGGAATACAATATTTATGGTTTTATATACCATATTTAGGGTAATTACAAATTGTACCATAATTGTACCATTACAAGATGTAAGGATTGCTAAAAAAAAAAAATGTATTGCATGTAATGTGTATAATTTTGAAATGTGTTTTCAATTTGTTAGGAAGATCAGCTGATCAGTAGTAAAATGTCACTGTTAAATTGTTTATAAATGTTCAAGGTAATTAATGTTAAATGTAATGTTTCAATGTATTACAGATGCTATTTAAAATAATGAGAAAAGTAATTTGATAAAGTGAGAAATAAAGTAATAATTTGTGAAAGCTAATAAAAGATAGTTTGTGGGTGATGAATATTTTATTGGGACATGTAGATCAGTCCAAGTTAAAGTTAAAGTGGTACTAGAGATGAAAATATTGTTTTGAATTAATGTAATGTTGTTAAGAGGTAATGTAATAGAATTTGAGAAGTATCGATGTTGACACAGTAGTTATGGGGAATATATGTAGAGTATTGAGTGATATATTGATGTTTATAATTGATGATGTTATTTTGTTGTAGTTGAAGTGAGGTAATAAGAGTGAGATTTGGGGATGGCAATTTTGTAAGAGGGGACAGTGTAATGTGGGAGTCCGCAACAAAAGGGTTGGGATGGGATGGGACCGTTTGGCGCCGGAAAGGGTTACCTTAGGTAGAATCCAGGAACCAACATAATGGGATGAGCTTTTGGGGGGGGGGAACACACTTATCCTGAGTACAAAGGGTTAGAGAGCATTTTTTTTATATATTGAGAGAATGCGGTGATTTGAGTTTAATGGTAAGTTGGGTTTAGAGATTGTTTGATAGATATTTTGATAGAGATGGGTGTCATATTAGTTCAAGTTGTTAAGACTATTAGAGTCAAAGGGAGATAGAGATTATATATGCATACATGCCAAGTGGCATATCAAGCGAAAATAAGTATTTAAATCACCCAAAGTATTGGATATGCAATTATTAAAGAAAGAGATTTATAACAAGAATATAAAATTTTTAATTAAAACCAGTGACAAATTTTGATAGAATTTGGAAATATAAAGTTAGAAAGTGTTTATTTGAATAATTTAAATATCAATTTGATTGTAATTTATAACAATATTTTGTTCTTTTAAATGTTTTATTTTATTGTGTTTTGTGGTTAAAGATAGAATTTTACAGAGGAATAATGTATTTTTAGATATAACTTGTGTGTAACGTATGTAGGTCAAGGTTCTTGACTTGACCCAGTTTTGATCAGCTGATAGGTGAGATCATATACTAGGCATGTTTAGCAAGGAAGTTAATCCAACCTTTGTTTTTAATTAATTTGAACAAACTTTAAATAATTTCAATATGGAAAGAAAATATTTTAATAAATTTAAATTTTAAATTTAAAATTTTATGAAAAAAAAAAATTTTTGATTTTGCGCCTGCCATTTAATTGATAATTTGGAACTCTGTTTTATTGTTTGTGTACTAATCATGTTTATTATTATTGAATTATTTTATTGCATTGTATTGTTAGAATATAGGTGTAATCACATGTTAGGTTAAGGATGTTCCTATTTTTAAGAAATTTTCAATTGAGTTAATTTAAAAAAAAAAAAAAAAAAAAAACTAATGAAGAGAATTATTCAGTGTAGATGCAAAGTGTTTGTGTTTTGCTTTTCAAGCAAAACTGATAATGATTTTTCGCTTAGTAAATTTTTTAAGAATATTTTCATTTTATAATATGTAGTATCAGTGTGTGTGTGTGTGAGCCCAGTATCTGCTAAAGGCAGCCCAGTTTGCAGAAAAAGGGGAAACATATCGGTTGAGGATCTGGCATGACCTAAGCCAGGGATTTAGGATTTTTGGTGTAGCATGATAGAAGGTAAGGTGCGCTGTGGTGCGTGTCTGTTCGATTTTTTGGTGATGGGATCTCGCACAGAGAAGTCCAGTGATCTCGTTCAGATGCGTCCATAGTCGCCGAGCCAGGGGGGTCGTTTACCCATGCAGTGTAAGAACAAAAGGGGGTTGTTGGCACCAGTTCCTCACCGGTCCTCTTAGGGGTTTTATCAATGAGATTTCTTCTGTTTTGACAGAAGACCTCTCATTGAGGGGGTATTGTAACGGGCCAAATTTTGGGTATTTTTATTTATTTACATTTTCGGGGATTTCTAAAAAATATGTGTAAATTTTATTTCAACAGTGACCAGACCAGGTGTTGAGTTGTAAGAGCAGTTTGAACAAAGACGACGTAATATCACGTTGTGCAATTGGTAGAGGAATGTACCAAGCCTCAGTTCCAAGAACTTTGTTTGAGTGTGACAGCGTGCCCATACGCATTACTCAACAAGGCGTGCGGACTGACGCGGTAGTGAACCGCCAAGATGGTGAAGAGCACATTTTCTGTTTCATCTCCTTGACTGAGGCGACGGATATAAAACTTAAGGTCCGCCCATCTCGTGACGTTAGCCAGTGCCTAACCAATATCCGGACACAACTAACGCAACACCGACAGCATGAATTAAATGGGACGAAAAGACGACGAACAACTACAAGGCTTTGACTTCCAGCTAAAACGATGAAATTGAGTTGGCCGCGAAAGAGAGATGCATCGTCCCAGTTCATCAC
Organism: Magicicada septendecula; assembly: GCA_034769895.1. Classification (NCBI taxonomy): domain Eukaryota; kingdom Metazoa; phylum Arthropoda; class Insecta; order Hemiptera; family Cicadidae; genus Magicicada; species Magicicada septendecula. Next base: position 141,907,635 of record CM068371.1, read on the forward strand.
TGATTGTGTCTGCGCAGACACAGAGCCAAGTGGGCTCTGCAAAATTTTATAAATTTTAATCTCAAGAGTAAATTCAAATTAACTAACATGTGTCAGTGGTAGTAGTGAACATGTGAGAGCAACCAAATCAGTTTTATTCTATGGCGACACAATTATTTAACAAAATGAACCGAGCTCGAGTGGTCACCGCGTGCCGGCAGGGGGTGTATTTTAAAATGTTAAGGGCATTGTAATTTTTCTGTGTGTCTGTGAGAGTGTGTAAAATTGCAGGCTGGGCTGTGTCTGTGTTTATATTGATGTATGACAATTAAGGTAAGAGAATAGAATAAGTTAGCATGTAACAGATGACCGAGAGAAGAAATTGAAAAAAAAGAAAAAATGTAATTTAATCTGTACCAACATGAACAACAATTTTGGATAAAATTTTAAATGATTCTAAAGAATTAAATTATTAATTCTCTTCATGCAAAAAATGAGTCGAGTCACTTATTTCACTAACCTATGAAACACGTTTGCGTCTGACGTTCATGTGAATCGGATTTCTGGACCCAGATATAAGAAACTTTGCAGGTAGGTGAAATTAATTTATGTGTTTTTATATATTTTAATAGTGTTAATAACGTAATAAATTGCGCCCGAAATAACAGGGACATAACATAACAAGAGTTTGTAATAAATGAATTGTAATTGTTTTGGAGTAAGGTAATTAAAATAACTTGTGTTTTAAATAATTGATTGATTTAAAGAATTTGAGATTAATTAATGTGGTAGAGATAAATTTTGATAATGAATTTAAATGATGCTTCTGAAATTTGAACTTTAAAATAAATAGTAAATGAATAAATGTAAAATGTGTTTAGTTGTGGAGTCATATGATTGTTATAATGTTTCAGAAGATACATGGAGTCATGTACGCTATATTTGTGGTAATGAATGTTTATAATTTTGTGTCTATGACAGGAATCATGTGTTTATTCAATTGAGTGACGTAACGTAAGTATAAAGTTTATAATGCAATTTAAATAAAGTCAAATGTTTAATGTTTGAATAATAAAAATTAAATGAGTTTCAAAGGTTTTAAATTAAATGATGAAATTAATTTGAGGCCGTTATGAATTTTCTAATGTAATATTTTATGGTTAACTTAATGTCAAATGTGGAAAAAGATGAAGTTTGGGGGATGATTATTATAATAAGGCATTTGAGGCAGTCAGAGTAATTTTAAATGGGTGTTAGGGAAAATAAGAATTTTGGAAATAAAAATAATATAGAAATGGGTCAGTAGTAGGGACACAGTAGAGGGAGTGCATATATGTAGAGAAAGTGAGAGTGATGTAAATAGGTTGTGGTGAAATTTTGTAGTGAGGGTGGAGGTGTAAGGAGTCCTCAACGCAAGGCGTTGTGGCGGGAGGTGAATAGTTTTAAATGGGGTTTGGCGGAGTTACCTGGGAGAGGCCAGGAACTAATAAGGGAATGAGTATACGTGAAGGGAACACACATCCTAGGTACAAAGAAGGTAACAGGTATTTGGTAATAAGAGGAGAATGATTTAAGGTGAGTTAGAGAATTTAATGGTGGTAAATATTTTGAGAGATTGGTGTCATACTATATAAATCTGTTAGTGGTTGTTAGAAGGAAGAATGGGGGTAAGTGTGACGATTTAAAAATTATTTAAATAGCACAAATTAATTTTTTGTTCTTATAACAAGTGAGAGTATAATCCACCCTTATCTGTACCTAGATACCTGTATCAACGTGCAAAAGTCCAGTACGAACATGCAAAGTACAATGTTATTAAGCGAAAACTAATAATACTCCTAATTAAATAAAAGACGTATTAATAATAAAGGAAATATCTAACTCCTAACAAAAAAATGTAGCATAATTTATACTAGTTAATTAATAGACAATTAATAATAATAAAGGAACGAACTACTTTTCTCAGCGCGTAAACCGCGCCAGCTTACAGACTCCCTGCTGCTAAACTAGTCCCAGTCGCCGGAGGATCTTCGACATGTAAGCAGGTCGAAAATGTGTTGTAAAGTTACACTTAGGTGTATGTCGCTAAACTACGATGTAACAAGACGTTAGTTCTTCTAATCGATTTAATTCAATGTAGCGTTAGTAAAACTCAAAAACTAGTAATGTAGTACGTGGAGGAAATATTAATAATATGTAAAAAAAAAATTAGCCGACACATCTCTTTACGAACAGTAAGCGGTAAGATATGTTCCTTACCATGTAAAAGTAAACATCAGTGCTGCTAAAATAAAACAAATTAAATGTAAAAAGTGAACAACCCACACCAGGAGAAAAGTTACTACAACAACCGTAAGAACTTCAAGTAGCAGAATCCAACCGTCATGACCTAGACTACAATTCGGAAACAACCAACTAAATGGAGGATCCAGATGAACAACGAACTACACCCAAGAAGACCTACTAAAGAGGATCATCTCGAACACCCACCGCAGACTCACGTTATATTCAGGTGATATTAAACCATAACTTCTGTGCATAACTTGTTTTTTAAAACCGCAACAAAAAGAACAGTAAAGTTTCTTGTAAAGACTTTTAGATCACTTAAAGATTAGCATATAAATGTTTGTAATTTCTGTAATGCTATAGTAATAACCTGATGATGTTTAAAGATAAAGTAATTCTGAAAATTACATCAGACTGTTCTTCAAATAGTTTGGATGATGTTGAGATATGTTAGAATTTTGCAAAGTTAAAGCCCGGATCCGTGGTAATTGAAATAATACACAGCTGTATGATTCTGAGATACTAAGAGTAACAATTTAAAGAATATTTAATGCAGAATTTATAAGAATTTTCTTTTAAAAGTAAAGTAAAGTAAGTAAAAAACAAAAAGATGACCATTAAAGCTATTACTTTTATATACTTAGTTAAAATACAAGAATAAAGAGATGTTTTCGCTAATATCCAGAGAGTGAATAAATTTATGTAACCTTGGCCAAAATCCTGATATATACATTGTCATAATTTGTTAGTAAGTAAATTTTACTAACTATGGCAGCTAGTTTAATTAACAGTGAACAATTAAACTGGTTCCCTAGGTTATAATGTCTTGACAGGAGAGACGTTATAAAATGCGCCACTCTGCTTTGTCAAAAGAAATTAATCGTGTACAGAGTGACACATATAAAATGCGCCACTCTGCTTTTGTGTAAAAATAATTGTGTATGTCGTGATAATTAATTAACAGTAACCTTGTAGAATATATAAATTTATTCACTCTGAAATTGTGAACAAATAAATAAATAAAGTTTTAATTAAGAAATAATAATATTAGTATTAGGATATTGCCATAATAAACAAGTCCCTGCTGGTAAAAATATTCCATTTTAAACCTGTCGGTATTTACAGGCTATTTCATGTTAGATACGTGTCGAGAAATGTACGCTCTCCCCCGTACACAAATAAGTTGTTTGAATGGCATTCCCTCGTGGACATAACAGACAGTCCAGAACAGGAAATAATCGTGTTTCAGATTGTCCGAATCACCCTCCTTTGTTAACAACCACCCCAACGTAAACAATAAGACTCCCCAAACAGCTGATCCATTGTGCTATTATAAAAGCAATGAACTCTTCGTGTGTGAAATTCCTTTTCACTATAAAATAATATTATCATTTTGTCTCGACTGATAATTGCTAGAAGTACGTAAAATTGAATTGATTTGAGATAATTTTAGTTTGATTAATTAATATAAGATTCTATGTGTAGTAATAGATATATATGTGTGTGTTTAAATGAATTCAAATTTTATAAGTGTTTAAAATAGATGATATAAGATTTGTCGTATGTAATACTTAAATTATTTAAAAGTCATTATTACCACTACAATGGCTCAATTTAACCCCGACTTGTTGTTGAAGGATGAATTAAGCTATGAAGCCTTGTTACGCGGTCTCCCATACGCAAACGTAACGGTCGCGGAGCTTCACAAAACATTACGCGAAAATAGACCAGAGAAACCCTCACTGTTAAATCGTTTAAGTGTGTTAGACTTTGAAAGTGAAAAGCAAACATGCTATCATAAATATACGGAACTTACCTCCATCGCACAAACCCTGCGAGATGAAAAATCCCCCGCAGTAATTTTACGAACCACTCAAAGAATCGAACATCTGAGCCGCCGCATCACCAATTTGTTGAATTGGCCCGGTGATAAAGTTACTCCACTGGATGCGCAAAAATTCGCAGAAGAAGCATTACAACAATTACCCGAGATAATGCGCGAATTACGTCGAAGGTCCAAATCGTTTAGAATAGAAGAGATCGAAGAAGCAATGACGAAGCTAAATATTTCCCCTACCCTATCTCCTACTCAAGAACAGCAACCCAGTGCTGTAAAATTTCAGTTTCTGCAGGAACCTAATATAGATCCCGTTAAGGAATGGTTAACCGATAGACAAGTAGATATCCAACCCGTAAAAATCACGTTACTTCCAAATGAACAAGAGAATATGACCCGTACATATGATTTACCTCCTCACTTACTGACGAATCAATCTGCGGAAAAACCTAGAATGACGACTACATTAAATCTAACTACCGAGCTTTATGGAAAAATAACTCACCCCGTAGAACGTATTTTATCTGAGATACCAATCACTGATGGGCTGAATATTACAAAACTCTTAGATTTTATCAAGCACCTTTTACAAATAAAGGATCTGCGACAATTAAGAGATGACCAAATTTTACAAGTAATTCTACCTAAATGTAGATCTCCTTTAAAAGATCGTGTGTTAGAATCACTAAGGTACAATCACCCTGTAGAAGAACTACATACCACCCTGATAAGACACTTCATTCCCACCGGTATCTACGAAGAATTGAAGCGGAACCTAGTACTTCGTGCACAAGGGGCATACGAGAGATTAGCTCATTATATACCTGAAATAAGGGAATCGGCCTTATTGCTACAAGTTCAATGGAGTGAACAACAGCTAGTAGACACTATCTTAGTAGGACTATCTCCCGAGGAGCGATCTCGCCTAGCACTCATGAAGAGACCAAATACTTTCACTGAACTAGAACTGTGTTGTATACATTCGTCCAACGTCTGGTATTCTGACCAAAACAGACGCATTTTTATGTCCCAGACTCAACGCAGAGATTCATACCTACCTCTACCCATTGGGACTGATACTCGAACCTACCGCGATAAGCGATTCGTAAGAACTTCTACAACCCAAAGCTACCCCAATACATCAAACTCTCTAAAAAAACCCCGACAGCATGCGAGCGATGTCAATGAGGAAAGAAGATGTTATAACTGTAGAAAGTCCGGACACATTAGCAAGAATTGTAAACAAAAGCGGTACCAACAGAAAACCGACCAGTCAAAAAACATGTGAAGCGGGAAGAACAAAAATCCTACGTCTTCCGCAGCATCAGAAGGAAAGGTATAAACACTAATAATTCTAAAGTAAAAATAAATAGAAACAAACGTATAGACCCTTACATAACAAGATTTATTGACAAGTGCAACTCTATTGGTACATGCAAAACAAGTATATGCCAATTACCCTACATACAGATAGACCTTGGAGCAACGAATATCCTTGGTTTAATCGATTCAGGATCTACACGTAGTACAATCAGTCAACAGCTAACCACCGTATTAGCTAATCATAATCTTATTAAACGTAGCCAAAACGTGAACATAAAGTGTGCCACCGCAAATAAGCAAAACCTAAATACAGTAAACCCTCGATTTAACGGACTAATTGGGGCTGAGGGGTGTCCGTTAAATCGAAAGTCCGTTAAATCCCAAATTTTGTTTTTTGAGGATATATTTAAATCAAATAGGCCTATAACACTTGAAATTTTTATACTATTAATATCATGCAAATACGGTTGTTCCGAGTACAAGCCGCACTTTTTCTCCTAAAAACATGGTCGCTAATTTGGCCTGCGGCTTGCATTCGCGCACTAACGAAATTCGAAGTTATACCTGACTTCTGGCGGGACGAATGCTTTTGGTATCTATGAGTTGTTTACTGCGTAAGCAACAGCAATTTGCCTGGCTGTTGTTAACGCTGGCATTATGATTTATGACTGCAACCGTACGTTTTAACAGCAAACTGAACAATGAATAGGAAGAAAAGTGTACGTACCTGCGCATGCGTGCGTGCTCGGACCCTTCCGTAGGCGGCAAGACAAAGGATGAGTAGAGGTGTGAGTAACATGTTTCTAAATAACGGGTAAACTGCCAGTGTGGTTTTCTATTGTAACAGCGACAACATCGCTTATCTGTATTTTAATACGTACTATTAATATCATGCAAATACAATGTTATGTACACACCTTTATTTATTCTGGATAAAAGCATCAAGAGTCAGTTGTTTTCCACTAGAATGTTGCTTCTTTATTATTAAAGATCTAAACTGTCTAAAATGGTCATAATAAGCACACACTTCTGGATCTGAAGACTCCCCAATGTACGCGATAATTTCGTCCATGCTGTTTCTTATCGCTGATAATTTAGGGCCTCCTGTAACAGATATTTCTTCATCGTCATCATCTCCATCTTCTTGATCGTCGTGTAGAACAGATTCCGCGATCTCTTCCTGACTCAGGATTTGGTAGCCTGGATCACCCTCGTCCAAGTTTAGCCACTGTTCTATGTCATTCTCGTTTACGTCTTCACCAGCCTTCTTTACGGTTTCACAGAAATCGGATGTTTCAAATCCTGTGAAATCGTACTCCGGTTCAGTCCCATTCAGTAACTGTCTCCACCCATTAGCCAATGTTGTTTCCTTCATCTCCTTCCATGCGGCAGCAAAATTAAAGATGGCGGACTTGATGTTGTATGCACGCAGATTTTGCAGCGTTCTAGCTCCTCTCGTGTCGTTTTCATGGTCTTGTTCGTCCTCCAAGACAACCATCACCTCTTCAAGAAACTTCTTCTTGTACAGCCTTTTGCAGGCAACAATGACTCCTTGGTCCATTGGCTGTAAAATTGAAGTGGTGTTCGGAGGGAGGAAGACGCATTTTATTTTTCCGTCGTTGCTAACTAACTTCTCGGAGTTGCGATGGGCCGGTGCATTGTCCAGTAGTAAGACGGCTTTCACTGCATGCGATGGAATTTTCATAGTCTCTTCTTGAAAACGTCGCACTTCTGGCACAAAATGATTAAAAAACCAGTCTGAAAAAATACTGAAGGTAAACCAAGCATTTTTTGAACTTTCATAAATGACTGGCAACTGGTTCATTATGTTCTTTATCGCACGAGGTTTCTTTGCGTTTCCGACTATGACTGGAGTAAGTCGATGCAAACCATCAGCATTCGCACACAGTAGGGCAGAAAGCCGCTCCTTGTTGAGTTTACGGCCTGGTGTGCTAGTTTCATGTTTGTGTGCCAGAGTATTTTCAGGCACAGCACGAAAGTAGAGACCAGTCTCATCAGCATTGTAGACCTGAGACAAAATGAGACCCTCAGATTCGATCGTTTCCTTTATATGTTGACGAAAAGCCTCAACTTGTTCAGTGTCTGCACTCAGCGCTTCACCACATGTTGATCTATTTGTGATGCCATGCCGATTACGAAAACGCCAAAGCCACCCATCACTCGCCTGAAATTGGATACCAATATGTTTCGCCAGTTTATCAGCAGCAGCCCGCAACTCGACACTACGAACAACGACGCCACTAGAACGTTGTTGAATAAACCACTTGTACACAGCATCCTCTAATTGTTTGTGTTTGGCTAATTTAATGTGTTTTCTTTCTCCCTCATTCTTCGAACTATCAACACTGTACTTTAGCGAAAACTGAATAAGTTTATCTTTATTCTTTCGAATGTCTGAAACGGTTTGTTTCTTTACACCGTACACTTCACAAACATGTGCAACAGACGCGCCACCTTCAAGTTTACTTATTAGTTCAAGCTTTTGCTTTATACTCAAGTTCACACGTTTTTTCGTAACGCCAGACATACTTATGCTGTAATTCACTAATAAAGTAATGGACCTTGCTGTAACAACGCAAGTATAAACTCGTTAAGACTCTCTATTTAACACGTGCAAGGTTCGTACTATAGAAACACATGTAGCGTACACGCTGTATTCTCTGAATAAACTGATGCGACGCTGTACGAATGTGAACTGCGCGTGCATACGAATTATCACGAAAATAGCCGAATATTCAAGAGTGAAAATGCGTTGCTATGGTTATGAACTACCACCAAATTTAAATCACAACCATGGACTTCAAAAACTTAATCGTGATTTTTTCGTGTCAAAATTTTTTTTTAACATGATAATGTTTTTAGGCTGGGGGTCATTCCACAAAATGCGTGATGCAAAATGTGTAACGTCATCGAAAAATGTAACGCTCCAGGTGACGTTAGTAATAAATAAATTTGGTCACAGTGAAATAAGATGCATATCAGTGTATATTGTCAGTGTTAGTCGTCGTGATGTCTTCCACTGAACGTGTGTGACGCCTGCGTCAACGACAACGCAAAGACGGGGATCGTGAAGAATTAAATGAATTCTTATCTAATTCTTATCTCCGTTCTCATCAAATACAATTGGAGATGAGAAAATTTGCGTGTTTCAAAACAAGAAACGAAAGAATGCTGCGATAGCCAAGCAACATCGCCAGAACAGGAGAGTCTGCAGTTTATGCACATTATACGTTTCAAAAGCCTAAAAACATTTTCATGTTTTTTTTTTTTTTTTTTTTTTTTTTTGGTCTGTTAAATTCTGTCCGTTAAATCCGAAGTCCGTTAAATCGAGGTCCGTTAAATCGAGGGTTTACTGTATATCACGCAGTATTACGGTGAAATTAAAAATAAAGAATTTTACTTGGTATGTTCCACTACTCGTAGCTGAATTATTAGGACAAAACTTAATACTAGGCGCTGACTTTATAAGCAAAACTGGCTTAATCCTTGACATACACGCTAAACAATATTTCTTCAGGTTTGATCGTACTCGAAAGTATCAGTTCGACTCTGAGCTAAGCAACAGCGAGAATTGCAAAACATCAACTATTCAGTTAGCATCATGAATCTAGTTTGAGTCATTTAAAAGGAAATGAGCGACAAAGAATTCAAAAGTTAATAAGGGAATTTTCAACTGTACTCACACCCAAGTTAGGATTGACCCACCTAATCGAATACAAAATAAACCTAAGCGACAACAAGGTAATACGTCTTCACCCATACAAATTATCACCGCCCAAGATGGAAATAATGAGAAACCAAATCAACAAACTCCTAGAACAACACGTCATCGAACTGTCAACGTCTCCATACTCATCACCTGCAGTCCTAGTACCAAAAGGAACTGACAAACATAGACTAGTCGTGGATTATAGACAGCTGAACAAGAATATAGAATTTGAATCGATTCCCCTGCCCGACATTCACAGCGCGTTCCACTATTTTACCAAAGCGAAAATTTTCACCATAATGGATTTCAACCAGACATTCCACCAAATCCCACTAGCTGAGGAATCAAAACATCTAACTGCGTTTGCTGTCCCATTTAATCTATATCAATTTACTAGAGTACCATTCGGAATATCACAAGGAAGTTCAGTATGTAAAATATTCCATGACATTAAATTTAAATTCGTATATCACTATCTTGACGACATAGTAGTATATAGTGAGTCGATGGATCAACATATTGATCACTTGCGTGAAGTATTATCAAGGTTAAAGAAAGCTGGACTAACGGTAAATCCCAGTAAAGTTAATTTCGCAGTAAAACAATTTTCTTTCTTAGGTCATATAGTATTGGCCGAAGGTAAGGTTAGCATCGATCCCGAACGTACGCGCGCAATCCGAGAATTTTTACCACCTAGAGACACCAAAGGTATAGCTCGATTTTTAGGTATGATCAATTACTTTCACAAGTACATACCCCACCTAGCGGATATAGCAGCCCCATTAAATGCATTAAGGAAGAAAGGAGCGAAATTCGAGTGGACTACTCGACATCAAGATGCTTTTGAAACACTCAAAGAAAGCATAATATCACCACCAATATTGCAGTTAGCAGATTTTAATAAACCATTTGTCGTACAGACCAACAGTTCTAGTGTAGCCTTAGGAGCCGTGATATACCAAGAAATCAATAATACAAGACTCCCGATCAGCTATGCATCACGTACATTGACGGAGCAAGAAAGGAAGTTCTCAGCCTATGAACTTGAATGTTTAGCTGTAGTATTCACCTTCGAAAAATTCAAACCATTTTTGGAACACAAGGAATTTCTACTAGAAACCGACAACCAAGCTTTGTCATGATTATTGAACCATCCAAAACAGTTAGGTCGTATCGGAAGATGGGTGTTAAGATTAAATTGCTACAAGTTCAAAGTACTACATATTCGTGGTACCCAAAATGTAGTAGCCGATACACTATCCCGCATGTTCCAACTACCCAATACCAGACCTGGTGAAGACAATGTTGAAACCACTACTGTTAATACGCTAATAACTAACTTCCCCCTTGCATTTAAGGATATAGCATATCACCAACAACAAGATCCTAAATTGTATAAAATAATAGAACAAATAGAGAAAGGAAATTATTCTGACAAATATACCTTGAGTAAACGAGTACTTTGTTTTAAAAAGGCTAACGGAAAATCACTGAGAATAATCGCCCCGGAAATAATTAAACCTATGCTAATGGAATACTACCACTCATCAACCATTGAAGCTCATATGGGAATTAGGAAAACAATACATTGTATTCGCAAGGAATACCATTGGGAAAACATGAACAGTGAAATAACTAAGTTCGTGAAACAATGCGAAATCTGTGCCCTGAGCAAGCCAGCAAGAATCAGTCAAGTCGGAAAATTAATCTCAGAAATCCCCACAATACCCTTCTCAAAGATATATATAGACTATTCTGGACCTTATCCCCGTTCTAAGTCCGGAAATACTATGCTATTAATTTGCGTGGACTCCTTCACTAAATTCGTATGGATGCACCCTATGAGACGTGCCTTAGCATCTACGACAATAAAGATTCTACAAGAGAGACTATTTAAAGATTATGGTACACCAGTACACCTAGTATCTGACAATGGACCTCAGTTTAAATCGAAAGAATTTAATGACGTGTTTTAAATTAGGAATAAATCATATTATAGTCACAGAGTACCGTCCGCAAGGAAACCTAGCAGAGAGATATTTGCGAAACCTAAAATCAGCCTTAATATCTTATCACGCTAAAGATAAGACAGCGTGGGATCAAAATCTATCAAGGATACAATTTGCTTTCAACTCAGCGTATCGTGAAGGACATAAATCAACACCATTTGATTTACTGTACAAGTATAAACCGAACCACCCGTTAACCACAAAGTGGAAAATTCATGAGTTATTGCCCCGCGAAATAAATTGGAATAACATAAGGAAAATATGGAACGAAGCTCGCGCAAATTTGAGAGCGAATTTACAAAAATCGCGGAAATATCATGAGCAGAATAATAGGAAAATAAAGTATAAAGTAGGTGATTTAGTGATGTATAAAACTCACCCTACGAGTAAAGCCGTTGAAAGGACCACTTCCAAACTATCATACCGATGGTGTGGCCCCTACAAGATTCACAAGTTCATCACCCCCATAACAGTAGCGCTGTATGAACCCAATACAGACAATTACGTTCGCAGAAGCCATCTGTCTCAAATAAAAAAATTGTTTTCGTGTAAAAATAAAGAAGCACGACTACGAGAAAGATAGTAAACCAAGAATACTACTTAAGTATTAAGAATAAAATATGTCGCCTATATTTTATACAGGAATACAGTAAGATTTTGCAACATTCTATATCGTAATTGAGTATAAATTCAAACACCTCGTACAAATACTAGCGAGGCCTGATCAACCTTAGCTAATGTCCTGCGAGAATCTAATAAATAATGAGAAGTCAGCTGACGAACAACAAACCTCTAGCGCAGTAAACTAAAAGTAATTCGATTGTTACTACAATACGTTATTAGTATTAATAACCTACTCATGAGTGTAACTCCGTAAAACGAGTGAAGAAATCAAGCAAAAAAAACTGGTAGTAGATGTAAGAATTAGAAATAAGGTAGATTTATATATTTGTGTATTTTATGTGTTGTAGATGTATTAGATTTTAAATATTTTGTATAAGATGTAAGATAATCGAAAGATGGATAGAAATCACCTGGTGGAGAGAAATTTCAGCACGAAGTTCCGTACCAAATGTAATTGTATTTCTTAAATACCTTTCAATAAACAAACCCCCATCGTTCTCCTTTAAGTGCAGGAGGATGTGACGATTTACAAATTATTTAAATAGCACAAATTAATTTTTTGTTCTTATAACAAGTGAGAGTATAATCCACCCTTATCTGTACCTAGATACCTGTATCAACGTGCAAAAGTCCAGTACGAACATGCAAAGTACAATGTTATTAAGCGAAAACTAATAATACTCCTAATTAAATAAAAGACGTATTAATAATAAAGGAAATATCTAACTCCTAACAAAAAAATGTAGCATAATTTATACTAGTTAATTAATAGACAATTAATAATAATAAAGGAACGAACTACTTTTCTCAGTGCGTAAACCGCGCCAGCTTACAGACTCCCTGCCGCTAAACTAGTCCCAGTCGCCAGAGAATCTTCGACATGTAAGCAGGTCGAAAATGTGTTGTAAAGTTACACTTAGGTGTATGTCGTTAAACTACGATGTAACAAGACGTTAGTTCTTCTAATCGATTTAATTCAATGTAGCGTTAGTAAAACTCAAAAACTAGTAATGTAGTACGTGGAGGAAATATTAATATGTAAAAAAAAAATTAGCCGACACATCTCTTTACGAACAGTAAGCGGTAAGATATGTTCCTTACCATGTAAAAGTAAACATCAGTGCTGCTAAAATAAAACAAATTAAATGTAAAAAGTGAACAACCCACACCAGGAGAAAAGTTACTACAACAACCGTAAGAACTTCAAGTAGCAGAATCCAACCGTCATGACCTAGACTACAATTCGGAAACAACCAACTAAATGGAGGATCCAGATGAACAACGAACTACACCCAAGAAGACCTACTGAAGAGGATCATCTCGAACACCCACCGCAGACTCACGTTATATTCAGGTGATATTAAACCATAACTTCTGTGCATAACTTGTTTTTTAAAACCGCAACAAAAAGAACAGTAAAGTTTCTTGTAAAGACTTTTAGATCACTTAAAGATTAGCATATAAATGTTTGTAATTTCTGTAATGCTATAGTAATAACCTGATGATGTTTAAAGATAAAGTAATTCTGAAAATTACATCAGACTGTTCTTCAAATAGTTTGGATGATGTTGAGATATGTTAGAATTTTGCAAAGTTAAAGCCCGGATCCGTGGTAATTGAAATAATACACAGCTGTATGATTCTGAGATACTAAGAGTAACAATTTAAAGAATATTTAATGCAGAATTTATAAGAATTTTCTTTTAAAAGTAAAGTAAAGTAAGTAAAAAACAAAAAGATGACCATTAAAGCTATTACTTTTATATACTTAGTTAAAATACAAGAATAAAGAGATGTTTTCGCTAATATCCAGAGAGTGAATAAATTTATGTAACCTTGGCCAAAATCCTGATATATACATTGTCATAATTTGATAGTAAGTAAATTTTACTAACTATGGCAGCTAGTTTAATTAACAGTGAACAATTAAACTGGTTCCCTAGGTTATAATGTCTTGACAGGAGAGACGTTATATAAGGTTATATCTAAATGCCCATTCAATAAATCATATCATTGCGAATGACGGAAAATCACCCAAACCAATTGATAATGAAAATACTTAAGAGAAATTCATAATTGAAATATAATAATAAAATGTAACAAGGTAAAGAGTTAATAGAATTTGAACTAAACCTAAAACTGAAATGTTTGTAATTTTTATTCAGAGGCAAATTAAATGTTTATTTTAATGGAATGAGATTTGTATTATTTATGAATGTTTATATGTTTTATTATGTTGTACTATGTTAGAGTGTAGGAATTATAAACATGTGTTATGTATTTGACATTGTATAATTTTGTGTAGTGTGTCTAGGGTAAGGTCATTCACCTGACCATAAGGTATCAGCTGATGACTGGTGTTAGAGATGTAGTATGTTTCTTATAATTGATTCATAGATTCTTTTGTTAATCAATTTAATTAAATGATTGAATAATTATTTTTATTAATTGGCAAAATAGTTTTTTTTAATTAAATTTTTTTGAAAACAAAAATTTTTGTTCTTTGCAGTAAAGAAGTTTATTTTAATTTTTAATGTTCACTATCGGTAGAGAAGGTGTCAGCTGATTCATGATGCTTATGTTATGGTATATTTTGTAAACATGTGTAATTGTGTTTGAATAGATGATAGGGATAAGTTGTGTATTTTATTTTGTTTAACAGGATTGCTAACATGTAAATTAAGAGGAGTTGTAAAGAAAAATAAATTCATAAAGACTTTGAATTTTGAAAATTATGATTAAATTAATTGAAAGAGATGATGTAGATTAACGTCAGTGTGAATCTTTGGTAAGGGACTTAGATTTATTGTATTATTTGAACAAAATTTAAATAAGTTGATTTGATTTGAAATAATAATGTCAAGGAAAAAAAAATTTTAAAGTTTGAAAAAGGAGAATGAATTTTGTGGATAAGCAAATATAAAATGCTTGTGAATTTTACTTTAATAATTAATATGTGGAGATAGTGTGTAGTTTGATAATGAATATGTGTACGCACCCAGTATTTTGCTAAAGGCAACCCAGTATGGATGTAAGGGGATACATATAGGTAGAGGATCTGGTATTGTACAAGGCCAGTTATGGAATTTTATTTGGAATGTTACAAGGTAAGGTGGTACTGTGGTGAGTGCCTGTCCGATTTTACGGTGTTGGGATCTCGAACAGAGAAGTCCAGTAATATCGCGCAGGTGCAGCCATAGTCGCCGAGCTAGGGGGGGTGGATTACCCATGATGCGTTAAGAAATTAAAGGGGGGTTGTTGGCACCATATCCTCACTGATCCTCTTAGGGTTTAGCAATGAGATTTTTTCTGTTTCGGCAGAAAACCTCTCATTGGGGGGGTATTGTAACGGGGCAGAATTGTGCGATAGGTTTAAATTTAATTGTGAATACAACGCAGTGTAGTTACCCACACGAGGCCTCAATCTGTAACAATAGACATTCCTGTAGGTGACACCCATCCGCATGTTGGTCCAGAAAATATATCAACAAGCACTGCTAGCAGGTATTCTGGAATGCGAGCAAGCGCGGAAGTGCCCGTCTTTACAGTTGAATTATCACGTACACAGCTAGTTGATCAGTTACAGTGGATGTAATATATACAGTGTTGAATATTTGTTGTGTCACGTGGTACCGCTGTGCACCAATGGCAGACCAAGTTGCCGTGACTGAAAAACATCGGGCCATTTTGGACGCTTGTGGTGTGCGTCTGTCGCTTAACAATCACCCAACCGGCCGGTTGAACATAAAAGACCACAGGAAAGTAAAAATTATATAAATTAACAATTGCTGTTAAAATAACACAAAATAAAAGTCATAAAAAATGAAGAGATCTCTTAATTAAAAAGGGGGGGGGTAAAATGTGTAAAAGTGAGAGTGAGCAAATACTGGGTTGTCATATAAAATAAGAGAAATATTTCATTTAATTATAGTAAGTAAATATATTAGTTTTTCTTTGTTACATAAGAATCAGTAAAGAAATTTAAAAAGGAAAAAAGAGTATACAAAGAAATGTTAAATAAAATTGAGATAGTTAAAACATGCTATGAGAGAGTAATTATTACAAAGTAACACTAAATCACTTATAGGTATGAATTCACATGAAGACTCTGAGACCCGATAAAGGTAAGGGATTTCTGAATATTTATTAAAAATTATTTTCTTATAAATCTGTAGGTTCTCAAGAGGAGGAATTTGTATGATATTTCGAGATTATCTATTCTCTATTTAATTATGTTCAGATACTATTTTATTAAAATTATACTGTATAAGAATTTTTTTAACCAATCTGGTTAAAAAAATACATTAGATCTTATTGGTGTTTATTAATTCTAAATATATGGAATATACTCTACTTATTACAACAAGGCAGAGAGCTGTGATATTTTGAAGTACACTTTTTCATTTTTTACATAATTACATTTTTGTAATTGACATTTAGTCTTGCACACATTTTACGAACCCTTGTCTGGATCCTGATGATTAGGCAGTAACAGCAGAACGAAGTTCGGTTTCTTGTTCAGGAACATCTTCAACCCCCATTAGTGGTCTTGGGGATACAGTGAACTGCGATCTTGTATACAGCTGCTTTAACAATCCGTTAGTCTTTCCCAGTTTGTAAAATCCATCTTCTATCACACTCACGATGATTGCTAGGATGTTTTGAAGATCTCCCCGCCCTTTTCTACTTCAGGAATTGGAACACGAACAGACACGCCAATAGGAACTTCAGATAATTTTTTGTCAGAATCAGATTTCATCTTCTTTGTCTGAATTTCTAGAAATGATTTTGACCTTTTTCTTTCTTCAGTTGCCTTTTTTGCTTTGGAGCAGAGAGTACACAGCTTCTTGCCATCGTCACACTACCTCCACTATTCCCACTAGGTTAAAAAAATGTCCACACGTACTATGCATATCTCTGCAGCACTCTACACACTTTTCAAAATCAAAAGTTTTGTTTGAACAAACACAGCATGCCGTTGCCGGTTTTGGGCAGGATTCTTGGGCTGTGTCTAAAGGGTGATTTGGGTCAGTGGTTTTGGCTGCACTAGAATAGATCACAGGATCACTGCTTACAGTTGAAGTGCTTGCATGTTCTGTTGCCTGAATTAGGTTAGGCATGGTAGGGTCGATAGATTCTGTTATCCTGGTATTGGTATTTTGTGTAGTCTGTATATTGTTGGTGGCTTGTTCGAGATCTTTTTCACTTTCAAGAGTTTCTAACACATCATGGGAATTGAGGATGTAGTAAGCTCTGAAGTCTGACTTGTTATTAAGTTATTGAAATCTGTAAATTCGTCCCTGTTTAGGGCGTCAACTGAAGCACTACACATTCATTAGTGTTTAAATTATTGAAATCTGAAGTGTTACTGGTTATTCCGTTATTAAATTATTGAAATTTGAAATGTTGTTCATTAATTAAAATATTGAAATTTCGTATCACTTACCTTTACCGGTAATTTGCCAGGGAGTCGTCTGGTGTACTTTAGCAGAGAAAAACAGGTAAATGCAAGTAAACAAGTACATAGTTATAATTCACATAACACTCTACTTTATTGTATTTGCTTCCCTTCTCCTTCTCTGATTGAAATAACAAACTTATCTCTTAACAAACATAATTAAATCATTTATTTAAAATTCTAAAACTTATTCATTAAATTTTTAATTAAATGCAACCCAGAATTTCGCTCACACACACACCCATATCTTTCAAACCCCTTTATTTACATTTAGCGCTTTTATGAATTTGGATATATTGATTGGTTTAAGTTTTTCTGTTACTTGACTGATGACGTCTCTGCAGACAACGTGTCACTCTTATTACATTCTTGTTCACTGGTTGCGTCCAAAAGATGTTGCACTGATTAACTTTTTGAAAACTTCACTGTTTACTGTTATTTTATATCGTGCCCATGTTTTAGTTTAAATCACACGGTTTGCTGGTCGGCCGACCCTAAATTTGTTCGAGCTAAATTTTTATATGACCGCGCGGTCTGCTGGCTGTAGTAAGACAAAAAACGCTCACCGCTTTTCAAGATGGCTCAGCCGCTTCATCTCGCGGCAACTTGGTATTTGATTGGAGCACAGCGGCACCACGTGACATAGCAAAATTTCAACGCCGCATATAGTCTACTCACTGTAACTGTTCAACCAGCCGAGTACGTGATAATTTAGCTGTAGGCACACGCATCCGCGCAATAGCACACATTCCATAGCACTGTAAAACCGTGCTTGTTGACAACTTTTCTGGACCAACATGCGGATGGGCTTCACCTTCAGGAATGTCTATGGTTATACATTGAGGCCTCGTGTGGGTAACTACTGCATTGTATTCACAAATAAAAACCTATCGCACAATTCTGCTCCATTACAGCTCTTCCTTAACTTTACTTCCAAAGAGAGCTTCACAGGGTGATTGTTTGATGCCAGAGTGTAAGACTCTATTTTTCAACAACTGAACGAACCGTAGGCCCTCACTCCATTGGTCGGTTTACTCATCTTGCATCCAAGTTGCAATCATATTTTCAATGTCTTGATTTGCCTGTTCGACACTGCCCTAACTTTGTGAATGACGGGGCTTACCAATGTTGTAACATGAAACCATAGCACACACATTGTCATCTATACATTACCTAGAAGACGTCAGGCATTCTATACAATGCCTAGGCAATGTATGAAATGTGTTTTATTTCATACTTTGCCAGCTGGATTCAGGCATTGTATGAAATTCCTAGGCATTCTAAAGAATGCCTGATTTTATACTTTGCTGGTAACATAGTACATTTCTTCTTCTTACGTCAGTAATATAACATATTTATAGTCATATATTCATACATATTTAATTTTTAGTTTCTTAATTTTTTCTTTATTTTGTTTTATTTTTATTTTTAGTAGATGTGCCTTAAAAGTGTTAATTAATTAATTGTATATCTTGTTTTAATGTACTCGAAAGGTTGTTTGTTGTACCTTACACATTACTGATGTTCTAAAGGTATCTAGGTATGCACTGTAGCAATTTCAATATGACGTAAATCATAATTTATTTTTTATAAATTCAAGAAAATATATATGTTACACATGTAAGAGGAATAGGAATATACACATACATTTTAATGAAAACTAAATTTTATATATTTTTTCACAGGTTTTTATTTTTATCTGTTTGCAGGAATTCATGAGATATGTGATTATGTTACCAAAGGTTACCAGTTAGCTTGTGCTAAACACTTTGAAGTACTACATGGACAGCCACCAATGAATGGTATCAATCATCCAAATCACTAATTTGAACAAAGTCAGAAAATTTTCGCAGTCACAGGGAAATGGAAAACAGTAACATATTTGTTTTTATTATTTACTTATTTGTGTATGTAAAACATATAAATACATGCAATTTAATATTCAGGATATGCACAAATAAAGCTTTTGTGGGATTTTTTGATATGATTGTAATATCAGAAAACAACATACATTTCTTGTGGGAAATGTCATATTATAAACTTAGATGTTCTGGCATATTAATATCTTCATATATATTCACCGCATGTAATTTCTCAGAACATATACAGCAATAAAAGTGATAAAAAGGTGTTTACAGTTCATATATCATTTTCATATTTTGATGCCTTCAGCTTTGTCAGACATAGTTATAAGACTGTAATAATCTCACTTGTAAACTTTCTTGCTTACCATTATTAATTACAGCTTTTTTTAACGTGTTTTGGTTTTTCTATTTATCTTGTTACCAAATGTTTTTGCTTGTTGTATGATGGGGCATTCTAAATGCCATTGTAAGAGGATAGAGGATGGTAATGTGGAGTTTTGAGGTTTGAAAATTAATTCACTTGGCTTTCAAGAAGATTTAATTATTAAACAGATCTAAATTTAATTGAAAATAATAGCCCATTTTATTAGAAAGAGAAATAGAATAGTGTGATTACTAAACATAATAGGTGAAATTTTGAAATTGTTTTAAACCTCTGAAACCTAGTTTTTCCTATTCCTTTTATTACACTTAACTGGTTTTTTTTTTACTTGTATGTAATTTAGTACACATTTTTACAAGAGAGTAACCCCTTTTCAAGCTGTAAATAAGTAAATTATGTAACAGGACATTTAAGCTCAACCAGGGGTAATTTGGGGAAAAGTGAACACCAAAATAATAATTATAAATTTTATTTCTAAATTATAATGACGTATGCAAGTGAACGAAATAGTGTCAAGGTCAACATCAGGACGCAAGTAAAGCAGATATTTTTTAGTCATATGACATTTGAACTTTGCAATAGAAGAGTCATGCCAGATGACGTCAGGGCCGATCCCAGCTATACGTCACTGCTGGAATGTCGATCCAAATTAATAATGCCGTCAAAATTGGTTTCCAAACACAAAAGAACAATAGATTGAAATCACGTGACTCCCCCACGACTTCAGAAATTGAGACAGTAAATTTCGCCCCAGTCTACAATATTCCGTCGTGCTGTATAGCCATATAAAGTTCCGGAACAAATTATGGGCGCACGCCCAACACCGAAAGTGTAAAATGTGATTTAAACCAAATTTATAATTTAAATAATAATGTACTATACAGTGAGTAATTAAAATAAAGTAACAGTTTCGGTGAAAAGAATGGTGAAGAAAATGTGCGGAGTGATGAAAGGTATGCCGGGACGTTGGACTCTTTCGGACATATAGCCAGATAAGTAACCAGTTGGGGAATAACAAATTCAAAATTAGGTCTTTTGAAAAGGCTTCATGTTACCATCGAATAACAAAATTGAGATCTCATTTGGGCATGGGGTGCGCGCGTGTGTGTGTGTGTGTGAGCGAATGAGAATTAAATAATAAATAAGGAGTGCTGGTTTGCGATGAAAAATTAAATTTATGTTGTAGCTACTTTCTTTATTTTGTTAAACAAGGTATGAGAATATTACTAAAACTAAATGTGTAAAGGAGGGCGGAGTAATGGTTCCGTTTGTATTTTATAATGGTATGCATAGTGTTTTCTTTTATGGAAAAGATGAATTTTGATTGAATAAAATAAGATAAATTTGATCATTTTTGGTTTGGTCTCCAAGTTGCGTATTTTAGTAAATTATATAGACTTTGGTAATTACCTTTATCTAATTCCTTCCTTGCAACTTTTGATTGTTTGCGTAACGACGCGTTTCAGGAACACGGTCCCATCATCAGGTTATAAAAATGAAATCATGAACTAATCACTCGTCATTAAGTTTAAAATAAAACCACTGCACAACATTCGAATTCACACGAACACATAGCTATGTGCATTCACCAACGTGCGCGTCGTCGTAAAGTTAGCAGTCGACTTTTAACTTTACGACGACGTGCACGTGTGTTAATGCACATGGCTATGTGTTCACGTGAATTCGAATGTTGTGCAGTGGTTTTATTTTAAACTTAATGACGAGTGATTAGTTCATGATTTCATTTTTATAACCTGATGATGGGACTGTGTTCCTGAAACGCGTCGTTACGCAAACAGTCAAAAGTTGCAAGGAAGGAATTAGATAAAAGGTAATTACCAGTCTATATAATTTATAAATTTGATGGAAATAAGTGAATTATTAGTTATTTCAAACAACCATTTTGCTTTTCAGCTCGTCCAACCTCGAACCTTGGACCCGGTAAGTAAAAGTTTTGATGTTGGTAGTCGACAAGATGGCTGCCAACAGAGTCGAAATTAATATTTGTAAACAGT
Source organism: Magicicada septendecula (assembly GCA_034769895.1). Taxonomy (NCBI): domain Eukaryota; kingdom Metazoa; phylum Arthropoda; class Insecta; order Hemiptera; family Cicadidae; genus Magicicada; species Magicicada septendecula. The sequence goes on from CM068371.1 coordinate 141,929,143, forward strand.
TCAATAATAAAGTTTAAAAAATTAAATTGTTTCAATTATTTTTTCTTACAGTATGTTGTAGCAGTCCATGTTGCCAACACCTCAAGACTTACACCTCATGTTGCACACATCCTTTTTCCTCTAACTCTTCACAGGAACTCTTTTTCTATCCTTGTGTAACTCTTATTTATTAACTCCTTTCCTTCACCTTTTGGATTTTCCCTCCATTTTTCATTTGGTTGTTGACTTGTAGGCGGGAAGGTAAGAAACGATGGGTGTTTTGGGTCTAAGATTTCCAAATATGTAAAACTGAAGTTGCTGTTATGTAGGTTCCCATGAGAAGTTCTCAGACTATTCTCAATGATGGAATATTCCAGTTTTTATTATTTTGTTCTACTAATATTACTTTTCATAGTTTAGCAGATCAACTGTTCTAGCACATGTGTTTAGTTACAGACACTTGACAATTTCTTTGGTCTGTAATTTTCTCACACTGTTACACCATTGATCAAGCAACTGCGGATGCCTCATCTTAGAATGGACAAAATGATAGGTGATGAAAGAGATAAAAACTAAGACTTATCTAAAAATGAAACTTTTCTTGTGAACTTACTGTTTATTCTCTTCTCGTCGAACGCGTTTCGGCGTACGTATTCGCCTTCTTCAGCTTAGAGACAGACTGCCATCCTTAAGTAACGGTTGTTGTGTGGCAGGTGTAGTGGGGGTGGTGCGTGGAGGAAGGGGATTGGCGCGGGGATTCAACTTAATGTTTGTTTTTTGTATAATTGTGTCAAAAAGTGTATGTGATTTATATTGTAATTGATCGTTAAGTATGTTGTTTGGTTGTTGTGTGGTGTTTATATATTTCGTATTCACAACACAATTCAACACAACTGAACAACTGAGTCATAATTTGTTGAACAGTGTGTGCTCATTCTGTTAAAAAGAGGACAATGAATGAGCATTTGTGATTGGCAGTATTGTTGGAGCTTCTATACAGTTTTACATTATTAGCAGACCTTACAGAGTGTGTATATTGTAACGACGTGGTTTTTTTTTGGTTTCTTTCTGCCACACGTTGTGGTCATTAATTTGTAACGAGTAGCTCTGTATGTGCTCTATAAAAGTGTGTTCCGTGTGTTCGCCTCACACGTTGTAGTCGTTACTTTAGGTTTATGTTGACGATGTCCGTCGCGATCTCACGAATTACCAGTACTTGCGAGTGGGAACCTTACCTGTTCTTTAATATGTGGTTGTATTTCCCAGGTGCCGCCAAATTGTTTAATCTGAAAATAGAGCTCTATAATATAGGTATTCGCACCCGCCATCTTTGCTCCGAGACTTTTAAATGTAACGTGGCGGGAGCAATGTAAGCACGCTGTGCGTTGGATTATTTAATGTAAATTATGTATGTAAATATTAATATTTTTACATATCAGGGTTATAACCTTAGTGTACTAATTTGATTTATGTATTACACACGAATATGTATAATAATCATCGCATCTTGTCAGTGAAAACAAGGTTATAAATACTGGTGTTAGAGATATTATTAATGTTATGTGGTATGTTTTGCAGATTGTTGTACTACATCTCATAATCATAATGACTGGTTGTTGTGCTGTAAATTGCAAAAATCGAACAGAAACTAAGTTTAGAACATTCAAATTTCTGGCAGACCCTATTCGAGGTGCAAAATGGATTCAAAATATGAGACGAGACAAATTTATACTAAGCAAGGAAATGCGTCTGTGTGAGGTAAATTAATGGTTGTTCCTTAAAAGTTTGTGAATGTTAATCATAACGACTAAAAATGTAATACACCTTTGCACTTTTAGGTTCATTTTGAAAGTTCACAGTTTGAACAGGCACGAGTAGATGGTTGGAAAAAACTGAAGCCTAATGCCATACCGACTTTGTTTGACGTACCAAATCCTCCTCCTAGGATCGGCCCAGTTCCACGCAGATCACTGTACAAGGTGGTTTATTTTTTTAATCCATTAATTATAAATATAATGTTATAACTAAAGCCCGGATTCACGTGTAATTGCATCTTTTTTTTTGCTAGTTCGTAAACGGCCAGTGACAAGTTATTTATCCGAATCGGGATGTGTAGGTCATTTTAACATACATTTTATTTTGCACAAAATTGCAAGTTTTGGGGTTTACTGCATAAAATTGCACATTCTTTAGTTTTAATGCACAAAATTGCACATTTACCTGTTTTTCGAAAATCAGCTGCGCGATAGCCAAGCACGAAACATACACGCAGTCGTAAACAAAGTCGAGAACAAAATCTGCACGAAGAAATTCTAGTCCAGTAAGCGCAGCTTTTGACGTAACAAAATTTTGACTGTCGATGGAATTTCACGAAATTTGATATGTATGTTCTATATGCACTCTAGAACAAAGTTAAACTGTACGCTTTTTATTTGGGGATGAGAACCACCCCTTTTTCAAGGGTGATTGATAAAAAAAAATTAACCCCAGGATCCAATAGAGAATCAAATTCTAAGCAAAAATGTCAGTACGCAACTGTTTTGAAAAATGCGTTGTTTTCGAGTTATTCCAAATCAACATTTTCGATTTTTACCCCCAAAAACAGGATTTTAGCGTAATTTTTTGCGAATAACTAAAAAACGTTTGAGTTTATAGTAAAAATGAATAGGACCAAAATTATTCTATACGAAATAATGAAAAAAATGCGTTTTGGCCGGGTTTTAATCCACAAGTTGTTTTCAAGATATGGCCGTGAGAAGTTGTAACTTGCAAATTTTTTGCCTGTACTAACAAAGTTTAACCCTTCCTACTAACCGAGAAAAATACTTTTGACTATAAAGTGTCTAGTGCAATGAAAAATACATTATTGTTAATTTTAATAAAATGTTAAGCTAAACTTTTTATTATTAATTTTAACTAAATGTTAAGCAAAAAACCTGAATATAAACTTAATAGTAAGTTAAAAATGTAAATTCGTGTTTATTAAAAATAGTTTTAGTTACTTTATTTGGACTTTTGGACAAACGAAGTTTAGTAAACATTAATTCAACAGCCATCTATTATAAACAGAAATAAAAGTAAAATATGAGAATATATACCTAACAAAGTGGTAAGTGGTAACGATTGGTATTTGTTGTTTTTTAGACAAAATTATTCTCCTCTTACTATGGTCTGAATCAGTAAGTTTTAAGATGAAAACTATTATTTCCATATTTTTAAGGACGTGGGACATAATTCACACTTTGAAATTATATTTTTGGCACGAAAAACTATAATAGTTTATGTAATATCGAAAACAAACTTATACTGCGTCCCATGTATACACAAGCGGCACCATTATATTATGTCAGTCTCGGAACAAAGATGGCGAGTGTGAATACTCCCTTTTATAGATCCTTACTGAAAACAATTAAAAAATAGGACTGTCGAGCGTTTGTTCTATGACGGTATGGTGAATTCAACTTACTCCCGCCACGTGCGGGTTGATAAATATAGCTGGTAGTTCGCAGAGTTTCCGATGCCTAGCACTTACCATCACTGTCGCTCATCGCTAATGTACACAAATCATATAATACAATTTACTATGAAATAAAGAACATGGTTACAACTCTGTACTAGTTTATTAACTTTTAATTAGTTGTTATTTAATATTATACAAAATTATATCTGGATTTTAAACAAATTTGCTCCGGCAGTATTAAGACAATTTATTCTCAAGGTTTGGTGAATGCTTCTGAACGATTTAGTCAGACATGGCGTCTACAACAGTTTATTTTAATTTCGTTCAATTATTCTGGATTCTTGTGGTTACGAAAAAATATTGATATGATTACAATAAAGTACACTTCCTTGCATTAATGGTACTTATATACTATAAGGTGTTATTACAATTTGTTCCAGAAGTATTAAAAAGTGTGTGTCAAAAGTTCGTAATTTTTATCTAGGTTATACTCTGGTTTCATATAAGTTTAGTGTTTTATTTTTAATTAATCCTTGAAAGAAATTGGATCATCAGTTCATAGTGAGAGTTAATAGTGTTGTGAGAAAAAGTTAAAAAGAATTTATTCCATAAAATCGGGTAACTCAGCAATACTTACCAAATCAGTTGAATTAAGGTGTAGAGTCATTCATTTTGAAATAGGTTGGGTCATCTTTTGTCATCAATCTTCCATCATTTTTGAATTTAATTACGCCTGGCGTCTTTTTCGGATAAGTTGGCCTAAATTATTAATTTTGAATTTAATAAACTGGTCTTTGGCCTCGGTTGGATGGACTAGTTCTTCATCATCTTCTTACTTGTTCATGTTATTAAAATTTGGATTACTTTTTATTGTTTTAAATTAAAATTTGAGTCATTTACGGCTTGGCGTCTCTTCGCCTTGAGCTTCAATAATGGACTAACAGTTTCTAATGGAATAATAATAAATAACGTTTGGTTGTTATGGCAACAGACTGCCTCTCATTGGCTATTCATGACTTAAGCCCATTGTTATAATATTTGAATTTTTATTCAAAATGACTAAATATCTTCTGATTGCTATTATTCTTCTGTCTTCTTATCAATGTATGAGATATCAATGTATGAGATATTATCACAACTGTTCGTATTTTCTTTCAAAGATCATTTTGACATCCCTCAAAGCTGGGTTTGCTTATGTATTAATGTTTTGACAATTATGTTAATATTATGTAATTACATTTCTTTCTTATTTTGTCCTTAATTTAACTTTTACATTTTAATATGATTCACTAATTATCATTAACTAGTTACTTGCCTTGGATTTTCTAATACAATAGTTAATTTCTTATAATTTGGTGACTTTGGATTTATACAGTTAGGCATTTCATAGGCCTAAGTAGTAATTGGCTATATTTTCTTATTTTATACAAATTAAATATTATTTTACCTTTATACATGTTTTGTTTTGTATCACAAATGATTTGTTTACTTTTTGAATTGGTTTGGATTGTTTTATAATAATTGTATGTTCTCATTATTTTACAAAATCATGGCCTGTCTATGATTTTCCAACTGGCTTGTCCGGTATTATTAATTTCATAAGAATTTATCTCTTTACTTTATAACTTTTCTATTATTTATTATTATTTATAAAACATAACACAACATTTAGGTTTATGGTCTGTATAACTCTTTCAGCCATATTCCTTCTCATAAACTTAATTGAACAAATCTTTTAACAGTTACTATGCTAATCTTGTTTATATTTTGTTTATTCTTATTTATTTTTTGGTGACTAACATTGTCACACCATTTACTTTATCTAACTAATTATCCCTTTGAACATAGGATGTTTTACTTATTTTGCTTTTCTATTCTTTAGTATATTTTTCTTTTCTAATCTTTACTATCTAACCATGGTAACACTAATACTTTGACTCTTCATGGGATTTTTTCCCTGAACACAATTGTATTCCTATTCTACAATCACTCTTAGTCCTAATAACAACAATATTTTTATTTTTTAGCACTTTTCACCATGAAACTGTAGTGTTTATCACTGGTTTTTAGGTGTCTATACCTGTCAGTAGGATTTTCTATTTATTTTGGGGTTTTACACTGGCACTTTATACTTTTTTATAGTATTTGAGTGTTACTAGTGGGTGTTCCCTAACATTAAATTCTCTTACATTTTTGCAGTCTCCAGATCGCTATTATGATTAACTTAAAGATTTTTACCTTGTATAATCCACTAGGCGATCTCAGTTTTTTACATACAACATGTTTCGGGGACTAAATCCCCATCTTCAGGTACAGTAAAAAAAAATATATGAACATACTCCCCAACATAATAAAAAATGAATTTAAAAAATTATATATAAATGCTTCATTCAAGACCATTAATAATCTAACAAATATACTTAAGACACGAAAACCAATAACTTTGGAGGAATGTTCAGGGGTATATAGAATCCAGTGTAGTGAGTGTGATAAGTTCTATATCGGACAAACGGGGAGGAAATTTATCGAGAGGTTTAAAGAACACCTACCAAAAAAGAAACCCCAAACCACCTCATCAAATTACGCACTCCACCTCATAAGCAAAAACCATAATTACACCGGATTCAAAGAGAACATGGAGCCGATACACGTTTGTAATAAAGGTCATTTCCTGAATGCTTTAGAAGAGTTTGAAATATACAAGGCATCCAAAGTAAATAAAGAACAGTTACTCAACGATCAGCTATCATTTAAATCCAATAAATTATATGATACCGCGTTGATGATAAGCAATGAAGTACGAACACAGACTAGTTGACGATCGGAGGTCGACCGGTGCACCGAGTCGCTTTTAACGTGTTCATGTGTTTATGTTATATATTAATTTATTCAGTGATTTTTGTGCGTGTGTTTTTATGTATAAACATTTTAATCATTTCGATGACCCCTATGTATTAGGGGGATAATAATTTTTTACTGTACCTGAAGATGGGGATTTAGTCCCCGAAACATATTGTATGTAAAAAACTGAGATCGCCTAGTGGATTATACAAGGTAAAAATCTTTAAGTTAAATTCTCTTTTCTCGTTTATCATGTTCACTATCTATCATCTCTCACTTCATAATGGTTAGTTATACTGTTAACAAGTTTCATATCATTATAGAGTTATTTATAACATTTAATCTCTACTTCTTTGGTTAGTGTACTTTGGTTGTCTTTACTTTATTTGATTTTAATAATTATCATTTACATTTATTATTTAGTTGTCTTGTTTGTTCATCATCTTTTTTCACAGCACTACACTTTATATAATAACGAAAATTTATATATTTCACATGTGAAACTTACTTAATTTATTATTTATTTGATTCTAATAATTATCATTTGATTTTACTATTTCTCCTATCATTTGTTTGTGTCTTATTATATCTTCTCATTTTATTTCATTTATATTTTGTTTGTTTCCTTCCCATTTACCTTCTCATTTTATTTCATTTTACTTCATTTTATTGAGTCAATCACTTGGGTTTGGTCATAGTCGTTTGTCGCATCATAGTCATTTATTTTCATTGGTTTAAACATTTTATATAGTTGATTCATAGCTTTCCCTGATATTGGGGTGGCCTTTTCATGTTGTAACAATATTTATTGAAAACTTAAACACTGTATTACATAGATGACTATTTATTTCTTGGATTTCGTTGTCCATGACGTGTCCGTTACTTAAGTAAATATCACTATAATATTGACGACTCGGAACACAAAGTTTTTTATAAGTAAAAACATAAAGTTTTACCTTACAGCCTAAACCGGCTTTCACCTATAGAAGGCTTCATCAGAGGCTTCTGATGAAGCCTTCTATAGGTGAAAGCCGGTTTAGGCTGTAAGGTAAAACTTTATGTTTTTACTTATAAAAAACTTTGTGTTCCGAGTCGTCAATATTATAGTGATATTGACTATTTATTTTTAAGTTAACCCTGATTTTTGGTCCCTGTAGAATGGGCAGTGAATCAAAAAACATATGGTACTCAGTGACGTTGCAATTTCTGGTCTACTAGTTTACATTGGCAATGCCATTAAGTTAACACATTTGTTTTAAAGTTTGAAATACTGTGCAAACATCATGAAGAAAATAAAATTAAATTAACTTGTAACATAGTTTATGTTGGTACAGTTGTACAGTACATACACTTGAAATCAGGTACAAATAATAGTGGTTTTAAATAGAGAACACATTTAATATGTGATAATACAGTATTGTCATGAATACTTTGGACCATCATATAAGCTGGAAATCCCAATTTTGCATATAATCAAAAAACCTGCAACAGAAAAGAAAGTAACAGTATTTATTGTACTTCTTCACAATATTATATAATGGTTTTTTATTAGAAAAAGCTCCTACTGTTAATGTGTTACTAGAAATAAAGTTTCCAGTTGCATTATATAAAACTCATACCTTTTTAGCATTTAACTCCGTTGCCTCTATTTTTTCATCAACAGCAGACATTGTTATTTACACTATCTCATGCAGCATTACGTTCTGTCTTATCAAATCTGTTGTTAACATCATACTCTCTGAAGCTTTTTCTCAAGCTCTGCAACTGTCTAAATGTCAATTGATATTTGATATATATCAAATAGGTACTTGATTTTTTCCTAAGAGCATATACGCATGTGTACCCCGCAGCCATCCAAATGACACATTTCCTTCAAAGCTCCTTTAAACACTCAATGTTTGTAACAGTACATACGGGCCAAATACCATAATTGTGGGTTACGTAAGGGTTTTCAATGTTTTATTATGTATTTTTAAACATACAGAATGGTTAGGTACATTGTCCCTCTGTGAAAAAGGAACAACGCAATTTCGGCCAGAGTAAGACACCACAGTCGCCGATGGACGTGCTAAACTCAAAATATACCATGGCGGTGTTTGTGACGAAAAGACTACAATACGAATTCCGATTGGACAATAACACTGATCCGTCATAACAAAAGCAATGACGCACTGACGACAACGCATGTAACCAGTCTTAGTCCTGTGTGAAAAAAGAGTAATGACGTAAAAATATACTCACACAAGCGCAATTTTACACTTGCCTCCGTCTCAATCCAACGTAGTTCTTCAAGGGTACAGCAGCGATGTATCGCTGTCTGTTCAGATTTACTATAACATTTTAAAATCAACCAAAGCTAACTTTCAAATGTGATGGTGGAGCGTTAGTGCTCAATTGTATTAACATTTAAATCTAAAAAACATGTAGAATCAGTGATAACTATGTAATTAAAACCAAATAGACTTGAGACGAACACCAGCCATGCAGGGAACATCCAACCAACAGCAGCGAGGGATCTACGCCTATCACCGTTAAGAGAAGTCAACCTTTTGTCATTTTCTATTTTAATCTAATGAGCTCATTAATTGAAAACAACTAATTAAAATCATGTACCCATAATTAGATGAATGTAGGTGAGAGTGTGAGAGTGAGCGCATGGCCATGAGTAGATATGTATATGCTAAGGGCATTGGTTTGTGTATATAGCAAAAAATGAATTAATAAGTAATTAGAACTGCAGTACAAATATAACATTTTAACGATTTTGATTAGAGACCACCAGAAATATTAATACTGACAGGGCTGACTAAATAGCCACCATTTTCTTTTGTTGCAACTTTGTACGACGCCATAGTAAGCACATGGTTATATACTGAATCTATTTGTTAATTAAAAAGTTTGATAGTAAATCTATGACGCCCTCACTGGGACATGATTAATTATAATAATAATTATTAATAATAATTAATAACAATTATGGGTAAGACAACATTATTTATATATTTAAAGATTATTGACGAATTGCGTCATAAGTATAAATATAAATATATAAATTTATATTTATAAGTAATATCACAAATGGCCCCGAACAGTTGACTTTATATAAAATTATTTTATATAAATAAGCCAGAGTCAGAGACATAGAGGGTGACGAAATGATATCCAGAACCTAACAAGAGAGGTTATGGAGGTTATGTTAACGACCAGAGTAAATGGTAATTGTGTAATTTTGTTACAAGTAGAGCGAAATAGTAAGTCCAACATTTAAAATAAAAATGGCAGATAATAATAGTAGCATAGAAATAGAAAATTCAGAGACAGAATCCATTTTACTGGAAAGACACATTAGCTCAACACCTAAAGTAGTTGAAAATAAAGTCTCATTAGAAAATATATTCACATTAATCAGTGACAAATTCAATCAAATGAATGGTACGCTTAATGCAAAATTAGATAGTTTTGAGAGTGAGTTAAAAAAGCAAAATACTTTACAGAATGTCAAATTAAATCAAGTAGAAGAGAAATTAGAAAAATTTAAAAAGAAAATACAGAGACAAAATTGTAGTATTGACAAAGTAGACAAGTTAGAGATAGACAAAAACAAGGTAAGTGGTGAGAATTATGATAGAATTACAAATATGGTGTTAGAAAATAATTGTGTGAGTATTGAGAGTAGTGATAAAAGTATAATGGGAGTAGCATTTGATGATGAAGTGATAAAAAGTGTTGATGAATTAGAGAGAAAGTATAGAGAGAATTTACAGATAAAGGGGTTGCAGGGGGTAAGATTTTCCCGTAATGTTGTAGTAGGGGATGAAGTAAAGACTTCACGTGTGTTTAGGAAGGACGAGAGTGCCTGCAATGAGTATTTGGAAGACAAAAGGTCTACAAATAAAGTGGTCCCTGGTTTTTTTTGTGCACTTCACAGGTGGTGCAGTGATAAAGTAGTAGAGTCCCCTGCATATATGGAGAGAGAGTGTGTAGCTTGGTATGATGGTGAGAAAGGTTTTGAGAGAGAGAGAAAGAGAGAAATTGAGATATATAAAGTAAAGAAAAATTATGAAGAGTTTATGAAAAGGTTAGGTATAGAGATGATGTATAATAAAAATATGAAATACTTACCTTGTAAGGAAGTTGATATAGTAGTAGGAGATGATAATGAAAATAATGACTTAGTAACTTATCTGATTGTGACGAATTATACTGAAGGTGACAGGACCATAACCGATCGTGACAAGTTGTATGTTGAATTGATAGGGAATAACCCTATTAATTATGATGGTTTTATAAAATATAAGAATTTAAATGTGTATTATATTAATGATATTAATATAATGTATTTAATAAAAAATAAATTGTACAGACCGAAGATAAGACTATTGTTTAACGATGGAGGGTAGACCTTCTATTGTGTTATGAACATTTAATTGTGTGGACAGTGTTTTTAAAAAATGGACTGACTAGGACTGATTATGGCAAATGATTTCATGATTATGTGAATTGTATATTTTGTGTATTGATGTCTATGTATTTGTGTAGTTTTACTGTTGTGTATTTTATGTATTTTTAGGTAAGCATGTATTGTACGATTTTAAATAACTGAAGAAAGTTTAAATGATATTATGAGATTCAGGTTATAAGGGTTAGTAGATGATTATGTATTTGGATATGAAAGGTGTTGTTAGCAGATAAGTGATGAATTTCTAATGGTATATTAATGTTGAAATGTTATAAAGAGTTTGGGAATAAGGATAAATCAGGGCATTGAAGTTAGTCAAATAGAATTAATGGGAGTTAGGGAAAATAAAGTGCTGAGATGCTGATAGTATATAAAGAGGTGTTAGATATTTTAGGGACACAGTGGTTAGTAATTATATGTAGAGGTGAGTAATGTGAGTGGTAATTATATTTGTTGTTGATGGTGATATTTTGTAATAAGGGTATTGGTGTAGGAGTCCAACGAGAGATGTTGAGACAGTAGGGATCGTTGTGTGCCGGAAAGGGTTATCTGAAAGGGTCAGAAACCGATAAGGGAATGAGTTGGTTAGAGGGAATACACACATACTAGTACAAAAAATGCGCGGTGCCAGAGGTTTTAAATGGGATTTGTGAAGGGGGTTATTAAGAGATATTGGTGTCAAAATATATTAATGGTTAGAAGCGGTTGTTAGTAGTTAAAAAGGGGTAGTAAGGTTAGATTGACAATGCCAAAATAAGACAGAGAAAATAATGAATAATAGAGAGTCACCCAAACGAGTAAGGATAGAAGGGTTAGAAAAGGGAAAGTCATGATAGGAAGGTAATGTAACAGAAAGGTAAGGACAGATTTGAAATTGTTGTATAGAATCTAAACAAATGTCAAATAATTGAAAGTTAATTGAGAATTGATGTTATAAAGTTTGGTACAAATCATGTAAATTTAAATTGTTTAATGTAAGGTAAATGTAACAATGTTAATATGTAATGTACAATGTTTTATGATGTTTTATTATGTTGATGGAAATAGAGTGTGTGGTTAGGAGGTCAATACAGGGGTAATGACGATAACAAGGGTTAAGATATAGTATATTTTAAAGTTGGAAGTTTAAAGTTAAAAAATGAAGTTAAATAAAAATATTCTAGTAAGCTGTCATTTACAAAATAGATAAATGATTATAACTTGAGCAACAAAGTTTAAAGAAAAAGTGTCTGCCATGATAGTTGTAAGCTGAATTTATAGAAATAATTAGGTGAAGGTATTTTGGGGTATAATAAAGAATTGTTGATATATTGTGTTATATTTAGTTACATATATATGTTGTTTATTTTCTTGCAAGGAAGTAGTTGAATTTGGTGGTGGTAAGAAATCAATGTATTTTAAGTCTTATTGTGGTTAAGTGACACTTTTAAAATTAGAAACAAACCAATGCCCCAAACACAAACCAATGCGTCTAAAGGGGAACATATCAGTTGTAGATGCGTAAGTGTATCAGACCACTATGTTAATTTTTGTATGCAATGTTTCAGAGTTTTGTGGTGTTGTGACCGCAGTCCTGGGCTGGCTGGAGCGTCAGAACAGGAGTGTAGAGTGCCTCATGGCCTTATGGTGTAGGGATCTCTCAGGAGAAGTCCAGTAAGGTCAGAGGGTGCGACCAACATCATGGGACCAAGGGTAAGTGATGATCAAATTTTTTTGTAACGTTATAGGGGGTTGTGGTGACGTATCTAGACTGATCCTTTTAGGAAAGTGTGAATGAGTCAAGGAAATTTTTTTATGTTCCTACACAAAAAATTTTCCTTGAGGGGGTTTGTAACAGTACATACGGGCCCAATACCATAATTGTGGGTTATGTAAGGGTTTTCAATGTTTTATTATGTATTTTTAAACATACAGAATGGTTAGGTACATTGTCCCTCTGTGAAAAAGGAACAACGCAATTTCGGCCAGAGTAAGACACCACAGTCGCCGATGGACGTGCTAAACTCAAAATATACCATGGCGGTGTTTGTGACGAAAAGACTACAATACGAATTCCGATTGGACAATAACACTGATCCGTCATAACAAAAGCAATGACGCACTGACGACAACGCATGTAACCAGTCTTAGTCCTGTGTGAAAAAAGAGTAATGACGTAAAAATATACTCACACAAGCGCAATTTTACACTTGCCTCCGTCTCAATCCAACGTAGTTCTTCAAGGGTACAGCAGCGATGTATCGCTGTCTGTTCAGATTTACTATAACATTCTAAAATCAACCAAAGCTAACTTTCAAATGTGATGGTGGAGCGTTAGTGCTCAATTGTATTAACATTTAAATCTAAAAAACATGTAGAATCAGTGATAACTATGTAATTAAAACCAAATAGACTTGAGACGAACACCAGCCATGCAGGGAACATCCAACCAACAGCAGCGAGGGATCTACGCCTATCTCCGTTAAGAGAAGTCAACCTTTTGTCATTTTCTATTTTAATCTAATGAGCTCATTAATTGAAAACAACTAATTAAAATCATGTACCCATAATTAGATGAATGTATGTGAGAGTGTGAGAGTGAGCGCATGGCCATGAGTAGATATGTATATGCTAAGGGCATTGGTTTGTGTATATAGCAAAAAATGAATTAATAAGTAATTAGAACTGCAGTACAACTATAACATTTTAACGATTTTGATTAGAGACCACCAGAAATATTAATACTGACAGGGCTGACTAAATAGCCACCATTTTCTTTTGTTGCAACTTTGTGCGACGCCATTTTAAGCACATGGTTTCTATAATGTATTTATGTTGACGATTAAAATTTGATAGTACTTTCACTCGAAACAGTGTTATCATTTGTGTCACCTTCTTTGACTCAAGAATCTCGCTGCAACGAATCCCTGGCACCCCTTAGGTATAAAAGCATATTGCATAAGAAGAGTATGAGCCCGGCAATAATTAAAATTGGTAAGTATACACGTGCCATATTATGGTACTATTTATTCGTATAAATAAAAATAGATTATAATGCAAAGTGAGTAATATCACAAATGCCGCCCTCACAGTGACTTTATAGTGTAATATCACATGTTTGCACTCGTCTGATAGGTGTGACCTGAAATAACCACACCAGGGGCTGTCGCAATCTCAGTGTTACATTTCTGAAGGACTCTCTTCAATATAGTGATGTAAATTCAGTCACTAGCCAACAGCAGCATGCTTTTTAAATTTAAAAGAACTCCAAGGTATTGATGTCAGACATGTTTGATCCAGTCTTTGACCAGGGATTGCACCATTCATCATGACTCTTGAACTCATCTCCTTCCACTTATTTTTGGAAGTGTTTCTTGTTCACCTTAACATAATGGTCCAGTGTACTCATGTGCACGTAACATGTAACATAAAAAGCCATCTTTGGTTCTCGTTTCCTCTTGTTCTTACTGTTTTAGTTTTTTGATGAATTTTGTTAAATGTTGAGTTGAAAAGCATCTTAAAATTTATATTTTGCATCTAGTTGGCACCTCCAGTTTCTGATACTATGTAATTATTCGGATTTAAAGTCCAATTACTGATATTTTGAAAGAGAGTATATTTTCCTCATTCGCAGGTGATAACTGCTGGAAGATACATATTTTTTTTCTTCTGCTTATGTTTTATTGTGAGATAAATTTGACTGCCCATCCATGGCTAGCTCTTAAGTCTACAACACCATGTTCTTTTGCCAGTGCAAGTGTCTTTAGTTAGCACATTTCTGTAGGCAGCGCTTCCAAATTCTCTTTCAATGATGTACTTCATCAGTTTCTATTCTACTTCAGGATATTCTATTTTCTTTTCAAGATTTGATCTTCTGTAATGTTGTTTTGTAACAACAAATGCTTCTTCTTTTGTCAGCCTCTAGTTCAGCTTTCACTGACATTGAATTTACAGTCTGTAGCACGATTCCTAGATTCTCTATCTCTGATTATTATTTTTAACTTTTTGCTGACTTGAACAAATTGCATGTTATTGTTCAATATTGCATTCCCTTTGTACAATATTTTTACTACATAATATTTATTTCTCTGGCATGTAATTTCTTGTGAAATGAACACTACACTTCAATCACGTGGTGACTAATGCACGTGACAGAGGTTGATTGGTGTAAAATTGTATGACTGTAATTTGTTTGCTGAAAACTCATATGATGGATAGAGATGAAAAAGAAATTATACAAAAAAATTAGATACATGTTTTGAAATTACTTTTATTCAAAACAGTTATGCAGAATATGCATGAAAATACACTAATAATTTTAGGATAGACTCAAGTGGGGTACAGTTATTTTATCATCCATTGTTAAAATATTATGTTACATGCATATTTATAAATAGATGATCTGTTGAGTGATATGCTATATTTTTAGAGTACAAGTAAGTTCATCAGCATATAAAAGTACCATAACACATTAAATCAGCAATCGGTAACTCACTAAATCAAAGCAGTCAGAAAGATATGTAAAGATAATGATTTCACTTGTAACACACACCAAATATTTCATTCGTTTGTTTTTAGTAGAGAAGTTTTCAGTTAACATTCAAAATTCATTGATGTGCAGTGATGCATGTTGGCCATTACAGTAAGTGTACAAATTGACTAGGTTATTCCTAAACAGTATTGGTATTGTAACAGGATACACTTTTCTTGACTAGGCACACTTAGTAGTGTCGCTGCAAAAAAAAAAAAACATAATTTAACGGAGTATGGGAGCTGCATATCTGGATATGAGGCAGACTGCCACCAGTGCAACATATACAGGTCTACTCAAGAATCAGCTGCTCCTACAGTAAAGTCCAAATGACATGAACTGAGTACAAGTGTTGCAACATGACAACATTTGTACTCTGTACAGCCTGTTGTAACCGTCCATCTTACCTGTTAAATCCTGACTGTGTTTTTAAAATGAAACAAAAGATGATTTTCTGTGTTTTTGAAGATCTCATAATGTTGTAAACCAATTTAGAAAAATCAATTGACCAAATTAACAAAATGAGTTAATCAACTTTTGTGGCTTAGGAAGTAACTGCAACTAGGGATATTAAATATCTAATTTAAAGATCAGTTCATTAAATTGTTAAATGTACATCTATTTGTTACTTCAGATACATTATATTATATACTGACGAATTATATTAAAAATTTTATTCAGATTAAAAAAAAACACTAAATTTTCAATTTTTAGGTATATATACATTTTTAAAGGTTCAGATTTTTAAAGAAAGATACTAAGCCTTTAAATTAAGGCTTCAAGTAGGATTAAGGCTTATATTACTATCTTCACTCAAACATAAATAAATAAATTTTAATTTTTTACATTTAGTTTTTGTATGATCATTGCAATTTACCATCCTCCAATTTTGAGATGTTAAAATATTGTTATGATGGTCTCACTGATCATTGTATTGTACAGTGGAAACAAAATACAGACATGAACGAAGTCACTAATTACCAGCTTTAATTGGTTACAAATAACAATTTGTAATCAATAAGGTCCTTTCATACAATAATTCAAGTTAAATTTGTCCACATGCAATAACAGTGTCACTTCATTACAATACCACACTAATTAACACAATAATCACTTTCCACTAATCCACAACGAGAAATGTGTAGAACTTTTACATAACTGCGCCTGTTGAATTTTTGAGAGCGTTACGTAATTGCCATAGCACTGCCCCCTGCTTAAGCCTGTTCATCCTGAACTGGCAAACCGTCTCTGAAGTAATACTTGACGAGGTGATCTAAGTGGACGACGTTGAATTTCCGCTGTCCTGCTGTTGAATCCAATAAACAACATCATTGATTCTTGAGGTTCTTCCCAGTTAGTTTGTAGTTTAGGCGAGTGACCACGACAGTATGTGTTCCCCTTCATCGAAACCCACATTATTGTCGCGAATGTCGTATACTAATTGGTACTTCCTGTACTAGTTCTTCCCTTTCCACATGTAACAGTAAAGGTTGTTCTTCATCACACCTGTTGACTTCTTCGCTTAATGTCACTTGCTTGATCAAATGGTTGGTGAACCCTGTCATTTTAGTCATATAAAAATTTATCATCTCTTAGTCAACCCTCAGAACATTCTCTCTTAAGTCCATAATGAATTCGTAGGAATTCATAATGTCCATACCAAGAATCACTTAATCGACAATGTCTGCAATGAGCATTTGGTGGCTAAACTCGAGGAGACCTAAGCGTACACATACATCTACCTTTCGTAACACTTTGACAGGGCTACTAGTCACAGTCTGTATGGTACAAGAGATTTTTGTAGACATCGTTTCTTCTACATCAGAAATTCTAGCAATTTGAATATTTATCTCACCTCGTAATAGGCCCAGTTCTGCAGAGGTATGTTCTTGTATCTGTTTCTGCGTAGCTTTGAAAAGAGTTTCAGTTTTATCTGCTTCCTTCTTATGTTTCTTGTCTTGTCTTCTGACTTGAGCAAGAGTGCTTTTTGCCATTCTTCTGCCTCTTCTCTTTCCTGTCTGGGTTTTTCATCCTGTTATTTTTATGCTTCTTCCACCTCCTGTCATCGTCATTCTTCTGTCTGCAACAACAGCACCTGGAAATTTTGCATCATCTGACTGGTAACCAATTTTGCAGATTAATTATAATGTACACTACACTTCTATAAAGTGTCCTGTGTTTTCTCTATTAAACGTTGTATCACACTTCTGAGATGGTTGAAAAATTATTGGTGAATATGATCTTGATGGACGTTGTTGTTAGGACTGTGAAGAGTGGGTTCTTCACAGAGAACTGGTGATTCTCTTTCATGGCCACTCCCATGCTCGGAAGCTGAATATCGATCTCTAATTCTGGATATGTGTTCATATTAGAGTCATCTGCCTCAATTGCTACATCAAACAGCTACATTACTGCCATACATATAGTTCTCATGCAGTAGGAAATATTAGATGTGTTCTGCACACAGAAAAGCAAAAACATTCAATGGAGTGAAAACTAGGACAACATGCATATTTTACATCAGTCATAGGCAATCTTTGAATTTATGGGGGTGCATATATAACTGAGGACCAGTTCATTGGGTGCTCCCCTCCCCACCCCATCAATAGAAAATATAAAGGTGTGGAGTTCAATACCCGGACGTTACAAATATTAACTGTCACTTTATATTACCCTTGCACTTATGTTTAGTGACATGAAACACCGAATCAAAAAAGCAGTATTTTTTACATTAGGTCATCAATCATTTGTCATCATGCACATACATATTAAAACTAACAAAACTTTAAACGAAAAAAATGGTTAAACAGAAGACATTTTAAGAAAAATAAATTAAAGAACTTACCACAATAACACTATTTATTTTCATAAAGTGCACAGAAATGTAAAACTTGAAAAAATCACTTTGTAGAGATAGGTGTTTACAGGCTCAGGGCAACAAGCTCGACAATCGTATTGGGGGAAGACGTAGAGCGGTTCGGTAAATGGTTTTTATTATTTTATAATACAGTACTTTGAAGCAGGTACAATGCGGGTGCTTTCCTTCGTTCAAAACAAAATAAAATTACAAATTGGTTTGTGGGCACGTCAAACCTTATCGATGGGTGCACTTGTGCCCACGGGTGCAGGCTTGCCGACTGCTGCTTTACATTGATTTGATGAAATAAAAATTAACAGCCATAAATGTAGCCTCAAATTATAGAACCGCATATACAGTACTGTTGTACACAAAGTAATGGTGGCAAATTGGGAAGTATTTTGCTTATGTCACACCAGAAGAAGAGTCTACTGTGAAACTCTTCCCTACAATACTGTAAGAATAGAATTAGCTAGTAAATGTAAGGTCTCATGTGTTTTGTACAGTTTATTTATAAAAAATAGAATATTGGGAAAAACCTTTGATATCTATTGTAACATGACATAAGGTAGTGAAGATCCAATGATAATTAATTATAAAATAAAGAAGCTGAAGACAAGAATAAAAGGCAAGAACTTATAAACTCAGAGATTAATAACCCAATAACCAAATGACAAATGACTGATAAACTGACAATGACCTGATTCAATAGATCGGATAAATACAAAAGGAACAAGGAAGAAGGAACCAAGAACTAAATGTGATCAAGAATTTGATTATGAACATTGTAATTCCCTAATAATGACCATTAAAATGTATGTTAACAAATGCACTAATGTAATTAGAGTATAGATGAGATGTACCTAGGGTAATAATGACAAATAAGAAAGATAGTAATGTTATGTATATTTTGTTAATGAAGGAATGTACTCATAAATATAAGATAGGGAATTAATAATACACACACCCTAATAAATAGTGATAAATATAATCAAAACTAGTAAACAATACCCTGAGGCAAATAAAGGCCACAGTTAATTACCAAAAGTGATCATTAGTGAAGGGAAAATAAAATAAACACTTATAACCAGTAACCCCATGATGATATTAACATAAATAAACAACCCAGTGAATAATCAAGTGAGTGGAAGAAAGAGTATATTAATACAAAAGTGGTGACATGTAGTGATAGCATGTTGCATATAATAAGTGAAAGTGAATAAATCAAAAACCTTCTATGAAAGAAAAAGTGTAGTTGGTGAACTTGGAAAAGTATTCTAGTTAGTAGACTGTATTAGAATAACTGGAAGACCTGTAATAAACTTTGTACTAGCAAGTAAGAGGAACTCATTATAATGTGATTAAGTTAAGCAATAGTTAATAAGAATTATAGGATAAGATAGAAATTAAGTCATTGGAATGAAAGGCAAACAAGAAAGATAGACACTTTTTTCTAGTGAAGGAGAGGGAATAGAGTATATTGTGAAAAGTACAGTTTAATAGTAGTATAATAAGAGTGTTATTATTGTTTAAAAAAAAAAACCAATATAATATAATGAATCATCAGTTGAACCAGATAGTAGTAAGGAATAGAAAAGGTAGTTAGAAGTTTTATTTCAGGCATGAACCTGTTAAGAAAATGTTTCTTATTATAATAAGAGGTGTAGTTAGAAACACCAACGTTTATTACTTGTTTCTGTTAAAAAATTGTTTTAAAGTACCAAATATAAAGGTAAGAAGTTACAAGAAATGTTAGATAGTAGTATAGGAAAATCTAGGCTCTAGGCCTAACTGTTAATGATGAATTTTGTAAATTAAAGAACAAACAATAGCCCAATACCAAAGCAGAATATACCAAATGTTTAAACAAGTTAAGTGGGTATTCCTGATACCAAAATGTATAAATAACATCCAATTTTGGATAAAATATTGTAACACCACAAAATGTTACATAACCTAGACATTCACCAGAAGGGTAAATAATTACACTGAAGTGATAAAAATGAATCATTTATAATGAATGTAGCAAAGAAGAGAAGGACCAACAAAGAAGAAAGAAGAGAAAGGATCCCAAGAAGCAGTGATGAATACACTGCATGACACTACAACAAACACTATGACTGACTCTAACTAATGGACATGCCAAGTTCACAATAAGCTGTCAAACAAGCCAGCCCATGACATAACGTAGAGTCATGTGTTAATAAAACTAATTAAATAATGATTGAAATAATGTAATATCAGTAACAGCATTTTGGCTGAAAGCAAAAGAACAATGACCAGTAAATGACAAAGCCTATGACTAGATTAGCTATGGCCACAATGTATATTAAAACCAGCATTACAAGCCCAGATGTAATATTAGTGAGTGAAGGTAGTTATAATAGGAAACCTTATGCGGATGAGTAACTTCCTTATTATACAAAATGTAACTAGTAACAATTATTAAGGCATAAACACAGTACTAAGAATGTGTCTAGCCCATGCCTAAACAAACGTTTGTCAGTAAATTAATAAGGAAACAGGACTCCTAGTGAACATAAAATTTACTGAACAATCAATATAACTAAATGTAATATGAAATACCACCACTCAATTGTTAATGAACAACGTTAAATTGAGTAGGCCAAACGAAATGTAATTAGAGAATAAGGATTTTTTATAATAGTGTATTACCCTAATTATGTTAAGATTCAATTGTACAGTTATAAATAGCTCTTAAGTATAATCATAGATGTATTAGTGTTCAAACAAAGACGTTATAAATAAAACGCAGTATAAATCACTAAATGTAAAAAGATAGGAAATAATAGTATTATGCACTTGCTAGCAGACGACAGTGAGAAACCATGTTTCAAAACATTATTTATAAGCATTGTCAAAGAAAGCGAGGTTAAAACCAGTGTTAAGCCACATCAAATTAAAGCCCATGAACTAAACTTTAATTTGATGGTAATAACCTCGAGATCGGAACTATAATAAGTGCATAGTGCGTGTTAGCATCATTTATTGTTAAAAATAAGAAATTGTTTGGGTAATACCAACAACACAAAAAGCTGAGCGCAACGATTGCGGACAGTTAGAAAGACAATAAGTCATTTGTAACGGTTATCAGGGCCAATCAAAAAGGAGTTTACTAAACGACTTTTCTCCCTAAGCACGATACAGTGAAGGGGTATATAACCAGCAGCGAAGAAAATTCGTTACACACTTTTTGTCATCTACTCGAGCGATACAGTCGCCGCTCGTCACCGTAACATTTTTTATAACTTAACATAGAATAACAATAGTAAACCTTTCAAAATTTCTTCAAGACCTGTAACAGTACAGCAATCGATTACAAGGAAAGTGCTACGCCAGTAAAGTGAATATTTTAATTAGTGCGTGATTTCAGAATGAGAGAGAGAGTATTGTAATCAGTATTTACATAGCCCAGATTTAGTAAGAAAAGGGCAGACTCCTCGTTCAAAGTGCGTGTGAAGTGTAATTAACCAGTGGTCATTATAATCCGATCACTGGAGTGTTTTTAAATTTTAATCTATACGATTAAAAGAAATAAGGTAACACAGAGACCAATTATATTACTATTCTGTTTGCGCTGATCATTATTTACCACAACTTTGTACTGACGCAAGGACAACAAAACTTTCGATATTATACACAGAATGAATTTATTTAGCGGATTTATTAATCCAACGTAAGATATTTGTGTTAGTAGTAAGCATCAAAATATATGTTAGTAGATAAGTAAGCGTAACGAACGCTAACCTGAAAAATAATTACGAGTTTTAAAAAGAGGCCAAATTACTAATTATCATTATTATTAACGACTGTCAAGGCATAAGATAGTTCTTAATTGTATTTCAAAGAGCCTACCCGTGAGATATATTATGTAATTAAAAGTCAAATTTATTAATAGATATAAGAGTTTAATGTTCGAAACTGAGCTAGACCGTATAGTAAACGGGCAAATTAACATCAAGGTTATGTCAAAGTAATTATTGTATTTTTTAATTGTTGAATTGTGTTGAAGGGTAAAATAAAACCCCGATTATATTCAGTATAAACTTGGATTACATTCATTTCATATAGTTAATTAATACTCAACATTTGAGTACAGTGAAATAACTCTGAGTAGAGACTTTACTACATTATGTTTGAATTATTGTGAATGCCTCCAGCATTTAACCGAAACATAGAGAGAATTTATACGATTCTAAACTTTATTAATTTGTTTTTCATGGGATTTTTTCCTAAAATAAACCCATGTGGCGCCCATATTGCACACAAGGAGTGATATAACCTTGTTGATAAAGTAAGCTGGTCATAAGAGCATCTTGGCAGTTTATTTTTTGCTAAGTGAACATCAGAACTTCCAGTATCACAAACAGGTACGTGAAAGTGTTTTTTATTATAAATTATTTGTCCAGATGAGACTTGACGATACGTACACTGATAACACTTAACCAAGAAGAGGAGTTCCACTGCAAGATCAACGCTACAGCTACATTCATCCACCGACCAGCGATTAATATTTTATTCACTATAAGTATCACACTTTATTACACAAACAATAATTACCATTTATCACTAAAAAGAATTGTTGCATATAAAGCAAAGAGATTTCATAATAACGTTTTAAATTGTAACACGAGATTCGGCTACAATCGACATTTAACTTTTATTTTAAATTATATACATTAATTTAACAGAGAGGGATCTAGTTTAATTACAAATTGGCGACCAACAGAGTGTGGCTTTAAAAATATTAAACGAATAAATTTTTAATATTACAATATTAAGCCCGGCAAATACAATAGAACAATCACGCCTCACACACACAGACACAATAATAGATACGAAGCCAGCCAAAGCAAAGATGTACCAGAGAAATAGAAGGAGAAGGGAGAGAGTAGACTGGGACCAAATATACAGAATGTTGAACATAGATGGTGAGAAGATGAACCGACAAATGGAAGAGGAAAAGAGACAGATGAGAGAGGAGTCAGACCAATTAAGACGTAAGATAGAAGAAGGTTTTGCCAGACTCCACGGATGGGAAACACCACAAGAAAGAAGGAACCGGAATACAAGATGGTTTAATAACCAAACAGCATGGCGAGACGAAGAGAAGAGGGACTACCGTTACCAGAGAGGGGAAGACGAGTGTAAAAGAAAAGAAGCATTCGAAGAGGAATTGAGATACAACAAAATAAGACGAAATGAAGAACTATTCTATAGCCAAGCAGCACAGCGGGACGAAGAGGAAATGAGCTATCGTAATCAGAGACGAGAAGACGAGCAGAAGCGAAGAGAAGCTTTCGAAGAAGAATTGAAAAGGGCTAAGAAATTACTAAACGAGAAGAAACCGATAAATGAAGATTTAATGAAAAATAAAGGAAATACTGGTGGAAATGAGAATCACTTTAACAAAAAATCTGAAAACGACCATAGCAAGAAAGATGCCACGGAACCACTACCATACGCAAGACCAAGAGGGCAATAAGAATAAAAAGGAGGAGGAAATAATAAGTACCGACCCAGTAATCGAAACAATAATGGAGTATGACCATAATGAAATACGTGAATCGCTAACTGAACATAGTGAAACCATGAGTAAGGACATGGAAACCTCCCACCAAGAAATATATAATAATAAGGATACAACGGGCGTGAATAATGAAACAACCCAAGAAACAATAAACGACAATCGACCAACCGTAATATTAGAACATACCAATAAAGAATCAGAACCAGTAAATAAAAAATTAAGAGAAACCGAGGACATGAAAACGCCTGAAGGGGAGACTACCACCGGTGACACCGTAGAAAACCAAATCGAGGGACCCGAACCAACAGAGCTGCTAAGTTTCCAGGAGATGATGGTGAAATGTAGGAGGGAACAGATTCCCCAACCCGTAGAGAATAGCTTTGAGAGGGCAAGAGAAGAAATGATAAAAGATATTAGACTATGGAGAGAAGAAATGAAAAACAATGGCGAACCAACAACCGCAGAAACACCAAGTGATGAAATTGCAGAACAATCAACTTTACAACCCAAAAATAATGGTAAACAAGCAGAAAGGGAACAAGACGCAAAGACATTGCCATCTGAAGACAAGCTCGACAGGAACAAAGCAAATATTCAATACATGGAGATCGACGCCGAAGGTGTAAAGAAGATCCAAATAATTAAGAAAACGGAAGAAATGAAAGACGAGGACAAACCGGCGATAGAAGAAGTACCCAATGATGAATTAATGGAAGAGTTAAGTCTACAAACCAAAGACAAGGCAATAGAGAGCCACAGGAGTAAGAAAAAGGAAGAAAGAAGCATGATACGCCCAAAGGAAATAAGGATTACAACGGAAATAGTAGAGATGACGCGAAGTGGTCTAATTAACATGATTAACTTCCCAACCATCGACTGCAGAGCAGGAATCACTTGTAAGAAAGATGAAAGGAACTTCATAAAAATATTAAAAGTAAATCACCATAAAATAGTGAATAAAAACTTAAATAAAGATATTTTTAAATCAAATATGCCATCAAGTGAAAGACACCAGACAAGGTTAATTGATTCCTTAATGGATAACCGACCACTGAAACATTTAATTAATAATCCAAATGACGGAATGATTAAAACAATGTTACATACCAGTGACTATGTTATGACGGAGAAGGTTATAAACAACGAGATATTTAAAGTGAATACTCCTAGAAGAAGGATGCATCGCAAGAAGAAGGAAAACTACCAGAAACAAATGGACTGGATCATTGAAGGATACGCCCAAGCAATAAGAAAATTGCGGAAGGAAAAGAACCAGTCGACAGAAAATTCCAGCCAGAAGACAGGAGACAACAAACCAGAGTTAGAAGAGACACCAGAAGTTAATTATAACGAAAACCAGGAGGACACCAGACACCTGGGTAACAAAGATGATGAGGAGAAGAAAACAAAAGGACATAAGGTAGTTGAAGATTTGGTCGCAGCAAAATGGAAGAGCCGAATGATGGTGACATACGCGACAGGAGCGGAAAGAAGTCCGAACATAAAGATTATCCAAACAACAAACACACCGAATATGAGTGACTATGGCTAAACATTAAAAAACCATCAGCCACTGAAGAGAAAGGCAGATATCAAAGATAACCGAGAGAAGCTACCAAAAGTTAAAGAAAATAAAGAACAATCAGAACTATGTAAAATTAATCAAGGAATATGAACATGTATTATGTATAATGAGATTTATTATAAGATGTTGAATATCATGAAATGTACAAACTAAGATATGTAATACTATAAACAGCAATCAAAAATGAATCCAAGAAAATGTAATTGACCCATAATGAGCCCAATAGATTGGTGAAGCACAAAGAACCCCGTATATATACTACTGAATGAACTTATTATAATACAAGAGTGAACTATATTATCATACTGTGAATATAACCAGAGTGTTTACTATATTAAATGTACTAAAAGTGTCTACCATGAAAAGTAATTAAAGGATAAAGAAAAATGTTTATCATATTAAATAATAAAGAGAAATGTGCATTTGTATATACCAAAAAATGGGTGTTATATAATAAATATAACAAAAATGTTTACCAAATAATAATATAATGTTACTCTAATCCTTCAAAATTAATTTCGATAAATGAAATTATTCATCCAGAATAAGTGATAAACAGCAATCACTTGAAGGAGCAGAGGAGAAAAACAACAAAGCGTCGAATATTGAAAAGAGATGGATTAAACAAGGAATGAGAATGTTAATTGTATATATCAAAAATGTGTATCATATTATATCTAACAAGAATGTTTATTATATGAATATTGTAAACCCCTGATAATCAGAGACTATAATGAACCAAGTGTTAAAAAACCCAATGTATAAACAATATTAAGAGTAAAATATGGTGAACTCAAGAAGAATTTAAAGACCAACTGCATAATTATATAGTGATAAATTTGAGTGTGTAATCTAAAGACATTGAAAAAAACAAAACAACTTACAAACTAGTATCGAAAAATAGCAACAAGGCTGATAAATAACATAGCCAATATGTCAAATTAGAGATAGAATAATGGCCTGTGAAGAGAAGTACGTTAGCTAAAGTGATAAAGCATGAACAGTGATAACAATGAAACCTCTAATACCTTGAATGTTATATTGAATATGATGTCTTATTGAAAAAAATAAATGATATGTTATATTTTATGTGTTGTGATAGTGCAACTGTTCTTATGTGCAACTTTTTATTGTCCCAGTACAGAGATGAGGATTCCTCTGATTCTGAGGATGTGTAACTGAGGAACGGCGGAGAATGGAAGCCAAATAGAGCCCCTCTGATTCCGAGCCCATTACAAATGTTAGGGAATTAAATGGTAATATGTCAAGGACCAAACACTGTGAGGTAAAAATGTAAGAACAAAAGAGTATATCACAAGAATCAAGATGTGTTAAATGTAAAGAAAAATGTATTATTGTAAAACAGGAAATTGTTAATTTAAGAAATAAGACATGTTATAACTGAATGACTAAGAAGATAAGAAACTTGAAAAAATACTAGTAAGCTAAAAAATAATACTAGCCAAGAAATCAATCTAGTGCAACACACCAACAAACTATTGAACTTAATGCAGAAAGAAGAAGTAATAGTATGATAAAACCAAAATAAAGTGATAATTTCTTTAAAATATAAAACTTTTCTAAAATTGTCAATATTGAGAGGGGAGTATATGTAACACCACAAAATGTTACATAACCTAGATATTCACCAGAAGGGTAAATAATTACACTGAAGTGATAAAAATGAATCATTTATAATGAATGTAGAAGAGAAGGAGGAAGGATCCCAAGAAGCAGTGATGAATACACTGCATGACACTACAACAAACACTATGACTGACTCTAACTAATGGACATGCCAAGTTCACAATAAGCTGTCAAACAAGCCAGCCCATGGCATTAATGTAGAGTCATGTGTTAATAAAACTAATTAAATAATGATTGAAATAATGTAATATCAGTAACAGCATTTTGGCTGAAAGTAAAAGAACAATGACCAGTAAATGACAAAGCCTATGACTAGATTAGCTATGGCCACAATGTATATTAAAACCAGCATTACAAGCCCAGATGTAATATTAGTGAGTGAAGTTATAAAAGGAAACCTTATGCGGATGAGTAACTTCCTTATTATACAAAATGTAACTAGTAACAATTATTAAGGCATAAACATAGTACTAAGAATGTGTCTAGCCCATGCCTAAACAAACGTTTGTCAGTAAATTAATAAGGAAACAGGACTCCTAGTGAACATAAAATTTACTGAACAATCAATATAACTAAATGTAATATGAAATACCACCACTCAATTGTTAATGAACAACGTTAAATTGAGTAGGCCAAACGAAATGTAATTAGAGAATAAGGATTTTTTATAATAGTGTATTACCCTAATTATGTTAAGATTCAATTGTACAGTTATAAATAGCTCTTAAGTATAATCATAGATGTATTAGTGTTCAAACAAAGACGTTATAAAGAAAACGCAGTATAAATCACTAAATGTAAAAAGATAGGAAATAATCGTATTATGCATTTGCTAGCAGACGACAGTGAGAAACCATGTTTCAAAACATTATTTATAAGCATTGTCAAAGAAAACGAGGTTAAAACCAGTGTTAAGCCACATCAAATTAAAGCCCATGAACTAAACTTTAATTTGATGGTAATAACCTCGAGATCGGAACTATAATAAGTGCATAGTGCGTGTTAGCATCATTTATTGTTAAAAATAAGAAATTGTTTGGGTAATACCAACAACACAAAAAGCTGAGCGCAACGATCGCGGACAGTTAGAAAGACAATAAGTCATTTGTAACGGTTATCAGGGCCAATCAAAAAGGAGTTTACTAAACGACTTTTCTCCCTAAGCACGATACAGTGAAGGGGTATATAACCAGCAGCGAAGAAAATTCGTTACACACTTTTTGTCATCTACTCGAGCGATACAGTCGCCGCTCGTCACCGTAACATTTTTTATAACTTAACATAGAATAACAATAGTAAACCTTTCAAAATTTCTTCAAGACCTGTAACAGTACAGCAATCGATTACAAGGAAAGTGCTACGCCAGTAAAGTGAATATTTTAATTAGTGCGTGATTTCAGAATGAGAGAGAGAGTATTGTAATCAGTATTTACATAGCCCAGATTTAGTAAGAAAAGGGCAGACTCCTCGTTCAAAGTGCGTGTGAAGTGTAATTAACCAGTGGTCATTATAATCCGATCACTGGAGTGTTTTTAAATTTTAATCTATACGATTAAAAGAAATAAGGTAACACAGTGACCATTTATATTACTATTCTGTTTGCGCTGATCATTATTTACCACAACTTTGTACTGACGCAAGGACAACAAAACTTTCGATATTATACACAGAATCAATTTATTTAGCGGATTTATTAATCCAACGTAAGATATTTGTGTTAGTAGTAAGCATCAAAATATATGTTAGTAGATAAGTAAGCGTAACGAACGCTAACCTGAAAAATAATTACGAGTTTTAAAAAGAGGCCAAATTACTAAGTATCATTATTATTAACGTCTGTCAAGGCATAAGATAGTTCTTTATTGTATTTCAAAGAGCCTACCCGTGAGATATATTATGTAATTGAAAGTCAAATTTATTAATAGATATAAGAGTTTAATGTTCGAAACTGTGCTAGACCGTATAGTAAACGGGCAAATTAACATCAAGGTTATGTCAAAGTAATTATTGTATTTTTTAATTGTTGAATTGTGTTGAAGGGTAAAATAAAACCCCGATTATATTCAGTATAAACTTGGATTACATTCATTTCATATAGTTAATTAATACTCAACATTTGAGTACAGTGAAATAACTCTGAGTAGAGACTTTACTACATTATGTTTGAATTATTGTGAATGCCTCCAGCATTTAACCGAAACATAGAGAGAATTTATACGATTCTAAACTTTATTAATTTGTTTTTCATGGGATTTTTTCCTAAAATAAACCCATGTGGCGCCCATATTGCACACAAGGAGTGATATAACCTTGTTGATAAAGTAAGCTGGTCATAAGAGCATCTTGGCAGTTTATTTTTTGGTAAGTGAACATCAGAACTTCCAGTATCACAAACAGGTACGTGAAAGTGTTTTTTATTATAAATTATTTGTCCAGATGAGACTTGACGATACGTACACTGATAACACTTAACCAAGAAGAGGAGTTCCACTGCAAGATCAACGCTACAGCTACATTCATCCACCGACCAGCGATTAATATTTTATTCACTATAAGTATCACACTTTATTACACAAACAATAATTACCATTTATCACTAAAAAGAATTGTTGCATATAAAGCAAAGAGATTTCATAATAACGTTTTAAATTGTAACACGAGATTCGGCTACAATCGACATTTAACTTTTATTTTAAATTATATACATTAATTTAACAGAGAGGGATCTAGTTTAATTACAAATTGGCGACCAACAGAGTGTGGCTTTAAAAATATTAAACGAATAAATTTTTAATATTACAATATTAAGCCCGGCAAATACAATAGAACAATCACGCCTCACACACACAGACACAATAATAGATACGAAGCCAGCCAAAGCAAAGATGTACCAGAGAAATAGAAGGAGAAGGGAGAGAGTAGACTGGGACCAAATATACAGAATGTTGAACATAGATGGTGAGAAGATGAACCGACAAATGGAAGAGGAAAAGAGACAGATGAGAGAGGAGTCAGACCAATTAAGACGTAAGATAGAAGAAGGTTTTGCCAGACTCCACGGATGGGAAACACCACAAGAAAGAAGGAACCGGAATACAAGATGGTTTAATAACCAAACAGCATGGCGAGACGAAGAGAAGAGGGACTACCGTTACCAGAGAGGGGAAGACGAGTGTAAAAGAAAAGAAGCATTCGAAGAGGAATTGAGATACAACAAAATAAGACGAAATGAAGAACTATTCTATAGCCAAGCAGCACAGCGGGACGAAGAGGAAATGAGCTATCGTAATCAGAGACGAGAAGACGAGCAGAAGCGAAGAGAAGCTTTCGAAGAAGAATTGAAAAGGGCTAAGAAATTACTAAACGAGAAGAAACCGATAAATGAAGATTTAATGAAAAATAAAGGAAATACTGGTGGAAATGAGAATCACTTTAACAAAAAATCTGAAAACGACCATAGCAAGAAAGATGCCACGGAACCACTACCATACCCAAGACCAAGAGGGCAATAAGAATAAAAAGGAGGAGGAAATAATAAGTACCGACCCAGTAATCGAAACAATAATGGAGTATGACCATAATGAAATACGTGAATCGCTAACTGAACATAGTGAAACCATGAGTAAGGACATGGAAACCTCCCACCAAGAAATAAATAATAATAAGGATACAACGGGCGTGAATAATGAAACAACCCAAGAAACAATAAACGACAATCGACCAACCGTAATATTAGAACATACCAATAAAGAATCAGAACCAGTAAATAAAAAATTAAGAGAAACCGAGGACATGAAAACGCCTGAAGGGGAGACTACCACCGGTGACACCGTAGAAAACCAAATCGAGGGACCCGAACCAACAGAGCTGCTAAGTTTCCAGGAGATGATGGTGAAATGTAGGAGGGAACAGATTCCCCAACCCGTAGAGAATAGCTTTGAGAGGGCAAGAGAAGAAATGATAAAAGATATTAGACTATGGAGAGAAGAAATGAAAAACAATGGCGAACCAACAACCGCAGAAACACCAAGTGATGAAATTGCAGAACAATCAACTTTACAACCCAAAAATAATGGTAAACAAGCAGAAAGGGAACAAGACGCAAAGACATTGCCATCTGAAGACAAGCTCGACAGGAACAAAGCAAATATTCAATACATGGAGATCGACGCCGAAGGTGTAAAGAAGATCCAAATAATTAAGAAAACGGAAGAAATGAAAGACGAGGACAAACCGGCGATAGAAGAAGTACCCAATGATGAATTAATGGAAGAGTTAAGTCTACAAACCAAAGACAAGGCAATAGAGAGCCACAGGAGTAAGAAAAAGGAAGAAAGAAGCATGATACGCCCAAAGGAAATAAGGATTACAACGGAAATAGTAGAGATGACGCGAAGTGGTCTAATTAACATGATTAACTTCCCAACCATCGACTGCAGAGCAGGAATCACTTGTAAGAAAGATGAAAGGAACTTCATAAAAATATTAAAAGTAAATCACCATAAAATAGTGAATAAAAACTTAAATAAAGATATTTTTAAATCAAATATGCCATCAAGTGAAAGACACCAGACAAGGTTAATTGATTCCTTAATGGATAACCGACCACTGAAACATTTAATTAATAATCCAAATGACGGAATGATTAAAACAATGTTACATACCAGTGACTATGTTATGACGGAGAAGGTTATAAACAACGAGATATTTAAAGTGAATACTCCTAGAAGAAGGATGCATCGCAAGAAGAAGGAAAACTACCAGAAACAAATGGACTGGATCATTGAAGGATACGCCCAAGCAATAAGAAAATTGCGGAAGGAAAAGAACCAGTCGACAGAAAGTTCCAGCCAGAAGACAGGAGA
Organism: Magicicada septendecula; assembly: GCA_034769895.1. Taxonomy (NCBI): domain Eukaryota; kingdom Metazoa; phylum Arthropoda; class Insecta; order Hemiptera; family Cicadidae; genus Magicicada; species Magicicada septendecula. Next base: position 141,960,897 of record CM068371.1, read on the forward strand.
CAACAAACCAGAGTTAGAAGAGACACCAGAAGTTAATTATAACGAAAACCAGGAGGACACCAGACACCTGGGTAACAAAGATGATGAGGAGAAGAAAACAAAAGGACATAAGGTAGTTGAAGATTTGGTCGCAGCAAAATGGAAGAGCCGAATGATAGTGACGTACGCGACAGGAGCGGAAAGAAGTCCGAACATAAAGATTATCCAAACAACAAACACACCGAATATGAGTGACTATGGCTAAACATTAAAAAACCATCAGCCACTGAAGAGAAAGGACAGATATCAAAGATAACCGAGAGAAGCTACCAAAAGTTAAAGAAAATAAAGAACAATCAGAACTATGTAAAATTAATCAAGGAATATGAACATGTATTATGTATAATGAGATTTATTATAAGATGTTGAATATCATGAAATGTACAAACTAAGATATGTAATACTATAAACAGCAATCAAAAATGAATCCAAGAAAATGTAATTGACCCATAATGAGCCCAATAGAATGGTGAAGCACAAAGAACCCCGTATATATACTACTGAATGAACTTATTATAATACAAGAGTGAACTATATTATCATACTGTGAATATAACCAGAGTGTTTACTATATTAAATGTACTAAAAGTGTCTACCATGAAAAGTAATTAAAGGATAAAGAAAAATGTTTATCATATTAAATAATAAAGAGAAATGTGCATTTGTATATACCAAAAAATGGGTGTTATATAATAAATACAACAAAAATGTTTACCAAATAATAATATAATGTTACTCTAATCCTTCAAAATTAATTTCGATAAATGAAATTATTCATCCAGAATAAGTGATAAACAGCAATCACTTGAAGGAGCAGAGGAGAAAAACAACAAAGCGTCGAATATTGAAAAGAGATGGATTAAACAAGGAATGAGAATGTTAATTGTATATATCAAAAATGTGTATCATATTATATCTAACAAGAATGTTTATTATATGAATATTGTAAACCCCTGATAATCAGAGACTATAATGAACCAAGTGTTAAAAAACCCAATGTATAAACAATATTAAGAGTAAAATATGGTGAACTCAAGAAGAATTTAAAGACCAACTGCATAATTATACAGTGATAAATTTGAGTGTGTAATCTAAAGACATTGAAAAAAACAAAACAACTTACAAACTAGTATCGAAAAATAGCAACAAGGCTGATAAATAACATAGCCAATATGTCAAATTAGAGATAGAATAATGGCCTGTGAAGAGAAGTACGTTAGCTAAAGTGATAAAGCATGAACAGTGATAACAATGAAACCTCTAATACCTTGAATGTTATATTGAATATGATGTCTTATTGAAAAAAATAAATGATATGTTATATTTTATGTGTTGTGATAGTGCAACTGTTCTTATGTGCAACTTTTTATTGTCCCAGACAGAGATGAGGATTCCTCTGATTCTGAGGATGTGTAACTGAGGAACGGCGGAGAATGGAAGCCAAATAGAGCCCCTCTGATTCCGAACCCATTACAAATGTTAGGGAATTAAATGGTAATATGTCAAGGATCAAACACTGTGAGGTAAAAATGTAAGAACAAAAGAGTATATCACAAGAATCAAGATGTGTTAAATGTAAAGAAAAATGTATTATTGTAAAACAGGAAATTGTTAATTTAAGAAATAAGACATGTTATAACTGAATGACTAAGAAGATAAGAAACTTGAAAAAATACTAGTAAGCTAAAAAATAATACTAGCCAAGAAATCAATCTAGTGCAACACACCAACAAACTATTGAACTTAATGCAGAAAGAAGAAGTAATAGTATGATAACACCAAAATAAAGTGATAATTTCTTTAAAATATAAAACTTTTCTAAAATCGTCAATATTGAGAGGGGAGTATATGTAACACCACAAAATGTTACATAACCTAGATATTCACCAGAAGGGTAAATAATTACACTGAAGTGATAAAAATGAATCATTTATAATGAATGTAGAAGAGAAGGAGGAAGGATCCCAAGAAGCAGTGATGAATACACTGCATGACACTACAACAAACACTATGACTGACTCTAACTAATGGACATGCCAAGTTCACAATAAGCTGTCAAACAAGCCAGCCCATGGCATTAATGTAGAGTCATGTGTTAATAAAACTAATTAAATAATGATTGAAATAATGTAATATCAGTAACAGCATTTTGGCTGAAAGTAAAAGAACAATGACCAGTAAATGACAAAGCCTATGACTAGATTAGCTATGGCCACAATGTATATTAAAACCAGCATTACAAGCCCAGATGTAATATTAGTGAGTGAAGTTATAAAAGGAAACCTTATGCGGATGAGTAACTTCCTTATTATACAAAATGTAACTAGTAACAATTATTAAGGCATAAACATAGTACTAAGAATGTGTCTAGCCCATGCCTAAACAAACGTTTGTCAGTAAATTAATAAGGAAACAGGACTCCTAGTGAACATAAAATTTACTGAACAATCAATATAACTAAATGTAATATGAAATACCACCACTCAATTGTTAATGAACAACGTTAAATTGAGTAGGCCAAACGAAATGTAATTAGAGAATAAGGATTTTTTATAATAGTGTATTACCCTAATTATGTTAAGATTCAATTGTACAGTTATAAATAGCTCTTAAGTATAATCATAGATATATAATTACCTTAATATCCACTTTAGCGATACACAGTTTCGTCACTGATGACGCGTTTCGGGACTAAGTCCCATCCTCAGATACATAATTAATAAATTAAAATATTAAAATCACGACCATGATACTGGTCAAGTCAAATAAGTAATTAATAATCATAGATGTATTAGTGTTCAAACAAAGACGTTATAAAGAAAACGCAGTATAAATCACTAAATGTAAAAAGATAGGAAATAATCGTATTATGCATTTGCTAGCAGACGACAGTGAGAAACCATGTTTCAAAACATTATTTATAAGCATTGTCAAAGAAAACGAGGTTAAAACCAGTGTTAAGCCACATCAAATTAAAGCCCATGAACTAAACTTTAATTTGATGGTAATAACCTCGAGATCGGAACTATAATAAGTGCATAGTGCGTGTTAGCATCATTTATTGTTAAAAATAAGAAATTGTTTGGGTAATACCAACAACACAAAAAGCTGAGCGCAACGATCGCGGACAGTTAGAAAGACAATAAGTCATTTGTAACGGTTATCAGGGCCAATCAAAAAGGAGTTTACTAAACGACTTTTCTCCCTAAGCACGATACAGTGAAGGGGTATATAACCAGCAGCGAAGAAAATTCGTTACACACTTTTTGTCATCTACTTGAGCGATACAGTCGCCGCTCGTCACCGTAACATTTTTTATAACTTAACATAGAATAACAATAGTAAACCTTTCAAAATTTCTTCAAGACCTGTAACAGTACAGCAATCGATTACAAGGAAAGTGCTACGCCAGTAAAGTGAATATTTTAATTAGTGCGTGATTTCAGAATGAGAGAGAGAGTATTGTAATCAGTATTTACATAGCCCAGATTTAGTAAGAAAAGGGCAGACTCCTCGTTCAAAGTGCGTGTGAAGTGTAATTAACCAGTGGTCATTATAATCCGATCACTGGAGTGTTTTTAAATTTTAATCTATACGATTAAAAGAAATAAGGTAACACAGTGACCATTTATATTACTATTCTGTTTGCGCTGATCATTATTTACCACAACTTTGTACTGACGCAAGGACAACAAAACTTTCGATATTATACACAGAATCAATTTATTTAGCGGATTTATTAATCCAACGTAAGATATTTGTGTTAGTAGTAAGCATCAAAATATATGTTAGTAGATAAGTAAGCGTAACGAACGCTAACCTGAAAAATAATTACGAGTTTTAAAAAGAGGCCAAATTACTAATTATCATTATTATTAACGTCTGTCAAGGCATAAGATAGTTCTTTATTGTATTTCAAAGAGCCTACCCGTGAGATATATTATGTAATTGAAATCAAATTTATTAATAGATATAAGAGTTTATACGCTGTCCAGGCAGTGAAGGCGGCTGGAGGGTTAGGAGACCCTCACACACACACACACACACACACACACACTGACAGGCCGCCTAACAATAGACAGGGACAGGCCTTTGACCTGCGCTGCTGTCTTTTTAGTTACAGTCCACTACAATAAATTAAATTTTATTGTCGTGCTTAAACTTTTAATTTTGATTGTTCCATTGAATTCAGACTGTAATTTCATTTAAAATAAGTCCAAACACGAAGTTTTTATGGCGATATTCAAATGTTTTACATTTATTTGTTTATTTTAAACTATTGTTAATTATTGTTAAACTTTAGAACACCATCTAAGCGACTATTATTAAAAATGATGATTATTAAAAACTAAGTTACTGATCATCTTATTTATTTTTCAACTATTTTTCTGTGACACTCCCTTTAATTTTTTTTTCCAATTCACCAATTGTGATACTCGATAAAGAGCAGATTGACGACCCACCTCTTTATTGTTATAATACTGAAAAAATTAATCAACATATGTAACAGATTTTAATATATAGATATAAAGATTATTTTCAAACCTCATATTTTTACTTCAAATAAACAATATATGAAATAATAGTTGTTATACGTTATCGAAATAATTGTTTGTCTTTTTACTAGCACGAACTTTTAAAAATGTTATTTATTATAAAAATATTATATATTATTGTTTTACAGACACACAAAATGAAATGTGATATGTATCTATATAAATATATTAAAAATTTACTGTCCATGTTATTAAACTTTAACTATAACTTGAGAGGACGAGGTAGCGCGTCAGGAATTAAATGTGTATTATTGTATCACGTAATTTGGAAATCACGTATCAACGCAGAGATTAAAAAAAGTTTGGAAAATCAAGAAGATCCCTGTGTAGTTGAAGATATTGATTTAATCACAGCTGAGGACGATCAACAAGATAACACCTTAAACAGCACCAAAAGGGAAAATATTATTATTCATACTCCTCGGAAGAAAAGTTTGAAGAGAAAGTGGCCAGTAACAGACATGGATGACTTCGACAAAGGAGCTATTCGACGTCACATATTGAGCTACTATGCTCGAAAAGAAGCGCCTACCCTCAGACAACTTTGTGTGTCACTTCAAGAAGCTGGACTGTATATGGGAGGAAAATCTTCACTGAGCTCGCTATTATCAGACATGGGATTTCAGTACAAGAAATTTAACAGCAGAAAAATCCTCATGGAAAAGCCGTCAGTGGCCCTGTTAAGGTGCTGTTTCTTAAGAAAAATGCTTGAAGTAAATATTAAAAACACTATATTTTTGGACGAGACCTGGATCAATGAAAACACGAGAAAGGACACTGGTTGGACTGATGGCACTATCCAAGGAACTCTCGGCGGCCCTTTGGGTAAAGGCAAACGATTGATCATCTGTCATGCTGGTGGCTCCAACGGATGGATTAGCGCTCCCCCTTTTGTGTTCCAATCTAAGAAGACAGGAGATTACCATGAAGACATGAATGCGACTGTTTTTGAATCATGGTTCTTCGATACATTACTGCCATCCATTCCTCAAGGAGCAACTATTGTTATGGACAATGCTCCGTATCATTCCAGGATTCTAAACAAACCACCGACATCGTCATCAACAAAAGCGGAAATGATCAGCTGGTTGAAAGCTCGAGGTGTCCCTTTCCCAGATAACCTTCTTAAGGTGGAACTATATGCGTTAGTTCGATTACATAAGCCACCAACGCCTACCTATGTGATCGATAAAAAAGCATCTGAGTTGGGTTTCAAAGTAATTCGTCTACCGCCCTATCACTGTCATTACAACCCTATTGAAATGGTTTGGGCGAATCTAAAAAATTACGTAAAGGTTAGGAATACAACCTTTAAACTGGCAGATATTGAAAACCTATTTAGAGAATCTGTTGTCAACTTTACTTCCGACATGTGGACTAAATACGTCGACCATGTACAGAAGTTGATTGATGAAGACTGGAGGAACGAGGGGTTAAATGAAGCAAGTGTTCAGGAACTGATTGTAAACTTAGCACCTGATGACTCCGATGAGGATGAATATGACGACACCACTGATGAAGACGATTTTGGTTGTGCACCTATAGTATAAAGTTGCACTAACCCAAGCTACATTTAGCAAAACAACAAAATTGCTACATTTTGTAAATATTTTATTAGAATTTTGATTTTTAATTGTTGTAAATTTGTAAATATTGATAAACTTGTATATAACTTTTAATGCGGCCATCGGCAGTCTCAAGCCTGCAAAATAAGCATCAGAGTTTTGAACGCAGAGAGAAAGTTAATTTTAAAATTCCGAGTATATACTTAGTTGAATTTTGAGCTCGAGTTTAAAGCCTTGTATAAAAAAGTAAAGTAGCCTAACTATTTAGAATTAATTTGACGTGTAGTATAAAAATATACTAAAAGTAATGCATCCGCTACGATGAATATACAAAAAGCCAGCGAGATCGGCCGCTGGCAGTTCTCAGTGTCATTTGACGGGCCGATTTAATCGGCCGCTAGCAGTTCCAACAATGAACCATAGGGCCATTTAACCGGCTTCTGGCATCTAAAGGGAGTGTATCAGAAAAATAGTTGAAAAGTAAATTAAATGATCAGAATCTTAGTTTTTAATAATAACATTTTTTTAATAACAGTCGCGTAAATAATTCTCAGAAGTTTAGCAATCACAATATTTCAAAATAAACAAATAAGAGTAAAACATTTGAAAATCGTCGTACAAACTTCGTGTTTGGACTTATTTTAAATGAAATCACAGTCTGAATTAAATGGAACGACCAAAACTATAAGATTAAGCAGAATAACAAAATTTAATTTATTATAGTAAACTGTATTTAAAAAGACAGAAGCACAGGTCAAGTGCCGTCCCCCGTCTATTGTTAGGCGGCCTGCCAGTGTGCGTGCGTGAGCCAAGGGTCTCCTAACCCTCCAGCCGCCTTCACTGCCTGGACAGCGTATAATGTTCGAAACTGAGCTAGACCGTATAGTAAACGGGCAAATTAACATCAAGGTTATGTCAAAGTAATTATTGTATTTTTTAATTGTTGAATTGTGTTGAAGGGTAAAATCAAACCCCGATTATATTCAGTATAAACTTGGATTACATTCATTTCATATAGTTAATTAATACTCAACATTTGAGTACAGTGAAATAACTCTGAGTATGTATACTTACGTTATTTTTGAATTTATAAATACGATATATCTCACAAATGTGGTTATGTATACAAAACTAGGACGCCATCTTTTACTACCTAAGTCATGGGCCAGAAGTTCGTTACGCGAAGTTATAGGAAACGGAAATTGCTTGAAATAACAAAACAGCTGTTCTAATTGTTACCAATGAAATACCCCTTTTTATTCTTTACTTTGTTACATAACATTTTTTTAAACCAACTGTAACCCTTCCAAAAACATAATGTGTAATAATAACTTTGATTAAGTTTAATGATTATATGTTTAAATGATTATACAATAATAACATGTATATATTTATATTTATATAGTGGTGCTCAACCCAGCACTTAGAATAATTACGCACGCACACAACCACTCACCCTTTCATTATCATGGTACAACTTATTTAAATTTTGGAGCTCCTTAAATTTTGATTGAAATTTTGAATAATTTGTTAAATGATTGATTTCTACAATAACATATATTGGGAAATAAAGGATTCAAAATATATAAGGAACGCTCTCACCAATTTCCGTGTTGGCTTCCTCGCACTGCCAGTCTCGTTCGTATATCGGCACAATCGGTGTATTTTACTGCGCTTGACGGGACACCTTTGGTTAACCCACGTAACCCACCGTCGTGGGACCGATTCTATACGTCGATCTTGTTTACGAACGACTTAATCGGTCGAGGACGCCTACACCAAACCGAACTATTACTTTCCTTAATACATTTTGATATTATACTGTTTATTAACCACCTACAGTGGTCTAAAAAGTTAAAATTCACTCGTAAGTGAATGGGCGGCCGGCCGGCTCAAATCAGAGCTGCAGATGAAATGACGGCAATTTCTGGTTGAAATCTGCGGAAGTGGGGTGTATTGACGTCACATTCCTTTGTCTAAATTGTTGACATCGCTGTTTGTAGTTGTCAACACATTCTCCGCCTCTGACGTAACGAAGGCTTGGCTCTGCTTATCTCAATAACTGCACACTGTTTTTGTGATGTGACACCGTTTTTTGTCATGAATTAGTTCAAATCCTGGCAAATACTGTAATATAGTCCACTCACTGTAAATTCGATATCGGGTGTTTGAGATTAGGTTGGGTATGTCAAAAAATAGGAAAATACAATATTTATGATCTCTTTACCATATTTTAGGTAATTATGAAATGTACCATGATTGTACCATCACAAAACCCCCTCAATGAAAGATGGTGTGACGAAGCACACAAACTTTCATTGACCCTTTCATACTTCCTAAAGGGATCAGTCAGGACAAGTCGCCACAACCCCCTTACAATTTTATATAAAAAATAACAATAACTCACCCTTGGTCTGGTGATAATGACTGTACCTTCATGACCTTACTGGACTTCTCCTGCGAGATCCCAACACCATAAGGCCACTTAGGCTCTTAACGGCCCTGCTCTGACGCGTTGGCCAGCTCAGGACCGCTGTCACACCCCAAACACTGAAACAATTTATAAAAAATATTAATATAGTGGCTTATTGAATCACTCCATCCTCAACTGATCTGGTTCCCCTTAGCTAAGTGCTGGTTTGTGCCAATAAGCACTGGGTTGGCTTACTATTTATAAAATTATAAATTATATTAAATAAAATTAGAAAGTATAAAAATTATAAAAATAATAAATCTCAAGGATTAAAAAGAATACCTTGCCTGCATATTACAAACCCTAGCTTGAATAATAGTTTCGATTCCTATCGATAATAATTATCTTCGTTCTATAATTACTATAATTGTAACATAAGCACAAAATTATAAAAAATTGAATAAAATATATTTGAAAATATAAAATATATATAATATAAAATATAATTATCTATCTCCCAAACTTGGAGAAAAACAAATCAAGAAATTTAATGAATCGATTTATTTACTTATAACTTTTAAAATAAACTTTTATTATGATTATTAGTATTATTATTATTATTATTAACAGTTAATCATCTGGCTGATAAATATTATTAACAGCGCCATTTAAAATTTTTTCTCTTCCTACACATATTATAAAATCATGTTAAAAAGTTTTCAAATAAATATATAATACATTAATAATTAACACTGATATATTAATAATACAGTTAATACATTTTAAATACTCAATCATATTTAATCATATCTTAATAAATAATTAAGATATATCAAAATTGAAATATCATTTTAAAAAAATGTTAATTTTTTCATTAGTTACATTAATAAATTTGTAGACACTTTCCAAGTCCAAAACATCACTTTTCTACACTCCAGGAAAACAATGGATCTTCTGATATACTTAGTTACATAAAAAAAATATACAACTCCTTAATGAGTTAACCTCTTAAGTTACACAAATTTCAACTTTTATTCTATAAAATTTTAGAATAAAACAAGATTCAAGGGATCAATGCCAAAATATAGCTATTTTTTTTTTATATAACCCAAGAATTAGGGGTCCCCCTCCCCGTTCAATAATAAGATTAAATTATACCGCACTTAACTTAGCGGTTAGGTAGGCGTAGTTCCTCTGAAATTTCCTATAAAAGTTGCACAGCCCAAGAAAACTCTGAAGTTGTTTGATGTTTCGCGGTTCAGGGAAACGCATAATAGATTCGACCTTGTCCGGGTTTGCGGAAATTCCTTCCGATGTAATAATGAATCCTAAAAAATTAATCTTCGTTTGTAGAAATTTGGACTTATCCCAATTTACGGTTAATCCTCCCGCTTCTAATTTTCCTAACACATATTTTAAATGTTCTAAATGGTCTTCAAATGTACGTGAAGCTATTAAAATATCATCTACATAAACTGTGAGAAAATCTAAATCTTTTGGTCTCAAAATTCTATCCAAACATTTAATGAAACTAGCTACGCTGGTATTTAGCCCAAATGGTAGTCGCTTAAACTGATAATTTTTTCCGTTAAACAAAAATGCTGTGTATTGCCTACTTACCTCTGCTAAAGGTACCTGCCAATATCCAGCAGTCAGATCTAATGATGTCATAAACCGTACGCCACTAAACTTTTGAAAGATCTCATTTATAGATTCTGGTGATTCTCGGTCTGGTATAATAATTTGATTAATTTTCCTTGCGTCTAGGCATAATCTTACTCCTCCTTCCTTCTTGATTACCACCACTAACGGATTTGAGTAGTGAGACACTGACCTCTCTATGATACCATTATCTAACATCTTATCCAACTCCTCTTGCACCGCTCGTCTTTTAGAGTAAGGCACTGGATAGCTCCGCTGCATGAATGGTGTGTGTTCCTTTATCTGTAACATACATTCATAATTTTTTGCCCTTCCTGGAATATCGGCAAACACTCCCTTAAACTGCTCTATTACCTGCCATAACGCTCTACGTTGGCCACTCCTTATCACCTCACCCCCACTACAGAATTCATCCGCCCTTATCTCCCATACTTCATTATTAATATTACTCATTTCATTATCAACATCTTCTAAATACTCACCCTCTATACAAAAATTTACTTTAGTATCTAAGTGATTCTCAACTACTTGTTTCTGTAACAATTTCACACCAGTTGTTCTAACTTTATTTATCACGTTTTCAAAATTAATCTTCACAGACCGCTCACCCCCATCTAACTCCAAAATTTTTTCTTTAAAATTTATTACAGCTTTATTTCTTTGTAAAAAATCATTTCCCAAAATGATATCCAAACTTAACCCCTTGACTACCAAAAATGTATTATCAAAATTAATATCTCCAATTGAGAAGCTTAAATGTATCTGTTTTGTCACCCTTTTACTACGTACCCCCGTGACTCCTATTACTGTAACCCCTGCTACGGGTAAAACTGGAATATTCTTATTCAATTCTTTCAATTCACTTAAAATGTTCTCGGCTATTACTGAAATTTCGCTCCCTGTATCGACAAGTGTTTTAAAGTTTCTATTATCTATTGTTACCTGTATTTCCGTGAGTCCAGCTCTCACCTCCAATGTCGTGTTACACTCCTCCTCCAATAAATCTGCAACGATGTCTGCTTTTATTACGTTGGATTGTAAGTTCTCGATGGGTCGGACCTCATGAGTTTCCCTGAACAGTGGTCGGGTCCTACTTACCACTGTTGACTTCAGTTTTCCGGCTGTGTCCTATTATGACTTGTTGATGGCACAGGGTGTCCGCGTGTTGGTCCCTGATGGTGGTACGGTGCTCCTTTGTTACTCGGGGCTCCTCTGTTCGCAGGTATGAATTGCTTTACTTGGTTATTTCTTGGTGCTTTACAGAAATAACAATGCTGCATGTGACCCCGATTCTCCTTCCTGCAACTAGAACAACTCCAACCGCCTGGTGTCTGTAAATCATTTCTAACATTATATTTATTGCCAGTATGATTAAAATAAGGCCTTGGCCGATTAAACTCATTGTTATTATTGTTATGGTTATACGTATTTGGTTGTATAGGGCGTCTACCCATTTCACGATCATTTATACTTTGTAGTATATCTAATACCCTTTCCAGTTCATCAAGATTTTCTATTTCTTTAGCCATCAGAGTGACCTGCACTTCTCTAGGTAAGTGCTTACTAACATACCTAACAAATGACTTAAATGGTATAGGAGGCTCTAAATATTTAGCTTCGTTGTACAATTTTGTTACATAAATAGTAATGTTATTATTACTAACGTTACGTCTCATGAAATTACCCGTTCCCATAATACGGCTTCTTAAAGTCTCCTGCTCTTCTTCTGTCCAATATTTACCCTTAAAAGCTTTTTCAAAAGTATTATAGCAATCCCATTCTAACCTATGAGCTTCAGCCCATATGACTGAGTTACCCTTGAAACATTTAATAATTTTATTTAATTTCACTTCCCAGCTACTACTACTAAAATGATTATAATCCCTAGTCTGATTAAGGAATCGCATGGGATGTATTACTCTGTTTTCATGACTAAAATTCTCTAGTTCTATTTCATTATAGAAATCTCTAGTTACTACTACTCTATCAGTTATGCTTGAAACATTTTTATTTATTTCTCCCCATAATTCGTTTTTTACACTGGTCAAATTATTTGCAATCATATCATATTTATCATGCACATCCATACTATTTTGTACAGTTAAGTCATCAATTTCTTTAATCTTACTTTGTAACAAATTAAATCTACTCTTGGTATTTTTCTCATGTTCAGTCATAGTACTATCTATAGCTTCTAAAGTGCTATAGAAGCAGAAACAGCCGCTGGCAGTTCTCAGTGTCATTTGACGGGCCGATTTAATCGGCCGCTAGCAGTTCCAACAATGAACCATAGGGCCATTTAACCGGCTTCTGGCATCTAAAGGGAGTGTATCAGAAAAATAGTTGAAAAGTAAATTAAATGATCAGAATCTTAGTTTTTAATAATAACATTTTTTTAATAACAGTCGCGTAAATAATTCTCAGAAGTTTAGCAATCACAATATTTCAAAATAAACAAATAAGAGTAAAACATTTGAAAATCGTCGTACAAACTTCGTGTTTGGACTTATTTTAAATGAAATCACAGTCTGAATTAAATGGAACGACCAAAACTATAAGATTAAGCAGAATAACAAAATTTAATTTATTATAGTAAACTGTATTTAAAAAGACAGAAGCACAGGTCAAGTGCCGTCCCCCGTCTATTGTTAGGCGGCCTGCCAGTGTGCGTGCGTGAGCCAAGGGTCTCCTAACCCTCCAGCCGCCTTCACTGCCTGGACAGCGTATAATGTTCGAAACTGAGCTAGACCGTATAGTAAACGGGCAAATTAACATCAAGGTTATGTCAAAGTAATTATTGTATTTTTTAATTGTTGAATTGTGTTGAAGGGTAAAATCAAACCCCGATTATATTCAGTATAAACTTGGATTACATTCATTTCATATAGTTAATTAATACTCAACATTTGAGTACAGTGAAATAACTCTGAGTATGTATACTTACGTTATTTTTGAATTTATAAATACGATATATCTCACAAATGTGGTTATGTATACAAAACTAGGACGCCATCTTTTACTTCCTAAGTCATGGGCCAGAAGTTCGTTACGCGAAGTTATAGGAAACGGAAATTGCTTGAAATAACAAAACAGCTGTTCTAATTGTTACCAATGAAATACCCCTTTTTATTCTTTACTTTGTTACATAACATTTTTTTAAACCAACTGTAACCCTTCCAAAAACATAATGTGTAATAATAACTTTGATTAAGTTTAATGATTATATGTTTAAATGATTATACAATAATAACATGTATATATTTATATTTATATAGTGGTGCTCAACCCAGCACTTAGAATAATTACGCACGCACACAACCACTCACCCTTTCATTATCATGGTACAACTTATTTAAATTTTGGAGCTCCTTAAATTTTGATTGAAATTTTGAATAATTTGTTAAATGATTGATTTCTACAATAACATATATTGGGAAATAAAGGATTCAAAATGTATAAGGAACGCTCTCACCAATTTCCGTGTTGGCTTCCTCGCACTGCCAGTCTCGTTCGTATATCGGCACAATCGGTGTATTTTACTGCGCTTGACGGGACACCTTTGGTTAACCCACGTAACCCACCGTCGTGGGACCGATTCTATACGTCGATCTTGTTTACGAACGACTTAATCAGTCGAGGACGCCTACACCAAACCGAACTATTACTTTCCTTAATACATTTTGATATTATACTGTTTATTAACCACCTACAGTGGTCTAAAAAGTTAAAATTCACTCGTAAGTGAATGGGCGGCCGGCCGGCTCAAATCAGAGCTGCAGATGAAATGACGGCAATTTCTGGTTGAAATCTGCGGAAGTGGGGTGTATTGACGTCACATTCCTTTGTCTAAATTGTTGACATCGCTGTTTGTAGTTGTCAACACATTCTCCGCCTCTGACGTAACGAAGGCTTGGCTCTGCTTATCTCAATAACTGCACACTGTTTTTGTGATGTGACACCGTTTTTTGTCATGAATTAGTTCAAATCCTGGCAAATACTGTAATATAGTCCACTCACTGTAAATTCGATATCGGGTGTTTGAGATTAGGTTGGGTATGTCAAAAAATAGGAAAATACAATATTTATGATCTCTTTACCATATTTTAGGTAATTATGAAATGTACCATGATTGTACCATCACAAGTAGAGACTTTACTACATTATGTTTGAATTATTGTGAATGCCTCCAGCATTTAACCGGAACATAGAGAGGATTTATACGATTCTAAACTTTATTAATTTGTTTTTCATGGGATTTTTACCTAAAATAAACCCATGTGGCGCCCATATTGCACACAAGGAGTGATATAACCTTGTTGATAAAGTAAGCTGGTCATAAGAGCATCTTGGCAGTTTATTTTTTGCTAAGTGAACATCAGAACTTCCAGTATCACGAACAGGTACGTGAAAGTGTTTTTTATTATAAATTATTTGTCCAGATGAGACTTGACGATACGTACACTGATAACACTTAACCAAGAAGAGGAGTTCCACTGCAAGATCGACGCTACAGCTACATTCATCCACCGACCAGCGATTAATATTTTATTCACTATAAGTATCACACTTTATTACACAAACAATAATTACCATTTATCACTAAAAAGAATTGTTGCATATAAAGCAAAGAGATTTCATAATAACGTTTTAAATTGTAACACGAGATTCGGCTACAATCGACATTTAACTTTTATTTTAAATTATATACATTAATTTAACAGAGAGGGATCTAGTTTAATTACAAATTGGCGACCAACAGAGTGTGGCTTTAAAAATATTAAACGAATAAATTTTTAATATTACAATATTAAGCCCGGCAAATACAATAGAACAATCACGCCTCACACACACAGACACAATAATAGATACGAAGCCAGCCAAAGCAAAGATGTACCGGAGAAATAGAAGGAGAAGGGAGAGAGTAGACTAGGACCAAATATACAGAATGTTGAACATAGATGGTGAGAAGATGAACCGACAAATGGAAGAGGAAAAGAGACAGATGAGAGAGGAGTCAGACCAATTAAGACGTAAGATAGAAGAAGGTTTTGCCAGACTCCACGGATGGGAAACACCACAAGAAAGAAGGAACCGGAATACAAGATGGTTTAATAACCAAACAGCATGGCGAGACGAAGAGAAGAGGGACTACCGTTACCAGAGAGGGGAAGACGAGCGTAAAAGAAAAGAAGCATTCGAAGAGGAATTGAGATACAACAAAATAAGACGAAATGAAGAACTATTCTATAGCCAAGCAGCACAGCAGGACGAAGAGGAAATGAGCTATCGTAATCAGAGACGAGAAGACGAGCAGAAGCGAAGAGAAGCTTTCGAAGAAGAATTGAAAAGGGCTAAGAAATTACTAAACAAGAAGAAACCGATAAATGAAGATTTAATGAAAAATAAAGGAAATACTGGTGGAAATGAGAATCACTTTAACGAAAAATCTGAAAACGACCATAGCAAGAAAGATGCCACGGAACCACTACCAGAAAATATAGATAACGATACCCAAGACCAAGAGGGCAATAAGAATAAAAAGGAGGAGGAATAAATAAGTACCGACCCAATAATCGAAACAATAATGGAGTATGACCATAATGAAATACGTGAATCGCTAACTGAACATAGTGAAACAATGAGTAAGGACATGGAAACCTCCCACCAAGAAATAAATAATAATAAGGATACAACGGGCGTGAATAGTGAAACAACCCAAGAAACAATAAACGACAATCGACCAACCGTAATATTAGAACATACCAATAAAGAATCAGAACTAGTAAATAAAAAATTAAGAGAAACCGAGGTCATGAAAACGCCTGAAGGGGAGACTACCACCGGTGACACCGTAGAAAACCAAATCGAGGGACCCGAACCAACAGAGCTGCTAAGTTTCCAGGAGATGATGGTGAAATGTAGGAGGGAACAGATTCCCCAACCCGTAGAGAATAGCTTTGAGAGGGCAAGAGAAGAAATGATAAACGATATTAGACTATGGAGAGAAGAAATGAAAAACAATGGCGAACCAACAACCGCAGAAACACCAAGTGATGAAATTGCAGAACAATCAACTTTACAACCCAAAAATAATGGTAAACAAGCAGAAAGGGAACAAGACGCAAAGACATTGCCATCTCAAGACAAGCTCGACAGGAACAAAGCAAATATTCAATACATGGAGATCGACGCCGAAGGTGTAAAGAAGATCCAAATAATTAAGAAAACGGAAGAAATGAAAAAAGAGGACAAACCGGCGATAGAAGAAGTACCCAATGATGAAACCATGGAAGAGTTAAGTCTACAAACCAAAGACAAGGCAATAGAGAACCACAGGAGTAAGAAAAAGGAAGAAAGAAGCATGATACGCCCAAAGGAAACAAGGATTACAAAGGAAATAGTAGAGATGACGCGAAGTGGTCTAATTAACATGATTAACTTCCCAACCATCGACTGCAGAGCAGGAATCACTTGTAAGAAAGATGAAAGGAACTTCATAAAAATATTAAAAGTAAATCACCATAAAATAGTGAATAAAAACTTAAATAAAGATATTTTTAAATCAAATATGCCATCAAGTGAAAGACACCAGACAAGGTTAATTGATTCCTTAATGGATAACCGACCACTGAAACATTTAATTAATAATCCAAATGACGGAACGATTAAAACAATGTTACATACCAGTGACTATGTTATGACGGAGAAGGTTATAAACAACGAGATATTTAAAGTGAATACTCCTAGAAGAAGGATGCATCGCAAGAAGAAGGAAAACTACCAGAAACAAATGGACTGGATCATTGAAGGATACGCCCAAGCAATAAGAAAATTGCGGAAGGAAAAGAACCAGTCGACAGAAAATTCCAGCCAGAAGACAGGAGACAACAAACCAGAGTTAGAAGAGACACCAGAAGTTAATTATAACGAAAACCAGGAGGACACCAGACACCTGGGTAACAAAGATGATGAGGAGAAGAAAACAAAAGGACATAAGGTAGTTGAAGATTTGGTCGCAGCAAAATGGAAGAGCCGAATGATAGTGACGTACGCGACAGGAGCGGAAAGAAGTCCGAACATAAAGATGATCCAAACAACAAACACACCGAATATGAGTGACTATGGCTAAACATTAAAAAACCATCAGCCACTGAAGAGAAAGGACAGATATCAAAGATAACCGAGAGAAGCTACCGAAAGTTAAAAAAAATAAAGAACAATCAGAACTATGTAAAATTAATCAAGGAATATGAACATGTATTATGGATAATGAGATTTATTATAAGATGTTGAATATCATGAAATGTACAAACTAAGATATGTAATACTATAAACAGCAATCAAAAATGAATCCAAGAAAATGTAATTGACCCATAATGAGCCCAATAGAATGGTGAAGCACAAAGAACCCCGTATATATACTATTGAATGAACTTATTATAATACAAGAGTGAACTATATTATCATACTGTGAATATAACCAGAGTGTTTACTATATTAAATGTACAAAAAGTGTCTACCATGAAAAGTAATTAAAGGATAAAGAAAAATGTTTATCATATTAAATAATAAAGAGAAATGTCCATTTGTATATACCAAAAAATGGATGTTATATAATAAATATAACAAAAATGTTTACCAAATAATAATATAATGTTACTCTAATCCTTCAAAATTAATTTCGATAAATGAAATTATTCATCCAGAATAAGTGATAAACAGCAATCACTTGAAGGAGCAGAGGAGAAAAACAACAAAGCGTTGAATATTGAAAAGAGATGGATTAAACAAGGAATGAGAATGTTAATTGTATATACCAAAAATGTGTATCATATTATATCTAACAAGAATGTTTATTATATGAATATTGTAAACCCCTGATAATCAGAGACTATAATGAACCAAGTGTTAAAAAACCCAATGTATAAACAATATTAAGAGTAAAATATGGTGAGCTCAAGAAGAATTTAAAGACCAGCTGCATAATTATATAGTGATAAATTTAAGTGTGTAATCTAAAGACATTGAAAAAAACAAAACAACTTACAAACTAGTATCGAAAAATAGCAACAAGGCTGATAATAACATAGCCAATATGTCAAATTAGAGATAGAATAATGGCCGAGAGAAGTACGTTAGCTAAAGTGATAAAGCATGAACAGTGATAACAATGAAACCTCTAATACCTTGAATGTTATATTGAATATGATGTCTTATTGAAAAAAATAAATGATATGTTATATTTTATGTGTTGTGATAGTGCAACTGTTCTTATGTGCAACTTTTTATTGTCCCAGACAGAGATGAGGATTCCTCTGATTCTGAGGATGTGTAACTGAGGAACAGCGGAGAATGGAAGCCAAATAGAGCCCCTCTGATTCCGAACCCATTACAAATGTTAGGGAATTAAATGGTAATATGTCAAGGATCAAACACTGTGAGGTAAAAATGTAAGAACAAAAGAGTATATCACAAGAATCAAGATGTGTTTAATGTAAAGAAAAATGTATTATTGTAAAACAGGAAATTGTTAATTTAAGAAATAAGACATGTTATAACTGAATGACTAAAAAGATAAGAAACTTGAAAAAATACTAGTAAGCTAAAAAATAATACTAGCCAAGAAATCAATCTAGTGCAACACACCAACAAACTAATGAACTTAATGCAGAAAGAAGAAGTAATAGTATGATAAAACCAAAATAAAGTGATAATTTCTTTAAAATATAAAACTTTTCTCAAATTATCAATATTGAGAGGGGAGTATATGTAACACCACAAAATGTTACATAACCTAGACATTCACCAGAAGGGTAAATAATTACACTGAAGTGATAAAAATGAATCATTTATAATGAATGTAGCAAAGAAGAGAAGGACCAAGAAAGAAGAGAAGGAGGAAGGATCCCAAGAAGCAGTGATGAATACACTGCATGACACTACAACAAACACTATGACTGACTCTAACTAATGGACATGCCAAGTTCACAATAAGCTGTCAAACAAGCCAGCCCATGACATTAATGTAGAGTCATGTGTTAATAAAACTAATTAAATAATGATTGAAATAATGTAATATCAGCAACAGCATTTTGGCTGAAAGTAAAAGAACAATGACCAGTAAATGACAAAGCCTATGACTAGATTAGCTATGGCCACAATGTATATTAAAACCAGCATTACAAGCCCAGATGTAATATTAGTGAGTGAAGGTAGTTATAAAAGGAAACCTTATGCGGATGAGTAACTTCCTTATTATACAAAATGTAACTAGTAACAATTATTAAGGCATAAACATAGTACTAAGAATGTGTCTAGCCCATGCCTAAACAAACGTTTGTCAGTAAATTAATAAGGAAACTGGACTCCTAGTGAACATAAAATTTACTGAACAATCAATATAACTAAATGTAATATGAAATACCACCACTCAATTGTTAATGAACAACGTTAAATTGAGTAGGCCAAACGAAATGTAATTAGAGAATAAGGATTTTTTATAATAATGTATTACCCTAATTATGTTAAGATTCAATAGTACAGTTATAAATAGCTCTTAGGTATAATCATAGATGTATTAGTGTTCAAACAAAGACGTTATAAAGAAAACGCAGTATAAATCACTAAATGTAAAAAGATAGGAAATAATCGTATTATGCATTTGCTAGCAGACGACAGAGAGAAACCATGTTTCAAAACATTATTTATAAGCATTGTCAAAGAAAACGAGGTTAAAACCAGTGTTAAGCCACATCAAATTAAAGCCCATGAACTAAACTTTAATTTGATGGTAATAACCTCGAGATCGGAACTATAATAAGTGCATAGTGCGTGTTAGCATCATTTATTGTTAAAAATAAGAAATTGTTCGGGTAATACCAACAACACAAAAAGCTGAGCGCAACGATCGCGGACAGTTCGAAAGACAATAAGTCATTTGTAACGGTTATCAGGGCCAATCAAAAAGGAGTTTACTAAACGACTTTTCTCCCTAAGCACGATACAGTGAAGGGGTATATAACCAGCAGCGAAGAAAATTCGTTACATACTTTTTGTCATCTACTCGAGCGATAGAGTCGCCGCTCGTCACCGTAACATTTTTTATAACTTAACATAGAATAACAATAGTAAACCTTTCAAAATTTCTTCAAGACCTGTAACAGTACAGCAATCGATTACAAGGAAAGTGCTACGCCAGTAAAGTGAATATTTTAATTAGTGCGTGATTTCAAATGAGAGAGAGAGTATTGTAATCAGTATTTACATAGCCCAGATTTAGTAAGAAAAGGGCAGACTCCTCGTTCAAAGTGTGTGTGAAGTGTAATTAACCAGTGGTCATTATAATCCGATCACTGGAGTGTTTTTAAATTTTAATCTATACGATTAAAAGAAATAAGGTAACACAGTGACCATTTATATTACTATTCTGTTTGCGCTGATCATTATTTACCACAACTTTGTACTGACGCAAGGACAACAAAACTTTCGATATTATACACAGAATGAATTTATTTAGCGGATTTATTAATCCAACGTAAGATATTTGTGTTAGTAGTAAGCATCAAAATATATGTTAGTAGATAAGTAAGCGTAACGAACGCTAACCTGAAAAATAATTACGAGTTTTAAAAAGAGGCCGAATTACTAATTATCATTATTATTAACGTCTGTCAAGGCATAAGATAGTTCTTTATTGTATTTCAAAGAGCCTACCCGTGAGATATATTATGTAATTAAAAGTCAAATTTATTAATAGATATAAGAGTTTATACGCTGTCCAGGCAGTGAAGGCGGCTGGAGGGTTAGGAGACCCTCACACACACACACACACACACACACACTGACAGGCCGCCTAAAAATAGACAGGGACAGGCCTTTGACCTGCGCTGCTGTCTTTTTATTTACAGTCCACTACAATAAATTAAATTTTATTGTCGTGCTTAAACTTTTAATTTTGATTGTTCCATTGAATTCAGACTGTAATTTCATTTAAAATAAGTCCAAACACGAAGTTCTTATGGCGATATTCAAATGTTTTACATTTATTTGTTTATTTTAAACTATTGTTAATTATTGTTAAACTTTAGAACACCATCTAAGCGACTATTATTAAAAATGATGATTATTAAAAACTAAGTTACTGATCATCTTATTTATTTTTCAACTATTTTTCTGTGACACTCCCTTTAATTTTTTTTTCCGATTCACCAATTGTGATACTCGATATAGAGCAGATTGACCTCTTTATTGTTATAATACTGAAAAAATTAATCAACATATGTAACAGATTTTAATATATAGATATAAAGATTATTTTCAAACCTCATATTTTTACTTCAAATAAACAATATATGAAATAATAGTTGTTATACGTTATCGAAATAATTGTTTGTCTTTTTACTAGCTCGAACTTTTAAAAATGTTATTTATTATAAAAATATTATATATTATTGTTTTACAGACACACAAAATGAAATGTGATATGTATCTATGTAAATATATTAAAAATTTACTGTCCATGTTATTAAACTTTAACTATAACTTGAGAGGACGAGGTAGCGCGTCAGGAATTAAATGTGTATTATTGTATCACGTAATTTGGAAATCACGTATCAACGCAGAGATTAAAAAAAGTTTGGAAAATCAAGAAGATCCCTGTGTAGTTGAAGATATTGATTTAATCACAGCTGAGGACGATCAACAAGATAACACCTTAAACAGCACCAAAAGGGAAAATATTGTTATTCATACTCCTCGGAAGAAAAGTTTGAAGAGAAAGCGGCCAGTAACAGACATGGATGACTTCGACAAAGGAGGTATTCGACGTCACATATTGAGCTACTATGCTCGAAAAGAAGTGCCTACCCTCAGACAACTTTGTGTGTCACTTCAAGAAGCTGGACTGTATATGGGAGGAAAATCTTCACTGAGCTCGCTATTATCAGACATGGGATTTCAGTACAAGAAATTTAACAGCAGAAAAATCCTCATGGAAAAGCCGTCAGTGGCCCTGTTAAGGTGTCGTTTCTTAAGAAAAATGCGTGAAGTAAATTTTTAAAACACTATATTTTTGGACGAGACCTGGATCAATGAAAACATGAGAAAGGACACTGGTTGGACTGATGGCACTATCCAAGGAACTCTCGGCAGCCCTTTGGGTAAAGGCAAACGATTGATCATCTGTCATGCTGGTGGCTCCAACGGATGGATTAGCGCTCCCCCTTTTGTGTTCCAATCTAAGAAGGCAGGAGACTACCATGAAGACATGAATGCGACTGTTTTTGAATCATGGTTCTTCGATACATTACTGCCATCCATTCCTCAAGGAGCAACTATTGTTATGGACAATGCTCTGTATCATTCCAGGATTCTAAACAAACCACCGACATCGTCATCAACAAAAGCGGAAATGATCAGCTGGTTGAAAGCTCGAGGTGTCCCTTTCCCAGATAACCTTCTTAAGGTGGAACTATATGCGTTAGTTCGATTACATAAGCCACCAACGCCTACCTATGTGATCGATAAAAAAGCATCTGAGTTGGGTTTCAAAGTAATTCGTCTACCGCCCTATCACTGTCATTACAACCCTATTGAAATGGTTTGGGCGAATCTAAAAAATTACGTAAAGGTTAGGAATACAACCTTTAAACTGGCAGATATTGAAAACCTATTTAGAGAATCTGTTGTCAACTTTACTTCCGACATGTGGACTAAATACGTCGACCATGTACAGAAGTTGATTGATGATGACTGGAGGAACGAGGGGTTAAATGAAGCAAGTGTTCAGGAACTGATTGTAAACTTAGCACCTGATGACTCCGATGAGGATGAATATGACGACACCACTGATGAAGACGATTTTGGTTGTGCACCTATAGTATAAAGTTGCACTCAACCCAAGCTACATTTAGCAAAACAACAAAATTGCTACATTTTGTAAATATTTTATTAGAATTTTGATTTTTAATTGTTGTAAATTTGTAAATAATGATAAACTTGTATATAACTTTTAATGCGGCCATCGGCAGTCTCAAGCCTGCAAAATAAGCATCAGAGTTTTGAACGCAGAGAGAAAGTTAATTTTAAAATTCCGAGTATATACTTAGTTGAATTTTGAGCTCGAGTTTAAAGCCTTGTATAAAAAAGTAAAGTAGCCTAACTATTTAGAATTAATTTGACGTGTAGTATAAAAATATACTAAAAGTAATGCATCCGCTACGATGAATATACAAAAAGCCAGCGAGATCGGCCCCTGGCAGTTCTCAGTGTCATTTGACGGGCCGATTTAATCGGCCGCTAGCAGTTCCAACAATGAACCATAGGGCCATTTAACCGGCTTCTGGCATCTAAAGGGAGTGTATCAGAAAAATAGTTGAAAAGTAAATTAAATGATCAGAATCTTAGTTTTTAATAATAACATTTTTTTAATAACAGTCGCATAAATAATTCTCAGAAGTTTAGCAATCACAATATTTCAAAATAAACAAATAAGAGTAAAACATTTGAAAATCGTCGTACAAACTTCGTGTTTGGACTTATTTTAAATGAAATCACAGTCTGAATTAAATGGAACGACCAAAACTATAAGATTAAGCAGAATAACAAAATTTAATTTATTATAGTAAACTGTATTTAAAAAGACAGAAGCACAGGTCAAGTGCCGTCCCCCGTCTATTGTTAGGCGGCCTGCCAGTGTGCGTGCGTGAGCCAAGGGTCTCCTAACCCTCCAGCCGCCTTCACTGCCTGGACAGCGTATAATGTTCGAAACTGAGCTAGACCGTATAGTAAACGGGCAAATTAACATCAAGGTTATGTCAAAGTAATTATTGTATTTTTTAATTGTTGAATTGTGTTGAAGGGTAAAATCAAACCCCGATTATATTCAGTATAAACTTGGATTACATTCATTTCATATAGTTAATTAATACTCAACATTTGAGTACAGTGAAATAACTCTGAGTAGAGACTTTACTACATTATGTTTGAATTATTGTGAATGCCTCCAGCATTTAACCGGAACATAGAGAGAATTTATACGATTCTAAACTTTATTAATTTGTTTTTCATGGGATTTTTACCTAAAATAAACCCATGTGGTGCCCATATTGCACACAAGGAGTGATATAACCTTGTTGATAAAGTAAGCTGGTCATAAGAGCATCTTGGCAGTTTATTTTTTGGTAAGTGAACATCAGAACTTCCAGTATCACGAACAGGTACGTGAAAGTGTTTTTTATTATAAATTATTTGTCCAGATGAGACTTGACGATACATACACTGATAACACTTAACCAAGAAGAGGAGTTCCACTGCAAGATCGACGCTACAGCTACATTCATCCACCGACCAGCGATTAATATTTTATTCACTATAAGTATCACACTTTATTACACAAACAATAATTACCATTTATCACTAAAAAGAATTGTTGCATATAAAGCAAAGAGATTTCATAATAACGTTTTAAATTGTAACACGAGATTCGGCTACAATTGACATTTAACTTTTATTTTAAATTATATACATTAATTTAACAGAGAGGGATCTAGTTTAATTACAAATTGGCGACCAACAGAGTGTGGCTTTAAAAATATTAAACGAATAAATTTTTAATATTACAATATTAAGCCCGGCAAATACAATAGAACAATCACGCCTCACACACACAGACACAATAATAGATACGAAGCCAGCCAAAGCAAAGATGTACCGGAGAAATAGAAGGAGAAGGGAGAGAGTAGACTAGGACCAAATATACAGAATGTTGAACATAGATGGTGAGAAGATGAACCGACAAATGGAAGAGGAAAAGAGACAGATGAGAGAGGAGTCAGACCAATTAAGACGTAAGATAGAAGAAGGTTTTGCCAGACTCTACGGATGGGAAACACCACAAGAAAGAAGGAACCGGAATACAAGATGGTTTAATAACCAAACAGCATGGCGAGACGAAGAGAAGAGGGACTACCGTTACCAGAGAGGGGAAGACGAGCGTAAAAGAAAAGAAGCATTCGAAGAGGAATTGAGATACAACAAAATAAGACGAAATGAAGAACTATTCTATAGCCAAGCAGCACAGCGGGACGAAGAGGAAATGAGCTATCGTAATCAGAGACGAGAAGACAAGCAGAAGCGAAGAGAAGCTTTCGAAGAAGAATTGAAAAGGCCTAAGAAATTACTAAACGAGAAGAAACCGATAAATGAAGATTTAATGAAAAATAAAGGAAATACTGATGGAAATGAGAATCACTTTAACGAAAAATCTGAAAACGACCATAGCAAGAAAGATGCCACGGAACCACTACCAGAAAATATAGATAACGATACCCAAGACCAAGAGGGCAATAAGAATAAAAAGGAGGAGGAAATAATAAGTACCGACCCAGTAATCGAAACAATAATGGAGTATGACCATAATAAAATACGTGAATCGCTAACTGAACATAGTGAAACCATGAGTAAGGACATGGAAACCTCCCACCAAGAAATAAATAATAATAAGAATACAACGGGCGTGAATAGTGAAACAACCCAAGAAACAATAAACGACAATCGACCAACCGTAATATTAGAACATACCAATAAAGAATCAGAACCAGTAAATAAAAAATTAAGAGAAACCGAGGACATGAAAACGCCTGAAGGGGAGACTACCACCGGTGACACCGTAGAAAACCAAATCGAGGGACCCGAACCAACAGAGCTGCTAAGTTTCCAGGAGATGATGGTGAAATGTAGGAGGGAACAGATTCCCCAACCCGTAGAGAATAGCTTTGAGAGGGCAAGAGAAGAAATGATAAACGATATTAGACTATGGAGAGAAGAAATGAAAAACAATGGCGAACCAACAACCGCAGAAACACCAAGTGATGAAATTGCAGAACAATCAACTTTACAACCCAAAAATAATGGTAAACAAGCAGAAAGGGAACAAGACGCAAAGACATTGCCATCTGAAGACAACCTCGACAGGAACAAAGCAAATATTCAATACATGGAGATTGACGCCGAAGGTGTAAAGAAGATCCAAATAATTAAGAAAACGGAAGAAATGAAAGATGAGGACAAACCGGCGATAGAAGAAGTACCCAATGATGAAACCATGGAAGAGTTAAGTCTACAAACCAAAGACAAGGCAATAGAGAACCACAGGAGTAAGAAAAAGGAAGAAAGAAGCATGATACGCCCAAAGGAAACAAGGATTACAAAGGAAATAGTAGAGATGATGCGAAGTGGTCTAATTAACATGATTAACTTCCCAACCATCGACTGCAGAGCAGGAATCACTTGTAAGAAAGATGAAAGGAACTTCATAAAAATATTAAAAGTAAATCACCATAAAATAGTGAATAAAAACTTAAATAAAGATATTTTTAAATCAAATATGCCATCAAGTGAAAGACACCAGACAAGGTTAATTGATTCCTTAATGGATAACCGACCACTGAAACATTTAATTAATAATCCAAATGACGGAACGATTAAAACAATGTTACATACCAGTGAATATGTTATGACGGAGAAGGTTATAAACAACGAGATATTTAAAGTGAATACTCCTAGAAGAAGGATGCATCGCAAGAAGAAGGAAAACTACCAGAAACAAATGGACTGGATCATTGAAGGATACGCCCAAGCAATAAGAAAATTGCGGAAGGAAAAGAACCAGTCGACAGAAAATTCCAGCCAGAAGACAGGAGACAACAAACCAGAGTTAGAAGAGACACCAGAAGTTAATTATAACGAAAACCAGGAGGACACCAGACACCTGGGTAACAAAGATGATGAGGAGAAGAAAACAAAAGGACATAAGGTAGTTGAAGATTTGGTCGCAGCAAAATGGAAGAGCCGAATGATGGTGACATACGCGACAGGAGCGGAAAGAAGTCCGAACATAAAGATTATCCAAACAACAAACACACCGAATATGAGTGACTATGGCTAAACATTAAAAAACCATCAGCCACTGAAGAGAAAGGCAGATATCAAAGATAACCGAGAGAAGCTACCAAAAGTTAAAGAAAATAAAGAACAATCAGAACTATGTAAAATTAATCAAGGAATATGAACATGTATTATGTATAATGAGATTTATTATAAGATGTTGAATATCATGAAATGTACAAACTAAGATATGTAATACTATAAACAGCAATCAAAAATGAATCCAAGAAAATGTAATTGACCCATAATGAGCCCAATAGATTGGTGAAGCACAAAGAACCCCGTATATATACTACTGAATGAACTTATTATAATACAAGAGTGAACTATATTATCATACTGTGAATATAACCAGAGTGTTTACTATATTAAATGTACTAAAAGTGTCTACCATGAAAAGTAATTAAAGGATAAAGAAAAATGTTTATCATATTAAATAATAAAGAGAAATGTGCATTTGTATATACCAAAAAATGGGTGTTATATAATAAATATAACAAAAATGTTTACCAAATAATAATATAATGTTACTCTAATCCTTCAAAATTAATTTCGATAAATGAAATTATTCATCCAGAATAAGTGATAAACAGCAATCACTTGAAGGAGCAGAGGAGAAAAACAACAAAGCGTCGAATATTGAAAAGAGATGGATTAAACAAGGAATGAGAATGTTAATTGTATATATCAAAAATGTGTATCATATTATATCTAACAAGAATGTTTATTA
Organism: Magicicada septendecula; assembly: GCA_034769895.1. NCBI lineage: Eukaryota > Metazoa > Arthropoda > Insecta > Hemiptera > Cicadidae > Magicicada > Magicicada septendecula. The sequence continues at coordinate 141,988,806 of CM068371.1, forward strand.
TATGAATATTGTAAACCCCTGATAATCAGAGACTATAATGAACCAAGTGTTAAAAAACCCAATGTATAAACAATATTAAGAGTAAAATATGGCGAACTCAAGAAGAATTTAAAGACCAACTGCATAATTATATAGTGATAAATTTGAGTGTGTAATCTAAAGACATTGAAAAAAACAAAACAACTTACAAACTAGTATCGAAAAATAGCAACAAGGCTGATAAATAACATAGCCAATATGTCAAATTAGAGATAGAATAATGGCCTGTGAAGAGAAGTACGTTAGCTAAAGTGATAAAGCATGAACAGTGATAACAATGAAACCTCTAATACCTTGAATGTTATATTGAATATGATGTCTTATTGAAAAAAATAAATGATATGTTATATTTTATGTGTTGTGATAGTGCAACTGTTCTTATGTGCAACTTTTTATTGTCCCAGACAGAGATGAGGATTCCTCTGATTCTGAGGATGTGTAACTGAGGAACGGCGGAGAATGGAAGCCAAATAGAGCCCCTCTGATTCCGAGCCCATTACAAATGTTAGGGAATTAAATGGTAATATGTCAAGGACCAAACACTGTGAGGTAAAAATGTAAGAACAAAAGAGTATATCACAAGAATCAAGATGTGTTAAATGTAAAGAAAAATGTATTATTGTAAAACAGGAAATTGTTAATTTAAGAAATAAGACATGTTATAACTGAATGACTAAGAAGATAAGAAACTTGAAAAAATACTAGTAAGCTAAAAAATAATACTAGCCAAGAAATCAATCTAGTGCAACACACCAACAAACTATTGAACTTAATGCAGAAAGAAGAAGTAATAGTATGATAAAACCAAAATAAAGTGATAATTTCTTTAAAATATAAAACTTTTCTAAAATTGTCAATATTGAGAGGGGAGTATATGTAACACCACAAAATGTTACATAACCTAGATATTCACCAGAAGGGTAAATAATTACACTGAAGTGATAAAAATGAATCATTTATAATGAATGTAGAAGAGAAGGAGGAAGGATCCCAAGAAGCAGTGATGAATACACTGCATGACACTACAACAAACACTATGACTGACTCTAACTAATGGACATGCCAAGTTCACAATAAGCTGTCAAACAAGCCAGCCCATGGCATTAATGTAGAGTCATGTGTTAATAAAACTAATTAAATAATGATTGAAATAATGTAATATCAGTAACAGCATTTTGGCTGAAAGTAAAAGAACAATGACCAGTAAATGACAAAGCCTATGACTAGATTAGCTATGGCCACAATGTATATTAAAACCAGCATTACAAGCCCAGATGTAATATTAGTGAGTGAAGTTATAAAAGGAAACCTTATGCGGATGAGTAACTTCCTTATTATACAAAATGTAACTAGTAACAATTATTAAGGCATAAACATAGTACTAAGAATGTGTCTAGCCCATGCCTAAACAAACGTTTGTCAGTAAATTAATAAGGAAACAGGACTCCTAGTGAACATAAAATTTACTGAACAATCAATATAACTAAATGTAATATGAAATACCACCACTCAATTGTTAATGAACAACGTTAAATTGAGTAGGCCAAACGAAATGTAATTAGAGAATAAGGATTTTTTATAATAGTGTATTACCCTAATTATGTTAAGATTCAATTGTACAGTTATAAATAGCTCTTAAGTATAATCATAGATGTATTAGTGTTCAAACAAAGACGTTATAAAGAAAACGCAGTATAAATCACTAAATGTAAAAAGATAGGAAATAATCGTATTATGCATTTGCTAGCAGACGACAGTGAGAAACCATGTTTCAAAACATTATTTATAAGCATTGTCAAAGAAAACGAGGTTAAAACCAGTGTTAAGCCACATCAAATTAAAGCCCATGAACTAAACTTTAATTTGATGGTAATAACCTCGAGATCGGAACTATAATAAGTGCATAGTGCGTGTTAGCATCATTTATTGTTAAAAATAAGAAATTGTTTGGGTAATACCAACAACACAAAAAGCTGAGCGCAACGATCGCGGACAGTTAGAAAGACAATAAGTCATTTGTAACGGTTATCAGGGCCAATCAAAAAGGAGTTTACTAAACGACTTTTCTCCCTAAGCACGATACAGTGAAGGGGTATATAACCAGCAGCGAAGAAAATTCGTTACACACTTTTTGTCATCTACTCGAGCGATACAGTCGCCGCTTGTCACCGTAACATTTTTTATAACTTAACATAGAATAACAATAGTAAACCTTTCAAAATTTCTTCAAGACCTGTAACAGTACAGCAATCGATTACAAGGAAAGTGCTACGCCAGTAAAGTGAATATTTTAATTAGTGCGTGATTTCAGAATGAGAGAGAGAGTATTGTAATCAGTATTTACATAGCCCAGATTTAGTAAGAAAAGGGCAGACTCCTCGTTCAAAGTGCGTGTGAAGTGTAATTAACCAGTGGTCATTATAATCCGATCACTGGAGTGTTTTTAAATTTTAATCTATACGATTAAAAGAAATAAGGTAACACAGTGACCATTTATATTACTATTCTGTTTGCGCTGATCATTATTTACCACAACTTTGTACTGACGCAAGGACAACAAAACTTTCGATATTATACACAGAATCAATTTATTTAGCGGATTTATTAATCCAACGTAAGATATTTGTGTTAGTAGTAAGCATCAAAATATATGTTAGTAGATAAGTAAGCGTAACGAACGCTAACCTGAAAAATAATTACGAGTTTTAAAAAGAGGCCAAATTACTAAGTATCATTATTATTAACGTCTGTCAAGGCATAAGATAGTTCTTTATTGTATTTCAAAGAGCCTACCCGTGAGATATATTATGTAATTGAAAGTCAAATTTATTAATAGATATAAGAGTTTAATGTTCGAAACTGTGCTAGACCGTATAGTAAACGGGCAAATTAACATCAAGGTTATGTCAAAGTAATTATTGTATTTTTTAATTGTTGAATTGTGTTGAAGGGTAAAATAAAACCCCGATTATATTCAGTATAAACTTGGATTACATTCATTTCATATAGTTAATTAATACTCAACATTTGAGTACAGTGAAATAACTCTGAGTAGAGACTTTACTACATTATGTTTGAATTATTGTGAATGCCTCCAGCATTTAACCGAAACATAGAGAGAATTTATACGATTCTAAACTTTATTAATTTGTTTTTCATGGGATTTTTTCCTAAAATAAACCCATGTGGCGCCCATATTGCACACAAGGAGTGATATAACCTTGTTGATAAAGTAAGCTGGTCATAAGAGCATCTTGGCAGTTTATTTTTTGGTAAGTGAACATCAGAACTTCCAGTATCACAAACAGGTACGTGAAAGTGTTTTTTATTATAAATTATTTGTCCAGATGAGACTTGACGATACGTACACTGATAACACTTAACCAAGAAGAGGAGTTCCACTGCAAGATCAACGCTACAGCTACATTCATCCACCGACCAGCGATTAATATTTTATTCACTATAAGTATCACACTTTATTACACAAACAATAATTACCATTTATCACTAAAAAGAATTGTTGCATATAAAGCAAAGAGATTTCATAATAACGTTTTAAATTGTAACACGAGATTCGGCTACAATCGACATTTAACTTTTATTTTAAATTATATACATTAATTTAACAGAGAGGGATCTAGTTTAATTACAAATTGGCGACCAACAGAGTGTGGCTTTAAAAATATTAAACGAATAAATTTTTAATATTACAATATTAAGCCCGGCAAATACAATAGAACAATCACGCCTCACACACACAGACACAATAATAGATACGAAGCCAGCCAAAGCAAAGATGTACCAGAGAAATAGAAGGAGAAGGGAGAGAGTAGACTGGGACCAAATATACAGAATGTTGAACATAGATGGTGAGAAGATGAACCGACAAATGGAAGAGGAAAAGAGACAGATGAGAGAGGAGTCAGACCAATTAAGACGTAAGATAGAAGAAGGTTTTGCCAGACTCCACGGATGGGAAACACCACAAGAAAGAAGGAACCGGAATACAAGATGGTTTAATAACCAAACAGCATGGCGAGACGAAGAGAAGAGGGACTACCGTTACCAGAGAGGGGAAGACGAGTGTAAAAGAAAAGAAGCATTCGAAGAGGAATTGAGATACAACAAAATAAGACGAAATGAAGAACTATTCTATAGCCAAGCAGCACAGCGGGACGAAGAGGAAATGAGCTATCGTAATCAGAGACGAGAAGACGAGCAGAAGCGAAGAGAAGCTTTCGAAGAAGAATTGAAAAGGGCTAAGAAATTACTAAACGAGAAGAAACCGATAAATGAAGATTTAATGAAAAATAAAGGAAATACTGGTGGAAATGAGAATCACTTTAACAAAAAATCTGAAAACGACCATAGCAAGAAAGATGCCACGGAACCACTACCATACCCAAGACCAAGAGGGCAATAAGAATAAAAAGGAGGAGGAAATAATAAGTACCGACCCAGTAATCGAAACAATAATGGAGTATGACCATAATGAAATACGTGAATCGCTAACTGAACATAGTGAAACCATGAGTAAGGACATGGAAACCTCCCACCAAGAAATAAATAATAATAAGGATTCAACGGGCGTGAATAATGAAACAACACAAGAAACAATAAACGACAATCGACCAACCGTAATATTAGAACATACCAATAAAGAATCAGAACCAGTAAATAAAAAATTAAGAGAAACCGAGGACATGAAAACGCCTGAAGGGGAGACTACCACCGGTGACACCGTAGAAAACCAAATCGAGGGACCCGAACCAACAGAGCTGCTAAGTTTCCAGGAGATGATGGTGAAATGTAGGAGGGAACAGATTCCCCAACCCGTAGAGAATAGCTTTGAGAGGGCAAGAGAAGAAATGATAAAAGATATTAGACTATGGAGAGAAGAAATGAAAAACAATGGCGAACCAACAACCGCAGAAACACCAAGTGATGAAATTGCAGAACAATCAACTTTACAACCCAAAAATAATGGTAAACAAGCAGAAAGGGAACAAGACGCAAAGACATTGCCATCTGAAGACAAGCTCGACAGGAACAAAGCAAATATTCAATACATGGAGATCGACGCCGAAGGTGTAAAGAAGATCCAAATAATTAAGAAAACGGAAGAAATGAAAGACGAGGACAAACCGGCGATAGAAGAAGTACCCAATGATGAATTAATGGAAGAGTTAAGTCTACAAACCAAAGACAAGGCAATAGAGAGCCACAGGAGTAAGAAAAAGGAAGAAAGAAGCATGATACGCCCAAAGGAAATAAGGATTACAACGGAAATAGTAGAGATGACGCGAAGTGGTCTAATTAACATGATTAACTTCCCAACCATCGACTGCAGAGCAGGAATCACTTGTAAGAAAGATGAAAGGAACTTCATAAAAATATTAAAAGTAAATCACCATAAAATAGTGAATAAAAACTTAAATAAAGATATTTTTAAATCAAATATGCCATCAAGTGAAAGACACCAGACAAGGTTAATTGATTCCTTAATGGATAACCGACCACTGAAACATTTAATTAATAATCCAAATGACGGAATGATTAAAACAATGTTACATACCAGTGACTATGTTATGACGGAGAAGGTTATAAACAACGAGATATTTAAAGTGAATACTCCTAGAAGAAGGATGCATCGCAAGAAGAAGGAAAACTACCAGAAACAAATGGACTGGATCATTGAAGGATACGCCCAAGCAATAAGAAAATTGCGGAAGGAAAAGAACCAGTCGACAGAAAATTCCAGCCAGAAGACAGGAGACAACAAACCAGAGTTAGAAGAGACACCAGAAGTTAATTATAACGAAAACCAGGAGGACACCAGACACCTGGGTAACAAAGATGATGAGGAGAAGAAAACAAAAGGACATAAGGTAGTTGAAGATTTGGTCGCAGCAAAATGGAAGAGCCGAATGATAGTGACGTACGCGACAGGAGCGGAAAGAAGTCCGAACATAAAGATTATCCAAACAACAAACACACCGAATATGAGTGACTATGGCTAAACATTAAAAAACCATCAGCCACTGAAGAGAAAGGACAGATATCAAAGATAACCGAGAGAAGCTACCAAAAGTTAAAGAAAATAAAGAACAATCAGAACTATGTAAAATTAATCAAGGAATATGAACATGTATTATGTATAATGAGATTTATTATAAGATGTTGAATATCATGAAATGTACAAACTAAGATATGTAATACTATAAACAGCAATCAAAAATGAATCCAAGAAAATGTAATTGACCCATAATGAGCCCAATAGAATGGTGAAGCACAAAGAACCCCGTATATATACTACTGAATGAACTTATTATAATACAAGAGTGAACTATATTATCATACTGTGAATATAACCAGAGTGTTTACTATATTAAATGTACTAAAAGTGTCTACCATGAAAAGTAATTAAAGGATAAAGAAAAATGTTTATCATATTAAATAATAAAGAGAAATGTGCATTTGTATATACCAAAAAATGGGTGTTATATAATAAATACAACAAAAATGTTTACCAAATAATAATATAATGTTACTCTAATCCTTCAAAATTAATTTCGATAAATGAAATTATTCATCCAGAATAAGTGATAAACAGCAATCACTTGAAGGAGCAGAGGAGAAAAACAACAAAGCGTCGAATATTGAAAAGAGATGGATTAAACAAGGAATGAGAATGTTAATTGTATATATCAAAAATGTGTATCATATTATATCTAACAAGAATGTTTATTATATGAATATTGTAAACCCCTGATAATCAGAGACTATAATGAACCAAGTGTTAAAAAACCCAATGTATAAACAATATTAAGAGTAAAATATGGTGAACTCAAGAAGAATTTAAAGACCAACTGCATAATTATACAGTGATAAATTTGAGTGTGTAATCTAAAGACATTGAAAAAAACAAAACAACTTACAAACTAGTATCGAAAAATAGCAACAAGGCTGATAAATAACATAGCCAATATGTCAAATTAGAGATAGAATAATGGCCTGTGAAGAGAAGTACGTTAGCTAAAGTGATAAAGCATGAACAGTGATAACAATGAAACCTCTAATACCTTGAATGTTATATTGAATATGATGTCTTATTGAAAAAAATAAATGATATGTTATATTTTATGTGTTGTGATAGTGCAACTGTTCTTATGTGCAACTTTTTATTGTCCCAGACAGAGATGAGGATTCCTCTGATTCTGAGGATGTGTAACTGAGGAACGGCGGAGAATGGAAGCCAAATAGAGCCCCTCTGATTCCGAACCCATTACAAATGTTAGGGAATTAAATGGTAATATGTCAAGGATCAAACACTGTGAGGTAAAAATGTAAGAACAAAAGAGTATATCACAAGAATCAAGATGTGTTAAATGTAAAGAAAAATGTATTATTGTAAAACAGGAAATTGTTAATTTAAGAAATAAGACATGTTATAACTGAATGACTAAGAAGATAAGAAACTTGAAAAAATACTAGTAAGCTAAAAAATAATACTAGCCAAGAAATCAATCTAGTGCAACACACCAACAAACTATTGAACTTAATGCAGAAAGAAGAAGTAATAGTATGATAACACCAAAATAAAGTGATAATTTCTTTAAAATATAAAACTTTTCTAAAATCGTCAATATTGAGAGGGGAGTATATGTAACACCACAAAATGTTACATAACCTAGATATTCACCAGAAGGGTAAATAATTACACTGAAGTGATAAAAATGAATCATTTATAATGAATGTAGAAGAGAAGGAGGAAGGATCCCAAGAAGCAGTGATGAATACACTGCATGACACTACAACAAACACTATGACTGACTCTAACTAATGGACATGCCAAGTTCACAATAAGCTGTCAAACAAGCCAGCCCATGGCATTAATGTAGAGTCATGTGTTAATAAAACTAATTAAATAATGATTGAAATAATGTAATATCAGTAACAGCATTTTGGCTGAAAGTAAAAGAACAATGACCAGTAAATGACAAAGCCTATGACTAGATTAGCTATGGCCACAATGTATATTAAAACCAGCATTACAAGCCCAGATGTAATATTAGTGAGTGAAGTTATAAAAGGAAACCTTATGCGGATGAGTAACTTCCTTATTATACAAAATGTAACTAGTAACAATTATTAAGGCATAAACATAGTACTAAGAATGTGTCTAGCCCATGCCTAAACAAACGTTTGTCAGTAAATTAATAAGGAAACAGGACTCCTAGTGAACATAAAATTTACTGAACAATCAATATAACTAAATGTAATATGAAATACCACCACTCAATTGTTAATGAACAACGTTAAATTGAGTAGGCCAAACGAAATGTAATTAGAGAATAAGGATTTTTTATAATAGTGTATTACCCTAATTATGTTAAGATTCAATTGTACAGTTATAAATAGCTCTTAAGTATAATCATAGATGTATTAGTGTTCAAACAAAGACGTTATAAAGAAAACGCAGTATAAATCACTAAATGTAAAAAGATAGGAAATAATCGTATTATGCATTTGCTAGCAGACGACAGTGAGAAACCATGTTTCAAAACATTATTTATAAGCATTGTCAAAGAAAACGAGGTTAAAACCAGTGTTAAGCCACATCAAATTAAAGCCCATGAACTAAACTTTAATTTGATGGTAATAACCTCGAGATCGGAACTATAATAAGTGCATAGTGCGTGTTAGCATCATTTATTGTTAAAAATAAGAAATTGTTTGGGTAATACCAACAACACAAAAAGCTGAGCGCAACGATCGCGGACAGTTAGAAAGACAATAAGTCATTTGTAACGGTTATCAGGGCCAATCAAAAAGGAGTTTACTAAACGACTTTTCTCCCTAAGCACGATACAGTGAAGGGGTATATAACCAGCAGCGAAGAAAATTCGTTACACACTTTTTGTCATCTACTTGAGCGATACAGTCGCCGCTCGTCACCGTAACATTTTTTATAACTTAACATAGAATAACAATAGTAAACCTTTCAAAATTTCTTCAAGACCTGTAACAGTACAGCAATCGATTACAAGGAAAGTGCTACGCCAGTAAAGTGAATATTTTAATTAGTGCGTGATTTCAGAATGAGAGAGAGAGTATTGTAATCAGTATTTACATAGCCCAGATTTAGTAAGAAAAGGGCAGACTCCTCGTTCAAAGTGCGTGTGAAGTGTAATTAACCAGTGGTCATTATAATCCGATCACTGGAGTGTTTTTAAATTTTAATCTATACGATTAAAAGAAATAAGGTAACACAGTGACCATTTATATTACTATTCTGTTTGCGCTGATCATTATTTACCACAACTTTGTACTGACGCAAGGACAACAAAACTTTCGATATTATACACAGAATGAATTTATTTAGCGGATTTATTAATCCAACGTAAGATATTTGTGTTAGTAGTAAGCATCAAAATATATGTTAGTAGATAAGTAAGCGTAACGAACGCTAACCTGAAAAATAATTACGAGTTTTAAAAAGAGGCCAAATTACTAATTATCATTATTATTAACGTCTGTCAAGGCATAAGATAGTTCTTTATTGTATTTCAAAGAGCCTACCCGTGAGATATATTATGTAATTGAAATCAAATTTATTAATAGATATAAGAGTTTATACGCTGTCCAGGCAGTGAAGGCGGCTGGAGGGTTAGGAGACCCTCACACACACACACACACACTGACAGGCCGCCTAACAATAGACAGGGACAGGCCTTTGACCTGCGCTGCTGTCTTTTTAGTTACAGTCCACTACAATAAATTAAATTTTATTGTCGTGCTTAAACTTTTAATTTTGATTGTTCCATTGAATTCAGACTGTAATTTCATTTAAAATAAGTCCAAACACGAAGTTTTTATGGCGATATTCAAATGTTTTACATTTATTTGTTTATTTTAAACTATTGTTAATTATTGTTAAACTTTAGAACACCATCTAAGCGACTATTATTAAAAATGATGATTATTAAAAACTAAGTTACTGATCATCTTATTTATTTTTCAACTATTTTTCTGTGACACTCCCTTTAATTTTTTTTTCCAATTCACCAATTGTGATACTCGATAAAGAGCAGATTGACGACCCACCTCTTTATTGTTATAATACTGAAAAAATTAATCAACATATGTAACAGATTTTAATATATAGATATAAAGATTATTTTCAAACCTCATATTTTTACTTCAAATAAACAATATATGAAATAATAGTTGTTATACGTTATCGAAATAATTGTTTGTCTTTTTACTAGCACGAACTTTTAAAAATGTTATTTATTATAAAAATATTATATATTATTGTTTTACAGACACACAAAATGAAATGTGATATGTATCTATATAAATATATTAAAAATTTACTGTCCATGTTATTAAACTTTAACTATAACTTGAGAGGACGAGGTAGCGCGTCAGGAATTAAATGTGTATTATTGTATCACGTAATTTGGAAATCACGTATCAACGCAGAGATTAAAAAAAGTTTGGAAAATCAAGAAGATCCCTGTGTAGTTGAAGATATTGATTTAATCACAGCTGAGGACGATCAACAAGATAACACCTTAAACAGCACCAAAAGGGAAAATATTATTATTCATACTCCTCGGAAGAAAAGTTTGAAGAGAAAGTGGCCAGTAACAGACATGGATGACTTCGACAAAGGAGCTATTCGACGTCACATATTGAGCTACTATGCTCGAAAAGAAGCGCCTACCCTCAGACAACTTTGTGTGTCACTTCAAGAAGCTGGACTGTATATGGGAGGAAAATCTTCACTGAGCTCGCTATTATCAGACATGGGATTTCAGTACAAGAAATTTAACAGCAGAAAAATCCTCATGGAAAAGCCGTCAGTGGCCCTGTTAAGGTGCTGTTTCTTAAGAAAAATGCTTGAAGTAAATATTAAAAACACTATATTTTTGGACGAGACCTGGATCAATGAAAACACGAGAAAGGACACTGGTTGGACTGATGGCACTATCCAAGGAACTCTCGGCGGCCCTTTGGGTAAAGGCAAACGATTGATCATCTGTCATGCTGGTGGCTCCAACGGATGGATTAGCGCTCCCCCTTTTGTGTTCCAATCTAAGAAGACAGGAGATTACCATGAAGACATGAATGCGACTGTTTTTGAATCATGGTTCTTCGATACATTACTGCCATCCATTCCTCAAGGAGCAACTATTGTTATGGACAATGCTCCGTATCATTCCAGGATTCTAAACAAACCACCGACATCGTCATCAACAAAAGCGGAAATGATCAGCTGGTTGAAAGCTCGAGGTGTCCCTTTCCCAGATAACCTTCTTAAGGTGGAACTATATGCGTTAGTTCGATTACATAAGCCACCAACGCCTACCTATGTGATCGATAAAAAAGCATCTGAGTTGGGTTTCAAAGTAATTCGTCTACCGCCCTATCACTGTCATTACAACCCTATTGAAATGGTTTGGGCGAATCTAAAAAATTACGTAAAGGTTAGGAATACAACCTTTAAACTGGCAGATATTGAAAACCTATTTAGAGAATCTGTTGTCAACTTTACTTCCGACATGTGGACTAAATACGTCGACCATGTACAGAAGTTGATTGATGAAGACTGGAGGAACGAGGGGTTAAATGAAGCAAGTGTTCAGGAACTGATTGTAAACTTAGCACCTGATGACTCCGATGAGGATGAATATGACGACACCACTGATGAAGACGATTTTGGTTGTGCACCTATAGTATAAAGTTGCACTAACCCAAGCTACATTTAGCAAAACAACAAAATTGCTACATTTTGTAAATATTTTATTAGAATTTTGATTTTTAATTGTTGTAAATTTGTAAATATTGATAAACTTGTATATAACTTTTAATGCGGCCATCGGCAGTCTCAAGCCTGCAAAATAAGCATCAGAGTTTTGAACGCAGAGAGAAAGTTAATTTTAAAATTCCGAGTATATACTTAGTTGAATTTTGAGCTCGAGTTTAAAGCCTTGTATAAAAAAGTAAAGTAGCCTAACTATTTAGAATTAATTTGACGTGTAGTATAAAAATATACTAAAAGTAATGCATCCGCTACGATGAATATACAAAAAGCCAGCGAGATCGGCCGCTGGCAGTTCTCAGTGTCATTTGACGGGCCGATTTAATCGGCCGCTAGCAGTTCCAACAATGAACCATAGGGCCATTTAACCGGCTTCTGGCATCTAAAGGGAGTGTATCAGAAAAATAGTTGAAAAGTAAATTAAATGATCAGAATCTTAGTTTTTAATAATAACATTTTTTTAATAACAGTCGCGTAAATAATTCTCAGAAGTTTAGCAATCACAATATTTCAAAATAAACAAATAAGAGTAAAACATTTGAAAATCGTCGTACAAACTTCGTGTTTGGACTTATTTTAAATGAAATCACAGTCTGAATTAAATGGAACGACCAAAACTATAAGATTAAGCAGAATAACAAAATTTAATTTATTATAGTAAACTGTATTTAAAAAGACAGAAGCACAGGTCAAGTGCCGTCCCCCGTCTATTGTTAGGCGGCCTGCCAGTGTGCGTGCGTGAGCCAAGGGTCTCCTAACCCTCCAGCCGCCTTCACTGCCTGGACAGCGTATAATGTTCGAAACTGAGCTAGACCGTATAGTAAACGGGCAAATTAACATCAAGGTTATGTCAAAGTAATTATTGTATTTTTTAATTGTTGAATTGTGTTGAAGGGTAAAATCAAACCCCGATTATATTCAGTATAAACTTGGATTACATTCATTTCATATAGTTAATTAATACTCAACATTTGAGTACAGTGAAATAACTCTGAGTATGTATACTTACGTTATTTTTGAATTTATAAATACGATATATCTCACAAATGTGGTTATGTATACAAAACTAGGACGCCATCTTTTACTACCTAAGTCATGGGCCAGAAGTTCGTTACGCGAAGTTATAGGAAACGGAAATTGCTTGAAATAACAAAACAGCTGTTCTAATTGTTACCAATGAAATACCCCTTTTTATTCTTTACTTTGTTACATAACATTTTTTTAAACCAACTGTAACCCTTCCAAAAACATAATGTGTAATAATAACTTTGATTAAGTTTAATGATTATATGTTTAAATGATTATACAATAATAACATGTATATATTTATATTTATATAGTGGTGCTCAACCCAGCACTTAGAATAATTACGCACGCACACAACCACTCACCCTTTCATTATCATGGTACAACTTATTTAAATTTTGGAGCTCCTTAAATTTTGATTGAAATTTTGAATAATTTGTTAAATGATTGATTTCTACAATAACATATATTGGGAAATAAAGGATTCAAAATATATAAGGAACGCTCTCACCAATTTCCGTGTTGGCTTCCTCGCACTGCCAGTCTCGTTCGTATATCGGCACAATCGGTGTATTTTACTGCGCTTGACGGGACACCTTTGGTTAACCCACGTAACCCACCGTCGTGGGACCGATTCTATACGTCGATCTTGTTTACGAACGACTTAATCGGTCGAGGACGCCTACACCAAACCGAACTATTACTTTCCTTAATACATTTTGATATTATACTGTTTATTAACCACCTACAGTGGTCTAAAAAGTTAAAATTCACTCGTAAGTGAATGGGCGGCCGGCCGGCTCAAATCAGAGCTGCAGATGAAATGACGGCAATTTCTGGTTGAAATCTGCGGAAGTGGGGTGTATTGACGTCACATTCCTTTGTCTAAATTGTTGACATCGCTGTTTGTAGTTGTCAACACATTCTCCGCCTCTGACGTAACGAAGGCTTGGCTCTGCTTATCTCAATAACTGCACACTGTTTTTGTGATGTGACACCGTTTTTTGTCATGAATTAGTTCAAATCCTGGCAAATACTGTAATATAGTCCACTCACTGTAAATTCGATATCGGGTGTTTGAGATTAGGTTGGGTATGTCAAAAAATAGGAAAATACAATATTTATGATCTCTTTACCATATTTTAGGTAATTATGAAATGTACCATGATTGTACCATCACAAAACCCCCTCAATGAAAGATGGTGTGACGAAGCACACAAACTTTCATTGACCCTTTCATACTTCCTAAAGGGATCAGTCAGGACAAGTCGCCACAACCCCCTTACAATTTTATATAAAAAATAACAATAACTCACCCTTGGTCTGGTGATAATGACTGTACCTTCATGACCTTACTGGACTTCTCCTGCGAGATCCCAACACCATAAGGCCACTTAGGCTCTTAACGGCCCTGCTCTGACGCGTTGGCCAGCTCAGGACCGCTGTCACACCCCAAACACTGAAACAATTTATAAAAAATATTAATATAGTGGCTTATTGAATCACTCCATCCTCAACTGATCTGGTTCCCCTTAGCTAAGTGCTGGTTTGTGCCAATAAGCACTGGGTTGGCTTACTATTTATAAAATTATAAATTATATTAAATAAAATTAGAAAGTATAAAAATTATAAAAATAATAAATCTCAAGGATTAAAAAGAATACCTTGCCTGCATATTACAAACCCTAGCTTGAATAATAGTTTCGATTCCTATCGATAATAATTATCTTCGTTCTATAATTACTATAATTGTAACATAAGCACAAAATTATAAAAAATTGAATAAAATATATTTGAAAATATAAAATATATATAATATAAAATATAATTATCTATCTCCCAAACTTGGAGAAAAACAAATCAAGAAATTTAATGAATCGATTTATTTACTTATAACTTTTAAAATAAACTTTTATTATGATTATTAGTATTATTATTATTATTATTAACAGTTAATCATCTGGCTGATAAATATTATTAACAGCGCCATTTAAAATTTTTTCTCTTCCTACACATATTATAAAATCATGTTAAAAAGTTTTCAAATAAATATATAATACATTAATAATTAACACTGATATATTAATAATACAGTTAATACATTTTAAATACTCAATCATATTTAATCATATCTTAATAAATAATTAAGATATATCAAAATTGAAATATCATTTAAAAAAAATGTTAATTTTTTCATTAGTTACATTAATAAATTTGTAGACACTTTCCAAGTCCAAAACATCACTTTTCTACACTCCAGGAAAACAATGGATCTTCTGATATACTTAGTTACATAAAAAAAATATACAACTCCTTAATGAGTTAACCTCTTAAGTTACACAAATTTCAACTTTTATTCTATAAAATTTTAGAATAAAACAAGATTCAAGGGATCAATGCCAAAATATAGCTATTTTTTTTTTATATAACCCAAGAATTAGGGGTCCCCCTCCCCGTTCAATAATAAGATTAAATTATACCGCACTTAACTTAGCGGTTAGGTAGGCGTAGTTCCTCTGAAATTTCCTATAAAAGTTGCACAGCCCAAGAAAACTCTGAAGTTGTTTGATGTTTCGCGGTTCAGGGAAACGCATAATAGATTCGACCTTGTCCGGGTTTGCGGAAATTCCTTCCGATGTAATAATGAATCCTAAAAAATTAATCTTCGTTTGTAGAAATTTGGACTTATCCCAATTTACGGTTAATCCTCCCGCTTCTAATTTTCCTAACACATATTTTAAATGTTCTAAATGGTCTTCAAATGTACGTGAAGCTATTAAAATATCATCTACATAAACTGTGAGAAAATCTAAATCTTTTGGTCTCAAAATTCTATCCAAACATTTAATGAAACTAGCTACGCTGGTATTTAGCCCAAATGGTAGTCGCTTAAACTGATAATTTTTTCCGTTAAACAAAAATGCTGTGTATTGCCTACTTACCTCTGCTAAAGGTACCTGCCAATATCCAGCAGTCAGATCTAATGATGTCATAAACCGTACGCCACTAAACTTTTGAAAGATCTCATTTATAGATTCTGGTGATTCTCGGTCTGGTATAATAATTTGATTAATTTTCCTTGCGTCTAGGCATAATCTTACTCCTCCTTCCTTCTTGATTACCACCACTAACGGATTTGAGTAGTGAGACACTGACCTCTCTATGATACCATTATCTAACATCTTATCCAACTCCTCTTGCACCGCTCGTCTTTTAGAGTAAGGCACTGGATAGCTCCGCTGCATGAATGGTGTGTGTTCCTTTATCTGTAACATACATTCATAATTTTTTGCCCTTCCTGGAATATCGGCAAACACTCCCTTAAACTGCTCTATTACCTGCCATAACGCTCTACGTTGGCCACTCCTTATCACCTCACCCCCACTACAGAATTCATCCGCCCTTATCTCCCATACTTCATTATTAATATTACTCATTTCATTATCAACATCTTCTAAATACTCACCCTCTATACAAAAATTTACTTTAGTATCTAAGTGATTCTCAACTACTTGTTTCTGTAACAATTTCACACCAGTTGTTCTAACTTTATTTATCACGTTTTCAAAATTAATCTTCACAGACCGCTCACCCCCATCTAACTCCAAAATTTTTTCTTTAAAATTTATTACAGCTTTATTTCTTTGTAAAAAATCATTTCCCAAAATGATATCCAAACTTAACCCCTTGACTACCAAAAATGTATTATCAAAATTAATATCTCCAATTGAGAAGCTTAAATGTATCTGTTTTGTCACCCTTTTACTACGTACCCCCGTGACTCCTATTACTGTAACCCCTGCTACGGGTAAAACTGGAATATTCTTATTCAATTCTTTCAATTCACTTAAAATGTTCTCGGCTATTACTGAAATTTCGCTCCCTGTATCGACAAGTGTTTTAAAGTTTCTATTATCTATTGTTACCTGTATTTCCGTGAGTCCAGCTCTCACCTCCAATGTCGTGTTACACTCCTCCTCCAATAAATCTGCAACGATGTCTGCTTTTATTACGTTGGATTGTAAGTTCTCGATGGGTCGGACCTCATGAGTTTCCCTGAACAGTGGTCGGGTCCTACTTACCACTGTTGACTTCAGTTTTCCGGCTGTGTCCTATTATGACTTGTTGATGGCACAGGGTGTCCGCGTGTTGGTCCCTGATGGTGGTACGGTGCTCCTTTGTTACTCGGGGCTCCTCTGTTCGCAGGTATGAATTGCTTTACTTGGTTATTTCTTGGTGCTTTACAGAAATAACAATGCTGCATGTGACCCCGATTCTCCTTCCTGCAACTAGAACAACTCCAACCGCCTGGTGTCTGTAAATCATTTCTAACATTATATTTATTGCCAGTATGATTAAAATAAGGCCTTGGCCGATTAAACTCATTGTTATTATTGTTATGGTTATACGTATTTGGTTGTATAGGGCGTCTACCCATTTCACTATCATTTATACTTTGTAGTATATCTAATACCCTTTCCAGTTCATCAAGATTTTCTATTTCTTTAGCCATCAGAGTGACCTGCACTTCTCTAGGTAAGTGCTTACTAACATACCTAACAAATGACTTAAATGGTATAGGAGGCTCTAAATATTTAGCTTCGTTGTACAATTTTGTTACATAAATAGTAATGTTATTATTACTAACGTTACGTCTCATGAAATTACCCGTTCCCATAATACGGCTTCTTAAAGTCTCCTGCTCTTCTTCTGTCCAATATTTACCCTTAAAAGCTTTTTCAAAAGTATTATAGCAATCCCATTCTAACCTATGAGCTTCAGCCCATATGACTGAGTTACCCTTGAAACATTTAATAATTTTATTTAATTTCACTTCCCAGCTACTACTACTAAAATGATTATAATCCCTAGTCTGATTAAGGAATCGCATGGGATGTATTACTCTGTTTTCATGACTAAAATTCTCTAGTTCTATTTCATTATAGAAATCTCTAGTTACTACTACTCTATCAGTTATGCTTGAAACATTTTTATTTATTTCTCCCCATAATTCGTTTTTTACACTGGTCAAATTATTTGCAATCATATCATATTTATCATGCACATCCATACTATTTTGTACAGTTAAGTCATCAATTTCTTTAATCTTACTTTGTAACAAATTAAATCTACTCTTGGTATTTTTCTCATGTTCAGTCATAGTACTATCTATAGCTTCTAAAGTGCTATAGAAGCAGAAACAGCCGCTGGCAGTTCTCAGTGTCATTTGACGGGCCGATTTAATCGGCCGCTAGCAGTTCCAACAATGAACCATAGGGCCATTTAACCGGCTTCTGGCATCTAAAGGGAGTGTATCAGAAAAATAGTTGAAAAGTAAATTAAATGATCAGAATCTTAGTTTTTAATAATAACATTTTTTTAATAACAGTCGCGTAAATAATTCTCAGAAGTTTAGCAATCACAATATTTCAAAATAAACAAATAAGAGTAAAACATTTGAAAATCGTCGTACAAACTTCGTGTTTGGACTTATTTTAAATGAAATCACAGTCTGAATTAAATGGAACGACCAAAACTATAAGATTAAGCAGAATAACAAAATTTAATTTATTATAGTAAACTGTATTTAAAAAGACAGAAGCACAGGTCAAGTGCCGTCCCCCGTCTATTGTTAGGCGGCCTGCCAGTGTGCGTGCGTGAGCCAAGGGTCTCCTAACCCTCCAGCCGCCTTCACTGCCTGGACAGCGTATAATGTTCGAAACTGAGCTAGACCGTATAGTAAACGGGCAAATTAACATCAAGGTTATGTCAAAGTAATTATTGTATTTTTTAATTGTTGAATTGTGTTGAAGGGTAAAATCAAACCCCGATTATATTCAGTATAAACTTGGATTACATTCATTTCATATAGTTAATTAATACTCAACATTTGAGTACAGTGAAATAACTCTGAGTATGTATACTTACGTTATTTTTGAATTTATAAATACGATATATCTCACAAATGTGGTTATGTATACAAAACTAGGACGCCATCTTTTACTTCCTAAGTCATGGGCCAGAAGTTCGTTACGCGAAGTTATAGGAAACGGAAATTGCTTGAAATAACAAAACAGCTGTTCTAATTGTTACCAATGAAATACCCCTTTTTATTCTTTACTTTGTTACATAACATTTTTTTAAACCAACTGTAACCCTTCCAAAAACATAATGTGTAATAATAACTTTGATTAAGTTTAATGATTATATGTTTAAATGATTATACAATAATAACATGTATATATTTATATTTATATAGTGGTGCTCAACCCAGCACTTAGAATAATTACGCACGCACACAACCACTCACCCTTTCATTATCATGGTACAACTTATTTAAATTTTGGAGCTCCTTAAATTTTGATTGAAATTTTGAATAATTTGTTAAATGATTGATTTCTACAATAACATATATTGGGAAATAAAGGATTCAAAATGTATAAGGAACGCTCTCACCAATTTCCGTGTTGGCTTCCTCGCACTGCCAGTCTCGTTCGTATATCGGCACAATCGGTGTATTTTACTGCGCTTGACGGGACACCTTTGGTTAACCCACGTAACCCACCGTCGTGGGACCGATTCTATACGTCGATCTTGTTTACGAACGACTTAATCAGTCGAGGACGCCTACACCAAACCGAACTATTACTTTCCTTAATACATTTTGATATTATACTGTTTATTAACCACCTACAGTGGTCTAAAAAGTTAAAATTCACTCGTAAGTGAATGGGCGGCCGGCCGGCTCAAATCAGAGCTGCAGATGAAATGACGGCAATTTCTGGTTGAAATCTGCGGAAGTGGGGTGTATTGACGTCACATTCCTTTGTCTAAATTGTTGACATCGCTGTTTGTAGTTGTCAACACATTCTCCGCCTCTGACGTAACGAAGGCTTGGCTCTGCTTATCTCAATAACTGCACACTGTTTTTGTGATGTGACACCGTTTTTTGTCATGAATTAGTTCAAATCCTGGCAAATACTGTAATATAGTCCACTCACTGTAAATTCGATATCGGGTGTTTGAGATTAGGTTGGGTATGTCAAAAAATAGGAAAATACAATATTTATGATCTCTTTACCATATTTTAGGTAATTATGAAATGTACCATGATTGTACCATCACAAGTAGAGACTTTACTACATTATGTTTGAATTATTGTGAATGCCTCCAGCATTTAACCGGAACATAGAGAGGATTTATACGATTCTAAACTTTATTAATTTGTTTTTCATGGGATTTTTACCTAAAATAAACCCATGTGGCGCCCATATTGCACACAAGGAGTGATATAACCTTGTTGATAAAGTAAGCTGGTCATAAGAGCATCTTGGCAGTTTATTTTTTGCTAAGTGAACATCAGAACTTCCAGTATCACGAACAGGTACGTGAAAGTGTTTTTTATTATAAATTATTTGTCCAGATGAGACTTGACGATACGTACACTGATAACACTTAACCAAGAAGAGGAGTTCCACTGCAAGATCGACGCTACAGCTACATTCATCCACCGACCAGCGATTAATATTTTATTCACTATAAGTATCACACTTTATTACACAAACAATAATTACCATTTATCACTAAAAAGAATTGTTGCATATAAAGCAAAGAGATTTCATAATAACGTTTTAAATTGTAACACGAGATTCGGCTACAATCGACATTTAACTTTTATTTTAAATTATATACATTAATTTAACAGAGAGGGATCTAGTTTAATTACAAATTGGCGACCAACAGAGTGTGGCTTTAAAAATATTAAACGAATAAATTTTTAATATTACAATATTAAGCCCGGCAAATACAATAGAACAATCACGCCTCACACACACAGACACAATAATAGATACGAAGCCAGCCAAAGCAAAGATGTACCGGAGAAATAGAAGGAGAAGGGAGAGAGTAGACTAGGACCAAATATACAGAATGTTGAACATAGATGGTGAGAAGATGAACCGACAAATGGAAGAGGAAAAGAGACAGATGAGAGAGGAGTCAGACCAATTAAGACGTAAGATAGAAGAAGGTTTTGCCAGACTCCACGGATGGGAAACACCACAAGAAAGAAGGAACCGGAATACAAGATGGTTTAATAACCAAACAGCATGGCGAGACGAAGAGAAGAGGGACTACCGTTACCAGAGAGGGGAAGACGAGCGTAAAAGAAAAGAAGCATTCGAAGAGGAATTGAGATACAACAAAATAAGACGAAATGAAGAACTATTCTATAGCCAAGCAGCACAGCAGGACGAAGAGGAAATGAGCTATCGTAATCAGAGACGAGAAGACGAGCAGAAGCGAAGAGAAGCTTTCGAAGAAGAATTGAAAAGGGCTAAGAAATTACTAAACAAGAAGAAACCGATAAATGAAGATTTAATGAAAAATAAAGGAAATACTGGTGGAAATGAGAATCACTTTAACGAAAAATCTGAAAACGACCATAGCAAGAAAGATGCCACGGAACCACTACCAGAAAATATAGATAACGATACCCAAGACCAAGAGGGCAATAAGAATAAAAAGGAGGAGGAATAAATAAGTACCGACCCAATAATCGAAACAATAATGGAGTATGACCATAATGAAATACGTGAATCGCTAACTGAACATAGTGAAACAATGAGTAAGGACATGGAAACCTCCCACCAAGAAATAAATAATAATAAGGATACAACGGGCGTGAATAGTGAAACAACCCAAGAAACAATAAACGACAATCGACCAACCGTAATATTAGAACATACCAATAAAGAATCAGAACTAGTAAATAAAAAATTAAGAGAAACCGAGGTCATGAAAACGCCTGAAGGGGAGACTACCACCGGTGACACCGTAGAAAACCAAATCGAGGGACCCGAACCAACAGAGCTGCTAAGTTTCCAGGAGATGATGGTGAAATGTAGGAGGGAACAGATTCCCCAACCCGTAGAGAATAGCTTTGAGAGGGCAAGAGAAGAAATGATAAACGATATTAGACTATGGAGAGAAGAAATGAAAAACAATGGCGAACCAACAACCGCAGAAACACCAAGTGATGAAATTGCAGAACAATCAACTTTACAACCCAAAAATAATGGTAAACAAGCAGAAAGGGAACAAGACGCAAAGACATTGCCATCTCAAGACAAGCTCGACAGGAACAAAGCAAATATTCAATACATGGAGATCGACGCCGAAGGTGTAAAGAAGATCCAAATAATTAAGAAAACGGAAGAAATGAAAAAAGAGGACAAACCGGCGATAGAAGAAGTACCCAATGATGAAACCATGGAAGAGTTAAGTCTACAAACCAAAGACAATGCAATAGAGAACCACAGGAGTAAGAAAAAGGAAGAAAGAAGCATGATACGCCCAAAGGAAACAAGGATTACAAAGGAAATAGTAGAGATGACGCGAAGTGGTCTAATTAACATGATTAACTTCCCAACCATCGACTGCAGAGCAGGAATCACTTGTAAGAAAGATGAAAGGAACTTCATAAAAATATTAAAAGTAAATCACCATAAAATAGTGAATAAAAACTTAAATAAAGATATTTTTAAATCAAATATGCCATCAAGTGAAAGACACCAGACAAGGTTAATTGATTCCTTAATGGATAACCGACCACTGAAACATTTAATTAATAATCCAAATGACGGAACGATTAAAACAATGTTACATACCAGTGACTATGTTATGACGGAGAAGGTTATAAACAACGAGATATTTAAAGTGAATACTCCTAGAAGAAGGATGCATCGCAAGAAGAAGGAAAACTACCAGAAACAAATGGACTGGATCATTGAAGGATACGCCCAAGCAATAAGAAAATTGCGGAAGGAAAAGAACCAGTCGACAGAAAATTCCAGCCAGAAGACAGGAGACAACAAACCAGAGTTAGAAGAGACACCAGAAGTTAATTATAACGAAAACCAGGAGGACACCAGACACCTGGGTAACAAAGATGATGAGGAGAAGAAAACAAAAGGACATAAGGTAGTTGAAGATTTGGTCGCAGCAAAATGGAAGAGCCGAATGATAGTGACGTACGCGACAGGAGCGGAAAGAAGTCCGAACATAAAGATGATCCAAACAACAAACACACCGAATATGAGTGACTATGGCTAAACATTAAAAAACCATCAGCCACTGAAGAGAAAGGACAGATATCAAAGATAACCGAGAGAAGCTACCGAAAGTTAAAAAAAATAAAGAACAATCAGAACTATGTAAAATTAATCAAGGAATATGAACATGTATTATGGATAATGAGATTTATTATAAGATGTTGAATATCATGAAATGTACAAACTAAGATATGTAATACTATAAACAGCAATCAAAAATGAATCCAAGAAAATGTAATTGACCCATAATGAGCCCAATAGAATGGTGAAGCACAAAGAACCCCGTATATATACTATTGAATGAACTTATTATAATACAAGAGTGAACTATATTATCATACTGTGAATATAACCAGAGTGTTTACTATATTAAATGTACAAAAAGTGTCTACCATGAAAAGTAATTAAAGGATAAAGAAAAATGTTTATCATATTAAATAATAAAGAGAAATGTCCATTTGTATATACCAAAAAATGGATGTTATATAATAAATATAACAAAAATGTTTACCAAATAATAATATAATGTTACTCTAATCCTTCAAAATTAATTTCGATAAATGAAATTATTCATCCAGAATAAGTGATAAACAGCAATCACTTGAAGGAGCAGAGGAGAAAAACAACAAAGCGTTGAATATTGAAAAGAGATGGATTAAACAAGGAATGAGAATGTTAATTGTATATACCAAAAATGTGTATCATATTATATCTAACAAGAATGTTTATTATATGAATATTGTAAACCCCTGATAATCAGAGACTATAATGAACCAAGTGTTAAAAAACCCAATGTATAAACAATATTAAGAGTAAAATATGGTGAGCTCAAGAAGAATTTAAAGACCAACTGCATAATTATATAGTGATAAATTTAAGTGTGTAATCTAAAGACATTGAAAAAAACAAAACAACTTACAAACTAGTATCGAAAAATAGCAACAAGGCTGATAATAACATAGCCAATATGTCAAATTAGAGATAGAATAATGGCCGAGAGAAGTACGTTAGCTAAAGTGATAAAGCATGAACAGTGATAACAATGAAACCTCTAATACCTTGAATGTTATATTGAATATGATGTCTTATTGAAAAAAATAAATGATATGTTATATTTTATGTGTTGTGATAGTGCAACTGTTCTTATGTGCAACTTTTTATTGTCCCAGACAGAGATGAGGATTCCTCTGATTCTGAGGATGTGTAACTGAGGAACAGCGGAGAATGGAAGCCAAATAGAGCCCCTCTGATTCCGAACCCATTACAAATGTTAGGGAATTAAATGGTAATATGTCAAGGATCAAACACTGTGAGGTAAAAATGTAAGAACAAAAGAGTATATCACAAGAATCAAGATGTGTTTAATGTAAAGAAAAATGTATTATTGTAAAACAGGAAATTGTTAATTTAAGAAATAAGACATGTTATAACTGAATGACTAAAAAGATAAGAAACTTGAAAAAATACTAGTAAGCTAAAAAATAATACTAGCCAAGAAATCAATCTAGTGCAACACACCAACAAACTAATGAACTTAATGCAGAAAGAAGAAGTAATAGTATGATAAAACCAAAATAAAGTGATAATTTCTTTAAAATATAAAACTTTTCTCAAATTATCAATATTGAGAGGGGAGTATATGTAACACCACAAAATGTTACATAACCTAGACATTCACCAGAAGGGTAAATAATTACACTGAAGTGATAAAAATGAATCATTTATAATGAATGTAGCAAAGAAGAGAAGGACCAAGAAAGAAGAGAAGGAGGAAGGATCCCAAGAAGCAGTGATGAATACACTGCATGACACTACAACAAACACTATGACTGACTCTAACTAATGGACATGCCAAGTTCACAATAAGCTGTCAAACAAGCCAGCCCATGACATTAATGTAGAGTCATGTGTTAATAAAACTAATTAAATAATGATTGAAATAATGTAATATCAGCAACAGCATTTTGGCTGAAAGTAAAAGAACAATGACCAGTAAATGACAAAGCCTATGACTAGATTAGCTATGGCCACAATGTATATTAAAACCAGCATTACAAGCCCAGATGTAATATTAGTGAGTGAAGGTAGTTATAAAAGGAAACCTTATGCGGATGAGTAACTTCCTTATTATACAAAATGTAACTAGTAACAATTATTAAGGCATAAACATAGTACTAAGAATGTGTCTAGCCCATGCCTAAACAAACGTTTGTCAGTAAATTAATAAGGAAACTGGACTCCTAGTGAACATAAAATTTACTGAACAATCAATATAACTAAATGTAATATGAAATACCACCACTCAATTGTTAATGAACAACGTTAAATTGAGTAGGCCAAACGAAATGTAATTAGAGAATAAGGATTTTTTATAATAATGTATTACCCTAATTATGTTAAGATTCAATAGTACAGTTATAAATAGCTCTTAGGTATAATCATAGATGTATTAGTGTTCAAACAAAGACGTTATAAAGAAAACGCAGTATAAATCACTAAATGTAAAAAGATAGGAAATAATCGTATTATGCATTTGCTAGCAGACGACAGAGAGAAACCATGTTTCAAAACATTATTTATAAGCATTGTCAAAGAAAACGAGGTTAAAACCAGTGTTAAGCCACATCAAATTAAAGCCCATGAACTAAACTTTAATTTGATGGTAATAACCTCGAGATCGGAACTATAATAAGTGCATAGTGCGTGTTAGCATCATTTATTGTTAAAAATAAGAAATTGTTCGGGTAATACCAACAACACAAAAAGCTGAGCGCAACGATCGCGGACAGTTCGAAAGACAATAAGTCATTTGTAACGGTTATCAGGGCCAATCAAAAAGGAGTTTACTAAACGACTTTTCTCCCTAAGCACGATACAGTGAAGGGGTATATAACCAGCAGCGAAGAAAATTCGTTACATACTTTTTGTCATCTACTCGAGCGATAGAGTCGCCGCTCGTCACCGTAACATTTTTTATAACTTAACATAGAATAACAATAGTAAACCTTTCAAAATTTCTTCAAGACCTGTAACAGTACAGCAATCGATTACAAGGAAAGTGCTACGCCAGTAAAGTGAATATTTTAATTAGTGCGTGATTTCAAATGAGAGAGAGAGTATTGTAATCAGTATTTACATAGCCCAGATTTAGTAAGAAAAGGGCAGACTCCTCGTTCAAAGTGTGTGTGAAGTGTAATTAACCAGTGGTCATTATAATCCGATCACTGGAGTGTTTTTAAATTTTAATCTATACGATTAAAAGAAATAAGGTAACACAGTGACCATTTATATTACTATTCTGTTTGCGCTGATCATTATTTACCACAACTTTGTACTGACGCAAGGACAACAAAACTTTCGATATTATACACAGAATGAATTTATTTAGCGGATTTATTAATCCAACGTAAGATATTTGTGTTAGTAGTAAGCATCAAAATATATGTTAGTAGATAAGTAAGCGTAACGAACGCTAACCTGAAAAATAATTACGAGTTTTAAAAAGAGGCCGAATTACTAATTATCATTATTATTAACGTCTGTCAAGGCATAAGATAGTTCTTTATTGTATTTCAAAGAGCCTACCCGTGAGATATATTATGTAATTAAAAGTCAAATTTATTAATAGATATAAGAGTTTATACGCTGTCCAGGCAGTGAAGGCGGCTGGAGGGTTAGGAGACCCTCACACACACACACACACACACACACACTGACAGGCCGCCTAAAAATAGACAGGGACAGGCCTTTGACCTGCGCTGCTGTCTTTTTATTTACAGTCCACTACAATAAATTAAATTTTATTGTCGTGCTTAAACTTTTAATTTTGATTGTTCCATTGAATTCAGACTGTAATTTCATTTAAAATAAGTCCAAACACGAAGTTCTTATGGCGATATTCAAATGTTTTACATTTATTTGTTTATTTTAAACTATTGTTAATTATTGTTAAACTTTAGAACACCATCTAAGCGACTATTATTAAAAATGATGATTATTAAAAACTAAGTTACTGATCATCTTATTTATTTTTCAACTATTTTTCTGTGACACTCCCTTTAATTTTTTTTTCCGATTCACCAATTGTGATACTCGATATAGAGCAGATTGACCTCTTTATTGTTATAATACTGAAAAAATTAATCAACATATGTAACAGATTTTAATATATAGATATAAAGATTATTTTCAAACCTCATATTTTTACTTCAAATAAACAATATATGAAATAATAGTTGTTATACGTTATCGAAATAATTGTTTGTCTTTTTACTAGCTCGAACTTTTAAAAATGTTATTTATTATAAAAATATTATATATTATTGTTTTACAGACACACAAAATGAAATGTGATATGTATCTATGTAAATATATTAAAAATTTACTGTCCATGTTATTAAACTTTAACTATAACTTGAGAGGACGAGGTAGCGCGTCAGGAATTAAATGTGTATTATTGTATCACGTAATTTGGAAATCACGTATCAACGCAGAGATTAAAAAAAGTTTGGAAAATCAAGAAGATCCCTGTGTAGTTGAAGATATTGATTTAATCACAGCTGAGGACGATCAACAAGATAACACCTTAAACAGCACCAAAAGGGAAAATATTGTTATTCATACTCCTCGGAAGAAAAGTTTGAAGAGAAAGCGGCCAGTAACAGACATGGATGACTTCGACAAAGGAGGTATTCGACGTCACATATTGAGCTACTATGCTCGAAAAGAAGTGCCTACCCTCAGACAACTTTGTGTGTCACTTCAAGAAGCTGGACTGTATATGGGAGGAAAATCTTCACTGAGCTCGCTATTATCAGACATGGGATTTCAGTACAAGAAATTTAACAGCAGAAAAATCCTCATGGAAAAGCCGTCAGTGGCCCTGTTAAGGTGTCGTTTCTTAAGAAAAATGCGTGAAGTAAATTTTTAAAACACTATATTTTTGGACGAGACCTGGATCAATGAAAACATGAGAAAGGACACTGGTTGGACTGATGGCACTATCCAAGGAACTCTCGGCAGCCCTTTGGGTAAAGGCAAACGATTGATCATCTGTCATGCTGGTGGCTCCAACGGATGGATTAGCGCTCCCCCTTTTGTGTTCCAATCTAAGAAGGCAGGAGACTACCATGAAGACATGAATGCGACTGTTTTTGAATCATGGTTCTTCGATACATTACTGCCATCCATTCCTCAAGGAGCAACTATTGTTATGGACAATGCTCTGTATCATTCCAGGATTCTAAACAAACCACCGACATCGTCATCAACAAAAGCGGAAATGATCAGCTGGTTGAAAGCTCGAGGTGTCCCTTTCCCAGATAACCTTCTTAAGGTGGAACTATATGCGTTAGTTCGATTACATAAGCCACCAACGCCTACCTATGTGATCGATAAAAAAGCATCTGAGTTGGGTTTCAAAGTAATTCGTCTACCGCCCTATCACTGTCATTACAACCCTATTGAAATGGTTTGGGCGAATCTAAAAAATTACGTAAAGGTTAGGAATACAACCTTTAAACTGGCAGATATTGAAAACCTATTTAGAGAATCTGTTGTCAACTTTACTTCCGACATGTGGACTAAATACGTCGACCATGTACAGAAGTTGATTGATGATGACTGGAGGAACGAGGGGTTAAATGAAGCAAGTGTTCAGGAACTGATTGTAAACTTAGCACCTGATGACTCCGATGAGGATGAATATGACGACACCACTGATGAAGACGATTTTGGTTGTGCACCTATAGTATAAAGTTGCACTCAACCCAAGCTACATTTAGCAAAACAACAAAATTGCTACATTTTGTAAATATTTTATTAGAATTTTGATTTTTAATTGTTGTAAATTTGTAAATAATGATAAACTTGTATATAACTTTTAATGCGGCCATCGGCAGTCTCAAGCCTGCAAAATAAGCATCAGAGTTTTGAACGCAGAGAGAAAGTTAATTTTAAAATTCCGAGTATATACTTAGTTGAATTTTGAGCTCGAGTTTAAAGCCTTGTATAAAAAAGTAAAGTAGCCTAACTATTTAGAATTAATTTGACGTGTAGTATAAAAATATACTAAAAGTAATGCATCCGCTACGATGAATATACAAAAAGCCAGCGAGATCGGCCCCTGGCAGTTCTCAGTGTCATTTGACGGGCCGATTTAATCGGCCGCTAGCAGTTCCAACAATGAACCATAGGGCCATTTAACCGGCTTCTGGCATCTAAAGGGAGTGTATCAGAAAAATAGTTGAAAAGTAAATTAAATGATCAGAATCTTAGTTTTTAATAATAACATTTTTTTAATAACAGTCGCATAAATAATTCTCAGAAGTTTAGCAATCACAATATTTCAAAATAAACAAATAAGAGTAAAACATTTGAAAATCGTCGTACAAACTTCGTGTTTGGACTTATTTTAAATGAAATCACAGTCTGAATTAAATGGAACGACCAAAACTATAAGATTAAGCAGAATAACAAAATTTAATTTATTATAGTAAACTGTATTTAAAAAGACAGAAGCACAGGTCAAGTGCCGTCCCCCGTCTATTGTTAGGCGGCCTGCCAGTGTGCGTGCGTGAGCCAAGGGTCTCCTAACCCTCCAGCCGCCTTCACTGCCTGGACAGCGTATAATGTTCGAAACTGAGCTAGACCGTATAGTAAACGGGCAAATTAACATCAAGGTTATGTCAAAGTAATTATTGTATTTTTTAATTGTTGAATTGTGTTGAAGGGTAAAATCAAACCCCGATTATATTCAGTATAAACTTGGATTACATTCATTTCATATAGTTAATTAATACTCAACATTTGAGTACAGTGAAATAACTCTGAGTAGAGACTTTACTACATTATGTTTGAATTATTGTGAATGCCTCCAGCATTTAACCGGAACATAGAGAGAATTTATACGATTCTAAACTTTATTAATTTGTTTTTCATGGGATTTTTACCTAAAATAAACCCATGTGGTGCCCATATTGCACACAAGGAGTGATATAACCTTGTTGATAAAGTAAGCTGGTCATAAGAGCATCTTGGCAGTTTATTTTTTGGTAAGTGAACATCAGAACTTCCAGTATCACGAACAGGTACGTGAAAGTGTTTTTTATTATAAACTATTTGTCCAGATGAGACTTGACGATACATACACTGATAACACTTAACCAAGAAGAGGAGTTCCACTGCAAGATCGACGCTACAGCTACATTCATCCACCGACCAGCGATTAATATTTTATTCACTATAAGTATCACACTTTATTACACAAACAATAATTACCATTTATCACTAAAAAGAATTGTTGCATATAAAGCAAAGAGATTTCATAATAACGTTTTAAATTGTAACACGAGATTCGGCTACAATTGACATTTAACTTTTATTTTAAATTATATACATTAATTTAACAGAGAGGGATCTAGTTTAATTACAAATTGGCGACCAACAGAGTGTGGCTTTAAAAATATTAAACGAATAAATTTTTAATATTACAATATTAAGCCCGGCAAATACAATAGAACAATCACGCCTCACACACACAGACACAATAATAGATACGAAGCCAGCCAAAGCAAAGATGTACCGGAGAAATAGAAGGAGAAGGGAGAGAGTAGACTAGGACCAAATATACAGAATGTTGAACATAGATGGTGAGAAGATGAACCGACAAATGGAAGAGGAAAAGAGACAGATGAGAGAGGAGTCAGACCAATTAAGACGTAAGATAGAAGAAGGTTTTGCCAGACTCTACGGATGGGAAACACCACAAGAAAGAAGGAACCGGAATACAAGATGGTTTAATAACCAAACAGCATGGCGAGACGAAGAGAAGAGGGACTACCGTTACCAGAGAGGGGAAGACGAGCGTAAAAGAAAAGAAGCATTCGAAGAGGAATTGAGATACAACAAAATAAGACGAAATGAAGAACTATTCTATAGCCAAGCAGCACAGCGGGACGAAGAGGAAATGAGCTATCGTAATCAGAGACGAGAAGACAAGCAGAAGCGAAGAGAAGCTTTCGAAGAAGAATTGAAAAGGCCTAAGAAATTACTAAACGAGAAGAAACCGATAAATGAAGATTTAATGAAAAATAAAGGAAATACTGATGGAAATGAGAATCACTTTAACGAAAAATCTGAAAACGACCATAGCAAGAAAGATGCCACGGAACCACTACCAGAAAATATAGATAACGATACCCAAGACCAAGAGGGCAATAAGAATAAAAAGGAGGAGGAAATAATAAGTACCGACCCAGTAATCGAAACAATAATGGAGTATGACCATAATAAAATACGTGAATCGCTAACTGAACATAGTGAAACCATGAGTAAGGACATGGAAACCTCCCACCAAGAAATAAATAATAATAAGAATACAACGGGCGTGAATAGTGAAACAACCCAAGAAACAATAAACGACAATCGACCAACCGTAATATTAGAACATACCAATAAAGAATCAGAACCAGTAAATAAAAAATTAAGAGAAACCGAGGACATGAAAACGCCTGAAGGGGAGACTACCACCGGTGACACCGTAGAAAACCAAATCGAGGGACCCGAACCAACAGAGCTGCTAAGTTTCCAGGAGATGATGGTGAAATGTAGGAGGGAACAGATTCCCCAACCCGTAGAGAATAGCTTTGAGAGGGCAAGAGAAGAAATGATAAACGATATTAGACTATGGAGAGAAGAAATGAAAAACAATGGCGAACCAACAACCGCAGAAACACCAAGTGATGAAATTGCAGAACAATCAACTTTACAACCCAAAAATAATGGTAAACAAGCAGAAAGGGAACAAGACGCAAAGACATTGCCATCTGAAGACAACCTCGACAGGAACAAAGCAAATATTCAATACATGGAGATTGACGCCGAAGGTGTAAAGAAGATCCAAATAATTAAGAAAACGGAAGAAATGAAAGATGAGGACAAACCGGCGATAGAAGAAGTACCCAATGATGAAACCATGGAAGAGTTAAGTCTACAAACCAAAGACAAGGCAATAGAGAACCACAGGAGTAAGAAAAAGGAAGAAAGAAGCATGATACGCCCAAAGGAAACAAGGATTACAAAGGAAATAGTAGAGATGATGCGAAGTGGTCTAATTAACATGATTAACTTCCCAACCATCGACTGCAGAGCAGGAATCACTTGTAAGAAAGATGAAAGGAACTTCATAAAAATATTAAAAGTAAATCACCATAAAATAGTGAATAAAAACTTAAATAAAGATATTTTTAAATCAAATATGCCATCAAGTGAAAGACACCAGACAAGGTTAATTGATTCCTTAATGGATAACCGACCACTGAAACATTTAATTAATAATCCAAATGACGGAACGATTAAAACAATGTTACATACCAGTGAATATGTTATGACGGAGAAGGTTATAAACAACGAGATATTTAAAGTGAATACTCCTAGAAGAAGTATGCATCGCAAGAAGAAGGAAAACTACCAGAAACAAATGGACTGGATCATTGAAGGATACGCCCAAACAATAAGAAAATTGCGGAAGGAAAAGAACCAGTCGACAGAAAATTCCAGCCAGAAGACAGGAGACAACAAACCAGAGTTAGAAGAGACACCAGAAGTTAATTATAACGAAAACCAGGAGGACACCAGACACCTGGGTAACAAAGATGATGAGGAGAAGAAAACAAAAGGACATAAGGTAGTTGAAGATTTGGTCGCAGCAAAATGGAAGAGCCGAATGATAGTGACGTACGCGACAGGAGCGGAAAGAAGTCCGAACATAAAGATGATCCAAACAACAAACACACCGAATATGAGTGACTATGGCTAAACATTAAAAAACCATCAGCCACTGAAGAGAAAGGACAGATATCAAAGATAACTGAGAGAAGCTACCGAAAGTTAAAGAAAATAAAGAACAATCAGAGCTATGTAAAATTAATCAAGGAATATGAACATGTATTATGTATAATGAGATTTATTATAAGATGTTGAATATCATGAAATGTACAAACTAAGATATGTAATACTATAAACAGCAATCAAAAATGAATCCAAGAAAATGTAATTGACCCATAATGAGCCCAATAGAATGGTGAAGCACAAAGAATCCCGTATATATACTATTGAATGAACTTATTATAATACAAGAGTGAACTATATTATCATACTGTGAATATAACCAGAGTGTTTACTATATTAAATGTACTAAAAGTGTCTACCATGAAAAGTAATTAAAGGATAAAGAAAAATGTTTATCATATTAAATAATAAAGAGAAATGTCCATTTGTATATACCAAAAAATGGGTGTTATATAATAAATATAACAAAAATGTTTACCAAATAATAATATAATGTTACTCTAATCCTTCAAAATTAATTTCGATAAATGAAATTATTCATCCAGAATAAGTGATAAACAGCAATCACTTGAAGGAGCAGAGGAGAAAAACAACAAAGCGTCGAATATTGAAAAGAGATGGATTAAACAAGGAATGAGAATGTTAATTGTATATACCAAAAATGTGTATCATATTATATCTAACAAGAATGTTTATTATATGAATATTGTAAACCCCTGATAATCAGAGACTATAATGAACCAAGTGTTAAAAAACCCAATGTATAAACAATATTAAGAGTAAAATATGGTGAACTCAAGAAGAGTTTAAAGACCAACTGCATAATTATATAGTGATAAATTTAAGTGTGTAATCTAAAGACATTGAAAAAAACAAAACAACTTACAAACTAGTATCGAAAAATAGCAACAAGGCTGATAAATAACATAGCCAATATGTCAAATTAGAGATAGAATAATGGCCTGTGAAGAGAAGTACGTTAGCTAAAGTGGTAAAGCATGAACAGTGATAACAATGAAACCTCTAATACCTTGAATGTTATATTGAATATGATGTCTTATTAAAAAAAATAAATGATATGTTATATTTTATGTGTTTTGATAGTGCAACTGTTCTTATGTGCAACTTTTTATTGTCCCAGACAGAGATGAGGATTCCTCTGATTCTGAGGATGTGTAACTGAGGAACGGCGGAGAATGGAAGCCAAATAGAGCCCTTCTGATTCCGAACCCATTACAAATGTTAGGGAATTAAATGGTAATATGTCAAGGATCAAACACTGTGAGGTAAAAATGTAAGAACAGAAGAGTATATCACAAGAATCAAGATGTGTTTAATGTAAAAAAAAATGTATTATTGTAAAACAGGAAATTGTTAATTTAAGAAATAAGACATGTTATAACTGAATGACTAAGAAGATAAGAAACTTGAAAAAATACTAGTAAGCTAAAAAATAATACTAGCCAAGAAATCAATCTAGTGCAACACACTAACAAACTATTGAACTTAATGCAGAAAGAAGAAGTAATAGTATGATAAAAACAAAATAAAGTGATAATTTCTTTAAAATATAAAACTTTTCTCAAATTATCAATATTGAGATGGGAGTATATGTAACACCACAAAATGTTACATAACCTAGACATTCACCAGAAGGGTAAATAATTACACTGAAGTGATAAAAATGAATCATTTATAATGAATGTAGCAAAGAAGAGAAGGACCAAGAAAGAAGAAAGAAGAGGAAGGATCCCAAGAAGCAGTGATGAATACACTGCATGACACTACAACAAACACTATGACTGACTCTAACTAATGGACATGCCAAGTTCACAATAAGCTGTCAAACAAGCCAGCCCATGACATTAATGTAGAGTCATGTGTTAATAAAACTAATTAAATAATGATTGAAATAATGTAATATCAGTAACAGCATTTTGGCTGAAAGTAAAAGAACAATGACCAGTAAATGACAAAGCCTATGACTAGATTAGCTATGGCCACAATGTATATTAAAACCAGCATTACAAGCCCAGATGTAATATTAGTGAGTGAAGGTAGTTATAAAAGGAAACCTTATGCGGATGAGTAACTTCCTTATTATACAAAATGTAACTAGTAACGATTATTAAGGCATAAACATAGTACTAAGAATGTGTCTAGCCCATGCCTAAACAAACGTTTGTCAGTAAATTAATAAGGAAACTGGACTCCTAGTGAACATAAAATTTACTGAACAATCAATATAACTAAATGTAATATGAAATACCACCACTCAATTGTTAATGAACAACGTTAAATTGAGTAGGCCAAACGAAATGTAATTAGAGAATAAGGATTTTTTATAATAGTGTATTACCCTAATTATGTTAAGATTCAATTGTACAGTTATAAATAGCTCTTAAGTATAATCATAGATGTATTAGTGTTCAAACAAAGACGTTATAAAGAAAACGCAATATAAATCACTAAATGTAAAAAGATAGGAAATAATCGTATTATGCATTTGCTAGCAGACGACAGTGAGAAACCATGTTTCAAAACATTATTTATAAGCATTGTCAAAGAAAACGAGGTTAAAACCAGTGTTAAGCCACATCAAATTAAAGCCCATGAACTAAACTTTAATTTGATGGTAATAACCTCGAGATCGGAACTATAATAAGTGCATAGTGCGTGTTAGCATCATTTATTGTTAAAAATAAGAAATTGTTCGGGTAATACCAACAACACAAAAAGCTGAGCGCAACGATCGCGGACAGTTAGAAAGACAATAAGTCATTTGTAACGGTTATCAGGGCCAATCAAAAAGGAGTTTACTAAACGACTTTTCTCCCTAAGCACGATACAGTGAAGGGGTATATAACCAGCAGCGAAGAAAATTCGTTACACACATTTTGTCATCTACTCGAGCGATACAGTCGCCGCTCGTCACCGTAACATTTTTTATAACTTAACATAGAATAACAATAGTAAACCTTTCAAAATTTCTTCAAGACCTGTAACAGTACAGCAATCGATTACAAGGAAAGTGCTACGCCAGTAAAGTGAATATTTTAATTAGTGCGTGATTTCAGAACGAGAGAGAGAGTATTGTAATCAGTATTTACATAGCCCAGATTTAGTAAGAAAAGGGCAGACTCCTCGTTCAAAGTGTGTGTGAAGTGTAATTAACCAGTGGTCATTATAATCCGATCACTGGAGTGTTTTTAAATTTTAATCTATACGATTAAAAGAAATAAGGTAACACAGTGACCATTTATGTTACTATTCTGTTTGCGCTGATCATTATTTACCACAACTTTGTACTGACGCAAGGACAACAAAACTTTCGATATTATACACAGAATCAATTTATTTAGCGGATTTATTAATCCAACGTAAGATATTTGTGTTAGTAGTAAGCATCAAAATATATGTTAGTAGATAAGTAAGCGTAACGAACGCTAACCTGAAAAATAATTACGAGTTTTAAAAAGAGGCCAAATTACTAATTATCATTATTATTAACGTCTGTCAAGGCATAAGATAGTTCTTTATTGTATTTCAAAGAGCCTACCCGTGAGATATATTATGTAATTAAAAGTCAAATTTATTAATAGATATAAGAGTTTAATGTTCGAAACTGAGCTAGACCGTATAGTAAACGGGCAAATTAACATCAAGGTTATGTCAAAGTAATTATTGTATTTTTTAATTGTTGAAATGTGTTGAAGGGTAAAATAAAACCCCGATTATATTCAGTATAAACTTGGATTACATTTATTTCATATAGTTAATTAATACTCAACATTTGAGTACAGTGAAATAACTCTGAGTAGAGACTTTACTACATTATGTTTGAATTATTGTGAATGCCTCCAGCATTTAACCGAAACATAGAGAGAATTTATACGATTCTAAACTTTATTAATTTGTTTTTCATGGGATTTTTTCCTAAAATAAACCCATGTGGCGCCCATATTGCACACAAGGAGTGATATAACCTTGTTGATAAAGTAAGCTGGTCATAAGAGCATCTTGGCAGTTTATTTTTTGGTAAGTGAACATCAGAACTTCCAGTATCATGAACAGGTACGTGAAAGTGTTTTTTATTATAAATTATTTGTCCAGATGAGACTTGACGATACGTACACTGATAACACTTAACCAAGAAGAGGAGTTCCACTGCAGATCGACGCTACAGCTACATTCATCCACCGACCAGCGATTAATATTTTATTCACTATAAGTATCACACTTTATTACACAAACGATAATTACCATTTATCACTAAAAAGAATTGTTGCATATAAAGCAAAGAGATTTCATAATAACGTTTTAAATTGTAACACGAGATTCGGCTACAATCGACATTTTACTTTTATTTTAAATTTTATACATTATTTAACAGAGAGGGATCTAGTTTAATTACAAATTGGCGACCAACAGAGTGTGGCTTTAAAAATAATAAACGAATAAATTTTTAATATTACAATATTAAGCCCAGCAAATACAATAGAACAATCACGCCTCACACACACAGACACAATAATAGATACGAAGCCAGCCAAAGCAAAGATGTACCGGAGAAATAGAAGGAGAAGGGAGAGAGTAGACTGGGACCAAATATACAGAATGTTGAACATAGATGGTGAGAAGATGAACCGACAAATGGAAGAGGAAAAGAGACAGATGAGAGAGGAGTCAGACCAATTAAGACGTAAGATAGAAGAAGGTTTTGCCAGACTCCACGGATGGGAAACACCACAAGAAAGAAGGAACCGGAATACAAGATGGTTTAATAACCAAACAGCATGGCGAGACGAAGAGAAGAGGGACTACCGTTACAAGAGAGGGGAAGACGAGCGTAAAAGAAAAAAAGCTTTCGAAGAGGATTGAGATACAACAAAATAAGACGAAATGAAGAAATATTCTATAGCCAAGCAGCACAGCGGGACGAAGAGGAAATGAGCTATCGTAATCAGAGACGAGAAGACGAGCAGAAGCGAAGAGAAGCTTTCGAAGAAGAATTGAAAAGGGCTAAGAAATTACTAAACGAGAAGAAACCGATAAATGAAGATTTAATGAAAAATAAAGGAAATACTGGTGGAAATGAGAATCACTTTAACGAAAAATCTGAAAACGACCATAGCAAGAAAGATGCCACGGAACCACTACCAGAAAATATAGATAACGATACCCAAGACCAAGAGAGCAATAAGAATAAAAAGGAGGAGGAAATAATAAGTACCGACCCAGTAATCGAAACAATAATGGAGTATGACCATAATGAAATACGTGAATCGCTAACTGAACATAGTGAAACCATGAGTAAGGACATGGAAACCTCCCACCAAGAAATAAATAATAATAAGGATACAACGGGCGTGAATAATGAAACAACCCAAGAAACAATAAACGACAATCGACCAACCGTAATATTAGAACATACCAATAAAGAATCAGAACCAGTAAATAAAAAATTAAGAGAAACCGAGGACATGAAAACGCCTGAAGGGGAGACTACCACCGGTGACACCGTAGAAAACCAAATCGAGGGACCCGAACCAACAGAGCTGCTAAGTTTCCAGGAGATAATGGTGAAATGTAGGAGGGAACAGATTACCCAACCCGTAGAGAATAGCTTTGAGAGGGCAAGAGAAGAAATGATAAATTATATTAGACTATGGAGAGAAGAAGTGAAAAACAATGGCGAACCAACAACCGCAGAAACACCAAGTGATGAAATTGCAGAACAATCAACTTTACAACCCAAAAATAATGGTAAACAAGCAGAAAGGGAACAAGACACAAAGACATTGCCATCTGAAGACAAGCTCGACAGGAACAAAGCAAATATTCAATACATGGAGATCGACGCCGAAGGTGTAAAGAAGATCCAAATAATTAAGAAAACGGAAGAAATGAAAGATGAGGACAAACCGGCGATAGAAGAAGTACCCAATGATGAAACCATGGAAGAGTTAAGTCTACAAACCAAAGACAAGGCAATAGAGAACCACAGGAGTAAGAAAAAGGAAGAAAGAAGCATGATACGCCCAAAGGAAACAAGGATTACAAAGGAAATAGTAGAGATGACGCGAAGTGGTCTAATTAACATGATTAACTTCCCAACCGTCGACTGCAGAGCAGGAATCACTTGTAAGAAAGATGAAAGGAACTTCATAAAAATATTAAAAGTAAATCACCATAAAATAGTGAATAAAAACTTAAATAAAGATATTTTTAAATCAAATATGCCATCAAGTGAAAGACACCAGACAAGGTTAATTGATTCCTTAATGGATAACCGACCACTGAAACATTTAATTAATAATCCAAATGACGGAACGATTAAAACAATTTTACATACCAGTGACTATGTTATGACGGAGAAGGTTATAAACAACGAGATATTTAAAGTGAATACTCCTAGAAGAAGGATGCATCGCAAGAAGAAGGAAAACTACCAGAAACAAATGGACTGGATCATTGAAGGATACGCCCAAGCAATAAGAAAATTGCGGAAGGAAAAGAACCAGTCGACAGAAAATTTCAGCCAGAAGACAGGAGACAACAAACCAGAGTTAGAAGAGACACCAGAAGTTAATTATAACGAAAACCAGGAGGACACCGGACACCTGGGTAACAAAGATGATGAGGAGAAGAAAACAAAAGGACATAAGGTAGTTGAAGATTTGGTCGCAGCAAAATGGAAGAGCCGAATGATAGTGACGTACGCGACAGGAGCGGAAAGAAGTCCTAACATAAAGATGATCCAAACAACAAACACACCGAATATGAGTGACTATGGCTAAACATTAAAAAACCATCAGCCACTGAAGAGAAAGGACAGATATCAAAGATAACCGAGAGAAGCTACCGAAAGTTAAAGAAAATAAAGAACAATCAGAACTATATAAAATTAATCAAGGAATATGAACATGTATTATGTACAATGAGATTTATTATAAGATGTTGAATATCATGAAATGTACAAACTAAGATATGTAATACTATAAACAGCAATCAAAAATGAATCCAAGAAAATGTAATTGACCCATAATGAGCCCAATAGAATGGTGAAGCACAAAGAACCCCGTATATATACTATTGAATGAACTTATTATAATACAAGAGTGAACTATATTATCATACTGTGAATATAACCAGAGTGTTTACTATATTAAATGTACTAAAAGTGTCTACCATGAAAAGTAATTAAAGGATAAAGAAAAATGTTTATCATATTAAATAATAAAGAGAAATGTCCATTTGTATATACCAAAAAATGGGTGTTATATAATAAATATAACAAAAATGTTTACCAAATAATAATATAATGTTACTCTAATCCTTCAAAATTAATTTCGATAAATGAAATTATTCATCCAGAATAAGTGATAAACAGCAATCACTTGAAGGAGCAGAGGAGAAAAACAACAAAGCGTCGAATATTGAAAAGAGATGGATTAAACAAGGAATGAGAATGTTAATTGTATATACCAAAAATGTGTATCATATTATATCTAACAAGAATGTTTATTATATGAATATTGTAAACCCCTGATAATCAGAGACTATAATGAACCAAGTGTTAAAAAACCCAATGTATAAACAATATTAAGAGTAAAATATGGTGAACTCAAGAAGAATTTAAAGACCAACTGCATAATTATATAGTGATAAATTTAAGTGTGTAATCTAAAGACATTGAAAAAAACAAAACAACTTACAAACTAGTATCGAAAAATAGCAACAAGGCTGATAAATAACATAGCCAATATGTCAAATTAGAGATAGAATAATGGCCTGTGAAGAGAAGTACGTTAGCTAAAGTGATAAAGCATGAACAGTGATAACAATGAAACCTCTAATACCTTGAATGTTATATTGAATATGATGTCTTATTGAAAAAAATAAATGATATGTTATATTTTATGTGTTGTGATAGTGCAACTTTTTATTGTCCCAGACAGAGATGAGGATTCCTCTGATTCTGAGGATGTGTAACTGAGGAACGGCGGAGAATGGAAGCCAAATAGAGCCCCTCTGATTCCGAACCCATTACAAATGTTAGGGAATTAAATGGTAATATGTCAAGGATCAAACACTGTGAGGTAAAAATGTAAGAACAAAAGAGTATATCACAAGAATCAAGATGTGTTTAATGTAAAGAAAAATGTATTATTGTAAAACAGGAAATTGTTAATTTAAGAAATAAGACATGTTATAACTGAATGACTAAGAAGATAAGAAACTTGAAAAAATACTAGTAAGCTAAAAAATAATACTAGCCAAGAAATCAATCTAGTGCAACACACCAACAAACTATTGAACTTAATGCAGAAAGAAGAAGTAATAGTATGATAAAACCAAAATAAAGTGATAATTTCTTTAAAATATAAAACTTTTCTCAAATTATCAATATTGAGAGGGGAGTATATGTAACACCACAAAATGTTACATAACCTAGACATTCACCAGAAGGGTAAATAATTACACTGAAGTGATAAAAATGAATCATTTATAATGAATGTAGCAAAGAAGAGAAGGACCAAGAAAGAAGAGAAGGAGGAAGGATCCCAAGAAGCAGTGATGAATACACTGCATGACACTACAACAATCACTATGACTGACTCTAAGTAATGGACATGCCAAGTTCACAATAAGCTGTCAAACAAGCCAGCCCATGACATTAATGTAAAGTCATGTGTTAATAAAACCAATTAAATAATGATTGAAATAATGTAATATCAGTAACAGCATTTTGGCTGAAAGTAAAAGAACAATGACCAGTAAATGACAAAGCCTATGACTAGATTAGCTATGGCCACAATGTTTATTAAAACCAGCATTACAAGCCCAGATGTAATATTAGTGAGTGAAGGTAGTTATAAAAGAAAACCTTATGCGGATGAGTAACTTCCTTATTATACAAAATGTAACTAGAAACAATTATTAAGGCATAAACATAGTACTAAGAATGTGTCTAGCCCATGCCTAAACAAACGTTTGTCAGAAAATTAATAAGGAAACAGGACTCCTAGTGAACATAAAATTTACTGAACAATCAATATAACTAAATGTAATATGAAATACCACCACTCAATTGTTAATGAACAACGTTAAATTGAGTAGGCCAAACGAAATGTAATTAGAGAATAAGGATTTTTTATAATAGTGTATTACCCTAATTATGTTAAGATTCAATTGTACAGTTATAAATAGCTCTTAAGTATAATCATAGATGTATTAGTGTTCAAACAAAGACGTTATAAAGAAAACGCAATATAAATCACTAAATGTAAAAAGATAGGAAATAATCGTATTATGCATTTGCTAGCAGACGACAGAGAGAAACCATGTTTCAAAACATTATTTATAAGCATTGTCAAAGAAAACGAGGTTAAAACCAGTGTTAAGCCACATCAAATTAAAGCCCATGAACTAAACTTTAATTTGATGGTAATAACCTCGAGATCGGAACTATAATAAGTGCATAGTGCGTGTTAGCATCATTTATTGTTAAAAATAAGAAATTGTTCGGGTAATACCAACAACACAAAAAGCTGAGCGCAACGATCGCGGACAGTTAGAAAGACAATAAGTCATTTGTAACGGTTATCAGGGCCAATCAAAAAGGAGTTTACTAAACGACTTTTCTCCCTAAGCACGATACAGTGAAGGGGTATATAACCAGCAGCGAAGAAAATTCGTTACACACATTTTGTCATCTACTCGAGCGATACAGTCGCCGCTCGTCACCGTAACATTTTTTATAACTTAACATAGAATAACAATAGTAAACCTTTCAAAATTTCTTCAAGACCTGTAACAGTACAGCAATCGATTACAAGGAAAGTGCTACGCCAGTAAAGTGAATATTTTAATTAGTGCGTGATTTCAGAACGAGAGAGAGAGTATTGTAATCAGTATTTACATAGCCCAGATTTAGTAAGAAAAGGGCAGACTCCTCGTTCAAAGTGTGTGTGAAGTGTAATTAACCAGTGGTCATTATAATCCGATCACTGGAGTGTTTTTAAATTTTAATCTATACAATTAAAAGAAATAAGGTAACACAGTGACCATTTATGTTACTATTCTGTTTGCGCTGATCATTATTTACCACAACTTTGTACTGACGCAAGGACAACAAAACTTTCGATATTATACACAGAATCAATTTATTTAGCGGATTTATTAATCCAACGTAAGATATTTGTGTTAGTAGTAAGCATCAAAATATATGTTAGTAGATAAGTAAGCGTAACGAACGCTAACCTGAAAAATATTTACGAGTTTTAAAAAGAGGCCAAATTACTAATTATCATTATTATTAACGTCTGTCAAGGCATAAGATAGTTCTTTATTGTATTTCAAAGAGCCTACCCGTGAGATATATTATGTAATTAGAAGTCAAATTTATTAATAGATATAAGAGTTTAATGTTCGAAACTGAGCTAGACCGTATAGTAAACGGGCAAATTAACATCAAGGTTATGTCAAAGTAATTATTGTATTTTTTAATTGTTGAAATGTGTTGAAGGGTAAAATAAAACCCCGATTATATTCAGTATAAACTTGGATTACATTCATTTCATATAGTTAATTAATACTCAACATTTGAGTACAGTGAAATAACTCTGAGTAGAGACTTTACTACATTATGTTTGAATTATTGTGAATGCCTCCAGCATTTAACCGAAACATAGAGAGAATTTATACGATTCTAAACTTTATTAATTTGTTTTTCATGGGATTTTTTCCTAAAATAAACCCATGTGGCGCCCATATTGCACACAAGGAGTGATATAACCTTGTTGATAAAGTAAGCTGGTCATAAGAGCATCTTGGCAGTGTATTTTTTGGTAAGTGAACATCAGAACTTCCAGTATCATGAACAGGTACGTGAAAGTGTTTTTTATTATAAATTATTTGTCCAGATGAGACTTGACGATACGTACACTGATAACACTTAACCAAGAAGAGGAGTTCCACTGCAGATCGATGCTACAGCTACATTCATCCACCGACCAGCGATTAATATTTTATTCACTATAAGTATCACACTTTATTACACAAACGATAATTACCATTTATCACTAAAAAGAATTGTTGCATATAAAGCAAAGAGATTTCATAATAACGTTTTAAATTGTAACATGAGATTCGGCTACAATCGACATTTAACTTTTATTTTAAATTTTATACATTATTTAACAGAGAGGGATCTAGTTTAATTACAAATTGGCGACCAACAGAGTGTGGCTTTAAAAATAATAAACGAATAAATTTTTAATATTACAATATTAAGCCCAGCAAATACAATAGAACAATCACGCCTCACACACACAGACACAATAATAGATACGAAGCCAGCCAAAGCAAAGATGTACCGGAGAAATAGAAGGAGAAGGGAGAGAGTAGACTGGGACCAAATATACAGAATGTTGAACATAGATGGTGAGAAGATGAACCGACAAATGGAAGAGGAAAAGAGACAGATGAGAGAGGAGTCAGACCAATTAAGACGTAAGATAGAAGAAGGTTTTGCCAGACTCCATGGATGGGAAACACCACAAGAAAGAAGGAACCGGAATACAAGATGGTTTAATAACCAAACAGCATGGCGAGACGAAGAGAAGAGGGACTACCGTTACAAGAGAGGGGAAGACGAGCGTAAAAGAAAAGAAGCATTCGAAGAGGATTGAGATACAACAAAATAAGACGAAATGAAGAACTATTCTATAGCCAAGCAGCACAGCGGGACGAAGAGGAAATGAGCTATCGTAATCAGAGACGAGAAGACGAGCAGAAGTGAAGAGAAGCTTTCGAAGAAGAATTGAAAAGGGCTAAGAAATTACTAAACGAGAAGAAACCGATAAATGAAGATTTAATGAAAAATAAAGGAAATACTGGTGGAAATGAGAATCACTTTAACGAAAAATCTGAAAACGACCATAGCAAGAAAGATGCCACGGAACCACTACCAGAAAATATAGATAACGATACCCAAGACCAAGAGGGGAATAAGAATAAAAAGGAGGAGGAAATAATAAGTACCGACCCAGTAATCGAAACAATAATGGAGTATGACCATAAT
The DNA here is from genome assembly GCA_034769895.1 of Magicicada septendecula. NCBI lineage: Eukaryota > Metazoa > Arthropoda > Insecta > Hemiptera > Cicadidae > Magicicada > Magicicada septendecula. The sequence continues at coordinate 142,033,750 of CM068371.1, forward strand.
GAAATACGTGAATCGCTAACTGAACATAGTGAAACAATGAGTAAGGACATGGAAACCTCCCACCAAGAAATAAATAATAATAAGGATACAACGGGCGTGAATAATGAAACAACCCAAGAAACAATAAACGACAATCGACCAACCGTAATATTAGAACATACCAATAAAGAATCAGAACCAGTAAATAAAAAATTAAGAGAAACCGAGGACATGAAAACGCCTGAAGGGGAGACTACCACCGGTGACACCGTAGAAAACCAAATCGAGGGACCCGAACCAACAGAGCTGCTAAGTTTCCAGGAGATGATGGTGAAATGTAGGAGGGAACAGATTCCCCAACCCGTAGAGAATAGCTTTGAGAGGGCAAGAGAAGAAATGATAAATGATATTAGACTATGGAGAGAAGAAATGAAAAACAATGGCGAACCAACAACCGCAGAAACACCAAGTGATGAAATTGCAGAACAATCAACTTTACAACCCAAAAATAATGGTAAACAAGCAGAAAGGGAACAAGACACAAAGACATTGCCATCTGAAGACAAGCTCGACAGGAACAAAGCAAATATTCAATACATGGAGATCGACGCCGAAGGTGTAAAGAAGATCCAAATAATTAAGAAAACGGAAGAAATGAAAGACGAGGACAAACCGGCGATAGAAGAAGTACCCAATGATGAAACCATGGAAGAGTTAAGCCTACAAACCAAAGACAAGGCAATAGAGAACCACAGGAGTAAGAAAAAGGAAGAAAGAAGCATGATACGCCCAAAGGAAACAAGGATTACAAAGGAAATAGTAGAGATGACGCGAAGTGGTCTAATTAACATGATTAACTTCCCAACCATCGACTGCAGAGCAGGAATCACTTGTAAGAAAGATGAAAGGAACTTCATAAAAATATTAAAAGTAAATCACCATAAAATAGTGAATAAAAACTTAAATAAAGATATTTTTAAATCAAATATGCCATCAAGTGAAAGACACCAGACAAGGTTAATTGATTCCTTAATGGATAACCGACCACTGAAACATTTAATTAATAATCCAAATGACGGAACGATTAAAACAATGTTACATACCAGTGACTATGTTATGACGGAGAAGGTTATAAACAACGAGATATTTAAAGTGAATACTCCTAGAAGAAGGATGCATCGCAAGAAGAAGGAAAACTACCAGAAACAAATGGACTGGATCATTGAAGGATACGCCCAAGCAATAAGAAAATTTCGGAAGGAAAAGAACCAGTCGACAGAAAATTCCAGCCAGAAGACAGGAGACAACAAACCAGAGTTAGAAGAGACACCAGAAGTTAATTATAACGAAAACCAGGAGGACACCGGACACCTGGGTAACAAAGATGATGAGGAGAAGAAAACAAAAGGACATAAGGTAGTTGAAGATTTGGTTGCAGCAAAATGGAAGAGCCGAATGATAGTGACGTACGCGACAGGAGCGGAAAGAAGTCCGAACATAAAGATGATCCAAACAACAAACACACCGAATATGAGTGACTATGGCTAAACATTAAAAAACCATCAGCCACTGAAGAGAAAGGACAGATATCAAAGATAACCGAGAGAAGCTACTGAAAGTTAAAGAAAATAAAGAACAATCAGAACTATGTAAAATTAATCAAGGAATATGAACATGTATTATGTATAATGAGATTTATTATAAGATGTTGAATATCATGAAATGTACAAACTAAGATATGTAATACTATAAACAGCAATCAAAAATGAATCCAAGAAAATGTAATTGACCCATAATGAGCCCAATAGAATGGTGAAGCACAAAGAACCCCGTATATATACTATTGAATGAACTTATTATAATACAAGAGTGAACTATATTATCATACTGTGAATATAACCAGAGTGTTTACTATATTAAATGTACTAAAAGTGTCTACCATGAAAAGTAATTAAAGGATAAAGAAAAATGTTTATCATATTAAATAATAAAGAGAAATGTCCATTTGTATATACCAAAAAATGGGTGTTATATAATAAATATAACAAAAATGTTTACCAAATAATAATATAATGTTACTCTAATCCTTCAAAATTAATTTCGATAAATGAAATTATTCATCCAGAATAAGTGATAAACAGCAATCACTTGAAGGAGCAGAGGAGAAAAACAACAAAGCGTCGAATATTGAAAAGAGATGGATTAAACAAGGAATGAGAATGTTAATTGTATATACCAAAAATGTGTATCATATTATATCTAACAAGAATGTTTATTATATGAATATTGTAAACCCCTGATAATCAGAGACTATAATGAACCAAGTGTTAAAAAACCCAATGTATAAACAATATTAAGAGTAAAATATGGTGAACTCAAGAAGAATTTAAAGACCAACTGCATAATTATATAGTGATAAATTTAAGTGTGTAATCTAAAGACATTGAAAAAAACAAAACAACTTACAAACTAGTATCGAAAAATAGCAACAAGGCTGATAAATAACATAGCCAATATGTCAAATTAGAGATAGAATAATGGCCTGTGAAGAGAAGTACGTTAGCTAAAGTGGTAAAGCATGAACAGTGATAACAATGAAACCTCTAATACCTTGAATGTTATATTGAATATGATGTCTTATTGAAAAAAATAAATGATATGTTATATTTTATGTGTTTTGATAGTGCAACTGTTCTTATGTGCAACTTTTTATTGTCCCAGACAGAGATGAGGATTCCTCTGATTCTGAGGATGTGTAACTGAGGAACGGCGGGGAATGGAAGCCAAATAGAGCCCCTCTGATTCCGAACCCATTACAAATGTTAGGGAATTAAATGGTAATATGTCAAGGATCAAACACTGTGAGGTAAAAATGTAAGAACAGAAGAGTATATCACAAGAATCAAGATGTGTTTAATGTAAAAAAAAATGTATTATTGTAAAACAGGAAATTGTTAATTTAAGAAATAAGACATGTTATAACTGAATGACTAAGAAGATAAGAAACTTGAAAAAATACTAGTAAGCTAAAAAATAATACTAGCCAAGAAATCAATCTATTGCAACACACTAACAAACTATTGAACTTAATGCAGAAAGAAGAAGTAATAGTATGATAAAACCAAAATAAAGTGATAATTTCTTTAAAATATAAAACTTTTTTCAAATTATCAATATTGAGAGGGGAGTATATGTAACACCACAAAATGTTACATACCCTAGACATTCACCAGAAGGGTAAATAATTACACTGAAGTGATAAAAATGAATCATTTATAATGAATGTAGCAAAGAAGAGAAGGACCAAGAAAGAAGAAAGAAGAGGAAGGATCCCAAGAAGCAGTGATGTATTGCATAAAAAAATAAATGATATGTTATATTTTATGTGTTGTGATAGTGCAACTTTTTATTGTCCCAGACAGAGATGAGGATTCCTCTGATTCTGAGGATGTGTAACTGAGGAACGGCGGAGAATGGAAGCCAAATAGAGCCCCTCTGATTCCGAACCCATTACAAATGTTAGGGAATTAAATGGTAATATGTCAAGGATCAAACACTGTGAGGTAAAAATGTAAGAACAAAAGAGTATATCACAAGAATCAAGATGTGTTTAATGTAAAGAAAAATGTATTATTGTAAAACAGGAAATTGTTAATTTAAGAAATAAGACATGTTATAACTGAATGACTAAGAAGATAAGAAACTTGAAAAAATACTAGTAAGCTAAAAAATAATACTAGCCAAGAAATCAATCTAGTGCAACACACCAACAAACTATTGAACTTAATGCAGAAAGAAGAAGTAATAGTATGATAAAACCAAAATAAAGTGATAATTTCTTTAAAATATAAAACTTTTCTCAAATTATCAATATTGAGAGGGGAGTATATGTAACACCACAAAATGTTACATAACCTAGACATTCACCAGAAGGGTAAATAATTACACTGAAGTGATAAAAATGAATCATTTATAATGAATGTAGCAAAGAAGAGAAGGACCAAGAAAGAAGAGAAGGAGGAAGGATCCCAAGAAGCAGTGATGAATACACTGCATGACACTACAACAAACACTATGACTGACTCTAACTAATGGACATGCCAAGTTTACAATAAGCTGTCAAACAAGCCAGCCCATGACATTAATGTAAAGTCATGTGTTAATAAAACTAATTAAATAATGATTGAAATAATGTAATATCAGTAACAGCATTTTGGCTGAAAGTAAAAGAACGATGACCAGTAAATGACAAAGCCTATGACTAGATTAGCTATGGCCACAATGTATATTAAAACCAGCATTACAAGCCCAGATGTAATATTAGTGAGTGAAGGTAGTTATAAAAGGAAACCTTATGCGGATGAGTAACTTCCTTATTATACAAAATGTAACTAGTAACAATTATTAAGGCATAAACATAGTACTAAGAATGTGTCTAGCCCATGCCTAAACAAACGTTTGTCAGAAAATTAATAAGGAAACAGGACTCCTAGTGAACATAAAATTTACTGAACAATCAATATAACTAAATGTAATATGAAATACCACCACTCAATTGTTAATGAACAACGTTAAATTGAGTAGGCCAAACGAAATGTAATTAGAGAATAAGGATTTTTTATAATAGTGTATTACCCTAATTATGTTAAGATTCAATTGTACAGTTAGAAATAGCTCTTAAGTATAATCATAGATGTATTAGTGTTCAAACAAAGATGTTATAAAGAAAACGCAGTATAAATCACTAAATGTAAAAAGATAGGAAATAATCGTATTATGCATTTGCTAGCAGACGACAGTGAGAAACCATGTTTCAAAACATTATTTATAAGCATTGTCAAAGAAAACGAGGTTAAAACCAGTGTTAAGCCACATCAAATTAAAGCCCATGAACTAAACTTTAATTTGATGGTAATAACCTCGAGATCGGAACTATAATAAGTGCATAGTGCGTGTTAGCATCATTTATTGTTAAAAATAAGAAATTGTTCGGGTAATACCAACAACACAAAAAGCTGAGCGCAACGATCGCGGACAGTTAGAAAGACAATAAGTCATTTGTAACGGTTATCAGGGCCAATCAAAAAGGAGTTTACTAAACGACTTTTCTCCCTAAGCACGATACAGTGAAGGGGTATATAACCAGCAGCGAAGAAAATTCATTACACACTTTTTGTCATCTACTCGAGCGATACAGTCGCCGCTCGTCACCGTAACATTTTTTATAACTTAACATAGAATAACAATAGTAAACCTTTCAAAATTTCTTCAAGACTTGTAACAGTACAGCAATCGATTACAAGGAAAGTGCTACGCCAGTAAAGTGAATATTTTAAATAGTGCGTGATTTCAGAATGAGAGAGAGAGTATTGTAATCAGTATTTACATAGCCCAGATTTAGTAAGAAAAGGGCAGAATCCTCGTTCAAAGTGCGTGTGAAGTGTAATTAACCAGTGGTCATTATAATCCGATCACTGGAGTGTTTTTAAATTTTAATCTATACGATTAAAAGAAATAAGGTAACACAGTGACCATTTATGTTACTATTCTGTTTGCGCTGATCATTATTTACCACAACTTTGTACTGACGCAAGGACAACAAAACTTTCGATATTATACACAGAATCAATTTATTTAGCGGATTTAGTAATCCAACGTAAGATATTTGTGTTAGTAGTAAGCAACAAAATATATGTTAGTAGATAAGTAAGCGTAACGAACGCTAACCTGAAAAATAATTACGAGTTTTAAAAAGAGGCCAAATTACTAATTATCATTATTATTAATGTCTGTCAAGGCATAAGATAGTTCTTTATTGTATTTCAAAGAGCCTACCCGTGAGATATATTATGTAATTAAAAGTCAAATTTATTAATAGATATAAGAGTTTAATGTTCGAAACTGAGCTAGACCGTATAGTAAACGGGCAAATTAACATCAAGGTTATGTCAAAGTAATTATTGTATTTTTTAATTGTTGAATTGTGTTGAAGGGTAAAATAAAACCCCGATTATATTCAGTATAAACTTGGATTACATTCATTTCATATAGTTAATTAATACTCAACATTTGAGTACAGTGAAATAACTGTGAGTAGAGACTTTACTACATTATGTTTGAATTATTGTGAATGCCTCCAGCATTTAACCAAAACATAGAGGGAATTTATACGATTCTAAACTTTATTAATTTGTTTTTAAGGGGTTTTTTTCCTAAAATAAACCCATGTGGCGCCCATATTGCACACAAGGAGTGATATAACCTTGTTGATAAAGTAAGCTGGTCATAAGAGCATCTTGGCAGTTTATTTTTTGGTAAGTGAACATCAGAACTTCCAGTATCATGAACAGGTACGTGAAAGTGTTTTTTATTATAAATTATTTGTCCAGATGAGACTTGACGATACGTACACTGATAACACTTAACCAAGAAGAGGAGTTCCACTGCAGATCGATGCTACAGCTACATTCATCCACCGACCAGCGATTAATATTTTATTCACTATAAGTATCACACTTTATTACACAAACGATAATTACCATTTATCACTAAAAAGAATTGTTGCATATAAAGCAAAGAGATTTCATAATAACGTTTTAAATTGTAACACGAGATTCGGCTACAATCGACATTTAACTTTTATTTTAAATTTTATACATTATTTAACAGAGAGGGATCTAGTTTAATTACAAATTGGCGACCAACAGAGTGTGGCTTTAAAAATAATAAACGAATAAATTTTTAATATTACAATATTAAGCCCAGCAAATACAATAGAACAATCACGCCTCACACACACAGACACAATAATAGATACGAAGCCAGCCAAAGCAAAGATGTACCGGAGAAATAGAAGGAGAAGGGAGAGAGTAGACTGGGACCAAATATACAGAATGTTGAACATAGATGGTGAGAAGATGAACCGACAAATGGAAGAGGAAAAGAGACAGATGAGAGAGGAGTCAGACCAATTAAGACGTAAGATAGAAGAAGGTTTTGCCAGACTCCATGGATGGGAAACACCACAAGAAAGAAGGAACCGGAATACAAGATGGTTTAATAACCAAACAGCATGGCGAGACGAAGAGAAGAGGGACTACCGTTACAAGAGAGGGGAAGACGAGCGTAAAAGAAAAGAAGCATTCGAAGAGGATTGAGATACAACAAAATAAGACGAAATGAAGAACTATTCTATAGCCAAGCAGCACAGCGGGACGAAGAGGAAATGAGCTATCGTAATCAGAGACGAGAAGACGAGCAGAAGTGAAGAGAAGCTTTCGAAGAAGAATTGAAAAGGGCTAAGAAATTACTAAACGAGAAGAAACCGATAAATGAAGATTTAATGAAAAATAAAGGAAATACTGGTGGAAATGAGAATCACTTTAACGAAAAATCTGAAAACGACCATAGCAAGAAAGATGCCACGGAACCACTACCAGAAAATATAGATAACGATACCCAAGACCAAGAGGGGAATAAGAATAAAAAGGAGGAGGAAATAATAAGTACCGACCCAGTAATCGAAACAATAATGGAGTATGACCATAATGAAATACGTGAATCGCTAACTGAACATAGTGAAACAATGAGTAAGGACATGGAAACCTCCCACCAAGAAATAAATAATAATAAGGATACAACGGGCGTGAATAATGAAACAACCCAAGAAACAATAAACGACAATCGACCAACCGTAATATTAGAACATACCAATAAAGAATCAGAACCAGTAAATAAAAAATTAAGAGAAACCGAGGACATGAAAACGCCTGAAGGGGAGACTACCACCGGTGACACCGTAGAAAACCAAATCGAGGGACCCGAACCAACAGAGCTGCTAAGTTTCCAGGAGATGATGGTGAAATGTAGGAGGGAACAGATTCCCCAACCCGTAGAGAATAGCTTTGAGAGGGCAAGAGAAGAAATGATAAATGATATTAGACTATGGAGAGAAGAAATGAAAAACAATGGCGAACCAACAACCGCAGAAACACCAAGTGATGAAATTGCAGAACAATCAACTTTACAACCCAAAAATAATGGTAAACAAGCAGAAAGGGAACAAGACACAAAGACATTGCCATCTGAAGACAAGCTCGACAGGAACAAAGCAAATATTCAATACATGGAGATCGACGCCGAAGGTGTAAAGAAGATCCAAATAATTAAGAAAACGGAAGAAATGAAAGACGAGGACAAACCGGCGATAGAAGAAGTACCCAATGATGAAACCATGGAAGAGTTAAGTCTACAAACCAAAGACAAGGCAATAGAGAACCACAGGAGTAAGAAAAAGGAAGAAAGAAGCATGATACGCCCAAAGGAAACAAGGATTACAAAGGAAATAGTAGAGGTGACGCGAAGTGGTCTAATTAACATGATTAACTTCCCAACCATCGACTGCAGAGCAGGAATCACTTGTAAGAAAGATGAAAGGAACTTCATAAAAATATTAAAAGTAAATCACCATAAAATAGTGAATACAAACTTAAATAAAGATATTTTTAAATCAAATATGCCATCAAGTGAAAGACACCAGACAAGGTTAATTGATTCCTTAATGGATAACCGACCACTGAAACATTTAATTAATAATCCAAATGACGGAACGATTAAAACAATGTTACATACCAGTGACTATGTTATGACGGAGAAGGTTATAAACAACGAGATATTTAAAGTGAATACTCCTAGAAGAAGGATGCATCGGAAGAAGAAGGAAAACTACCAGAAACAAATGGACTGGATCATTGAAGGATACGCCCAAGCAATAAGAAAATTTCGGAAGGAAAAGAACCAGTCGACAGAAAATTCCAGCCAGAAGACAGGAGACAACAAACCAGAGTTAGAAGAGACACCAGAAGTTAATTATAACGAAAACCAGGAGGACACCGGACACCTGGGTAACAAAGATGATGAGGAGAAGAAAACAAAAGGACATAAGGTAGTTGAAGATTTGGTCGCAGCAAAATGGAAGAGCCGAATGATAGTGACGTACGCGACAGGAGCGGAAAGAAGTCCGAACATAAAGATGATCCAAACAACAAACACACCGAATATGAGTGACTATGGCTAAACATTAAAAAACCATCAGCCACTGAAGAGAAAGGACAGATATCAAAGATAACCGAGAGAAGCTACCGAAAGTTAAAGAAAATAAAGAACAATCAGAACTATGTATAATTAATCAAGGAATATGAACATGTATTATGTATAATGAGATTTATTATAAGATGTTGAATATCATGAAATGTACAAACTAAGATATGTAATACTATAAACAGCAATCAAAAATGAATCCAAGAAAATGTAATTGACCCATAATGAGCCCAATAGAATGGTGAAGCACAAAGAACCCCGTATATATACTATTGAATGAACTTATTATAATACAAGAGTGAACTATATTATCATACTGTGAATATAACCAGAGTGTTTACTATATTAAATGTACTAAAAGTGTCTACCATGAAAAGTAATTAAAGGATAAAGAAAAATGTTTATCATATTAAATAATAAAGAGAAATGTCCATTTGTATATACCAAAAAATGGGTGTTATATAATAAATATAACAAAAATGTTTACCAAATAATAATATAATGTTACTCTAATCCTTCAAAATTAATTTCGATAAATGAAATTATTCATCCAGAATAAGTGATAAACAGCAATCACTTGAAGGAGCAGAGGAGAAAAACAACAAAGCGTCGAATATTGAAAAGAGATGGATTAAACAAGGAATGAGAATGTTAATTGTATATACCAAAAATGTGTATCATATTATATCTAACAAGAATGTTTATTATATGAATATTGTAAACCCCTGATAATCAGAGACTATAATGAACCAAGTGTTAAAAAACCCAATGTATAAACAATATTAAGAGTAAAATATGGTGAACTCAAGAAGAATTTAAAGACCAACTGCATAATTATATAGTGATAAATTTAAGTGTGTAATCTAAAGACATTGAAAAAAACAAAACAACTTACAAACTAGTATCGAAAAATAGCAACAAGGATGATAAATAACATAGCCAATATGTCAAATTAGAGATAGAATAATGGCCTGTGAAGAGAAGTACGTTAGCTAAAGTGGTAAAGCATGAACAGTGATAACAATGAAACCTCTAATACCTTGAATGTTATATTGAATATGATGTCTTATTGAAAAAAATAAATGATATGTTATATTTTATGTGTTTTGATAGTGCAACTGTTCTTATGTGCAACTTTTTATTGTCCCAGACAGAGATGAGGATTCCTCTGATTCTGAGGATGTGTAACTGAGGAACGGCGGGGAATGGAAGCCAAATAGAGCCCCTCTGATTCCGAACCCATTACAAATGTTAGGGAATTAAATGGTAATATGTCAAGGATCAAACACTGTGAGGTAAAAATGTAAGAACAGAAGAGTATATCACAAGAATCAAGATGTGTTTAATGTAAAAAAAATGTATTATTGTAAAACAGGAAATTGTTAATTTAAGAAATAAGACATGTTATAACTGAATGACTAAGAAGATAAGAAACTTGAAAAAATACTAGTAAGCTAAAAAATAATACTAGCCAAGAAATCAATCTAGTGCAACGCACTAACAAACTATTGAACTTAATGCAGAAAGAAGAAGTAATAGTATGATAAAACCAAAATAAAGTGATAATTTCTTTAAAATATAAAACTTTTTTCAAATTATCAGTATTGAGAGGGGAGTATATGTAACACCACAAAATGTTACATAACCTAGACATTCACCAGAAGGGTAAATAATTACACTGAAGTGATAAAAATGAATCATTTATAATGAATGTAGCAAAGAAGAGAAGGACCAAGAAAGAAGAAAGAAGAGGAAGGATCCCAAGAAGCAGTGATGAATACACTGCATGACACTACAACAAACACTATGACTGACTCTAACTAATGGACATGCCAAGTTCACAATAAGCTGTCAAACAAGCCAGCCCATGACATTAATGTAGAGTCATGTGTTAATAAAACTAATTAAATAATGATTGAAATAATGTAATATCAGTAACAGCATTTTGGCTGAAAGTAAAAGAACAATGACCAGTAAATGACAAAGCCTATGACTAGATTAGCTATGGCCACAATGTATATTAAAACCAGCATTACAAGCCCAGATGTAATATTAGTGAGTGAAGGTAGTTATAAAAGGAAACCTTATGCGGATGAGTAACTTCCTTATTATACAAAATGTAACTAGTAACAATTATTAAGGCATAAACATAGTACTAAGAATGTGTCTAGCCCATGCCTAAACAAACGTTTGTCAGTAAATTAATAAGGAAACTGGACTCCTAGTGAACATAAAATTTACTGAACAATCAATATAACTAAATGTAATATGAAATACCACCACTCAATTGTTAATGAACAACGTTAAATTGAGTAGGCCAAACGAAATGTAATTAGAGAATAAGGATTTTTTATAATAGTGTATTACCCTAATTATGTTAAGATTCAATTGTACAGTTATAAATAGCTCTTAAGTATAATCATAGATGTATTAGTGTTCAAACAAAGACGTTATAAAGAAAACGCAATATAAATCACTAAATGTAAAAAGATAGGAAATAATCGTATTATGCATTTGCTAGCAGACGACAGTGAGAAACCATGTTTCAAAACATTATTTATAAGCATTGTCAAAGAAAACGAGGTTAAAACCAGTGTTAAGCCACATCAAATTAAAGCCCATGAACTAAACTTTAATTTGATGGTAATAACCTCGAGATCGGAACTATAATAAGTGCATAGTGCGTGTTAGCATCATTTATTGTTAAAAATAAGAAATTGTTCGGGTAATACCAACAACACAAAAAGCTGAGCGCAACGATCGCGGACAGTTAGAAAGACAATAAGTCATTTGTAACGGTTATCAGGGCCAATCAAAAAGGAGTTTACTAAACGACTTTTCTCCCTAAGCACGATACAGTGAAGGGGTATATAACCAGCAGCGAAGAAAATTCGTTACACACATTTTGTCATCTACTCGAGCGATACAGTCGCCGCTCGTCACCGTAACATTTTTTATAACTTAACATAGAATAACAATAGTAAACCTTTCAAAATTTCTTCAAGACCTGTAACAGTACAGCAATCGATTACAAGGAAAGTGCTACGCCAGTAAAGTGAATATTTTAATTAGTGCGTGATTTCAGAACGAGAGAGAGAATATTGTAATCAGTATTTACATAGCCCAGATTTAGTAAGAAAAGGGCAGACTCCTCGTTCAAAGTGTGTGTGAAGTGTAATTAACCAGTGGTCATTATAATCCGATCACTGGAGTGTTTTTAAATTTTAATCTATACGATTAAAAGAAATAAGGTAACACAGTGACCATTTATGTTACTATTCTGTTTGCGCTGATCATTATTTACCACAACTTTGTACTGACGCAAGGACAACAAAACTTTCGATATTATACACAGAATAAATTTATTTAGCGGATTTATTAATCCAACGTAAGATATTTGTGTTAGTAGTAAGCATCAAAATATATGTTAGTAGATAAGTAAGCGTAACGAACGCTAACCTGAAAAATAATTACGAGTTTTAAAAAGAGGCCAAATTACTAATTATCATTATTATTAACGTCTGTCAAGGCATAAGATAGTTCTTTATTGTATTTCAAAGAGCCTACCCGTGAGATATATTATGTAATTAATAGTCAAATTTATTAATAGATATAAGAGTTTAATGTTCGAAACTGAGCTAGACCGTATAGTAAACGGGCAAATTAACATCAAGGTTATGTCAAAGTAATTATTGTATTTTTTAATTGTTGAAATGTGTTGAAGGGTAAAATAAAACCCCGATTATATTCAGTATAAACTTGGATTACATTCATTTCATATAGTTAATTAATACTCAACATTTGAGTACAGTGAAATAACTCTGAGTAGAGACTTTACTACATTATGTTTGAATTATTGTGAATGCCTCCAGCATTTAACCGAAACATAGAGAGAATTTATACGATTCTAAACTTTATTAATTTGTTTTTCATGGGATTTTTTCCTAAAATAAACCCATGTGGCGCCCATATTGCACACAAGGAGTGATATAACCTTGTTGATAAAGTAAGCTGGTCATAAGAGCATCTTGGCAGTTTATTTTTTGGTAAGTGAACATCAGAACTTCCAGTATCATGAACAGGTACGTGAAAGTGTTTTTTATTATAAATTATTTGTCCAGATGAGACTTGACGATACGTACACTGATAACACTTAACCAAGAAGAGGAGTTCCACTGCAGATCGACGCTACAGCTACATTCATCCACCGACCAGCGATTAATATTTTATTCACTATAAGTATCACACTTTATTACACAAACGATAATTACCATTTATCACTAAAAAGAATTGTTGCATATAAAGCAAAGAGATTTCATAATAACGTTTTAAATTGTAACACGAGATTCGGCTACAATCGACATTTAACTTTTATTTTAAATTTTATACATTATTTAACAGAGAGGGATCTAGTTTAATTGGCGACCAACAGAGTGTGGCTTTAAAAATAATAAACGAATAAATTTTTAATATTACAATATTAAGCCCAGCAAATACAATAGAACAATCACGCCTCACACACACAGACACAATAATAGATACGAAGCCAGCCAAAGCAAAGATGTACCGGGGAAATAGAAGGAGAAGGGAGAGAGTAGACTGGGACCAAATATACAGAATGTTGAACATAGATGGTGAGAAGATGAACCGACAAATGGAAGAGGAAAAGAGACAGATGAGAGAGGAGTCAGACCAATTAAGACGTAAGATAGAAGAAGGTTTTGCCAGACTCCACGGATGGGAAACACCACAAGAAAGAAGGAACCGGAATACAAGATGGTTTAATAACCAAACAGCATGGCGAGACGAAGAGAAGAGGGACTACCGTTACAAGAGAGGGGAAGACGAGCGTAAAAGAAAAAAAGCATTCGAAGAGGATTGAGATACAACAAAATAAGACGAAATGAAGAACTATTCTATAGCCAAGCAGCACAGCGGGACGAAGAGGAAATGAGCTATCGTAATCAGAGACGAGAAGACGAGCAGAAGCGAAGAGAAGCTTTCGAAGAAGAATTGAAAAGGGCTAAGAAATTACTAAACGAGAAGAAACCGATAAATGAAGATTTAATGAAAAATAAAGGAAATACTGGTGGAAATGAGAATCACTTTAACGAAAAATCTGAAAACGACCATAGCAAGAAAGATGCCACGGAACCACTACCAGAAAATATAGATAACGATACCCAAGACCAAGAGGGCAATAAGAATAAAAAGGAGGAGGAAATAATAAGTACCGACCCAGTAATCGAAACAATAATGGAGTATGACCATAATGAAATACGTGAATCGCTAACTGAACATAGTGAAACCATGAGTAAGGACATGGAAACCTCCCACCAAGAAATAAATAATAATAAGGATACAACGGGCGTGAATAATGAAACAACCCAAGAAACAATAAACGACAATCGACCAACCGTAATATTAGAACATACCAATAAAGAATCAGAACCAGTAAATAAAAAATTAAGAGAAACCGAGGACATGAAAACGCCTGAAGGGGAGACTACCACCGGTGACACCGTAGAAAACCAAATCGAGGGACCCGAACCAACAGAGCTGCTAAGTTTCCAGGAGATGATGGTGAAATGTAGGAGGGAACAGATTCCCCAACCCGTAGAGAATAGCTTTGAGAGGGCAAGAGAAGAAATGATAAATGATATTAGACTATGGAGAGAAGAAATGAAAAACAATGGCGAACCAACAACCGCAGAAACACCAAGTGATGAAATTGCAGAACAATCAACTTTACAACCCAAAAATAATGGTAAACAAGCAGAAAGGGAACAAGACACAAAGACATTGCCATCTGAAGACAAGCTCGACAGGAACAAAGCAAATATTCAATACATGGAGATCGACGCCGAAGGTGTAAAGAAGATCCAAATAATTAAGAAAACGGAAGAAATGAAAGACGAGGACAAACCGGCGATAGAAGAAGTACCCAATGATGAAACCATGGAAGAGTTAAGTCTACAAACCAAAGACAAGGCAATAGAGAACCACAGGAGTAAGAAAAAGGAAGAAAGAAGCATGATACGCCCAAAGGAAACAAGGATTACAAAGGAAATAGTAGAGGTGACGCGAAGTGGTCTAATTAACATGATTAACTTCCCAACCATCGACTGCAGAGCAGGAATCACTTGTAAGAAAGATGAAAGGAACTTCATAAAAATATTAAAAGTAAATCACCATAAAATAGTGAATAAAAACTTAAATAAAGATATTTTTAAATCAAATATGCCATCAAGTGAAAGACACCAGACAAGGTTAATTGATTCCTTAATGGATAACCGACCACTGAAACATTTAATTAATAATCCAAATGACGGAACGATTAAAACAATGTTACATACCAGTGACTATGTTATGACGGAGAAGGTTATAAACAACGAGATATTTAAAGTGAATAATCCTAGAAGAAGGATGCATCGCAAGAAGAAGGAAAACTACCAGAAACAAATGGACTGGATCATTGAAGGATACGCCCAAGCAATAAGAAAATTGCGGAAGGAAAAGAACCAGTCGACAGAAAATTCCAGCCAGAAGACAGGAGACAACAAACCAGAGTTAGAAGAGACACCAGAAGTTAATTATAACGAAAACCAGGAGGACACCGGACACCTGGGTAACAAAGATGATGAGGAGAAGAAAACAAAAGGACATAAGGTAGTTGAAGATTTGGTCGCAGCAAAATGGAAGAGCCGAATGATAGTGACGTACGCGACAGGAGCGGAAAGAAGTCCGAACATAAAGATGATCCAAACAACAAACACACCGAATATGAGTGACTATGGCTAAACATTAAAAAACCATCAGCCACTGAAGAGAAAGGACAGATATCAAAGATAACCGAGAGAAGCTACCGAAAGTTAAAGAAAATAAAGAACAATCAGAACTATGTATAATTAATCAAGGAATATGAACATGTATTATGTATAATGAGATTTATTATAAGATGTTGAATATCATGAAATGTACAAACTAAGATATGTAATACTATAAACAGCAATCAAAAATGAATCCAAGAAAATGTAATTGACCCATAATGAGCCCAATAGAATGGTGAAGCACAAAGAACCCCGTATATATACTATTGAATGAACTTATTATAATACAAGAGTGAACTATATTATCATACTGTGAATATAACCAGAGTGTTTACTATATTAAATGTACTAAAAGTGTCTACCATGAAAAGTAATTAAAGGATAAAGAAAAATGTTTATCATATTAAATAATAAAGAGAAATGTCCATTTGTATATACCAAAAAATGGGTGTTATATAATAAATATAACAAAAATGTTTACCAAATAATAATATAATGTTACTCTAATCCTTCAAAATTAATTTCGATAAATGAAATTATTCATCCAGAATAAGTGATAAACAGCAATCACTTGAAGGAGCAGAGGAGAAAAACAACAAAGCGTCGAATATTGAAAAGAGATGGATTAAACAAGGAATGAGAATGTTAATTGTATATACCAAAAATGTGTATCATATTATATCTAACAAGAATGTTTATTATATGAATATTGTAAACCCCTGATAATCAGAGACTATAATGAACCAAGTGTTAAAAAACCCAATGTATAAACAATATTAAGAGTAAAATATGGTGAACTCAAGAAGAATTTAAAGACCAACTGCATAATTATATAGTGATAAATTTAAGTGTGTAATCTAAAGACATTGAAAAAAACAAAACAACTTACAAACTAGTATCGAAAAATAGCAACAAGGATGATAAATAACATAGCCAATATGTCAAATTAGAGATAGAATAATGGCCTGTGAAGAGAAGTACGTTAGCTAAAGTGGTAAAGCATGAACAGTGATAACAATGAAACCTCTAATACCTTGAATGTTATATTGAATATGATGTCTTATTGAAAAAAATAAATGATATGTTATATTTTATGTGTTTTGATAGTGCAACTGTTCTTATGTGCAACTTTTTATTGTCCCAGACAGAGATGAGGATTCCTCTGATTCTGAGGATGTGTAACTGAGGAACGGCGGGGAATGGAAGCCAAATAGAGCCCCTCTGATTCCGAACCCATTACAAATGTTAGGGAATTAAATGGTAATATGTCAAGGATCAAACACTGTGAGGTAAAAATGTAAGAACAGAAGAGTATATCACAAGAATCAAGATGTGTTTAATGTAAAAAAAATGTATTATTGTAAAACAGGAAATTGTTAATTTAAGAAATAAGACATGTTATAACTGAATGACTAAGAAGATAAGAAACTTGAAAAAATACTAGTAAGCTAAAAAATAATACTAGCCAAGAAATCAATCTAGTGCAACGCACTAACAAACTATTGAACTTAATGCAGAAAGAAGAAGTAATAGTATGATAAAACCAAAATAAAGTGATAATTTCTTTAAAATATAAAACTTTTTTCAAATTATCAGTATTGAGAGGGGAGTATATGTAACACCACAAAATGTTACATAACCTAGACATTCACCAGAAGGGTAAATAATTACACTGAAGTGATAAAAATGAATCATTTATAATGAATGTAGCAAAGAAGAGAAGGACCAAGAAAGAAGAAAGAAGAGGAAGGATCCCAAGAAGCAGTGATGAATACACTGCATGACACTACAACAAACACTATGACTGACTCTAACTAATGGACATGCCAAGTTCACAATAAGCTGTCAAACAAGCCAGCCCATGACATTAATGTAGAGTCATGTGTTAATAAAACTAATTAAATAATGATTGAAATAATGTAATATCAGTAACAGCATTTTGGCTGAAAGTAAAAGAACAATGACCAGTAAATGACAAAGCCTATGACTAGATTAGCTATGGCCACAATGTATATTAAAACCAGCATTACAAGCCCAGATGTAATATTAGTGAGTGAAGGTAGTTATAAAAGGAAACCTTATGCGGATGAGTAACTTCCTTATTATACAAAATGTAACTAGTAACAATTATTAAGGCATAAACATAGTACTAAGAATGTGTCTAGCCCATGCCTAAACAAACGTTTGTCAGTAAATTAATAAGGAAACTGGACTCCTAGTGAACATAAAATTTACTGAACAATCAATATAACTAAATGTAATATGAAATACCACCACTCAATTGTTAATGAACAACGTTAAATTGAGTAGGCCAAACGAAATGTAATTAGAGAATAAGGATTTTTTATAATAGTGTATTACCCTAATTATGTTAAGATTCAATTGTACAGTTATAAATAGCTCTTAAGTATAATCATAGATGTATTAGTGTTCAAACAAAGACGTTATAAAGAAAACGCAATATAAATCACTAAATGTAAAAAGATAGGAAATAATCGTATTATGCATTTGCTAGCAGACGACAGTGAGAAACCATGTTTCAAAACATTATTTATAAGCATTGTCAAAGAAAACGAGGTTAAAACCAGTGTTAAGCCACATCAAATTAAAGCCCATGAACTAAACTTTAATTTGATGGTAATAACCTCGAGATCGGAACTATAATAAGTGCATAGTGCGTGTTAGCATCATTTATTGTTAAAAATAAGAAATTGTTCGGGTAATACCAACAACACAAAAAGCTGAGCGCAACGATCGCGGACAGTTAGAAAGACAATAAGTCATTTGTAACGGTTATCAGGGCCAATCAAAAAGGAGTTTACTAAACGACTTTTCTCCCTAAGCACGATACAGTGAAGGGGTATATAACCAGCAGCGAAGAAAATTCGTTACACACATTTTGTCATCTACTCGAGCGATACAGTCGCCGCTCGTCACCGTAACATTTTTTATAACTTAACATAGAATAACAATAGTAAACCTTTCAAAATTTCTTCAAGACCTGTAACAGTACAGCAATCGATTACAAGGAAAGTGCTACGCCAGTAAAGTGAATATTTTAATTAGTGCGTGATTTCAGAACGAGAGAGAGAATATTGTAATCAGTATTTACATAGCCCAGATTTAGTAAGAAAAGGGCAGACTCCTCGTTCAAAGTGTGTGTGAAGTGTAATTAACCAGTGGTCATTATAATCCGATCACTGGAGTGTTTTTAAATTTTAATCTATACGATTAAAAGAAATAAGGTAACACAGTGACCATTTATGTTACTATTCTGTTTGCGCTGATCATTATTTACCACAACTTTGTACTGACGCAAGGACAACAAAACTTTCGATATTATACACAGAATAAATTTATTTAGCGGATTTATTAATCCAACGTAAGATATTTGTGTTAGTAGTAAGCATCAAAATATATGTTAGTAGATAAGTAAGCGTAACGAACGCTAACCTGAAAAATAATTACGAGTTTTAAAAAGAGGCCAAATTACTAATTATCATTATTATTAACGTCTGTCAAGGCATAAGATAGTTCTTTATTGTATTTCAAAGAGCCTACCCGTGAGATATATTATGTAATTAATAGTCAAATTTATTAATAGATATAAGAGTTTAATGTTCGAAACTGAGCTAGACCGTATAGTAAACGGGCAAATTAACATCAAGGTTATGTCAAAGTAATTATTGTATTTTTTAATTGTTGAAATGTGTTGAAGGGTAAAATAAAACCCCGATTATATTCAGTATAAACTTGGATTACATTCATTTCATATAGTTAATTAATACTCAACATTTGAGTACAGTGAAATAACTCTGAGTAGAGACTTTACTACATTATGTTTGAATTATTGTGAATGCCTCCAGCATTTAACCGAAACATAGAGAGAATTTATACGATTCTAAACTTTATTAATTTGTTTTTCATGGGATTTTTTCCTAAAATAAACCCATGTGGCGCCCATATTGCACACAAGGAGTGATATAACCTTGTTGATAAAGTAAGCTGGTCATAAGAGCATCTTGGCAGTTTATTTTTTGGTAAGTGAACATCAGAACTTCCAGTATCATGAACAGGTACGTGAAAGTGTTTTTTATTATAAATTATTTGTCCAGATGAGACTTGACGATACGTACACTGATAACACTTAACCAAGAAGAGGAGTTCCACTGCAGATCGACGCTACAGCTACATTCATCCACCGACCAGCGATTAATATTTTATTCACTATAAGTATCACACTTTATTACACAAACGATAATTACCATTTATCACTAAAAAGAATTGTTGCATATAAAGCAAAGAGATTTCATAATAACGTTTTAAATTGTAACACGAGATTCGGCTACAATCGACATTTAACTTTTATTTTAAATTTTATACATTATTTAACAGAGAGGGATCTAGTTTAATTGGCGACCAACAGAGTGTGGCTTTAAAAATAATAAACGAATAAATTTTTAATATTACAATATTAAGCCCAGCAAATACAATAGAACAATCACGCCTCACACACACAGACACAATAATAGATACGAAGCCAGCCAAAGCAAAGATGTACCGGGGAAATAGAAGGAGAAGGGAGAGAGTAGACTGGGACCAAATATACAGAATGTTGAACATAGATGGTGAGAAGATGAACCGACAAATGGAAGAGGAAAAGAGACAGATGAGAGAGGAGTCAGACCAATTAAGACGTAAGATAGAAGAAGGTTTTGCCAGACTCCACGGATGGGAAACACCACAAGAAAGAAGGAACCGGAATACAAGATGGTTTAATAACCAAACAGCATGGCGAGACGAAGAGAAGAGGGACTACCGTTACAAGAGAGGGGAAGACGAGCGTAAAAGAAAAAAAGCATTCGAAGAGGATTGAGATACAACAAAATAAGACGAAATGAAGAACTATTCTATAGCCAAGCAGCACAGCGGGACGAAGAGGAAATGAGCTATCGTAATCAGAGACGAGAAGACGAGCAGAAGCGAAGAGAAGCTTTCGAAGAAGAATTGAAAAGGGCTAAGAAATTACTAAACGAGAAGAAACCGATAAATGAAGATTTAATGAAAAATAAAGGAAATACTGGTGGAAATGAGAATCACTTTAACGAAAAATCTGAAAACGACCATAGCAAGAAAGATGCCACGGAACCACTACCAGAAAATATAGATAACGATACCCAAGACCAAGAGGGCAATAAGAATAAAAAGGAGGAGGAAATAATAAGTACCGACCCAGTAATCGAAACAATAATGGAGTATGACCATAATGAAATACGTGAATCGCTAACTGAACATAGTGAAACCATGAGTAAGGACATGGAAACCTCCCACCAAGAAATAAATAATAATAAGGATACAACGGGCGTGAATAATGAAACAACCCAAGAAACAATAAACGACAATCGACCAACCGTAATATTAGAACATACCAATAAAGAATCAGAACCAGTAAATAAAAAATTAAGAGAAACCGAGGACATGAAAACGCCTGAAGGGGAGACTACCACCGGTGACACCGTAGAAAACCAAATCGAGGGACCCGAACCAACAGAGCTGCTAAGTTTCCAGGAGATGATGGTGAAATGTAGGAGGGAACAGATTCCCCAACCCGTAGAGAATAGCTTTGAGAGGGCAAGAGAAGAAATGATAAATGATATTAGACTATGGAGAGAAGAAATGAAAAACAATGGCGAACCAACAACCGCAGAAACACCAAGTGATGAAATTGCAGAACAATCAACTTTACAACCCAAAAATAATGGTAAACAAGCAGAAAGGGAACAAGACACAAAGACATTGCCATCTGAAGACAAGCTCGACAGGAACAAAGCAAATATTCAATACATGGAGATCGACGCCGAAGGTGTAAAGAAGATCCAAATAATTAAGAAAACGGAAGAAATGAAAGACGAGGACAAACCGGCGATAGAAGAAGTACCCAATGATGAAACCATGGAAGAGTTAAGTCTACAAACCAAAGACAAGGCAATAGAGAACCACAGGAGTAAGAAAAAGGAAGAAAGAAGCATGATACGCCCAAAGGAAACAAGGATTACAAAGGAAATAGTAGAGGTGACGCGAAGTGGTCTAATTAACATGATTAACTTCCCAACCATCGACTGCAGAGCAGGAATCACTTGTAAGAAAGATGAAAGGAACTTCATAAAAATATTAAAAGTAAATCACCATAAAATAGTGAATAAAAACTTAAATAAAGATATTTTTAAATCAAATATGCCATCAAGTGAAAGACACCAGACAAGGTTAATTGATTCCTTAATGGATAACCGACCACTGAAACATTTAATTAATAATCCAAATGACGGAACGATTAAAACAATGTTACATACCAGTGACTATGTTATGACGGAGAAGGTTATAAACAACGAGATATTTAAAGTGAATAATCCTAGAAGAAGGATGCATCGCAAGAAGAAGGAAAACTACCAGAAACAAATGGACTGGATCATTGAAGGATACGCCCAAGCAATAAGAAAATTGCGGAAGGAAAAGAACCAGTCGACAGAAAATTCCAGCCAGAAGACAGGAGACAACAAACCAGAGTTAGAAGAGACACCAGAAGTTAATTATAACGAAAACCAGGAGGACACCGGACACCTGGGTAACAAAGATGATGAGGAGAAGAAAACAAAAGGACATAAGGTAGTTGAAGATTTGGTCGCAGCAAAATGGAAGAGCCGAATGATAGTGACGTACGCGACAGGAGCGGAAAGAAGTCCGAACATAAAGATGATCCAAACAACAAACACACCGAATATGAGTGACTATGGCTAAACATTAAAAAACCATCAGCCACTGAAGAGAAAGGACAGATATCAAAGATAACCGAGAGAAGCTACCGAAAGTTAAAGAAAATAAAGAACAATCAGAACTATGTAAAATTAATCAAGGAATATGAACATGTATTATGTATAATGAGATTTATTATAAGATGTTGAATATCATGAAATGTACAAACTAAGATATGTAATACTATAAACAGCAATCAAAAATGAATCCAAGAAAATGTAATTGACCCATAATGAGCCCAATAGAATGGTGAAGCACAAAGAACCCCGTATATATACTATTGAATGAACTTATTATAATACAAGAGTGAACTATATTATCATACTGTGAATATAACCAGAGTGTTTACTATATTAAATGTACTAAAAGTGTCTACCATGAAAAGTAATTAAAGGATAAAGAAAAATGTTTATCATATTAAATAATAAAGAGAAATGTCCATTTGTATATACCAAAAAATGGGTGTTATATAATAAATATAACAAAAATGTTTACCAAATAATAATATAATGTTACTCTAATCCTTCAAAATTAATTTCGATAAATGAAATTATTCATCCAGAATAAGTGATAAACAGCAATCACTTGAAGGAGCAGAGGAGAAAAACAACAAAGCGTCGAATATTGAAAAGAGATGGATTAAACAAGGAATGAGAATGTTAATTGTATATACCAAAAATGTGTATCATATTATATCTAACAAGAATGTTTATTATATGAATATTGTAAACCCCTGATAATCAGAGACTATAATGAACCAAGTGTTAAAAAACCCAATGTATAAACAATATTAAGAGTAAAATATGGTGAACTCAAGAAGAATTTAAAGACCAACTGCATAATTATATAGTGATAAATTTAAGTGTGTAATCTAAAGACATTGAAAAAAACAAAACAACTTACAAACTAGTATCGAAAAATAGCAACAAGGCTGATAAATAACATAGCCAATATGTCAAATTAGAGATAGAATAATGGCCTGTGAAGTGAAGTACGTTAGCTAAAGTGATAAAGCATGAACAGTGATAACAATGAAACCGCTAATACCTTGAATGTTATATTGAATATGATGTCTTATTGAAAAAAATAAATGATATGTTATATTTTATGTGTTGTGATAGTGCAACTTTTTATTGTCCCAGACAGAGATGAGGATTCCTCTGATTCTGAGGATGTGTAACTGAGGAACGGCGGAGAATGGAAGCCAAATAGAGCCCCTCTGATTCCGAACCCATTACAAATGTTAGGGAATTAAATGGTAATATGTCAAGGATCAAACACTGTGAGGTAAAAATGTAAGAACAAAAGAGTATATCACAAGAATCAAGATGTGTTTAATGTAAAGAAAAATGTATTATTGTAAAACAGGAAATTGTTAATTTAAGAAATAAGACATGTTATAACTGAATGACTAAGAAGATAAGAAACTTGAAAAAATACTAGTAAGCTAAAAAATAATACTAGCCAAGAAATCAATCTAGTGCAACACACCAACAAACTATTGAACTTAATGCAGAAAGAAGAAGTAATAGTATGATAAAACCAAAATAAAGTGATAATTTCTTTAAAATATAAAACTTTTCTCAAATTATCAATATTGAGAGGGGAGTATATGTAACACCACAAAATGTTACATAACCTAGACATTCACCAGAAGGGTAAATAATTACACTGAAGTGATAAAAATGAATCATTTATAATGAATGTAGCAAAGAAGAGAAGGACCAAGAAAGAAGAGAAGGAGGAAGGATCCCAAGAAGCAGTGATGAATACACTGCATGACACTACAACAAACACTATGACTGACTCTAACTAATGGACATGCCAAGTTCACAATAAGCTGTCAAACAAGCCAGCCCATGACATTAATGTAAAGTCATGTGTTAATAAAACTAATTAAATAATGATTGAAATAATGTAATATCAGTAACAGCATTTTGGCTGAAAGTAAAAGAACAATGACCAGTAAATGACAAAGCCTATGACTAGATTAGCTATGGCCACAATGTATATTAAAACCAGCATTACAAGCCCAGATGTAATATTAGTGAGTGAAGGTAGTTATAAAAGGAAACCTTATGCGGATGAGTAACTTCCTTATTATACAAAATGTAACTAGTAACAATTATTAAGGCATAAACATAGTACTAAGAATGTGTCTAGCCCATGCCTAAACAAACGTTTGTCAGAAAATTAATAAGGAAACAGGACTCCTAGTGAACATAAAATTTACTGAACAATCAATATAACTAAATGTAATATGAAATACCACCACTCAATTGTTAATGAACAACGTTAAATTGAGTAGGCCAAACGAAATGTAATTAGAGAATAAGGATTTTTTATAATAGTGTATTACCCTAATTATGTTAAGATTCAATTGTACAGTTATAAATAGCTCTTAAGTATAATCATAGATGTATTAGTGTTCAAACAAAGACGTTATAAAGAAAACGCAGTATAAATCACTAAATGTAAAAAGATAGGAAATAATCATATTATGCATTTGCTAGCAGACGACAGTGAGAAACCATGTTTCAAAACATTATTTATAAGCATTGTCAAAGAAAACGAGGTTAAAACCAGTGTTAAGCCACATCAAATTAAAGCCCATGAACTAAACTTTAATTTGATGGTAATAACCTCGAGATCGGAACTATAATAAGTGCATAGTGCGTGTTAGCATCATTTATTGTTAAAAATAAGAAATTGTTCGGGTAATACCAACAACACAAAAAGCTGAGCGCAACGATCGCGGACAGTTAGAAAGACAATAAGTCATTTGTAACGGTTATCAGGGCCAATCAAAAAGGAGTTTACTAAACGACTTTTCTCCCTAAGCACGATACAGTGAAGGGGTATATAACCAGC
This sequence comes from Magicicada septendecula, assembly GCA_034769895.1. NCBI lineage: Eukaryota > Metazoa > Arthropoda > Insecta > Hemiptera > Cicadidae > Magicicada > Magicicada septendecula. Next base: position 142,059,339 of record CM068371.1, read on the forward strand.
AGCGAAGAAAATTCGTTAACACTTTTTGTCATCTACTCGAGCGATACAGTCGCCGCTCGTCACCGTAACATTTTTTTATAACTTAACATAGAATAACAATAGTAAACCTTTCAAAATTTCTTCAAGACTTGTAACAGTACAGCAATCGATTACAAGGAAAGTGCTACGCCAGTAAAGTGAATATTTTAATTAGTGCGTGATTTCAGAACGAGAGAGAGAGTATTGTAATCAGTAATTTACATAGCCCAGATTTAGTAAGAAAAGGGCAGACTCCTCGTTCAAAGTGTGTGTGAAGTGTAATTAACCAGTGGTCATTATAATCCGATCACTGGAGTGTTTTTAAATTTTAATCTATACGATTAAAAGAAATAAGGTAACACAGTGACCATTTATGTTACTATTCTGTTTGCGCTGATCATTGTTTACCACAACTTTGTACTGACGCAAGGACAACAAAACTTTCGATATTATACACAGAATCAATTTATTTAGCGGATTTATTAATCCAACGTAAGATATTTGTGTTAGTAGTAAGCATCAAAATATATGTTAGTAGATAAGTAAGCGTAATGAACGCTAACCTGAAAAATAATTACGAGTTTTAAAAAGAGGCCAAATTACTAATTATCATTATTATTAACGTCTGTCAAGGCATAAGATAGTTCTTTATTGTATTTCAAAGAGCCTACCTGTGAGATATATTATGTAATTAAAAGTCAAATTTATTAATAGATATAAGAGTTTAATGTTCGAAACTGAGCTAGACCGTATAGTAAACGGGCAAATTAACATCAAGGTTATGTCAAAGTAATTATTGTATTTTTTAATTGTTGAAATGTGTTGAAGGGTAAAATAAAACCCCGATTATATTCAGTATAAACTTGGATTACATTCATTTCATATAGTTAATTAATACTCAACATTTGAGTACAGTGAAATAACTCTGAGTAGAGACTTTACTACATTATGTTTGAATTATTGTGAATGCCTCCAGCATTTAACCGAAACATAGAGAGAATTTATACGATTCTAAACTTTATTAATTTGTTTTTCATGGGATTTTTTCCTAAAATAAACCCATGTGGCGCCCATATTGCACACAAGGAGTGATATAACCTTGTTGATAAAGTAAGCTGGTCATAAGAGCATCTTGGCAGTTTTGTTTTTTGGTAAGTGAACATCAGAACTTCCAGTATCATGAACAGGTACGTGAAAGTGTTTTTTATTATAAATTATTTGTCCAGATGAGACTTGACGATACGTACACTGATAACACTTAACCAAGAAGAGGAGTTCCACTGCAGATCGACGCTACAGCTACATTCATCCACCGACCAGCGATTAATATTTTATTCACTATAAGTATCACACTTTATTACACAAACGATAATTACCATTTATCACTAAAAAGAATTGTTGCATATAAAGCAAAGAGATTTCATAATAACGTTTTAAATTGTAACACGAGATTCGGCTACAATCGACATTTAACTTTTATTTTAAATTTTATACATTATTTAACAGAGAGGGATCTAGTTTAATTACAAATTGGCGACCAACAGAGTGTGGCTTTAAAAATAATAAACGAATAAATTTTTAATATTACAATATTAAGCCCAGCAAATACAATAGAACAATCACGCCTCACACACACAGACACAATAATAGATACGAAGCCAGCCAAAGCAAAGATGTACCGGAGAAATAGAAGGAGAAGGGAGAGAGTAGACTGGGACCAAATATACAGAATGTTGAACATAGATGGTGAGAAGATGAACCGACAAATGGAAGAGGAAAAGAGACAGATGAGAGAGGAGTCAGACCAATTAAGACGTAAGATAGAAGAAGGTTTTGCCAGACTCCACGGATGGGAAACACCACAAGAAAGAAGGAACCGGAATACAAGATGGTTTAATAACCAAACAGCATGGCGAGACGAAGAGAAGAGGGACTACCGTTACAAGAGAGGGGAAGACGAGCGTAAAAGAAAAAAAGCATTCGAAGAGGATTGAGATACAACAAAATAAGACGAAATGAAGAACTATTCTATAGCCAAGCAGCACAGCGGGACGAAGAGGAAATGAGCTATCGTAATCAGAGACGAGAAGACGAGCAGAAGCGAAGAGAAGCTTTCGAAGAAGAATTGAAAAGGGCTAAGAAATTACTAAACGAGAAGAAACCGATAAATGAAGATTTAATGAAAAATAAAGGAAATACTGGTGGAAATGAGAATCACTTTAACGAAAAATCTGAAAACGACCATAGCAAGAAAGATGCCACGGAACCACTACCAGAAAATATAGATAACGATACCCAAGACCAAGAGGGCAATAAGAATAAAAAGGAGGAGGAAATAATAAGTACCGACCCAGTAATCGAAACAATAATGGAGTATGACCATAATGAAATACGTGAATCGCTAACTGAACATAGTGAAACCATGAGTAAGGACATGGAAACCTCCCACCAAGAAATAAATAATAATAAGGATACAACGGGCGTGAATAATGAAACAACCCAAGAAACAATAAACGACAATCGACCAACCGTAATATTAGAACATACCAATAAAGAATCAGAACCAGTAAATAAAAAATTAAGAGAAACCGAGGACATGAAAACGCCTGAAGGGGAGACTACCACCGGTGACACCGTAGAAAACCAAATCGAGGGACCCGAACCAACAGAGCTGCTAAGTTTCCAGGAGATAATGGTGAAATGTAGGAGGGAACAGATTCCCCAACCCGTAGAGAATAGCTTTGAGAGGGCAAGAGAAGAAATGATAAATGATATTAGACTATGGAGAGAAGAAATGAAAAACAATGGCGAACCAACAACCGCAGAAACACCAAGTGATGAAATTGCAGAACAATCAACTTTACAACCCAAAAATAATGGTAAACAAGCAGAAAGGGAACAAGACACAAAGACATTGCCATCTGAAGACAAGCTCGACAGGAACAAAGCAAATATTCAATACATGGAGATCGACGCCGAAGGTGTAAAGAAGATCCAAATAATTAAGAAAACGGAAGAAATGAAAGACGAGGACAAACCGGCGATAGAAGAAGTACCCAATGATGAAACCATGGAAGAGTTAAGTCTACAAACCAAAGACAAGGCAATAGAGAACCACAGGAGTAAGAAAAAGGAAGAAAGAAGCATGATACGCCCAAAGGAAACAAGGATTACAAAGGAAATAGTAGAGATGACGCGAAGTGGTCTAATTAATATGATTAACTTCCCAACCATCGACTGCAGAGCAGGAATCACTTGTAAGAAAGATGAAAGGAACTTCATAAAAATATTAAAAGTAAATCACCATAAAATAGTGAATAAAAACTTAAATAAAGATATTTTTAAATCAAATATGCCATCAAGTGAAAGACACCAGACAAGGTTAATTGATTCCTTAATGGATAACCGACCACTGAAACATTTAATTAATAATCCAAATGACGGAACGATTAAAACAATGTTACATACCAGTGACTATGTTATGACGAAGAAGGTTATAAACAACGAGATATTTAAAGTGAATACTCCTAGAAGAAGGATGCATCGCAAGAAGAAGGAAAACTACCAGAAACAAATGGACTGGATCATTGAAGGATACGCCCAAGCAATAAGAAAATTGCGGAAGGAAAAGAACCAGTCGACAGAAAATTCCAGCCAGAAGACAGGAGACAACAAACCAGAGTTAGAAGAGATACCAGAAGTTAATTATAACGAAAACCAGGAGGACACCGGACACCTGGGTAACAAAGATGATGAGGAGAAGAAAACAAAAGGACTTAAGGTAGTTGAAGATTTGGTCGCAGCAAAATGGAAGAGCCGAATGATAGTGACGTACGCGACAGGAGCGGAAAGAAGTCCGAACATAAAGATGATCCAAACAACAAACACACCGAATATGAGTGACTATGGCTAAACATTAAAAAACCATCAGCCACTGAAGAGAAAGGACAGATATCAAAGATAACCGAGAGAAGCTACCGAAAGTTAAAGAAAATAAAGAACAATCAGAACTATGTAAAATTAATCAAGGAATATGAACATGTATTATGTATAATGAGATTTATTATAAGATGTTGAATATCATGAAATGTACAAACTAAGATATGTAATACTATAAACAGCAATCAAAAATGAATCCAAGAAAATGTAATTGACCCATAATGAGCCCAATAGAATGGTGAAGCACAAAGAACCCCGTATATATACTATTGAATGAACTTATTATAATACAAGAGTGAACTATATTATCATACTGTGAATATAACCAGAGTGTTTACTATATTAAATGTACTAAAAGTGTCTACCATGAAAAGTAATTAAAGGATAAAGAAAAATGTTTATCATATTAAATAATAAAGAGAAATGTCCATTTGTATATACCAAAAAATGGGTGTTATATAATAAATATAACAAAAATGTTTACCAAATAATAATATAATGTTACTCTAATCCTTCAAAATTAATTTCGATAAATGAAATTATTCATCCAGAATAAGTGATAAACAGCAATCACTTGAAGGAGCAGAGGAGAAAAACAACAAAGCGTCGAATATTGAAAAGAGATGGATTAAACAAGGAATGAGAATGTTAATTGTATATACCAAAAATGTGTATCATATTATATCTAACAAGAATGTTTATTATATGAATATTGTAAACCCCTGATAATCAGAGACTATAATGAACCAAGTGTTAAAAAACCCAATGTATAAACAATATTAAGAGTAAAATATGGTGAACTCAAGAAGAATTTAAAGACCAACTGCATAATAATATAGTGATAAATTTAAGTGTGTAATCTAAAGACATTGAAAAAAACAAAACAACTTACAAACTAGTATCGAAAAATAGCAACAAGGCTGATAAATAACATAGCCAATATGTCAAATTAGAGATAGAATAATGGCCTGTGAAGAGAAGTACGTTAGCTAAAGTGATAAAGCATGAACAGTGATAACAATGAAACCTCTAATACCTTGAATGTTATATTGAATATGATGTCTTATTGAAAAAAATAAATGATATGTTATATTTTGTGTGTTGTGATAGTGCAACTGTTCTTATGTGCAACTTTTTATTGTCCCAGACAGAGATGAGGATTCCTCTGATTCTGAGGATGTGTAACTGAGGAACGGCGGAGAATGGAAGCCAAATAGAGCCCCTCTGATTCCGAACCCATTACAAAATTAGGGAATTAAATGGTAATATGTCAAGGATCAAACACTGTGAGGTAAAAATGTAAGAACAAAAGAGTATATCACAAGAATCAAGATGTGTTTAATGTAAAGAAAAATGTATTATTGTAAAACAGGAAAATGTTAATTTAAGAAATAAGACATGTTATAACTGAATGACTAAGAAGATAAGAAACTTGAAAAAATACTAGTAAGCTAAAAAATAATACTAGCCAAGAAATCAATCTAGTGCAACACACCAACAAACTATTGAACTTAATGCAGAAAGAAGAAGTAATAGTATGATAAAACCAAAATAAAGTGATAATTTCTTTAAAATATAAAACTTTTCTCAAATTATCAATATTGAGAGGGGAGTATATGTAACACCACAAAATGTTACATAACCTAGACATTCACCAGAAGGGTAAATAATTACACTGAAGTGATAAAAATGAATCATTTATAATGAATGTAGCAAAGAAGAGAAGGACCAAGAAAGAAGAGAAGGAGGAAGGATCCCAAGAAGCAGTGATGAATACACTGCATGACACTACAACAAACACTATGACTGACTCTAACTAATGGACATGCCAAGTTCACAATAAGCTGTCAAACAAGCCAGCCCATGACATTAATGTAGAGTCATGTGTTAATAAAACTAATTAAATAATGATTGAAATAATGTAATATCAGTAACAGCATTTTGGCTGAAAGTAAAAGAACAATGACCAGTAAATGACAAAGCCTATGACTAGATTAGCTATGGCCACAATGTATATTAAAACCAGCATTACAAGCCCAGATGTAATATTAGTGAGTGAAGGTAGTTATAAAAGGAAACCTTATGCGGATGAGTAACTTCCTTATTATACAAAATGTAACTAGTAACAATTATTAAGGCATAAACATAGTACTAAGAATGTGTCTAGCCCATGCCTAAACAAACGTTTGTCAGTAAATTAATAAGGAAACTGGACTCCTAGTGAACATAAAATTTACTGAACAATCAATATAACTAAATGTAATATGAAATACCACCACTCAATTGTTAATGAACAACGTTAAATTGAGTAGGCCAAACGAAATGTAATTAGAGAATAAGGATTTTTTATAATAGTGTATTACCCTAATTATGTTAAGATTCAATTGTACAGTTATAAATAGCTCTTAAGTATAATCATAGATGTATTAGTGTTCAAACAAAGACGTTATAAAGAAAACGCAATATAAATCACTAAATGTAAAAAGATAGGAAATAATCGTATTATGCATTTGCTAGCAGACGACAGTGAGAAACCATGTTTCAAAACATTATTTATAAGCATTGTCAAAGAAAACGAGGTTAAAACCAGTGTTAAGCCACATCAAATTAAAGCCCATGAACTAAACTTTAATTTGATGGTAATAACCTCGAGATCGGAACTATAATAAGTGCATAGTGCGTGTTAGCATCATTTATTGTTAAAAATAAGAAATTGTTCGGGTAATACCAACAACACAAAAAGCTGAGCGCAACGATCGCGGACAGTTAGAAAGACAATAAGTCATTTGTAACGGTTATCAGGGCCAATCAAAAAGGAGTTTACTAAACGACTTTTCTCCCTAAGCACGATACAGTGAAGGGGTATATAACCAGCAGCGAAGAAAATTCGTTACACACATTTTGTCATCTACTCGAGCGATACAGTCGCCGCTCGTCACCGTAACATTTTTTATAACTTAACATAGAATAACAATAGTAAACCTTTCAAAATTTCTTCAAGACCTGTAACAGTACAGCAATCGATTACAAGGAAAGTGCTACGCCAGTAAAGTGAATATTTTAATTAGTGCGTGATTTCAGAACGAGAGAGAGAATATTGTAATCAGTATTTACATAGCCCAGATTTAGTAAGAAAAGGGCAGACTCCTCGTTCAAAGTGTGTGTGAAGTGTAATTAACCAGTGGTCATTATAATCCGATCACTGGAGTGTTTTTAAATTTTAATCTATACGATTAAAAGAAATAAGGTAACACAGTGACCATTTATGTTACTATTCTGTTTGCGCTGATCATTATTTACCACAACTTTGTACTGACGCAAGGACAACAAAACTTTCGATATTATACACAGAATCAATTTATTTAGCGGATTTATTAATCCAACGTAAGATATTTGTGTTAGTAGTAAGCATCAAAATATATGTTAGTAGATAAGTAAGCGTAACGAACGCTAACCTGAAAAATAATTACGAGTTTTAAAAAGAGGCCAAATTACTAATTATCATTATTATTAACGTCTGTCAAGGCATAAGATAGTTCTTTATTGTATTTCAAAGAGCCTACCCGTGAGATATATTATGTAATTAAAAGTCAAATTTATTAATAGATATAAGAGTTTAATGTTCGAAACTGAGCTAGACCGTATAGTAAACGGGCAAATTAACATCAAGGTTATGTCAAAGTAATTATTGTATTTTTTAATTGTTGAAATGTGTTGAAGGGTAAAATAAAACCCCGATTATATTCAGTATAAACTTGGATTACATTCATTTCATATAGTTAATTAATACTCAACATTTGAGTACAGTGAAATAACTCTGAGTAGAGACTTTACTACATTATGTTTGAATTATTGTGAATGCCTCCAGCATTTAACCGAAACATAGAGAGAATTTATACGATTCTAAACTTTATTAATTTGTTTTTCATGGGATTTTTTCCTAAAATAAACCCATGTGGCGCCCATATTGCACACAAGGAGTGATATAACCTTGTTGATAAAGTAAGCTGGTCATAAGAGCATCTTGGCAGTTTATTTTTTGGTAAGTGAACATCAGAACTTCCAGTATCATGAACAGGTACGTGAAAGTGTTTTTTATTATAAATTATTTGTCCAGATGAGACTTGACGATACGTACACTGATAACACTTAACCAAGAAGAGGAGTTCCACTGCAGATCGACGCTACAGCTACATTCATCCACCGACCAGCGATTAATATTTTATTCACTATAAGTATCACACTTTATTACACAAACGATAATTACCATTTATCACTAAAAAGAATTGTTGCATATAAAGCAAAGAGATTTCATAATAACGTTTTAAATTGTAACACGAGATTCGGCTACAATCGACATTTAACTTTTATTTTAAATTTTATACATTATTTAACAGAGAGGGATCTAGTTTAATTACAAATTGGCGACCAACAGAGTGTGGCTTTAAAAATAATAAACGAATAAATTTTTAATATTACAATATTAAGCCCAGCAAATACAATAGAACAATCACGCCTCACACACACAGACACAATAATAGATACGAAGCCAGCCAAAGCAAAGATGTACCGGAGAAATAGAAGGAGAAGGGAGAGAGTAGACTGGGACCAAATATACAGAATGTTGAACATAGATGGTGAGAAGATGAACCGACAAATGGAAGAGGAAAAGAGACAGATGAGAGAGGAGTCAGACCAATTAAGACGTAAGATAGAAGAAGGTTTTGCCAGACTCCACGGATGGGAAACACCACAAGAAAGAAGGAACCGGAATACAAGATGGTTTAATAACCAAACAGCATGGCGAGACGAAGAGAAGAGGGACTACCGTTACAAGAGAGGGGAAGACGAGCGTAAAAGAAAAAAAGCATTCGAAGAGGATTGAGATACAACAAAATAAGACGAAATGAAGAACTATTCTATAGCCAAGCAGCACAGCGGGACGAAGAGGAAATGAGCTATCGTAATCAGAGACGAGAAGACGAGCAGAAGCGAAGAGAAGCTTTCGAAGAAGAATTGAAAAGGGCTAAGAAATTACTAAACGAGAAGAAACCGATAAATGAAGATTTAATGAAAAATAAAGGAAATACTGGTGGAAATGAGAATCACTTTAACGAAAAATCTGAAAACGACCATAGCAAGAAAGATGCCACGGAACCACTACCAGAAAATATAGATAACGATACCCAAGACCAAGAGGGCAATAAGAATAAAAAGGAGGAGGAAATAATAAGTACCGACCCAGTAATCGAAACAATAATGGAGTATGACCATAATGAAATACGTGAATCGCTAACTGAACATAGTGAAACCATGAGTAAGGACATGGAAACCTCCCACCAAGAAATAAATAATAATAAGGATACAACGGGCGTGAATAATGAAACAACCCAAGAAACAATAAACGACAATCGACCAACCGTAATATTAGAACATACCAATAAAGAATCAGAACCAGTAAATAAAAAATTAAGAGAAACCGAGGACATGAAAACGCCTGAAGGGGAGACTACCACCGGTGACACCGTAGAAAACCAAATCGAGGGACCCGAACCAACAGAGCTGCTAAGTTTCCAGGAGATAATGGTGAAATGTAGGAGGGAACAGATTCCCCAACCCGTAGAGAATAGCTTTGAGAGGGCAAGAGAAGAAATGATAAATGATATTAGACTATGGAGAGAAGAAGTGAAAAACAATGGCGAACCAACAACCGCAGAAACACCAAGTGATGAAATTGCAGAACAATCAACTTTACAACCCAAAAATAAATTGCCATCTGAAGACAAGCTCGACAGGAACAAAGCAAATATTCAATACATGGAGATCGACGCCGAAGGTGTAAAGAAGATCCAAATAATTAAGAAAACGGAAGAAATGAAAGACGAGGACAAACCGGCGATAGAAGAAGTACCCAATGATGAAACCATGGAAGAGTTAAGTCTACAAACCAAAGACAAGGCAATAGAGAACCACAGGAGTAAGAAAAAGGAAGAAAGAAGCATGATACGCCCAAAGGAAACAAGGATTACAAAGGAAATAGTAGAGATGACGCGAAGTGGTCTAATTAACATGATTAACTTCCCAACCATCGACTGCAGAGCAGGAATCACTTGTAAGAAAGATGAAAGGAACTTCATAAAAATATTAAAAGTAAATCACCATAAAATAGTGAATAAAAACTTAAATAAAGATATTTTTAAATCAAATATGCCATCAAGTGAAAGACACCAGACAAGGTTAATTGATTCCTTAATGGATAACCGACCACTGAAACATTTAATTAATAATCCAAATGACGGAACGATTAAAACAATGTTACATACCAGTGACTATGTTATGACGGAGAAGGTTATAAACAACGAGATATTTAAAGTGAATACTCCTAGAAGAAGGATGCATCGCAAGAAGAAGGAAAACTACCAGAAACAAATGGACTGGATCATTGAAGGATACGCCCAAGCAATAAGAAAATTGCGGAAGGAAAAGAACCAGTCGACAGAAAATTCCAGCCAGAAGACAGGAGACAACAAACCAGAGTTAGAAGAGACACCAGAAGTTAATTATAACGAAAACCAGGAGGACACCGGACACCTGGGTAACAAAGATGATGAGGAGAAGAAAACAAAAGGACATAAGGTAGTTGAAGATTTGGTCGCAGCAAAATGGAAGAGCCGAATGATAGTGACGTACGCGACAGGAGCGGAAAGAAGTCCGAACATAAAGATGATCCAAACAACAAACACACCGAATATGAGTGACTATGGCTAAACATTAAAAAACCATCAGCCACTGAAGAGAAAGGACAGATATCAAAGATAACCGAGAGAAGCTACCGAAAGTTAAAGAAAATAAAGAACAATCAGAACTATGTAAAATTAATCAAGGAATATGAACATGTATTATGTATAATGAGATTTATTATAAGATGTTGAATATCATGAAATGTACAAACTAAGATATGTAATACTATAAACAGCAATCAAAAATGAATCCAAGAAAATGTAATTGACCCATAATGAGCCCAATAGAATGGTGAAGCACAAAGAACCCCGTATATATACTATTGAATGAACTTATTATAATACAAGAGTGAACTATATTATCATACTGTGAATATAACCAGAGTGTTTACTATATTAAATGTACTAAAAGTGTCTACCATGAAAAGTAATTAAAGGATAAAGAAAAATGTTTATCATATTAAATAATAAAGAGAAATGTCCATTTGTATATACCAAAAAATGGGTGTTATATAATAAATATAACAAAAATGTTTACCAAATAATAATATAATGTTACTCTAATCCTTCAAAATTAATTTCGATAAATGAAATTATTCATCCAGAATAAGTGATAAACAGCAATCACTTGAAGGAGCAGAGGAGAAAAACAACAAAGCGTCGAATATTGAAAAGAGATGGATTAAACAAGGAATGAGAATGTTAATTGTATATACCAAAAATGTGTATCATATTATATCTAACAAGAATGTTTATTATATGAATATTGTAAACCCCTGATAATCAGAGACTATAATGAACCAAGTGTTAAAAAACCCAATGTATAAACAATATTAAGAGTAAAATATGGTGAACTCAAGAAGAATTTAAAGACCAACTGCATAATAATATAGTGATAAATTTAAGTGTGTAATCTAAAGACATTGAAAAAAACAAAACAACTTACAAACTAGTATCGAAAAATAGCAACAAGGCTGATAAATAACATAGCCAATATGTCAAATTAGAGATAGAATAATGGCCTGTGAAGAGAAGTACGTTAGCTAAAGTGATAAAGCATGAACAGTGATAACAATGAAACCTCTAATACCTTGAATGTTATATTGAATATGATGTCTTATTGAAAAAAATAAATGATATGTTATATTTTGTGTGTTGTGATAGTGCAACTGTTCTTATGTGCAACTTTTTATTGTCCCAGACAGAGATGAGGATTCCTCTGATTCTGAGGATGTGTAACTGAGGAACGGCGGAGAATGGAAGCCAAATAGAGCCCCTCTGATTCCGAACCCATTACAAATGTTAGGGAATTAAATGGTAATATGTCAAGGATCAAACACTGTGAGGTAAAAATGTAAGAACAAAAGAGTATATCACAAGAATCAAGATGTGTTTAATGTAAAGAAAAATGTATTATTGTAAAACAGGAAATTGTTAATTTAAGAAATAAGACATGTTATAACTGAATGACTAAGAAGATAAGAAACTTGAAAAAATACTAGTAAGCTAAAAAATAATACTAGCCAAGAAATCAATCTAGTGCAACACACCAACAAACTATTGAACTTAATGCAGAAAGAAGAAGTAATAGTATGATAAAACCAAAATAAAGTGATAATTTCTTTAAAATATAAAACTTTTCTCAAATTATCAATATTGAGAGGGGAGTATATGTAACACCACAAAATGTTACATAACCTAGACATTCACCAGAAGGGTAAATAATTACACTGAAGTGATAAAAATGAATCATTTATAATGAATGTAGCAAAGAAGAGAAGGACCAAGAAAGAAGAGAAGGAGGAAGGATCCCAAGAAGCAGTGATGAATACACTGCATGACACTACAACAAACACTATGACTGACTCTAACTAATGGACATGCCAAGTTCACAATAAGCTGTCAAACAAGCCAGCCCATGACATTAATGTAAAGTCATGTGTTAATAAAACTAATTAAATAATGATTGAAATAATGTAATATCAGTAACAGCATTTTGGCTGAAAGTAAAAGAACAATGACCAGTAAATGACAAAGCCTATGACTAGATTAGCTATGGCCACAATGTATATTAAAACCAGCATTACAAGCCCAGATGTAATATTAGTGAGTGAAGGTAGTTATAAAAGGAAACCTTATGCGGATGAGTAACTTCCTTATTATACAAAATGTAACTAGTAACAATTATTAAGGCATAAACATAGTACTAAGAATGTGTCTAGCCCATGCCTAAACAAACGTTTGTCAGTAAATTAATAAGGAAACTGGACTCCTAGTGAACATAAAATTTACTGAACAATCAATATAACTAAATGTAATATGAAATACCACCACTCAATTGTTAATGAACAACGTTAAATTGAGTAGGCCAAACGAAATGTAATTAGAGAATAAGGATTTTTTATAATAGTGTATTACCCTAATTATGTTAAGATTCAATTGTACAGTTATAAATAGCTCTTAAGTATAATCATAGATGTATTAGTGTTCAAACAAAGACGTTATAAAGAAAACGCAATATAAATCACTAAATGTAAAAAGATAGGAAATAATCGTATTATGCATTTGCTAGCAGACGACAGTGAGAAACCATGTTTCAAAACATTATTTATAAGCATTGTCAAAGAAAACGAGGTTAAAACCAGTGTTAAGCCACATCAAATTAAAGCCCATGAACTAAACTTTAATTTGATGGTAATAACCTCGAGATCGGAACTATAATAAGTGCATAGTGCGTGTTAGCATCATTTATTGTTAAAAATAAGAAATTGTTCGGGTAATACCAACAACACAAAAAGCTGAGCGCAACGATCGCGGACAGTTAGAAAGACAATAAGTCATTTGTAACGGTTATCAGGGCCAATCAAAAAGGAGTTTACTAAACGACTTTTCTCCCTAAGCACGATACAGTGAAGGGGTATATAACCAGCAGCGAAGAAAATTCGTTACACACATTTTGTCATCTACTCGAGCGATACAGTCGCCGCTCGTCACCGTAACATTTTTTATAACTTAACATAGAATAACAATAGTAAACCTTTCAAAATTTCTTCAAGACCTGTAACAGTACAGCAATCGATTACAAGGAAAGTGCTACGCCAGTAAAGTGAATATTTTAATTAGTGCGTGATTTCAGAACGAGAGAGAGAGTATTGTAATCAGTATTTACATAGCCCAGATTTAGTAAGAAAAGGGCAGACTCCTCGTTCAAAGTGTGTGTGAAGTGTAATTAACCAGTGGTCATTATAATCCGATCACTGGAGTGTTTTTAAATTTTAATCTATACGATTAAAAGAAATAAGGTAACACAGTGACCATTTATGTTACTATTCTGTTTGCGCTTATCATTATTTACCACAACTTTGTACTGACGCAAGGACAACAAAACTTTCGATATTATACACAGAATCAATTTATTTAGCGGATTTATTAATCCAACGTAAGATATTTGTGTTAGTAGTAAGCATCAAAATATATGTTAGTAGATAAGTAAGCGTAACGAACGCTAACCTGAAAAATAATTACGAGTTTTAAAAAGAGGCCAAATTACTAATTATCATTATTATTAACGTCTGTCAAGGCATAAGATAGTTCTTTATTGTATTTCAAAGAGCCTACCCGTGAGATATATTATGTAATTAAAAGTAAAATTTATTAATAGATATAAGAGTTTAATGTTCGAAACTGAGCTAGACCGTATAGTAAACGGGCAAATTAACATCAAGGTTATGTCAAAGTAATTATTGTATTTTTTAATTGTTGAAATGTGTTGAAGGGTAAAATAAAACCCCGATTATATTCAGTATAAACTTGGATTACATTCATTTCATATAGTTAATTAATACTCAACATTTGAGTACAGTGAAATAACTCTGAGTAGAGACTTTACTACATTATGTTTGAATTATTGTGAATGCCTCCAGCATTTAACCGAAACATAGAGAGAATTTATACGATTCTAAACTTTATTAATTTGTTTTTCATGGGATTTTTTCCTAAAATAAACCCATGTGGCGCCCATATTGCACACAAGGAGTGATATAACCTTGTTGATAAAGTAAGCTGGTCATAAGAGCATCTTGGCAGTTTATTTTTTGGTAAGTGAACATCAGAACTTCCAGTATCATGAACAGGTACGTGAAAGTGTTTTTTATTATAAATTATTTGTCCAGATGAGACTTGACGATACGTACACTGATAACACTTAACCAAGAAGAGGAGTTCCACTGCAGATCGACGCTACAGCTACATTCATCCACCGACCAGCGATTAATATTTTATTCACTATAAGTATCACACTTTATTACACAAACGATAATTACCATTTATCACTAAAAAGAATTGTTGCATATAAAGCAAAGAGATTTCATAATAACGTTTTAAATTGTAACACGAGATTCGGCTACAATCGACATTTAACTTTTATTTTAAATTTTATACATTATTTAACAGAGAGGGATCTAGTTTAATTACAAATTGGCGACCAACAGAGTGTGGCTTTAAAAATAATAAACGAATAAATTTTTAATATTACAATATTAAGCCCAGCAAATACAATAGAACAATCACGCCTCACACACACAGACACAATAATAGATACGAAGCCAGCCAAAGCAAAGATGTACCGGAGAAATAGAAGGAGAAGGGAGAGAGTAGACTGGGACCAAATATACAGAATGTTGAACATAGATGGTGAGAAGATGAACCGACAAATGGAAGAGGAAAAGAGACAGATGAGAGAGGAGTCAGACCAATTAAGACGTAAGATAGAAGAAGGTTTTGCCAGACTCCACGGATGGGAAACACCACAAGAAAGAAGGAACCGGAATACAAGATGGTTTAATAACCAAACAGCATGGCGAGACGAAGAGAAGAGGGACTACCGTTACAAGAGAGGGGAAGACGAGCGTAAAAGAAAAAAAGCATTCGAAGAGGATTGAGATACAACAAAATAAGACGAAATGAAGAACTATTCTATAGCCAAGCAGCACAGCGGGACGAAGAGGAAATGAGCTATCGTAATCAGAGACGAGAAGACGAGCAGAAGCGAAGAGAAGCTTTCGAAGAAGAATTGAAAAGGGCTAAGAAATTACTAAACGAGAAGAAACCGATAAATGAAGATTTAATGAAAAATAAAGGAAATACTGGTGGAAATGAGAATCACTTTAACGAAAAATCTGAAAACGACCATAGCAAGAAAGATGCCACGGAACCACTACCAGAAAATATAGATAACGATACCCAAGACCAAGAGGGCAATAAGAATAAAAAGGAGGAGGAAATAATAAGTACCGACCCAGTAATCGAAACAATAATGGAGTATGACCATAATGAAATACGTGAATCGCTAACTGAACATAGTGAAACCATGAGTAAGGACATGGAAACCTCCCACCAAGAAATAAATAATAATAAGGATACAACGGGCGTGAATAATGAAACAACCCAAGAAACAATAAACGACAATCGACCAACCGTAATATTAGAACATACCAATAAAGAATCAGAACCAGTAAATAAAAAATTAAGAGAAACCGAGGACATGAAAACGCCTGAAGGGGAGACTACCACCGGTGACACCGTAGAAAACCAAATCGAGGGACCCGAACCAACAGAGCTGCTAAGTTTCCAGGAGATAATGGTGAAATGTAGGAGGGAACAGATTCCCCAACCCGTAGAGAATAGCTTTGAGAGGGCAAGAGAAGAAATGATAAATGATATTAGACTATGGAGAGAAGAAGTGAAAAACAATGGCGAACCAACAACCGCAGAAACACCAAGTGATGAAATTGCAGAACAATCAACTTTACAACCCAAAAATAATGGTAAACAAGCAGAAAGGGAACAAGACACAAAGACATTGCCATCTGAAGACAAGCTCGACAGGAACAAAGCAAATATTCAATACATGGAGATCGACGCCGAAGGTGTAAAGAAGATCCAAATAATTAAGAAAACGGAAGAAATGAAAGACGAGGACAAACCGGCGATAGAAGAAGTACCCAATGATGAAACCATGGAAGAGTTAAGTCTACAAACCAAAGACAAGGCAATAGAGAACCACAGGAGTAAGAAAAAGGAAGAAAGAAGCATGATACGCCCAAAGGAAACAAGGATTACAAAGGAAATAGTAGAGATGACGCGAAGTGGTCTAATTAACATGATTAACTTCCCAACCATCGACTGCAGAGCAGGAATCACTTGTAAGAAAGATGAAAGGAACTTCATAAAAATATTAAAAGTAAATCACCATAAAATAGTGAATAAAAACTTAAATAAAGATATTTTTAAATCAAATATGCCATCAAGTGAAAGACACCAGACAAGGTTAATTGATTCCTTAATGGATAACCGACCACTGAAACATTTAATTAATAATCCAAATGACGGAACGATTAAAACAATGTTACATACCAGTGACTATGTTATGACGGAGAAGGTTATAAACAACGAGATATTTAAAGTGAATACTCCTAGAAGAAGGATGCATCGCAAGAAGAAGGAAAACTACCAGAAACAAATGGACTGGATCATTGAAGGATACGCCCAAGCAATAAGAAAATTGCGGAAGGAAAAGAACCAGTCGACAGAAAATTCCAGCCAGAAGACAGGAGACAACAAACCAGAGTTAGAAGAGACACCAGAAGTTAATTATAACGAAAACCAGGAGGACACCGGACACCTGGGTAACAAAGATGATGAGGAGAAGAAAACAAAAGGACATAAGGTAGTTGAAGATTTGGTCGCAGCAAAATGGAAGAGCCGAATGATAGTGACGTACGCGACAGGAGCGGAAAGAAGTCCGAACATAAAGATGATCCAAACAACAAACACACCGAATATGAGTGACTATGGCTAAACATTAAAAAACCATCAGCCACTGAAGAGAAAGGACAGATATCAAAGATAACCGAGAGAAGCTACCGAAAGTTAAAGAAAATAAAGAACAATCAGAACTATGTAAAATTAATCAAGGAATATGAACATGTATTATGTATAATGAGATTTATTATAAGATGTTGAATATCATGAAATGTACAAACTAAGATATGTAATACTATAAACAGCAATCAAAAATGAATCCAAGAAAATGTAATTGACCCATAATGAGCCCAATAGAATGGTGAAGCACAAAGAACCCCGTATATATACTATTGAATGAACTTATTATAATACAAGAGTGAACTATATTATCATACTGTGAATATAACCAGAGTGTTTACTATATTAAATGTACTAAAAGTGTCTACCATGAAAAGTAATTAAAGGATAAAGAAAAATGTTTATCATATTAAATAATAAAGAGAAATGTCCATTTGTATATACCAAAAAATGGGTGTTATATAATAAATATAACAAAAATGTTTACCAAATAATAATATAATGTTACTCTAATCCTTCAAAATTAATTTCGATAAATGAAATTATTCATCCAGAATAAGTGATAAACAGCAATCACTTGAAGGAGCAGAGGAGAAAAACAACAAAGCGTCGAATATTGAAAAGAGATGGATTAAACAAGGAATGAGAATGTTAATTGTATATACCAAAAATGTGTATCATATTATATCTAACAAGAATGTTTATTATATGAATATTGTAAACCCCTGATAATCAGAGACTATAATGAACCAAGTGTTAAAAAACCCAATGTATAAACAATATTAAGAGTAAAATATGGTGAACTCAAGAAGAATTTAAAGACCAACTGCATAATAATATAGTGATAAATTTAAGTGTGTAATCTAAAGACATTGAAAAAAACAAAACAACTTACAAACTAGTATCGAAAAATAGCAACAAGGCTGATAAATAACATAGCCAATATGTCAAATTAGAGATAGAATAATGGCCTGTGAAGAGAAGTACGTTAGCTAAAGTGATAAAGCATGAACAGTGATAACAATGAAACCTCTAATACCTTGAATGTTATATTGAATATGATGTCTTATTGAAAAAAATAAATGATATGTTATATTTTGTGTGTTGTGATAGTGCAACTGTTCTTATGTGCAACTTTTTATTGTCCCAGACAGAGATGAGGATTCCTCTGATTCTGAGGATGTGTAACTGAGGAACGGCGGAGAATGGAAGCCAAATAGAGCCCCTCTGATTCCGAACCCATTACAAATGTTAGGGAATTAAATGGTAATATGTCAAGGATCAAACACTGTGAGGTAAAAATGTAAGAACAAAAGAGTATATCACAAGAATCAAGATGTGTTTAATGTAAAGAAAAATGTATTATTGTAAAACAGGAAATTGTTAATTTAAGAAATAAGACATGTTATAACTGAATGACTAAGAAGATAAGAAACTTGAAAAAATACTAGTAAGCTAAAAAATAATACTAGCCAAGAAATCAATCTAGTGCAACACACCAACAAACTATTGAACTTAATGCAGAAAGAAGAAGTAATAGTATGATAAAACCAAAATAAAGTGATAATTTCTTTAAAATATAAAACTTTTCTCAAATTATCAATATTGAGAGGGGAGTATATGTAACACCACAAAATGTTACATAACCTAGACATTCACCAGAAGGGTAAATAATTACACTGAAGTGATAAAAATGAATCATTTATAATGAATGTAGCAAAGAAGAGAAGGACCAAGAAAGAAGAGAAGGAGGAAGGATCCCAAGAAGCAGTGATGAATACACTGCATGACACTACAACAAACACTATGACTGACTCTAACTAATGGACATGCCAAGTTCACAATAAGCTGTCAAACAAGCCAGCCCATGACATTAATGTAAAGTCATGTGTTAATAAAACTAATTAAATAATGATTGAAATAATGTAATATCAGTAACAGCATTTTGGCTGAAAGTAAAAGAACAATGACCAGTAAATGACAAAGCCTATGACTAGATTAGCTATGGCCACAATGTATATTAAAACCAGCATTACAAGCCCAGATGTAATATTAGTGAGTGAAGGTAGTTATAAAAGGAAACCTTATGCGGATGAGTAACTTCCTTATTATACAAAATGTAACTAGTAACAATTATTAAGGCATAAACATAGTACTAAGAATGTGTCTAGCCCATGCCTAAACAAACGTTTGTCAGTAAATTAATAAGGAAACTGGACTCCTAGTGAACATAAAATTTACTGAACAATCAATATAACTAAATGTAATATGAAATACCACCACTCAATTGTTAATGAACAACGTTAAATTGAGTAGGCCAAACGAAATGTAATTAGAGAATAAGGATTTTTTATAATAGTGTATTACCCTAATTATGTTAAGATTCAATTGTACAGTTATAAATAGCTCTTAAGTATAATCATAGATGTATTAGTGTTCAAACAAAGACGTTATAAAGAAAACGCAATATAAATCACTAAATGTAAAAAGATAGGAAATAATCGTATTATGCATTTGCTAGCAGACGACAGTGAGAAACCATGTTTCAAAACATTATTTATAAGCATTGTCAAAGAAAACGAGGTTAAAACCAGTGTTAAGCCACATCAAATTAAAGCCCATGAACTAAACTTTAATTTGATGGTAATAACCTCGAGATCGGAACTATAATAAGTGCATAGTGCGTGTTAGCATCATTTATTGTTAAAAATAAGAAATTGTTCGGGTAATACCAACAACACAAAAAGCTGAGCGCAACGATCGCGGACAGTTAGAAAGACAATAAGTCATTTGTAACGGTTATCAGGGCCAATCAAAAAGGAGTTTACTAAACGACTTTTCTCCCTAAGCACGATACAGTGAAGGGGTATATAACCAGCAGCGAAGAAAATTCGTTACACACATTTTGTCATCTACTCGAGCGATACAGTCGCCGCTCGTCACCGTAACATTTTTTATAACTTAACATAGAATAACAATAGTAAACCTTTCAAAATTTCTTCAAGACCTGTAACAGTACAGCAATCGATTACAAGGAAAGTGCTACGCCAGTAAAGTGAATATTTTAATTAGTGCGTGATTTCAGAACGAGAGAGAGAGTATTGTAATCAGTATTTACATAGCCCAGATTTAGTAAGAAAAGGGCAGACTCCTCGTTCAAAGTGTGTGTGAAGTGTAATTAACCAGTGGTCATTATAATCCGATCACTGGAGTGTTTTTAAATTTTAATCTATACGATTAAAAGAAATAAGGTAACACAGTGACCATTTATGTTACTATTCTGTTTGCGCTTATCATTATTTACCACAACTTTGTACTGACGCAAGGACAACAAAACTTTCGATATTATACACAGAATCAATTTATTTAGCGGATTTAGTAATCCAACGTAAGATATTTGTGTTAGTAGTAAGCATCAAAATATATGTTAGTAGATAAGTAAGCGTAACGAACGCTAACCTGAAAAATAATTACGAGTTTTAAAAAGAGGCCAAATTACTAATTATCATTATTATTAACGTCTGTCAAGGCATAAGATAGTTCTTTATTGTATTTCAAAGAGCCTACCCGTGAGATATATTATGTAATTAAAAGTCAAATTTATTAATAGATATAAGAGTTTAATGTTCGAAACTGAGCTAGACCGTATAGTAAACGGGCAAATTAACATCAAGGTTATGTCAAAGTAATTATTGTATTTTTTAATTGTTGAAATGTGTTGAAGGGTAAAATAAAACCCCGATTATATTCAGTATAAACTTGGATTACATTCATTTCATATAGTTAATTAATACTCAACATTTGAGTACAGTGAAATAACTCTGAGTAGAGACTTTACTACATTATGTTTGAATTATTGTGAATGCCTCCAGCATTTAACCGAAACATAGAGAGAATTTATACGATTCTAAACTTTATTAATTTGTTTTTCATGGGATTTTTTCCTAAAATAAACCCATGTGGCGCCCATATTGCACACAAGGAGTGATATAACCTTGTTGATAAAGTAAGCTGGTCATAAGAGCATCTTGGCAGTTTATTTTTTGGTAAGTGAACATCAGAACTTCCAGTATCATGAACAGGTACGTGAAAGTGTTTTTTATTATAAATTATTTGTCCAGATGAGACTTGACGATACGTACACTGATAACACTTAACCAAGAAGAGGAGTTCCACTGCAGATCGACGCTACAGCTACATTCATCCACCGACCAGCGATTAATATTTTATTCACTATAAGTATCACACTTTATTACACAAACGATAATTACCATTTATCACTAAAAAGAATTGTTGCATATAAAGCAAAGAGATTTCATAATAACGTTTTAAATTGTAACACGAGATTCGGCTACAATCGACATTTAACTTTTATTTTAAATTTTATACATTATTTAACAGAGAGGGATCTAGTTTAATTACAAATTGGCGACCAACAGAGTGTGGCTTTAAAAATAATAAACGAATAAATTTTTAATATTACAATATTAAGCCCAGCAAATACAATAGAACAATCACGCCTCACACACACAGACACAATAATAGATACGAAGCCAGCCAAAGCAAAGATGTACCGGAGAAATAGAAGGAGAAGGGAGAGAGTAGACTGGGACCAAATATACAGAATGTTGAACATAGATGGTGAGAAGATGAACCGACAAATGGAAGAGGAAAAGAGACAGATGAGAGAGGAGTCAGACCAATTAAGACGTAAGATAGAAGAAGGTTTTGCCAGACTCCACGGATGGGAAACACCACAAGAAAGAAGGAACCGGAATACAAGATGGTTTAATAACCAAACAGCATGGCGAGACGAAGAGAAGAGGGACTACCGTTACAAGAGAGGGGAAGACGAGCGTAAAAGAAAAAAAGCATTCGAAGAGGATTGAGATACAACAAAATAAGACGAAATGAAGAACTATTCTATAGCCAAGCAGCACAGCGGGACGAAGAGGAAATGAGCTATCGTAATCAGAGACGAGAAGACGAGCAGAAGCGAAGAGAAGCTTTCGAAGAAGAATTGAAAAGGGCTAAGAAATTACTAAACGAGAAGAAACCGATAAATGAAGATTTAATGAAAAATAAAGGAAATACTGGTGGAAATGAGAATCACTTTAACGAAAAATCTGAAAACGACCATAGCAAGAAAGATGCCACGGAACCACTACCAGAAAATATAGATAACGATACCCAAGACCAAGAGGGCAATAAGAATAAAAAGGAGGAGGAAATAATAAGTACCGACCCAGTAATCGAAACAATAATGGAGTATGACCATAATGAAATACGTGAATCGCTAACTGAACATAGTGAAACCATGAGTAAGGACATGGAAACCTCCCACCAAGAAATAAATAATAATAAGGATACAACGGGCGTGAATAATGAAACAACCCAAGAAACAATAAACGACAATCGACCAACCGTAATATTAGAACATACCAATAAAGAATCAGAACCAGTAAATAAAAAATTAAGAGAAACCGAGGACATGAAAACGCCTGAAGGGGAGACTACCACCGGTGACACCGTAGAAAACCAAATCGAGGGACCCGAACCAACAGAGCTGCTAAGTTTCCAGGAGATAATGGTGAAATGTAGGAGGGAACAGATTCCCCAACCCGTAGAGAATAGCTTTGAGAGGGCAAGAGAAGAAATGATAAATGATATTAGACTATGGAGAGAAGAAGTGAAAAACAATGGCGAACCAACAACCGCAGAAACACCAAGTGATGAAATTGCAGAACAATCAACTTTACAACCCAAAAATAATGGTAAACAAGCAGAAAGGGAACAAGACACAAAGACATTGCCATCTGAAGACAAGCTCGACAGGAACAAAGCAAATATTCAATACATGGAGATCGACGCCGAAGGTGTAAAGAAGATCCAAATAATTAAGAAAACGGAAGAAATGAAAGACGAGGACAAACCGGCGATAGAAGAAGTACCCAATGATGAAACCATGGAAGAGTTAAGTCTACAAACCAAAGACAAGGCAATAGAGAACCACAGGAGTAAGAAAAAGGAAGAAAGAAGCATGATACGCCCAAAGGAAACAAGGATTACAAAGGAAATAGTAGAGATGACGCGAAGTGGTCTAATTAACATGATTAACTTCCCAACCATCGACTGCAGAGCAGGAATCACTTGTAAGAAAGATGAAAGGAACTTCATAAAAATATTAAAAGTAAATCACCATAAAATAGTGAATAAAAACTTAAATAAAGATATTTTTAAATCAAATATGCCATCAAGTGAAAGACACCAGACAAGGTTAATTGATTCCTTAATGGATAACCGACCACTGAAACATTTAATTAATAATCCAAATGACGGAACGATTAAAACAATGTTACATACCAGTGACTATGTTATGACGGAGAAGGTTATAAACAACGAGATATTTAAAGTGAATACTCCTAGAAGAAGGATGCATCGCAAGAAGAAGGAAAACTACCAGAAACAAATGGACTGGATCATTGAAGGATACGCCCAAGCAATAAGAAAATTGCGGAAGGAAAAGAACCAGTCGACAGAAAATTCCAGCCAGAAGACAGGAGACAACAAACCAGAGTTAGAAGAGACACCAGAAGTTAATTATAACGAAAACCAGGAGGACACCGGACACCTGGGTAACAAAGATGATGAGGAGAAGAAAACAAAAGGACATAAGGTAGTTGAAGATTTGGTCGCAGCAAAATGGAAGAGCCGAATGATAGTGACGTACGCGACAGGAGCGGAAAGAAGTCCGAACATAAAGATGATCCAAACAACAAACACACCGAATATGAGTGACTATGGCTAAACATTAAAAAACCATCAGCCACTGAAGAGAAAGGACAGATATCAAAGATAACCGAGAGAAGCTACCGAAAGTTAAAGAAAATAAAGAACAATCAGAACTATGTAAAATTAATCAAGGAATATGAACATGTATTATGTATAATGAGATTTATTATAAGATGTTGAATATCATGAAATGTACAAACTAAGATATGTAATACTATAAACAGCAATCAAAAATGAATCCAAGAAAATGTAATTGACCCATAATGAGCCCAATAGAATGGTGAAGCACAAAGAACCCCGTATATATACTATTGAATGAACTTATTATAATACAAGAGTGAACTATATTATCATACTGTGAATATAACCAGAGTGTTTACTATATTAAATGTACTAAAAGTGTCTACCATGAAAAGTAATTAAAGGATAAAGAAAAATGTTTATCATATTAAATAATAAAGGAAATGTCCATTTGTATATACCAAAAAATGGGTGTTATATAATAAATATAACAAAAATGTTTACCAAATAATAATATAATGTTACTCTAATCCTTCAAAATTAATTTCGATAAATGAAATTATTCATCCAGAATAAGTGATAAACAGCAATCACTTGAAGGAGCAGAGGAGAAAAACAACAAAGCGTCGAATATTGAAAAGAGATGGATTAAACAAGGAATGAGAATGTTAATTGTATATACCAAAAATGTGTATCATATTATATCTAACAAGAATGTTTATTATATGAATATTGTAAACCCCTGATAATCAGAGACTATAATGAACCAAGTGTTAAAAAACCCAATGTATAAACAATATTAAGAGTAAAATATGGTGAACTCAAGAAGAATTTAAAGACCAACTGCATAATAATATAGTGATAAATTTAAGTGTGTAATCTAAAGACATTGAAAAAAACAAAACAACTTACAAACTAGTATCGAAAAATAGCAACAAGGCTGATAAATAACATAGCCAATATGTCAAATTAGAGATAGAATAATGGCCTGTGAAGAGAAGTACGTTAGCTAAAGTGATAAAGCATGAACAGTGATAACAATGAAACCTCTAATACCTTGAATGTTATATTGAATATGATGTCTTATTGAAAAAAATAAATGATATGTTATATTTTGTGTGTTGTGATAGTGCAACTGTTCTTATGTGCAACTTTTTATTGTCCCAGACAGAGATGAGGATTCCTCTGATTCTGAGGATGTGTAACTGAGGAACGGCGGAGAATGGAAGCCAAATAGAGCCCCTCTGATTCCGAACCCATTACAAATGTTAGGGAATTAAATGGTAATATGTCAAGGATCAAACACTGTGAGGTAAAAATGTAAGAACAAAAGAGTATATCACAAGAATCAAGATGTGTTTAATGTAAAGAAAAATGTATTATTGTAAAACAGGAAATTGTTAATTTAAGAAATAAGACATGTTATAACTGAATGACTAAGAAGATAAGAAACTTGAAAAAATACTAGTAAGCTAAAAAATAATACTAGCCAAGAAATCAATCTAGTGCAACACACCAACAAACTATTGAACTTAATGCAGAAAGAAGAAGTAATAGTATGATAAAACCAAAATAAAGTGATAATTTCTTTAAAATATAAAACTTTTCTCAAATTATCAATATTGAGAGGGGAGTATATGTAACACCACAAAATGTTACATAACCTAGACATTCACCAGAAGGGTAAATAATTACACTGAAGTGATAAAAATGAATCATTTATAATGAATGTAGCAAAGAAGAGAAGGACCAAGAAAGAAGAGAAGGAGGAAGGATCCCAAGAAGCAGTGATGAATACACTGCATGACACTACAACAAACACTATGACTGACTCTAACTAATGGACATGCCAAGTTCACAATAAGCTGTCAAACAAGCCAGCCCATGACATTAATGTAAAGTCATGTGTTAATAAAACTAATTAAATAATGATTGAAATAATGTAATATCAGTAACAGCATTTTGGCTGAAAGTAAAAGAACAATGACCAGTAAATGACAAAGCCTATGACTAGATTAGCTATGGCCACAATGTATATTAAAACCAGCATTACAAGCCCAGATGTAATATTAGTGAGTGAAGGTAGTTATAAAAGGAAACCTTATGCGGATGAGTAACTTCCTTATTATACAAAATGTAACTAGTAACAATTATTAAGGCATAAACATAGTACTAAGAATGTGTCTAGCCCATGCCTAAACAAACGTTTGTCAGTAAATTAATAAGGAAACTGGACTCCTAGTGAACATAAAATTTACTGAACAATCAATATAACTAAATGTAATATGAAATACCACCACTCAATTGTTAATGAACAACGTTAAATTGAGTAGGCCAAACGAAATGTAATTAGAGAATAAGGATTTTTTATAATAGTGTATTACCCTAATTATGTTAAGATTCAATTGTACAGTTATAAATAGCTCTTAAGTATAATCATAGATGTATTAGTGTTCAAACAAAGACGTTATAAAGAAAACGCAATATAAATCACTAAATGTAAAAAGATAGGAAATAATCGTATTATGCATTTGCTAGCAGACGACAGTGAGAAACCATGTTTCAAAACATTATTTATAAGCATTGTCAAAGAAAACGAGGTTAAAACCAGTGTTAAGCCACATCAAATTAAAGCCCATGAACTAAACTTTAATTTGATGGTAATAACCTCGAGATCGGAACTATAATAAGTGCATAGTGCGTGTTAGCATCATTTATTGTTAAAAATAAGAAATTGTTCGGGTAATACCAACAACACAAAAAGCTGAGCGCAACGATCGCGGACAGTTAGAAAGACAATAAGTCATTTGTAACGGTTATCAGGGCCAATCAAAAAGGAGTTTACTAAACGACTTTTCTCCCTAAGCACGATACAGTGAAGGGGTATATAACCAGCAGCGAAGAAAATTCGTTACACACATTTTGTCATCTACTCGAGCGATACAGTCGCCGCTCGTCACCGTAACATTTTTTATAACTTAACATAGAATAACAATAGTAAACCTTTCAAAATTTCTTCAAGACCTGTAACAGTACAGCAATCGATTACAAGGAAAGTGCTACGCCAGTAAAGTGAATATTTTAATTAGTGCGTGATTTCAGAACGAGAGAGAGAGTATTGTAATCAGTATTTACATAGCCCAGATTTAGTAAGAAAAGGGCAGACTCCTCGTTCAAAGTGTGTGTGAAGTGTAATTAACCAGTGGTCATTATAATCCGATCACTGGAGTGTTTTTAAATTTTAATCTATACGATTAAAAGAAATAAGGTAACACAGTGACCATTTATGTTACTATTCTGTTTGCGCTGATCATTATTTACCACAACTTTGTACTGACGCAAGGACAACAAAACTTTCGATATTATACACAGAATCAATTTATTTAGCGGATTTATTAATCCAACGTAAGATATTTGTGTTAGTAGTAAGCATCAAAATATATGTTAGTAGATAAGTAAGCGTAACGAACGCTAACCTGAAAAATAATTACGAGTTTTAAAAAGAGGCCAAATTACTAATTATCATTATTATTAACGTCTGTCAAGGCATAAGATAGTTCTTTATTGTATTTCAAAGAGCCTACCCGTGAGATATATTATGTAATTAAAAGTCAAATTTATTAATAGATATAAGAGTTTAATGTTCGAAACTGAGCTAGACCGTATAGTAAACGGGCAAATTAACATCAAGGTTATGTCAAAGTAATTATTGTATTTTTTAATTGTTGAAATGTGTTGAAGGGTAAAATAAAACCCCGATTATATTCAGTATAAACTTGGATTACATTCATTTCATATAGTTAATTAATACTCAACATTTGAGTACAGTGAAATAACTCTGAGTAGAGACTTTACTACATTATGTTTGAATTATTGTGAATGCCTCCAGCATTTAACCGAAACATAGAGAGAATTTATACGATTCTAAACTTTATTAATTTGTTTTTCATGGGATTTTTTCCTAAAATAAACCCATGTGGCGCCCATATTGCACACAAGGAGTGATATAACCTTGTTGATAAAGTAAGCTGGTCATAAGAGCATCTTGGCAGTTTATTTTTTGGTAAGTGAACATCAGAACTTCCAGTATCATGAACAGGTACGTGAAAGTGTTTTTTATTATAAATTATTTGTCCAGATGAGACTTGACGATACGTACACTGATAACACTTAACCAAGAAGAGGAGTTCCACTGCAGATCGACGCTACAGCTACATTCATCCACCGACCAGCGATTAATATTTTATTCACTATAAGTATCACACTTTATTACACAAACGATAATTACCATTTATCACTAAAAAGAATTGTTGCATATAAAGCAAAGAGATTTCATAATAACGTTTTAAATTGTAACACGAGATTCGGCTACAATCGACATTTAACTTTTATTTTAAATTTTATACATTATTTAACAGAGAGGGATCTAGTTTAATTACAAATTGGCGACCAACAGAGTGTGGCTTTAAAAATAATAAACGAATAAATTTTTAATATTACAATATTAAGCCCAGCAAATACAATAGAACAATCACGCCTCACACACACAGACACAATAATAGATACGAAGCCAGCCAAAGCAAAGATGTACCGGAGAAATAGAAGGAGAAGGGAGAGAGTAGACTGGGACCAAATATACAGAATGTTGAACATAGATGGTGAGAAGATGAACCGACAAATGGAAGAGGAAAAGAGACAGATGAGAGAGGAGTCAGACCAATTAAGACGTAAGATAGAAGAAGGTTTTGCCAGACTCCACGGATGGGAAACACCACAAGAAAGAAGGAACCGGAATACAAGATGGTTTAATAACCAAACAGCATGGCGAGACGAAGAGAAGAGGGACTACCGTTACAAGAGAGGGGAAGACGAGCGTAAAAGAAAAAAAGCATTCGAAGAGGATTGAGATACAACAAAATAAGACGAAATGAAGAACTATTCTATAGCCAAGCAGCACAGCGGGACGAAGAGGAAATGAGCTATCGTAATCAGAGACGAGAAGACGAGCAGAAGCGAAGAGAAGCTTTCGAAGAAGAATTGAAAAGGGCTAAGAAATTACTAAACGAGAAGAAACCGATAAATGAAGATTTAATGAAAAATAAAGGAAATACTGGTGGAAATGAGAATCACTTTAACGAAAAATCTGAAAACGACCATAGCAAGAAAGATGCCACGGAACCACTACCAGAAAATATAGATAACGATACCCAAGACCAAGAGGGCAATAAGAATAAAAAGGAGGAGGAAATAATAAGTACCGACCCAGTAATCGAAACAATAATGGAGTATGACCATAATGAAATACGTGAATCGCTAACTGAACATAGTGAAACCATGAGTAAGGACATGGAAACCTCCCACCAAGAAATAAATAATAATAAGGATACAACGGGCGTGAATAATGAAACAACCCAAGAAACAATAAACGACAATCGACCAACCGTAATATTAGAACATACCAATAAAGAATCAGAACCAGTAAATAAAAAATTAAGAGAAACCGAGGACATGAAAACGCCTGAAGGGGAGACTACCACCGGTGACACCGTAGAAAACCAAATCGAGGGACCCGAACCAACAGAGCTGCTAAGTTTCCAGGAGATAATGGTGAAATGTAGGAGGGAACAGATTCCCCAACCCGTAGAGAATAGCTTTGAGAGGGCAAGAGAAGAAATGATAAATGATATTAGACTATGGAGAGAAGAAGTGAAAAACAATGGCGAACCAACAACCGCAGAAACACCAAGTGATGAAATTGCAGAACAATCAACTTTACAACCCAAAAATAATGGTAAACAAGCAGAAAGGGAACAAGACACAAAGACATTGCCATCTGAAGACAAGCTCGACAGGAACAAAGCAAATATTCAATACATGGAGATCGACGCCGAAGGTGTAAAGAAGATCCAAATAATTAAGAAAACGGAAGAAATGAAAGACGAGGACAAACCGGCGATAGAAGAAGTACCCAATGATGAAACCATGGAAGAGTTAAGTCTACAAACCAAAGACAAGGCAATAGAGAACCACAGGAGTAAGAAAAAGGAAGAAAGAAGCATGATACGCCCAAAGGAAACAAGGATTACAAAGGAAATAGTAGAGATGACGCGAAGTGGTCTAATTAACATGATTAACTTCCAAACCATCGACTGCAGAGCAGGAATCACTTGTAAGAAAGATGAAAGGAACTTCATAAAAATATTAAAAGTAAATCACCATAAAATAGTGAATAAAAACTTAAATAAAGATATTTTTAAATCAAATATGCCATCAAGTGAAAGACACCAGACAAGGTTAATTGATTCCTTAATGGATAACCGACCACTGAAACATTTAATTAATAATCCAAATGACGGAACGATTAAAACAATGTTACATACCAGTGACTATGTTATGACGGAGAAGGTTATAAACAACGAGATATTTAAAGTGAATACTCCTAGAAGAAGGATGCATCGCAAGAAGAAGGAAAACTACCAGAAACAAATGGACTGGATCATTGAAGGATACGCCCAAGCAATAAGAAAATTGCGGAAGGAAAAGAACCAGTCGACAGAAAATTCCAGCCAGAAGACAGGAGACAACAAACCAGAGTTAGAAGAGACACCAGAAGTTAATTATAACGAAAACCAGGAGGACACCGGACACCTGGGTAACAAAGATGATGAGGAGAAGAAAACAAAAGGACATAAGGTAGTTGAAGATTTGGTCGCAGCAAAATGGAAGAGCCGAATGATAGTGACGTACGCGACAGGAGCGGAAAGAAGTCCGAACATAAAGATGATCCAAACAACAAACACACCGAATATGAGTGACTATGGCTAAACATTAAAAAACCATCAGCCACTGAAGAGAAAGGACAGATATCAAAGATAACCGAGAGAAGCTACCGAAAGTTAAAGAAAATAAAGAACAATCAGAACTATGTAAAATTAATCAAGGAATATGAACATGTATTATGTATAATGAGATTTATTATAAGATGTTGAATATCATGAAATGTACAAACTAAGATATGTAATACTATAAACAGCAATCAAAAATGAATCCAAGAAAATGTAATTGACCCATAATGAGCCCAATAGAATGGTGAAGCACAAAGAACCCCGTATATATACTATTGAATGAACTTATTATAATACAAGAGTGAACTATATTATCATACTGTGAATATAACCAGAGTGTTTACTATATTAAATGTACTAAAAGTGTCTACCATGAAAAGTAATTAAAGGATAAAGAAAAATGTTTATCATATTAAATAATAAAGAGAAATGTCCATTTGTATATACCAAAAAATGGGTGTTATATAATAAATATAACAAAAATGTTTACCAAATAATAATATAATGTTACTCTAATCCTTCAAAATTAATTTCGATAAATGAAATTATTCATCCAGAATAAGTGATAAACAGCAATCACTTGAAGGAGCAGAGGAGAAAAACAACAAAGCGTCGAATATTGAAAAGAGATGGATTAAACAAGGAATGAGAATGTTAATTGTATATACCAAAAATGTGTATCATATTATATCTAACAAGAATGTTTATTATATGAATATTGTAAACCCCTGATAATCAGAGACTATAATGAACCAAGTGTTAAAAAACCCAATGTATAAACAATATTAAGAGTAAAATATGGTGAACTCAAGAAGAATTTAAAGACCAACTGCATAATAATATAGTGATAAATTTAAGTGTGTAATCTAAAGACATTGAAAAAAACAAAACAACTTACAAACTAGTATCGAAAAATAGCAACAAGGCTGATAAATAACATAGCCAATATGTCAAATTAGAGATAGAATAATGGCCTGTGAAGAGAAGTACGTTAGCTAAAGTGATAAAGCATGAACAGTGATAACAATGAAACCTCTAATACCTTGAATGTTATATTGAATATGATGTCTTATTGAAAAAAATAAATGATATGTTATATTTTGTGTGTTGTGATAGTGCAAGTTTTTATTGTCCCAGACAGAGATGAGGATTCCTCTGATTCTGAGGATGTGTAACTGAGGAACGGCGGAGAATGGAAGCCAAATAGAGCCCCTCTGATTCCGAACCCATTACAAATGTTAGGGAATTAAATGGTAATATGTCAAGGATCAAACACTGTGAGGTAAAAATGTAAGAACAAAAGAGTATATCACAAGAATCAAGATGTGTTTAATGTAAAGAAAAATGTATTATTGTAAAACAGGAAATTGTTAATTTAAGAAATAAGACATGTTATAACTGAATGACTAAGAAGATAAGAAACTTGAAAAAATACTAGTAAGCTAAAAAATAATACTAGCCAAGAAATCAATCTAGTGCAACACACCAACAAACTATTGAACTTAATGCAGAAAGAAGAAGTAATAGTATGATAAAACCAAAATAAAGTGATAATTTCTTTAAAATATAAAACTTTTCTCAAATTATCAATATTGAGAGGGGAGTATATGTAACACCACAAAATGTTACATAACCTAGACATTCACCAGAAGGGTAAATAATTACACTGAAGTGATAAAAATGAATCATTTATAATGAATGTAGCAAAGAAGAGAAGGACCAAGAAAGAAGAGAAGGAGGAAGGATCCCAAGAAGCAGTGATGAATACACTGCATGACACTACAACAAACACTATGACTGACTCTAACTAATGGACATGCCAAGTTCACAATAAGCTGTCAAACAAGCCAGCCCATGACATTAATGTAAAGTCATGTGTTAATAAAACTAATTAAATAATGATTGAAATAATGTAATATCAGTAACAGCATTTTGGCTGAAAGTAAAAGAACAATGACCAGTAAATGACAAAGCCTATGACTAGATTAGCTATGGCCACAATGTATATTAAAACCAGCATTACAAGCCCAGATGTAATATTAGTGAGTGAAGGTAGTTATAAAAGGAAACCTTATGCGGATGAGTAACTTCCTTATTATACAAAATGTAACTAGTAACAATTATTAAGGCATAAACATAGTACTAAGAATGTGTCTAGCCCATGCCTAAACAAACGTTTGTCAGAAAATTAATAAGGAAACAGGACTCCTAGTGAACATAAAATTTACTGAACAATCAATATAACTAAATGTAATATGAAATACCACCACTCAATTGTTAATGAACAACGTTAAATTGAGTAGGCCAAACGAAATGTAATTAGAGAATAAGGATTTTTTATAATAGTGTATTACCCTAATTATGTTAAGATTCAATTGTACAGTTATAAATAGCTCTTAAGTATAATCATAGATGTATTAGTGTTCAAACAAAGACGTTATAAAGAAAACGCAGTATAAATCACTAAATGTAAAAAGATAGGAAATAATCGTATTATGCATTTGCTAGCAGACGACAGTGAGAAACCATGTTTCAAAACATTATTTATAAGCATTGTCAAAGAAAACGAGGTTAAAACCAGTGTTAAGCCACATCAAATTAAAGCCCATGAACTAAACTTTAATTTGATGGTAATAACCTCGAGATCGGAACTATAATAAGTGCATAGTGCGTGTTAGCATCATTTATTGTTAAAAATAAGAAATTGTTCGGGTAATACCAACAACACAAAAAGCTGAGCGCAACGATCGCGGACAGTTAGAAAGACAATAAGTCATTTGTAACGGTTATCAGGGCCAATCAAAAAGGAGTTTACTAAACGACTTTTCTCCCTAAGCACGATACAGTGAAGGGGTATATAACCAGCAGCGAAGAAAATTTGTTACACACTTTTTGTCATCTACTCGAGCGATACAGTCGCCGCTCGTCACCGTAACATTTTTTATAACTTAACATAGAATAACAATAGTAAACCTTTCAAAATTTCTTCAAGACTTGTAACAGTACAGCAATCGATTACAAGGAAAGTGCTACGCCAGTAAAGTGAATATTTTAAATAGTGCGTGATTTCAGAACGAGAGAGAGAGTATTGTAATCAGTATTTACATAGCCCAGATTTAGTAAGAAAAGGGCAGACTCCTCGTTCAAAGTGCGTGTGAAGTGTAATTAACCAGTGGTCATTATAATCCGATCACTGGAGTGTTTTTAAATTTTAATCTATACGATTAAAAGAAATAAGGTAACACAGTGACCATTTATGTTACTATTCTGTTTGCGCTGATCATTATTTACCACAACTTTGTACTGACGCAAGGACAACAAAACTTTCGATATTATACACAGAATCAATTTAGTTAGCGGATTTAGTAATCCAACGTAAGATATTTGTGTTAGTAGTAAGCAACAAAATATATGTTAGTAGATAAGTAAGCGTAACGAACGCTAACCTGAAAAATAATTACGAGTTTTAAAAAGAGGCCAAATTACTAATTATCATTATTATTAACGTCTGTCAAGGCATAAGATAGTTCTTTATTGTATTTCAAAGAGCCTACCCGTGAGATATATTATGTAATTAAAAGTCAAATTTATTAATAGATATAAGAGTTTAATGTTCGAAACTGAGCTAGACCATATAGTAAACGGGCAAATTAACATCAAGGTTATGTCAAAGTAATTATTGTATTTTTTAATTGTTGAAATGTGTTGAAGGGTAAAATAAAACCCCGATTATATTCAGTATAAACTTGGATTACATTCATTTCATATAGTTAATTAATACTCAACATTTGAGTACAGTGAAATAACTCTGAGTAGAGACTTTACTACATTATGTTTGAATTATTGTGAATGCCTCCAGCATTTAACCGAAACATAGAGAGAATTTATACGATTCTAAACTTTATTAATTTGTTTTTCATGGGATTTTTTCCTAAAATAAACCCATGTGGCGCCCATATTGCACACAAGGAGTGATATAACCTTGTTGATAAAGTAAGCTGGTCATAAGAGCATCTTGGCAGTTTATTTTTTGGTAAGTGAACATCAGAACTTCCAGTATCATGAACAGGTACGTGAAAGTGTTTTTTATTATAAATTATTTGTCCAGATGAGACTTGACGATACGTACACTGATAACACTTAACCAAGAAGAGGAGTTCCACTGCAGATCGACGCTACAGCTACATTCATCCACCGACCAGCGATTAATATTTTATTCACTATAAGTATCACACTTTATTACACAAACGATAATTACCATTTATCACTAAAAAGAATTGTTGCATATAAAGCAAAGAGATTTCATAATAACGTTTTAAATTGTAACACGAGATTCGGCTACAATCGACATTTAACTTTTATTTTAAATTTTATACATTATTTAACAGAGAGGGATCTAGTTTAATTACAAATTGGCGACCAACAGAGTGTGGCTTTAAAAATAATAAACGAATAAATTTTTAATATTACAATATTAAGCCCAGCAAATACAATAGAACAATCACGCCTCACACACACAGACACAATAATAGATACGAAGCCAGCCAAAGCAAAGATGTACCGGAGAAATAGAAGGAGAAGGGAGAGAGTAGACTGGGACCAAATATACAGAATGTTGAACATAGATGGTGAGAAGATGAACCGACAAATGGAAGAGGAAAAGAGACAGATGAGAGAGGAGTCAGACCAATTAAGACGTAAGATAGAAGAAGGTTTTGCCAGACTCCACGGATGGGAAACACCACAAGAAAGAAGGAACCGGAATACAAGATGGTTTAATAACCAAACAGCATGGCGAGACGAAGAGAAGAGGGACTACCGTTACAAGAGAGGGGAAGACGAGCGTAAAAGAAAAAAAGCATTCGAAGAGGATTGAGATACAACAAAATAAGACGAAATGAAGAACTATTCTATAGCCAAGCAGCACAGCGGGACGAAGAGGAAATGAGCTATCGTAATCAGAGATGAGAAGACGAGCAGAAGCGAAGAGAAGCTTTCGAAGAAGAATTGAAAAGGGCTAAGAAATTACTAAACGAGAAGAAACCGATAAATGAAGATTTAATGAAAAATAAAGGAAATACTGGTGGAAATGAGAATCACTTTAACGAAAAATCTGAAAACGACCATAGCAAGAAAGATGCCACGGAACCACTACCAGAAAATATAGATAACGATACCCAAGACCAAGAGGGCAATAAGAATAAAAAGGAGGAGGAAATAATAAGTACCGACCCAGTAATCGAGACAATAATGGAGTATGACCATAATGAAATACGTGAATCGCTAACTGAACATAGTGAAACCATGAGTAAGGACATGGAAACCTCCCACCAAGAAATAAATAATAATAAGGATACAACGGGCGTGAATAATGAAACAACCCAAGAAACAATAAACGACAATCGACCAACCGTAATATTAGAACATACCAATAAAGAATCAGAACCAGTAAATAAAAAATTAAGAGAAACCGAGGACATGAAAACGCCTGAAGGGGAGACTACCACCGGTGACACCGTAGAAAACCAAATCGAGGGACCCGAACCAACAGAGCTGCTAAGTTTCCAGAATATAATGGTGAAATGTAGGAGGGAACAGATTCCCCAACCCGTAGAGAATAGCTTTGAGAGGGCAAGAGAAGAAATGATAAATGATATTAGACTATGGAGAGAAGAAGTGAAAAACAATGGCGAACCAACAACCGCAGAAACACCAAGTGATGAAATTGCAGAACAATCAACTTTACAACCCAAAAATAATGGTAAACAAGCAGAAAGGGAACAAGACACAAAGACATTGCCATCTGAAGACAAGCTTGACAGGAACAAAGCAAATATTCAATACATGGAGATCGACGCCGAAGGTGTAAAGAAGATCCAAATAATTAAGAAAACGGAAGAAATGAAAGAAGAGGACAAACCGGCGATAGAAGAAGTACCCAATGATGAAACCATGGAAGAGTTAAGTCTACAAACCAAAGACAAGGCAATAGAGAACCACAGGAGTAAGAAAAAGGAAGAAAGAAGCATGATACGCCCAAAGGAAACAAGGATTACAAAGGAAATAGTAGAGATGACGCGAAGTGGTCTAATTAACATGATTAACTTCCCAACCATCGACTGCAGAGCAGGAATCACTTGTAAGAAAGATGAAAGGAACTTCATAAAAATATTAAAAGTAAATCACCATAAAATAGTGAATAAAAACTTAAATAAAGATATTTTTAAATCAAATATGCCATCAAGTGAAAGACACCAGACAAGGTTAATTGATTCCTTAATGGATAACCGACCACTGAAACATTTAATTAATAATCCAAATGACGGAACGATTAAAACAATGTTACATACCAGTGACTATGTTATGACGGAGAAGGTTATAAACAACGAGATATTTAAAGTGAATACTCCTAGAAGAAGGATGCATCGCAAGAAGAAGGAAAACTACCAGAAACAAATGGACTGGATCATTGAAGGATACGCCCAAGCAATAAGAAAATTGCGGAAGGAAAAGAACCAGTCGACAGAAAATTTCAGCCAGAAGACAGGAGACAACAAACCAGAGTTAGAAGAGACACCAGAAGTTAATTATAACGAAAACCAGGAGGACACCAGACACCTGGGTAACAAAGATGATGAGGAGAAGAAAACAAAAGGACATAAGGTAGTTGAAGATTTGGTCGCAGCAAAATGGAAGGGCCGAATGATAGTGACGTACGCGACAGGAGCGGAAAGAAGTCCGAACATAAAGATGATCCAAACAACAAACACACCGAATATGAGTGACTATGGCTAAACATTAAAAAACCATCAGCCACTGAAGAGAAAGGACAGATATCAAAGATAACCGAGAGAAGCTACCGAAAGTTAAAGAAAATAAAGAACAATCAGAACTATGTAAAATTAATCAAGGAATATGAACATGTATTATGTATAATGAGATTTATTATAAGATGTTGAATATCATGAAATGTACAAACTAAGATATGTAATACTATAAACAGCAATCAAAAATGAATCCAAGAAAATGTAATTGACCCATAATGAGCCCAATAGAATGGTGAAGCACAAAGAACCCCGTATATATACTATTGAATGAACTTATTATAATACAAGAGTGAACTATATTATCATACTGTGAATATAACCAGAGTGTTTACTATATTAAATGTACTAAAAGTGTCTACCATGAAAAGTAATTAAAGGATAAAGAAAAATGTTTATCATATTAAATAATAAAGAGAAATGTCCATTTGTATATACCAAAAAATGG
Organism: Magicicada septendecula; assembly: GCA_034769895.1. NCBI lineage: Eukaryota > Metazoa > Arthropoda > Insecta > Hemiptera > Cicadidae > Magicicada > Magicicada septendecula. The sequence goes on from CM068371.1 coordinate 142,097,848, forward strand.
GTGTTATATAATAAATATAACAAAAATGTTTACCAAATAATAATATAATGTTACTCTAATCCTTCAAAATTAATTTCGATAAATGAAATTATTCATCCAGAATAAGTGATAAACAGCAATCACTTGAAGGAGCAGAGGAGAAAAACAACAAAGCGTCGAATATTGAAAAGAGATGGATTAAACAAGGAATGAGAATGTTAATTGTATATACCAAAAATGTGTATCATATTATATCTAACAAGAATGTTTATTATATGAATATTGTAAACCCCTGATAATCAGAGACTATAATGAACCAAGTGTTAAAAAACCCAATGTATAAACAATATTAAGAGTAAAATATGGTGAACTCAAGAAGAATTTAAAGACCAACTGCATAATAATATAGTGATAAATTTAAGTGTGTAATCTAAAGACATTGAAAAAAACAAAACAACTTACAAACTAGTATCGAAAAATAGCAACAAGGCTGATAAATAACATAGCCAATATGTCAAATTAGAGATAGAATAATGGCCTGTGAAGAGAAGTACGTTAGCTAAAGTGATAAAGCATGAACAGTGATAACAATGAAACGTCTAATACCTTGAATGTTATATTGAATATGATGTCTTATTGAAAAAAATAAATGATATGTTATATTTTGTGTGTTGTGATAGTGGAACTGTTCTTATGTGCAACTTTTTATTGTCCCAGACAGAGATGAGGATTCCTCTGATTCTGAGGATGTGTAACTGAGGAACGGCGGAGAATGGAAGCCAAATAGAGCCCCTCTGATTCCGAACCCATTACAAATGTTAGGGAATTAAATGGTAATATGTCAAGGATCAAACACTGTGAGGTAAAAATGTAAGAACAAAAGAGTATATCACAAGAATCAAGATGTGTTTAATGTAAAGAAAAATGTATTATTGTAAAACAGGAAAATGTTAATTTAAGAAATAAGACATGTTATAACTGAATGACTAAGAAGATAAGAAACTTGAAAAAATTCTAGTAAGCTAAAAAATAATACTAGCCAAGAAATCAATCTAGTGCAACACACCAACAAAGTATTGAACTTAATGCAGAAAGAAGAAGTAATAGTATGATAAAACCAAAATAAAGTGATAATTTCTTTAAAATATAAAACTTTTCTCAAATTATCAATATTGAGAGGGGAGTATATGTAACACCACAAAATGTTACATAACCTAGACATTCACCAGAAGGGTAAATAATTACACTGAAGTGATAAAAATGAATCATTTATAATGAATGTAGCAAAGAAGAGAAGGACCAAGAAAGAAGAGAAGGAGGAAGGATCCCAAGAAGCAGTGATGAATACACTGCATGACACTACAACAAACACTATGACTGACTCTAACTAATTGACATGCCAAGTTCACAATAAGCTGTCAAACAAGCCAGCCCATGACATTAATGTAGAGTCATGTGTTAATAAAACTGATTAAATAATGATTGAAATAATGTAATATCAGTAACAGCATTTTGGCTGAAAGTAAAAGAACAATGACCAGTAAATGACAAAGCCTATGACTAGATTAGCTATGGCCACAATGTATATTAAAACCAGCATTACAAGCCCAGATGTAATATTAGTGAGTGAAGGTAGTTATAAAAGGAAACCTTATGCGGATGAGTAACTTCCTTATTATACAAAATGTAACTAGTAACAATTATTAAGGCATAAACATAGTACTAAGAATGTGTCTAGCCCATGCCTAAACAAACGTTTGTCAGTAAATTAATAAGGAAACTGGACTCCTAGTGAACATAAAATTTACTGAACAATCAATATAACTAAATGTAATATGAAATACCACCACTCAATTGTTAATGAACAACGTTAAATTGAGTAGGCCAAACGAAATGTAATTAGAGAATAAGGATTTTTTATAATAGTGTATTACCCTAATTATGTTAAGATTCAATTGTACAGTTATAAATAGCTCTTAAGTATAATCATAGATGTATTAGTGTTCAAACAAAGACGTTATAAAGAAAACGCAATATAAATCACTAAATGTAAAAAGATAGGAAATAATCGTATTATGCATTTGCTAGCAGACGACAGTGAGAAACCATGTTTCACAACATTATTTATAAGCATTGTCAAAGAAAACGAGGTTAAAACCAGTGTTAAGCCACATCAAATTAAAGCCCATGAACTAAACTTTAATTTGATGGTAATAACCTCGAGATAGGAACTATAATAAGTGCATAGTGCGTGTTAGCATCATTTATTGTTAAAAATAAGAAATTGTTCGGGTAATACCAACAACACAAAAAGCTGAGCGCAACGATCGCGGACAGTTAGAAAGACAATAAGTCATTTGTAACGGTTATCAGGGCCAATCAAAAAGGAGTTTACTAAACGACTTTTCTCCCTAAGCACGATACAGTGAAGGGGTATATAACCAGCAGCGAAGAAAATTCGTTACACACATTTTGTCATCTACTCGAGCGATACAGTCGCCGCTCGTCACCGTAACATTTTTTATAACTTAACATAGAATAACAATAGTAAACCTTTCAAAATTTCTTCAAGACCTGTAACAGTACAGCAATCGATTACAAGGAAAGTGCTACGCCAGTAAAGTGAATATTTTAATTAGTGCGTGATTTCAGAACGAGAGAGAGAGTATTGTAATCAGTATTTACATAGCCCAGATTTAGTAAGAAAAGGGCAGACTCCTCGTTCAAAGTGTGTGTGAAGTGTAATTAACCAGTGGTCATTATAATCCGATCACTGGAGTGTTTTTAAATTTTAATCTATACGATTAAGAGAAATAAGGTAACACAGTGACCATTTATGTTACTATTCTGTTTGCGCTGATCATTATTTACCACAACTTTGTACTGACGCAAGGACAACAAAACTTTCGATATTATACACAGAATCAATTTATTTAGCGGATTTATTAATCCAACGTAAGATATTTGTGTTAGTAGTAAGCATCAAAATATATGTTAGTAGATAAGTAAGCGTAACGAACGCTAACCTGAAAAATAATTACGAGTTTTAAAAAGAGGCCAAATTACTAATTATCATTATTATTAACGTCTGTCAAGGCATAAGATAGTTCTTTATTGTATTTCAAAGAGCCTACCCGTGAGATATATTATGTAATTAAAAGTCAAATTTATTAATAGATATAAGAGTTTAATGTTCGAAACTGAGCTAGACCGTATAGTAAACGGGCAAATTAACATCAAGGTTATGTCAAAGTAATTATTGTATTTTTTAATTGTTGAAATGTGTTGAAGGGTAAAATAAAACCCCGATTATATTCAGTATAAACTTGGATTACATTCATTTCATATAGTTAATTAATACTCAACATTTGAGTACAGTGAAATAACTCTGAGTAGAGACTTTACTACATTATGTTTGAATTATTGTGAATGCCTCCAGCATTTAACCGAAACATAGAGAGAATTTATACGATTCTAAACTTTATTAATTTGTTTTTCATGGGATTTTTTCCTAAAATAAACCCATGTGGCGCCCATATTGCACACAAGGAGTGATATAACCTTGTTGATAAAGTAAGCTGGTCATAAGAGCATCTTGGCAGTTTATTTTTTGGTAAGTGAACATCAGAACTTCCAGTATCATGAACAGGTACGTGAAAGTGTTTTTTATTATAAATTATTTGTCCAGATGAGACTTGACGATACGTACACTGATAACACTTAACCAAGAAGAGGAGTTCCACTGCAGATCGACGCTACAGCTACATTCATCCACCGACCAGCGATTAATATTTTATTCACTATAAGTATCACACTTTATTACACAAACGATAATTACCATTTATCACTAAAAAGAATTGTTGCATATAAAGCAAAGAGATTTCATAATAACGTTTTAAATTGTAACACGAGATTCGGCTACAATCGACATTTAAATTTTATTTTAAATTTTATACATTATTTAACAGAGAGGGATCTAGTTTAATTACAAATTGGCGACCAACAGAGTGTGGCTTTAAAAATAATAAACGAATAAATTTTTAATATTACAATATTAAGCCCAGCAAATACAATAGAACAATCACGCCTCACACACACAGACACAATAATAGATACGAAGCCAGCCAAAGCAAAGATGTACCGGAGAAATAGAAGGAGAAGGGAGAGAGTAGACTGGGACCAAATATACAGAATGTTGAACATAGATGGTGAGAAGATGAACCGACAAATGGAAGAGGAAGAGAGACAGATGAGAGAGGAGTCAGACCAATTAAGACGTAAGATAGAAGAAGGTTTTGCCAGACTCCACGGATGGGAAACACCACAAGAAAGAAGGAACCAGAATACAAGATGGTTTAATAACCAAACAGCATGGCGAGACGAAGAGAAGAGGGACTACCATTACAAGAGAGGGGAAGACGAGCGTAAAAGAAAAAAAGCATTCGAAGAGGATTGAGATACAACAAAATAAGACGAAATGAAGAACTATTCTATAGCCAAGCAGCACAGCGGGACGAAGAGGAAATGAGCTATCGTAATCAGAGACGAGAAGACGAGCAGAAGCGAAGAGAAGCTTTCGAAGAAGAATTGAAAAGGGCTAAGAAATTACTAAACGAGAAGAAACCGATAAATGAAGATTTAATGAAAAATAAAGGAAATACTGGTGGAAATGAGAATCACTTTAACGAAAAATCTGAAAACGACCATAGCAAGAAAGATGCCATGGAACCACTACCAGAAAATATAGATAACGATACCCAAGACCAAGAGGGCAATAAGAATAAAAAGGAGGAGGAAATAATAAGTACCGACCCAGTAATCGAAACAATAATGGAGTATGACCATAATGAAATACGTGAATCGCTAACTGAACATAGTGAAACCATGAGTAAGGACATGGAAACCTCCCACCAAGAAATAAATAATAATAAGGATACAACGGGCGTGAATAATGAAACAACCCAAGAAACAATAAACGACAATCGACCAACCGTAATATTAGAACATACCAATAAAGAATCAGAACCAGTAAATAAAAAATTAAGAGAAACCGAGGACATGAAAACGCCTGAAGGGGAGACTACCACCGGTGACACCGTAGAAAACCAAATCGAGGGACCCGAACCAACAGAGCTGCTAAGTTTCCAGAATATAATGGTGAAATGTAGGAGGGAACAGATTCCCCAACCCGTAGAGAATAGCTTTGAGAGGGCAAGAGAAGAAATGATAAATGATATTAGACTATGGAGAGAAGAAGTGAAAAACAATGGCGAACCAACAACCGCAGAAACACCAAGTGATGAAATTGCAGAACAATCAACTTTACAACCCAAAAATAATGGTAAACAAGCAGAAAGGGAACAAGACACAAAGACATTGCCATCTGAAGACAAGCTCGACAGGAACAAAGCAAATATTCAATACATGGAGATCGACGCCGAAGGTGTAAAGAAGATCCAAATAATTAAGAAAACGGAAGAAATGAAAGAAGAGGACAAACCGGCGATAGAAGAAGTACCCAATGATGAAACCATGGAAGAGTTAAGTCTACAAACCAAAGACAAGGCAATAGAGAACCACAGGAGTAAGAAAAAGGAAGAAAGAAGCATGATACGCCCAAAGGAAACAAGGATTACAAAGGAAATAGTAGAGATGACGCGAAGTGGTCTAATTAACATGATTAACTTCCCAACCATCGACTGCAGAGCAGGAATCACTTGTAAGAAAGATGAAAGGAACTTCATAAAAATATTAAAAGTAAATCACCATAAAATAGTGAATAAAAACTTAAATAAAGATATTTTTAAATCAAATATGCCATCAAGTGAAAGACACCAGACAAGGTTAATTGATTCCTTAATGGATAACCGACCACTGAAACATTTAATTAATAATCCAAATGACGGAACGATTAAAACAATGTTACATACCAGTGACTATGTTATGACGGAGAAGGTTATAAACAACGAGATATTTAAAGTGAATACTCCTAGAAGAAGGATGCATCGCAAGAAGAAGGAAAACTACCAGAAACAAATGGACTGGATCATTGAAGGATACGCCCAAGCAATAAGAAAATTGCGGAAGGAAAAGAACCAGTCGACAGAAAATTCCAGCCAGAAGACAGGAGACAACAAACCAGAGTTAGAAGAGACACCAGAAGTTAATTATAACGAAAACCAGGAGGACACCGGACACCTGGGTAACAAAGATGATGAGGAGAAGAAAACAAAAGGACATAAGGTAGTTGAAGATTTGGTCGCAGCAAAATGGAAGAGCCGAATGATAGTGACGTACGCGACAGGAGCGGAAAGAAGTCCGAACATAAAGATGATCCAAACAACAAACACACCGAATATGAGTGACTATGGCTAAACATTAAAAAACCATCAGCCACTGAAGAGAAAGGACAGATATCAAAGATAACCGAGAGAAGCTACCGAAAGTTAAAGAAAATAAAGAACAATCAGAACTATGTAAAATTAATCAAGGAATATGAACATGTATTATGTATAATGAGATTTATTATAAGATGTTGAATATCATGAAATGTACAAACTAAGATATGTAATACTATAAACAGCAATCAAAAATGAATCCAAGAAAATGTAATTGACCCATAATGAGCCCAATAGAATGGTGAAGCACAAAGAACCCCGTATATATACTATTGAATGAACTTATTATAATACAAGAGTGAACTATATTATCATACTGTGAATATAACCAGAGTGTTTACTATATTAAATGTACTAAAAGTGTCTACCATGAAAAGTAATTAAAGGATAAAGAAAAATGTTTATCATATTAAATAATAAAGAGAAATGTCCATTTGTATATACCAAAAAATGGGTGTTATATAATAAATATAACAAAAATGTTTACCAAATAATAATATAATGTTACTCTAATCCTTCAAAATTAATTTCGATAAATGAAATTATTCATCCAGAATAAGTGATAAACAGCAATCACTTGAAGGAGCAGAGGAGAAAAACAACAAAGCGTCGAATATTGAAAAGAGATGGATTAAACAAGGAATGAGAATGTTAATTGTATATACCAAAAATGTGTATCATATTATATCTAACAAGAATGTTTATTATATGAATATTGTAAACCCCTGATAATCAGAGACTATAATGAACCAAGTGTTAAAAACCCCAATGTATAAACAATATTAAGAGTAAAATATGGTGAACTCAAGAAGAATTTAAAGACCAACTGCATAATTATATAGTGATAAATTTAAGTGTGTAATCTAAAGACATTGAAAAAAACAAAACAACTTACAAACTAGTATCGAAAAATAGCAACAAGGCTGATAAATAACATAGCCAATATGTCAAATTAGAGATAGAATAATGGCCTGTGAAGAGAAGTACGTTAGCTAAAGTGATAAAGCATGAACAGTGATAACAATGAAACCTCTAATACCTTGAATGTTATATTGAATATGATGTCTTATTGAAAAAAATAAATGATATGTTATATTTTATGTGTTGTGATAGTGCAAGTTTTTATTGTCCCAGACAGAGATGAGGATTCCTCTGATTCTGAGGATGTGTAACTGAGGAACGGCGGAGAATGGAAGCCAAATAGAGCCCCTCTGATTCCGAACCCATTACAAATGTTAGGGAATTAAATGGTAATATGTCAAGGATCAAACACTGTGAGGTAAAAATGTAAGAACAAAAGAGTATATCACAAGAATCAAGATGTGTTTAATGTAAAGAAAAATGTATTATTGTAAAACAGGAAATTGTTAATTTAAGAAATAAGACATGTTATAACTGAATGACTAAGAAGATAAGAAACTTGAAAAAATACTAGTAAGCTAAAAAATAATACTAGCCAAGAAATCAATCTAGTGCAACACACCAACAAACTATTGAACTTAATGCAGAAAGAAGAAGTAATAGTATGATAAAACCTAAATAAAGTGATAATTTCTTTAAAATATAAAACTTTTCTCAAATTATCAATATTGAGAGGGGAGTATATGTAACACCACAAAATGTTACATAACCTAGACATTCACCAGAAGGGTAAATAATTACACTGAAGTGATAAAAATGAATCATTTATAATGAATGTAGCAAAGAAGAGAAGGACCAAGAAAGAAGAGAAGGAGGAAGGATCCCAAGAAGCAGTGATGAATACACTGCATGACACTACAACAAACACTATGACTGACTCTAACTAATGGACATGCCAAGTTCACAATAAGCTGTCAAACAAGCCAGCCCATGACATTAATGTAAAGTCATGTGTTAATAAAACTAATTAAATAATGATTGAAATAATGTAATATCAGTAACAGCATTTTGGCTGAAAGTAAAAGAACAATGACCAGTAAATGACAAAGCCTATGACTAGATTAGCTATGGCCACAATGTATATTAAAACCAGCATTACAAGCCCAGATGTAATATTAGTGAGTGAAGGTAGTTATAAAAGGAAACCTTATGCGGATGAGTAACTTCCTTATTATACAAAATGTAACTAGTAACAATTATTAAGGCATAAACATAGTACTAAGAATGTGTCTAGCCCATGCCTAAACAAACGTTTGTCAGAAAATTAATAAGGAAACAGGACTCCTAGTGAACATAAAATTTACTGAACAATCAATATAACTAAATGTAATATGAAATACCACCACTCAATTGTTAATGAACAACGTTAAATTGAGTAGGCCAAACGAAATGTAATTAGAGAATAAGGATTTTTTATAATAGTGTATTACCCTCATTATGTTAAGATTCAATTGTACAGTTATAAATAGCTCTTAAGTATAATCATAGATGTATTAGTGTTCAAACAAAGACGTTATAAAGAAAACGCAGTATAAATCACTAAATGTAAAAAGATAGGAAATAATCGTATTATGCATTTGCTAGCAGACGACAGTGAGAAACCATGTTTCAAAACATTATTTATAAGCATTGTCAAAGAAAACGAGGTTAAAACCAGTGTTAAGCCACATCAAATTAAAGCCCATGAACTAAACTTTAATTTGATGGTAATAACCTCGAGATCGGAACTATAATAAGTGCATAGTGCGTGTTAGCATCATTTATTGTTAAAAATAAGAAATTGTTCGGGTAATACCAACAACACAAAAAGCTGAGCGCAACGATCGCGGACAGTTAGAAAGACAATAAGTCATTTGTAACGGTTATCAGGGCCAATCAAAAAGGAGTTTACTAAACGACTTTTCTCCCTAAGCACGATACAGTGAAGGGGTATATAACCAGCAGCGAAGAAAATTTGTTACACACTTTTTGTCATCTACTCGAGCGATACAGTCGCCGCTCGTCACCGTAACATTTTTTATAACTTAACATAGAATAACAATAGTAAACCTTTCAAAATTTCTTCAAGACTTGTAACAGTACAGCAATCGATTACAAGGAAAGTGCTACGCCAGTAAAGTGAATATTTTAAATAGTGCGTGATTTCAGAACGAGAGAGAGAGTATTGTAATCAGTATTTACATAGCCCAGATTTAGTAAGAAAAGGGCAGACTCCTCGTTCAAAGTGCGTGTGAAGTGTAATTAACCAGTGGTCATTATAATCCGATCACTGGAGTGTTTTTAAATTTTAATCTATACGATTAAAAGAAATAAGGTAACACAGTGACCATTTATGTTACTATTCTGTTTGCGCTGATCATTATTTACCACAACTTTGTACTGACGCAAGGACAACAAAACTTTCGATATTATACACAGAATCAATTTATTTAGCGGATTTAGTAATCCAACGTAAGATATTTGTGTTAGTAGTAAGCAACAAAATATATGTTAGTAGATAAGTAAGCGTAACGAACGCTAACCTGAAAAATAATTACGAGTTTTAAAAAGAGGCCAAATTACTAATTATCATTATTATTAACGTCTGTCAAGGCATAAGATAGTTCTTTATTGTATTTCAAAGAGCCTACCCGTGAGATATATTATGTAATTAAAAGTCAAATTTATTAATAGATATAAGAGTTTAATGTTCGAAACTGAGCTAGACCGTATAGTAAACGGGCAAATTAACATCAAGGTTATGTCAAAGTAATTATTGTATTTTTTAATTGTTGAAATGTGTTGAAGGGTAAAATAAAACCCCGATTATATTCAGTATAAACTTGGATTACATTCATTTCATATAGTTAATTAATACTCAGCATTTGAGTACAGTGAAATAACTCTGAGTAGAGACTTTACTACATTATGTTTGAATTATTGTGAATGCCTCCAGCATTTAACCGAAACATAGAGAGAATTTATACGATTCTAAACTTTATTAATTTGTTTTTCATGGGATTTTTTCCTAAAATAAACCCATGTGGCGCCCATATTGCACACAAGGAGTGATATAACCTTGTTGATAAAGTAAGCTGGTCATAAGAGCATCTTGGCAGTTTATTTTTTGGTAAGTGAACATCAGAACTTCCAGTATCATGAACAGGTACGTGAAAGTGTTTTTTATTATAAATTATTTGTCCAGATGAGACTTGACGATACGTACACTGATAACACTTAACCAAGAAGAGGAGTTCCACTGCAGATCGACGCTACAGCTACATTCATCCACCGACCAGCGATTAATATTTTATTCACTATAAGTATCACACTTTATTACACAAACGATAATTACCATTTATCACTAAAAAGAATTGTTGCATATAAAGCAAAGAGATTTCATAATAACGTTTTAAATTGTAACACGAGATTCGGCTACAATCGACATTTAACTTTTATTTTAAATTTTATACATTATTTAACAGAGAGGGATCTAGTTTAATTACAAATTGGCGACCAACAGAGTGTGGCTTTAAAAATAATAAACGAATAAATTTTTAATATTACAATATTAAGCCCAGCAAATACAATAGAACAATCACGCCTCACACACACAGACACAATAATAGATACGAAGCCAGCCAAAGCAAAGATGTACCGGAGAAATAGAAGGAGAAGGGAGAGAGTAGACTGGGACCAAATATACAGAATGTTGAACATAGATGGTGAGAAGATGAACCGACAAATGGAAGAGGAAAAGAGACAGATGAGAGAGGAGTCAGACCAATTAAGACGTAAGATAGAAGAAGGTTTTGCCAGACTCCACGGATGGGAAACACCACAAGAAAGAAGGAACCGGAATACAAGATGGTTTAATAACCAAACAGCATGGCGAGACGAAGAGAAGAGGGACTACCGTTACAAGAGAGGGGAAGACGAGCGTAAAAGAAAAAAAGCATTCGAAGAGGATTGAGATACAACAAAATAAGACGAAATGAAGAACTATTCTATAGCCAAGCAGCACAGCGGGACGAAGAGGAAATGAGCTATCGTAATCCGAGACGAGAAGACAAGCAGAAGCGAAGAGAAGCTTTCGAAGAAGAATTGAAAATGGCTAAGAAATTACTAAACGAGAAGAAACCGATAAATGAAGATTTAATGAAAAATAAAGGAAATACTGGTGGAAATGAGAATCACTTTAACGAAAAATCTGAAAACGACCATAGCAAGAAAGATGCCACGGAACCACTACCAGAAAATATAGATAACGATACCCAAGACCAAGAGGGCAATAAGAATAAAAAGGAGGAGGAAATAATAAGTACCGACCCAGTAATCGAAACAATAATGGAGTATGACCATAATGAAATACGTGAATCGCTAACTGAACATAGTGAAACCATGAGTAAGGACATGGAAACCTCCCACCAAGAAATAAATAATAATAAGGATACAACGGGCGTGAATAATGAAACAACCCAAGAAACAATAAACGACAATCGACCAACCGTAATATTAGAACATACCAATAAAGAATCAGAACCAGTAAATAAAAAATTAAGAGAAACCGAGGACATGAAAACGCCTGAAGGGGAGACTACCACCGGTGACACCGTAGAAAACCAAATCGAGGGACCCGAACCAACAGAGCTGCTAAGTTTCCAGGAGATAATGGTGAAATGTAGGAGGGAACAGATTCCCCAACCCGTAGAGAATAGCTTTGAGAGGGCAAGAGAAGAAATGATAAATGATATTAGACTATGGAGAGAAGAAATCATCCAACTATGGAGGGAAGAAATGAAAAACAATGGCGAACCAACAACTGCAGAAACACCAAGTGATGAAATTGCAGAACAATCAACTTTACAACCCAAAAATAATGGTAAACAAGCAGAAAGGGAACAAGACGCAAAGACATTGCCATCTGAAGACAAGCTCGACAGGAACAGAGCAAATATTCAATACATGGAGATCGACGCCGAAGGTGTAAAGAAGATCCAAATAATTAAGAAAACGGAAGAAATGAAAGACGTGGACAAACCGGCGATAGAAGAAGTACCCAATGATGAAACCATGGAAGAGTTAAGTCTACAAACCAAAGACAAGGCAATAGAGAACCACAGGAGTAAGAAAAAGGAAGAAAGAAGCATGATACGCCCAAAGGAAACAAGGATTACAAAGGAAATAGTAGAGATTACGCGAAGTGGTCTAATTAACATGATTAACTTCCCAACCTTCGACTGCAGAGCAGGAATCACTTGTAAGAAAGATGAAAGGAACTTCATAAAAATATTAAAAGTAAATCACCATAAAATAGTGAATAAAAACTTAAATAAAGATATTTTTAAATCAAATATGCCATCAAGTGAAAGACACCAGACAAGGTTAATTGATTCCTTAATGGATAACCGACCACTGAAACATTTAATTAATAATCCAAATGACGGAACGATTAAAACAATGTTATATACCAGTGACTATGTTATGACGGAGAGGGTTATAAACAACGAAATATTTAAAGTGAATACTCCTAGAAGAAGGATGCATCGCAAGAAGAAGGAAAACTACCAGAAACAAATGGACTGGATCATTGAAGGATACGCCCAAGCAATAAGAAAATTGCGGAAGGAAAAGAACCAGTCGACAGAAAATTCCAGCCAGAAGACAGGAGACAACAAACCAGAGTTAGAAGAGACACCAGAAGTTAATTATAACGAAAACCAGGAGGACACCGGACACCTGGGTAACAAAGATGATGAGGAGAAGAAAACAAAAGGACATAAGGTAGTTGAAGATTTGGTCGCAGCAAAATGGAAGAGCCGAATGATAGTGACGTACGCGACAGGAGCGGAAAGAAGTCCGAACATAAAGATGATCCAAACAACAAACACACCGAATATGAGTGACTATGGCTAAACATTAAAAAACCATCAGCCACTGAAGAGAAAGGACAGATATCAAAGATAACCGAGAGAAGCTACCGAAAGTTAAAGAAAATAAAGAACAATCAGAACTATGTAAAATTAATCAAGGAATATGAACATGTATTATGTATAATGAGATTTATTATAAAATGTTGAATATCATGAAATGTACAAACTAAGATATGTAATACTATAAACAGCAATCAAAAATGAATCCAAGAAAATGTAATTGACCCATAATGAGCCCAATAGAATGGTGAAGCACAAAGAACCCCGTATATATACTATTGAATGAACTTATTATAATACAAGAGTGAACTATATTATCATACTGTGAATATAACCAGAGTGTTTACTATATTAAATGTACTAAAAGTGTCTACCATGAAAAGTAATTAAAGGATAAAGAAAAATGTTTATCATATTAAATAATAAAGAGAAATGTCCATTTGTATATACCAAAAAATGGGTGTTATATAATAAATATAACAAAAATGTTTACCAAATAATAATATAATGTTACTCTAATCCTTCAAAATTAATTTCGATAAATGAAATTATTCATCCAGAATAAGTGATAAACAGCAATCACTTGAAGGAGCAGAGGAGAAAAACAACAAAGCGTCGAATATTGAAAAGAGATGGATTAAACAAGGAATGAGAATGTTAATTGTATATACCAAAAATGTGTATCATATTATATCTAACAAGAATGTTTATTATATGAATATTGTAAACCCCTGATAATCAGAGACTATAATGAACCAAGTGTTAAAAAACCCAATGTATAAACAATATTAAGAGTAAAATATGGTGAACTCAAGAAGAATTTAAAGACCAACTGCATAATTATATAGTGATAAATTTAAGTGTGTAATCTAAAGACATTGAAAAAAACAAAACAACTTACAAACTAGTATCGAAAAATAGCAACAAGGCTGATAAATAACATAGCCAATATGTCAAATTAGAGATAGAATAATGGCCTGTGAAGAGAAGTACGTTAGCTAAAGTGATAAAGCATGAACAGTGATAACAATGAAACCTCTAATACCTTGAATGTTATATTGAATATGATGTCTTATTGAAAAAAATAAATGATATGTTATATTTTATGTGTTGTGATAGTGCAACTGTTCTTATGTGCAACTTTTTATTGTCCCAGACAGAGATGAGGATTCCTCTGATTCTGAGGATGTGTAACTGAGGAACGGCGGAGAATGGAAGCCAAATAGAGCCCCTCTGATTCCGAACCCATTACAAATGTTAGGGAATTAAATGGTAATATGTCAAGGATCAAACACTGTGAGGTAAAAATGTAAGAACAAAAGAGTATATCACAAGAATCAAGATGTGTTTAATGTAAAGAAAAATGTATTATTGTAAAACAGGAAATTGTTAATTTAAGAAATAAGACATGTTATAACTGAATGACTAAGAAGATAAGAAACTTGAAAAAATACTAGTAAGCTAAAAAATAATACTAGCCAAGAAATCAATCTAGTGCAACACACCAACAAACTATTGAACTTAATGCAAAAAGAAGAAGTAATAGTATGATAAAACCAAAATAAAGTGATAATTTCTTTAAAATATAAAACTTTTCTCAAATTATCAATATTGAGAGGGGAGTATATGTAACACCACAAAATGTTACATAACCTAGACATTCACCAGAAGGGTAAATAATTACACTGAAGTGATAAAAATGAATCATTTATAATGAATGTAGCAAAGAAGAGAAGGACCAAGAAAGAAGAGAAGGAGGAAGGATCCCAAGAAGCAGTGATGAATACACTGCATGACACTACAACAAACACTATGACTGACTCTAACTAATGGACATGCCAAGTTCACAATAAGCTGTCAAACAAGCCAGCCCATGACATTAATGTAGAGTCATGTGGTAATAAAACTAATTAAATAATGATTGAAATAATGTAATATCAGTAACAGGATTTTGGCTGAAAGTAAAAGAACAATGACCAGTAAATGACAAAGCCTATGACTAGATTAGCTATGGCCACAATGTATATTAAAACCAGCATTACAAGCCCAGATGTAATATTAGTGAGTGAAGGTAGTTATAAAAGGAAACCTTATGCGGATGAGTAACTTCCTTATTATACAAAATGTAACTAGTAACAATTATTAAGGCATAAACATAGTACTAAGAATGTGTCTAGCCCATGCCTAAACAAACGTTTGTCAGTAAATTAATAAGGAAACTGGACTCCTAGTGAACATAAAATTTACTGAACAATCAATATAACTAAATGTAATATGAAATACCACCACTCAATTGTTAATGAACAACGTTAAATTGAGTAGGCCAAACGAAATGTAATTAGAGAATAAGGATTTTTTATAATAGTGTATTACCCTAATTATGTTAAGATTCAATTGTACAGTTATAAATAGCTCTTAAGTATAATCATAGATGTATTAGTGTTCAAACAAAGACGTTATAAAGAAAACGCAGTATAAATCACTAAATGTAAAAAGATAGGAAATAATCGTGTTATGCATTTGCTAGCAGACGACAGTGAGAAACTATGTTTCAAAACATTATTTATAAGCATTGTCAAAGAAAACGAGGTTAAAACCAGTGTTAAGCCACATCAAATTAAAGCCCATGAACTAAACTTTAATTTGATGGTAATAACCTCGAGATCGGAACTATAATAAGTGCATAGTGCGTGTTAGCATCATTTATTGTTAAAAATAAGAATTGTTCGGGTAATACCAACAACACAAAAAGCTGAGCGCAACGATCGCGGACAGTTAGAAAGACAATACGTCATTTGTAACGGTTATCAGGGCCAATCAAAAAGGAGTTTACTAAACGACTTTTCTCTCTAAGCACGATACAGTGAAGGGGTATATAACCAGCAGCGAAGAAAATTCGTTACACAAAGAGAATCGTGCGTGAGAGGTGACACGACACACTCTGCACTCAGACTTCGACGAGTGAAGACATCACAGCTTATATCAGGACATCGCAGAAGCAGAAGAGGATCGCCTCGACCTCTGGACTGCCATGAAGAGGCTCGGCCAACAGCCGACGGAGGCTGCCAAGAAGAAGCCGCCTCAACAACAACAGAAACCACCTCGCTATCGCCAACACCAAGCTGCAGCGATGGAGATCGACCAGCCGTCTTGCCAGGACGAAGATCAACGCAACACAACTGGGACCTGCCGCACAGTGCCGGTAAGTCTTGTAGGTAGCGCTGTCCAGCGAAACCCGGGGAGTCCGAGAGTAGGACTCACAAATAGAGATGCGGGTTGCGCCGCCACTGTGACGGTGTCACAGTTCGGCCCCCGGGTACCCGCTGGACAAAGAGCCGAGCTAGTCGGCATTAGACCAGCTGATAGTGCCCCCAAAGCACTGTGCGGCAGCAACGAGCCCCCCGGCCGGCCACTTGGGCCAGTCGGGAACCCTACGACTCGCGCGGGAAGCCCTGCTGAACCCGCGCAAGCTCGTCCCAATAATCGGTCCTTATTAGGGCCGACCAAGCCCGCTAAGGCCGGACCTTCCGGCTGCACGGCCGCTAGTAGGCCAAGCAGCCCTGTACCTCTGCCGGAGTCTGACTCCCCAGACATGGAGACCTCGGCTTCCACCGACTGGGTGGTAGTAGGGCACGGTGGCAAGCCGAGAAAGTCTCCCTCCCTGACCTCCTTGAGTTCGGCCACGGACTCGGCGGCATTCCGTCCTCCGCTGAGGTTGCGCCTAGTCGCACCTCCGAAGGAAGGATCCCGCCGGTGTTCGTTACGAACGTCAGGGATGTAATCGGCTTTGTTCGCCGGCTCCGCAAGGTCGTTGCGCTGGCAGATAACGCATCGGTCAAGCTCCTTGCGAGCGAGACTGTGCGCGTTACCTGCCGCAGTGCATCCGAGCACTTCGGAGTTGTCCAGTGGCTGGAACGTGAATCGTTCCAGTTCCATACCTACACTCTCAACAGAGTCAAGCCTGTAGCCCTCGTCCTTCGGGGCCTGGACATACAGGCGGATCCGCAGGTCGTCCTAGACGAACTGCGCGACGCGGGCTATAAGGTTGTGGGAGCCTCACGGCTGTACACTACTTATGGCTCGCGTCGACCACTCCCGCTAATCAGACTCCTGGTAGAGAAGGGCGACTCCTCCCAGGCCTTGTTAGATTTAAAACGGCTTTTCGGGCTCTGCGTGAGCGTAGAGCCCTGCCGCCAGACCGGGCGACTTTCCCAGTGCCACAGGTGCCAGCGGTTCGGCCACAGCAGCTTCGGTTGTCGGAACGCGCCGACCTGCGTCCGCTGTGGAAATGACCACTTGACGCAGGCCTGCGCTGTCCCTGACAGCCACCGATATTGCATCAACTGTGGCGGCGCCCATGCTGCTAATAACAGGCGCTGCCCAGTCTATAGCGAGCAGCTGGACAAGCTTAAGAAACCCGTCCAGCCTAAGCCTCGACATGTTGCTAGCCAACCAGTAAAACCGGCCAAAGCCGCTGAACCTGTGGTCCGGAAACCAGCCCCTAGGTCTGCTCCGGTTCCGAAACTCAGCAGTGCAGTGAGCCCGAGCGAAGCTCCAAAGGCCAAACCAACCACCGCGCCCCCGGAACCGGAACGCGAAGTTCCACACTACACCCAAGTCCCGCTGCCGGACGATGAGGAAATTGATCCTCCATTGCCGCCGCCACCCAAGCCTAGATTCCCCAGATCGGGCAAGAAAGGTAGGAACCAGGCCAAGAACACGGGCCAGCCTAAACCACCTGCCACTGGACCCAAGCCCGTCCACCAAAAGCCAGAGCGGCCACCCGCTCCAGTACCTGCCCCCAAAGCTTCCACCGTCTCGCCCCGCCGCAGCTGCCGCCAAGCGTTCTCCCCCGGCCTCATCTTCCGATGACCTCGCCGTCGTATCAGACTTTCTGGCAAGCTACGACTTGCAGAAAGTAGCCCAGACTTTCCTTAAAATCAAGGAACGCTTGGCAACAGCCTCGCCCCAGGATAGGTTCCTCCTCTTGGTGGAAGCCTGCCGTGTTACAGGTCTGTTATGAACGGACAACCACGGCAATCCCTCAAGCGAGACCTCGAGCTCGTGGCGTGGAACGCCAACGGCCTCGCTTCCCGGCATTCTGAGCTCTTAGAGTTCGTTGCCCGTCACAAGCCCGACGTGCTTCTTCTTGGCGAGACGCACCTGACCCCGCATCGTCGTTTCCGACTACCAAACTACGTGTGCCACCGGGACGACCGGTCGGGTCGCGCAGGAGGGGGCACAGCCATCGCGGTGAAGGCGAGTCTTCGCCATCACCGCGTTGTCCTGCCTCAGCGGCGGAACCTCGAGTGCACCGCGGTCGAGCTCCATGGTGCTCTCGGCGGTCTACTCGTGGTTTCCGCTTACAAGCCTCCACAAACGGAGCTCCTGTCGAACGATCTGGAGGCCGTCTTTGGAGCACACAGGAGGGTAGTCCTGGCGGGCGACCTGAACTGTAAGCACCCCGATTGGGGGAGCCGCTTGGCGAACCCAAACGGGACCCGCTTACGCAGGTATGCTGATGCGGCTCGGGTCACAGTCATGGGTCCTACCGGGCCTACGTACTATCCCTCGAGGGCTAACTCCCGCCCTGACGTACTGGACATTGCCGCGGTCAGGGGCGTTTATTGCCCGGTCCACGTCTCCGTCATTTCGGAACTGTCCTCGGACCATTGCCCTATCAGTGTGCATATAGCTACCCAGCACGCCACCGTCCGCGACGAGCGGCGGGTAATCGAGTGGGACCGATTTGGCCCGGCGTTCAGTCGCCGCCTACCAGAGCATATCCCGCTCGACACTACCCAGCATGTCGACGAGGCAGTTGCCTTATTCGACACAGCCGTAGTCTCGGCGGTTGACGTGTCCTCCCGGATGAAGCCGGGGCTCACGCCCGACTATCAGCGGATCCCCGAAGAGGTGTCTCAGCTCGCTTGCGAGAGGAATCGCCTCCGGAGACGCTGGCAGAGGACCCGTGACCCGGCTGCGTTCAACAGAGCGTCCGGCAAGTTGCGTCGCGACATGCTGGCGTTCCGTAGACGCAACTGGGAGCTAGCTGTTACACAGATGGATGGCCCTGCCGAGGACCGTAATGTCTGGCGGATTCCCAGTGCCCTAACGGGAAAGCGCAAACGCGCGCCTCTCCCCGCACTGGCCGGACCCGGCGATCAACCCCTTGGCCGCCCCCTCGAAAAGGCAGAGTTCTTGGCTGACAGTTTAGAGCGTCAGTTCGCTCCCAACCCATCCAAGAACCCGGCCTTCACTGAGCAAATCTGCCGCGAGGTAGAGCGCTTTCTATCGGCCGATATCACAGCCCCGCCGGAGCCCATCTCCCCGGAGGAGGTCTCTGAGAGGATTGTTCAGCTCAAGCCCCGGAAGGCGCCTGGCCCGGACGGAGTCATGAATTCCGCGCTCCATCGCCTTCCGGAGCGAGGAACCCAGTTCCTCACTGACCTGTTCAATTCATGCCTCAGACTGGCCTATTTTCCGGTGAAATGGAAAACGGCTACCGTCATTGTGATACCTAAGCCGGGAAAGAATTCTTCTCGCGTGGAAAACCTCAGGCCCATCAGCCTCTTGTCCGCGACGTCCAAGGTTTTTGAGCGTCTGATCCAGCGTAGGATCCGCGACCATCTAGAAAGACTAGACGTGCTGATCCCCGAACAGTTCGGCTTTCGTGAGCTGCACTCCTCGACTCATCAGCTGATGAGACTCGTGGAATGCATAACCGAGGCTGGCTGCCAGGGCAAACAGACGGCTGCGATCTTCCTAGACGTAGAGAAAGCCTTTGACCGCGTGTGGCACGAGGGTGTCCTGTACAAACTCACGGAAGTCCTCCCAGACTGCTACGTTCACTTGATCGGCAGCTTTCTGCGAGACCGTAGCTTCCGAGTGAGAGTAGACCACGCTCTCTCTTCGGAGAGGCGTATTACCGCTGGCGTCCCTCAGGGAAGTGTCCTTGGGCCTCTCCTGTTCTCGTTGTTTGTCAACGACACGCCCCGAGTTCCTGGAGTGAAATTGTCGCTGTTCGCGGACGACACTGCGGCTTTTGCCTCAGAGCCGAACGCGAGTTATGCGGCAGTTAAGCTCCAGCGCCAACTCGACGCGTATGTCGGGTGGACCGATGACTGGAGAGTCGCCGTTAACGCTTCCAAGAGCGCCGCGGTAATATTCTCGCGCAAACGTAAGCGGCCTCGGCCGCTTAAAGTAGGCCCCGTCGAGGTGCCCTGGACCAACAGCGTCAAGTACCTCGGGCTCCACGTGGATTCCCGACTCACCTGGCGAACCCATACAAACTACATCAGACAACGCGCTTCGGCGCAACTCAGTAGACTCTGGCCCGTGCTTTCTAATCCGGCAATGACCCCCCGGCTAGGTAAGCTCATAGTCAACACGTACGTGTTGCCGGTGATTACCTACGCCTGTCCTGTTTGGGGATACCTGGCTCGTGGTCATAGAATTACGCTCCAGCGCGTACTCGACCGGGGACTGAAGCTCGCGTGCAAAGTCCCCCGGAGGTACTCTTCTCGTCTTTTGAGGAGAGGACTCGGTGTCCGCTCTCTTGATGACACCGTGAGACGCCTGGCGCGACGATTCTATGTTCGTTCCGACAGAGTGACCCACAATTCCCTCATTGCCGGACTTGGTAAATACACCCCGCGACCAGGTGAGTCCTGGAAGCGACCTCGTTTGCTAGTCCCGGTGGTATAATCCACCAATCGCAGGTCGTTTCAGACCCCCCCATAATTAGTTAAAAGTATATAATGAACTCCAACAGACCCAGTGGCAGGAGTCCTTTCTGAGATTCGGGACACTGCACTACTCGCGACCCGCGCTTCGCGCGGGCCGCGCAACCGCCAGTTGTGTATTCGTTACACACTTTTTGTCATCTACTCGAGCGATACAGTCACCGTAACATTTTTTATAACTTAACATAGAATAACAATAGTAAACCTTTCAAAATTTCTTCAAGACCTGTAACAGTACAGCAATCGATTACAAGGAAAGTGCTACGCCAGTAAAGTGAATATTTTAATTAGTGCGTGATTTCAGAACGAGAGAGAGAGTATTGTAATCAGTAATTTACATAGCCCAGATTTAGTAAGAAAAGGGCAGACTCATCGTTCAAAGTGCGGGTGAAGTGTAATTAACCAGTGGTCATTATAATCCGATCACTGGAGTGTTTTTAAATTTTAATCTATACGATTAAAAGAAATAAGGTAACACAGTGACCATTTATATTACTATTCTGTTTGCGCTGATCATTATTTACCACAACTTTGTACTGACGCAAGGACAACAAAACTTTCGATATTATACACAGAATGAATTTATTTAGCGGATTTATTAATCCAACGTAAGATATTTGTGTTAGTAGTAAGCATCAAAATATATGTTAGTAGATAAGTAAGCGTAACGAACGCTAACCTGAAAAATAATTACGAGTTTTAAAAAGAGGCCAAATTACTAATTATTATTATTATTAACGTCTGTCAAGGCATAAGATAGTTTTTTATTGTATTTCAAAGAGCCTACCCGTGAGATATATTATGTAATTAAAAGTCAAATTTATTAATAGATATAAGAGTTTAATTTTCGAAACTGAGCTAGACCGTATAGTAAACGGGCAAATTAACATCAAGTTTATGTCAAAGTAATTATTGTATTTTTTAATTGTTGAATTGTGTTGAAGGGTAAAATTAAACCCCGATTATATTCAGTATAAACTTGGAACATTCATTTCATATAGTTAATTAATACTCAACATTTGAGTACAGTGAAATAACTCTGAGTAGAGATTTTACTACATTATGTTTGAATTATTGTGAATGCCTCCAGCATTTAACAGAAACATAGAGAGAATTTATACGATTCTAAACTTTATTAATTTGTTTTTTCATGGGATTTTTCCTAAAATAAACCCATGTGGCGCCCATATTGCACACAAGGAGTGATATAAACTTGTTGATAAAGTAAGCTGGTCATAAGAGCATATTGGCAGTTTATTTTTTGGTAAGTGAACATCAGAACTTCCAGTATCACGAACAGGTACGTGAAAGTGTTTTTTATTATAAATTATTTGTCCAGACGAGACTTGACGATACGTACACTGATAACACTTAACCAAGAAGAGGAGTTCCACTGCAAGATCGACGCTACAGCTACATTCATCCACCGACCAGCGATTAATATTTTATTCACTATAAGTATTACACTTTATTACACAAACAATAATTACCATTTATCACTAAAAAGAATTGTTGCATATAAAGCAAAGAGATTTCATAATAACGTTTTAAATTGTAACACGAGATTCGCTACAACGAAACTTTAATTTAAATTATATACATTAATTTAACAGGTGGGATCTCGTTTAATTACAATATATATATAAAATATAAATAAGGAAAATAACAAAAATGTGATTAGCTACCCAAAAGTAACCATGAGGGGTATCAAAATGATCCTTATCAAAAATTATGAACAATAGTATTCATGTAATAAACCTAGCTATTAAAATAAGAAGGAAATCTTCATTTGAAGATATTTTGTAGATTTAAACTAAAATAAGACGTTAGAATATAACAATGACATAAATTAATGACCAATGAGAATTAGCATAATTTATTAGGTAACCATAGCAACCGAAATTTATTGCCAAAAAACCGTTGAATTTTCGTTAATCCATTATTGACCGACGCCGAGGGCGGATGAATGCAGCTCTCAACCCAAATTTTATCCTAAATAAGTGAATTTTGACGGAAATCATAAGAAAAGAAGATAGTATTAGCAGTCCATGGAACACCTGATAATATATTTATTATTAAAATTTTCACAAACCAAATTTATCCGTGGAAATTAAGAAGACTTCTGGAATCATAGCTGACGACTCATCCCGAAGGAAGATCAGAGGTGACCTACTTCAACCCAAGAAGACGGACGATTGGAGAACGAGTACGAAGCCGAACTTTATGGAAAAACCCGTCTGAACGAGATTGACGAATATCCGAAGAATAGAAGACGACCAGATCCATCTGGAAGAAGCAGACGAGCATCGTGGAAGCCCCAACTAGAGTCGATGAGTATAAAACACTATACTATACTATCTCATTAAAACGGATTCCCAACTTTTCGATCCAAAATAACAAATCACAATTTTCACTTCACTAATCACTATTCTGAACTAGAACTGAAAGTATTTATAATATCACTATTATTGAACTTTAATCAATTGATAATTAATTAAATTGAGCTATAATAAATAATAAACATAACTTGTTGATAAAATCCTAACCAAAAAAATGAAATCCTAACTCTCATTGATGATTAAGATATTAAATGTTGTGTACCTAGTTTTAAGAATTATTATAAATTTGTGCATTTTAGCCTTAATCCAATACTTCTGTAGCCAAAAGGACTTATTAACACCCCTGGGTAAAACATTTTATGTAAACCAACAGTACTCGCCAAGCGGCGTGTACATGACACATTGAAAACTGATCATGCCAACTGAGCAACTGTAAAAGCCGGTGCTAAGATAAAATAATGTACTACTAGCTAACTGAAAACTATTAAAGGGTTAATAAATATTATTATTCTGCAACGCTGTACGTTTGATTCGTACAAAATAAGTTAATACATAGCAAATTATTAAAGTGAAACAACAAAACATCACAGTTAGCGAAGTCGACACTGAAAGACGGCGTGCGCCAATCAGGTGGCGAGGCGGCAATATTCAAACCAAACGCCGAGAGATACGGTTTACCCGTAAATGGTAAGAAGAGGTACAATTCGATTCGCTACACGCAAATAACATTGACAGAAATTATTGAACTTATTAATAACATAAATTATACAACCATACTATACCAAGAACCCAACGAGCGAGTTAAAAAACGCTCGTCAAGAACACATTTACTATACGAGTAATAGAACGACTTACAGAAACACAACACTAATTTTTAAACACCCAGTAACTGTCTACGTTACAAAGTGGTGATCCCAACAGTGGGGCTTTTCGTATCTGTCAGAAGGACGATACTACGGGCGGACATTACACTTAAGGACCCCAACAGAGAACGTTACAAAGTGGCGTGCCAACTAGTAGGGCTAGAATAACTAAGAAATCATACCTTTAAAACCTTACAGATTCTAGCGGCAACTACAGAAATGGAACCGGCAAAGCACGATACGAGATACCAGACTAAGATACGAGAGAAGGAGGCGGAAAAGGGAGCAAAGAGATCAGAAAAGGAGATCGAGAAAGGCGCCGAAATGGAAGAAAGGGAAATAACATCAGTGGAAGATGTGGAGGAAATATTAACTCCGACAGAACCAACAAGAATTGCGGGAGAAACGAAACTAGATAATCTGATGAGAATTATGATGGAACAGTTCGGAACAATGAATGAGAAAATGGACATAACTAAGGAAGAAATAAATGAGGACAGTGAGAGAAGGAGAAGAGAAGACAAAGAAGAATTGAATAAGAAGTTTGAGTCCTTGAACGAAAAATTCTACAGGAATGAGGAAAGTAACAAAAAGAATATCGAAACTTTAGAACGGAAAATGAAGGAGGAGAATAAGCTGATAGGAGAAAAAATAGAAAAGAGTAATGAGAAAACCAGCGAAACCTTGAGACTAATGAAGGAGGATATTGAAACGCTGAACGATAAAATTGAATACAACCAGGATACATTACAGCAACAATTGACGGAGTACAGAGAAGAATTGAAACAAACTGTAATGGAGACGGAAGAGAAGATAGAGAAAACCAGTGAAGTAGTGTTGCAAGTCCGAGAAGAAATTTTGATCAAGGTGAATGAAGTTGAAGGTGAAGGTAAAAGGAGGGTTGAAGGACTAAAAAAAGAAACAAATAACAAATTGGAACAAATACAGACCAGAGTCGAAGAGAATTATAACAAATTGGATGCATCGGTAAGTGAGGTGAAGGACACCACCACCGCCCAAGAAGGGAAAATAGCAGAATTTAGGGCAAGAGAATTACGCCTCCAGGAAGAGATCAATGCGTTGAAGGACCGACCAATGATGAGCTCACACATAACATGTAGTGAGAATAGAGAAACAATAAACTTCAAAAATTACAAACGAAATCTAATTGAATTCATAGAACGGGTTGAAGAGAACCTAGCCCGGACCAGGGAGACACGGTGGACGGTAATCAAGGGCATGATCGACGAAATGTTCAAGGAAGTTCACGACAATTGGTGGACGGCTGTGCGACCAGATATACATAATTTTAATGAGTTTAAAAAACTATTCAAGGGCAAATACTGGTCGGAGGCGACACAGCACGTGGTCAGAAATAACATCAGCAATGGCCGATTCAACCCTTACCTGGGACAATCTCCAACCGCCTACTTCTTAGGTAAGGTTAGTGTAGCTAGGAACTTCGAACCTAACATCCCTGAAGAGTGCTTGGTGACCCAATTGGCATACCACTACGACGGAGAAATCACCAAAAGCCGTTTGAGTGGAAGAATCAAGACGATTCAAGGCCGCATTGTTGGGGGAATATGAGCGGGAAAAACATTGTGTTGAACAGACAAAAGAACACCCCGAACTACAGAAAGTACGATAACAGAAATCATCCAAGAGGGCCGCAAGGAAACCATACACCGGCTAATCATCCGCCAGCCAACCCCAATAGTTATCGAGGTTTTAATAACGATAATAATAACCATAATTATCCGAGGAATTATAACCAGAATTACACCAACAGCAATAACAATACAAATAATTCCTACAACAGGGGAAATAACCAAAACGGAGGTGGTTATAACAGGCCCAACAATCAATACCACAATAACAACCAGTCGGGCCCGAATCAAACATACAGGCGACGGGTAAATTATATAAATGCCGAGAGTAGAAACGACACAAGACGTGGTTACAGAAGACCAAGGAGCAGGAGTGCGGAAGAAGATAGGAGAAGCAGGGAACGAAGGAGAGACACGCCCGCAATAAATCAGCCAAACAATGACCAGGGAACCCAGTTCGTTCGAATAAACTACATCATCGCTGAGGACGGGGATGACCAAGAGGGCTATCATGGAAACAATGAACCTAATCCCGGTTCCAGGAATGCTGAGGGAAGGAACAGACGGAACGAAGATGAAATAGAACCATATGAATATGATCCGTACCGTGACGATCCCATAGAGAGATTTAACACCGCTTATAATCTACGGAATCCACTGGAAAACCATATTGGTGGAGCAGCCCGAACAGCGGCCAGTACAGGAAACGGATAAAACTAAGCCAAAATACTATCCAAAATGGGACTGATTTTAAGTAGAACGACCATGCGAACCAATTAATATATAAATGAGACAGTGTCAGAAAGTTAAAAAGAATTTGGAGAGTAACCATTATCTAAATTCAAAAAATTAAAGTAAGCACAACTTACAATAAGTATTTGATTGAAATTATTATATGAATGAAAGGGAATTTAGAAGAAAGATTAGTGTCAGATATTTGTTTTCATAACAATAGTTAAACTCACCCTATCTGTACTTCATTATCTCTAATTGAGTGCACTCCCATTACCTGTTTCAAAGTTCAATTCACATTGTAATCAGCCGTCATAATTAGAGTGTTTTTCTTTCCTGTAGTGTACGGTATATCGTGCAGTTCAGTTCTTTTTCGTTTATACACGCATACCGCAAGAATAGAAAGACTATTCAACGCTATTGTTATTTTACTTTGTGCTTTTTTTCATGTGTTTATTTATGTGTTTAACGTTTGTTGGGATATTATTGTTAGGTTTAGGACTGCCTAGAAAATATCCAAAGTGTTGCTTACAACAGGACATTTACAACGCACAAGGACAAGGTCAGTAAACGCTTAATTTTTATGCATTGTTGATTACATGGGAATAACGCCTTTTAACCATATAGTTTGACAGTCTACAGTCCACTGCAAATCAAAAAGAACCCCACATTTTTGGTCCGTCCAGCCCGGATAGCATCTTTCATTCAGAATCCAGCACGTTGGAAAGCAAGATTTTTATTAATTATTACGCTATTTATTATTATGTTTATTGAATTATTGTAACGCTTAAATAAAAAAAAAAAAACAATTATTTACTACTGGCAAGTATTGCCAATACTCAGTGCTCTTTTCATTTTGTTATGATTTTCTCTTGTTTTTTCATGCAAGCATAGTTTTATTGATTCATTGTGCAGCGTGTGTTATTTCATGTTTTATCTAGCAAGCATAGTTCTGAAGTGTAGTGTGTTTCTTCAAAACCGACCTCTGTATTAGTTTCTATAAAATACAGTAGCCATATTCCTTTATTACCATATTACCATTATTACTGTCATCACGCTATTGGTATTTTAGAGTGATAAAAAAAAAAATAAATTAAAATTATTTGGACTGGAAATTACTGAACAGTGGAAGACATTGTGAATTACATCTTTTACTTAGAACTCTTTTGTTATTTACATCTGAATCTGTTTTTTAAACCGAGTTTATTAATAAATTACAAAAATGAGATTTTCTTCTTTTGTGAAGCAAAGTGAACTGATTGAGAGTAGGCTTCATAATATTAACAAGCAAATTGTTGCTCTTGAGGTTATTGGTATAGGTAATTTAACTGAACAGCAAACACGAAAAGTTAGTTTGCTTAGTTCCACCGCAGAAAATAAATATGCTGAATTTGAAAGGCTTATAAATAAACTATTTAGTACAACACCTTTACCAGAAGATCTTGATAATGAACAGATTTCAAGATTACAAGATTCTATATCAGACTTAAATATAGCTATACAAAGTTCGTGTGCTCCTTTTCTACCATCGCTACCGCAAGAAACCTTGGATCAGTCTCACACTGGTGCATCACAACTAGTTGCGCCCACTCCCACCGCAAATTTACCTCGCTTAAACTTGGGAACATTTTCTGGACAACCTGAGAAATGGGTAGCCTTTCACAGTCTGTTTGAAAATGCAGTGCACAAAAATGAAACCATTTCTAATGTGGAGAAATTTACATACTTGCTTTCTTGTTTGACTGATGAGCCGCTAAATTTAATTAAATCATTGCCTGTCACTAATACAAACTATGCCATAGCCTGGCAAACTTTGGTAAAAAGATATCAAAATTCTAGATTGTTGATAACACTTCACGTAAACAATATATTTGAGTTACCACAATTGCATAATCCTTCAGTTAAACAAATGAGGAATTTCCTGTCGACCTACAATGAAAATTATCAAGCGCTCAAAGCACTAGGACATGATATTGCTAGCGAAAGTTTGTTGTTGACCTCATATATTTTGCGTAGATTTGACACGGAATTCAGGACCAAACTTGAACGTTCGCGAGATAATTTACAAAATGTTCCTACCATTACAGAAGTAATTACATTCTTAGAAAATGAATGTTCTTGTAAAGAAGCAGCGGGTTTAACTAATATCATCTCAAAAAATGAACCTTCTCTTCAAACCTCTCAAAAAATCAGTGGCTTTAAAATGAATACAAACCAGTTTAAACCGCACAAAATAGCGATGGTCACTACTCACACTCAGCATTGTATCTTCTGTTCATCAAATTCACACAACATATATAGATGTGCAGATTTTTCCGCACTTACTGTACAAGACAGACAAGCTTTTGTTAAAAATAAGAACTTGTGTCAAAATTGTTTTGGAACACATAAGTTAGTCACCTGTAAGTCCGTCCACACATGCAATGTATGTCATAGGCGTCACCATAGCCTACTACATTTTTTTTGTTGAGAACCGCTCCGCACAACCGCAGCAAAAATTGACTCAGTCAAATAGACCTACCTTGTGCCCTTCTGTTGAAACGACGATGAATAAGCAAAACCACTCTGCAGAGTGTCACCAGGATACTACCTTGATAGGTGTTTCTTGCAACCAGAATAACACTGTGTTACTCGCAACCGCTTTGGTGCATATCACATCTGCCAATGGAAATGCAGCAGTTGTACGAGCTGTGCTTGATAGTGCATCCCAAATAACAATTATTTCAGAAAGTTGTGCAAAGACTTTGTGTTTGTACCGCTCTCAAACAGATGTTCTAGAACTTAGTGGCATCTCTACAGCCCCAGTGAAAACGAAGGGACTTACCTTTGTGACATTGTCTTCGCTCAGTGGGAATATTTTAGCAAAATCTCACCCAGTCATGATTCTTAATAAAATATCATGCAATCTGCCTCGTGTTCAGCTCCCACCAGAAATTAAAGAGCGACTCAAAGGTTATATGCTAGCGGATCCAACTTTTGATGTTCCGGGTCCAGTTGACCTTCTGATTGGAGCAGATTTATTTGCATTGACTCTTAATGGTACCTTTATCAATCTCGGCAAGAATATGCCATGCGCTGTCAATACAATCTTTGGCTATGTTGTGCTTGGTCTGACACCTGTTTCACTTAAGTCTAAGCCTTACTCAGGCTTAGTGACTCTTTTATTGACGAATGAGCTTGATCTGCACGCAACATTGCAACGTTTTTGGTCCATAGAGGAACCACCTCACACTACAAAACTCGCTCCACAAGATGAAAAATGTGAAGCTCACTTCGTCTCTACTCATAAGAGAGATGCCTCCGGCAGATATGTTTGTCACTTGCCTTTCAGCGGAAACCCTGCTCAACTAGGTGACTCTACAACTTTGGCAAAATGCCTGTTTAATACACTGGAATGCAAATTTGAATCTCAACCTGAGTTTAAACAGAAGTATGTCAATTTTATGAATGACTACTTAGCATGTGGGCACATGAAACTGTGCCGTCTCTGAACAAGCCGCATTACTTTTTGCCACATCACGGCGTTTTTAAAGATAGGAAAATCCGTGTTGTTTTCAATGCATCAGCACCATCTTCTTCAGGTGTCTCACTGAACCACATTCTACATCAGGGTCCAAAGTTGCACAATGACATTACTGAGATAATTCTTCGCTTTCGTCAACATAAATTTGTTTTCTCTTGTGATATCAAACAAATGTTTAGGCAGATATCCATCCATGAAGATGATCAGATCTTTCAGTTAATATACTGGAGAGAAGACACTTCAGTCCCGCCAAAGGTCTACCAATTGACTACTGTCACTTATAGTATGACGTCCTCGCCTTACCTTGCTAATAGAGTAGTACAACAGCTCATTATGGACGAAGGAAAAAATCATCCACTTGCTGCTGAAGCACTCCAACAGCAAATATATGTTGAT
Source organism: Magicicada septendecula (assembly GCA_034769895.1). NCBI lineage: Eukaryota > Metazoa > Arthropoda > Insecta > Hemiptera > Cicadidae > Magicicada > Magicicada septendecula. Next base: position 142,128,266 of record CM068371.1, read on the forward strand.
GATGCTCTATTAGGGAGCAATTCTCTGGAAGAAGCTCTCCACCTTCAAGAGGATGTTGTTTTACTTTTGAAAAAGGGTGGATTCGAACTGAGCAAGTGGTCTTCAAACCATCCTAAACTCTTAGAAAATGTCATGCAAGATAATCATGAGACACCCCTCATGTTATGCACATCGGAACAGCCATTTTCAAGTGTATTAGGGCTAAAATGGTTCCCAGATATTGATGTCTTTTCATATGTGATGCACACACCTTCAAGTAATTACACAAAAAGAACTTTACTTTCATCAATTGCTCAGATTTATGACCCTTGTGGTTGGATATCCCCAATAGTTTTTTGGTCTAGTCTTAATGCAGCATGTATGGACCTTAGGCTTAGATTGGGATTCTCCATTACCTGATCATATTTCCGAGAAGTGGTCACGATTCGTGAAAGAACTTCCAGAAATAGAAAAGCTAAGGATACCACGTTTCATATCCTTAGCAACTGCAGTCAATATCCAGCTTCATGGATTTTCAGATGGAAGTGAATCCGGATATGCAGCTTGTGTCTTCCTGCGCACAGAAGACGCAGAAGGAGATGTCAACATACGACTGCTGATCGCAAAATCAAGAGTAGCTCCACTGAAGCGTGTGACTATTCCCCGCTTGGAACTTTGTGGTGCGCACATGTTAGCCAAATTGCTACATTACTGTACAGAACAGCTCTCACAACATCACAAGATTGACAACATTTCAGGATGGTGCGACTCTACAGTAGTTCTATCTTGGATACGCACTCTATCTTTTTGTCTCAAGGTGTATGTTGCTAATCGTGTGGCACAAATACAAGACTTAGTTTCACCGCACGTCTGGAAATATGTTTCAACGGTTGACAATCCTGCTGATTGTGCTTCTCGAGGCTTGACACCCACGGTTCTGATGAAACATAGCCAGTGGTGGCTAGGACCACCATGGCTTGCTAAATCAATGCAGACCTGGCCACAATCTATCCTTCATCCAATTTCGGAGGAGTCTATTCCTGAAATGAAACCAAATGTGCTTAATCTTATGATGACCACAAAAGAAGTCCCAACATTTGGATTTCTTACAAAGTTTTCTTCTTGGAAGACTCTTCTTCATGTAATGGCTTATGTCCTTCGCTTTATAACCCGTTTGAAATTTAAAACCACCATAAGTGGATCATTTACAGTAACTGAATTAAATAACGCCTGTAACCGCATTTGCTGGCTCATTCAGAGACTTCACTTTGCAGAAGACATAGATCTACTCTCCAAGAAAAGGACATGCTCAAACCGCATCCAACGTCTAGCACCCTTTATTGATGATGCAGGAATAGTCCGTGTCGTAGGTCGACTGAAAAACTCTGCGCTTACTTACAATGCCAAACATCCTACTCTTCTGCCAAAAAATCATGTCGCTATTCATTTACTCATTGATTACTATCATGGCATGTACCTGTACGCTGGTCCCCAGTTCCTCCAAGCAACACTATCTCAACGCTTTTGGATCCTCTCCGCCCGCAGTGTTATACGCTCAAGAATATTTAAATGCGTACGATGTTTTCGTACAAAATCAACAAACACGTCTCCGCTCATGGGTGATCTACCAGCCGGTCGTGTTACCCCTACTCGTTGTTTCAACGCTTCTGGAGTTGATTATGCTGGCCCTTACATGGTCAAGTTTTTTACACTTCGCAGGATACAGCCTATAAAGGTGTACCTCTGCCTGTTCATCTGTTTTGCAACAAAAGCTGTACACTTGGAAGTGGTTACTGATTTAACTACAGATGCCTTCATTGCAGCCCTTACGAGATTCATCTCTAGGAGAGGTCTTGTATCAGACCTGTACTCTGATTGTGGGACTAATTTCATAGGAGCTGCTTCTTCGCTCAAAAGATCTTTTCAAGATCTCATGAAGCAACCAGAAATGCAAGATTTTGCTACGAACAACAGTATCACATTCCATTTCATTCCTCCGCGTGCACCTCACCAAGGTGGACTTTGGGAACGTGCCATTAAAGGTGCAAAATATCATCTCACCAGAGTCGTAGGTGAACACATTTTAACGTACGAAGAATTTACCACCTTAGTTGTGCGTGTTGAAGCTATCCTTAATTCGAGGCCGATAGCTCCTCTCTCGAATGACCCTTCAGATCTTCAACCTCTTACACCAGGACATTTTCTAACTGGAGGACCTCTTAATGCCCTGATCGAACCTCAACTAACCAATGCACCACTTAATCACATAAAACGCTGGAAATTGGTTCAAGCCTTCACACAACATCTCTGGAAAAGATGGCAAATGGAGTACCTCCACACACTTCAAGAACGGTCCAAATGGATCAGACCTCAAGAAAATCTCAAAATAGGAGATTTAGTCGTTATTCATGAAACAAACCTGCCACCCCTCAAGTGGAAGCTCGGGAAAGTCATCTCCGTATCTCCAGGGAATGATGGAGTGGTACGTGTCGTCAACATGAAGACTGCAGGTGGAACCTTGACCCGTCCTTCTGTTAAGGTATCCCGTCTTCCCATTTACTAAAATCCTCAACCAGTCAATTGGCTACTGCCCCTTATAATTTAGTTTTATTATACTCTTCCAAAGGATCAAATTTGTTCTTATGCTCTTTTAATGTTTCTTGTTGAACCAGTTGGTTCAAAGGGGCCGGTATGTCAGATATTTGTTTTCATAACAATAGTTAAACTCACCCTATCTCTACTTCATTATCTCTAATTGAGTGCACTCCCATTACCTGTTTCAAAGTTCAATTCACATTGTAATCAGCAGTCATAATTAGAGCGTTTTTCTTTCCTGTAGTGTACGGTATATCGTGCAGTAGCTTGTAGCTTTGTAGCTTGTAGCTCTGTGGTAGCGGGGCGTCTTTGCACCCGGTGCATGACTGCAGCATCTGGGTCGAGCCCAATGGCTGCCTGTGGATATACTTAGTCCTGGTTCATTCGACTGGTGCCTAAAAATAGGAATGGACAACCGCCAACCAGTTAACTGAGAAGGCGGGGGAGAAAGGTTTTCAATTTTTAATTATTTTTAAAAATTTCAGCAATCAGTGGGCTATGCCGCAAGGACGGGTTCAGGTGACAGATGTCGCCCGTTCCCAGTCCCGCGTGCAGACGCTGTGAGGCGTCGGTCGCTCCCCGCGAGGCAGAGAGCCTCCGTGCCAGTGATAGCGCGTAGCAGCGGCATTCAGCGCGGTCGGCATACTAGGAAGGGAGGAAGGAAACAGCTTAGCAGGTAAATTCTGGGGCATGGGCAGATAGTGAGTATGCAAAGTAGGTGAGTTTTAAGTTTACTTAAACTTATGGCGGGTCATCGAGAATCGCCCGAGGGCGTTTGACCCGGACAGGGGGAGGTGGTTGCGTGGTGCTGATGGTTCTGAGGTAAGGGAAGGAAGAGGTCTCAGCTGCGGCAAAGAGAGTCGCAGCTAATGACCAGACAAAGGCTGAGAGAGCAGGAACTCGTAGACCTCCTCGAATTACACTGTTTCTAACAAACCAAGGAGATCCCGACAAGGAACGGAGGGTTCTGGATTGGAAACTTTCCAGCCTACGCCTGTTGGTGGCGGAGGCAAGTGACCACTATACAGGTGCCGCATAGGTCAATACAGACCGGAGAAACAACAGATAGAGGGTAACTTTCGTGCGCAGCGCCAGGGGGCTGCGGCACGCGAGGTATGGGTAAAGTTTGGCTCGGACGCCGCGAGCCTTGGCAAGGGTGTCCGTCACATGGGCGTTGAAGCAAAGGCGACGATCTAGCCGAACGCCTAGATACTTCACCGACTCTTTGTAGGCGATAGGCCTCCCTTCCAGGGAGAGGGGCTGGCATCGGGAGATGGACTTACGAGTGAAACAGATCGCCTCGGATTTCTCCGTATTGATCGTCACCCGCCATTTCCGTAGCCAGTCCGGAAGCTGGTCCAACTGACGCTGCAACTGTGTACTCGCAAAACGCGGGGACACAGAGCTGTAATGATACATTGCATCGTCAGCGAACAAAGACAACGTGACTCCGGGCAATACAGGCAGGTCGTTCGTGTACACGAGGTACAGAACGGGGCCGAGGACAGATCCCTGAGGTACGCCGGCGGCGACAGGACGAACTGCAGAGCAGGTTCCGTCGACGCTCACCCTGAAGGTTCGGTCGCTGAGATACGACCGGAGGAAAAACACTATGGACGATGGTAAGGGGGAGTTAGCGAGTTTGAAGAGAAGACCTTCGTGCCAGACTTTGTCGAAGGCCTTCCTCACGTCCAGCAGTGCGGCGGCCGTAGCCGCTCGCCTGTTGGTGGCGTCAGAGAGTTGCGTTACCACGCGGACTAGTTGAAGCGTGGTCGAGTGCTCTCTGCGAAACCCGAACTGTTCGTTGCGGATAAAATTATCCAACAACGGCGAGATGCGGGCCAGCAGGAGCCGCTCGAACACCTTCGAGATAACTGGCAAGAGAGATATTGGCCGATAGCTTTCAGGAAGCATGCGCGGCTTGCGGGGTTTAGGAACCATGACGATGTTGGCATTTTTCCACAGGCGGGGAAAGTACTGTAGCCGGAGACAAGAGTTGAACAGCTCGAGAACGAGGTCAACGCCTGAGGCCGGGAGATATTGTAATGCAGCGGCCCCGATCCGGTCAGGACCGGGGGCGCGACGGCGGTTTAGTCGACAGACAGACGAAACGAGTTCGTCTCTGTCGAACGGGAGGTCTGGGCCAGCGGGAGGGCGAGAAAAATAACCAGATAGGAAGTCCCGGACTTCTGCCGAGTGGGCAGGGTCCGAAACGCCTCGATGAACGGTAAATTGCGACTCCATGCAGTCGGCGAAGACCTCAGCCTTGCCTTCTGATGAAGACACAACCCCGTTCGGGGTTTCCAGTGGGTTGCGAGTTCTCTTCTCGCGGGTCAGTCTACTCACCGCTCTCCAGACGGAGGCGTGGTCGACTTCAAGAGACTCAAGGTATGAGTCCCATCGATCAGAGTTTACGTCCCGCAGTAGCTGCTGAACGTAAAGGGACTGTTGTTGAAATCGTCGCTTAACGACTGGGTCACGGGTTCTTTGCCATCTGCGGCGGAGCTGGCGCCGTAGCCAGATGGCGTGGAGTACTTCCGCAGGTAAGGCCGATTTGCGATGATTCACCTCGAGTGCGTAGGTGTGTCGATCCATGACACCTTGGACCAATTCCTGGAGATTTGTGGCGCGGAGATCCAGATCGTCAAGAGTGACGATTGGGTCCGCCGGGATAGATGGTAACCTTCGAGAGAGCTCGTCATGATAGGATCGCCAGTTGACTCTCCTAACAATCTGAGCGGGAAGTCGGGGTGACGCCGACAGCTCTCGAACAGTTATAACGAGGGGATTGTGATCGGACGAAAGGTCCGACACAGACGAGACCTCGATGTTGCGGGCAACGTTCTTGACAACTACTATGTCAAGAACGTCCGGCCGATGGCCGTGAAAGGGGAAGTAGGTGGGGTCTTCAGGGCCGATGACATTGAGTGCCGGGTCGCCAGAGACGAACCGGAACAGAGAATTTCCATAGGCGTTGACAACGCGGCTGTTCCATGAAGGGTGTTTGGCGTTTAAGTCGCCGGCTACAATGGTTGAGAGGGGGTGGTCGAGGAGGGCGTCCCACTCCTCGGGCGGTGGCGGAGTTCGTCGGCCAGGCCGGAGGTACGCAGAAACAACGCGCAGCTCCGATCCGCCGGCGTCCACCGCCACCGCGCAGCCTTCAATAATAGATGTATCTAGAGGAGGCAAATGCCTGTGGGATATCCGCCTGTGGACTAAAACAGCTGTGCCCCCCGAGGGGGGACAGCGAGGCCATAGGGGACGATCCTGACGATAACAGGCATAGGCAGGAAGGGAAAACGAGTGGTAATGAGCCAGATGAGTCTCGGAAAGAAGTATGATATCAACATCATACTCCGTCACGAAAGTCATCAGTTCCGATCGTCTGGGGAGTAGCCCGAAGGCGTTCCACGCAACGATCCTCAGGCTATTAGCCATTTAGGGGAAGTAGAGGAAAGAGGGCAGCTAATGATTGGAACACCAGGGCAAGCACTGTGGTAGTGTCGCGAGCAGTCCTGATGGACGCAACAAGATTATCTGCCCAGGCAGTCAGGGGATCCGCCGAAGCCCGAGAAGATTCCCGGGATTCAGGAGGACAAGCCTGACTGGCCTCGACAGGGGTAGCAGATGGCGCTGGGCTGGTGGACTGAGTAGCAGACTGCTCGCTGGAAGGTTGAGGACGATGACTGGGGGCGGGTCGAGCCCGCGGAGAGGGTACAGGTGGAACCTGTGACGATGTAGGTCGGCCGGCGGAGTTCCGGCGACGACGAGTGCGCTTGGATTTGCCCGATCGGGCTGGAGGCGGGGCTGATTTAGCGGCCATGGCCGCGTAGGAAGGTGCGGGCGCTCCGGAAGGCGCCGGGATTGAGGCCGCTGCAGGCGGCGCCGAAGCGACGACTGCAGGCGAGACAGCGGCACCGGAAGCAACCGGAGTTGCTGCCGGGACCTTGGCAGATGCACCAGTGAGAGGCGGGAAAGCCGCTCGCCGGTTAGGGCCAGGACCAGCTACACGGCCTGCCTGCGCGCCAGGGCGCACAGGAGGTCGCTGCGGTTTCATGGCGGCGATAAAGTTAGGGCAGCCTCGGTAATTAGCCGGATGGGCTCCTTTGCAGTTGCAGCATTTAGCTGTGTACCCCGTCGTAGGCTTATCACAGCCACGATGAGGCTCAGCACAACGCACGCAACGCGGGGGCTGATGACAGAAAAGACTGCTGTGGCCGAACCTCTGGCAGTTGAAACACTGCGAGGGGCCGGGCCGCGGGTCAAATGTTCTGACTTGCACCCGTAGGTGCAGAAGATTCTGGAGAGTGTAAATCTCCTCGAAAGGGCCTACTTTCAGTAATTTTACAAGAAAGCTGTTAACAGGTCGGCGGTCATCACCTTTGCCAACATGCAGGACGCTTACCGCGGTCGGCGCATAGCCGAGCGCAACAAGTTCCTGCCTGATGGCATCAGGTTCGGTAAAGGAAGGAATTCCCGACAGAACGACCTTGATTTCTCGCTCTGACGGGAGGGCAAAAGTGTGAAATGAAATCTTACGCTCTGTCAGGAATGACTGAACAGAGCGGAAGTCTGGGATAGTAGCGGTCGCCAGCTTTAGCGAGGCGCCTTGGCACCTTGCCTCGACCTTGACCGAAGGAAGAGATAGGGATATGGAACGCAGTAACTGAGAGTAATTCCTATTATCAGGAATTACAATCGGTGGAATGCGTGGGGCAGACATAGTTTGGGTAGCAGTTGAATACTCACGCTCGCGCTGAGTGCCGCTGTTACCGTGACTAGATGACTGATGTGCAGCTGAGGCGGGCGGCGGAGTTTGGGCCAGTTTTCGCTTGCGTTTGGCAGATTTGCCCTCCACAAGCGAGAACTGTCCGTCCCCCGACCCAACACTGCACATATCAACCGCACTATTGTCACTTTCACAATCACTTTCACTGTCGTGAGGAAGTGGAGTTGTACGGAAGCCGGTTGAGCAAGTTTCCATTAAGGAAACAAGCGGCGCCGGCAGAGGATTCGGAGGCGTATTCGACGCCATTTCGGACAAGCCGAAATGAACGTCTACGCAGGTCTAGGATTGAGGGATCACCAGACACTGAAAACTATCCACAGGCACAATTGAACACGACACAGACCGCACAGCACACGGAAACAAAAACACTCCCGCACAGCTAAATAAAAACTGATTTGCACTGTCGATGCGATGAATCTGATGAAGTTGATGATGCTGAAGACAATGGTGATGATGAAAATGTTGTGAACACAATATTTCCGCAGAAATTAAGAAAATTCTGCAGAGCAGAAACAGACACAGCCTACCCGGGCAAATGCTCTAGGTAGACTCCTATCGTGCAGTTCAGTTCTTTTTCGTTTATACACGCTGTGACATAGCGAGGCGAAGATCTGCTCTCGGCGCCAGCCGAGACGTGACACGAGAAGGCGAGGCGACCCAATCAAGGATCGGCAGCAGCTTGATTGGCCTCGACGTGACCATCTAACGTGCTCGAGGCGAGCCAACCAGGGACCAGCGGCACTCTGATAGGTTCGTGGCACACGACCTGTCAGGGCATAAAAACAGCGCAACGCAGGAGAAGCAGTGATCCTCTTGGAACTCCGCGACCTCGGGTACCCGGTGCAGGCAATTTTCCGCCAGTACACTCACTCAGAAACCCGAGTACCTCTCCCGCTCGTCCGTCTCCAGCTCGAGAAGGGCGAGGCTGCTGATAAAATTTTCCACCTGACGCGGCTGTTTGGCTTCCGCGTCCGGGTGGAAACCAGTCGACCCCAGGGCAAGCTTGCGCAGTGCCACCGGTGCCAGAGGTTCGGCCATCACACCGACGTCTGCCGCAATGCCCCGGCCTGTCTCCGATGTTCTCTGGGACATTCAACACAGGCCTGCACTGTGGCAGACAAAACCAAATTTCGCTGCATAAATTGTGGCCAAGGCCACGCAGCGTCTAACGTAAACTGCCCGGTCTATAAGGCGGAGCTCCTGCGGAAGCAAAAGCCGCAGGGGCCCCTCCCGAAGCCACGGCAGCCAGTTATGCAGCCCCAACCTAGACAGCCTAAAATGCAGGCTAGGCCTAAACCTCAGGCACAACCGGCACGGCGCGCGCCCTCTCCGGCTCCACCTCCAGCCCCTACAAAGGCAACTAAACGTACCGCGCTTAGTTAGCAGAGACACGCCCAGTAGCTGTTATCTCGGTTTTGGAGCCGGAGAATGAACCCTCCACCTCCGCGGAACCTCCTACTCCCGCCTCTGAACCAGAGGTAGCCTCGCCGCCCCTGCCACCTCCGCGATTTCCGCGAGCAGGCATCAAACCCAGGAACAAAGGGATACCCACACCGGATGCTCGGCCCCGAGCTCCTGCCTGCCCACAGCCCAAGAAAAGTCCTGCTTCCCGGTATAAGTCCGACGAAGCGCAACAGCGTACTTTTCCTGCCGCTGATCCAAAACCGTCTGGCCCTGGTCCTATGGCTTCCACCATGACCCGATCTGCCGTAACACCTGGTCGCTCTTATGCGGCCTCAGTTTCCAGGCAAACCACCCAGTCCGTCAGTTCCAATGACGCACAGTTCGTCCGCGGCTTTCTGTCTAGCTACGACCTCCCGAAAGTCGCATCTACCTTCAGGTCCATCCGAGCCCGCCTGGAAACTGCTGACCCAACTGAGAGATTCATGCTCTTGGTGGAAGCCTGCGAAGTCATAGGTCTTCTATGAACCGAGCCCTTAGACGAGATCTCTCGCTCGTAGCCTGGAATGCTAACAGCATCGGTCCCAAGCATTCCGACCTTCTTGAATTCCTGGCTCGGTTCAAACCCGACGTACTTCTCCTTACTGAAACCCACCTGACCCCGGCGAACCGGTTTCGATTACCAAATTACGTGGTCTATCGGGATGACCGAGTTGGCCGACGAGGAGGCGGCACGGCGATCGCGGTGAGGACCTCCATAGGTCATCATCGTGTCGCTTTGCCGCAGCTTACCAACCTAGAGGCCACCGCCATTGAGGTCCACGGAGCTCTTGGCGGCGTCCTCGTGGTCTCAGCTTACAAGCCCCCTCAAGCTGAACTCCTTGTCGGCGACCTGGACGTCATCTTCGATTCCCATCGAAGGGTAATTCTGGCCGGCGATCTGAATTGCAAGCATCGCGTTTGGATTAGTCGCCTGACTACTCCGAACGGGAGGCGCTTGCTCAGTTTTGTTGAATCGCGCCGGGCGATGGTGTTTGGTCCAGCGCAACCCACGTTCTTTCCGTCACAGCCTAACGCGGCTCCCGATGTTCTGGATATCGCGGTGACCCAAGGAGTTGTCTGTCCGGTCGAGGTATTCTCACTTACGGAGCTGACATCCGACCACAACCCTATCTTGGTCCACGTCGCTACCCAGCACGCCTATGCACGTTCTGACCAGAAGAAGGTTATCGATTGGGATCGCTACGGCCCGGCCTTGTGCCGTCGATTGCCGCCAGCGGCCCCAATCGATTCCGTTCGCCTCCTAGACGAAGCAGTTGCGGGAATCGAAGAGGCAATCATCTCGGCTATAGGCGTGTCTTCACGTACGCGAGCTGGTCTCACGCCTGGCTACCAACGCATCCCTGAGGAAGTCTCTCTTCTCGCTCGCGAGAGGAATTACTTCCGGAAACGTTGGCAGAGGACCCGTGATCCGGCCGATAAGGCAGCATACAATCGGCTCACCGGACGACTGCGCGGCAGTCTGAAGGCGTTCCGACGTAGCTGTTGGGAACTCGACGTGGCCCGAACGGGGGATGCGGACCCGCAATCTCACCCGTACAGAATACCTACCGCATTGACGGGACGGAGGCGCCGACCTCCACTTCCCGCCATTGTTGGACCGTTCGGTCGACCCCTGGGTCGCCCGGAGGAGAAGGCCGAGTACTTGGGCTTGTGTTTCGAGCGACAGTTCGCTCCCAACCCGCCCATGGACTGGGACTTCGACGAACAAGTCGAGATGGCCGTGGAAGACTTTCTGTCACTTCCGATCACGACGGAGCCCGAACCCATCTCTTTGGAAGAGGTCTCAGATCGGCTCGCTGAACTTCAGCCAAGAAAAGCTCCAGGCCCGGACGGTGTTACTAACACCGCTCTACGTCTTCTTCCCGAGCCTGGAGTTCAATTCTTGACTGATTTGTTCAACGCGTGTCTTAGACTGGCCTACTTTCCCAAGAAATGGAGAAAGGCGACAGTTATCGTGATCCCGAAGCCGGGAAAGGATACCACCCGCTCGGAAAACCTCCGGCCTCTCAGCCTACTTTCCGCTACGTCCAAGGTTTTTGAGCGCCTCGTACAGCGTCGTGTACGAGAACATCTAACCAACTTTGACGTGCTGGTCCCCGAACAGTTCGGCTTTCGTGTGGGGCATTCGACCACTCATCAATTGATGAGACTGGTGGAAGGCATCACGGAAGCCGGGTGTCGGAGAGAACGGACCGTTGGCTGTTTCTTAGATGTTGAGAAAGCCTTCGACAGCGTATGGCATGATGGCCTGTTATTCAAACTTAGGGAAGTCCAGCTCCCGGACTGCTACCTCCATCTGGTTGCTAGCTTTCTGACGGAGAGGACCTTCTGCGTGAGAGTTGGCGATTCAGTCTCTTCCGAGAGGCGAATCACAGCCGGCGTCCCTCAAGGTAGTGTTCTAGGCCCCCTTCTGTTCTCGATCTACGTCAACGACGTGCCGAGACAGCCTGGAGTCCAGATGGCCCTCTTCGCTGACGACACGGCCGTATTTACGGCCGATCGTCATGAGGAAAGGGCCGTCCTACGACTGCAGCGCCAGCTCGACACGCTCGTGGACTGGACTGATAACTGGAGAGTGCTCCTCAACCCTACCAAGAGCGTAGCCGTCGAATTCTCTAAGCGACGGAAGAACCCCGTTAGGCAACTACGTATCGGCAGAACGTACTTGCGCTGGTCCAACGAGGTCAAGTACCTCGGCTTACACCTCGACCGTCGGCTCACCTGGCGTACCCACGCACAGACAGTTCTTAAGCGAGCATCCACTCGCCTCTGCGCACTGTTTCCACTCCTGATCAGCCCAGCCATGACCAGGAAATTGGGTAGGATGATCGTCGGCGCGTATCTGCTGCCGGTCATTACCTACGCCTGCCCGGTCTGGGGTTACCTCGCCGCAATGCATAAAAAGAAGTTGCAGAGCGTCCTCGACAAGGGGCTTCGGCTAGCGGCAAAAGTCCCCCGTCGCTTCTCATCTCGCCTTCTAAGGAGAGGACTTGGCGTCCGCTCCTTAGACGACACTTTCAGGCGGCTTGCACGCAAATTTTATGCACGTGCGGCGAGGTTCCCAGACAATCCTCTAGTGACTGGGCTGGGAAGGTACCGTATACGCCCAGGTGATTCATGGAAACGCCCTCGGTGTATACTGCGCTAGCGTAGGCTAGCACAACAGCCGAGAAAGGCCTGCTATAGAGCACACGCCCTACTTGGGCAGGGCCACGAGGCAGGAGCTCCAGATGGTAGCTCGGAACTCAGTTCCCGTGCGGTTCGTCTCTGCGACGCACAACCGCAAAGCCCAGAGCAAAAAAAAAAAAAAAAAAAAAAAAAAAAAAAAAAAAAAAAAGAAGCAGTGATGATCGATCGGACTGATCAGGACTGCTCTTCTTAGACTGCTCTCTCAGCTCTCTTCGCTGGACCTTCTACGGCTTTGCTGCCTTCGGCCACCTCGCCTTCCGACGAGGAATAACTCTTCTCTTCGTGGGAACCAAGCCAGCTGCTGCCGGTGAACTTAGTAGCTGGTAGAAGAAGCAGCTGGCCGAAGTTTGCCCTTGTAAGGACCACCTGCGCCGGAACAACATCTTGCCGGACAGGAAAGAAGAGGATTGCTCTGGGCTCACCTGGTGAGTGCCGTATCAGTGTGTAATTCCTAACTTGCTCACGACTGTTAGGTAGCGCTGCCCCGGACGATCCTTGCAAGCCCCCACCAGTGGTAAGCGAGCTCGGATATCGCCGGGGTAAAGGGGCCAGTGGACACCAGTCTTGGTAAGGACTGGTATTCAACGAAGCTGGTCGTTAGCCCAGCTCCTCCCGCATCGTCGTGAGCAAGGAAGACGCGCGGGTAATCCGGCTTCGGCCGGACCCGAGATCCCTGGCGTCTGGCAGTGACTGCCTAGCAGTCTCTGCCCGGCAGCCGCCGCACCTGGCCAGCATGCCTTCTACAGGCAACGGCCCAAGTGCCGAGTCGCTCGGCCCCGCCTTGCTACCCCATCTGGGCGACTCGCCCGATTCGCCTCGGGCGATGGAGACGGACGATCCTCTCCCCAACCCGATTCCCCCTCTTCCGGCTGACGAGTCGGGCGAGTTCGCGACCGTTGGTCGGCGTAATCGCCCGGCTAAGAAGCCAAAGAGAACCCACCCAACCGCTTCCTCTAACACCTCGGCCATGGACATTGGACCTTCTCAGGGCCCACAGGCCGCGGTTCCGACTGCTTCGACAGCAGCTCCGGCTGCTGCCGCTGTTGGTCGTGCGCCTCCCCTGTACGTCCATAGCGTATCCAATGTCGCCGCCTTATACAGACGGCTGATCGCGGCCCACGGCCTGTCGGCCGACAAGCTTGACCTGAAGCTGCTTGGCGGTGATACGGTCAGGATTGTCGTCCGCCAGCTCGAGGACCATCGCTTGGTCGAGGCCTTCCTCCAAGCGCATAACCTGCAGTATCACACCTTTACTCCTAAGCGAGTCAAGCCCTTGTCGGTAATTTTGCGAGGGCTCGACGCGCACACCGATCCACAGGAGATCCTCATGGAACTCCGCGACCTCGGGTACCCGGTGCAGGCAATTTTCCGCCTGTTCACTCACTCCGAGACCCGAGTCCCTCTCCCGCTCGTCCGTCTCCAGCTCGAGAAGGGCGAGGCTGCAGACAAAATTTTCCACCTGACGCGGCTGTTTGGCTTCCGCGTCCGGGTGGAAACCAGTCGACCCCAGGGCAAGCTTGCGCAGTGCCACCGGTGCCAGAGGTTCGGCCATCACACCGACGTCTGCCGCAATGCCCCGGCCTGTCTACGATGTTCTCTGGGACATTCAACACAGGCCTGCACTGTGGCAGACAAAACCAAATTTCGCTGCATCAATTGTGGTCAAGGCCACGCAGCGAGTAATGTAAACTGCCCGGTCTATAAGGCGGAGCTCCTGCGGAAGCAAAAGCCGCAGGGGCCCCTCCCGAAGCCACGGCAGCCAGCTATGCAGCCCCAACCTAGACAGCCTAAAATGCAGGCTAGGCCTAAACCTCAGGCACAACCGGCACGGCGCGCGCCCTCTCCGGCTCCACCTCCAGCCCCTACAAAGGCAACTAAACGTACCGCGCTTAGTTAGCAGAGACACGCCCAGTAGCTGTTATCGCGGTTTTGGAGCCGGAGAATGAACCCTCCACCTCCGCGGAACCTCCTACTCCCGCCTCTGAACCAGAGGTAGCCTCGCCGCCCCTGCCACCTCCGCGATTTCCGCGAGCAGGCATCAAACCCAGGAACAAAGGGATACCCACACCGGATGCTCGGCCCCGAGCTCCTGCCGGCCCACAGCCCAAGAAAAGTCCTGCTTCCCGGTATAAGTCCGACGAAGCGCAACAGCGTACTTTTCCTGCCGCTGATCCAAAACCGTCTGGCCCTGGTCCTATGGCTTCCACCATGACCCGATCTGCCGTAACACCTGGTCGCTCTTATGCGGCCTCAGTTTCCAGGCAAACCACCCAGTCCGTCAGTTCCAGTGACGCACAGTTCGTCCGCGGCTTTCTGTCTAGCTACGACCTCCCGAAAGTCGCATCTACCTTCAGGTCCATCCGAGACCGCCTGGAAACTGCTACCCCAACTGAGAGATTCATGCTCTTGGTGGAAGCCTGCGAAGTCATAGGTCTTCTATGAACCGAGCCCTTAGACGAGATCTCTCGCTCGTAGCCTGGAATGCTAACAGCATCGGTCCCAAGCATTCCGACCTTCTTGAATTCCTGGCTCGGTTCAAACCCGACGTACTTCTCCTTACTGAAACCCACCTGACCCCGGCGAACCGGTTTCGATTACCAAATTACGTGGTCTATCGGGATGACCGAGTTGGCCGACGAGGAGGCGGCACGGCGATCGCGGTGAGGACCTCCATAGGTCATCATCGTGTCGCTTTGCCGCAGCTTACCAACCTAGAGGCCACCGCCATTGAGGTCCACGGAGCTCTTGGCGGCGTCCTCGTGGTCTCAGCTTACAAGCCCCCACAAGCTGAACTCCTTGTCGGCGACCTGGACGTCATCTTCGATTCCCATCGAAGGGTAATTTTGGCCGGCGATCTGAATTGCAAGCATCGCGCTTGGAATAGTCGCCTGACTACTCCGAACGGGAGGCGCTTGCTCAGTTTTGTTGAATCGCGCCGGGCGATGGTGTTTGGTCCAGCGCAACCCACGTTCTTTCCGTCACAGCCTAACGCGGCTCCCGATGTTCTGGATATCGCGGTGACCCAAGGAGTTGTCTGTCCGGTGGAGGTATTCTCACTTACGGAGCTGACATCCGACCACAACCCTATCTTGGTCCACGTCGCTACCCAGCACGCCTATGCACGTTCTGACCACAAGAAGGTTATCGATTGGGATCGCTACGGCCCGGCCTTGTACCGTCGATTGCCGCCAGCGGCCCCACTCGATTCCGTTCGCCTCCTAGACGAAGCAGTTGCGGGAATCGAAGAGGCAATCATCTCGGCTATAGGCGTGTCTTCACGTACGCGAGCTGGTCTCACGCCTGGCTACCAACGCATCCCTGAGGAAGTCTCTCTTCTCGCTCGCGAGAGGAATTACTTCCGGAAACGTTGGCAGAGGACCCGTGATCCGGCCGATAAGGCAGCATACAATCGGCTCACCGGACGACTGCGCGGCAGTCTGAAGGCGTTCCGACGTAGCTGTTGGGAACTCGACGTGGCCCGAACGGGGGATGCGGACCCGCAATCTCACCCGTACAGAATACCTACCGCATTGACGGGACGGAGGCGCCGACCTCCACTTCCCGCCATTGTTGGACCGTTCGGTCGACCCTTGGGTCGCCCGGAGGAGAAGGCCGAGTACTTGGGCTTGTGTTTCGAGCGACAGTTCGCTCCCAACCCGCCCATGGACTGGGACTTCGACGAACAAGTCGAGATGGCCGTGGAAGACTTTCTGTCACTTCCGATCACGACGGAGCCCGACCCCATCTCTTTGGAAGAGGTCTCAGATCGGCTCGCTGAACTTCAGCCAAGAAAAGCTCCAGGCCCGGACGGTGTTACCAACACCGCTCTACGTCTTCTTCCCGAGCCTGGAGTTCAATTCTTGACTGATTTGTTCAACGCGTGTCTTAGACTGGCCTACTTTCCCAAGAAATGGAGAAAGGCGACGGTCATCGTGATCCCGAAGCCGGGAAAGGATACCACCCGCTCGGAAAACCTCCGGCCTATCAGCCTACTTTCCGCTACGTCCAACTTTTTTGAGCGCCTCGTACAGCGTCGTGTACGAGAACATCTAACCAACTTTGACGTGCTGGTCCCCGAACAGTTCGGCTTTCGTGTGGGGCATTCGACCACTCATCAACTGATGAGACTGGTGGAAGGCATCACGGAAGCCGGGTGTCGGAGAGAACGGACCGTTGGCTGTTTCTTAGATGTTGAGAAAGCCTTCGACAGCGTATGGCATGATGGCCTGTTATTCAAACTTAGGGAAGTCCAGCTCCCGGACTCCCTTCTGGTTGCTAGCTTTCTGACGGAGAAGACCTTCTGCGTGAGAGTTGGCGATTCAGTCTCTTCCGAGAGGCGAATCACAGCCGGCGTCCCTCAAGGTAGTGTTCTAGGCCCCCTTCTGTTCTCGATCTACGTCAACGACGTGCCGAGACAGCCTGGAGTCCAGATGGCCCTCTTCGCTGACGACACGGCCGTATTTACGGCCGATCGTCATTAGGAAAGGGCCGTCCTACGACTGCAGCGCCAGCTCGACACGCTCGTGGACTGGACTGATAACTGGAGAGTGCTCCTCAACCCTACCAAGAGCGTAGCCGTCGAATTCTCTAAGCGACGGAAGAACCCCGTTAGGCAACTACGTATCGGCAGAACGTACTTGCGCTGGTCCAACGAGTCAAGTACCTCGGCTTACACCTCGACCGTCGGCTCACCTGGCGTACCCACGCACAGACAGTTCTTAAGCGACCATCCACTCGCCTGTGCGCACTGTTTCCACTCCTGATCAGCCCAGCCATGACCAGGAAATTGGGTAGGATGATCGTCGGCGCGTATCTGCTGCCGGTCATTACCTACGCCTGCCCGGTCTGGGGTTACCTCGCCGCAATGCATAAAAAGAAGTTGCAGAGCGTCCTCGACAAGGGGCTTCGGCTAGCGGCCAAAGTCCCCCGTCGCTTCTCATCTCGCCTTCTAAGGAGAGGACTTGGCGTCCGCTCCTTAGACGACACTTTCAGGCGGCTTGCACGCAAATTTTATGCACGTGCGGCGAGTTTCCCAGACAATCCTCTCGTGACTGGGCTGGGAAGGTACCGTATACGCCCAGGTGATTCATGGAAACGCCCTCGGTGTATACTGCGCTAGCGTAGGCTAGCACAACAGCCGAGAAAGGCCTGCTATAGAGCACACGCCCTACTTGGGCAGGGCCACGAGGCAAGAGCTCCAGATGGTAGCTCGGAACTCAGTTCCCGTGCGGTTCGTCTCTGCGACGCACAACCGCAAAGCCCAGAGCAAAAAAAAAAAAAAAAAAAAAAAAAAAAAAAAAAAAAAAAAAGAAGCAGTGAGGGACATCGACTGGGACAGCAGCGGGCTCTACATACCGCTGCCGAAAGAAGAGAACCGCAGCACGCCCGGAACAGCGGACGCAGCCGCCGAACATCACAGCGCGGCTCGGGCAGCGTACGCAAATGATTTAGCGTACCCGACAAACGGTCCTTTTAAGGGCCTAAAAAACTATAGTGTGTACGATTGGCGCCATTTGTCCTGTGACAAGTGGCGCCCAACGTGGGGCGACGATCATCTTGTGGATGCAAGATCTAGCCACGCCAGAGAGCTACCAGCCGGCACACAAAACAACATGGCGCCCAACAACTACACCCAGCGGGACACCGGGTTCGAGGTAGAGCAAGGCTTTGCGCAATTCGCCGCAGCTATGAGGTGCACGTTGCCACCGGTGATCACCGCTACATCCCATAGCCTCAAGTACGAGGATCCAGAACGATATCTTCAACAGCTAGAGCGACAGCTGCGGGACTACAGAGTCCCATCTGAACAGTGGGCAGATTACGCAGTGCGGCAGCTCCGAGGAGAAGCTTCCACGTGGGCAGAGAGATACACGGGATTGCAGATAAATTGGCCCGAGTTCTGCGACCGCTTCCGGCATCACTTCTGCGGGATGCAACGCGACGCAGAGCTGCTGGCCGAGCTGTACGGACAACCGCAGCGGCAGGAATCGGCGGAAATCTTCCTCCTGAGAAAAATCAAGCTGTTTCGCCGTCTGTACCCCGGAGGTGACGAGAGGACGAGCATAACCATGCTTACACAACAGCTGCAGCCACGTCTTCGACCCGCGCTGAGGTTCCCGCCGCCTACGACTTTGGAGGAACTTTTACAACGGGCAATGAGCATCGAGGCGGACTTGGATCAAGATAGTCGTGCGCGAGGTCGGGATGACTCTGCTGAAAACTCCCTGGATCGAGTAGGGGGGTCGAAGCAGTGTCGATCGGCCTCAAGCACGAAAGAGGAACAAAGAATGAACAGCCTAACGCCCAAGTGCCGCTACCGCCCGGGAAGACACTACCATCGGGACTGCCCTGTGAAGAACCGGCAGGGAAACGACCAAGCGCCCCGGTAAATAGCCCACCGGGGCGCGTGAACCAACTAGGTGCGGACATACCGCGCATTCCAATAGAGATCGCCGGCCGAAAACTGACCGCAGCCTTGGACTCCGCCGCAAACTACGACTTCGTACGAGCCGGTCTGCTGCCCGGAGGAAGGAAGACGGAGCCCCGAGTTGTCCAGCTAGCGCTACAAGGTCAGCAATGTCACTCAACGGCCGCCGTCGTCGCAGACATTATAATTGGAAACCTCGCGACCACCACCGTTCTGCTAGAAGTGCCCGGACTGCAAGAAGTTTTACTGGGCCACCACTGGCTTACGGCCAACCAAGCAGTTGTGGACTACCGACGGGGCTGCCTTCACATTGGCAGCGAGAACCGACAGACGGTCTTCTGGAATGACCGCGCGGAGCCCGAGGAAGACGACATTGACGAAGCTAGCCTTCAAACGTCAGCAGTTGGCCAACACCATAAACGGCTTCTGGAAATGTTACACCGTCATCGCAGTTTGTTCTCCCGTGGCCCGCTCCGCACCACATCCGCGGCCAAGCACGAGATCCGGCTGAAAGGAGGTAGCCAGCCATTCCGGCTCCCAATGTACCGGTACTCCGACGAGAAGAAACGCACCATCCGGGAACAGGTAGAAGAGATGCTGAGGCAGCGTATCATTGAACCGGCCACCTCGCCATACAGCTCTCCGGTGGTGATTGTGAAGAAGAAGGACAGCACACCCCGGTTCTGCGTGGACTTCCGGAGGCTGAACGATCAGACCGAGGATGTGGACTCACCACTGCCGCTGATATACGAAACCATCAAGGACCTCAGCGGGGCCAAAGTCTTCTCGACTCTAGATCTGAAGAGCGGCTACTGGCAAATCCCGCTGGAGGAAGAAGCAAAGAAGTACACAGCATTCTCGGTGCCCGACGGAGGTCGCTACCAGTTCCGGGTGATGTGCTTTGGGCTGAAGAACGCGCCCAGCACCTTCCAACGGCTGATGCAGGATGTTCTCACGGGACTATTACGGGAGTGCTGCCTCGTCTATCTGGACGACATCATTGTCTACTCCCCCGACTGGGAAACGCACCTGCGACACCTGGATCAAGTCTTGGAAAGGCTGCAGATGCACCAGCTGACCTGCTCGCTCAACAAGTGTCACTTCGGCCGAGAAGAAGTCGCCTTTCTGGGCCACGAGATTACTCCGGACGGCAACCTCCCGCAGCAGCAACATCTCAGAGCGATCGAAGACCAGCCGGCCCCCAGCAACAAGAAAGAGCTGCAACGCTTCCTGGGAACCTGCAACTGGCTGCGAGAGTACATCCCCTGCTTCGCCATGATTTCGGAACCGTTAACGGACCTGCTGCGGACAAGAAAGTGGCATTGGGACGACACAACTCAGCGAGCCTTCGAAGAGGTTAAGGCCGCTTTCCGGCAGCCGTTAAAACTCTCACGACCGGATCGAGACTTGCCGATGTTTCTGCAGACTGACGCCAGCCAAAAGGGACTTGGAGCGGTGCTTTATCAATGCACCGAAGCCGGAGAGAGGCGCATCATCTCGTACGCCAGTGCCAAGCTCCACGAGGCGGAGAAGAACTACCACTCCAACGAACTGGAGTGCTTGGCAGTCGTCTGGGCCATCAAGAAATACCGGCCATACTTGGAGGATCGCCATTTCACCCTAAGGACCGACAACAAGGCGCTAACCTGGCTGAAGCAAGCGACGGGGCAGAAGACGAAGTACGCTCGCTGGGCTCTACTGATACAGAGCTTCAAATTCACCGTCGTCCACTGCCCGGGCAAGGAGAACGAGTTGCCGGACTTCCTCTCGAGGGAACCTGGGCTTGAAGATACTGCCGGCGTCCAAGAAGAACCACGGATGCAGCCTGAAGAGAGGCCACTTCGCAGTGTTGCGGCAGCTGCACCCCGACTACAAGAAATCACAGCTGTCGGCATCCATCAGGCAGTGCAGGAGGCGCAAGAAGGCGACCAGGAGTGCCAAGCGTGGAGAAACGACCCTGCGGCGGCTACAGCGAGAGGATACCGGGTGGACAACGGCCTGGTTTGGAAGGACAGACGCAACCAGGAACCAGGATTGTACGTGCCGCCGAGTGTCCGCATGGAGGTCATCAGGCACTTCCACGACTTCCCTGAAGCCGGTCATCCGGGGGTCGAAGAAACGTTTCGGGCCATCGGCAAGGACTTCGTCCGGACCGGCCTAACCATTGATGTCCGCAGATACGTCCGGAGTTGCAGAATATGCGCCCTACACAAGCGCGGCGCAAATCCCGAACAGGACCAACAGCGACCTCACCGACCCAGGAGATGTTGGAATACTGTCGCCCTGGACGTCATGGGACCATATCCGCTGACTCGAGTTGGCAACCGGTACATCGTAGTGGTCACGGATATGATGTCGAGATGGGTGGAAGCAAAGGCCGTGCGCAAGGCGGACGCCGACACCATTATCCGCTACCTGGAGGAAGAAGTGTTCCCTCGTTGGGGATACCCAGAGGCGTTGCTCACCGACAACGGAAAGCCGCTCACGGGCCACAAGTGGAAGCAGATGTGCGACAAGCTGCACATACGACCGTGGACTACAGCCAACTACCATCCCAGGGCGAACCCGACCGAGCGGCGCAACGGCGAGATCAAGAAGGCGCTGCGGATCCAGCTCCATGACTGCAAGGACCATGGCGACTGGGACAAGCGTTTGCCGACGGTTCTGTTCTCGCTGCGGAATCGTGCAAACGCCGCCACTGGAGTGACACCGAGCGAGCTTCTGCTGGGCAGAGACCTACGCCGACCCGGCGACTGGAGTCGGCCACACGCAGAACAGGACGTCCGGCCAATTGAGGAATGAGAAGAGGCGGCCAGGTCACACCAGACGCAGTATCAGCGGCGGCGGTATCCGGAACGGAGGACACAGGACCCTACACTGGCCGTAGGGCAGCTGGTGTACGTCAAGAGCCACGCCGGACCAGCCAAAGGACGGAGGTACCCTGGATGGGAGCCAGCCTAGGAAGGTCCCTTTAGCGTTGCCGCAACCCTCGGCGGGCAGATTTACACGGTGGAGAAGGGGAGCGCCCGGTCCTTCATACGCGGCTGTGGCCGCTACATCAGTCCCGCCTTCCGCTCCTCGGAGCTCCAAACAGAAGCGCACTCGTCGCCGTCAGCGACAAGTTCCACAGGCCTTGCCTGTAAAACCTCAGCGGGCCCCGCCCGCCCCCAGTCATCGACCTAAGCTCCCAACTGAGCAGACTTCACGTCCGTCCCCGAGCCCTGCGCCATCTGCAACACCGGCCGAGGCCAGCCAGGTCCGTCTTCCGGAATCTCGGGAATCTTCCCGGGCCCCGGTGGACCCCCTGACTGCCTGGGCTGAAACTTTGGTAAACAACATCAGGTCTGCTCCAGATACAACCACGGTTCTCGCCCTGGTGTTTCAATCACTGTCTACCCTCTTTCCTCTTCTTCCTTTGAATGGCTAGGAGTCTTAGGATCGTTGCGTGGAATGCCCATGGGGTAGTCCCTCGACGATCTGAACTGATGACTTTCGTAACGGAGTACGACGCTGATGTCGTCCTCCTTTGCGAGACTCATCTGGCTCGCTACCATACCTTCAACCTGCCATCTTACATCTGTTTTCGTCAGGATCGTCCCCAACGGCCTGGCTGTCGCCCCTCGGGGGGGACAGCCGTCTTAGTCCACAGGCGGATATCCCACAGGCCACTACCCCCTTTAGATACATCTCTAGTTGAAGGTTGTGCGGTGGCGATAGACGCTGGCGGATCGGAGTTGCGCGTTGTTGCGGCGTATCTCCGGCCCGGCCTGGGGCTACCTCCACCGCCCGAGGAGTGGGACGCTCTCCTCGATCATCCCCTACCAACCATTGTAGCCGGCGACTTAAATGCCAAGCATCCCTCCTGGAACAGCAGAGTAGCCAACGCCTACGGAAAATCTCTGTATCGGTTCGTCTCCGACGACCCGGTACTTCAAGTCATCGGCCCAGAAGACCCTACTCACTTCCCCTTTTCCGGTCATCGACCGGACGTCCTTGACATTGTCATAGCCAAGGACGTGACCCATCACATCCAGGTCTCGTCAGTGTCGGATCTCTCATCCGATCACAATCCCCTTTTTATAACTGCCCGTGAGCTGTCGGCCTCACCCCGACCTCCCGCTCAGATTGTTAGGAGAGTCAACTGGCGCTCCTATCATGATGAGCTCTCACGGCGGTTACCATCACTCCCCGCGGACCCGATCGTCACTTGTGACGATTTGGATCTCCGAGCCACTCATCTTCAGGAGTTGGTCGAAGGTGTCATGGATCGACACACATATACTCTCGAGGTGAATCATCGTAAATCGGCCTTACCTGCGGAAGTACTCCACGCCATCTGGCTACGGCGCAATCTCCGCCGCAGATGGCAAAGAACCCGTGATCCCGGCGTCAAAAGGCTCTTTCAGGCCCAGTCTCTTTACGTCCAGCAGCTACTGCGGGACGTAAACTCTGATCGATGGGACTCATACCTTGAGTCTCTTGAAGTCGACCACGCCTCCGTCTGGAGAGCGGCGAGTAGACTGACCCGCGAGAAGAGAACTCGCAACCCACTTGAAACTCCGAACGGGGTTGTATCTTCATCGGAAGGCAAGGCCGAGGTCTTCGCCGACTGCATGGAGGTGCAATTTACTGTTCACCAAGGCGTCTCGGACCCTGCCCACTCGGCAGAAGTCCGTGACTTCCTATCTAGACATTTTTCACGCCCTCCCGAAATCCCAGCCCTCCCGTTCGACAGGGATGAACTAGTTTCATCTATCTGCCGACTAAATCGCCGTCGCGCCCCCGGTCCTGACCGGATCGGGGCCGCTGCTCTACAAAATCTCCCGGCCTCAGGCGTTGACCTCGTTCTTGAGCTGTTTAACTCCTGTCTCCGGCTACAGTACTTTCCCCGCCTGTGGAAATCAGCCAACATCGTAATGATTCCGAAGCCTCGCAAGCCGCGCATGCTTCCTGAAAGCTATCGTCCAATCTCTCTCTTGCCAGTCAGATGGTTTCATCCGCAGCGAACAGTTCGGGTTTCGCAGGGAGCACTCGACCACGCTTCAATTGGTCCGCGTTGTTACGCACTTGTCAGACGCCACCAACAGGCGAGCGGCTACGGCCGCCGTACTGTTGGACGTGAGCAAGGCCTTCGATAAAGTCTGGCACGAAGGTCTTCTCTTCAAACTTGCCAATTCCCCTCTACCATCGACCATAGTGTTTTTTCCTCCGGTCGTATCTCAGCGACCGAACCTTCAGGGTGAGCGTCGACGGGTCCTGTTCTACAGTTCGACCCGTCGCCGCCGGCGTACCTCAGGGATCTGTCCTCGGCCCCGTTCTGTACCTTGTGTACACGAACGACCTGCCTGTCTTGCCCGGAGTCACGTTGTCTTTGTTCGCTGACGATGCTATGTATCACTGCAGCTCCCTGTCCCCGCGATTTGCGAGTACAAAGCTGCAGCGTCAGTTGAACCAGCTTCCGGACTGGCTACGGAAATGGCGGGTGACGATCAACACGGAGAAATCCGAGGCGATCTGTTTCACCCGTAAGTCCATCTCCCGATGCCAGCCCCTCTCCCTAGCAGGGAGACCCATCGCCTACAAAGAATCGGTGAAGTATTTAGGCGTTCGGCTAGATCGTCGCCTTTGCTTCAACGCCCACGTGACGGAAACCCTTGCCAAGGCTCGCGGCGTCCGAGCCAAATTATCTCCTTTCCTCTCGTGTCGCAGCCGCCTGGCCATGCGCACGAAACTTACCATCTATCTACTATTTCTCAGGTATGTATTGACCTATGCGGCACCCGCCTGGTGGTCTCTTTTATCCACCACCAACAGATGTAGGCTGGAAGCTTTCCAGTCCCGAACACTCCGATCCTTGACGGGGTCCCCTTGGTTTGTAAGGAACGACGTGATTCGAAGGGGTCTCCGTGTTCCTACCTTGACTTCCTTTGTCCGGTCGCTGGCTCTAACACTCTTTGCTAAAGCCTCGACCTCCACCTTCCCGTACCTACGAACCATCAGTGCATCAGAACCACCACCGCCCATTCGGGTCAAGCGCCCTCGGGCGCTTCTTGATGACCCGCCATAACGCCATCCTCTTTAAATTAAATAAAAATAAGTAATCATCAGTCCTAGCCCTGAGTATTTCACCAAACTGTCCTTCTCTCCTTCCTGTCCACCTCCTAGCACGCTGAGCCGGCTGCTTGTCGCTGTCATCATTCACTGGCACGGAGGCTCTCCGCCTCGCGGGGAGCGACCGACGCCCTCAGGGCGTCTGCTGACTGGACTTGAAACGGGCAACATCTGTTGCTCGAATCGGTACCAGCGACAGTGCATTCAACAAATAAAAGTTATACTCCCCCGCCTTCTCAGTTAACTGGTTGGCGGTTTCCTTTTCCAGTTTTAGGTCACCAGTCGACATGTACCAGCACTATGTCTACTTCTGGCAGCCATTGGACACGATCCAGATGCTGCAATCAAGCCACGGGTGCAAAGACACCCCGCATCCATAATGCAATGGTGGAGAAGGACGGACGTCCATACAAGGTTCACCGCCAACGGCTCAAACCCGCCGGAGAAGAACAATGGGCTGGTCACCGGAGAGCATTCAAGACCCGGGGGAGTTGTGACATAGCGAGGCGAAGATCTGCTCTCGGCGCCAGCCGAGACGTGACACGAGAAGGCGAGGCGACCCAATCAAGGATCGGCAGCAGCTTGATTGGCCTCGACGTGACCATCTAACGTGCTCGAGGCGAGCCAACCAGGGACCAGCGGCACTCTGATAGGTTCGTGGCACACGACCTGTCAGGGCATAAAAACAGCGCCGCTAGAAATTTTGGCGCACTGTTCAGTTCGGTTCACGTTCAGATAGATCGCTTCAGCTTCTGGACAAGGAAGGATCTCTCCTTTGGACTGCTCTCTCCAGCTTGGACGCTGAAGTTCTTTCGCTGTTCTCAGCCGCTGCCCTACTGCCTTCTGCCGCCGTTGGACAGAAACATTTTGGCCCTCTTGCTGCTCGCCAACAAGAAGATAGAAGACTTCAACTCAGCTGGCTGGTGAACTGAGTAGCCAGCACACACAGCTGAGTTCGTCGGACCTTCTAAGGGCCACCAGCCAAGTGACCCTTTTCAGGACCACCGCTGAAGAGGAAGCATATAGCCTGCCAGAGCTGTTGGTTGCGCAGCGCATCTAGCCCGCTGACGCTCAGGCTCTTAGGTAGCGCTGCCTAGGACGATCCTTGCGAGCCCCCACCAGTGGTAAGCGAGCTTGGATATCGCCTAGGTAAAGAGGCCGGTGGACACCTCTCTTGGTAAGGAGAGGTATCTAACGAAGCCGGTCATTTGCCCAGCTCGTAGTAGGCCTGAGCGTTCCAGAAGTCCCGCAAGCGATCCGGCTCGGGCCGGACCCTAGGTCCCTGGTTACCGCCGGAGGCAGCCT
Source organism: Magicicada septendecula (assembly GCA_034769895.1). NCBI lineage: Eukaryota > Metazoa > Arthropoda > Insecta > Hemiptera > Cicadidae > Magicicada > Magicicada septendecula. Next base: position 142,154,125 of record CM068371.1, read on the forward strand.
GGCTGCCTCTGGACGGCGAACCTCCCGCTCGATGGCGGAAATGCCCGCTCCGGGCGCGTCATCGAGCTCGCAGTCGCTCGCCACTGCCCCGCCCCACACGAGCGACTCGCCGTGCTCTCCGCTTATGGATGCGGACCAAGTCGATCCCCGGTCGGTTCCGCTGCCCGGTGACGAGACCGACGCTTTCGTGGCGGTTGGGCCACGGGGGCGGCCGGTTAAGAAACCGAGGCGGAACCGATCGTCCTCAACCTCTTCCTCGGCGTCCGCCATGGAAGTTGTCCCCGCCGATGGCGAATCCGGCCCGGGGCCGACTGCGTCCGGCGGTGCCCAAGCACCGTCGGCCGCGGTTCGCATCCCGCCCGTTTACGTTCATGGCGTGAACAACGTCACCGGTTTTTACCGGCGATTGATAGTGGCTCCCGGACTTTCCCCGGCCAACGTTGACCTGAAGCTCCTTGGGGGCGATACAGTCAAGATCGTTGTCCGCGGAATGGACGTGTACCGCAGTGTCGTGGCGTACGTGGAATCCCAGCAATTCCAGTACCACACCTTCTCGACCAAACACGTGAAGCCTCTGTCGCTTGTCCTCAGAGGCTTGGACGTGGAATCCCCTCTGGAGGAAATACTCGATGAGCTGCGCGAGCTGGGCTATCCTGTTCGCGCGGTCCATCGGGTGTTTACTCCTGCCGGACCAAGGCGTCCAATTCCTCTGGTCCGCATCCTGGTGGAGAATAGCGAGGCAGGCACTAGCCTACTCTCACTTACGCGGCTTTTTGGTTTCCGCGTAAAAGTGGAAAGAAGCCGCGCTCCCGGGGTTCTGCCTCAGTGTCACAGGTGCCAACGCTTCGGGCACCACTCCGACTCTTGTTCAAACGCTCCGGCGTGCGTGAGGTGTTCTCTCCCTCACGCCTCCAAACTTTGCGATGCACCTGCATTCAAAAGATGCATCAACTGCGGCGGGAGTCACCCCGCCAACTACCGGGCATGTCCGGTGTTTCAGCGGGAGCTCGAGAGGCGAAAGCCGAAAGGGCGCCTGCCACCACCGAGGCATCCGGTAGCTGGTTCCAGACCTGCAACCGAGCAGCCAGGCCCTGCGCCTCCTGCTACGGCTGCCGTGTCTTCCGCCCCAGCTTCAAACAGGCAACAGAAGCGATCTAAAGGCCCGAAGCAAACACCTGTAGCACAGGCAACTCCACCTCAGGCTCCTTCACAGGCCCCTGTCCCGCCTCAGGCGAAAAAGCGCCGTAACCTCGTGGCATCTAAAAGTGAGACCACCCAGCCAACAGAAAACATCTCGGTTGTGGAGCCTGAGACTACTCAACCCTCCCCAGCACCGGAGACTCCCGCCCCTGCTTTAGAAGCAGCCTCGCCAGACCTCCCGCCCCCGCGGTTTCCCAACGCAGGCAAAAAGAAGCGGCAAAGAAAGCCCCGTGGCGCTAGATCCCGGGCTCCTGCCAACCCGGCCGCACAGTCCAGACAGCCTGCACAACGCGCGAAGTCCGACGCAAACGCATCTGTCCCTCTTCCTAGCACCTCCGCTAGAGGCGCTACACCTGGCCCTAAGAAACCCCTGGCTTCCACCAATCCCCCGATTGACAAGCCTCGGCGCTCTTATGCGCACGCAGTCTCCAGGCAATCTGCCCCCAAAACCGTATCTGACGACTACCAGGTCGTCAAAGACTTCCTTGCTGAGTTCGACCTCAGCAAAGTCGCCCAGACCTTCAGGTCCATCCGCTCCCGCTTGGAGACTGCCGACATAACTGAGAGATTCATGCTCTTGGTGGAAGCCGCCACTTGTGTAGGTCTTCTATGAGTCGGGTCCTCAAACGAGATCTCTCGATTCTTTCCTGGAACGCCAACGGGTTGTCCAACAAGATCCAGGAACTCCAAGAATTACTGGCCCGACTCAAACCCGATGTAGTACTTCTCAATGAGACCCACTTGACTCCTGCGAGTCGGTTACGACTGGCCAACTATGTGTGCTATCGAAACGACAGACCGGGCACTGCTGGTGGCGGTACTGCCGTCGCGGTGAGGCTCACTCTCGAGCATCACCGAGTCGTCTTGCCTGCAATGACTCACCTCGAAGGCACCGCTGTGGAGTTGTTAAACACTCTAGGCGGTGTACAGATGGTAGCGGCGTATAAACCGCCGCAAAAAGAGCTCCTTCACCCCGATCTAGCTGTCGCGTTCGATGCACACAGGAGGGTCATCATGGCCGGCGATCTGAACTGTAAACATCGCGATTGGAACAGTCGCTTGACTGCCCCAAACGGGAAACGTTTACGCAGGTTTGCCGATTCTCGCAGGATACAAGTGATTGGGCCTACCCAACCTACGTTCTACCCCTCACAACGCAACGCGGCTCCCGATGTCTTGGACATAGCGGTGATTCAAGGAATTGACTGTCCGGTCCATGTGTCCGCGCTAACGGAACTATCGTCCGATCATCTCCCCATCCTGATACACGTCGCTACCCAGCACGTCGTACGCAGAGATGTCAGGAAGGTGGTAGAATGGGATCGCTATGGCCCGGCGTTAAGTCGCCGATTGCCAGACGCGGGACCACTCGAAACCTTCCGCCAAGTCGACGAGGCAGTTGCCGCGTTTGACGAGGCAGTCGTATCTGCGATCGACGCGTCTTCCAGAATGAAGCCTGGCGTCACGCCCCACTGGCAGCGGATCCCAGAGGAGACGAGTGCTCTCGCTTGCGAGAGAAATCGCCTCCGGAGACGCTGGCAGCGGACCCGTGATCCGGCCGACAAGGCAGCGTACAACCGGGCGACCGGCATTTTACGTCGTGAAATGCAGGCCTACCGGAGACGCTGTTGGGAACTCGCCGTGGCCCAGGCAGGGGACGGATCGGACGAAAGTAGCCCTTACCGGATACCTTCGGCGTTGGTAGGGAAGAGGCGCCGGCCTCGCATCCCGGCCATTGCTGGACCTTTCGGTCAAATCCTGGCTCGCCCGGAGGCGAAGGCCGAGTACTTGGGCGCGTGTTTTGAGCGACAGTTCGCACCTAACCCGCCCATGGACTGGGACTTCGACGAAGAAGTCGAGAACGCAGTGGAAGACTTTCTGTCTCTTCCGATCACTACGGAGCCCGAACCCATTACTAGGGAAGAGGTCGCAGATCGGCTCGTTGCACTCGTGCCAAGAAAAGCTCCTGGCCCGGACGGCGTCTCGAACGCCGCTCTTACTCGACTCCCGGAGCGAGGAGTACTTTTCTTGGTCGCGCTGTTCAACGCGTGTCTTAGACTGGCCTATTTTCCCCAGAAATGGCGTAAGGCGACGGTTATAGTGATCCCGAAGCAGGGAAAGGACGCTTCCCGTCCCGGCAACCTCCGGCCAATTAGTCTACTGTCAGCCACGTCAAAGGTCCTCGAACGTCTCGTACAACGGAGAGTACTAGATCATCTACGAAATTTCGATGTACTGGTCCCCGAACAGTTCGGCTTCCGTGTGGGGCATTCCACCACTCATCAACTGATGAGACTGGTGGAATACATCACGGACGCCGGGTGTCGGAAAGAGCAGACTGTCGCCTGTTTCCTAGATGTGGAAAAGGCCTTTGATAGTGTCTGGCACGACGGGCTCTTGTTCAAGCTCCGGGAAATCCAGCTCCCAGATTGCTACCTTCGCTTGATTGCTAGCTTTCTGACGGAGAGGACTTTCTGCGTGCGAATAGACGACCACGTCTCTTCCGAGAGACGTATCACAGCCGGGGTACCTCAAGGTAGCGTGCTAGGGCCTCTCCTGTTCTCCGTGTATGTCAACGACGCACCCAGAGAGCCTGGAGTCCAGATGGCTTTGTTTGCCGACGACACGGCGGTCTATACCGCCGATCGGAACGCAGACTTTGCTATCCCACGACTTCAGCGCGCACTCGATGCGTATTCGACGTGGACGGAAAGCTGGAAAGTTGCCGTCAACGAAACCAAGAGCTCCGCGGTGCTATTCACAAAGCGCCGGAAAGAACCGCGAGGCCGAGTGAGACTCGGTAGAACGTACCTGCCCTGGTCGAGGGAAGTTAAGTACCTCGGTGTCCACCTTGATCGTCGGCTCACCTGGCGTACCCACGCTGAGACGATGCGAAGGAAAGCGTCCGCTCGTCTCGGTCAACTGTTTCCGATACTTGCCAACAAGGCTATGACCCGCAAGCTGGGTAAGCTGATTGTCAACGCGTATCTGTTGCCGATCATTACCTACGCTCTTCCCGTCTGGGGTTACCTCGCAACCGTTCATAAAAGAAGGTTGCAAAGCGTTCTCGATAGAGGGCTTCGGCTAGCGGCCAAAGTCCCCTATCGGTTTTCTTCTCGTCTCCTGAGAAGAGGACTCGGTGTCCGCTCCTTGGATGACACCGCAAGGCGACTTGCACGTAAATTTTACGTCCGAGCTGCGAGGACCCAGACAAACCCACTCATAGCTGGCCTTGGCAGGTACCGAATACGTCCAGGTGAATCTTGGAAACGGCCTCGACAAATACTGTACTAGTCGACCTAGTACGAGCATGTCGTTGTAACGACCAATAAAATTTAATTAATCAATATTCCGTCTGGACAGGACCACTAGGCAGGAGCCCCTCATAGGAGGCTCGGTACTAGGATACCATTGGGTCGTCTCACGACGCACAACCCAACAGCTCTGACCACTTTTGGCGCACTCCATTGGGCGTCGTCAAGCCAGCTGGAAGAAAAGGAAGAAGGAAGAATGGAGAACGCAGGAGAAGCAGTGATGGACATCGACTGGGACAGCAGCGGGCTCTACATACCGCTGCCGACAGAAGAGAACCGCAGCACGCCCGGAACAGCGGACACAGCCGCCGAACATCACAGCGCGGCTCGGGCAGCGTACGCAAATGATTTAGCGTACCCGACAAACGGTCCTTTTAAGGGCCTAAAAACCTATAGTGTGTACGATTGGCGCCATTTGTCCTGTGACAACGCATACCGCAAGAATAGAAAGACTATTCAACGCTATTGTTATTTTACTTTGTGCTTTTTTCATGTGTTTAACGTTTGTTGGGATATTATTGTTAAGTTTAGGACTGCCTAGAAAATCACCAAAGTGTCGCTTACAACAGGACATTTACAACGCACAAGGACAAGGTCACTAAACGCTTAATTTTTATGCATTGTTGATTACATGGGAATAAAGCCTTTTAACCATTTAGTTTGACAGTATACAGTCCACTGCAAATCAAAAAGAACCCCACAATTAGCTAAATTCAAAACAAAGTAAGTACAAACTTACAACCAAGTGTGAAACAAAATGTGTAAACCCATGTAATTTTGAAAAATATGTATAATGAAGTATCATAAAAAACTGATATAAAATAATAAAAATATTACACAAATAATGATGATGCTACATAACATCATTAACTAACCCTATCACAAAAGGGAATAATAACGAACTAACGTTTCACAAAAGAAAAGACAAGACAATCAAATAAAAAATGACAATGACATATTAACTGAACAATCAATGATGAAAAAATATAAGTGAGCCAGAAACCAGCTACAAGGTTAATTTTGAATATAAATGAGCAATAAAGTGATAACAAATAAAATCACTACCATATGAAGTAAGCTAATGAAACAATGCAAAATGCCTATTAAATATCGCCATAAGCTTAGAAAAAGGAATCCAAACAAGTCACTGAGAAGAAAAAGGTCATGAAATGTATAAAAGAGAGAATAATTAATCCCAAAAGTGTTTTATTGTATTGATATTATATGAGTCGAAAACAGACGACTATTATTATAATTATTATGAATATTATTATGTGATGATTTTATGTTGAGATACGTCCAACAATTATTTATGTTATTGAGCAGATAGGCAAGACCCCTGAACTCAAAATGTGTATAAATGGATAGCAGAGTAATAGAGCCACACGTGCCCTCTGGCTAGTACCAATTTATATGAAGGGGAGAGAAGAAAAATTTTAGGGAAATAGAACATACTAGGGATAACACTCGTAATAAAATAATACCAAATACCATATCATGAACCATGACTAAATAAAAATGAATAAAGAAAAAAGTAGCGATTGATGAATTCCTGAATGATAACAACTTGATTAAATGAACTATATTGATGATTTCCGAAAAAACAATGATCTTTGTTTCGAAATAATCAATTTTGGTGGCGATGCATTATGTAACATGACATAAGGTAGTGAAGATCCAATGATAATTAATTATAAAATAAAGAAGCTGAAGACAAGAATAAAAGGCAAGAACTTATAAACTCAGAGATTAATAACCCAATAACCAAATGACAAATGACTGATAAACTGACAATGACCTGATTCAATAGATCGGATAAATACAAAAGGAACAACGGAACAAGGAAGAAGGAACCAAGAACTAAATGTGATCAAGAATTTGATTATGAACATTGTAATTCCCTAATAATGACCATTAAAATGTATGTTAACAAATGCACTAATGTAATTAGAGTATAGATGAGATGTACCTAGGGTAATAATGACAAATAAGAAAGATAGTAATGTTATGTATATTTTGTTAATGAAGGAATGTACTCATAAATATAAGATAGGGAATTAATAATACACACACCCTAATAAATAGTGATAAATATAATCAAAACTAGTAAACAATACCCTGAGGCAAATAAAGGCCACAGTTAATTACCAAAAGTGATCATTAGTGAAGGGAAAATAAAATAAACACTTATAACCAGTAACCCCATGATGATATTAACATAAATAAACAACCCAGTGAATAATCAAGTGAGTGGAAGAAAGAGTATATTAATACAAAAGTGGTGACATGTAGTGATAGCATGTTGCATATAATAAGTGAAAGTGAATAAATCAAAAACCTTCTATGAAGGAAAAAGTGTAGTTGGTGAACTTGGAAAAGTATTCTAGTTAGTAGACTGTATTAGAATAACTGGAAGACCTGTAATAAACATTGTACTAGCAAGTAAGAGGAACTCATTATAATGTGATTAAGTTAAGCAATAGTTAATAAGAATTATAGGATAAGATAGAAATTAAGTCATTGGAATGAAAGGCAAACAAGAAAGATAGACACTTTTTTCTAGTGAAGGAGAGGGAATAGAGTATATTGTGAAAAGTACAGTTTAATAGTAGTATAATAAGAGTGTTATTATTGTTTAAAAAAAAAACCAATATAATATAATGAATCATCAGTTGAACCAGATAGTAGTAAGGAATAGAAAAGGTAGTTAGAAGTTTTATTTCAGGCTTGAACCTGTCAAGAAAATGTTTATTATTATAATAAGAGGTGTAGTTAGAAACACCAACGTATATTACTTGTTTCTGTTAAAAAATTGTTTTAAAGTACCAAATATAAAGGTAAGAAGTTACAAGAAATGTTAGATAGTAGTATAGGAAAATCTAGGCTCTAGGCCTAACTGTTAATGATGAATTTTGTAAATTAAAGAACAAACAATAGCCCAATATCAAAGCAGAATATACCAAATGTTTAAACAAGTTACGTGGGTATTCCTGATACCAAAATGTATAAATAACATCCAATTTTGGATAAAATATTGTAACACCACAAAATGTTACATAACCTAGACATTCACCAGAAGGGTAAATAATTACACTGAAGTGATAAAAATGAATCATTTATAATGAATGTAGCAAAGAAGAGAAGGACCAACAAAGAAGAAAGAAGAGGAAGGATCCCAAGAAGCAGTGATGAATACACTGCATGACACTACAACAAACACTATGACTGACTCTAACTAATGGACATGCCAAGTTCACAATAAGCTGTCAAACAAGCCAGCCCATGACATTAATGTAGAGTCATGTGTTAATAAAACTAATTAAATAATGATTGAAATAATGTAATATCAGTAACAGCATTTTGGCTGAAAGTAAAAGAACAATGACCAGTAAATGACAAAGCCTATGACTAGATTAGCTATGGCCACAATGTATATTAAAACCAGCATTACAAGCCCAGATGTAATACTAGTGAGTGAAGGTAGTTATAAAAGGAAACCTTATGCGGATGAGTAACTTCCTTATTATACAAAATATAACTAGTAACAATTATTAAGGCATAAACATAGTACTAAGAATGTGTCTAGCCCATGCCTAAACAAACGTTTGTCAGTAAATTAATAAGGAAACAGGACTCCTAGTGAACATAAAATTTACTGAACAATCAATATAACTAAATGTAATATATAATACCACCACTCAATTGTTAATGAACAACGTTAAATTGAGTAGGCCAAACGAAATGTAATTAGAGAATAAGGATTTTTTATAATAGTGATGAATTATGTTAACCCTAATTATGTTAAGATTTAATTGTACAGTTATAAATAGCTCTTAAGTATAATCATAGATGTATTAGTGTTCAAACAAAGACGTTATAAAGAAAACGCAGTATAAATCACTAAATGTAAAAAGATAGGAAATAATCGTATTATGCATTTGCTAGCAGACGACAGTGAGAAACCATGTTTCAAAACATTATTTATAAGCATTGACAAAGAAAACGAGGTTAAAACCAGTGTTAAGCCACATCAAATTAAAGCCCATGAACTAAACTTTAATTTGATGGTAGTAACCTCGAGCTCGGAACTATAATAAGTGCATAGTGCGTGTTAGCATCATTTATTGTTAAAAATAAGAAATTGTTCGGGTAATACCAACAACACAAAAAGCTGAGCGCAACGATCGCGCCGGTGACAGTTAGAAAGACAATACGTCATTTGTAATGGTTATCAGGGCCAATCAAAAAGGAGTTTACAAAACGACTTTTCTCCCTAAGCACGATACAGTGAATATAACCAGCAGCGAAGAAAATTCGTTACACACTTCTGGCAGCCATTGGACACGATCCAGATGCTGCAATCAAGCCACGGGTACAAAGACACCCCGCATGCATAATGCAATGCAATTCGTTACACACTTTTTGTCATCTACTCGAGCGATACAGTTGCCGCTCGTCACCATAACATTTTTTATAACTTAACATAGAATAACAATAGTAAACTTTCAAAATTTCTTCAAGACCTGTAACAGCACAGCAATCGATTACAAGGAAAGTGCTACGCCAGTAAAGTGAATATTTTAATTAGTGCATGATTTCAGAACGAGAGAGAGAGTATTGTAATCAGTAATTTACATAGCCAAGATTTAGTAAGAAAAGGGCAGACTCCTCGTTCAAAGTGCGTGTGAAGTGTAATTAACCAGTGGTCATTATAATCCGATCACTGGAGTGTTTTTAAATTTTAATCTATACGATTAAAAGAAATAAGGTAACACAGTGACCATTTATATTACTATTCTGTTTGCGCTGATCATTATTTACCACAACTTTGTACTGACGCAAGGACAACAAAACTTTCGATATTATACACAGAATCAATTTATTTAGCGGATTTATTAATCCAACGTAAGATATTTGTGTTAGTAGTCAGCATCAAAATATATGTTAGTAGATAAGTAAGCGTAACAAACACTAACCTGAAAAATAATTACGAGTTTTAAAAAGAGGCCAAATTACTAATTATTATTATTATTAACGTCTGTCAAGGCATAAGATAGTTTTATTTACTCACACTGAGGAAGAGGCACAACACCTTGAAACGTTTGTGAAAGTGAGAACAAAAGTAAGTTCATTTGTGAAAGTTTTTTATATATAATAATATAAGATAGTTCTTTATTGTATTTCAAAGAGCCTACCCGTGAGATATATTATGTAATTAAAAGTCAAATTTATTAATAGATATAAGAGTTTAATGTTCGAAACTGAGCTAGACCGTATAGTAAACGGGCAAATTAACATCAAGTTTATGTCAAAGTAATTATTGTATTTTTTAATTGTTGAATTGTGTTGAAGGGTAAAATCAAACCCCGATTATATTCAGTATAAACTTGGATTACATTCATTTCATATAGTTAATTAATACTCAACATTTGAGTACAGTGAAATAACTCTGAGTAGAGACTTTACTACATTATGTTTGAATTATTGTGAATGCCTCCAGCATTTAACCGAAACATAGAGAGAATTTATACGATTCTAAACTTTATTAATTTGTTTTTTCATGGGATTTTTTCCTAAAATAAACCCATGTGGCGCCCATATTGCACACAAGGAGTGATATAACCTTGTTGATAAAGTAAGCTGGTCATAAGAGCATCTTGGCAGTTTATTTTTTGGTAAGTGAACATCAGAACTTCCAGTATCACGAACAGGTACGTGAAAGTGTTTTTTATTATAAATTATTTGTCCAGACGAGACTTGACGATACGTACACTGATAACACTTAACCAAGAAGAGGAGTTCCACTGCAAGATTGACGCTACAGCTACATTCATCCACCGACCAGCGATTAATATTTTATTCACTATAAGTATCACACTTTATTACACAAACAATAATTACCATTTATCACTAAAAAGAATTGTTGCATATAAAGCAAAGATATTTCATAATAACGTTTTAAATTGTAACACGAGATTCGGCTACAATCGACATTTAACTTTTATTTTAAATTATATACATTAATTTAACAGAGAGGGATCTAGTTTAATTACAAATTGGCGACCAACAGAGTGTGGCTTTAAAAATATTAAGCGAATAAATTTTTAATATTACAATATTAAGCCCGGCAAATACAATAGAACAATCACGCCTCACACACACAGACACAATAATAGATACGAAGCCAGCCAAAGCAAAGATGTACCGGAGAAATAGAAGGAGAAGGGAGAGAGTAGACTGGGACCAAATATACAGAATGTTGAACATAGATGGTGAGAAGATGAACCGACAAATGGAAGAGGAAAAGAGACAGATGAGAGAGGAGTCAGACCAATTAAGACGTAAGATAGAAGAAGGTTTTGCCAGACTCCACGGATGGGAAACACCACAAGAAAGAAGGAACCGGAATAGAAGATGGTTTAATAACCAAACAGCATGGCGAGACGAAGAGAAGAGGGACTACCGTTACCAGAGAGGGGAAGACGAGCGTAAAAGAAAAGAAACATTCGAAGAGGAATTGAGATACAACAAAATAAGACGAAATGAAGAACTATTCTATAGCCAAGCAGCACAGCGGGACGAAGAGGAAATGAGCTACCGTAATCAGAGACGAGAAGACGAGCAGAAGCGAAGAGAAGCTTTCGAAGAAGAATTGAAAAGGGCTAAGGAATTACTAAACGAGAAGAAACCGATAAATGAAGATTTAATAAAAAATAAAGGAAATACTGGTGGAAATGAGAATCACTTTAACGAAAAATCTGAAAACGACCATAGCAAGAAAGATGCCATGGAACCACTACCAGAAAATATAGATAAGGATACCCAAGACCAAGAGGGCAATAAGAATAAAAAGGAGGAGGAAATAATAAGTACCGACCCAGTAATCGAAACAATAATGGAGTATGACCATAATGAAATACGTGAATCGCTAACTGAACATAGTGAAACCATGAGTAAGGACATGGAAACCCCCACCAAGAAATAAATAATAATAAGGATACAACGGGCGTGAATAATGAAACAACCCAAGAAACAATAAACGACAATCGACCAACCGTAATATTAGAACATACCAATAAAGAATCAGAACCAGTAAATAAAAAATTAAGAGAAACCGAGGACACGAAAACGCCTGAAGGGGAGACTACCACCGGTGACACCGTAGAAAACCAAATCGAGGGACCCGAACCAACAGAGCTGCTAAGTTTCCAGGAGATGATGGTGAAATGTAGGAGGGAACAGATTCCCCAACCCGTAGAGAATAGCTTTGAGAAGGCAAGAGAAGAAATGATAAACGATATTAGACTATGGAGAGAAGAAATCATCCAACTATGGAGGGAAGAAATGAAAAACAATGGCGAACCAACAACCGCAGAAACACCAAGTGATGAAATTGCAGAACAATCAACTTTACAACCCAAAAATAATGGTAAACAAGCAGAAAGGGAACAAGACGCAAAGACATTGCCATCTGAAGACAAGCTCGACAGGAACAAAGCAAATATTCAATACATGGAGATCGACGCCGAAGGTGTAAAGAAGATCCAAATAATTAAGAAAACGGAAGAAATGAAAGACGAGGACAAACCGGCGATAGAAGAAGTACCCAATGATGAAACCATGGAAGAGTTAAGTCTACAAACCAAAGACAAGGCAATAGAGAACCACAGGAGTAAGAAAAAGGAAGAAAGAAGCATGATACGCCCAAAAGAAACGAGGATTACAAAGGAAATAGTAGAGATGACGCGAAGTGGTCTAATTAACGTGATTAACTTCCCAAGCATCGACTGCAGAGCAGGAATCACTTGTAAGAAAGATGAAAGGAACTTCATAAAAATATTAAAAGTAAATCACCATAAAATAGTGAATAAAAACTTAAATAAAGATATTTTTAAATCAAATATGCCATCAAGTGAAAGACACCAGACAAGGTTAATTGATTCCTTAATGGATAACCGACCACTGAAACATTTAATTAATAATCCAAATATGCCATCAAGTGAAAGACACCAGACAAGGTTAATTGATTCCTTAATGGATAACCGACCACTGAAACATTTAATTAATAATCCAAATGACGGAACGATTAAAACAATGTTACATACCAGTGACTATGTTATGACGGAGAAGGTTATAAACAACGAGATATTTAAAGTGAATACTCCTAGAAGAAGGATGCATCGCAAGAAGAAGGAAAACTACCAGAAACAAATGGACTGGATCATTGAAGGATACGCCCAAGCAATAAGAAAATTGCGGAAGAAAAAGAACCAGTCGACAGAAAATTCCAGCCAGAAGACAGGAGACAACAAACCAGAGTTAGAAGAGACACCAGAAGTTAATTAAAACGAAAACCAGGAGGACACCAGACACCTGGGTAACAAAGATGATGAGGAGAAGAAAACAAAAGGACATAAGGTAGTTGAAGATTTGGTCCAGCAAAATGGAAGAGCCGAATGATAGTAACGTACGTGACAGGAGCGGAAAGAAGTCCGAACATAAAGATGATCCAAACAACAAACAGACCGAATATGAGTGACTATGGCTAAACATTAAAAAACCATCAGCCACTGAAGAGAAAGGACAGATATCAAAGATAACCGAGAGAAGCTACCGAAAGTTAAAGAAAATAAAGAACAATCAGAACTATGTAAAATTAATCAAGGAAAAGGAACATGTATTATGTATAATGAGATTTATTATAAGATGTTGAATATCATGAAATGTACAAACTAAGATATGTAATACTATAAACAGCAATCAAAAATGAATCCAAGAAAATGTAATTGACCCATAATGAGCCCAATAGAATGGTGAAGCACAAAGAACCCCGTATATATACTATTGAATGAACTTATTATAATACAAGAGTGAACTATATTATCATACTGTGAATATAACCAGAGTGTTTACTATATTAAATGTACTAAAAGTGTCTACCATGAAAAGTAATTAAAGGATAAAGAAAAATGTTTATCATATTAAATAATAAAGAGAAATGTCCATTTGTATATACCAAAAAATGGGTGTTATATAATAAATATAACACAAAAGTTTACCAAATAATAATATAATGTTACTCTAATCCTTCAAAATTAATTTCGATAAATGAAATTATTCATCCAGAATAAGTGATAAACAGCAATCACTTGAAGGAGCAGAGGAGAAAAACAACAAAGCGTCGAATATTGAAAAGAGATGGATTAAACAAGGAATGAGAATGTTAATTGTATATACCAAAAATGTGTATCATATTATATCTAACAAGAATGTTTATTATATGAATATTGTAAACCCCTGATAATCAGAGACTATAATGAACCAAGTGTTAAAAAACCCAATGTATAAACAATATTAAGAGTAAAATATGGTGAACTCAAGAAGAATTTAAAGACCAACTGCATAATTATATAGTGATAAATTTAAGTGTGTAATCTAAAGACATTGAAAAAAACAAAACAACTTACAAACTAGTATCGAAAAATAGCAACAAGGCTGATAAATAACATAGCCAATATGTCAAATTGGAGATAGAATAATGACCTGTGAAGAGAAGTACGTTAGCTAAAGTGATAAAGCATGAACAGTGATAACAATGAAACCTCTAATACCTTGAATGTTATATTGAATATGATGTCTTATTGAAAAAAATAAATGATATGTTATATTTTATGTGTTGTGATAGTGCAACTGTTCTTATGTGCAACTTTTTATTGTCCCAGACAGAGATGAGGATTCCTCTGATTCTGAGGATGTGTAACTGAGGAACGGCGGAGAATGGAAGCCAAATAGAGCCCCTCTGATTCCGAACCCATTACAAATGTTAGGGAATTAAATGGTAATATGTCAAGGATCAAACACTGTGAGGTAAAAATGTAAGAACAAAAGAGTATATCACAAGAATCAAGATGTGTTTAATGTAAAGAAAAATGTATTATTGTAAAACAGGAAATTGTTAATTTAAGAAATAAGACATGTTATAACTGAATGACTAAGAAGATAAGAAACTTGAAAAAATACTAGTAAGCTAAAAAATAATACTAGCCAAGAACTCAGTCTAGTGCAACACACCAACAAACTATTGAACTTAATGCAGAAAGAAGCAGTAATAGTATGATAAAACCAAAATAAAGTGATAATTTCTTCAAAATATAAAACTTTTCTCAAATTATCAATATTGAGAGGGGAGTATATGTAACACCACACAATGTTACATAACCTAGACATTCACCAGAAGGGTAAATAATTACACTGAAGTGATAAAAATTAATCATTTATAATGAATGTAGCAAAGAAGAGAAGGACCAAGAAAGAAGAAAGAAGAGGAAGGATCCCAAGAAGCAGTGATGAATACACTGCATGACACTACAACAAACACTATGACTGACTCTAACTAATGGACATGCCAAGTTCACAATAAGCTGTCAAACAAGCCAGCCCATGACATTAATGTAGAGTCATGTGTTAATAAAACTAATTAAATAATGATTGAAATAATGTAATATCAGTAACAGCATTTTGGCTGAAAGTAAAAGAACAATGACCAGTAAATGACAAAGCCTATGACTAGATTAGCTATGGCCACAATGTATATTAAAACCAGCATTACAAGCCCAGATGTAATATTAGTGAGTGAAGGTAGTTATAAAAGGAAACCTTATGCGGATGAGTAACTTCCTTATTATACAAAATGTAACTAGTAACAATTATTAAGGCATAAACATAGTACTAAGAATGTGTCTAGCCCATGCCTAAACAAACGTTTGTCAGTAAATTAATAAGGAAACAGGACTCCTAGTGAACATAAAATTTACTGAACAATCAATATAACTAAATGTAATATGAAATACCACCACTCAATTGTTAATGAACAACGTTAAATTGAGTAGGCCAAACGAAATGTAATTAGAGAATAAGGATTTTTTATAATAGTGTATTACCCTAATTATGTTAAGATTCAATTGTACAGTTATAAATAGCTCTTAAGTATAATCATAGATGTATTAGTGTTCAAACAAAGACGTTATAAAGAAAACGCAGTATAAATCACTAAATGTAAAAAGATAGAAAATAATCGTATTATGCATTTGCTAGCAGACGACAGTGAGAAACCATGTTTCAAAACATTATTTATAAGCATTGTCAAAGAAAACGAGGTTAAAACCAGTGTTAAGCCACATCAAATTTAAGCCCATGAACTAAACTTTAATTTGATGGTAATAACCTCGAGATCGGAATTATAATAAGTGCATAGTGCGTGTTAGCATCATTTATTGTTAGAAATAAGAAATTTTTCAGGTAATACCAACAACACAAAAAAAAAGAGCGCAACGATCGCGCCGGTGACAGAAAGACAATACGTCATTTGTAACGGTTATCAGGGCCAATCAAAAAGGAGTATACTAAACTAAACGACTTTTCTCCCTAAGCACAATACAGTGAAGGGGTATATAGCCAGTAGCGAAGAAAATTCGTTACACACTTTTTGTCATCTACTCGAGCGATACAGTCGCCGCTCGTCACCGTAACATTTTTTATAACTTAACATAGAATAACAATAGTAAACCTTTCAAAATTTCTTCAAGACCTGTAACAGTACAGCAATCGATTACAAGGAAAGTGCTACGCCAGTAAAGTGAATATTTTAATTAGTGCGTGATTTCAGAACGAGAGAGAGAGTATTGTAATCAGTAATTTACATAGCCCAGATTTAGTAAGAAAAGGGCAGACTCCTCGTTCAAAGTGCGGTGAAGTGTAATTAACCAGTGGTCATTATAATCCGATCACTGGAGTGCTTTTAAATTTTAATCTATACGATTAAAAGAAATAAGGTAACACAGTGACCATTTATATTACTATTCTGTTTGCGCTGATCGTTATTTACCACAACTTTGTACTGACGCAAGGACAACAAAACTTTCGATATTATACACAGAATCAATTTATTTAGCCGATTTATTAATCCAACGTAAGATATTTGTGTTAGTAGTAACCATCAAAATATATGTTAGTAGATAAGTAAGCGTCACGAACGCTAACCTGAAAAATAATTACGAGTTTTAAAAAGAGGCCAAATTACTAATTATTATTATTATTAACGTCTGTCAAGGCATAAGATAGTTCTTTATTGTATTTCAAAGAGCCTACCCGTGAGATATATTATGTAATTAAAAGTCAAATTTATTAATAGATATAAGAGTTTAATGTTCGAAACTGAGCTAGACCGTATAGTAAACGGGCAAATTAACATCAAGTTTATGTCAAAGTAATTATTGTATTTTTTAATTGTTGAATTGTGTTGAAGGGTAAAATAAAACCCCGATTATATTCAGTATAAACTTGGATTACATTCATTTCATATAGTTAATTAATACTCAACATTTGAGTACAGTGAAATAACTCTGAGTAGAGACTTTACTACATTATGTTTGAATTATTGTGAATGCCTCCAGCATTTAACCGAAACATAGAGAGAATTTATACGATTCTAAACTTTATTAATTTGTTTTTTCATGGGATTTTTTCCTAAAATAAACCCATGTGGCGCCCATATTGCACACAAGGAGTGATATAACCTTGTTGATAAAGTAAGCTGGTCATAAGAGCATCTTGGCAGTTTATTTTTTGGTAAGTGAACATCAGAACTTCCAGTATCATGAACAGGTATGTGAAAGTGTTTTTTATTATAAATTATTTGTCCAGACGAGACTTGACGATACGCACACCGATAACACTTAACCAAGAAGAGGAGTTCCACTGCAAGATCGACGCTACAGCTACATTCATCCACCAACCAGCGATTAATATTTTATTCACTATAAGTATCACACTTTATTACACAAACAATAATTACCATTTATCACTAAAAAGAATTGTTGCATATAAAGCAAAGAGATTTCATAATAACGTTTTAAATTGTAACACGAGATTCTATAACGAAACTTTAATTTAAATTATATACATTAATTTAACAGGTGTGATCTCCTTTAATTACAATATATATAAAATATAAATAAGGAAAATAACAAGAATGTGTTTAGCTACCCAAAAGTAACCATGAGGGGTATCAAAATGATCCTTATCAAAAATTATGAACAATAGTATTCCTGTAATAAACCTAGCTATTAAAATAAGAAGGAAATCTTCATTTGAAGATAGTTTGTAGATTTAAACTAAAATAAGACGTTAGAATATAACAATGACATAAATTAACGACCAATGAGAATTAGCATAATTTATTAGGTAACCATAGCAACCGAAATTTATTGCCAAAAAACCGTTGAATTTTCGTTAATCCATTATTGACCGACGCCGAGGGCGGATGAATGCAGCTCTCAACCCAAATTTTATCCTAAATAAGTGAATTTTGACGGAAATCATAAGAAAAGAAGATAGTATTAGCAGTCCATGGAACACCTGATTATATATTTATTATTAAAATTTTCACAAACCAAATTTATCCGTGGAAATTAAGAATACTTCTGGAATCATAGCTGACGACTCATCCCGAAGGAAGATCAGAGGTGACCTACTTCAACCCAAGAAGACGGACGATTGGAGAACAAGTACGAAGCCGAACTTTATGGAAAAACCCGTCCGAACGAGATTGACGAATATCCGAAGAATAGAAGACGACCAGATCCATCCGGAAGAAGCAGACGAGCATCGTGGAAGCCCCAACTAGAGTCGATGAGTATAAAACACTAATCTCATTAAAACGGATTCCCAACTTTTCGATCCAAAATAACAAATCACAATTTTCACTTCACTAATCACTATTCTGAACTAGAACTGAAAGTATTTATAATATCACTATTATTGAACTTTAATCAATTGATAATTAATTAAATTGAGCTATAATAAATAATTAATAAACAAACTTGTTGATAAAATCCTAACCAAAAAAAATTGACTAACTCTCATTGATGATTACTTACTTGGATGTATTAAGATATTAAATATTGTGTACCTAGTTTTAAGAATTATTATAAATTTGTGCATTTTAGCCGTAATCCAATACTTCTGTAGCCAAAAGGACTTATTAACACCCCTGGGTAAAACATTTTATGTAAACCAACAGTACTCGCCAAGCGGCGTGTACATGACACATTGAAAACTGATCATGCCAACTGAGCAACTGTAAAAGCCGGTGCTAAGATAAAATAATGTACTACTAACTAACTGAAAACTATTAAAGGGTTAATAAATATTATTATTCTGCAACGCTGTACGTTTGATTCGTACAACATAAGTTAATACATAGCAAATTATTAAAGTGAAACAACAAAACATCACAGTTAGCGAAGTCGACACTGAAAGACGGCGTGCGCCAATCAGGTGGCGAGGCGGCAATATTCAAACCAAACGCCGAGAGATACGGTTTACCCGTAAATGGTAAGAAGAGGTACAATTCGACTCGCTACACGCAAATAACATTGACAGAAATTATTGAACTTATTAATAACATAAATTATACACCCATACTATACCAAGAACCCAACGAGCGACTTAAAAAACGCACGTCAAGAACACATTTACTATACGAGTAATAGAATGACTTACAGAAACACAACACTAATTTTTAAACACCCAGTAACTGTCTACGTTACAAAGTGGCGATCCCAACAGTGGGGCTTTTCGTATCTGTCAGAAGGACGATACTATGGGCGGACATTACACTTAAGGACCCCAACAGAGAACGTTACAAAGTGGCGCGCCAACTAGTAGGGCTAGAATAACTAAGAAATCATACCTTAAAAACCTTACAGATTCTAGCGGCGACTACAGAAATGGAACCGGCAAAGCACGATACGAGATACCAGACTAAGATACGAGAGAAGGAGGCGGAAAAGGGAGCAAAGAGATCAGAAAAGGAGATCGAGAAAGGCGCCGAAATGGAAGAAAGGGAAATAACATCAGTGGAAGATGTGGAGGAAATATTAACTCCGACAGAACCAACAAGAACTGCGGGAGAAACGAAACTAGATAATCTGATGAGAATTATGATGGAACAGTTCGGAACAATGAATGAGAAAATGGACAGAACTAAGGAAGAAATAAATGAGGACAGTGAGAGAAGGAGAAGAGAAGACAAAGAAGAATTGAATAAGAAGTTTGAGTCCTTGAACGAAAAATTCTACAGGAATGAGGAAAGTAACAAAAAGAATATCAAAACTTTAGAACGGAAAATGAAGGAGGAGAATAAGCTGATAGGAGAAAAAATAGAAAAGAGTAATGAGAAAACCAGCGAAACCTTGAGACTAATGAAGGAGGATATTGAAACGCTGAACGATAAAATTGAATACAACCAGGATACATTACAGCAACAATTGACGGAGTACAGAGAAGAATTGAAACAAACTGTAATGGAGACGGAAGAGAAGATAGAGAAAACCAGCGAAGTAGTGTTGCAAGTCCGAGAAGAAATTTTGATCAAGGTGAATGAAGTTGAAGGTGAAGGTAAAAGGAGGGTTGAAGGACTAAAAAAAGAAACAAATAACAAATTGGAACAAATACAGACCAGCGTCGAAGAGAATTATAACAAATTGGATGCATCGGTAAGTGAGGTGAAGGACACCACCACTGCCCAAGAAGGGAAAATAGCAGAATTTAGGGCAAGAGAACTACACCTCCAGGAAGAGATCAATGCGTTGAAGGACCGACCAATGATGAGCTCACACATATCATGTAGTGAGAATAGAGAAACAATAAAGTTTAAAAATTACAAACGAAATCCAATTGAATTCATAGAACGGGTTGAAGAGAACCTAGCCCGGACCAGGGAGACATGGTGGACGGTAATCAAGGGCATGATCGACGAAATGTTCAAGGAAGTTCACGACAATTGGTGGACGGCTGTGCGACCAGATATACATAATTTTAATGAGTTTAAAAAACTATTCAAGGACAAATACTGGTCGAAGGCGACACAGCACGTGGTCAGAAATAACATCAGCAATGGCCGATTCAACCCTTACCTGGGACAATCTCCAACCGCCTACTTCTTAGGTAAGGTTAGTGTAGCTAGGAACCTCGAACCTAACATCCCTGAAGAGTGCTTGTTGACCCAATTGGCATACCACTACGACGGAGAAATCACCAAAAGCCGTTTGAGTGGAAGAATCAAGACGATTCAAGGCCGCGTTGTTGGGGGAATATGAGCGGGAAAAACATTATGTGTTGAACAGGCAAAAGAACACCCCGAACTACAGAAACTACGATAACAGAAATCATCCAAGAGGGCCGCAAGGAAACCATACACCGACTAATCATCCGCCAGCCAACCCCAATAATTATCGAGGTTTTAATAAGGATAATAATAACCATAATTATTCGAGGAATTATAACCAGAATTACTCCAACAGCAATAACAATACAAATAATTCCTACAACAGGGGAAATAACCAAAAGGAGGTGGTTATAACAGGCCCAACAATCAATACCACAATAACAACCAGTCGGGCCTGAATCAAACATACAGGCGACGGGTAAATTATATAAATGCCGAGAGTAGAAACGACACAAGACGTGGTTACAGAAGACCAAGGAGCAGGAGTGCGGAAGAAGATAGGAGAAGCAGGGAACGAAGGAGAGACACGCCCGCAATAAATCTGCCAAACAATGACCAGGGAACCCAGTTCGTTCGAATAAACTACATCATGGCTGAGGACGGGGATGACCAAGAGGGCTATCATGGAAACAATGAACCTAATCCCGGTTCCAGGAATGCTGAGGGAAGGAACAGACAGAACGAAGATGAAATAGAACCATATGAATATGATCCGTACCGTGACGATCCCATAGAGAGATTTAACACAGCTTATAATCTACGGAATCCACCGGAAAACCATATTGGTGGAGCAGCCCGAACAGGGGCCAGTACAGGAAACGGATAAAACTAAGCCAAAATACTATCCAAAATGGGACTGATTTTAAGTAGAACGACCATGCGAACCAATTAATATATAAATGAGACAGTGTCAGAAAGTTAAAAAGAATTTGGAGAGTAACCATTATCTAAATTCAAAAAATTAAAGTAAGCACAACTTACAATAAGTATTTGATTGAAATTATTATATGAATGAAAGGGAATTTAGAAGAAAGATTAGCTAAATTCAAAACAAAGTAAGTACAAACTTACAACCAAGTGTGAAACAAAATGTGTAAACCCATGTAATTTTGAAAAATATGTATAATGAAGTATCATAAAAAATTGATATAAAATAATAAAATATTACACAAATAATGATGACGCTACATAACATCATTAACTAACCCTATCACAAAAGGGAATAATAACGAACTAACGATTCACAAAAGAAAAGACAAGACAATCAAATAAAAAATGACAATGACATATTAACTGAACAATCAATGATGAAAAAATATAAGTGAGCCAGAAACCAGCTACAAGGTTAATTTTGAATATAAATGAGCAATAAAGTGATAACAAATAAAATCACTACCATATGAAGTAAGCTAATGAAACAATGCAAAATGCCTATTAAATATCGCCATAAGCTTAGAAAAAGGAATCCAAACAAGTCACTGAGAAGAAAAAGGTCATGAAATGTATAAAAGAGAATAATTAATCCCAAAAGTGTTTTATTGTATTGATATTATATGAGTCGAAAACAGACGACTATTATTATAATTATTATGAATATTATTATATGATGATTTTATGCTGAGATACGTCCAACAATTATTTATGTTATTGAGCAGATAGGCAAGACCTCTGAACTCAAAATGTGTATAAATGGATAGCAGAGTAATAGAGCCACACGTGCCCTCTGGCTAGTATCAATTTATATGAAGGGGAGAGAAGAAAAATTTTAGGGAAATAGAACATACAAGGGATAACACTCGTAATAAAATAATACCAAATACCATATCATGAACCATGACTAAATAAAAATGAATAAAGAAAAAAGTAGCGATTGATGAATTCCTGAATGATAACAACTTGATTAAATGAACTATATTGATGATTTCCGAAAAAACAATGATCTTTGTTTCGAAATAATCAATTTTGGTGGCGATGCATTATGTAACATGACATAAGGTAGTGAAGATCCAGTGATAATTAATTATAAAATAAAGAAGCTGAAGACAAGAATAAAAGCCAAGAACTTATAAACTCAGAGATTAATAACCCAATAACCAAATGACAAATGACTGATAAACTGACAATGACCTGATTCAATAGATCGGATAAATACAAAAAGAACAACGGAACAAGGAAGAAGGAACCAAGAACTAAATGTGATCAAGAATTTGATTATGAACATTGTAATTCCCTAATAATGACCATTAAAATGTATGTTAACAAATGCACTAATGTAATTAGAGTATAGATGAGATGTACCTAGGGTAATAATGACAAATAAGAAAGATAGTAATGTTATGTATATTTTGTTAATGAAGGAATGTACTCATAAATATAAGATAGGAAATTAATAATACACACACCCTAATAAATAGTGATAAATATAATCAAAACTAGTAAACAATACCCTGAGGCAAATAAAGGCCACAGTTAAGTACCAAAAGTGATCATTAGTGAAGGGAAAATAAAATGAACACTTTTAACCAGTAACCCCATGATGATATTAACATAAATAAACAACCCAGTGAATAATCAAGTGAGTGGAAGAAAGAGTATATTAATACAAAAGTGGTGACATGTAGTGATAGCATGTTGCATATAATAAGTGAAAGTGAATAAATCAAAAACCTTCTATGAAGGAAAAAGTGTAGTTGGTGAACTTGGAAAAGTATTCTAGTTAGTAGACTGTATTAGAATAACTGGAAGACCTGTAATAAACTTTGTACTAGCAAGTAAGAGGAACTCATTATAATGTGATTAAGTTAAGCAATAGTTAATAAGAATTATAGGATAAGATAGAAATTAAGTCATTGGAATGAAAGGCAAACAAGAAAGATAGACACTTTTTTCTAGTGAAGGAGAGGGAATAGAGTATATTGTGAAAAGTACAGTTTAATAGTAGTATAATAAGAGTGTTATTATTGTTTAAAAAAAAACCAATATAATATAATGAATCATCAGTTGAACCAGATAGTAGTAAGGAATAGAAAAGGTAGTTAGAAGTTTTATTTCAGGCTTGAACCTGTCAAGAAAATGTTTATTATTATAATAAGAGGTGTAGTTAGAAACACCAACGTTTATTACTTGTTTCTGTTAAAAAATTGTTTTAAAGTACCAAATATAAAAGTAAGAAGTTACAAGAAATGTTAGATAGTAGTATAGGAAAATCTAGGCTCTAGGCCTAACTGTTAATGATGAATTTTGTAAATTAAAGAACAAACAACAGCCCAATATCAAAGCAGAATATACCAAATGTTTAAACAAGTTAAGTGGGTATTCCTGATACCAAAATGTATAAATAAAATCCAATTTTGGATAAAATATATACCTATAAAATATAAATAAGGAAAATAACAAAAATGTGATTAGCTACCCAAAAGTAACCATGAGAGGTATCAAAATGATCCTTATCAAAAATTATGAACAATAGTATTCATGTAATAAACCTAGCTATTAAAATAAGAAGGAAATCTTCATTTGAAGATATTTTGTAGATTTAAACTAAAATAAGACGTTAGAATATAACAATGACATAAATTAATGACCAATGAGAATTAGCATAATTTATTAGGTAACCATAGCAACCGAAATTTATTGCCAAAAAACCGTTGAATTTTCGTTAATCCATTATTGACCGACGCCGAGGGCGGATGAATGCAGCTCTCATCCCAAATTTTATCCTAAATAAGTGAATTTTGACGGAAATCATAAGAAAAGAAGATAGTATTAGCAGTCCATGGAACACCTGATAATATATTTATTATTAAAATTTTCACAAACCAAATTTATCCGTGGAAATTAAGAAGACTTCTGGAATCATAGCTGACGACTCATCCCGAAGGAAGATCAGAGGTGACCTACTTCAACCCAAGAAGACGGACGATTGGAGAACGAGTACGAAGCCGAACTTTATGGAAAAACCCGTCTGAACGAGATTGACGAATATCCGAAGAATAGAAGACGACCAGATCCATCCGGAAGAAGCAGACGAGCATCGTGGAAGCCCCAACTAGAGTTGATGAGTATAAAACACTAATCTCATTAAAACGAATTCCCAACTTTTCGATCCAAAATAACAAATCACAATTTTCACTTCACTAATCACTATTCTGAACTAGAACTGAAAGTATTTAT
The DNA here is from genome assembly GCA_034769895.1 of Magicicada septendecula. Taxonomy (NCBI): domain Eukaryota; kingdom Metazoa; phylum Arthropoda; class Insecta; order Hemiptera; family Cicadidae; genus Magicicada; species Magicicada septendecula. The sequence continues at coordinate 142,178,881 of CM068371.1, forward strand.
AATATCACTATTATTGAACTTTAATCAATTGATAATTAATTAAATTGAGCTATAATAAATAATTAATAAACATAACTTGTTGATAAAATCCTAACCAAAAAAATTGACTAACTCTCATTGATGATTACTTACTTGGATGTATTAAGATATTAAATGTTGTGTACCTAGTTTTAAGAATTATTATAAATTTGTGCATTTTAGCCGTAATCCAATACTTCTGTAGCCAAAAGGACTTATTAACACCCCTGGGTAAAACATTTTATGTAAACCAACAGTACTCGCCAAGCGGCGTGTACATGACACATTGAAAACTGATCATGCCAACTGAGCAACTGTAAAAGCCGGTGCTAAGATAAAATAATGTACTACTAACTAACTGAAAACTATTAAAGGGTTAATAAATATTATTATTCTGCAACGCTGTACGTTTGATTCGTACAACATAAGTTAATACATAGCAAATTATTAAAGTGAAACAACAAAACATCACAGTTAGCGAAGTCGACACTGAAAGATGGCGTGCGCCAATCAGGTGGCGAGGCGGCAATATTCAAACCAAACGCCGAGAGATACGGTTTACCCGTAAATGGTAAGAAGAGGTACAATTCGACTCGCTACACGCAAATAACATTGACAGAAATTATTGAACTTATTAATAACATAAATTATACACCCATACTATACCAAGAACCCAACGAGCGACTTAAAAAACGCACGTCAAGAACACATTTACTATACGAGTAATAGAATGACTTACAGAAACACAACACTAATTTTTAAACACCCAGTAACTGTCTACGTTACAAAGTGGCGATCCCAACAGTGGGGCTTTTCGTATCTGTCAGAAGGACGATACTACGGGCGGACATTACACTTAAGGACCCCAACAGAGAACGTTACAAAGTGGCGCGCCAACTAGTAGGGCTAGAATAACTAAGAAATCATACCTTTAAAACCTTACAGATTCTAGCGGCGACTACAGAAATGGAACCGGCAAAGCACGATACGAGATACCAGACTAAGATACGAGAGAAGGAGGCGGAAAAGGGAGCAAAGAGATCAGAAAAGGAGATCGAGAAAGGCGCCGAAATGGAAGAAAGGGAAATAACATCAGTGGAAGATGTGGAGGAAATATTAACTCCGACAGAACCAACAAGAACTGCGGGAGAAACGAAACTAGATAATCTGATGAGAATTATGATGGAACAGTTCGGAACAATGAATGAGAAAATGGACAGAACTAAGGAAGAAATAAATGAGGACAGTGAGAGAAGGAGAAGAGAAGACAAAGAAGAATTGAATAAGAAGTTTGAGTCCTTGAACGAAAAATTCTACAGGAATGAGGAAAGTAACAAAAAGAATATCAAAACTTTAGAACGGAAAATGAAGGAGGAGAATAAGCTGATAGGAGAAAAAATAGAAAAGAGTAATGAGAAAACCAGCGAAACCTTGAGACTAATGAAGGAGGATATTGAAACGCTGAACGATAAAATTGAATACAACCAGGATACATTACAGCAACAATTGACGGAGTACAGAGAAGAATTGAAACAAACTGTAATGGAGACGGAAGAGAAGATAGAGAAAACCAGCGAAGTAGTGTTGCAAGTCCGAGAAGAAATTTTGATCAAGGTGAATGAAGTTGAAGGTGAAGGTAAAAGGAGGGTTGAAGGACTAAAAAAAGAAACAAATAACAAATTGGAACAAATACAGACCAGCGTCGAAGAGAATTATAACAAATTGGATGCATCGGTAAGTGAGGTGAAGGACACCACCACCGCCCAAGAAGGGAAAATAGCAGAATTTAGGGCAAGAGAACTACACCTCCAGGAAGAGATCAATGCGTTGAAGGACCGACCAATGATGAGCTCACACATATCATGTAGTGAGAATAGAGAAACAATAAAGTTTAAAAATTACAAACGAAATCCAATTGAATTCATAGAACGGGTTGAAGAGAACCTAGCCCGGACCAGGGAGACATGGTGGACGGTAATCAAGGGCATGATCGACGAAATGTTCAAGGAAGTTCGCGACAATTGGTGGACGGCTGTGCGACCAGATATACATAATTTTAATGAGTTTAAAAAACTATTCAAGGACAAATACTGGTCGAAGGCGACACAGCACGTGGTCAGAAATAACATCAGCAATGGCCGATTCAACCCTTACCTGGGACAATCTCCAACCGCCTACTTCTTAGGTAAGGTTAGTGTAGCTAGGAACCTCGAACCTAACATCCCTGAAGAGTGCTTGTTGACCCAATTGGCATACCACTACGACGGAGAAATCACCAAAAGCCGTTTGAGTGGAAGAATCAAGATGATTCAAGGCCGCGTTGTTGGGGGAATATGAGCGGGAAAACATTATGTGTTGAACAGGCAAAAGAACACCCCGAACTACAGAAACTACGATAACAGAAATCATCCAAGAGGGCCGCAAGGAAACCATACACCGACTAATCATCCGCCAGCCAACCCCAATAATTATCGAGGTTTTAATAAGGATAATAATAACCATAATTATCCGAGGAATTATAACCAGAATTACTCCAACAGCAATAACAATACAAATAATTCCTACAACAGGGGAAATAACCAAAAGGAGGTGGTTATAACAGGCCCAACAATCAATACCACAATAACAACCAGTCGGGCCTGAATCAAACATACAGGCGACGGGTAAATTATATAAATGCCGAGAGTAGAAACGACACAAGACGTGGTTACAGAAGACCAAGGAGCAGGAGTGCGGAAGAAGATAGGAGAAGCAGGGAACGAAGGAGAGACACGCCCGCAATAAATCAGCCAAACAATGACCAGGGAACCCAGTTCGTTCGAATAAACTACATCATGGCTGAGGACGGGGATGACCAAGAGGGCTATCATGGAAACAGTGAACCTAATCCCGGTTCCAGGAATGCTGAGGGAAGGAACAGACAGAACGAAGATGAAATAGAACCATATGAATATGATCCGTACCGTGACGATCCCATAGAGAGATTTAACACAGCTTATAATCTACGGAATCCACCGGAAAACCATATTGGTGGAGCAGCCCGAACAGCGGCCAGTACAGGAAACGGATAAAACTAAGCCAAAATACTATCCAAAATGGGACTGATTTTAAGTAGAACGACCATGCGAACCAATTAATATATAAATGAGACAGTGTCAGAAAGTTAAAAAGAATTTGGAGAGTAACCATTATCTAAATTCAAAAAATTAAAGTAAGCACAACTTACAATAAGTATTTGATTGAAATTATTATATGAATGAAAGGGAATTTAGAAGAAAGATTAGCTAAATTCAAAACAAAGTAAGTACAAACTTACAACCAAGTGTGAAACAAAATGTGTAAACCCATGTAATTTTGAAAAATATGTATAATGAAGTATCATAAAAAATTGATATAAAATAATAAAATATTACACAAATAATGATGACGCTACATAACATCATTAACTAACCCTATCACAAAAGGGAATAATAACGAACTAACGATTCACAAAAGAAAAGACAAGACAATCAAATAAAAAATGACAATGACATATTAACTGAACAATCAATGATGAAAAAATATAAGTGAGCCAGAAACCAGCTACAAGGTTAATTTTGAATATAAATGAGCAATAAAGTGATAACAAATAAAATCACTACCATATGAAGTAAGCTAATGAAACAATGCAAAATGCCTATTAAATATCGCCATAAGCTTAGAAAAAGGAATCCAAACAAGTCACTGAGAAGAAAAAGGTCATGAAATGTATAAAAGAGAGAATAATTAATCCCAAAAGTGTTTTATTGTATTGATATTATATGAGTCGAAAACAGACGACTATTATTATAATTATTATGAATATTATTATATGATGATTTTATGCTGAGATACGTCCAACAATTATTTATGTTATTGAGCAGATAGGCAAGACCTCTGAACTCAAAATGTGTATAAATGGATAGCAGAGTAATAGAGCCACACGTGCCCTCTGGCTAGTATCAATTTATATGAAGGGGAGAGAAGAAAAATTTTAGGGAAATAGAACATACAAGGGATAACACTCGTAATAAAATAATACCAAATACCATATCATGAACCATGACTAAATAAAAATGAATAAAGAAAAAAGTAGCGATTGATGAATTCCTGAATGATAACAACTTGATTAAATGAACTATATTGATGATTTCCGAAAAAACAATGATCTTTGTTTCGAAATAATCAATTTTGGTGGCGATGCATTATGTAACATGACATAAGGTAGTGAAGATCCAGTGATAATTAATTATAAAATAAAGAAGCTGAAGACAAGAATAAAAGCCAAGAACTTATAAACTCAGAGATTAATAACCCAATAACCAAATGACAAATGACTGATAAACTGACAATGACCTGATTCAATAGATCGGATAAATACAAAAGGAACAACGGAACAAGGAAGAAGGAACCAAGAACTAAATGTGATCAAGAATTTGATTATGAACATTGTAATTCCCTAATAATGACCATTAAAATGTATGTTAACAAATGCACTAATGTAATTAGAGTATAGATGAGATGTACCTAGGGTAATAATGACAAATAAGAAAGATAGTAATGTTATGTATATTTTGTTAATGAAGGAATGTACTCATAAATATAAGATAGGAAATTAATAATACACACACCCTAATAAATAGTGATAAATATAATCAAAACTAGTAAACAATACCCTGAGGCAAATAAAGGCCACAGTTAATTACCAAAAGTGATCATTAGTGAAGGGAAAATAAAATAAACACTTATAACCAGTAACCCCATGATGATATTAACATAAATAAACAACCCAGTGAATAATCAAGTGAGTGGAAGAAAGAGTATATTAATACAAAAGTGGTGACATGTAGTGATAGCATGTTGCATATAATAAGTGAAAGTGAATAAATCAAAAACCTTCTATGAAGGAAAAAGTGTAGTTGGTGAACTTGGAAAAGTATTCTAGTTAGTAGACTGTATTAGAATAACTGGAAGACCTGTAATAAACTTTGTACTAGCAAGTAAGAGGACCTCATTATAATGTGATTAAGTTAAGCAATAGTTAATAAGAATTATAGGATAAGATAGAAATTAAGTCATTGGAATGAAAGGCAAACAAGAAAGATAGACACTTTTTTCTAGTGAAGGAGAGGGAATAGAGTATATTGTGAAAAGTACAGTTTAATAGTAGTATAATAAGAGTGTTATTATTGTTTAAAAAAAAACCAATATAATATAATGAATCATCAGTTGAACCAGGTAGTAGTAAGGAATAGAAAAGGTAGTTAGAAGTTTTATTTCAGGCTTGAACCTGTCAAGAAAATGTTTATTATTATAATAAGAGGTGTAGTTAGAAACACCAACGTTTATTACTTGTTTCTGTTAAAAAATTGTTTTAAAGTACCAAATATAAAAGTAAGAAGTTACAAGAAATGTTAGATAGTAGTATAGGAAAATCTAGGCTCTAGGCCTAACTGTTAATGATGAATTTTGTAAATTAAAGAACAAACAATAGCCCAATATCAAAGCAGAATATACCAAATGTTTAAACAAGTTAAGTGGGTATTCCTGATACCAAAATGTATAAATAAAATCCAATTTTGGATAAAATATATACCTATAAAATATAAATAAGGAAAATAACAAAAATGTGATTAGCTACCCAAAAGTAACCATGAGAGGTATCAAAATGATCCTTATCAAAAATTATGAACAATAGTATTCATGTAATAAACCTAGCTATTAAAATAAGAAGGAAATCTTCATTTGAAGATATTTTGTAGATTTAAACTAAAATAAGACGTTAGAATATAACAATGACATAAATTAATGACCAATGAGAATTAGCATAATTTATTAGGTAACCATAGCAACCGAAATTTATTGCCAAAAAACCGTTGAATTTTCGTTAATCCATTATTGACCGACGCCGAGGGCGGATGAATGCAGCTCTCATCCCAAATTTTATCCTAAATAAGTGAATTTTGACGGAAATCATAAGAAAAGAAGATAGTATTAGCAGTCCATGGAACACCTGATAATATATTTATTATTAAAATTTTCACAAACCAAATTTATCCGTGGAAATTAAGAAGACTTCTGGAATCATAGCTGACGACTCATCCCGAAGGAAGATCAGAGGTGACCTACTTCAACCCAAGAAGACGGACGATTGGAGAACGAGTACGAAGCCGAACTTTATGGAAAAACCCGTCTGAACGAGATTGACGAATATCCGAAGAATAGAAGACGACCAGATCCATCCGGAAGAAGCAGACGAGCATCGTGGAAGCCCCAACTAGAGTCGATGAGTATAAAACACTAATCTCATTAAAACGAATTCCCAACTTTTCGATCCAAAATAACAAATCACAATTTTCACTTCACTAATCACTATTCTGAACTAGAACTGAAAGTATTTATAATATCACTATTATTGAACTTTAATCAATTGATAATTAATTAAATTGAGCTATAATAAATAATTAATAAACATAACTTGTTGATAAAATCCTAACCAAAAAAATTGACTAACTCTCATTGATGATTACTTACTTGGATGTATTAAGATATTAAATGTTGTGTACCTAGTTTTAAGAATTATTATAAATTTGTGCATTTTAGCCGTAATCCAATACTTCTGTAGCCAAAAGGACTTATTAACACCCCTGGGTAAAACATTTTATGTAAACCAACAGTACTCGCCAAGCGGCGTGTACATGACACATTGAAAACTGATCATGCCAACTGAGCAACTGTAAAAGCCGGTGCTAAGATAAAATAATGTACTACTAACTAACTGAAAACTATTAAAGGGTTAATAAATATTATTATTCTGCAACGCTGTACGTTTGATTCGTACAACATAAGTTAATACATAGCAAATTATTAAAGTGAAACAACAAAACATCACAGTTAGCGAAGTCGACACTGAAAGACGGCGTGCGCCAATCAGGTGGCGAGGCGGCAATATTCAAACCAAACGCCGAGAGATACGGTTTACCCGTAAATGGTAAGAAGAGGTACAATTCGACTCGCTACACGCAAATAACATTGACAGAAATTATTGAACTTATTAATAACATAAATTATACACCCATACTATACCAAGAACCCAACGAGCGACTTAAAAAACGCTCGTCAAGAACACATTTACTATAAGAGTAATAGAATGACTTACAGAAACACAACACTAATTTTTAAACACCCAGTAACTGTCTACGTTACAAAGTGGCGATCCCAACAGTGGGGCTTTTCGTATCTGTCAGAAGGACGATACTACGGGCGGACATTACACTTAAGGACCCCAACAGAGAACGTTACAAAGTGGCGCGCCAACTAGTAGGGCTAGAATAACTAAGAAATCATACCTTTAAAACCTTACAGATTCTAGCGGCGACTACAGAAATGGAACCGGCAAAGCACGATACGAGATACCAGACTAAGATACGAGAGAAGGAGGCGGAAAAGGGAGCAAAGAGATCAGAAAAGGAGATCGAGAAAGGCGCCGAAATGGAAGAAAGGGAAATAACATCAGTGGAAGATGTGGAGGAAATATTAACTCCGACAGAACCAACAAGAACTGCGGGAGAAACGAAACTAGATAATCTGATGAGAATTATGATGGAACAGTTCGGAACAATGAATGAGAAAATGGACAGAACTAAGGAAGAAATAAATGAGGACAGTGAGAGAAGGAGAAGAGAAGACAAAGAAGAATTGAATAAGAAGTTTGAGTCCTTGAACGAAAAATTCTACAGGAATGAGGAAAGTAACAAAAAGAATATCAAAACTTTAGAACGGAAAATGAAGGAGGAGAATAAGCTGATAGGAGAAAAAATAGAAAAGAGTAATGAGAAAACCAGCGAAACCTTGAGACTAATGAAGGAGGATATTGAAACGCTGAACGATAAAATTGAATACAACCAGGATACATTACAGCAACAATTGACGGAGTACAGAGAAGAATTGAAACAAACTGTAATGGAGACGGAAGAGAAGATAGAGAAAACCAGCGAAGTAGTGTTGCAAGTCCGAGAAGAAATTTTGATCAAGGTGAATGAAGTTGAAGGTGAAGGTAAAAGGAGGGTTGAAGGACTAAAAAAAGAAACAAATAACAAATTGGAACAAATACAGACCAGCGTCGAAGAGAATTATAACAAATTGGATGCATCGGTAAGTGAGGTGAAGGACACCACCACCGCCCAAGAAGGGAAAATAGCAGAATTTAGGGCAAGAGAACTACACCTCCAGGAAGAGATCAATGCGTTGAAGGACCGACCAATGATGAGCTCACACATATCATGTAGTGAGAATAGAGAAACAATAAAGTTTAAAAATTACAAACGAAATCCAATTGAATTCATAGAACGGGTTGAAGAGAACCTAGCCCGGACCAGGGAGACATGGTGGACGGTAATCAAGGGCATGATCGACGAAATGTTCAAGGAAGTTCACGACAATTGGTGGACGGCTGTGCGACCAGATATACATAATTTTAATGAGTTTAAAAAACTATTCAAGGACAAATACTGGTCGAAGGCGACACAGCACGTGGTCAGAAATAACATCAGCAATGGCCGATTCAACCCTTACCTGGGACAATCTCCAACCGCCTACTTCTTAGGTAAGGTTAGTGTAGCTAGGAACCTCGAACCTAACATCCCTGAAGAGTGCTTGTTGACCCAATTGGCATACCACTACGACGGAGAAATCACCAAAAGCCGTTTGAGTGGAAGAATCAAGATGATTCAAGGCCGCGTTGTTGGGGGAATATGAGCGGGAAAACATTATGTGTTGAACAGGCAAAAGAACACCCCGAACTACAGAAACTACGATAACAGAAATCATCCAAGAGGGCCGCAAGGAAACCATACACCGACTAATCATCCGCCAGCCAACCCCAATAATTATCGAGGTTTTAATAAGGATAATAATAACCATAATTATCCGAGGAATTATAACCAGAATTACTCCAACAGCAATAACAATACAAATAATTCCTACAACAGGGGAAATAACCAAAAGGAGGTGGTTATAACAGGCCCAACAATCAATACCACAATAACAACCAGTCGGGCCTGAATCAAACATACAGGCGACGGGTAAATTATATAAATGCCGAGAGTAGAAACGACACAAGACGTGGTTACAGAAGACCAAGGAGCAGGAGTGCGGAAGAAGATAGGAGAAGCAGGGAACGAAGGAGAGACACGCCCGCAATAAATCAGCCAAACAATGACCAGGGAACCCAGTTCGTTCGAATAAACTACATCATGGCTGAGGACGGGGATGACCAAGAGGGCTATCATGGAAACAGTGAACCTAATCCCGGTTCCAGGAATGCTGAGGGAAGGAACAGACAGAACGAAGATGAAATAGAACCATATGAATATGATCCGTACCGTGACGATCCCATAGAGAGATTTAACACAGCTTATAATCTACGGAATCCACCGGAAAACCATATTGGTGGAGCAGCCCGAACAGCGGCCAGTACAGGAAACGGATAAAACTAAGCCAAAATACTATCCAAAATGGGACTGATTTTAAGTAGAACGACCATGCGAACCAATTAATATATAAATGAGACAGTGTCAGAAAGTTAAAAAGAATTTGGAGAGTAACCATTATCTAAATTCAAAAAATTAAAGTAAGCACAACTTACAATAAGTATTTGATTGAAATTATTATATGAATGAAAGGGAATTTAGAAGAAAGATTAGCTAAATTCAAAACAAAGTAAGTACAAACTTACAACCAAGTGTGAAACAAAATGTGTAAACCCATGTAATTTTGAAAAATATGTATAATGAAGTATCATAAAAAATTGATATAAAATAATAAAATATTACACAAATAATGATGACGCTACATAACATCATTAACTAACCCTATCACAAAAGGGAATAATAACGAACTAACGATTCACAAAAGAAAAGACAAGACAATCAAATAAAAAATGACAATGACATATTAACTGAACAATCAATGATGAAAAAATATAAGTGAGCCAGAAACCAGCTACAAGGTTAATTTTGAATATAAATGAGCAATAAAGTGATAACAAATAAAATCACTACCATATGAAGTAAGCTAATGAAACAATGCAAAATGCCTATTAAATATCGCCATAAGCTTAGAAAAAGGAATCCAAACAAGTCACTGAGAAGAAAAAGGTCATGAAATGTATAAAAGAGAGAATAATTAATCCCAAAAGTGTTTTATTGTATTGATATTATATGAGTCGAAAACAGACGACTATTATTATAATTATTATGAATATTATTATATGATGATTTTATGCTGAGATACGTCCAACAATTATTTATGTTATTGAGCAGATAGGCAAGACCTCTGAACTCAAAATGTGTATAAATGGATAGCAGAGTAATAGAGCCACACGTGCCCTCTGGCTAGTATCAATTTATATGAAGGGGAGAGAAGAAAAATTTTAGGGAAATAGAACATACAAGGGATAACACTCGTAATAAAATAATACCAAATACCATATCATGAACCATGACTAAATAAAAATGAATAAAGAAAAAAGTAGCGATTGATGAATTCCTGAATGATAACAACTTGATTAAATGAACTATATTGATGATTTCCGAAAAAACAATGATCTTTGTTTCGAAATAATCAATTTTGGTGGCGATGCATTATGTAACATGACATAAGGTAGTGAAGATCCAGTGATAATTAATTATAAAATAAAGAAGCTGAAGACAAGAATAAAAGCCAAGAACTTATAAACTCAGAGATTAATAACCCAATAACCAAATGACAAATGACTGATAAACTGACAATGACCTGATTCAATAGATCGGATAAATACAAAAGGAACAACGGAACAAGGAAGAAGGAACCAAGAACTAAATGTGATCAAGAATTTGATTATGAACATTGTAATTCCCTAATAATGACCATTAAAATGTATGTTAACAAATGCACTAATGTAATTAGAGTATAGATGAGATGTACCTAGGGTAATAATGACAAATAAGAAAGATAGTAATGTTATGTATATTTTGTTAATGAAGGAATGTACTCATAAATATAAGATAGGAAATTAATAATACACACACCCTAATAAATAGTGATAAATATAATCAAAACTAGTAAACAATACCCTGAGGCAAATAAAGGCCACAGTTAATTACCAAAAGTGATCATTAGTGAAGGGAAAATAAAATAAACACTTATAACCAGTAACCCCATGATGATATTAACATAAATAAACAACCCAGTGAATAATCAAGTGAGTGGAAGAAAGAGTATATTAATACAAAAGTGGTGACATGTAGTGATAGCATGTTGCATATAATAAGTGAAAGTGAATAAATCAAAAACCTTCTATGAAGGAAAAAGTGTAGTTGGTGAACTTGGAAAAGTATTCTAGTTAGTAGACTGTATTAGAATAACTGGAAGACCTGTAATAAACTTTGTACTAGCAAGTAAGAGGACCTCATTATAATGTGATTAAGTTAAGCAATAGTTAATAAGAATTATAGGATAAGATAGAAATTAAGTCATTGGAATGAAAGGCAAACAAGAAAGATAGACACTTTTTTCTAGTGAAGGAGAGGGAATAGAGTATATTGTGAAAAGTACAGTTTAATAGTAGTATAATAAGAGTGTTATTATTGTTTAAAAAAAAACCAATATAATATAATGAATCATCAGTTGAACCAGGTAGTAGTAAGGAATAGAAAAGGTAGTTAGAAGTTTTATTTCAGGCTTGAACCTGTCAAGAAAATGTTTATTATTATAATAAGAGGTGTAGTTAGAAACACCAACGTTTATTACTTGTTTCTGTTAAAAAATTGTTTTAAAGTACCAAATATAAAAGTAAGAAGTTACAAGAAATGTTAGATAGTAGTATAGGAAAATCTAGGCTCTAGGCCTAACTGTTAATGATGAATTTTGTAAATTAAAGAACAAACAATAGCCCAATATCAAAGCAGAATATACCAAATGTTTAAACAAGTTAAGTGGGTATTCCTGATACCAAAATGTATAAATAAAATCCAATTTTGGATAAAATATATACCTATAAAATATAAATAAGGAAAATAACAAAAATGTGATTAGCTACCCAAAAGTAACCATGAGAGGTATCAAAATGATCCTTATCAAAAATTATGAACAATAGTATTCATGTAATAAACCTAGCTATTAAAATAAGAAGGAAATCTTCATTTGAAGATATTTTGTAGATTTAAACTAAAATAAGACGTTAGAATATAACAATGACATAAATTAATGACCAATGAGAATTAGCATAATTTATTAGGTAACCATAGCAACCGAAATTTATTGCCAAAAAACCGTTGAATTTTCGTTAATCCATTATTGACCGACGCCGAGGGCGGATGAATGCAGCTCTCATCCCAAATTTTATCCTAAATAAGTGAATTTTGACGGAAATCATAAGAAAAGAAGATAGTATTAGCAGTCCATGGAACACCTGATAATATATTTATTATTAAAATTTTCACAAACCAAATTTATCCGTGGAAATTAAGAAGACTTCTGGAATCATAGCTGACGACTCATCCCGAAGGAAGATCAGAGGTGACCTACTTCAACCCAAGAAGACGGACGATTGGAGAACGAGTACGAAGCCGAACTTTATGGAAAAACCCGTCTGAACGAGATTGACGAATATCCGAAGAATAGAAGACGACCAGATCCATCCGGAAGAAGCAGACGAGCATCGTGGAAGCCCCAACTAGAGTCGATGAGTATAAAACACTAATCTCATTAAAACGAATTCCCAACTTTTCGATCCAAAATAACAAATCACAATTTTCACTTCACTAATCACTATTCTGAACTAGAACTGAAAGTATTTATAATATCACTATTATTGAACTTTAATCAATTGATAATTAATTAAATTGAGCTATAATAAATAATTAATAAACATAACTTGTTGATAAAATCCTAACCAAAAAAATTGACTAACTCTCATTGATGATTACTTACTTGGATGTATTAAGATATTAAATGTTGTGTACCTAGTTTTAAGAATTATTATAAATTTGTGCATTTTAGCCGTAATCCAATACTTCTGTAGCCAAAAGGACTTATTAACACCCCTGGGTAAAACATTTTATGTAAACCAACAGTACTCGCCAAGCGGCGTGTACATGACACATTGAAAACTGATCATGCCAACTGAACAACTGTAAAAGCCGGTGCTAAGATAAAATAATGTACTACTAACTAACTGAAAACTATTAAAGGGTTAATAAATATTATTATTCTGCAACGCTGTATGTTTGATTCGTACAAAATAAGTTAATACATAGCAAATTATTAAAGTGAAACAACAAAACATCACAGTTAGCGAAGTCGACACTGAAAGACGGCATGCGCCAATCAGGTGGCGAGGCGGCAATATTCAAACCAAACGCCGAGAGATACGGTTTACCCGTAAATGGTAAGAAGAGGTACAATTCGACTCGCTACACGCAAATAACATTGACAGAAATTATTGAACTTATTAATAACATAAATTATACACCCATACTATACCACGAATCCAACGAGCTAGTTAAAAAACGCTCGTCAAGAACACATTTACTATACGAGTAATAGAACGACTTACAGAAACACTAATTACTAAGTACACCCCATATAAAAGTAATATTACACTATTAATATCTATTGTATTTTATTACTTTCCAAGCATTCTATTATATCCTAAGTGCACATTCCAATAAATATATAATTAATTCACTACCGACTCGGAACACAAAGTTTTTTATAGGTAAAAACGTAAATGTTTTACTTATAGCCTGAATTAATTATATTTAGTTAAGTAATGGACACGTCATGGACAACGAAATCCAATAAATATTGTTACAGAAAATAATTAAGTATAAGCAAATTAATTTTGATCTTAAAAGGGAGCATGTCTAATGCTTAAAATGTATCATGTGCTAGATACTTTTTGTTATGAAGAGCATTTTAAAAAATTGAAATAGATCAAAGTGATACTAAAGTGTGTTTGTATTCATAAATTCAGACTGCACTCTAAGCAGGCCTACTAAATCACAAACAGAATCAGACTATCAGTCTGATATTTGCTTAATGATCAGAAAATGTGAAGAGGTAATGTGTACCTACCATGCTTTTTGGGGTCTTGATTGATCCCACTCACTGTTTGACAGACCATACTCCAACAAAGAGACAAAGTAAGGAAACTGAATTACTTCTATGCAAGCTAAACATGTTAGACTTTTAAAACATAGATAATAACATTAAACTTGTATTAAAAAAATAAAAACAACTTTAAATAACACAACATTTATGATGTTATTAACTCTCTACCACATTTAAATTGTATTAATAAAATTCATTGCTTACCTTGTAGAGCCAAGAGTCCGTCACGCGAACCTGTGAATTGTAAGCGTGATTTAGGGTATACGTATAAATGAATGTATTCAACTCTCATTTCTTGTTGACTCACTCAGTTTTTATTAGACATTTATATTTAAGCATTTTTTATGACACATTACGACACTAACTTCGTTTGATAAAAATCTTCAAAACTCTATTTCAACAAATTTCCGTTCTGAGGCCGAGACCCCATGTAACATAAACATACACAATTTTGCAATGATGTGAATTTACACAAAATATAGTTATGTTAGTTTTTCTTATTAAATTATTAATTATTGCTTAATAAGTACCTATATTAAATAAAGGCAGCCCAGTTTGCTCACTCACACTCTCATACTGTATTTAGATTGTTCCCCTATTACATCGAGCTCTTTATATTAAAATTTGGTATATAAGTATTTGGTCATTGTCTACTTAACTCTCGGCGTCTCCACTAACCATGTGCCGCACTGCGTATATGTCCGAATATCGTTGCTCTGTTTGAATTTTAAAAGTTTCTCTTGATTAATTAGGTTCACTGCTTCAAAAGTTCCATTCTGCACTGTTTTACTGTTTTAATTTCACATTTCTACAGTTACAAGATTTTTTCTTTCGGCTCGCGAGCCTATTGTTCAGCCGGCTGGTGGTAGACGACAACTGATGCCAACAAGGGAGTCTAAAAAGGCCACTTCCTCTACAGGTTCAGCAACTTGCTCTGTGATTCGTTAACAAAATCACGTGACAGGATAATTAGTTATATTTCAGTTTACTTCTGTTATTAACTTTGGGCTCGAGAGTACATAACTTGCCGTGACCTTGTGTGTCCTCTGAGCACAAGTCGCCAACAGGCGGCACACACGTGCGCTCTTACACATTCCTCGACGCTTAATTGTTCTCGTACCTGGCTCTGCCTGACACAGAGTCAAACATGGGGTGTTAAATAAATCAAGTTTTCGTGACAATAAATGGTGCCCAAACAGATTGGCCCCAAATTATTATAAAATTAAAAAATAGACCCTCCTCTTTATTTGCCCCGTTACAATACCCCCCCAATGAGAGGTTTTCTGTCGAGACAGAAAAACTCTCATTGCTAAACCCTAAGAGGATCAGTGAGGATATGGCGCCAACAACCCCCTTTTAATACTTTACACATCATGGATAAACTACCCCCCTAGCTCGGCGACTATGGCAGCACCTGAACGACATTACTGGACTTCTCTGTTCGAGATCCCAACACCATAAAGTCGGACAGTTACTCACCACAGTACCACCTAACCTTGTAACATTCTGAATAAAATTCCAAAACTGGCCTTATACCATACCAGATCCTCAACTGATATATCTCCCCTTACATACATACTGGGTTGCCTTTAGCAAATACTGGGTGCGTACACATACTCATTATTATATTGAACACAACATCTTTCTACACCCTACTTCTTGATCTAAAATTCATAAAAATATTTTATATTTTAAATTCAATTCCTTTTCTCAACTTTTATCGGCTTGACGTTACGGTTTCAAATCAAACAAATCAAATTAAATCATTTAAATTTTGTTCACCTAGAGAAATTAATCTAAGTCCCTTACCAAAGAGTCATATTACCATTAATTTGATCATCTCTTTCCATTGACTCTCAAAATTCCAACAGCCTTTAAATGAATTTACAACTCTTCTTAACTAGCTGCTAACAATCATAATAAACAAAATAAAATGAACACCTTATTTTATCATAAACTCCCTTATCACTACATTTGTTTACAACACATATAATATGAACAATATAAATCAGTTAATACATTAGCAATACACATAATCAACAATATATCCTGAACATAAAAACACAACACAATCGGTACCGGTACTTCAAATAATTTTTTTTTTTTTTTTTTTTTTTAGAACATATAAATTGATTACATTGACTATTATCTATTATATAGTTCCTACCAGTCATCAGCTGATGTCTTACTAACAGTTGAATGACCCTTCCATAGGTACACCATATACAACTAACACACATGCACAAAATTATATAATTACAATCATAAAGGTTCTTGTAGATTAAGATCATTACAACTGAATCTAGTACTTAAAATCGTTTGTTCTCATAAGTGAAATACATCACTAATCATCGAATCTTAGTTATAGCAACTGTTACTGAACAGGAACTGGGTCACCAACCACCAACTCTCTCTTTAGAGTAAGTGAAATTGAATGTCCCGCTGTTTACAGTGGTCGTCACCCTCTCACTGATTGCTCAGTTACTCCTCCTACTACTTAATTTTTCTTAATTCCCCCCTTATACCCAGTTACAATTAGGTAACCAGCCGCCGGATAAACCGGATCGAGCGTTTGCCTTATCCACAGATGCGTTATCTGTGCCCCTGGCTTGTAACGGCCAGCTCCTTTTCCACACACACTATTGTTTCCTGAGGGTGGACTGTAGCGCCCATTTGCATCCCCAAGAACTGAAGTTTATACATATATATATATAGGGTATAGACGCTGCCTATCCCGTTATTGGTTCAGCGTTATGAAAAATTCGGCATTACTGATGTCCGAGGACACCAGTAATCCTACTAAATATTATTTACACACACTTAACATGGCACTATCACCCCCTACGATGATAGCCGCTGATCCATAGTTTGGTGATTACCCTGAATTTGTTATATTAATTATTTTAATGCCTTTTTATTATATGTAATATTAATAATTTTATTCAACATTTTGTTCAGGCGCCATCTTGTGATAATACAAGAAAATATTAGATTTGCTTACCTTTACGGGCAGAGTTCGGTTAAGCGAACCAGAAGTAGCGGAATGTGTTATCTGAAATAATTTACTCTTGCTTGAAATGTTTACCAATGACATTACCTTTTATTGTTATATTACATACACTGAATGTGACTCTACTGTGCGAAAACAAGTACGCTACTATATGCCAAGTGGCATTGCGCCATGAGACGCAGTTCCATTATTCAAATTAAAATTCCCCTTAAACATTTCAATAGCCCTCCAAAATGATATTTTATGATATCATTATTAAAATTACTCACAACCCAGCACTTATTAAATGTAGTTAGACATTCTCTCATTCACTCATGCTCGCATTCTTGGTACAATTTTCTTTTAATTTTCCCCAAATTGAGCTCATTTTATTAGTTATTTTGATTACAAATTTTATATTGACCCTTATTTAACTTTTTGGGTACCCCCCATTTTGTCACTTAGCTGAAATCAGTTCTGCAGACGTCCCATCGCTGAACTCGCACTAATAGATGTTCGAACTTTACTAAACTTTGTTTTTACGTTTTACGTTGAACTGTTACTTTATTTTATATAAATACTTCACTTCTACATGGTACAGGCGAACGTCCGAGATTTAGTTTTAATAAATTTTGATAAGCAACCGGCCGGCTATGCTGCGTTTTTGTGACTGGGAACGATTTGCAACGCTTCAATACCGAGGTGGGGAGTAACTGCGTCACCAGTTCCTTTGTGTGGAGTTCCACTCCTTAGTTGTTTACAAGCGCATAAATTGCATTTCGCATACTTTTGTATGACGTACACATGGGTGCAGCTTATTGACACATTCATCGGACAAAATGACGTTGTTGTTTCTGAGCGTATATTTCCGACCTTGACGCAATTTCTGTCCACTCGATATTGCGTAGTTGCAAACCTTCATAAAACTTTACTTTTCTTATATATGACTTTGAATAAAAATACAATTTAAATTGATTATTCCCCAAAATACAGTAGGGCCAGAATTGTACTGTTACAAATTGACCCCCCGGTTAATTTCTAAATTCACCAATTTTGAAAATAATAACAAGTATGGCTAGGATATAATCTGCCCAACCACACTTGCTACCAATAATCCAAATCCACGGTCAGGGTTCGGTGACTCCGTGACCGCCAGAAAGTTGGGGAATCACAAATAAAATATATATGTTTGATATAGTTAAATTAACATTAATTTAACTTTTATATTTTATAATTCTCATTATCTGAAATTCTTAATATTGATTACGTGCTCGAGCACCATTCATTTCCTTTCCTAACTTTCCTCCTTGTGACCTTCATTAACATAAAAAAGTGAGTACAACAAAATATTTACTTATTCACCTAAACTAATCTATTCCTACTTACCTAGGCTATCACCAACTAACGATTGAATCTTTAATTACAATTTAATTGACCATTTAATAAAAAGAATTTACTCTCCTTCACTCCATTAAAAAAACATTTACTTTGCATCTGAATAAAATTTACAAACATTTCAAATTTAGGTTTAGTTTCAAATTCTAGTAACTTTTAGTTTGTTACATTTTATTATTACATTTCAATTATGAACTTCTATTAAGTAATTTCATCATCAATTGGTTTGGGTGATTCTCAGTTATCCACAATGATCTAATTTATCGAATGGGCATTAATATAACTTTACCCCCCTTCTTACTCTAACAATCACTAACAGATTTATATAGGATGACACCAATCTCTCAAAATATTTACCTCCACTAATTCTCTAACTCAACTTAAATCATTCTCCTTCTTATTACAAAATACCCGATACCCCATTTGCACCTAGGATGTGTGTTCCGTCCCTTATACTCATTCCCTTATTAGTTTCTGGCCCTTTCCAGGTAACTCCGCCAACGCTCATACGGTTCACCTTTCGGCACAACGCCTTTCATTGAGGACTCCTTACCACACCAACCTCTTTACAAAATTTCACCATCATCTAATTACTCTCCAATTACATTACTCAGTTTCTCTACATATATGCACTCTCGCTACTGTGTCCCTACTGCTACTCCGTTTCTGTATTACTTTTATTCCAAAATTCTTATTTTCTCTAACACCCATTTAAGTTGACTCTGACTGATTCAAAAGCCTTATTGAAATAATTATTATCACCCAAACTCTATCTTTTACAACATTTTACATTAAGTTAACCATTGAAAAAAAATATTCATAACTACCTCAAATTAATTTAATCACCTCATTTAAAACCTTTTAAACTCATTTAAAATTTATTATTCAAACATTAAACATTTTATTTATTTAAATTGCATTATAAACTTCATACTTACATTACATCACTCAACTGAAAAACACATGACGCCTGTCATCTACACAAAATTATGAACATTCATTACCACAAATATCACGTACAACCATATGTACCTTCTGAAACATAACAATCATATGACTCCACAACTAAACAAATTTTACATTTATTCATTTACTATTTATTATACAGTTCAAATCTTATAAAAATCATTTAAATTCATTATCAAAATTTATTTATAAAACATTAATTAATTAATTAATCTCAGATTCTTTAATGCAATCAATTATTTAAAACACATTACTTTAATTAACTTCTTCCAAAAAATTACAATTCATTTATTGCATTATTTATTTAGTCTGCTAAAATATTATTATTATTATTAAATCAATTTCTACTACATGCACACATTGTTTACATAAAATACATTTCATAACACAAACACAATTAATTTGACTATAAATTTATTTACAATTCTTCTTCATTAATTTTCTGTTTACCACACCTCATTTCATAAGTTAGCAAGGTCATAACCATAAACTAAAATAATAAAATGTTCATTCACTGATTTTTTATTTAACCCCCATCATCATACAATAGTCTTATTTTTATATAACAATTATCATCTTTAATTACACTCCTTACATCGTTATTTATATAATAACCCGTTAATATTTCAAATTGTTCCGTAAAACCCACACATTAATCTACTGGATTATCCCACATTATTATTAAATCATATAGCCTGTCTACATCATCAGTTTTGGTCTTGTCACTGTCTGTATTATTATCTATCACCCTCAAGTATTTTAACCTCTCAATTTCAAAATCATTTACTACTAATACCCCATGTCTAAGCACAGGTAAGCTTCCCATATAATTATCAACGTTATCATCATTTATTTCTGCACTACCTTCACAAGGTAAGTCTTTCATATCATCTATTTTTTCAAATTTTAACTTCTCTTTTAACTCCTTATAGCTTCTACTTAACTTGAATATCTCTATCTCCCTCTCTATAAACAACTCTCTCTCTCTAAATATCTCTCATCATCATAACACCTGTCATAACCCCACTGACCTATTTCATACCATGCAAAGGGCACCACAAACATACTATATTTCTTGGCACTTCCAAGAATACCACAAAAAATTAAGGGACTATTTGAAGACACCTCGTCTTCCACACAACTACTGGAGGAAACTCTGTCCTCATAAAACACTTGTGAACATTCCATTTCACAATATACTTGGGGAAAATCTGCCCTTTGCCCACCTAACCTTTCATCACACTTTCTCACAACCTCATCAGCACTCACTAACACTTTGTCATTAAATTCTACTCCAACAAAATCTTCATTATCACTCTCAAGATTAACCGCCTTACTCTCTAGTACCACATTTTTAATTGTATTATTGTTATTCTCACTTTTTACCTCAATATTAGACTCACTACCGTAATTACCACTTACCTTGTAATTAATTTCTTCACTATTTGTTGTCATATTACCACTGTCAACTTCTTATTCATGATCTGATTTATTTTACTGTCTAATCTTTTATTCATCTCGTTAATTTTCTCCTTGCACTTATTACTTATCAATTCTAATATCTGCTCTTTAATAGCATCACAACGTGTATTAATTTCATTCACTTGTTTACTAAAATTAATATTTTGTTGTTTTATTTCGTTTCTAATTTCATCAAATTTATTATTTATTTTCTCAAATCTAGCATCAAATTTATTATTCTGTTCATTAAATTTATCATTAAAAATTACTATTTTGAACGTCAAAACGACGATCTATTTTATCAAATTTTTCATCACTACTATCAAAACGACTCTTTATTTCTTTATTGTGTTCTTTCAATTCCTTGAATTGATTTAATTATCATTACTCATCATGTCATTATCAAATTTACTATTACATTTTGTTGAGATTGGAGTTAACTGAACCCCCGAATCCTCTGTCACATTCGTTTGATCTGTTACATTTAATTCGACTATTTTGTTTGACCCACATTCGGAGTTGAATGAACTCCCAGGTTACTCATGACAGCTGATTCATTAAAATTAATTATTTCCTCTATCTCATTTTCATTATTTCTTGCCTTTTTTTAATCATCTATTTTATTATATTATATTTTAACAATCCTTATCTTACATTCATTAAGTGTTACTTACGTATAACCTCGTTTTTCATAATTTTTTTATACACTCCTAAATCACGCTTACATTCATTTGTAGGTGTGGTTTATATTATTTTATAAACAGTCCCTGTACGGGTGCCAATTATGATGTCATTAACCCTCTACCACATTTAAATTGTATTAATAAAATTCATTGCTTACCTTGTAGAGCCAAGAGTCCGTCACACGCACCTGTGAATTGTAAGCGTGATTTAGGGTATACGTATAAATGAATGTATTCGACTCTCATTTCTTGTTGACTCACTCAGTTTTTATTAGACATTTATATTTAAGCATTTTTTATACCATTTATATTTAAGCATTACGACACCAACTTCGTTTGATAAAAATCTTCAAAACTCTATTTCAACAAATTTCCGTTCTGAGGTCGAGACCCCATGTAACATAAACATACACAATTTTGCAATGATGTGAATTTACACAAAATATAGTTGTTAGTTTTTCTTATTAAATTATTAATTATTGCTTAATAAGTACCTATATTAAATAAAGGCAGCCCAGTTTGCTCACTCACACTCTCATACTGTATTTAGGTTGTTCCCCTATTACATCGAGCTCTTTATATTAAAATTTGGTATATAAGTATTTGGTCGTTGTCTACTTAACTCTCGGCGTCTCCACTAACCATGTGCCGCACTGCGTATATGTCCCAATATTGTTGCTCTGTTTGAATTTTAAAAGTTTCTCTTGATTAATTAGGTTCACTGCTTCAAAAGTTCCATTCTGCACCGTTTTAATTTCACATTTCTACAGTTAAAAGATTTTTTCTTTCGGCTCGCGAGCCTATTGTTCAGCCGGCTGGCGGTAGGTTTGGTAGACGACAACTGACGCCAACAAGGGCGTCTAAAAAGGCCACTTCCTCTACAGGTTCAGCAACTTGCTCTGTGATTTGTTAACAAAATCACGTGACAGGATAATTAGTTACATTTCAGTTTACTTCCGTTATTAACTTTGGGCTCGAGAGTACATAACTTGCCGTGACCTTGTGTGTCCTCTGAGCACAAGTCGCCAGCAGGCGGCACACACGCACGCTCTTACACATTCCTCGACGCTTAATTGTTCTCGTACCTGGCTCTGCCTGACAGAGTCAAACATGGGGTGTTAAATAAATCAAGTTTTCGTGACAATAAATGGTGCCCAAACAGATTGGCCCCAAATTATAAAATTAAAAAATATACCCTCCTCTTTATTTGCCCCGTTACACATTCAGTAACTACTTTTTAATTAATTTGTTTTCACTAGTTCACAACTTTGTTTTTTCACATTTTTTTTAAACGCCTTTGTTTGTTTGTTTGTTTGCTTTTGAAACACTTTTTTTTATAAACATTTTTTTTGGTATCCAAGTTGCATAATTTTAATAATTAAAAATTACCTTAATAAACGTCTTGCGACTTCTCCTTTCAAGAGCGGTTTAAGGAACATTTGCCTAAGAGCAAAATTACAAAGTCAGAATGTATTAAATCCAACTACGCTCGTCACCTCATAGAGTCCAACCATGGGTATACAGATTTTGACACTAATTTCAAGCCATTACATTATTGTTGCCAAGGGACGTCGTATGGACACACTCGAGGAATATGAGATTTACAAGGCATTTAAAACCAATCCTGGAAATGTTTTAAATGATCAGTTATCTTTCAAATCACATTATTTATTTGATACAGCTCTTAAGTTCGAGACACAAAACAATACTAGATAACATTAATAAATATACACCTTGGAGTGCTGATAAGTTTGACAGTATGAACTGGACCTCCATACAGTGCGCACTGTGCAATGTGAAAAGGCCTAAGTTTGTAGTGTAAATTGTGTATGTGTGTCATTAATTTTTAACATTTGACGATGGAAGGGCGACTATCCTCTGAAGATGAAACTTTAGGTTTTGAAACGCATCGGGACAAAATAGAAGTCGCAAGACGTTTATTAATGTAATTTTTAATTATTAACACTTTTTTACCTGAGAAGAAAGTTTCCTCAATATTATTTTATTGTTGAGTTGTGAATCACTTTGGTATTCAAAAGGTAGTCTACATAAAAAGGTCATCAATGTAAACAAGAGCCTGAGAATGTTTATGACTGATCTTCCTCTATGATTTTAGCAATGAGTTTGCCTTGCCTCTTTTCCGTGCTTGATGAATCACACACAAGTGCTGAAGATGGTGACATTTTTCTAGGTTGAAAGTATATTCCTCTTGTGTATGTTTCTGCAGCAGTACTAAACTTATAATTTTTTTAGTGAATGAAATAACTCCTGATCCATCAGTTGTATTAGATAGTAAAAACTTTACAAAAATTTTCCCATAATAGGTTTTAATAGAAGTTCACTTGGACGTGAAAACATATAATCAAGCAACAGAACTGCACTAAACCTTACGATTTTAGACTTGGAGAACAAAAAGCTTACTAAAACCAGTTCTGAAAAATCCAATCACTCACCTTTGTTGTGTTTAGTTGTGGAAAGATAGATTATCTACTCTTGAAGTCTTAAATGGTTGTGGCCTTTTAGCTTCCATCGTAACTACCCGTTTTAATTTGTGATCACAAACAGGTGATTTGCTCTTTACTTCTTTTGTAACCAGGAGTATGAATGTTTCCGTAGAAAATGCTACTGGTTTCATGGGTACAAATTTCTATTTATCCTAGCCTCATCCGGGCACCCTATAAATCTCTTCTGGCAGCAGACGATGTAAGTTCACAAAACACATTACAAAAATGATTAGCATCAGCATTGTCTCCACTTAATTTTTCGCCTCGAATGCTAATTTCCCTTCTACAGCGTCTTTATTTAAATTGCATGAGTCAACCTGAAGACATGTCAAACTCTCCATATAAACCTAGCTGAATGAATACTATTTGTGCTTGATTAGTAATTATTGCCCCCAAAACTGAAGTACTCTGCATTCTGTACTGGCAAAACCAAACAAGAATAACCTTATCATGGTCTTAAAAAGTAGTTGTTTTTGTTTTGTTTCATTTTTTAAATTGCCTGATAATGAAGCGAAAGACAGGAATTGGAATTGATTTATTATTTTTCAATGGTCTTGGTCAGTTAGATGAAAAACGTTTTTACCTGTTCTTAGGTGGTCAATTGCGCCCCACACTATCACTTACTGGCCAAACCTGTCACTTAGAAACATCACTATTCTGAACTTTGATGAGATTTCAATTCTGCAACTTTTCACTTGTGCGAGTAAGCTCTTTCATCCAATATTTTTGTTACGTTAGGTCAGGTCAGGTTAGGTTAGACTAGGAATTAATAGAATTGTAATGGTAATTTCTGTATTATTATAACATGAAAATGCAATTGATCACAACCGGGCAGGTCCACCTTGGTCGCAACTGACCACGGTCCTTTTTCAAACCAGTTTGCCAATTCCATATTGCACCTGCATTTGCTCACTAGTTGCACTGTTTTCATGATGATTATTAATTTCTGGTTCTTAAATAGAGAGGACAACATGCTTAGGTTTCTCACCTTAGAACATAAAAAAACTAAACAACTCGCTAAATACAAGATTATAATAGGCCTATATTTTTTCAAATTCTCGCAGCTTGTAGAAAACAAACTAGACAGATTACTGTAAAGTGTTAGAAAATATAATTAACTGTCATATGGTAAGCTTTTATAGTCATGTTCCAAAAAGAGAGAGAAGGGGAGCAATGTTCAGTACATTTGTATGAATCGTCTATGGTGAAGGTCATGGACATGAGATAGTGGGTGTACGGTACTGTAATACAAATGGTGAATTTCAACAATTCCCTTGCCTGCTGATCAAAAATATGATTAAAATCATTTTATTCGGGTACAAAAAGAAAAACTGCCAGTTGTACCGGTTACTGCCACTGATAATCTGCAATGCATATAATTGATCTCTGACAATTATTGGTAGTCTACTGTATTCGTATAGTGTTACTGACATTCGTACTACAGAAGCCATGACAAGTTTAGCTAGCTACTAGATACAGTCGACTAACAGATGTGATGATGCAACAAGCATTCTTGCCACACAAAAATCGAAATGTATGAAACTGGTTTCAAAATTCATGAATTCCTGTTTACTTGGAAGGCTGTCATGATCCATGTCAGAAAAATTATTATTACAAACTTCCAGGCTGATTGGCTATCGTGGTTTTTTTTTTCAATTTTCATTGCTAACATCAATTGTCTTCAGTAGTTTGTTGCTTCCAGTGTCAGAGCATATGACTAGAGAACAGATTTTTAGGTAAATATTTTTATATGTAATTAAATATTTTTCATAAATAGGTTATTGACACATATTTTTAACATTTCAATGCAATGTGCTGTTTTCAACTTCTTTGTGTTCAACTTTTGTGTGCACATTCGCAAGCCAAAGAAGGAAGAGGGGAAACGTCTTTGTAGGAATAACCTTCATGTGGCATATAATGTTAATAATGGTGGAACTTCTATGTGATTCACTTTTACAATAGAATGAGTCATTATGTTTATTCAATAAAGTGCCTGTCATTTATAATACAGCAAGCATTTCCTAGTACTTTATACTTGTGCCTATGTAACTATGGTGTCAGACTTGAACACTTGATAGATTCGTTGTGGCTATTAAAAACTGATGTAGTTTCATGCTTGAATGGCCCCAATTTGTTTTCCTATTACTGCAGAAAAGATTATGTAACACAACTGGCATCTCGGTAATACACTTGGAAATTGTTGTAAACCGTGCTGTAGTCACAATGTGTGGTGGGACGCAGTTATTCATTTTGCAAGCACTAAACCAGCTAAGTAGCTAATTTATTGTTTTTGTACATTGGTTCTCATATTACATGATAAAAGTGTTCCTGTCACATTGCATACAGTGCTCACCCGAATGCGAAAAGTACAATTTAGTGAAAATGCTTGGTTGCAGCAGTATGTTAAAGAATTTAAAGGTATATTCAGCTCAGAGGGAAAGATACTACACTGCCAGCCTTCTGGAAATTCTATAAAAGTGGATCAACGATCGCAAGTTATGCAGCATTTGTCTGGCAACAACATATCACTGTGGCTTCACGTTTTATTTTGAAACAAGAGCTTTTGGTGAAATAGGACTCTCTCCCCTCCTCACATCCAGGACCAACAAAGTGTTGTGAATTTTATTCTGATTTGTGCAGAACTTTCATTTCAGCTGACATTCCTCTACACAAAGTAAAGAATCCAGTGCTTAGGAATTTTCTCATAGAGTACATGCACTTAGATCCTCCAGGTAAGTATAGACCTACGTTGAAAAAGTAATATCTTACAAACCGCTATGAAGAGACATTTGAAATTATCAGAGCTATGTGTGACAATGAGAAGATATGGATAAGTGTTGATGAAATTACAGGAAGAAAAGTGGGAAGTGTAGTTATTGGGTGCTTAAAAATAACGAAATAATGTAGTAATAACGTAATAATTTTTGATGGCTTGTAAAGAAATGGCAGCAGCAAATGATGTCAGAGTCGCTACGTTCTTTAAGGGGTGATCCGCACTTTTTTTGTCCAATGCATTTTAAATGAGGGAACAGGGGTGTAGTTAGGTACAATTAATTAATGACCTATTGAACCTATGTACTTGAAAATTTTACCATATATTAACTCATATATTTCTAACATAATGTACTAGTTTGAAACAATTTAAGAAAAAAATACCAACATAAAAAAATAATTACTCTATACAGTTTTGAAAAACATTTTTTTATTTAAAAATGTTTTACAAAATTATTTTTTAAAGGAAGAGATTAATTCTAGTACACTTTGATTGTTGCACTGTACTGTTCAACCATGAAAACAGTGGTTGAACTCAACAGTACTTATAGTTTTAGGTAAACAATGGGATTGGAAAACAATGTGTAACACATTTAATTTTATTATGGCCACATTAATGTAGATAACCTCATAAAAGTATATTTTTTTAATCAGGATGAAATGGAGAATTTTTTGGGACAATAAAAAGAAATCAGATTTTTTGACCGAAAAATTGCTGATCTCCCCTTAATGAAAGTATGCATTTTTTGTGACCGAAGAGTATTGTAATATTATTTATTATTACTTTTACTTACTTTTATGACATTGTTTACAAACAAAACAGTTGTTTAAATAAATATATATTAACACTTTCACTGTGAACTTACTTTTAGGTTTTGATTACCCATTCATATTAATAAGTGAATGAAGAGGATGTACCAAGCTAATTAAAACAGTTGTGGCCTATATCTGCTTTCGGACGCCATTTTTAATTACTGCCAACTGTATTATTTCACTTACCTGGGCGCAAAGTTCGTTTGAGCGAGTGGAGAGCAGAATGGTTGTTTGAAATAAATAATTCATTTACTTGTTCTCAAATCAATCTTATTTTATTAAATTTTAATTTCAACTTTTTCCAACACTGTCAATTACTTTCGTTACCTTATTGCAAACAATTTCAATTCATTTAACTTCCCATTATACGCAAAAGAATAGAATTTATACACATAATTTCTAAATATAAACAAACAAAATTTTAGACATAGACTTATATTATATTTATTTTACGCAAACCAGTGCTTCATTCATACACACACACACACACATACACTTTCATACCTTACATATTTTTATAACCCCCCTTTGAGCTCATTATTTTAAAATATATATAGAAATTACTTCCATATTCCTTAAGGAAATGGAAGTATGGTGATGGCAAAAAAAAATCGTGTTCGAGATTATTGCAGATTCTGATTGTACTTTATTGCAGATTCTGATTGTACTACACTCAAAACATGAAAAATATCGGTATGGAGAACCATACATGACTTCCATATTCTAAGAATTATATTTAAAATCATTTACGAAATGAAATATTACCGAAACTACTTCTTTCTACTTACTGCTTCAGCCTTAACCACAGTACTGTGGTCACTAACGTATACCACCTCACGTTATCGCACTCGATTTTCACTGATGATGGAAGTCGATGGCATTGCCGAAACGTTTGGTTTTGTAGAAAACATTGGACTACGGCCAAATATCCCGGGAAGGAATTTTAACAAAAACTACTTCTGTGTTGCCGATAACGTTGTACACATATATATAAAAATATGCATAAAATTAATGGCTTGTATAAGTTAATGATTGATCTCAATTAAGTAGTGCTCAAGTTTCCAAAGTTTTAATATTATGATGTCCATAATTAAAACATAAGAGCAGGTTTAGTGTGAATGAGGGTA
Source organism: Magicicada septendecula (assembly GCA_034769895.1). Taxonomy (NCBI): domain Eukaryota; kingdom Metazoa; phylum Arthropoda; class Insecta; order Hemiptera; family Cicadidae; genus Magicicada; species Magicicada septendecula. Next base: position 142,207,781 of record CM068371.1, read on the forward strand.
CACCGTGGACAAACATTTTCAACATTTCCTATTGAGCGCTGCTTAGAGTAAAGCTGCGAATCTACAGTGTATGTTTCACAGAACAAACACGCGGAAAAGAAGGAGCGCTCCGAAGTCACTCATGGACCCTCAGCATCTTGCAGAGGGTTCATTCCCTAAAGACGAAAAGTCTGTCTATGAATCGTTCCTCTGTAAACACGTGCAGTTACACTGCCCAGCGATCCACAGGAAGCAAATTGATGTCCATTTTTTTGGCTTGCACGCATTATGTTGGTGTGGGTTTCGGCACTTTCCATTTAAAAAGCGTGCAAATGTAAGAAAATAAACATGAGTGAGGCCAGAAATAACGCGAATTTTGTGTGTGTGTGTGTGTCTTCCCTGCCTTTTTATTGCTGTAGTCATAATAATAAAATGGAAATGTAAACATTACATAACTGAGATATGCTTACCTGCCACGAACGATATATTATTTTATACATGTATATTAACTCATACATAATTTACATTAAAATGAAAAAATTATAATTTTATTGCCTGGTAACAAAATTATTTTATTTTTAACAATTACCATTGTTTGAAAAAGTTTAAATGAATTTTCAAGTACTTTACTGTTTTTAAAACGTAAAAGGTTGCAGGTAAACTACCCCTTCCCCTTAACCGATTTTCACCAAAAACAATAGATCTTTAGTACTCTACAAATCAGGGCTGTATGCAAAAAATTATTTGATTCTGTTTGAATTTGCGGCTGTTATCGTTTGCCATATAAAATACCCTTGTTAAAAAAAGTTGCAGGTAAACTACCCCTTTCCCTTAACCGATCTTCACCAAAAACAATAGGTCTTGCAAACTCTAAAATTTAGGGCTGTATGCAAATAATCTTTTGATTCTGTTTGAATTTGCGGCTGTTATCGTTTGCCATAGAAAATACCCTTGTTAAAACATAAAACGTTGCTGGTAAACTACTCCTTTCCCTTAACCGATCTTCACCAAAAACAATAGGTCTTGAGAACTCCACAATTCTGGGTGGTATGCGAAACATTATTTGATTCTGTTTGAATTTGCGGCTGTTATCGTTTGCCAAAAAAAAATTTCCCTTGATACAAAAAAACCGTTGCAGGTAAACTACCCCTTTCCCTCAACCGATCTTCACCAAAAACAATAGGTCATGAGTACTCTACAAATCAGGGCTGTATGCAAAAAATTATTTGATTCTGTTTGAATTTGCGGCTGTTATCGTTTGCCATAGAAAAAATCTATAGACACACAGACAGACAGACACACACACACACACACACTTTTCGGAAAAAGACTTTTTTTCATGTTTTGAGTGTAGTACAATCAGAATGTGCAATAATCTCGAACACGATTTTTTTTGCCATCACCATACTTCCATTTCCTTAAGGAATATGGAAGTAAAAAGTCGTTTTTCGAAAAGTGTCTGTGTGTAGATTTTTTTTCTATGGCAAACGATAACAGCTGCAAATTCAAACAGAATCAAATAATTTTTTGCATGCAACTCTGAATTGTAGAGTTTTCAAGACCTATTGTTTTTGGTGAAGATCGGTTAAGGGAAAGGGGTAGTTTACCAGCAACTTTTTACGTTTTAACGAGGGTAATTTTTTCTATGACGAACGATAACTGCCGCATATTCAAACAGAATCAAATAATTTTTTGCATACATCACTGAATTGTAGAGAACTCAAGGCTTTTTGATTTTGGTGAAGATCGGTTAAGGGGAAGGGGTAGTTTACCTGCAACCTTTTACGTTTTAACAAGAGTAAAGTACCTGAAAATTCATTTAAACTTTTTCAAACAATGGTAATTGTTAAAAATAAAATAATTTTGTTGCCAGGCAATAAAATTATAATTTTTTAATTTTAATGTAAATCATGTATGAGAGAAAATATATCGTTCGTGGCAGGCAATCATATCTCAGTTATGTAATGTTTACGTTTCCATTTTATTATTATGACTACCGCAATAAAAGGCAGGGAAGACACACACACACACACACACACACACACACACACACACACACACACACACACACACACACACACACACACACACAAAATTTGCGTTATTTCTGGCCTCATTCATGTTTATTTTCTTACATTTGCACGCTTTTTAAATGGAAAGTGCCGAAACCTATACCAACATAACGCGTGCAAGCCGAAAGTGTCCAGCGTGGATAGCGATTTGCTTCCTGTGGATCGCTGGGCAGTGTAACTGCACGTGTTTACAGAGGAACGATTCGTAGACAGACTTTTCGTCTTTAGGGAATGAACCCTCTGCAAGATGCTGAGGGTCCATGAGTGCTCTTTCTTTTCCGCATGTTTGTTCTGTGAAACGTACACTGTAGATTCGCAGCTTTACTCTAAGCAACGCTCAATAGGAAATGTTGAAAATTTTTGTCCACGGTGTACCCTCATACACACTAAACCTGCTCTGATGTTTTAATTACGGACATCATAATATTAAAACTTTGGAAACTTGAGCACTACTTAATGGAGATCAATCATTAACTTATACAAGCCATTAATTTTATGCATATTTTTTATATATATGTGTACAACATTATCGGCAACAAAGAAGTAGTTTTTGTTAAAATTCCTTCCCGGAATATTTGGCCGTATTCCAATGTTTTCTACAAAACCAGACGTTTCGGCAATGCCGTCGACTTCCATCATCAGTGAAAATCGAGTGCGATAATGTGAGGTGGTATACATTAGTGACCACAGTACTGTGGTTAAGGCTGAAGCAGTAAGTAGGAAGAAGTAGTTTCTATGGTAATATTTCATTTCGAAAATGATTTTAAATATAAATCTTAGAATATGGAAGTCATGTATGGTTCTCCATACCGATATTTTTAAATGGTCATTTCCTCTTTAATTTTGGATTGTTTTATACTTTTGAAAATTATTTGTTTCCTCTTCCTAGATAGTACTTAGCTGAAAATGTCCAGAAGACTTCACCTTGTTGCACACGCACTAAAGATTATTCCATATTCGCTTCACTGATTATAACGGTTTTTTGAGAAAACTATTAACTGTTAAGTTTTTCTAATGAAGGTTTTACTTTTGATACTTCACATTTTACACCTTTTCGTTTTGGGCACGCCCGTAATTTGTCCACGAATTGGTGTACGACCGTATCGGACGAGAGGATAATTTCAACTGGGACGAGACAAATTGGTCAAAAGTCTGAGCTGGAGGGGTGATCACGTGGTCTCGTTTTATTGTTTAACTGGTATTGTCGACAGATTCCAAGGTGGTACTTACCCGCCTCACATTCCAAAGTGAAATAATCAAGGCTTGGCCCCTGACATCATATAGCGTGACTCCAGTTTATACAAAGTTCAAAGATCATTTGTCTAAAAGTAACTGTCTTCCATGGTTAACTCATTGACCTTGATTCAAAATTGTGTACATTGTTTTTTACCCAATAACATTTACAAATATAATCTTTACATTTTATTTCTCTGGGTGGGTTGACCTGTACCGTTACAATACCCCCCTCAATGAGAGGTTTTATGCCCAAGCATAAAAACTCATTGACAGTCACATTCTTTCTAAAGGGATCAGTCCAGATATGGCGCCATAACCCCCTTTACATTCTACTAAAATTCGTGAGTAACTTACCCCCCTGGGCCAGTGACTGTGGCCGCACCTGAATGACCTTACTGGAGTTCCTGTTGTAGGATCCCAACACCGCAAGGCCAGACAGGCACTAGACGCTCCTGCTCTGATACGCAGGCCAGCACAGGACCGCTGCCACAGCATCACCAGACACTAGAACATCACATAATGGTCTGACATAATACCATATCTCCTCAACAATCTTCGAAATCGCCTTTCCATATTCTTAAAAACACATGACACCTTTAAAACGTTTGCACAATTTTTCGCTCCAAAATGCCCGTACCTTATGTGACAATCCCATATGATTCTATCTATCAACCCTTCCAGTATAACCAATCTCCAATCACTCTCACCCCCTCTACATTCTTGAACAAAATTCCCTGATATACTTGAAAATGTGCACTACATTCAGACCCATTTAAATCCGCTTCCAAACTAGCAATTATTTTCCCCGATTTATTATCTGATCTTTGCATAGTCTTAATATCACTTAACTCCTCACCAAAAAGTCTATCTTCCCTTGTTAACCGAAAAATTTCTATCTCCTTTAGGTCCCTCCCTCTTTGCTTTTCTAAAACATCTACCCTGGAAAGAGTGTCTGGTATTTTGTTATCTGTCCCTTTAATATACTCCCATGAGAAATTGTACTCTTGTAAAGCTAGTACCCACCTGGTTAGATGGCTGTGTGTTAACCTGCATGTGTTTAGAAACGACAGCGCCTTGTGGTCCGTCCTGATGACTGTCCTGTTCCCCAAGATGTGTGCGGAACTTTCCCACAGCGAACACGATACTAAGCAACTCCTTTTCTGTCGTTGTGTAAATCCTCTCAGCCGCCAAAAGGGATCTGCTGGCAAAAGCTATTGTCTGATGTTCCCGGTCGCTATCTTCCTGATATAACTGCTCCCAGGGTGACGTTGCTGGCGTCGGTCTGTAAATGAAAAGTTTTTAAGAAACCATGTTAGAAAATCTTCTTTTTATCTTCCCGAATGCGTCCCTTTCCGTCTCTCCCCATTTCCCCTGTTTGTTCTTTTGTAAAACTGCGCCTAGCCTTGACGTTATCTGCGCGTAATTTTTCTGAAACTTTCTGTAGAAGTTGCACAGACCCAAGAAACTCTGTAGTTGTTTAATATTTTTTGGTTCGGGGAAATGCATAATAGCCTCTACTTTGTCCGGGTTAGCTAAAATTCCCTCTGGAGTAATGATAAAACCTAAGAAATGTATCTCTGTCTGTAGAAATTTGGACTTCTCCCAATTAATTGTTAATCCCCCCTTTTGCAATTTATTTAATACATATTCAAGGTGTTCCAAATGTTCAGAAAATGTTCTAGACGCAATTAATATATCATCGACGTACACTGTTAGAAAATCTAAGTCCTTCGGTTGCAATATCATATCTAAACACTTAATGAAACTCACTACGCTAGTGTTAAGCCCAAATGGCAATCGTTTAAATTGATAGTTCTTACCGTTGAAGAGAAAAGCAGTATACCTCCGACTCTCCACTGCTAATGGAACTTGCCAATATCCAGCTGTCAGATCTAAAGACGTCATGTACTTGACTCCGCTTAACTTTTGAAAAATTTCGTTTACTGGCTCCGGTGACTCCCGGTCAGGTATTATGATTTGGTTGATCTTCCTCGCATCTTAACACAATCTCACCCTCCCGTCTTTCTTTATTACTACCACCAACGGATTCGAGTAAGACGATATCAATCTCTCTATAATGTCCCCTTCCATCATTCTGTCCAACTCCTCTTCGAATATGGTACTGGACAACTCCTTTGCATGAAGGGTGTGTGTTCCCGAACCTTCAACTCGCACTCATAGTTCCTGGCCCTTCCAGGCAACTCCACAAACACCTCTTTAAAACGTTCCACTACTGCCCACAACTCCTGTCGTTGGGGACTCCCTACAACTCCACCCTCATTAAAAAATTTATCCTCCCTGTTTTCCCATATTCTCTCATCACTCTCATACATCTCTCCCTCTTCACTCTCCACAATCTCTCTCTCTTGACATATATTCACTTTTGTTTCTATGTCCCTATCGCCTGCCCGCTTCTGTATCATTTTTACTCCCGAAACTCTAACCTCATCTAACACTCGCTTAAAACTAACCCTGACTGGCTCACTCCCACTATTAAACTCTACTACCCGTTTATTAAAATCAATTACTGCTCTATTTCTCTCCAAAAAATCATTTCCCAAGATTACATCTAAGCTTAACCCCTTGACTACTAAAAATGTGTTTTCAAACTCAGCTTTGTTAATGAATAATTAATTTAAATGGACTTGTTTAGTCACTCTTTCACTTCGTACTCCCATTACCCCCACTACTGTCACACCCGCAACTGGTAATGATGGAATATTTTTATTTATTTCTTTTAATTCCCCCAGTACATTTTCTGAAATCACCGATACTTCGCTCCCTGTATCTGTCAATGTTTTAAAACTCTTACCTTCCATTGTGACAATCACCTCAGTCAATCCGGTCTTTGGTTCCATAATCTCTGTTATATTCCTCCAGTAACTCCTTTGTTATATCTGTCTGGATCACATTACTCTGGTATTCGTCTGTTTCCTGGACCCTGTCGTTCTCTGTGGACAATGGTGGGCTCCTTGCTTCCATTGTCAGCCTGTTTTCCGCTCGGGCGGTGGTACTGCCCTGCGAGTGTCCAGTGTGACCTCTAGCCTGTTCTCTGTTGCTTCCAGATGCTCTGCCGCTATTCTCTACTCCTCTCTGATGTTGACGGTGCTGATTCGTTCCAACTTCTCTCCGTTGTTCGTTCCGTGTCTTACTGCACCTGTAACATACTGGTCTTCTCGCAAAATTTTTCAAACCTACATAATGAGCACCTCCAACCCTTGTCTCTATTGTTATTATTTATTCTCGTCCCTCTGTATCCGGTCGTTAACCCCCTCGCTTGATTATTATTTCCATTATGGTGTATTATCGGTTGGTTTTGGCGTCTACCTACCTCCCTATACCTTGTTTTGAAATATATCAAGAATTTTCTCCAATTCGTTAATATCATTGATTTCTCTGGTCATGAGTGTAATTTGTACCTCCCTGGGCAGGTGTTTACTGATATGTCTTACGAATGATTTAAATGGTAGTGGAGGCTCTAAGTATATAGCCTCGTTGTACAATCTCATAACATAGATGGTAACATTATTATTATTATGACCTCCAAAATTACCCGGGCATAATTCGACTTCTTAAAATTTCTTGATCTTCTTCCGCCCAGTATTTTCCCCAAAATGCCCGTTCAAAATCATCGTAACACTCCCATTCGACTCTGTGGGCCTCCACCCATATTGCTGAACTTCCCTTAAAACATTTTATTATCCGCACCAACTGCACCTCCCAACTATTGTTATTAAATCTACTAAATTCCCTGGTGCGATTTGAAAATTGCATCGGATGCACTGCTCTACTCTCGCAACTAAATGATTCGAGTTCTATTTCATTGTTTACATCCCGGGTAATCAATATTCTTTCTGTAATGCCGGTTAATTTTTTATTTATTTCCCCACTTAATTCGTCTTTCACACTATTTATATTTTGTTCAATTAAAGTGAATTTACTATTGTTTACACATTCAGATTGAATACTATCTTGGTTTATTGTCTTTACAGTATCATGCGATAGCTGTATTTCTGTCTTATAACTAGTCTTTATTTCGTTAATTTTACTATCAGTATCAGTTTCACATTTTTGAATATTTTTATTAATTTCTTCAATTTGACTTCTTGTGTTAGACTTGCATTCATTTATTTGAGATTCGAAATTTTCTGTTATATCATGCATTTGTTTGTCGACTTTTTCTGTCATTCTACTATCTCATCAATTCTGTTATCCATACTTTTTAATGAATTACTCAATTTTTCGTTTAATTCGTTAAAATTACTTTCACATTTATTATTTACAGCATTAATATCAATCTTGAGTTAGTCAAATTTACTGTTTTGTCCATTTAATTTAACATTTACTTCATCCAAATTACTACTCAATTCATTAAACTTTACCTCGAACTTACTATTTTGTTCATCAAATTTATTATTCTGTACATCAAATTTATTCAACAGTAATTGCATCATATTCATTATATCATTACTATCGTCTTTCTTAACTGGGATCGGCGTCGATTGATTCGCTACACCATTCATTATTATAGACTCTGTTAGACTTTTCTAAATTTGATTGACTTTCTGTACTACTGTCAGTTAGGCTGACTTCATCATTATTTCTCTCCATTGTATTTATTTTTATTACTTCTTATTTATAATAGACATACCAAATCATATTATAATACGCGTATAACCTTATCTAACACTCTTGTCATCTACGTCTCTCTATATGTAAAGTTTTTTTTTTATTTACTTCAAACAACCCTTCCGCTCTCTAAAACAAGCCCACATTTACATAAATAAATTTTATGTAAATGTCCCTGTTTGACACGCCAATTGTAATATTATTTATTATTACTTTTACTTATTTTTATGACATTGTTTACAAACAAAACAGTTGACCTATATCTACTTTCGGACGCCATCTTTAATTACTGCCAACTGTATTATTTCACTTACCTGGGTGCAAAGTTCGTTTGAGCGAGCGGAGAGTAGAACGGTTGTTTGAAATAAATAATTCATTTACTTGTTCTCAAATCAATCTTATTTTATTAAATTTTAATTTCATCTTTTTCAAACACTGTCAATTATTTTCGTTACCTTATTGTAAACAATTTCAATTCATTTAACTTCCCATTATACGCAAAATAATAGAATTTATACACAATTTCTAAATAGAAACAAACAAAATTTTAGACAGACGTATATTTATTTTACGCAAACCAGCACTTCATTCACACACACACATACGCTTTCATACCTTACATATTTTATAACCCCTCTTTGAGCTCATTATTTAAAAATATATACAGGGTGTCCCGGGAGGAGAGGGAAATAATTTGAGAAATGGTTCTATAGTGTAAAAGAAGAAAAAAAGTTCATATAAACATATGTCTGGAAACGCTCTGTAAGCGAGTTACGGCTAGCGAAAGATTTCGCCCGGGTTTCGGTAAATGAAGACTTTCTGAAATTCTGGGAAGGTAAATTAAGGGGCGAATTCTGTTGTTTCTTATGGTTTTTGACCTGAAAAATCGAATAAAACAGGTCGCAGAACTGTATCTCCCATAACTTTCATGATATCCGACCTAAAACAGAAAAATCTTTGCCTAAAAACATTTTGGTGCACGAGTTGGTGTACGGCCATACCGGACGAGAGTATAATTTCAACTGGGATGAGACAAATTGGTCAAAAAAGTCTGAGCTGGAGGGGCGATCACGTGGTCTCGTTTTATTGTTTAACTGGTATTACATCGACAGATTCCAAGGCGGTGCTGACCCGCCTCACATTCCAAAGTGAAATAATCAAGGCTTGGCCCCTGACATCATATAGCGTGACTCCAGTTTATACAAAGTTCAAAGATCATTTGTCTAAAAGTAACTGTCTTCCATGGTTAACTCATTGACCTTGACTCAAAATTGTGTACATTGTTTTTTACCCAATAACATTTACAAATATAATCTTTACATTTTAATTATTTCTCTGGGTGGGTTGACCTGTACTCTTACAGTATTAAATACAACAATGTATTGGTTTTTATTAACGATTCAGCACTGTATATTGAATATTACGTGATGTGTGTTAAAATCCACACATTGGTTGCGTCAATTTTGTAACATTATAATCTATGAGTGTGGAATAATTCACGTTGTAAGCGTGAATTTTGTAAGACGACTGAATTTTTCTCACAAGTATTTATAAATCTGCCATATAATTCCAAATCACAAATTGTTTCTTCTTTATTTTAATGATTTTTTTTTGCCGATTTAGGTGCCAAATTGTTTTGTTATTAAAACAATTAAAATTACTCACTTATTTATTTATTCACCTTCTCTTTATTGGTTTTACTCGACTTGCCTTTTATTTATAATTCAATTCGAATTCCGTTCCTAAAAATAATTGTCACCAACCTCTCTTTTGTGATAAAAAAATTCACATTTGGCTGTATGAAGAAATAAAATATTGTTAACATAAAAATAAATTAACCATACAATTAAAAATCTTCAATGCTGGTTTTATTGGTTTTTGATTGCGTATTTCTTTCCTTTAAAACAATTAAATAATTTTATAATAATATATTTGCTCCAGCTATGATGTTTAAATACTCAACGGTTGGCAATAAGGCTCAGGTTTTCAGTGTTTGATATACAATTTTTTGTTTACTAAAATTAGATTTGTTAGGTCCTTTGGACTACAGAAAGTTAACAAAAAACACCCTTTAAGAAGTACAAAGCTTCACATAAACAGCAATTAAATATTACATAAGTTATGAACAACTTAAATTTAAGGTTAGCCTATAAATATTTTGTTTAACAACCGTCTGTGTTTGTAGGTTAAGTGTGTCCTGACGAATATTACACTTCCAATAAGTCTATCACCATAGACTAACAATTTAACAGTTATATAAATTAATTATTACAAGTTCTTTATCAAGTGAATAGTGAAATATAGTTTATGTGTGATTGAAAATGTGTACAAGTGTATTATGGTTTATTATAGTGATTAGTTTTTATAATCTGATATTATACTTATCACCTTCCTTCAATCATTAGGTTCAACTCATAAATTCACTGTTTATGAAATTATTCTTCTATTTTAATTTGATTTCACTTTCAATTTCCTTCTTGTTATATTATTATTCTTCATAACATCATTTCATTTCCATTCAATATCATTTTTTATTTTATCTGGTTGTATGCAAGTTTTGATCCTTTCTTCTCTGAATCCAATAATGAACTATTTTTTCATGTAAATTTTGGGTTGTCAAGGCAAAAAGTATATAATTCTCATTGGTTGAAAATTGTTTACATTGTTTAACATGGCTACTGTTTTTGATACAACTTAACAAATATCTTTAAATTAGTATAACCTTTTTACACTATTTTTAATCCTAAAGATAATAACATCATTGTCTTGCTTTCTTTACATAACTTAATTTGAAATCAAACATGAATGGTTTCTGTCCAGTACTTACACAGTTATAATTTCAACAATTTTGTTTTCTATCATTAATTAATTCAAAACTAATTCTTTTGTATACATTTTGTTTCTCTAAAATTATATAATCAAACCTAATATGATAATATACATTGTACCATTAATTTCTACTGTTTTAATATCTAATTTTCCAAAGTTCTTAATGTTACTATAGGCTTTTAAGGCCTAGTTTTTCTGATGTTCTTTATACATTTTTTATAATATATTCCTTTGTTTTTATTAACCTTACACACCTTACAATGCAAATACAATGAACTAAATCAACTAATACACAACATTTGATTATTCATAATCATTTTCAAACATAATATAACTCTTTTTAAACATTTTATACCAATACCATTTTTCAATACATAACATACACTCTTTATCCTACTAATAATCATTCATTAAGCATTTTTTTTACTTTTATATTGTTTTTAGTATTTCACAGTATATCTTATCCCTTCTTTTATTAAGTATTAGTTACTCTTAAAATTATATTTTGTTTCTACTACTGACTTCCAGTTAGTATAACATTCATGGTTTCTATACACTCTTTATCTATAGCACTCATTGTTCACATTCCTTTTATTTCCTTTTAACTAATCACATATCTTAACTTACCATTAAACATTGTACATTTATAATAGTTTTATTCTTTTATATTCTATTAACACGACTGTCATTATCATTAACTAGTTTACCTCTATATCCCTAGTTTTACATGGAACGATTATTATTTTCTAATTCAGATTTTTTATCTACAGCTTTGTACTTCCACTTTTGTTTATCATATTCTTATTATGTGAAAAGAGGTTGGGGAATTATCATAATGTTAAATATGTTTCTCACTCACACCACCAATCAATTGGGGGGTATTGTCGTAGTCATAGTCATTGTATAGTCCATATGTTGATATTGATTCTATTTTCTAAATTCTGTCCATCAGTTCTTTCGTAGTTTCTAATGGTAATTGTTTTATCGTTCTGCTACCTTATGTCATGTTACAATATGAAGAAAGAAGTGGAAGCCCTTTGTCAGCTATCTGAAATTTATACACGTTACCTGTGTTGTACATGCTCAACACAGTGTGTGAGACTGTCCGATCCATGTATCCTGATGTGGGCAGATTGATATAAAAAGGAAAGAATGCATTTGTTAAATCCCCTATGTATATTTAAAAAAAAAATCCTAACCTTCCATTACCACCAACACCCAGTGTCACTTGCTGGGAACCTTGGATTTCTGTATTTATTATATTATACAATTAATGTTGAGCGTGTTAAATCAGTTGTTGATGAATTGGACAAAGTGATGCTTTGTCAATAGAGATCCTTCAAAATCTATTAAAAGATGTGCAAGAAATTAATTGGCATATATTTCTGCTAATCAGTTTCTTGCACAATTCGATAAAAAAAAACTCAAAAACCAACAAACCTTTTAACAGAAACTGTTAATGAAACACATTGAAAGCAAAATCACTTCTCTCACAGGAGAACAGGTCATAAATTGAAACCTTACAATATATATTCAAATTTGTGTTTGAAAAAAAATCACTGGATTTGAAAGTGTAAGTTGCCCAAGGTCTAGGTCAACAAGTAGTCACTGAAATATAAGTGTAAGAAATGTTGCTCTTTTTAAGTATGCCAGATTAACTTCATGTGACACAGAATGGTCCTTTTTCTAGTATCAGGCTTTGTTCCATGATAATTGGCAGAGGTCTGTAATGGACAATTTGGAGGTGGCATTTATTGTTTACTGCAACTTCGATGGATTTTCAAAAAAAAGAACTGACAAGTAAGTTTGGTGAGTACTTGTAAACATTTTTCCTGTTACACCTGGTCTGATTATATCGAACTGAACAAAAATATTTTTAGCACTTACAAATCCCTTGCCTAATATGACCTACTCTCTACCACCAAATATGTGCTGCCAAAAAGTTTAATGACATAATTTTATTAACAGATCATGATTAATTGGCTCAGAAATTTTAATAATAACTTGAATTGTTTATGTGTGGTTTAATATTATGAACTAATGTTCTCCAACATTAGTTCATAATATTAAACCACACATAAACAACATAAAATAAACACACACAAATATACACACAAACATAAAAATTCACTAGACATCAACTCCAAAATAGATTTATGATAATGAATTTGTATGCTGTTGACTTTGTAAAGATTAATTCTATTGGTAAAATCTTGGTTAATATTTCATTATGAGTAAATCAGTATTTAATGTATCTGTTAGGTGAACCCAACTTGTGACAGTACAGAAATACCTATTACCATAATAATGGGATTCAGGAATCTTTTATTGTATTTTTATTCTAATCATGAATATTAAACAGGGCTAGGTTAGTTTTGCCCAAGTCCCAATAATTACGCAAATTCAACAAGAGGGGAGCCAAGTCAAGGTCACCATTGTACGAGCAGAGTTTAACATGTATAATGGCGGCATAAGTGAAACGAACTAATAATATGAACTTTTCATTGGTCCACAAAGCCATATCGTCATAAATGAACAATGACGGCATGCCATCAAATACGTATTAACCAGGGTGGTGGCTATAAAACAATAGACAATGACGTCAGATGCACGACCACTTACATAACAATTGCGTCTAACTCGCCCCCAGTCGTCAGTAACAACTCAAAGAGCACACACGCTCAAACAGTGCAGTGGGCAGTTTTTGCAGTAAAAATGCAATAATTGTTTAAAAAATTTAATCATCAACAATAATGTAGCATCAGTGGACAACCAATGTAAAAGTTTAGTAAATTCAGTGCACTAAAAAAGACAGAGAGAGGTTCGGCCGAACATCTGCCAGCCAACATGGGAGTCTTCTGAGGAGTCTACGCCGCATCAATTTCAGGAAAGCCCTTTCAAAATTCCTTTCTAAATTTAAAACATGAGCTCTAAATATAAAAAGTAAAAATGTATTCAGTATCAGAAAATGAATGTTGTGTGTGATAGTGTGAACGTGAGAGTTGGCCAACCTTAAGTAAACATATCTGAGGCGTTGGTTTGTGATTTAAGTTTAGAGTAACTATTATCATCAAAGAAAATTAATAACATTTCTCTTGAAGTTTTAACTGCAGTAAATGAATTTGATAAAAGCATTAATTACAAAGAAAACTAGGCTAGGTAGCCATGAAAGCATGGCTAGAAGGTGGAAGTCATGAAGCCGCCATTTTAAATTTTATCAATTGTTAATTGACTCCAATTGTTTGAACCTTTAAACAGTAATAACTAAATAAAATCTAATTTGTTATCCTCATGTTGTGTGAATGGTTATTTCAATACCCCGAATACCTCTGACTTTTCGCTTAACGCAACCTTGGACCCGAAAAGCCTAATGCATGTAAACAAACCGAGCACATGTTCCCACCGGATGTGTGGTGTGCATTTATTTAAGTACGATAAAATTTATCAAAATATATTACCAAATATTATTAAAAAGGTATGTAGCTTCACAGATGTCGCCCAGAACAAGGGACTTAGTTTGTAGCTTCACAAACTGAACAAAGAGACAGGGCTTACACCAAAATAAAGAGATGACATTAAAATTAATTATCTCATAGGCTCACCTCCACTGAATAGCATGAATCATTTTAACAACAAACAACATTTAATCAAGCTATCATTATATAAATGTAATGGTGATCTTGGTTTTTCAACTTTTGGGGCCACACTTTAGTCTTCCCTCAGGTATTTAAGAACGTGTGTTGCAAGTCTACAACTGATTTTAAATATTTTGTAAACTGAAACGATACCATCCATAGTTCACTTTTTTAGCTTTGTGGTGGATGTGTTTGATTTCCATAAAGAGGCTCACTTTTATGGAATTAGAGTTTATTTTCAATACCCCTATAGTAAGTGAAAATCCTTTTAAAAGCTAAGTCATATACAAACTGATAGAACGTAATAGGGAATAATGACCACCACAATAAACACAAAATTTATTTAACAAAAAAATAAATAAAAACCATTTTCAGTGCCAGTTTGGTTGGTGTTCATTTGCAATCACTTAGGTGGATAAGAAGAGTACATAATTTTTTATATATAAGGGAAATCTACACCTGATTTGCCCAAAGGTGTGCTTCTTTAATTAAACATGAACTAAAATAGTAAACATTATATTTTTTTCCCTATAAAACATAATAAAGCTAATTTAGAAACTAAGATCATCTGTAATGTTGCCAAAGAAGTGTGAATAGATCCATAGGTAACTGAACTCAAGTTTTTGATTGAAGACTTATGCCGCAAGCTTTGTCATCTCTCAAATTATTTTCACTTTTTGTTAAAATTATTATTATTTAGCTTTTTATTAACTAATTATTCTCATGATTGTTAACGTTTTTGTATTTCTATACATTCATTTTTTAATAAATTGCCTATTTCTTTGAGTGTTTGTACACACATACCTCTTTGTCTCGAGAAACTTTCCATCAGAATCTTCCTCATATCTTCTAGCACGGTTTGTAGCAACTGGTCCATGAAACAGTTAAAGAATTCATTAAGGTTTTCTTCTTCAGGAGCCTGACTGTAAATACACAGCTAGCAAACTTCTACATAATCAGCCAAAGAAAAGCAAGTGCAGTGTGTATTCAGACATCTGACTTTGTTCTCTTTCTATAATGTTGTCACACCGATATCCTGAACTCTCCTCTAGAGACACTGAATATGTGAAAAAACACCTATGGATATTGACTAAAAGAAATACCTCCTTTAAGGCTGACATAGCAGATGTCTCAGAAGCAATGTGTACAATCTTAGTGTTCACTCAGGTAGCTGTTGGAGGTGCAATAGAAGCATTATGGTGAATAAGTTTAATTTCTTCTTATCAGGAAAAAGTGTATATCCTACTGACACAATCAACAAGATGGTGTAGATTCATGGAAACAGACTACTGCAGTTTTGTGAACTGTATTTTTGTTCATCCCATGAAAAAATTAGTCCTTTTCCTCTAGCTCCAACACAGTTTATCTTGAATACTACCTTTAGTAAGAAGAAAACTGTCCTAGTCAGAACTTTGAGGATTTTTCTGTTGAAGAACATCCACAGAATGCTTTAGATCTTCTTCCATTCCCTGTCTATAAAAAAAAAACCACTTATGCATTGCAGAACTTAAATTATCACCAACCACAAACAACTAATGGATAGTATTCAGGTCATGTTTTTTCCTTATCACATATGGGGAAATAAATATTTACACAGAGTCCTACTGATATGAGTGATTGCAAGAGGAACACATTTTGTGGGTTTTGCAAGTGGGAGGCAACTATTAGTCTTGTCTTTTTTTATTTGTTGTAGCAAAACGTGTTTGTTTATACAAAACTTATACACAGGATCAGACAAATCAATCAATGATATTTAATAGCAATGGAAAATGTTTTACAACAGAATGTATATTTGACATTAATGGGTACTGAACAAATTTTAATTCTTTAACTTGTGTCAAGTACATTAAAATGGTGATCGCATATTTCAGAGGTGATCCTGGCTGGTATTTTATTTCATTGTACATTATTTAGATCTGATACAGTATAGAGAAACTCAAACTATTGCATGTAGACCAGTTTTATTTTGCGTCTAGTTTCTGTTCAAAGTTAAATATCAAAGAACCAGCAGTTTTTATTTTATATTATTAGCATTTTTACACACAAAAGGTTGAAACAAGCTCATACAAAGATCAGTACATCACACTTTCAAAAAAACAGAATAAAGGTATGGTTGTTATACATATTTATGCAAAATTATGATTTTGTGCTAGACGGCTCTATTAAGTTATGATCTCTTAGAAAATCATGTGTTTCAACAAAACTGGTTCTTAAACTCAATACATTGTATGAAGGCGATAAAATAATTACAAAAAATTTTGTTTACGAAAATCTAATGTAATTTGAAGAATAAAGGTGTTCATTCAAAGTTTAAAGACATAAAACATATGGAAACTTTGTATTTAGAGTAATTATAATCTAAATACGATTTCATTAAACAAATTGGTGAAAATTAAAATGATCAAGGGAGTCAATCAGTTATTTCATGTTTTATCATTTTCTATGAAATAAAATATTTTTCTATAATATCATTTACATTTGGAATTAATACTTACAGACAACATACATTTCTATATTTGTCACAGAGTACTCAATATTTAACCACATTACTCCAACATGTACAAAATGATAATTTATACAACATATTTTATATTCATAATTTTTGTACCTTGTCTTTTAAATTTGTTAAATGCTTTGTTTACTTTTATGAAATGCATATACAATAGTTTATTACAGTAAAGATGATTCTTTATATTTAAAGGCTTTTATAATTGAAAGCAGTTTACAGACGGAGTACAGTTATATTATTTCAGCTATTGTAAATGAAACTGACTAACACTCAGGTAACATTTACAAATTCTATTGTTTATAAAATAAAAAACTTGTTTCAAACATAAATTTTAACTCTGTTTAAAAATCAAAAACCAATATGAATTTAACATGTTTTTATTAATATCAGAGAAACGCCACAAAATATGATTAAAAGTCCATAACTCTAGCAAGTTTCTTGAGTCTATTTAATAGTATGTCACCTCTTTTAACAGATGTCTGATACAACAAATTTCTATCTAAGCTAGCTTCAGGTGCCTCTTTGCTACGCATAATCTCATCATTGAGATGGCTGCTAGTGACAACAGTGCCTGCAACCGAATCAATTTTACACTGCAATCTTCCAGCAGCAGCAAACCGAGCAACTTCTCGTTCAATGAATTCTGAAGTTACTCCAAAAGATTTGGCCATGTAATCTAAACTCAATGACCGATATGCTTGCAAGATCTGTTTATATGCTCTTAATCTCATTTCCTGCACATAATGTCTGTAATGAGGATGAAGCAAAGGATCCCTTTTCATTTCTGTCTCGATGCGAGCAAGGCACACTAAGAAATCTGCATATCTTCCATCATACAAAGAAACAAAATATTCTCTCAGATCTTGATACTGTGAATGTAAAGCCTGTGCCATTACACCATGATGCATCAACTTTTTACGTAACTCACATCGAGGCAAAGCAATCATGCAAGCTAAAACTGTATACCGTATAATTGTACCGAAATCAGCTAATTCATATGATTCAAATGTTGGTACAACATCTACAAAGAGTTGTGCTGCTCTATTGTAATCTCGAATTGCTAGACTCCACACACCTTCATAGGCTTTCAACTTGTTTCTTGCACTCCAATCTCCTCCACTGATACCTAAAAACATATGTACCACATTTATATTGAAAAGTATTTACTAGGAATACTACATATTCATATAAGTAACGAATAAAGCACATAATGGAACTAGAAAAAAATAAATTACCACTCATGTAATAATAAAAACATTTAATTTGCTTAAAAACTAATATGAAATTAAAACTTTTTACAAGCACAACTTCTTTAGTGAGATTGTATAAAAAAGTTCTGGAAACACACAAAGGCAAGACAACGTTGCACTTGCCTCATTTAAAATTAAACGGACTTTGAAATTTATATTAGTGTTCAATGATTAATTCAAAATTTTAATGCTTATTGGATATTACGCTTCTTTTACAGTTTGGAAAATACAACATAATTCATACCATTTCTGGTTTTACTGTAACCTACACAAACTAATTTTTTTAAAGACTTTTTTCACCCATTCATTTTTTAAGTCTTTGAAAATACCCAAGAAATATCTTAACTTTTACTTTAGCACACTGTACTTATAAATGACAAAGGTTACAATTAGCTTCTTGTTTATAACTCAAGTTCCAGCTCTTTACATAATCACATTATAAGATTATTTGTCTTTTGTTTTCTTAAAACATTTATAGACATTTTTTTTAACATGCTGTTAAACTGTATGACTAACAGTTTCATTATGAGATGCGAATTATGATCATTACATCTGGGAATTACTATACTATTTACACTGTGATCTCACTGTGTCTCATAATGAAACTAACACTTCACTTTGGAATTTATTGTGAGAAGTGTTACAGCAAAGTGTTTCAAAAATACCTAAAATTCTCAGTTTGTGAAATATATTTTGCATGATTTACTATACACTTCAGTCAATAATCCTGTATACTACCGTATTGTTCCGAATACAAGCCGCACCCAAATGTAAGTCGCACCCCAAAAATTACCGTAAGTTAAAGGTTAAAAATGTGCAAAAAGTGTAAAGTCACCGTATGAATAAAAATTACTAAATTTTATTAAGATGAAGAAAGAAATAGCACGTACAAGTACATTATTGTTACATAATTATTATTATTTACTAACCGTTCATAAAAATTATACTTTTTTATTGTTAAGTTATTTTATAGTAACCTATAGTAGTTTATATTTTGTGTATGTTAAAATATTCCCATACTTAATCACTGTCACTGCTGTAACGGGGCTAAAAGGAGAGGGGTTTTTATTTTTTATTAAAAATCACAATTTTGTTTTCCATCTGTGTGGCCAGTCCCATGTATCGTCAAACAAAGGAACTGTGTGGTGAAGTTGTGTAAGTAGTCGGTACAATGGAATGCGGCGTGTTGTCCACAACAGTTTCATTCCAAGAACTTCAGTGCGGTGTGACACACTCGTACGCGCAACAACAACCAGGCGCGCGGACGGGACGCCAAGCATCTTCAACAGACTTTGTGAGAAAATGGCGAAACGATGAACGTTTGTGCCATGCGCTCGGTAGCAGGCGGAAATAAAATTAAAATATGCCTATCTTAGTGACGTAACCAGTGGCAGTGAGATTTTGTCGACGTCCAACACACGTAAATAACACGTGTTAAATGAACAGTGACGAACGATTCAGATCATAAGACATTGTAAGTTCCGTTATGCCTAACGTCTGGTGGGAGATTGGCTGGTGACGCTCGCCCGCAGAGGAAATAACTCCATTTTCCCGGCCGCGAACTCTACGAAGTCGCGCATTTCTAAATCTATTATTTTTGGTAAAAAGTGTCAACTTGTGCTTACAAAATGAATCAATATCTAAAATGTAGCCAGTGAAGTGACGGAAAACCTTTAAAGTGAATATAACCAACGAAACATTTGGATATAACTAGTGCAGCATGCGGCGACGAGAGGGACATCTCAAGTTAGGTTCCCGATTTTAGTTCCTTTTAATTCAATCAGTGTTATTAAATAACGGGAAGGTAAATTGAATGAAAGTGAGCGTGTGGCAAGCTGGGTCGTCTTAATTAATTAATTAATTATTATATTAGTTACAATGTTGAAATAAATGTTTAGATTATATGCAATAATATCAAGCAGTAATATGTCAATGTTGAAAGAAAGAGTAACAAGTTCATGCCTTTTTAAAAATACAGATGATGAAATAAAATCTTAGTTGTTTTCTATATAAGCGAATCGAGTGAATTATTGAGACAACCTTGAAATCATACTTGTTATTCAATGTTCGTGTGACGTAATCCTGGGCAGAAGGAAGATTAAAGGTACGTGGGAGAAAATACTTTTGTGATCTAAATGTATTAAAATGTAATTAACTTCACAAATGGCGTGTCCGAAGCAGGGACAGTTTTTATAAATTGAAACCTATATATAAAGACCACACCTACACATAAATGCAAGTTGGATTTCAAGGTTGAGTAACAGTAAGCAAAAATACGTAAAAGTGCGTAAATTAAGTACAGCTTGAACGATATGAAGTATACTTAATTATACAAGATTGAAATGGTGTTATGATTAGTTAAATTGATTAGATTAAATTAACAAATATTATATCGAATAAATAATGGATACTAATGAAAATAGTAACAATGAAGTCAGCTTCACTGACAGCCAGACAGAAAGTCAAACAAATAGCGATTCAGGTATTCAAACAGAGTCACTGTCAATAAGTGACAGTAATGTAGACGGATCTGTATTAATTAGTGAGGCGGGAGCAAATTCCACTCCCATTACAACTAAAACAAATATAAAAGAAAAAGAAATGTCAATGAATGACCTATTTAACCTTCTCAGTAAACGATTTGATAATAATGATATAAAATTAGATGAATAGAATATTAAATTTGATATTATAAATAGTCATTTTGACGAAATAAATACACAAAATGCTAAGTTTGAGGTTAATATGAATAAATGTCTAAATGAGATGGATGAATGCTTTAACACAATTAAAGACCAAATATTAGAATCAGTAAGTAGCAGTTGCGAGAAAAAGATTGATGAAATGAATAAAAATTTAGAACGTAAATTCAATCAGATACGGAATAAGAAATTAGATGACAATGTGATGGTTATGACAAATATTAATAATGACAAAATAATGGAAGAGGTAGTGGTAGATAGTAAAGTATTGAGTAGTGATAATAATGATGTTAATTGCAATTCTGAGAATATAGTGGAAGTAGTATGTGATAATGAAGTAGTAGAAACGAATGTTTGTCAGTTAGTGAGAGAGTGTAATGAAAGTTTAGATGGGCAGAGGGTAAATTTTCCCCAGGTTTATTGTGAACCAAGGTGTTTACAAATGTTGTTGTTGAAGGGCAAGAGTCCCTTATTATTGGAAGACATGAGGTCTTTGAGTTGTTCCCCGAATTTATATGAGTTAGTGCCCTCTGTGTGGAGTGAGAGAGAAAATGTGATATGGTGTTGTGATGAGAGAAAGAGAGAGATAGAGATTTTTGAAATAAATAGAGGTTATGAAAGGTTAGTGCAGGTGTTAGATATTTAGATAGATGAAAAAAGTAACTTACGTTGTAAAATAGAGATGGATAATTATTTTGATGATGATGATAAAATAACTGACTTTATAGTGAATAAAAACACTTACGGAGACAGAATTGAAATTACCAATGTAGACTGGTCATATGAATTAATAGATAATAATGGTGTCAAATATCATGTTGATAATGGTCATTATAATAATAATAATAAATGGAAGGTCGATAAAATGATTTATGTTTTAAATATGTTAGATATCTATACAACGATGGCGGTTAGATAAGAAATCAATAAATGGACATTTTAAATATATTAAATATTTTAATGTATGGTTATGACGTTGCTGAATTAGGAAATGAGGTGCGGAAAACTGAACAATAATGACAAAAGATTGTAAATAAATTTTAGTGAAATTGATTGTGTGTATTGTAACAAGTATGTAATGTAAACAATGTGTATGTAATAGAAATTGATTTTAATAATAATAATATTTTATCAGACAAAAGAAATAATGAGTTGGTAATTAAGGAATTGTAATTGTGGAAGTAAGGTAATTAAAATATGTTGTGTTTTTAATAATTGATTGAAGTAAATAATTTGAGATGTTTAAATATTTTTGATTGATTTAAAATGTTATATAATTGAAGTTCGATGATGAATTTAAATTATTTTATGAGATCTAAATTTGATAATAATTAATAAATAAATAAATGTTAAACTGTATTTGGTTTGTGGAATAACATGGTTGTTAAAATGTTTCAGAAGGTACATGGAGTTATTGGTGTTTGGTGTTGATATTTTGTGTTTATGACAGTATGTGAGTGATGTACTGTAAGTATGAATTTTATGATGCAATTTAAATAAAGTAAAATGTTCAATGTCTAAATAGAAAATTTTAAATGAAATGTTATGATAAATAATTGATAATTAAGTAATAGAAGTTCAGTTGAAATTAAAATAATATGTTTATAATTTCATATGCAAATGTAAGGATGTAAGGTGTGTAATTTCTGATCAACCTTAAATATGAATTGTTTGTTTTAATGGAATAATCGCCATGTTAATTATGAGTATATTGTATGTATTATGTTAAGAATGAAAATCAATCAAGTAATTAATATACCCAAACATATAAGAGTTGACCTTCCGTGAACTGTAGTAGCAGTGTCAGCATTGGCCTTATATGTCTTTTGGTAGTTTCCCCACATTTCGGGCGGTCACGGTTTCACCAGGCCCTGGCCGTGGAATTATGTAAGTAGTTACAAAATTGGTGAACTTTGAAGTTGAACCAGGGGGATAACAGGGGAAACTACATAACTATGGAACAGCGGCTATCATCGAAGGTGTCGATAGTGCCGTGATTAAGGGTGTGTGAATCATTTTAGTAGGATTACTGGTGTCCTCGGACATCAGTAATACCGAATTTTTATGTAACGCTGAACCAAGAACGGTATAGTCAGCGACTATACCTTATACATGTAACTTCAGTTCTTGGGGATGCAAATGGATGCCACAGTCCAACACCAATAAGCAATAGTGTGTGTGGAAAAGGAGCTGGCAAGTATAAGCCAGGGGGGTATAAGGGGGGACTTTAAGTAACGATGTAGTGGGAGTGTAGCTGTAAATGCAGTGAGAGGGTGACGACCTCTGGAAACAGTGGGTGGTCAACTTATAACACGACTCTATAGAGAGAGTTGGGGGTTGACAATCCATAGAGCTGTTCAGTAACTGTTGCTATGACTATGTCTCAATGAGTAGCGAATTATGTCCCTATGAGAGCAAAATGATTTTAAGTACCAGATGTAACTTGTAATGAATTCAAATAACACTGTAGGATAACTATATAATTTTGTGTATGTGTATTAAAGGAGAGGGGTTTTTATTTTTTATTAAAAATCACAATTTTGTTTTCCATCTGTGTGGCCAGTCCCATGTATCGTCAAACAAAGGGACTGTGAGGTGAAGTTGTGTAAGTAGTCGGTATAATGGAGTGCGGCGTGTTGTCCACAACAGTTTAATTCCAAGAACTTCAGTGCGGTGTGACACACTCGTACGCGCAACAACAACCAGGCGCGCGGACGGGACACCAAGCATCTTCAACAGACTTTGTGAGAAAATGGCGAAACGATGAACGTTTGTGCCATGCGCTCGGTAGCAGGCGGAAATAAAATTAAAATACGCCTATCTTAGTGACGTAACCAGTGGCAGTGAGATTTCGTCGACGTCCAACACATGTAAATAACACGTGTTAAATGAACAGTGACGAACGATTCAGATCATAAGGCACTGTAAGTTCCGTTATGCCTAACTTCTGGTGGGAGATTGGCTGGTGACGCTCACCCTCAGAGGAAATAACTCCGTTTTCCCGGCCGGGAACTCTACGAAGTCGCGCATTTCTAAATCTATTATTTTTGGTAAAAAGTGTCAACTTGTGCTTACAAAATGAATCGATATCTAAAATGTAGCCAGTGAAGTGACGGAAAACCTTTAAAGTGAATATAACCAATGAAACATTTGGATATAACTAGTGCAGCATGCGGCGACGAGAGGGACATCTCAAGTTAGGTTCCCGATTTTAGTTCCTTTTAATTCAATGAGCGTTATTAAATAATGGGAAGGTAAATTGAATGAAAGTGAGCGTGTGGCAAGCTGGGTCATCTTAATTAATGAATTAATTATTATATTAGTTACAATGTTGAAATAAATGTTTAGATTATATGCAATAATCTCAAGCAGTAATATGTCAATGTTGATAGAAAGAGTAACAAATTCATGCCTTTTTAAAAATACAGATGATGAAATAAAATCTTAGTTGTTTTCTATATAAGCGAATCGAGTGAATTATTGAGACAACCTTGAAATCATACTTGTTATTCAATGTTCGTGTGACGTAATCCTGGGCAGAAGGAAGATTAAAGGTAAGTGGGAGAAAATAATTTTGTGATCTAAATATATTAAAATGTAATTAACTTCACACTGTCACTGTCTTCAATTTCACTGTCACTTGTCCCTGAGACGGTCGCTTCGTCTTCTTCATAAATGACATTGTCTTCCATTCCACCCATGCAGTTCGATATGCAGCACTTTTTGAAACCAAGAATTATGAATTCTGGTGGCATGCTTTCCCACGCTTTCTTGATCCAGTTGCCGAGTTCTGTAACGAATGGTTTTTTCATTTTTAAAACGTCGCAGGTTATCTTTAAAAGGTTTATTTACTACAACATCCATCGCCTTCAACTGACTTATCATTCCTCCAGGAATAACAGTGATATCAGTGTTCATTTCTTCGTAAAGAAGCTTTTTTATTTCATCCGTAGTGTGACCACGAAATGAATCTAGCACTAACAAACCGCATCGTTTTAATAATGCTCCTGGCCATTTATTCCATACGCATTTTAACCAATGTGTCAGGAATAACCAATGATCAGGTTGCATGATTGTTTATCATGCAACCTTTTTCGTGACAGCGAAAAATTACACACCATTGTAACTTCTCTTTTGGCATGGTTTTCCGTTTTAATATTACATAAAGAGGAAATTTTCGTCCATTGGTTAATGCAGCAAGCATTACAGTGGCACGTAATTTTTCATTTCCCGTAATCTTGACTGTTACAGATTTGGTTCCCTTTTGGTCCACCGTAAAGTTAGAAGTCATGTCAAAAAATACGGGCGTTTCATCGGCATTTCCCATGTGTTCAAGTGAATAATTATGCTTCTTGCGTAAATGAATGACAAACCGCTGATACTGAAGGAGTTTTTCTTCGTAGTCACTCGGTAGTTTTAGCGTGAGTGAGTAACGTTATTTAAGCGCAAATCAATTTCACCGCATCATTCGTCTTATCCACCCGAGTCTGGCTTTGAAACCGGAGACTTTTAATTCTTCTGCGATTTCTAAAGCTTTTAATTTTAAAACATGTCTAGTGACAGGGAGTCCTTGCCTTCTTAAAAGCCGCCGGACTCTACTGCTACAAAACTCCCAACTTGAGGTCCCGCAAATGCTCATCGCGCAGTATTTACATTTAAAAGTCGATCCTTCTGTTTTCTCCATCATCAAATACAGGATTCATCAATATCGAATTTCCTTGTAGCTTCGCGATTGCATGTTTTTTCTGCATTTTGTATCACAATTAATTTATAATTCGCATCGTACGGGTTACATTTATTTTTTGGAATTTGATTTGACTGCGCGCCTATAGTCTCCAAAATATCACTCATACCGCAAACACACTACAAAAACGCCGAATGAAAACAAAGTACAGATAAGCGATGTTGTCGCTGTTACAATAGAAAACTACACTGGCAGTTTACCCGGTATTTAGAAACATATTACTCACACCCCCTCTACTCATCCTTTGTCTTGCTGCCTACAGAAGGGTGCGAGCACGCGCGTGTGCACACGCACGTACACTTTATCTTCCTACTCTTTCTTCAGTTTGCTGTTAAAACATACGGTTGCAGTCATAAATCATAATGCCTGAGTTAACTGCTGTTGCTTAGACAGTAAACAACTCACAGATACCAAAAGCGTTCGTCCCGGCAGAAGTCAGGTATAACTTCGAATTTTGTTAGCGCGCGAATGCAAGCCGCAGACCAAATTAGTGACCATGTTTTTAGGAGAAAAAGTGCGGCTTGTATTCGGAACAATACGGTATATACCATAGAAAGACCATTAACACTCCTTTCAAATGAGATGCACAAAAAAGACAAGCTTGTCTGTAGACACTGAAGTCTGATTTTAATTCGTCCTGAATCAGAAATTAATATGTTTTAGTTTAGTGACTTAAGATTTTTACAACACAAGAAAAAAACAATGGATGTGAAGTTTTGAATGGTGATAGTATTTTTTAAATATATAACTCAATTAAAAAACCTTTTTCAAGGATAAGACACTACATTTTTAAAGTATTACATAGTTCAATATTGAAAGTAATGTTTTTTTTCTAAATACATTGTAATATAATAAAAATGTTTACAAAATGGCTTCTACATGTTAAATGGTACAACATTTTACAGAGAAAATGCCTTATTTTTATGTAGATTCAATAGCTTTTCAGTAAAATGAAATTAAAGTATTTCATCTCCATATTACAAAATACAAAAGCTGAAAATTTAAATTTTGCATTGCACTATATAAAGTAATTGCAATAACTGCTGAATGTAATTGCAATTTATTAACTGAAACTTACCAGATGATAATGTAAAATAGACTGTTTGAAAGATGAGTTCCATGATTTCCATGAGACCATTTATTTATTTTTGGTTATTTGTTACATTAATAAATGTTACATTTTTTGTTGGATTATAAGGAGCATTGTTTTACATTTTCATTTATCTTTGTCAAAAGATCATAATATAATACATCTATGCAGCATTACAATGTTTATACAATAAAAATGTGATAAAGAACATTATTTTAACAATCCTGATTTTGAAGTTTACTTTTCCACAATTTTTGTTGGTTATGAGTTTCTCAGTGTTTAAAATACTGCCAATCTGTGTACCAGTAAACATATAGGGATAAAAACAATCTAAAGTAAAGGTAAGGTACCCCTTTTACGAAGTAATAAAATAGAAATAGTAGATTGTTATGTTTCACTTACATTTATTTATATAACTTTATTTACGTTTACACTTTCAGCTGGTGCAGCCGCCATGTTGTTATTACCAACATAAAGTTTTACTCACCAGAGTCCAGGTGTTCGAATCAGCGAATAGGGAAGTGCAGACTGGTTATTTAAGAAAATACAAATGAATTACCATCACACCTATTTTAATTCCTTTTTCATACTATAAAAGAAAACATGAAAATAGCCCTTAACATCATTTCAAATTTTATATCAACAAATATTCCCCTTTCTTTCTTCTACTTGATTACAATCTTTCAGATAGGCAATAACAACATTTATTATGCATGATTTTCTCTTTAAAATAGAAATAAATACATTTTATAACATAAGATCAATTCTATATAACATAAACCAGTGCTTAGGATCTTAGATTAATTTAGGTACCCACACACACACACTCTCACGCTATTTCACACGGTGTATTTTTTTTTTTATTACTGAGCTCAATTTAAAGGTGTCAGTATTTAAATAATTTTGAATGTCTACTTCCCTGCTGTTGTGTAGAACTTCGACGCCACAGGTGTCAACTCCTGGCTTACGCTGTTTGCTGATGTTCATCGTTGTCACTTTTACATTTCACGGCCGAACTGTTAATCTATTGAACATTTTCTCACTGTCTCTACTTTTTGTAATAATACTGTTTGATCAAAATTTATGGAAATATTCACATTTTTGTTGCTTTGCGGGCCCGCAATTTACGTTCCGGAACTTTACGTGCTATTTGCACTAGAGATGACGGTAGACTGAGAGCGAATGCGCTGCGTTCATTTCTGAGGTGGAGAGGGTGTCACGTCACCAATCTTATTGTTTCCAGACTATGATGACTCAAATTTTAAGGCGAGCCAATTACGCACTGCATTTTTAGATGACGTATTTTGCAGGCTTGGTTTGTTGACACGTTCGTTTGGCTAAAAATAGCTGTTGTTTTTGCACGTACACTGTTGACCTTGATACAGTTCCTGCTCGCTTGGTATTACGTCGTTATAAAACTTTACCATCCATTATTATTTATGCTTTGAATTAAAATAAAATTTATATACGTTTTCCCCAAAACCACTATAGGGATAGAAATGTACCGTTACAAGACTCTCATGTCTTATGCTTTTGTGCCGAAGCATAAAAACTCTCATTGACACACTCATACTTCCTAAAGGGATCAGCCAGGATATGTCGCCACAACCCCCTTTATGGTTTATATAAAAAATATAATTAACTTACCTCTGGTCCAGTGACTTGTGACCGTACCTGAATGACCTTACTGGACTTCTTTCTCGAGATCCCAACACCGTAAGGCCAGTCAGGCACTTGACACCCCTGCTCTGACGCTCTGGCCAGCTCAGGACCGCCGCCACAGCATCACCAGACACTGAAACATCAAATTAAAATCAAATAGTGGCCTTGTATAATACCATATCCCTAACTGATCTGTTCCCCTTAGCTATGTGCTGGTTTACGTTAAGAAGCACTGGTTTTTCCTTAACGCCTAACCTATATATGAATACAATATTTATTATAACAAAATGTAAAACATCCAGCCTCAATATCGACATTCTTCATACCCTTCTCTTGTTACATCTTATTCCCAAAATTCAAAATATTTCTCTGATTCTATCAGAATTTAAATAAACTTTTCCCATTCCAATATTACAAATACCTTCCCTCCTAGAATTAATATTTCAAACAAGTAAACTGTAAAATTCATTAATAAAATTCTTCTATAGAATAGAACACACTTAAGTCTACTACTTCAGAACAAATTATCTACTTGAACATGTCAATCATCTTAAATTATCACAATATTCCTTGATTTAAAATAAAATCATTTATTTATCTCATCAGCTCCTCAACATACTTCATTTTAATATTCATTAATGCGTTACTAATACTCTAGTAACCTCCTTCCACACACACTATGGCCTCCCCTGGACTGTAGCGCTCAGTTGCCTCCACAAGAACTGAAGTTAAGGAGGAATTTTGTCGTCTCCTGTCCTTGCTTCGGCATTACATTTAAAGTTCAGATATAAAATCCTACTGATTATATAATAACAACCTTAAAACGGGTCTATCACCCTTTTATTTGTTCCCACGCGAACGGGTGATAGCCGCTGTTCCATAGTTCCGGTGATTTCCCCTGAGTCACCCCCCCCCCCCCCGTTAATTTCAATTTCAAACCAATTTCACAGGCAACCAACCATGGTCATGATATAATTTACCTTATGATTTCTGTCAAGTGACTTCTAACGTAATTTGAGGTGAGTTACGCGTTTCAGGCCATATGACCCATCTTCAGACTTTCACTCCAAAGGAGCTCGTTATATATTAAAATCCAGGGTAAAACAAACACACAATAAATAAACACGTAAAATACAATGAGTGATCATAATTGATTAATTGAGTGATCACTCACTGTATTTTACGTGTTTATTTATTGTGTTTGTTTTATCCTGGATTTTAATATATAACGAGCTCCTTTGGAGTGAAGGTCTGAAGATGGGTCATATGGCCTGAAACGCGTAACCCAGCTCAAATTACGTTAGAAGTCACTTGACGGAAATCATAAGGTAAATTATATCATTATCATACAGTGACTTGGACAGCATTAATGATGTTTAAACCATGGTCAGTCTTACAATATCTGCCCACAGCTGATTGTCGTCCAAAACCACGATTAGTGTTGGTGAAACAGAAGTCGCCCGAAATGTGGGGAAATCTGTCATTAGCATGTTTTAACAAATCATCATTTTTTATACACTGTACGTATTAATTTTACATATAACATAACATTATATAACATTGGTGTACAGTGTATGTTCCGCTCTATTTGAGCCTGCGTTGATGGTAACATGCTTCGATGTTACTCAATCAACCCTTATCGCTATCTACAATAACAACATGCCGTCACTGTAATAGCCTATCTTATAACTAAACTTATTCCGTTCACACTAACATAATATAACACAATAAACATTAACCTTGAACATTAACATTGCTACATTTAACTAAACAATTCACCTTTAAATAATTTGTATAGAAAATTATAAACATTACAACTTACACTTTCTATTAACTCTTTTTATATCAACCTTTAATTATTTATCGTTTATTGTGCCATTAAATTCTCCACAAATTCAAATCTATTATCAACCTTCATTTTACATCACATTTCATTTATTATTATACTTCCACTATGAATTTCTCTTTAACCCTTTCGCTGCATAATTCGACATTAGTCACACAGTGATATGGCAGTATTAGAATTGCTCTCTGATTAGTGGTGCTCTCTGTGGAAGCTTTGAAAACTACGTATAAACAGCTGATGTTTTGGTCATTGACAGTGTGTCATTGCTCTCAACCCAGTAGCGTGTGTTGTTTACTGATGTTGTTTTGAACGTAATTTTATCTTTCGTGTTTGTAAACATTTATACTTATAACTTTTAAATGTTCGTTTTTCTCGTATTTTCTTAAGTGTAATGTAGTTTTTCAGTTTGTGCGTGTATTAATGTGCGTATTGTAATGTAGCGGTTTACCGGGTGTATTTAATTATTATTGAATGTTAAACTATTTAATAGTGTGTAGCTAGCCGTTTTATACCTTGTCTCAATACTTACTAGCCGACCGTATTTCTCGTCGCTCAATTCAAATTTTTCCGCCTCACCACCTGATTGGCTCTCGCTGTTTCGCCGAGTCGACTTCGTTCACTACAGTATTTTTATTTGTTATTTTCCCAAATTCTTATGTTACCTTTACTAAAATAATCAGACATATAACGATTGGTCGGTATGAAGATTTATTCAACACTTTTCGTATATTATCGGGTCAATTACAATAAAAGATGAAACGTATATTTAATATCGCTCCGGCATTTACAATTGCTCAGTTGGCAGCGTCTGTTTCGTTCAGTATTCATACGCAAAAAACCATCATGGCGTACAGGTTAACGTTTAAACAAAATAATAATTTTTCTCAGGGAATAGGTCCTTTGGACTACAGAAGTTGGATTACAGACTAATAAATGCACAAAATTATAATATTCCTTATATTTAATTACACAATAGTTGATATTTTAAAACAGGAAAAGTAAGTCATTGGCAATGAGAAATAGTGCACGCTTGGTTAAATGTTTGTTAGCAAGTTATGTTTTTAAAATTATTTTAATATAAAATCAAAGTTCAGTGATTGATATGTCTTATCGAAAGTGATTTTATAATCAAGTTCAGTTCAAAAGTTAATTTTGTGATCTGTGAAGTGAAAATAAGTTAGTTCGTTTACTATGGGTAATTGAAAGTTAATTTTGGGGTGAAGGATTTAGTTTATACTCATCGATTCCTGGTCATAGCTTCTCTTGGGATCCTCTTCTTCTTCTGGAACACGTCTAAGAGTCCTGTCTTCTTTGGATTAGCTGTGATTCCTGTTCAAACGGTGGAAATCCAATATTCAGCTTTCATCAGTCCTTGTAGATGGTCTTATTCTTCAGGTCGAGTTAGGTAATTTTTTATCTTCCTCCAGAATTGGTCGTTTATGAGTTAATTTTATTTCATTCCAAGTTTTTGCCAGATTATTTTTAAATAAATGGTTTTTAATTATTGCCCATCTCAGCAATGGTTGTTTACAATAGTCTTCTTACACTTCTTGAACAAAATTTTGAAAAATTTAAAGCTTTTAAAGTTAATATAATATTGAAACTTTCTCTTGTGAAAACTTACTTGTCTTTTTCGTTGAACGCGTTTCGGCGTCGTATTCGCCTTCGTCAGCTTAGAAACAGACTGCCTGTACGTGGTTGCAACTACCAAACGGTTGTTGCTTGGAAGGTATAGTGGGGGTGGTGTGTAGAGGAAGGGGCAGGCAGTCTGTTGTGACGATTTCATTAATAAAAATATGGTAATTATTAAATAGGTAATGTGTAGGCTGAGAAATTTTAAATTTTAATAAAATCGCACATTTAAACTAAATGTGATTGCTATCAGTAAATAATAATAATATTTAATAAAAAGTCTAATAATAAAATAAAAGGGAATACAATTGTACAGAAAGGGTAAAGCTTGTTAATTAATCCTGCATATACAGGCACTGACCAGAATTAACTTGTTTTCTGACCCCTAAACAAACTAAATATTATTGTAAATTTGTTATTATTTAAATAATTAAATAAGACCACTGTAATGTACTTTGATAACGTCTGTAACTAAGAATATCTCTATTTAATTATTTAATCAAACTTTAGTCCTTTAATTAAATTAGAAACATGGAACTACTTTTATGTTGACTAGTAATTGTCGCGAGATTACTACTCTCCCCCTAACTATTTTTGCCCACTTGCAATGGAGCGCTCACGCCGTAAGCTGCGTACAGCGTTGTTTCGCGACGCGTGTATAATTATGTGAATGGTTGGTTCAATGAATATTTAAATAACTAAATTTGTGCGGCGATGACATCTCTCTCTCAATGAATAAATAACAAACTATGTAATTCATACATTACTACAAACATGAAGGTGATATTCAACTAATAAATAATCATGTGAAGTGTATTACTGTGAAACAAACTTTCTATTTATTTATTATAACTACAAGAATTACAACAGTCGTCTAAGATGAGAGTATCCTACAAGTATTACTACAGTCGCCTATGATGAGAGTACTTCAC
The DNA here is from genome assembly GCA_034769895.1 of Magicicada septendecula. Lineage (NCBI taxonomy): Eukaryota > Metazoa > Arthropoda > Insecta > Hemiptera > Cicadidae > Magicicada > Magicicada septendecula. The sequence continues at coordinate 142,240,528 of CM068371.1, forward strand.
CCCGAATGATATAACAGACTTCAGGAACTTCACCGTCACCGGATACTAAGGCAACGACAGACCTTCAGGAAACACACCAAGGACCAAAGAACCAATTCTGCAGCAAATACTGAAAACCAGGTGACATGGAGGCTTGTCTTCCATGGTTATGAGTTACTAAAATTATTACCCACAAAAGACAATTTAACTCACCACTTTTAAGACTTTAAAAGACAGACATTATATGTAACATGTAGTCTGTAATCTAATAACACTGGTTATAGCAAAAGAGTAAATGTTTAAACTAAAAGTTTTCTTGTTTTGAAAGATTAATAAAGTCCATTCTTCAAATGGCTCAATTTTCAATATTGTATATGGCAAGGTGACCATTATTAACTTAATATATATTCAATCCCGGATCCGTGGAATAAATTAAATAGATGTACATCATATTTTGAGGGCCCTTATGAAAGAGTAATATATATATATATATATAATTATACTGTAAACTATATATGTTGAGAACTTTATCTCATAATGTAATAAAGAGATGTCATCTGAGTACCGAGTAAACTGAGTGCATAAATCAACAGTCTCCCCTTCCCAATATCCTGATATAAGAATTGTTTTATTTGTTGTGATTAATTTTCAGCTCGTCACAACGAAAGGCAGCCTGTATAATTGGCATAACCAATTAACGCGGGTTCCCTACGTTATAACACAAGTTAAGATGTTATACTGTTTCTAAGCTGACGAAGGCGAATACGATGCCGAAACGCGTTCAACGAAAAAGACAAGTAAGTTTTCACAAGAGAAAGTTTCAATATTATATTAAGTGTAGTGCTGTGAAAGAAGATGATGAACAAACAAGACAACTATTTTAAAGTTAATTTGGTACCGAGGGCTTCATACATCCACCCTCTATGCTGGTCAATAATGAAGTCATTCAAATTCAACGGTCACTCTATGTAACAACCATAAGTTGCTATGGTAACCCTTCAAATTATATTAGTTCTCATTGTTCAACATCTTATAACATTGTTATAATCTAACGTTTTATTTATGTTCAAATATGTAAAAATCCTTTAAATTATGATTACTTCCTTATGCTAGTATTACTATTAATTCTACTAACACCATTGTTCTGCTTTTTTACTAAAGATTATTTTGATACCCCTCATGGTTACTTTTGATTAGTTAATAACATTTTTATTATTTTCTTATTGATATTTCTTTTGTAATTATTTTTAAACTAAATAATATTTATACATTTTTATATCTGATACACTTACTTACTTAATTAAACATTTTATATACTCTAATTGACCCTTGGTTATTGTTTTCTTTTTAAACTTATAATATTCTCTCCTTCATGCTAGGCCTAAAACATAGGTTTCATAATACTCCCATTCCACATTCCTTATAATTCATAAACTTTATTTATTGGTTCATTGAACATCTTTTTTATAGAAACAGATAAACAAAAAAACATTGGTGCTTTCAACAACACACCTTTTATCATTAAAAGATTTCTTGCCAGGTTCAAGCCTGAAATTAAACTTCTAACTAATTTTGGTTTCTTACTACCATCTCCCCTATCTTCTAAGTTAACTAATTCTATGGTTTTTTACAATAATGAAACTCTTATAATAATAATTTTTAACAGTACTTTGCACAATATCACTCACTTACAAATTCCTTCACTAAAATGTAGTGTCTGCCTCTCCTATCTTCCCCTCTAATAATTTTAACTTTTACCTTATAATTGTAATTCTTGCTTACTATCACTAAAATCAATAATGGTACAATTAGTTATACTTTTTATACAATATTCTATTAAAGATTGTTTCGCTATATTACTATAGTCTGCTTCTTATTATATTGTACACTACATGCACCTACACAGCACTTTTCCTTACATATTAAGTTTCTTTCTTCATCATCACTTTCACTTGATATTTCACTCATTGTTTGTTTATTTAGTTTTGTATCACTGTGTGGTTATTGGTAATTAATATTTATTTTATTTTCATTTCACATTGGTCACTTTTGGTTTTGACTGATTGTCTTTATTCAGCTCAATTATAACTTACTTCTTTCTGACTAGTTTATTATATAATGGGGTATTATTTATTTTTAACTTCCTATCTTACATTTATAAATTACTGTTTCTTTGCTTTTCATTTAACATACATAATATATCTAGTTTATTTTTATAGTCTATATATTTGACATCTTATTTATGCCCTATCTGTTTTAGTGCATTTACTTTACATATTATTTGTTAGTTACATCTTGGGGTTACAATGATCGTGGTCATACTTTGGGTTACTTCTTGTTTCTCGTTCCTTCCTTCTTGTCTCTATTTTCTTGTTTTCTTCAATCTTCTTGTTTTCTTCAATCTATTGGGTCACGTCATAGTCAGTTCCTGTCAATTGTTATTTCGTAGTTGGGTCATTAATCTTCAAATTATAAGTTTTTTAACATTTCTTCCTACCTTCAGCTTTTCTTTTAAATATTATATATATTATGATTTTTTTTCTTTGCGGTATCTTATGTCATGTTACAGTATTTACATTGTGTTTTTGTAAATAATGAGTGTTGGTATAACAGTGTTTTCTGAATTTCGCGTATTGTTTGTTAGTTATAGTTTTCAACATTTTGGTTATAAAAGCATTTGTTTCCCTTATTTTCTGAAGTTTAATGTTATTTTACAGTTTTTGAGTGTATTTAGTGTGCGTCTTTATGTTTTATGTTCGTAAATACCTCATTTTGGTGTAATATAATTTTCTGATCTTCTCGTATTGGTTATTAGGTTATAATTTTCAATATTTTACTTCAACTGAAGGAACATTAATTTTCATTTGAATTTAACGTTTTTTATGTGTGACTAATAAGTAAATAATGTCAAAACGAGCGAATCTATGGAAAAGACCACTATCCGAGGCAGAAATTGAAGCTATTATTCTAGGTGATACTGACTCGTACGAAGATGATACAGATGAAGATCCAGAGTGTGATGTTGGTGAAGAACGTATTGACAGTGAAGAGGATGAAAGTGAGCCTGATACCATAGATGTAAACCTTTATGAAAACTGTGAAAACAGCGAATGGAGGAAGGTGAAAGATGTTGCATCTGGGACTGTCATAACACTGGACAGTATTCCAGAATATACTGGAAACCGTACGCTTCGTGACATGGAGGGACTTAACCCTGTCGAGGCATTCTACAAATTTTTCCCCCAATCGGTTTTTGAACTTGTTGTCCGAGAAATGAATAAATATGCAGAGCAGTGTCTGGATGTCACATATGATTTTCCTACGAGGTCTAGGTTTCATCAGTGGGAGGAGGTGTCTGTTGAAGACATAAAAAAGTTTGTTGCCATAGAAATAGGAATGGGTTTAGTCCATAAACCAGATATTGCCTCTTATTTTCAGGATAGTTTCTGGTTTACAAGAACACCAGGATATGGTGAATTGTTTTCTAGGGACCGATATCTATTGATAAGGTCATTTCTACATTTCAATGACAACCGTTTCTCTGTGCCAAAGGGACAAGATGGTTATGACCCATTATATAAAGTGAGACCTATCCTAGACCTCACAAAGGATACTTATATGCAAATATTTGAGCCTACAAAAGAACTTTCCATTGATAAATCAATGGTGAATTTTAAAAGGAGGTTGAATTTCAAGCAAACCTTCAACAAAATGGGGACTCAAAATTTGGAGCCTGGCAGAGTCCAATACTGGCTTTATGTTGCGATTTAACATATACACTGGCAAGGACAATCCACAACAGGGGCAAGCAACACATGGACTAGCTTCACGCATTGTACATCAGTTACTAAGAGGATTTGAAAATAAGGGCTATGTTGTGTATACGGATAACTTCTATTCTAGTCCAAATTTATTTACGGATCTCAGGAAACTGAAAATAGGAGCATGTGGAACTGTCAGAGCTAATCGTGTAGGCTTACCATCAGAGATGGATACACTACAAAAGAAAAAGGGTGAGCTGCCAACTGTTTGGTTCAACAGTAACACGATTATGCTTGCACCCTCTTGGCAAGATACAGGGAAGGTAAACATGATTTCTACAGTTGGTGATTCTGGGATGTCAGAAATTCTAACAAAGGCTAGAAAGAAGGCACAAGGAGTGAAAAAATTAAAACCAACATTCAAGTTTTGTATAACACATTCATGGGAGGGGTTGACAAATTTGATCAGTTTTGCTCTACATATAATTACAACCGTAAATCACCTAAGTGGTACCAAACACTCTGGCATTTTGTTCTGGAAGTTGCACTGGTCAATGGTTGCATAGCTTTCGACCTTCAAAACCCTGAGGCTAAGCTCTCACATAAGAAGTATAGACAGAAGGCGATAGATGGCCTTATGGAGAACTGCTCTAGAAGATCACTGAGAGGTAAACGCCAAAGCAGATGGCTCCATTACAGACCGGCTAATTGGCCGTCACTTTCCTGAACAATTTGAAGACAAAAACATAAACCAAATTGCATTGTGTGTAGTGTTATGCCCTCACAGTGTAAGAAGAAAGGCAAAGGACTGTGTAAGCGAAGACAGACTACCTGGTTCAGCCCCGACTGTCCTCATCATCCACCACTATGTATTAGTGATTGTTTCAAAGTTTACCACACCCAAAAAAACTATAGGAAGATTTGTAAATGTGTGTAATATAGAACTCAAATAAAAACTTAGTGTTTAGTGTTAATGTTAAACCTTTATCAAGTTTCAGTTAGATGACTTTCATTTACATGAACAAATTTATACTGGTAAGTTTGAATTTTTCTTATTATTTTTTCAAATGTTTCAGACCATGGTGTTTCATGGTCAGTATTTTACAAGCATTTTTAGCATTATAGGAAATGTAAAACACCATTGCAACTTTAGCTACTAACTTTTCTGTAACTAAACTACTTTAGGCTGACGGCAGTACAAATCAATAATTTTAGATATATAAAATTTTTTTCAGGAAAGTGGTATAACAAAATCAAATTCTGAGCCTACACAAAGTACATTACAAAAAAAAATTTGGTCAATAACAAACAAAAAATTTGTTTCTCCTTTTATGTAAATTATAGGCTAACTGTCTGATTCACTTGACGCAGCGAAAGGGTTAACATTTTCATCATTAATTAGTTTGGGTGATTCTCCGTCATTCACAATGATTTGATTTATTGAATGGGCATTTATACATATAACCTTACTCCCTTTCTTCCTTCTAACAACCATTAACAGATTTACATAGGGTGACACCAATCTCTCAATAATAACCCCCTTCAACACTTTATCTACTCTACTTATATCATTCTCCTCTTAGAATAAAATACCTGATACCCTCTTTGTAACTAGGATGTGTGTTCCCGAACCTGCAATTCCCATTCATACTCTCTTGCCCTCCACATAATCTCGGCAAGCATTCTTCGAAACTTCTCAGCCAAACCTGCTACAACGACGTACGTACGTTGATCACTCCCTACACATCACCCTTACTACAAAATTTTACCATCACCTATTTACTCTCCCTTTACATCACTCACTTTCTCTACATATATGCATTCCCGCTACTGTGTCCCTACTACTGACCCGTTTCTGTATTACTTTTACTTCAAAATTCTTATTTTGCCTAACACCCATTAAAGTTAACTTTGACTGACTCAAATGCCTTATTGAAATAATTATCACCCAAACTCTATCTTTTACCACCTTTTACCTTAATATGATCATTGAAAATTACACTAGAAAATGCATCACTTACCTCATAATAACAATATAACTCAACGCCTGAACATATTGTATGTTTAATCATTTACTATTCATTATAGAATCTAAATCTCAGAAAATCATTTATACAATATCACCAAAATTCCTCTGTACAACATTTTAAATTACTTAATTAATCTCCAATTATTTAATTCAATCAGTTTTTTCTTAAAACGCTAAGTTTTTTAATTACATTTTAAAATTTCACAATTACTCTCATCATTTATTTAGTCTGAAAAAATGTTATAATTATTATTAAATCAATTCCTATTACCTACATACATTGTTTACATAAAATATAGAGTACACCTTTATGCAATACACAAATACATTTGACATCAACACACAAAAGAATATACAATCCAAATTATTATGTTATCATTTACCACAAATCATTTCATAATACAATCCATGTCGAAACCACACTATTCACATAATTAGATGTTCATAAACAACAACTGTTTAACCACCATCATCAAATAATACTCTGATCTTAGGTCTACACAAATCATTTTTTAGTAAATACATTATATTATTACCCTCAACATAATGATTATTTAATTTCTCATATTCTTCCACAATATCATTATAATTAACAGGACTATTCCATATTATTATATCATATAACTGGTCACTATCGAGTATAGTTATGTCGCCTTTAGTATAATCTGTCACCACTAGGTAAGTTATAAATTCATCCTTAACAACATCATCATTTATTGCTGCTATATCAGCTTCAACACAAGGTAAGATTTCAATATAATTACCAGCTCCCTCTACATCTAACCTTTCTACTAATTCTTTATAATTTCTGTCAACCTTAAATAATTCTATCTCCTCTCAACACACAACTCTCTTTCAAAATATATCCCATCACAATGCCATTTCCCATTTTCTCTACTAACCCATGCAGAAGGTAATACAACTTTGTTACTGCCCCATCTACCAGATGCACAAAAAATCAAGGGACAACTATTTGTAGACCATACATCTCCCAAATACACTCATGAAGCATTTTCTTCACCCACAACCATAACACCACGGGAAAATTTTACCCTCTGCAAACCCTCTACCTGTAAACTCTCTCTACACTTTCTCTCTAACTCATAACACTTTTTTATCACTTCATTATCAAATTCTACTCCCACTATAACTTCATCAGCACTCTCAATATTCACAACCTTACTCTCTAACACCATATTTTTAATTATATTATCATTTTTCTCACCCCTACTTACCGTATTATGTGTTAACTGATCATCTTTATTTTAATTTAATTGATTGGTTTTTTCACCACCTTCTACCCCCACTACACTCTCATCATTATTATCGCTAGTCAATATTTTATTCTCTAACGCTACCACTTCCACTATTTTACTTTCACTAACCCCTTCACTTACCTCATTACTTCATTTACTAGTGTCATCACTATTCTCGTTCAAGAAAGCGTATAATCCCGTTTTTTTGTTCTTTCATTTGTTTAAGCTCATTATTGAATTTACGCCAATCATCCTCAGTCATTCTTTTCAAAACCCTTTCAAATCGTGCATGAATTCCGTACTATTCCATGCCTCCCCTGATCCACTCACTTTATTTTCTTGTGCCTCGGCCATGTTCAAAAAAATTATTTATATAATACCCCTTTATTTTACTCAATAATTACACATATTAATTCGCAATACCCGCTACAAAACATCAACACGAATATTTTACAGTTTTATCAAAACATAACCCATATCTACGTCTATTTTCACGTACCTCAAAATTTTTGTTACTTCAAATAACCATTCTGCTCTTTCCAGTAGACCTACTCCACATAAAATTAAAATTTTATGTAGAGTCCCTGTTCGCAAGGCGACACTGTAACTTTACTCACTTTTATTACTTTAAATTTTATTTAAATATTGTTTACTTTCTTTCCTACATTTGGTCCGGACGCCATCTTTATTGATACCAACAATGAAACCTAAAATTTTGCTTACCTTCAGGCCAGTTTCGTTTAAGCGAACTGAAAATAGCAGAACAAGGTCATTTTCAGTAACTTTACTCCTAATTTTGTTGTTTACCAATGACATTACCTTTTATTTTACTTAGAACATACATTTACATCGAATCCTACTTTGAAAAAATGAACACTGCTATTCGGCCGTGAGGCGTAGTTTATCAAATCAAGTTAGAAGAAATTATTCCCATTAACATTTTACATTCCCACCAAAATAAAGTATAATAAATCATAATAACATATAATAAATCATATTAGAACACAACCCAGCACTTCTTAAAGATAGATTTTTATTTCATTCACCCAATCACGCACTCATTCATGCTATACACATTCTATATTCCCCAAATTGAGCTCATTTTAATATACATTTCTTTAATAGCATTTTAAGTGGTTTGAATTTATCTGATTGACTGATCGAAGAAATTGTCTGCTGTTTCGTTGTTGTACTTATCTGGTTACATGTGAGTCCAATCTTATTGCGCACATTCCTGTTATTTGTTGGTCGCATGCACTTTTTTGAAATACTATATTTACATGATAACTGTCAATTAACTGTTAATTTACAATTTTGTTCTGAATTCGTGTAATATTTCACATTTTGTTTGGGTGCACCCGAGCTTTAGTTTCGGAACTTTTATACGTGTCCGGCCGGCACAAGTGGTATTACGTGACTGCGAGCGAGATGAACGGCTTCAATTCTGAGGTGGAGAGGGTGTCACATCACCAATCTTATTGTTTCCAGACTATGACAACTCAAATTTTAAGGCGAGGCAATTACGCACTGCATTCTTAGATGACGTATTTTGCAGGCTTGGTTTGTTGACACGTTCGTTTGGCTAAAAATAGCTGTTGTTTTTGCACGTACACTGTTGACCATGATACAGTTCCTGCTCGCTTGGTATTACGTCGTTATAAAACTTTACCATCCATTATTATTTATGCTTTGAATTAAAATAAAATTTATATACGTTTTCCCCAAAACCACTATAGGGATAGAAATGTACTGTTACAAGATAAAAAAAATTTCTAGATATAATTTAATTTTTACTAATAGTAACAATAAAAGGTGATTTTTTTCTTTTTCATTTATAGTTTATATTACATTTTTCTTCAATTCTAATTCAAACCATAGAGAAAGGAAAGAAAAATGTCTAGATTTTCATTCCATACATTATTACAAGGGCTGCCCAGGAAGTAACTTATGTTTTGGAATAAACATATAAAAAATGTGAGGGAGAATTTTTATTAATATAACTGAAAACTACGTTCTTAGACTATTTTACACATAGTCTCCATTCAAGTTTAGATACTTATTATTAATGATTTAAGAGTTTTTGAATGACCTCATCGTAAAATTATTAAGTGATTACCTGTATGCGGTCCGCCGTGTGACTTCTCAAACTTATTACGTTACGCGTTTCAAGGCGTATGCCTCATCATCAGACGTTTAAAAACCAAAAAACACACATATCACACAAAACTGCGTTTGTCAAAAAATAAAATTGCAGAAACAAGCATATTATGTGCACGTGATGTAGGGTGCGCACCCGTTCAAGTGTTGTCTGCTACTGATTGGAATTCGTTGAGCAGTCTCAAAGCAGTATCATACAGGTGGTTAGATACAAAGTTCAATTGTTCATTCAGAACACAATCACGACTGCTATCATTATTATATGCCTTATAAATTTCCAGCTCCTCCAAGGCATTCATAAAACGGCCCTTGTTGCATATATGCAAAGGCATTAGATTGGACTTAAAATCTGTATAATTGTGATTGTGTTGGGTCAGATGACGAGTGTAATTAGATTTTATATCATTGTAATTGTGTGTCTTTTTTGGTAAGTGTTCACGGAAGCGTTTGTAAAAACCTCTTCCGGTCTGACCTATATAGAAGCTGTTACAATCATTGCAAACCAGTTTATAAATGCCTGTTTTTTCTTCAATAGGTAAGGGCAGTTTAGGTCTAAGTATATTAATTAGTTTATTATTGGTTCTAAAAGACATAGTATAACCAATATTGTTCATCACTGAGGATAAAATTTTTGGCATGATGTATGTGTATTTTGCAGATATAAATTTTTTCGGTGTTTTATTAAGTGGACGGGGCTTAAGTTGAATGTTATTATGCTTCTTTAGCAATTTGTCAATGATGTGACTACTGTAATCATTGGAAACTGCAATAAATCTTATTGTATTTAGCTCAGTCTGGAAATCATTATTGTCAAGGGGGACTGTCAACAATCTATGGATTAGACTATTATATGCTGCCATTTTTTGAGAGTATGGATGGTGGGAATCTGCATGTATTGTATGGTTAGTGGCAGTAGGCTTCCTAAAAATATTGAATTTCAATGTGTCCATTCGTCTAGTGAGGGTCAGGTCTAGAAAGTTGAGTTATTACGCTCGGTCTCTAAAGTAAATTGAATATCACTGTTGATTTCATTTAAAAGATTTAAATATATATATATATATATATATATATATATATATATATATATATAGATTTAAAGATTTATATATATATATTGTAAAAATCTGCTGCCTGTGAATTCATTCAGCCATTCATTAACGCCTGCCGCTAACTCTTCCTTGTCTTCAAAGCACTGTGTTACTACCACTTTCTCATACATGTGAACAGATGACAATAGCTTGGTGCCAGATCACGGCTGTATGGGTGATGATTGAAAATCTCCCACCCAAACTGTCCCAAAAGTTCTTGGGTTCGAGCTGCAGTATGTGGTCAGGCATTATCACGGAAGAACAAAACCCCAGAGCTCAACTTACTGCGTCACTTGTTTTGGATTGGAATCCACAGCTTTTTTAACGTTTCAAAGTAAACCTCAGATCTGATTGTGGTACCCTGTTCCATAAACCCTACCAGGAGTATCTCTTTTCTGTCCCAAAAAACTGTCACCATCATTTTCCTTCCTGACAAGTCTGCAAACACTTTGGTTTTTTGGGCGACTGAGTTTGGCCCTTTCCATGGAATAATTTTTTTTTTGTTCACAATTAATGCACCTAATCAGGTTTCATCCCCCATTATAATATGGCCCAGTACAGAATCACCACCCTTGTTATAGGTCTCAAGAAATTACAATGCTGATGCCATCTGCTGGTTTTTGTCCATTTTTGTAAGCATTTTCGGGACCTATTGGCAACATTGGTACAAAACTTATGGCAACCAAGCTTTATTGTTACAACTTCCTGAAGCAAACTACGTGAAATTTGAGGAAATGTAGGTGATTGCTCAGCAATCGTAAACGATGATTTCCAGATTTGTTTATTGATTTTATCCACCAATTTGTCAGTCAGAAGACTCAGATGGCCACTCCATTCATTGTCGTCCACAATGGTGCGGCAATTTTTAGACATAAAACACCATTGCCTTAGTCCTCCTTCACTCATTACATCATTCTCATAAACTATACACAGTTGCCAATGAATGTCCACTGATCTGCAGTTTTTTGCTTGAAGAAATCTTATTACTTAGCATACACAGCTCGCAGAATTTTCAATCGCAGAGCACAGTTAAAAAAAAAAAATTAGCGACCCAAAGAAACAGAACACAGTACTTTACCGGCCGTAGCTGATGCGTACTGAGTCATGCCACCCAGTGCCACCAAGACGGCAGCACTGGCTCCACCTCCACATTGAAATGCAAGTTACTTTCTGGACACCCCTCATATTCCTCTATAATATTAATATTTGAAAAGAGCAGTGTTAAATTTCTGAACAGTGGTTGAAAACCTTTTGAATTTCCAGAGACTTGAAAAGAACAGATTAACTTATCTAAAGTCGCAGACTTTGGATAACTGTGTTTCTGTTTTAGTATTATAAAATTTTCTTTTTCTATATTTTATTATATTTTTCAAAAGTATTTATTTAAATATTAATAATGTTGTCAAAATACTTTATTAAAACAATCAATTTGTAACGGGGCAATTAAAGGGGAATAGCTATTTGTCAATTTAATTTTGAAGGGTCTATTTTTTTATTTAATTTAATAATTATTTGGGCACCCTTTATGGTCACTAAAACCTGATTAGTGTAACCTCCTGTAGTCAACTTCGTACCAAGCGGTGCCAGGTACAAGAAAGATAAAGACATTGGAATGCCGGGTGTGCGCGCTCGTGTGCTGCTGTCTATACTCTCCAAACCAAAGTTGCTGACGGAAGTGGGCAAAATGTGGCTAATTAACCGGCCACGTGAGTGCATCAGCAAATCAGAGCGCAAGCTGACGGAAGTGATCATTACCGACGCTGAGACTAGCGTCAGTAGGGGTCGTCTAACAACCATAGCCTCGGATGAGTTCTTGGTAGGCCGAAAAAATATAAAAGTAGGCCTACCAAATATTATAAAATGTACAAACAGTATTAAATAATGAAGTGACGAGTAAATGACGGTAAGGTAACGCTAAACTTTGGTCGGAGTGGAGAGTGATTAGTGAAAACAGTTCCGGACAATATCGTGTACAACATTTGGATATTATGCAAATAGGTAACAAGTGTAAAGACAGATTCATTTGGCCAAAACATTATAATTCATAATGAGCTCGTTAATTAAATAGGGGGTTATCAGAAATAAATGTAAATCAAATGAGTGTGTGTGTGTGTGTGTGTGTGTCATAAAAAGTACTGGTTCATATAGAAAGATTTAGTAGTAGTCCATAAAAAATTATTGGAATAAAATTATTAAAAATTACAAATATAAGGAAAAATAATTAATGATATAATAAATTAAAAGGTTTGTTTTCATATAACCATGTGTTAGTTGTAGTTATTTCGTCGTTACCACTTCCTAGTGTTCTGTGCTGAAAAATTCGTCTAACGTTTCCGGGCATCTTCTGAATTGGGGGGGAAGTCAGATTGCAAAATTATCCCGTTTTAATTAAGGTAGAGTGTAAAGGTTTCCATATCTGTCCTGTAAAGATATTGGTGGCGACTCTGGACTTCTGGTTGGAAATTATAAAATGGTAAGGCAGCGAAAAAAGATCGCAGGTAAGGTTCTAGCAGTTTTTATTTAATTTATTTATTTCGAATTAGTTTGTTCCTTAACAAATTTTTGAGTTTTTCAAAAGGACATATGCAAAACAAAAATAAGAAAGGGTAAGCCTTTTTTTTAAAAAAAAGGTTCCATAAATTTTTTAATAAGTAAATTTAATATTAATTGAGCATTACAACAGTTATCATGATGAGGTTATACCCTAATAACTCCGATATGTAAACGTTATTTTAAGTGTGACTACATATTTAATTTTAAGAGCTTTTTTAAATGAAAAAGTGTTACCTTGTTTTTTGTTTCTGTATTTTTATGAGTTTATTTATAGCTTAATCCTATTGCTGAGACGAAGGATTAGATTTTGTCCCAATTTCTGTCAGAAAAAAGTGATACTTTTTTTATGTGATACAATTTCATTTATATAAAAAGTGTTAACATTTCTTGTATAAAATTATGTCCCCTTTAAGGTGGTAAATGACATTTAAAAAAATGTTTATTAGATTTTGAGATATCTTGAAGACACTGTTATTTTTTACCTTAACCCCTCCCCCTACATATTTACTTGATTCTGCAGATGAAATACTATTCAAATTTTCTAGTAGACTGGATTTTTTTGTTAAGCAAAATTGCCTATATGCAGTGTGCTACTTGTGAAACTTCAAGGCTGATATTGCAACTCAGAACTCTCAGCTGAGAAAATTATGTATTAAATTTTAACTAGTACAAAAAATAAAAATTGGTTAGGTGAAATTCTTTTTAAAATCTAGACTGCTTGAAACAGTAGTGAGGTTTATTTTTGTAAATTCATTATGAATTTATTTCCATCTTCAAAGTAAAAGTATCTGCCACGTTTAAAACAGACTTATAAAAAATCAACATAGTACTTATTTGAGCCATTCAAAAACAAAATGTTGTACATTTTTTATTTCGGTTACATGGTGTTCAATAAAAAGCAGACTTTAAAAGCATTAAAGTAAGTTTTTGAATTCTTAATGCCTGTAGATGCGTAAAGATGAAGACAACATATAAATAACATATGCAAATTTATAATTTAACAAATTAGCAACCAGCATAAACCACCTATTCATATTGAGAATGTGTCATATTCTCAATATGAATAGACCATACAGTGCCATATTCTTGACAATCAAAAAATCATGGCGCACATGTGGCTTATGTGATCACAGAAGTTACATAAAAAAGTTATGTAGATGACCTTCTTCCTGTTATTCCTCATAATAACTAATTACTTACATATCAAGACACTACTTCACATACAGCTACAGTGGAACCCGTTTAACACGAAATGACGAGGACCAGCTGTTTTTTCGTGTTAACCGAATTTTGTGTTAACGGACAAAAAGTGAAACAAAATGAGATACAGAAGTACTGTACCGTACTGTCAAATTCTGAAGAGATTACTTACTGAATTGTGTAGTAAAATAAATCAATAAAGAATATTCAAAAGGTACTTACATATGAATGTTTTATTTATCCTCCTGGACTATTATACAGTAATTAATTTTTCTTAAAATGTAAATTAATTTTTCTTAAAATGTAAAGTTACTGTAGTGACAATGTTCAATCCTTTTTCAAATAGTCCGTTATTTTCTTTTGTACAGAATTCTGCACTACTTGATTTTCAATAAATTGTTCTAGTTTATCGACGTGCACCTTCTGAGTTGGCTTCTAAAAATCGACGAACACGTCTCAGCAACGAAAGCGTGTCGGTTGCGGTAGGAACTCCTGTCATATCATTTACCATGTCAAGTTCGTCGGCACTCTCATCATTTTCACAGTTTTCAGCTTGCACTATTTCTACGATATCACTATCTGTTAATACAGGAGCCGTAGTTATGTTCTCGTCAACAGACATGTACTCATTTAGAGAAACTGAAACATTTAATGCCGATGATACGTGATTTAAACATTTCAGACAGGGTAGGCACAATTTCACTTTCTTCGCATTCGGTTTGTTTTAAAATCTCTGAATTCAAAATGAATCGAGCATGAGTGAAACAATTTTCGATAGTTTTAGGTGTCACGAGGTTCCATGCTGTTCGCAACAAATTACAAGCGTCCAGTAAATTTATACAGAAATTGTTTTTCGCATCTATAGCGGCCAAGTATTTCCGCAGAAGTAATTTTCTATAAAAATTTTAGACGTCATCCACGCTCGTTTGTTAGCTCTATATTCTACTGGCAACTTTTTAACATTTTTAAAACAGCGTGGCTTTAAACTTTTTCCTATAACAAGTAACGGAAGTTTTTCTGACCCATCAGCATTGCAACCTACCATCACTGTCACTCTCTCTTTGGACTCTTTACCACCAGTGCATTGTTCACCTTTAAATGAAAGTGTTTTATCTCGCATGCAACGGAAAAATAGTCCTGTTTCATCCCCATTGAAAATATCTTTTCGTGGGTAGTCTTTTAAAATTGCAGGTAGCGTAGATTGCAACCAAGATGATGTCATTTCTTGTGATACCTCTCTTGACTCACCACAGACGTTTTTGTACGTTATACCATTTTGTTTTTTGAATCTTTCTAGCCAACCACTACTTGCAGTGAAATCCAAGTTCATCTCTTCAGCAAAAACGTTTGCTTTCTCCATTAGCAGTGGTCCAGAAATAGGAGCATCTTGTGATCTCGCTTGCTTAAACCAGACAAGAAGAGCACCTTCCAAGTTTTCATGGTTAGCCTTACGGAAACGTTTTCTATCTGGTTCAAACTTGCTCGATTCATACAGCTCTAAAATTTTATCTCTGTTTTTTTATTATTGTAGATAACGTCGAGTTTGGTATACCGAATTTTTTACAGATCTCTGTTTTAGATAGAATACCCTCGTTAACAGCTTGAAGGAGTTCAATTTTCACTTTTAATGATATGGAATTTTGTTTACGCACTTTCTTCTCCATTTTTTACACTTTGACACTGCAAAAACGAAATTTACAGAATCGTAACCTCACTTAGCACCTGTATGTACACGTATGCCAAAGAAGTCACTTAATACTGTACCGAAGACTGTAAAAGACTAAAAATAAAGGCATAAACAGCTACTGTAAATCTTACAGCTGAGTAAATTTTTCCACAAAAACGTTATCCATACCGTACTTCGAACATCACCACACGCACAGAATACTGTAAGTGGACTGAACTCACTAACTTCCCAACAAACTGCACCCTATAATGTAACGGAATGGCAGTGTATTCGGGGAAATGAACAACACATTTAGTACGGAGGTAAACAGCTTGGTACTGTACTGTATACAATAGCAGGTATAAAGACGTAACATACCAAGCAGCTGTTTATTCTTTACACCTACACGTAGCACAGATTCCTTTACATTGTAAACACATTTCAGGGCGTGGATGTATGGATTTATTTATTATGCAGCTAATGAAAAGCCAGCAAAAATTTTGTGTTAAGCGATATTTCATAGGTTAAACCTTCGTGTTAACCGTACAAACTGTAACTGAAAAATACATACAGCGATTGGGACCTGAGGGTCATTCCATATCAAATCAACCAATGAAGAATTTAATTTGAAACTTCATGTCTCAGATATTGGTAATTTTTTGTATATTTGTTGTACTTATAAAGTACTTCAAAAATACAAAGTTTCAAATTTTTTTGTTTGGTAGTTTTTTTTTAAAGATTTTTTAAAAACTGCACAAAACGCCATTTTTCACATTGTTTTGAAACAGAAAACTGTGTATAATTAAGGAACCGTTAGACCTAGAAAGCTCGTTTATAGCTCATTTTAAAGGTCTTTGTAAGGGCTTTAATTTGATATGTAACACAACCTACTTTGAACAAAAACCTTTTTTTGGCATGTTTTCAAAAAACGTTTTTTTGAAAATTTCAAAAACACCATCATCGAATTTTTTCAAAAAAATATATGTTATTTGTAAAGACATTGACTAGAAATATGCAAAGTTTGAAAGTGGAGAAGTGATGGGTTTCTTTTTAACAAAAATTTAAAGGCATCAGTGTGGAGGTTGTATTCACGTAAATTTGCATTACAATACCAACAGTTACATTTTATGTCATTTTTAGTTTGACTTAGTACCATAATGATAAATTACAAACAATTACTAAGACTTGCCTAAAAAAATTTTGATGAAATTAATCACAGTTTTAAAAGTTTATGACACCAATTGATTTATTTTTCTATGCCACGCACGCTAGAACACCATGTTCTCGAGCGCGCCGAGCGGCCGGTAGATCAACCAAAAAGTACCGGTGTCAGAGAAAATCTCGAAAAAGTACCGGTGTTGAAAAAATCTCGAAAACGTACCAGCAAAGAATCTATAGTAATAGAGTTAAAATGTAGAGACGTTATGGCGAGGCCGCTTCTATAGGCAGAGCGGCAGGAGAAATCCAAACACGAATGCCTTACCCACAACACTGTTGCATTCAATCTCTTTCAGACGCACCTGATTAATGCCCTAAAAGAAGACATCCCAGGGATTAAAATAATTTATTACTTCTCAGATGGTTGTGCAGGACAATATAAAAACCGTAAGAATTTCCAGAACATTTGTTTGCACAAAAAAGATGTTGGCATTGATGCTGAGTGGCATTTCTTTGCCACATCACATGGTAAAAGTGCCTGTGATGGTCTAGGGGGGACTGTTAAAAGATTAGCTATGAAAGCAAGTTTACAGCGACCGTATGACCAGCAAATAATGACACCGCATCAATTATATGAATTTGCAGCAACCAACATACCAGGCATCAAGTTTAAATACTGTACAATAGAAGAACACAATGAAAATGAAGAAAGGTTAGCAACATGTTTTGATAAAAGAAAACTATAAAAGGGACCCATAATTTACATGTAGTTATCCCTATTTCTGACACACAAATGGCAACAAAATTGTTTTCTTCAAGTACTGAAAGAAAGCTACAAGCACCAGTTATAACAGATAGTGTAACAGCTGAATTAGAAGAAATTGAATCAGGTTTTGTAACTGTCATGTACGATAACTTCTGGTGGCTTGCATGCATCCTAGGGAAAAACAACGAGACAAATGAAGTTAAAGTGAGCTTTTTACATCCCCGAGGACCTGCAGCATCATTTTTCTATCCTCAACCACGGTTGGATATTTTGGATGTGTCAACAGACACCCTTCTGAAAAAGGTTGAACCTAGAACCGCTACAGGAAGAACGTATACTTTGACCATAGAAGAAATGGCAGACTCATCTCACTTACTTGAACAACAGTTGAAGAAAATGTGAACAACTTGTTATTAACTTATGTGTGAACTCTAAATGATTAATATTCAGAAGCACTATTTTAACAAACATGATTTGTTCTTATAAGACTGCACTGTGTAGTGTATATATAGACTAGAATCTTCTACAGATATGTTTTAATTCGTAAAATATACAACTAATAAATGAGTTTTGTTGCTTAAAATCATTTCACTGCAAGATCAATATGGGACACTTTATTCAAGAGAATTTGTAGGTGAGTCTTAGTAATTGTTTGTAATTTATCATTATGGTACTAAGGCAAACTAAAAATGACACAAAATGTAACTGTTGGTATTGTAATGCAAATTTACGTGAATACGACCTCCACACTGATGCCTTTAAATTTTTGTTAAAAAAAACCCATCATTTCTCCACTTTCAAACTTTGCATATTTCTAGTCAATGTCTTTACAAATAACATATATTTTTTTGAAAAAATTCGATGATGGTGTTTTTGAAATTTTCAAAAAAACGGTTTTTGAAAACATGCCAAAAAAAGGTTTTTGTTCAAAGTAGGTTGTGTTACATATCAAATTAAAGCCCTTACAAAGACCTTTAAAATGAGCTATAAACGAGCTTTCTAGGTCTAACGGTTCCTTAATTATACACAGTTTTCTGTTTCAAAACAATGTGAAAAATGGCGTTTTGTGCAGTTTTAAAAAAATCTTTAAAAAAAAACTACCCAACAAAAAAATTTAAAACTTTGTATTTTTGAAGTACTTTATAAGTACAACAAATATACAAAAAATTACCAATATTTGAGACACTGAGGTTCAGACCCCTGGTTGATTTGATATGGAATGACCCCTGAGTCACATTTCGTGTTAACCGATATTTCATGTTAACCGGTTTCGTGTTAAACTGGTTCCACTGTACTTACTATTCAAACTATTAATGCACATATGTCAATACAAACAATTAATTTCATTATGTTCAAAACTGTGTATGCTTGCTTTCATAAGAGAACGTTCTTATAAACAAGGTGTATATACTTTGTGGAACTTAACTGACAATATAAAACATTACTGACTTTAACAATAACTATTAAAATGTAGCATTGATAGTATGAAAAGAATTAAATACCTTCAATTAAGTCAGTAGCTTTTTCTATAGCTGAGCCCATTCCTTTTATGTCACAACCATGGAAAAACGAAATGCGGAACAGGGAAAACACTGCATCTATACGATGCGTTTTTGGAACAGTCTTATCTTGCAACTTGGAATTACCAAGAGCTGAAGCAGCATCACTATCTCCAATGGAACACAAATAATCAAGTTTTGACTGCCACACACCACACAACTGACTCTGGTCTTCCTCGTCCATTACATTGTTTTCATGTTCTTTCTCCAAGTGGGCTAAGTGTGCTGCATTTGCTGCTGACATTTGTTCCAGCAAGACATTGTCTACAGGCCATCCAAAGTCTGCACACACCTGCAATATATAGGAGTGACAATTAGAATAGAAACAAACTCCAGATGATTCAAATTTCGCTTAACTCAAAGTGAATTTAATAATTAACCATTTATAACCCATGTTGCACTTTACCTCTTTGTAGTAAGGTGCCATATTTCCTTGTTTAATACCATTCAACAGTTGTTCTTTCAATTCTTTATCTTCACGATACTCAGGCAAACGAAGAGCAAATCTCCAATGAGCCAGCTGCATATAAGCTGGAGTAGTTCCTTCAGCTTCCATTCTGTAATTAAGACATATCACACTAAATATTAAAATCTAAATTTTTACCCCACACAAATAATATATAATATACATACACACAAATATTTGAAACGTTCAAAATTTATAATCATTTTAAAAAATAATGACGGTAATTAATCTTCTGCGAGTTACACCTCACATATACATCAAATAGTGATAACAACAGAAATACAGGATTTTCTTATATAACAATGTAATATTACACATAAGTATAATAATATCTCTATGATATGATACAGTTCGAAAAAGCATCTTTTTTATGTTTCTAATGCTTTCTGAATATCATAATGTGATTATAAATTAGATAATAAATGAGACATTCTGTAAACAGTTGTTAATGACTATGAAACGGTGACATAAGTCAATTATTCTGACTAGTGAATAGCCATTTGAATTCAATATATATTACGCACTGTATTGATGTTACTGCTCTGATTTAGTTAAATTTCACCTTTAGCATCATAGTATACGTACAAGTAAGAAGTTATTAAATAATAAATCAGCTGTTGGCCAAATAATAATAGCACAATATGAATTAATAAACTATGAATATGTATCACACAATACATTGAAGACAGAGTCATGAATCAACAGATATTATACGCAAAAAGTTATAAATAAGCATTGTACAAATATGCATACAACAGATATTAACAGGGCAGGTAAATCAAGCAGCTGCATGAATCAAATATCTAACTGTTCCACTGAGTACTGTAGAAGATCTACCAGTGATTTTTAAAGGAACAGAATTACAAAAAAATTACTTTAAATGAATAACATATCAACAAAATAACATAAATGTTAAAATTATATACAACTAGATAAGACTATTTTTGAAGAATATGTGTAAAAAAAACAAAAATTGAACAATAAATGAATACAAAATACTAATGGATGATTGTTGTTCCTCAACTGTTCCCACCATACAGACTTAGTCAAAAGAGTCAAGGAAATTTCTGCTGTCTACTTATGTGATATCACTTGTTGAAATTCTGAACAAGCAAACAAAACAAAAATCACCTTTACTACTTAATCTGATATCATACTAGTAGTTAGGGGTGTAAGCACAAGTACAATGTATGGAAAATAGACGAATGAATACTCAAGTCTGGCATTGAAGTGAATTTACATACTTGAGGTCTCTGGGACCACACACACACACACACACACACACACACACACACACACACACACACACACACACACACACACACACACACACACACACACACACACACACACACACACACACACACACACACACACACACACACACACACACACACACAACCTTGGTGTGTGTGTGTGTGTACACACATATTGTAACGTAACAAAGTTAAGGTCCCAGACGTTACATAAAAACTTTGTCCATAGAAATTCAAACAATACCCAAGGTATGCCATGATTAAGGTCAGGAAGGCAAACCTGACCTAAAAAATGTACTGATGATACCTAGTAAGGTTACTAGGTAATAAAATAGTAAAAATGTATCTAAATATAAAATATGGAGTGACCAGTGGAAGATGTAAACTATAAACACAGTGTCTAATGAGATGAATTTACTATAGACGAGTTTGAAAATAATAGACTGTTTAATTGATATTTAATGTTTTATGAAGATGTACATGTTGTTGTGCTTTATCATGCTATTGTGTTTACATGATATTTATTCTGTGTTTTGTATGTAGCAGGTGTGAAGCCATTGCTTTAAGAAAGTATTAAGTAATATACTAATTTCATTCATGTTAAACTTGTATTTAAGTAATTAAATACAAGTGTATTTATTATGTATTGTATCATGTTAAATGTGTTTACTTTGAATAATTAATGAAGATATTATAAAATAATATTTGTAAACTTGGCCAGGAAGACAATAATTGTCAGTAAATTGTCAAGGGGTCATTGTAATTAAGTTATAAACCAATGAAGGGTTCAATGATAAAATAAATAATAATAATAAATTGAAATCAGGAAATTAAAATTAGAATAATTGGCCATAAGCCAGTGACTCATTGTACATTAGGTCAGGTCAGAAAATTAAATTAAAAACAAAAAATTATAACACATGTAATAAAACCAATAGGGCTAAAATTAGTATTTTGTAAAAGGAAATTAATACCTTTTAAAATAAGTTGATCAAGAAGAAAATGTATATGGTTTAATAATGCATATTAGGTGAAAGTTTTATGTGATTTAATGTAATTCTAATAAGGGAGTATTTTATTAAAAAGTGTAAGAATATTTCCTAATTACGGCTCTAGGATAACAAATATTATCCAATAACAGAAGAAGAAAATGGTTGTTAGGGACAACTAAATGCAAGATATCTTGTTGATTTCAACATTCAATTGTTATATGTTAATGGGTAAAGTTCAGCATACAATTTTAAAAAAAGAGAAAACCAATTACATGAATCAAATTAAGTAAATTAAATGTCATAAAAGAAATCCATTTAAAAGGACTGAGTAGTAACTCCTGAATCTATATCTCAGCAAATATAATTCTGCATACCAGTAAAGTTAACTGAATTAAAAAATAACTCGTTCAACCTACTTACAGTAAAAGCGTAATGGTGAAAATGAACTATGATTAAACAAAGATGATCCATAGCGGAAGAATGCAAAATTAATTAAAATATATATTAAAAAACAAACGAAGAACTTTTGTATTGAAGTACCAAACCTCACTTTCAACAAACAAACGAAGTCTTAATACTACACAAATTCCATTGGGACCGGCAACTACCAGAACCGTGAAGAATAACGAAGACCAGAACTGAAACTTCTACTACATTCTGGGACATCCAATCCAAACTTTTATTGAGAAGCTGAATGTTGTTTTTATTCAAGAGCTGCATCGCCATTCTGTTCTCGCCTCGTCGTAACAAGACACTGCCACATTAAGTATCTGATCCAGTTTGGTAACAAACCTGCTTATGTTTAATTTTATATAATAAGAGTTTATAACAATATTGTAATACTTAGTAACCTTAAATTTGCATTACCTGACCTTACTAATAGTTAAAAGAACTACATGTACCCTGAGATAAAAGACAAACTAAAAATTATAATTAAATTGTAACTCATCTAAACCCCGAATTCAATAACAAATCGATTATGTATTGTATAATCGATATGGTGTATTAGTAGCAAGAGGAAGCAGCTGTTGGAATTAAAACATATATAAAATAAAGAACCCTTCTTGAATTTTACGATTTCGTGTTATTTGTAGAATAATTAGTGTATTTCGAATAGGGTGTAAATTACAGAGAAAGGAACGTGAGAAACACTTCAAGTGGAACGACTTAACCTATAAAAACTGGTCAATCATAAACCACAGCGCTCGTCTGTTGACAGCTGGTGAATACGGGAGAATAGTGAACTAATTTGCTTTACACGCTCTCCTCTCTTCGCTCTGGCGATAATATATACTGACTAGGGTTGGAGAAAAATATTGAATTACTCAATACAATAACTGGAAGAGAGCGTTTTTCTCCTGTAAAACACGAAATAACTATTTAATACAGATCTATTATCAATAACCGGATAATATCAACCACATAATAAGTAATTTTCTTTATAAATAAATTAACATTGATTTGCAGGAGATCTCATCTACAGTAAAATATTACAAATTGACGCATTCCACAGTGGAGCTTTTGAACATTCTCAAATACAGAAAATACATACTAATAGTTAAGTTACAAATTGACGAACCCAAAAGTGGGGCATAACATATTACAAATAACTCATTATAGATACGTTACAAATTGACGCTCATGACGCGGGGCTGAAATAACGATAAACCCTTAACGGTGTTGCACTAGTTACATACTCGTTAGATTTGTAACAATATATATATATATATATATATATATATATATATATATATAAGGGACATTCAATAATTAAAGAGACAAACTGATCTAGAGAAAAAATGGTGTATTTTTATAAAATGACAATTTTCCTATTTTTCAACATAATCCCCCCCAACACTAATACACTTGTCCCAACGATGAATCAGCTTTTTTATGCCTGCAGCAAAGAATTCTTTTATCTTGACGTTTGAACCAGTCTCCCACAAATTTTTTGACTTCTTCGTTGTTGTTTCTTACCACGTAGCGATTCCTTGAGTGGGCCAAACAGGTGGAAATCTGGTGGTGCCAAGTCTGGGCTATACGGGGGGGTGTGGTAGTGTCTCCTAGCCAATTTTTTCCAGAGTTTCTTGCGTTACGTGAGCTGTGTGAGGGCGAGCATTATCGTGAAGAAGAATAACGCCTTTTCTCTGAGACCCACGATGTTTCTCCCTCATTGCCGGCTTCACTTTATTGACAAGCATATCAGAGTAGTATACACTGTTAATAGTTCAGAAAGTAAAAATCGAATCACTGAACGTTGTTCAACTAATGTGGCAACGTCTAGCGGACTTGCCATTGTTAAATGAGATTTTGAGGTTATAAGCAAAACAATTTTCATGAAACAGCTGCTCAGAGATCATCCCAGGGATGCCAACATGAAGTCCTAAAAGTACCTAATTTTTCCTGCCAACCGTTTTTTCTCTAGATCAATTTGTCTCTTTAATTATTGAATGTCGCTCGTGTGTGTATATATATATATATATATATATATATATATATATATATATTGCAACTCTACTTATATGCGTTATTGTTGGGTCGTGTTGTGTATGAGTACCTACCTGCTGTCCGATCTTGCGGATTCTTCCGGCTAGGGCGTGTGGATTTTGGATTTGAAGTTCGCAAGCTAGTAATCTCAAATTTATTGCAACAACACACAAAATAGGTTACTTTAAAGGGGGAGAGTTTTGTGAGACTGGTAGGCTTTATCGTACAACAATAAAACACTGTTATATGGGGTAATAAAACGTTGTTTATTACTCCAACAACACACAAGAATAAAATGGTTATTATATTATGAATTTCTTACAGTCTAAACAATGAAGCAATGTTTTTCGATTGATTAATAATTGAAAAGAAACTAAACTCGTTCTTTGGCGAGTTAATTGCAATTTAAATTTTAATTAATTAATTGATTTGATTTAATTAAATTTCTTTTTAAACATTTTTCTTGCCTCCAGAAACGATTAAGACTATAAAATAGGTTAATTACCTTCTGTCAACGTTTCTTAAAATCCTTTTAGGATAACTCGAGTTTCGACACCATTTGGTGTCATCATCAGATCGGATATGAATTAGGTCAAAACATTTTGATGTATATACATCTCGTCAGATATTAAAAAATTAAAAACAACACATAACATTACACAAATAATAAATAAACTATATTACAACAAAATAACATTACAACAATGAAATATAAAAACAACGCGGCCGCAAAAGAACCTGTACAGGAACGCCCCCACGGTAAGACTAATCAATGCCGGTTTGACCTTGGTTCAATTTTATCGATCTGATATAGCCAATTTCTTGTTCTATATGATCGATTCTATTAAATAAAACATTATTGGTATGTATTGCTTTTTCATTTAGGACACGATTGTGATCCTTCTTTATGGGTTTATATATCTCGAACCTTTCACGGGTGTCCAGCTTTAGTGACTTTTTACATTTATGTAGGATATCTAAATTATCATTAATACTCTTTATGTTATGGTTATATGAGCTCAAATGTTCTGCAAATGTAGATCTTGTTACATTTGACTTGGAGCTTGGGATATGTTCTGTATAGCGTAATTTGAAAGAACGACCTGTTTGTCCTATATAGAACTGTGTGCAATCAGAACAATTAAGTCTATATACACCAGTACCATCAAATATATCGGAGGGTATATTTTTGTTAGTAAATGTAAGTTTTTTCTCAAGTTTATTACTTGCCTTTGAGGCCAAAGTAATATTATGCTTTTTTAATTGGTTTTTTAAAATATGGTATAGATTTTCACCATATTCTATTGCAATGTATTTGTTTACTTTTTCTTTGGATACATCAATATTTATTGGTTTATTTTGTTTTTTATTAATTATTCTATCTACTATATGACTTTTGTATCCATTGGCTAATGCTATGTGTTTGATAATGTTTAGTTCATTGTTATAATCATCCGTAGATAAGGGCAATGCCAGCAATCTATGAATCATACAGTTGAAAAAAGCCATTTTATGTGAAATAGGGTGATACGATGAGGCGTGAATAGCATGATCTGTGATTGTTGGTTTTCTGTAAATATTATAGTTAATTTTATTATTTATTTTAGTTAAAGTTAAATCTAAAAAATTAATTTTATTATTCATTTCAGTCTCTAATGTGAATTGTAAATTATTTGTAATAGTATTCATATATTTTTTAAGCATTTCTAATTGTCTGCAATTGCCATTGTAAATCATTATTGTGTCATCCACATATCGTCGGTAAAATAAAATTTTTGTATAATGTTTGTTTTTAGTCGATAAAATTTCGTTTGTTTCAATATGATTTAGGTAAATTTCCGCCAGGATGCCTGACAATGGGGATCCCATAGCTAAACCATCCCGTTGTAAATAATATTTGTTGTCGAAAGTAAAATAATTTTGTTCTAATATTACTTTTGTCAAATTGATTAACTCATCAACTGTTTCATGATTTAATGTGGATTTAGATAGTAATAAATTTTTAGCTATTTCTAACGTTTCGGTAATAGGTATGTTCGTGTATAGATTTACTATGTTGAATGAGGCGAGAGTGTGTCTCGGCTCGATTGTAATAGTTTTTGTAAGTTCGACCAGTTCTAAACTGTTTTTCAAGCTATAATTTTTATTGAACGTTATGTGTTGTCTAAAAATTTTTTCAAAAGTTTTTTGGCAATTTTATATGAAGGTGCAGACATAAAATTAACTAAAGGACGGACAGGCATATTATTTTTATGTATTTTAGGAAGGCCCTTAAGTCTAGGGGCCTTGGGATCTATCATTTTTAGGTATTTTTTCTCATCATTCGTTATAACGTATTTTGATTTATTCAATATTGATTTCACTTTATTGTTAAATGTAAGAGTGGGATCGCTATGAATCTCAATAATTGAGGCTTGTCGCCAAAGAACTTACTCAATACGATGCTCATGAAAAAACATCTCGAACTTTTACAAAACTTACATGCCTCACAAGTCCACAATGTAACATATTTGATTGAAAGACAAATAAATAATACCATTATAAAGAAAAAGAAGACACAAAATAAAAAAATTCATAACTTATTGAAAAAACAGAACGACACGCAAGAGAACAATATAATAAATCATCAGTTTTACCCTCGTATTGTTAATCTTACTGGAATACAGTTCAACAACGAAGAAACCAACTTATTGAATAAAGGCTTAAAATACAATCTTAAAAACAATAGTTCCAAACAATCACTCTGTAATGAAATATTGAACGCTGAAACCGCAATAAATTTCATATCCGATGAAGAAACGAAAACAGTAATAAGACATGCAATTGATAATAAAATAAAAAAAGTTATGAAGGCCGAAAACATAAAGAATACAAAAACTATTTACCATAGCGAAACAAGGGTGTTTAATGAGATAAAGACGAAATTAATAGACCATAACGCAATCGTCACCAAAGCGGACAAAGGTCAAACTCTCGTAATTTTAACTTATGATGATTATAAAAACAAGATACTGGACTTCATTAAAAACAATAACATTATTGAGATTCATAGCGATCCCACTCTTACATTTAACAATAAAGTGAAATCAATATTGAATAAATCAAAATACGTTATAACGAATGATGAGAAAAAATACCTAAAAATGATAGATCCCAAGGCCCCTAGACTTAAGGGCCTTCCTGAAATACATAAAAATAATATGCCTGTCCGTCCTTTAGTTAATTTTATGTCTGCACCTTCATATAAAATTGCCAAAAAACTCGAAAAAATTTTTAGACAACACATAACGTTCAATAAAAATTATAGCTTGAAAAACAGTTTAGAACTGGTCGAACTTACAAAAACTATTACAATCGAGCCGAGACACACTCTCGCCTCATTCAACATAGTAAATCTATACACGAACATACCTATTACCGAAACGTTAGAAATAGCTAAAAATTTATTACTATCTAAATCCACATTAAATCATGAAACAGTTGATGAGTTAATCAATTTGACAAAAATAATATTAGAACAAAATTATTTTACTTTCGACAACAAATATTATTTACAACGGGACGGTTTAGCTATGGGATCCCCATTGTCAGGCATCCTGGCGGAAATTTACCTAAATCATATTGAAACAAACGAAATTTTATCGACTAAAAACAAACATTATACAAAAATTTTATTTTACCGACGATATGTGGATGACACAATAATGATTTACAATGGCAATTGCAGACAATTAGAAATGCTTAAAAAATATATGAATACTATTACAAATAATTTACAATTCACATTAGAGACTGAAATGAATAATAAAATTAATTTTTTAGATTTAACTTTAACTAAAATAAATAATAAAATTAACTATAATATTTACAGAAAACCAACAATCACAGATCATGCTATTCACGCCTCATCGTATCACCCTATTTCACATAAAATGGCTTTTTTCAACTGTATGATTCATAGATTGCTGGCATTGCCCTTATCTACGGATGATTATAACAATGAACTAAACATTATCAAACACATAGCATTAGCCAATGGATACAAAAGTCATATAGTAGATAGAATAATTAATAAAAAACAAAATAAACCAATAAATATTGATGTATCCAAAGAAAAAGTAAACAAATACATTGCAATAGAATATGGTGAAAATCTATACCATATTTTAAAAAACCAATTAAAAAAGCATAATATTACTTTGGCCTCAAAGGCAAGTAATAAACTTGAGAAAAAACTTACATTTACTAACAAAAATATACCCTCCGATATATTTGATGGTACTGGTGTATATAGACTTAATTGTTCTGATTGCACACAGTTCTATATAGGACAAACAGGTCGTTCTTTCAAATTACGCTATACAGAACATATCCCAAGCTCCAAGTCAAATGTAACAAGATCTACATTTGCAGAACATTTGAGCTCATATAACCATAACATAAAGAGTATTAATGATAATTTAGATATCCTACATAAATGTAAAAAGTCACTAAAGCTGGACACCCGTGAAAGGTTCGAGATATATAAACCCATAAAGAAGGATCACAATCGTGTCCTAAATGAAAAAGCAATACATACCAATAATGTTTTATTTAATAGAATCGATCATATAGAACAAGAAATTGGCTATATCAGATCGATAAAATTGAACCAAGGTCAAACCGCCATTGATTAGTCTTACCGTGGGGGCGTTCCTGTACAGGTTCTTTTGCGGCCGCGTTGTTTTTATATTTCATTGTTGTAATGTTATTTTGTTGTAATATAGTTTATTTATTATTTGTGTAATGTTATGTGTTGTTTTTAATTTTTTAATATCTGACGAGATGTATATACATCAAAATGTTTTGACCTAATTCATATCCGATCTGATGATGACACCAAATGGTGTCGAAACTCGAGTTATCCTAAAAGGATTTTAAGAAACGTTGACAGAAGGTAATTAACCTATTTTATAAATTTCTTTTACTAAATTGAATTTAAATGTTCATGAAACAAAATATAAAACTCTGAAGTTAATTAGAATAATTTTCCAAAATAAATTAGACGTGACAGTCTAGTTCACGTTATTTCATTTCTAGTGATTCGACTTCTGTTATACTGCAGTATGAACTAAGATTAGATTGTTAGTTAAGATTTGTATAGCGCTTTTATACTACTTCTATTTCTTAACTATAGCTTACTAATGACTTAAACTGCAATACAGATTATCACAATGAATTTATTCTTAATTACTAGAGTCTCTGATTTTTGTATGGCACCTGAATTATTTGAATTTACAATGTTTTTAAATGAAAAATAGAAAATTTAATGTGAAAAATAAATAAGTGGATTTTGCTTTCCTGTTACTGAAGAGGATGTCGTTCCAATTTTCCCTCGTTGATTCGAGTCCTTCGCTAGAGAAAGTAATCTGCTTAGAGCTGCTGGATTCGGTCGTGGAGTTCAAAATTCGGCAACACTCTGCTTCCTTGCTGTTCGTGAATATTTTAACGTCTGCGGCTGCCTGCTGGAACTGGTTCCTGTCCCTCGTCGATTCGCACGTTGGACGTCAGCGTGTGTGTGTGTGCTTCGCTCGAGTGGTAGCTCTGCTCGTCAGCTGTTCACCAATAATTTAGACGGCCTCTCTGCTGTATTCTTGAAGTCTGGTCCTGAAGTCTGGTGGATCTCTTGCGTGCTTATGACTAGCTGGTAGTACACAATAAGCTTGGTTGATGTACTGAAGAGTATCTCGCCTTTACGCAACAATTACGAGCTATACAGATGATCTGTACTTAGTGTGTTCGTAATTGCGTGTGTGTTGACCACGTAGAGTCTTCTTGTTGATCTTCACCACTATGGTTACTAGACGATCGAAGAATTACGTCTTAAATTCGTGAGTACTGGCAGAAGAGTGATGTTTCAGCCTAAAAACACCTCGCTGGTCGGGGTTTGCGTCAAATGATTTGATTGGCTGATACACTCTCCCTACTACATAAAATTTGAATTCCCTTGGTCCGTGAGAATGAAGTTAGGTTCCCACAGACGGAGAATTATTATTATTTTTAATACTATTATCCAGCGGAACCAATTTGTCGGTCCGGATTTCCTGTGCTTATTTAATTTTGCAATAACTTGGTTGCAAACCAAGTTGTGTGAAATCTAAAATATACAATCTGTCAGAAATTATTATCTTTATAACATACTAAAATCTCATTAATGTAACTCTATTTTTACAGGAGTTATTCAATTAAATTAATTAACTCTTTCATTTGTTAATTATATTGCGTAAAATTTGCACACGTCATTATTAATATTTCGGCAAACATTTTGGCTATCTTGGATTCCGCCTTAATTTATTAGTTTCCGAGATATTAATAATTAACAGTTTGGGTGTGGCCCTGCCTTGTACAGCGAACTGAATACATAATGACCACGTGTGCGTCGCTTTACAAAGCATTATTTTCAACGCTCTACATACAATTGGAGGTTTGACTGTTATAATTTATTTAAATATGCTTTCAGTATGCAGGCAACATATAACCCCAAATAATTAATATTTGGTGCTGTTATATATTCCCCCACCCGTTTTAAAAAAAATGAATGTAATAATTAGTTATTTTTTTTTTAATCATTACACACGTATTCTGTAATCACTATACTTATTACCTATACATTGTATTACTTATTCAAAAGAAAAACATACATGTGTGTTAATGTTATTCCATTATATACAACTTAACTCTAAATACATTTAT
The DNA here is from genome assembly GCA_034769895.1 of Magicicada septendecula. NCBI lineage: Eukaryota > Metazoa > Arthropoda > Insecta > Hemiptera > Cicadidae > Magicicada > Magicicada septendecula. The sequence goes on from CM068371.1 coordinate 142,271,633, forward strand.
TAATAATATTATATTTGCAATTTATTGTGTATTAATGTTTTTAGACCGGGTAATAGCTAACTGCGGCGTTTAAAAGGTTTGTTTGTAAACAGAGGCAGGCATGCAAAGGAATTTGCTGACACTGTCTTGTTTACAGCCGTTATCGCCTGCCGCGCGGCTAATTGCTTGACCTACTTTCAACGTCGGTTGGCAGTTGCCACTACCTGCGTAACCATTTCCTGCTGTGCGTTTGTTTTGTTGTGCACGCCCGTTATTCACCGCTTTATAAATGCGTGATTATTAATACACAAGCTATCTACAATTATTATTAATAATATTATAAACACAAGTTATTTATTTTAATTCTACTTATTATAATACAATTATTATTTTTAAAGTGCATCCAGTATATCGTAGGCATTTTTATGGGTGGCTCTACAATATTCCGCTATGTACTCGTCGAATTCGTACGCGTCCCCGGATATGATTTCTACGTCTTCCCACGCTGACTGTGTGGGAACGTCGTCGTCACTTTCCTGTTCCACCGGACGTACAATTGTCGGAGCCCATTGTTGTATTGTGTTAACGGCCAACCACGGTTCCGTACCTTCCGGTTGAAATACTTTGTCAACAGGCGTACAAATTTCAGTAGAAAAATCACTTTTCTTAAATCTAGCATTTTTCTTATTTTTACCTACTTTATTTCGATACATTTTAGCATGATTTATGGCGCTTCCACCCTGGAGGCGCCCGTTTCCAAGTTTTTTGGAAACTTACTATTCTTTTTCCTCTCATTGGGGTCTTTATTACTTGGAGTCTGTCTTGCTCTATTGTATCAGTTCTAGCTATCTCAACCGTTTGCATAGCTCTAATCGGGGCCCCGTCGTTACCCTTATATTGGCCTTTCGGTCTACCAATACTTTGTTTGCCTTTGTATTCAAAGGTCTTATCTGGGGGTTTTGACGATGTTTGGGGTGGAGTAGAACTAGTACTCGGTCTTTGATCAGGTTGCTGGTATTGTTCCCGTGTATTCTGCCCTTCGTTATTTCGGCGAAAATCAGGATTATAACGCCACCCACCAAAATCAAAAACTGTCTCGCTTTGGGACACTAGAATGAGGAGTTCGTCTACCGTGCGTATTCCCTGCGTAAACACGGCTACTCTAATGTTATGATTAAAGTGATAGGCAAGTTTCGTGACTATGTCAATCTCCGAAAATGCTGGGGTTAAATGCTTGGTGCGTTCGACCTGCTGGATTATATAATTTTCCGCGGTAATACCCAATTTCCTATCAAATCTGTCATACTCCATTTCATTGCGTAGAAGTCTTTGGGTATGCGAGTTCCAGTACCGGCTTTCAAATTTTTGTTTGAACTCCGCGTATGTGGACACTCTATCGCGTACAATGTTATACCACTTACGCGCCGAATCACGCATCGGATTAACTACCCACTGTATTTTGTCTTGATCTTCTAGTCGGGAACCTACTCTAGCCATTTCACTCTCACACGCTAACAAAAATTCAATAGGGTTTTCGTTATTTCCCCCCGTAAAATACACGCAATTTTTCTCGTCGACAGGACCTTGTACCAAAATATTAGGAGCAGATCTCCTCCGTACCTCCTGTCATACTTTCAAGATCTCGTCGTTTAACGTTTGTAAGACACTCTCTTTATTAGAGTCTATGTTAGATCGCGTCTCTACAATTGAAGCGTCTAATCTATCTACTCGTCGTTGCATTTCGGTCACGTCGGGCTGCATCTTTATCTCGAGATTTTCGACCTTTCTTGAGACGTCTTGCGTTTGCTTCTCGCAGCGGCTAATATGGTCCTTGAACCGGCCCTCCATACGTGTTACTTGTTCAATAAACGATTTTTGCATAGTGGTCTCAAAAACCTTAAACCGTTCATTGATTTTGGTATCAACCGTATTTACTTTTTCACCGATTTCAGCGACTCTCGCGGTTAGTTGTTTATTACTCTCACCGATTTCCACGACTTTTTCACCGATTTTTGCATTGCTTTCCGCGATTTCGTCTATTTTCGACGTCAATTCTCTACTACTTTCTTTATTACTTTGCTTAATTTCCGTATTTATGTCGGCGTTGCTTTGGTCTAATTTCTCGGTTAGACTAACTCTCTGCGCCTCGATGTTAGATTTTAATTCTGCGATATTCATTTCAGCATTGGCTGTTATTTGTTCAAATTTCGCGTTCATATTAGCGGTTAATTCAGCATTTGTTATCTCAAATTTCGCGTTAATATTAGCGGTCAAATCCGCACTCATTTGCGCGTTCATTTGCTGTATTTGTTTAAGTATTTTATCCATATCCATTTTAAATACACAACAATTTCAAATATAAAGAATTTAAAATACACAAAATAGTTTCACACACACAAAATAACTTCACTGCTGTACGAGCACCAGTCACAAAACTCTTTGGGGATTGTTCAGTTGGACGCCAGCTGTTTTATGAGTTAAAACAGCAAAGTTTGTTTTAACGTACAAATTAAATTTGAATTGAATTTAATTTCTGGCCCCACGTGCAGGGCGACATATGCAACTCTACTTATATGCGTTATTGTTGGGTCGTGTTGTGTATGAGTACCTACCTGCTGTCCGATCTTGCGGATTCTTCCGGCTAGGGCGTGTGGATTTTGGATTTGAAGTTCGCAAGCTAGTAATCTCAAATTTATTGCAACAACACACAAAATAGGTTACTTTAAAGGGGGAGAGTTTTGTGAGACTGGTAGGCTTTATCGTACAACAATAAAACACTGTTATATGGGGTAATAAAACGTTGTTTATTACTCCAACAACACACAAGAATAAAATGGTTATTATATTATGAATTTCTTACAGTCTAACCAATGAAGCAATGTTTTTCGATTGATTAATAATTGAAAAGAAACTAAACTCGTTCTTTGGCGAGTTAATTGCAATTTAAATTTTAATTAATTAATTGATTTGATTTAATTAAATTTCTTTTACTAAATTGAATTTAAATGTTCATGAAACAAAATATAAAACTCTGAAGTTAATTAGAATAATTTTCCAAAATAAATTAGACGTGACAGTCTAGTTCACGTTATTTCATTTCTAGTGATTCGACTTCTGTTATACTGCAGTATGAACTAAGATTAGATTGTTAGTTAAGATTTGTATAGCGCTTTTATACTACTTCTATTTCTTAACTATAGCTTACTAATGACTTAAACTGCAATACAGATTATCACAATGAATTTATTCTTAATTACTAGAGTCTCTGATTTTTGTATGGCACCTGAATTATTTGAATTTACAATGTTTTTAAATGAAAAATAGAAAATTTAATGTGAAAAATAAATAAGTGGATTTTGCTTTCCTGTTACTGAAGAGGATGTCGTTCCAATTTTCCCTCGTTGATTCGAGTCCTTCGCTAGAGAAAGTAATCTGCTTAGAGCTGCTGGATTCGGTCGTGGAGTTCAAAATTCGGCAACACTCTGCTTCCTTGCTGTTCGTGAATATTTTAACGTCTGCGGCTGCCTGCTGGAACTGGTTCCTGTCCCTCGTCGATTCGCACGTTGCACGTCAGCGTGTGTGTGTGTGTGTGTGTGTGTGTGTGTGTGTGTGTGTGTGCTTCGCTCGAGTGGTAGCTCTGCTCGTCAGCTGTTCACCAATAATTTAGACGGCCTCTCTGCTGTATTCTTGAAGTCTGGTGGATCTCTTGCGTGCTTATGACTAGCTGGTAGTACACAATAAGCTTGGTTGATGTACTGAAGAGTATCTCGCCTTTACGCAACAATTACGAGCTATACAGATGATCTGTACTTAGTGTGTTCGTAATTGCGTGTGTGTTGACCACGTAGAGTCTTCTTGTTGATCTTCACCACTATGGTTACTAGACGATCGAAGAATTACGTCTTAACTTCGTGAGTACTGGCAGAAGAGTGATGTTTCAGCCTAAAAACACCTCGCTGGTCGGGGTTTGCGTCAAATGATTTGATTGGCTGACACACTCTCCCTACTACATAAAATTTGAATTCCCTTGGTCCGTGAGAATGAAGTTAGGTTCCCACAGACGGAGAATTATTATTGTTTTTAATACTATTATCCAGCGGAACCAATTTGTCGGTCCGGATTTCCTGTGCTTATTTAATTTTGCAATAACTTGGTTGCAAACCAAGTTGTGTTAAATCTAAAATATACAATCTGTCAGAAATTATTATCTTTATAACATACTAAAATCTCATTAATGTAACTATTTTTACAGGAGTTATTCAATTAAATTAATTAACTCTTTCATTTGTTAATTATATTGCGTAAAATTTGCACACGTCATTATTAATATTTCGGCAAACATTTTGGCTATCTTGGATTCCGCCTTAATTTATTAGTTTCCGAGATATTAATAATTAACAGTTTGGGTGTGGCCCTGCCTTGTACAGCGAACTGATTACATAATGACCACGTGTGCGTCGCTTTACAAAGCATTATTTTCAACGCTCTACATACAATTGGAGTTTTGACTGTTATAATTTATTTAAATATGCTTTCAGTATGCAGGCAACATATAACCCCAAATAATTAATATTTGGTGCTGTTATAATATATATATAATTTGTGATGTTTTCAATATCAAACATCGAGTTACTTATAGGTGTTAAAAAGAATATAGAATATTATCTACTTGCAGAAGAAACAAATTGAAAACATCACAAATTATATAATTACTGCAAGAAACATTGAGTTACTTACACAGAAAAAAAATATATATATATATATATTGTAACGTAACAGAATTGAGGTCCCCAAAGTTACATAAAAAAAATGAATTAACTATGGTCAAGGACCATACCCCGATATTAAGGTTACTCAGTAATTAGTACATCTGAGATGTACCTCAAGTTAAGAGATGTAATAAATAACGTTAAGTATAAAATGCTATACCAATTAATGGTTAATGTAATAAATTGTACTTGTTTTTATACTGTAGCATGGTAGTGTTCACAGAATATTTATTTTATGTTTTGAGTATAGTAAGAGTGAACTGTTGTTTTATAGGAATACTTAATCAGTGATAATCTTTTTATTTATGTTAAAATTGTCTTTTAGACAATTAAGTATAATTACCTGTGTTAGGCATTATACTATGTTATATGTATTGACTAAAATTGAATAATGAAGTTGTTTTGAATTAATGTTTGTAACTTTGGCCAGGATGGCAATAAGTGTTTAAAAGTTGACAAGTAGTTCTGATAATTATGTTGTAAACTAATGAAAGGTTCCAGGACGAATTAATTAATGTAATAAAGTAAAACCAGGAAATTAAAATTAATGTAAATAACCATGAACCAGTAACTAATTGTACAGTAGGTCAGGTAAAGAAAATTAAGTTAAAAAAACGAAATTATTATAACAGTTGTAAGAAAACCTATAGGCCTAAATTTAAAATTTGTAAAAGGAAATTAATACCTTTTAAAAAGTCCAGTCCAATGAAACTGTAGTAAATTATATACGGTATAATAAGGTAGGTTGGGTGAGAGTTTTAGGTAATTTGGTATAATTCCAAGCATGGAGTATTTTATTGAAAAAGAGTAGTAATATTCTATAATTCTGGCTCTAGGATATCTAATTTCACCCAATGACAGAAAAAGTGGTTGTTAAGGCAACTGAAATGTACAAGAGTTGTTTATATTGAATCATTCGTGTCTATTGTTACATGCTATTGAGTTGAAATGAGCAGACACATTTAAAAAAAATCGTAAAATTTGAAAAAATACGAATATAAATTAATAAATCCTTTTTAAAATCTAATTCTATAATACTACTGATGAGTAATAAAAACAATTAGACTTCCAAATTATAACTGAATACCTCGAGAAGAGTCTAGCATTACTCACTTCATTCACCAGGATAATTCCACTGGATTCGGTATTAAACCGATTTCCCCTGTAATCAGAAGGCTAATTGAGGGAAGTAAAGGCCGAAACTAACGGAATTATTGAGAAGACATACGAAGACCTCGTGTTGCAGAGTTAACCTTCATTTTCAAGAAGAAGCTGGAATACTATTTTCATTCCACCATGACTGACAACTATCAAGATCGTAGGAGAAGAACGGCAGTCAGAAGAATTCTTGAGAGCTTCCCTGGATACTACACCATCAATTTTATTAAGGGCCAGAACAATTTTTCCTGGATGAACGTAACTTAAGCCGATCATCTTCACTGTTTACAGACGTCCAGTGCCAGTTTGAGTTCTGCCAACCCGGTAAAAAACAACCTATTTTTAAATTCAATATATTTAGAGTTAATAATTTTTTTTGTAATACTTGAGTAACCTTAATTTTGCATTTTACCTGGCCTTACTAATGGTTCAAAGAATCTTACGAACCCTGGGATAAGAAATATTTATTGTTATATTTAATTTGTATAAGTCAAAGGAACTTGATCAATTGATAATCGATATATCTTTGTATAATCGATTCGACAATATTATTATTTTTGAGTTAATGGTTACTGTGAAATAACGTATAAAATTAATAAAGGATCTTTATTGTATGAGATATTGTTTCATGTTATTACAGAATAGGTACTATATGTTGTGGGTGGAATAATTTACAATAAAAGGTTGATTAAAACCCAATGAACGACTAACCTAGAAGCAAGCTTATTACAAATAACAGCACTAATTGCCAACAGCTGGTGGAACGGGAGATTGCCGAACTAGCGTGTTTTCAGTACCAAATTTGAATAGAATTCTCTAATATCGAGGGACTAGGGTTGACAAGAATACTCAATACATTCAGTCAATACACTATATATATCGGTTGATATTGCCCAACTACTGAATACTAAGTTAAACCTATATCGTAGTACGATTATAAGTTAAAAGAACATAATCATAACTATATTTACCTAATAATATATTTTCAGGAGGTTTCATCTGTAACAACCTAATAGATACATTCATTAATGACACATTGATTAAAAACAGGTAACAAGATTTTAATTGTTACAAATTGCCACCTTCAACGTGTTGCTTCACGTTGATACACGGGAGTCTCACATAAGTAAATAAAACACCATAAACGTTTTCTGACAGATTGGCGAACCCAACAGTGGGGCTTTCACACATCCTCAAATATAATTAAACACACAAGAGATCGTGTTGTATTACAAATTGGCGCTCAACGAGTGGTTAAAAATCATATTAATTATTACTTAACTTGAGCAGGCAACCATTAGAGGCACAGGAATGCATAATACCAGAGGCAGATCGAAGAAGAGGGCAGAAGAGAAGGAGAAGGAAGAAGGTGGGCAGGAACGAGAGATAGAAACAGTTACGGACAGTGAAATGGAACAAACAATGGGTGATAAAGAAGAAACTGAAGCAATTATCACAGAGAAGGAAATAGTGGAAGAGGATGCCCAAGGGGACCAACCAGATAAAGTGGAAGCCAGAAGCGAACCAGCTTGGCAAGAAATTATGAGGCTAATGATGGAGAAAATTGATAGCATGAAGGAAAGCAATAATGAAAATTCAGAAAAGCTAGAAAATAAAATAGACAGTATCAAAGAAGATAATAGACAAACTAATGAAAAAATAGACAGTATTAAGGAAAGTACTAGTGAACTTTTAAGGCAAACCATAAATGAAAATAATGAACGATTGAAGGCCGATTTTAGACAAATCAATGAAAAAATAGACAGTATAAACGAAAATTCAGAAAAGCTGGAAAATAAAATAGACAGTATTAATGAAAACTCAAAGAAACAAAACGAAATTTTGAGCGAGAATTTAATCAAACAAATGAATGAAAAGTTTTTGACAGGAATGACGAGAGTTTGAGACAGATTCAGGACGATAACAAACTAATGAACGAAAAACTTGAGGAAAACAATAAACGAATGAAAGCAGATCTTGAGAAAATCAATGAGGATAATCTTATACGAATCGATGAGAGAACTGAGCATTCTAACAAGGAATTAAGGGAAACTGTTGATAAACAGAATGAAGTATTAAGGCAAGCTCTCAAAAAGAAAATCGAGGACGCCCGTGAGGCAATCAGCCAGAAGGTAGGGAAGAACGACGGCGAAAGAAAACAGGAGATAACTGAAACAAATAGAAAACTGAGAGTGACCGATGAAGCTATTACACGAAATAGGGCTGAACTAGAGGTCAAGATAGGCCATATAGAAGAAGAAAACCGGATTCAAGTGGAATCAATATGAGCAGATTGCGGAAACCAGCATCGAAATTTAGATACGATCGTGAACGAAGTACAGGAGCAAGGACAACGTAACCAGGAGAGAATCGAGAACCTACAACGGTCAGTTGACAACCGAACGATCACTGTTCCATATACACAACATATAGACGACCGGGAGACCATCAACTTTAAGTCATACAAGAGAAACCCAATGGAATTCTTGGAACGGGTCGGCGAACAACTAATGAGAATTGGTGAAAACAGGTGGCCAATAATTCGTCATTACTTGGACGAACATTTCAAGGAAACCTATGATAACTGGTGGACAGCCACCAGACACGACATCCGAAGCTACGAAGAATTTAAAATAGCTTTTAAAGCCAGGTGCTGGTCAGACGCCACCCAGAACGTAGTAAGGGAGAGCATCAGCTATGGAAGGTATGACGCCAGCAGGGGAACAACACTTACCGCCTACTTCCTGGGAAAAGTATGCTTGGCGAGACACCTTGAACCAAAAATCCCGGAGGAAATTCTCGTCACCAGGTTAGCATACCACTATGATAACGGGATATCAATAGCACGATCGGGTGGACAGATAAAAACGATACAGGCCATGTCAACGCTATTGGAAGAGCACGAGCGTGAGGTGCATTATCGAAGGAGTCGGCAGAGAAACGACTGGTACGGGAGCAGGGATATCCCAGACTACAACAGAAACAATAACCATAACAGTCATGAGACGACGCATAACCGGCCGAATTATAATGGCAGGCCAGGTAATTATGATAACGAGACAGACCAACGGCAAAATAACAACAACAATCAAGGGAACCAAAACAATTCGAATTACTATAATAGAAATAATAACACTAATAATAATAATAATTTCCCTAATAACCAAAATCCTAGCAGGAATGACAACAGTTACCCAAGTAATCGAAATAATCATTATCAGAATAATCATAATTCCAATAGTCAGAGAAACCCCAACCAAGGTAATGCAGAACATAATAATAATAATAATAATCAAAATTACCAGCCAAATAACCACAATAATAACAATAGGGTCTCCAGACCAATGGTGCATTTTATAAGGGCCGAAGAGAATGGTCCAAGGAGGGAGCAACACCAAAGGGAGAATGATAGTGAGCATTTACCACGGAGCAATAGCATTGGAGAATCCAGATCCGGAAGCGAGAACCAAAGAAGGGACGATCCATCTAGGAATGTCCGAATAGTTTATAATCAACAGAACCCACCAGAACGCTGGATTCCCCTAAGAGGAGATGGCCACCGACCTAGCACATCCCAGGATGTAAGACAAGAAATAGATGAAGAAGAAACCACGGCCGACAGGTGGAATGCATAAAAAATAAAACCACAAAATTCAAAAAAATGAAGTAAGCTCACCTTACAAACAAGTATTTAAGAAAACAATTTATGAGGTATATAAAAAAGAGAATTTTGAAGAATAAAACCACAAAATTCAAAAAATGAAGTAAGCTCACCTTACAAACAAGTATTTAAGAAAACAATTTATGAGCTATAGAAAAAAAGAGAATTTTGAAGATAAATACCCCAAAATTCAAAAAAAAAAATGAAGTAAGTTCACCTTACAAACAAGTATTTAAGAAAACAATTTATGAGATATATAAAAAAGAGAATTTTGAAGATAAAAACAACGAAATTCAAAAAAAATAAGTAAGAACACCTTACTATATAATTCAGAAGAAATTACTTTAAACTAATATAGCAGAAAAAAAAACAAATATTTAAGAATTATCCGTAAGAAAGCCAATTAATAAATGTCAATAAAATAGCCAAGTATTGGAGAGTGTATAATAGAAGGAAGAATTAATATGAAGAAATAATATGATCTGAGTTAAAGTACAGTGAACAATCCCTAGAGTATTATTATTATTAATTATTTTATTGAAGGTCACATGATGACTACCTTGCGAGGTTTATTAATGAAGATTGACTGTAGAATATTCCAGCAATCATTTAACTGGGCAGAGATGATGTTCCTCTGATCCCAGAAGGTATGTAACGGACGACGGTATTTGGTAAGCCAATAGAGCACCACCGATTCGATTCCAGTTATAATGTTAGGGAGGTTTAGGAAAATTAAATATTAGAGGGAAAACTCACAAATAAATATAGATAAATAAATAAAACCAGATCCAAAATGTATAATTAATAAAGAATGTCACAAGAATGATTATAGAAGTAAGATTTAAACTTGGGAAATAATTGATTTTAAGAAGGAAAGAAGAAATAATAGTAATACAACGGATAATTCTATACTAAATAATAAGGTGAAAGGTACATACAACCAGTCTGAAATAGAAAAGTATTATGAATAGGAGAACCAATTGGTTAGTTATGAGTTATAAGTTTATTTTAATAAACTTCGTTGAGACAAAATAAACTTCTTTTGAAGGGGGGGTTGTTATGTAATGAAACAGAGTTGAGGTCCCCAACGTTACATAAAAAATTGAATTAACTATGGTCAAGGACCGTACCCCGAATTAAGGTTGCTCAGTAATCAGTAAATAATGCATCTGAAATGTACCTCAAGTCAAAAGATATAATAGATAACTTTGAGTATAAAATACTATACCAATTAATGGTCAATATAATAAATTGTACTCGTTTTTTATACTGTAGCATGTTAGTGTTCACAGAATATTTATGTTATGTGTTGAGTATAGGAAGAGTGAACTAATGTTGTTTAATAGGAATACTCAATCAGTGATAATGTTTGTATTTATGTTAAATTTGTCTTTAGATAATCAAGTATAGTTACCTGTGTTAGGCATTATACTAAGTTTTAAGTATTTGCTAAAATCGAATAATGAAGTTGTTTTAATTAATGTTTGTAAACTTGGCCAGGATGGCAATAAGTGGTCAAAGTTTGACAAGTAGTTCTGATAATTATATTGTAAACTAATGAAGGGTTCCAAGACGAGTTAATTAAGGTAATAAAATAAAAACCAGGAAGTTAAAATTAATGTAAATAACCATTAACCAATAATTAATTGTACAGTAGGTCAGGTAAAAGAAAATTAAGTTAAAAAACCAAACAATGTTATAACAGTTGTAAGAAAACCTATAGGCCTAAATTTAATATTTGTGAAAGGAAATTAATACCTTTTTAAGAAGCTCAGTCCAATGAAACTATAGTAAAACATATACTGTTTAAGAAGGAAGGTTAGGTGAGAATTTTAGGTAATTTAGTATTATTCCAAGCATGGAGTATTTTATTGAAAAAGAGTAGTAATATTCTATAATTCTGGCTCTAGGATATCTAATTTCACCCAATGACAGAAAAAGTGGTTGTTAAGGCAACTGAAATGTACAAGAGTTGTTTATATTGAATCATTCGTGTCTATTGTTACATGCTATTGAGTTGAGATGAGCAGACACATTTAAAAAAAAATCGTAAAATTTGAAAAAATACGAATATAAATTAATAAATCCTTTTTAAAATCTAATTCTATAATACTACTGATGAGTAATAAAAACAATTAGACTTCCAAATTATAACTGAATACCTCGAGAAGAGTCTAGCATTACTCACTTCATTCACCAGGATAATTCCGCTGCATTCAGTATTAAACCGATTTCCCATGTAATTAGAAGACTAAATATTAGAGGGAAATAAAGGCCGAAACTAACGGAATTATTGAGAAGACATACGAAGACCTCGTTTTGCAGAGTTAGCCTTCACTTGCAAGAAGAAGCTGGAATACTATTTTCATTCCACCATGACTGACAACTATCAAGATCGTAGGAGAAGAACGGCAGTCAGAAGAATTCTTGAGAGCTTCCCTGGATACTACACCATCAATTTTATTAAGGGCCAGAACAATTTTTCCTGGATGAACGTAACTTAAGCCGATCATCTTCACTGTTTACAGACGTCCAGTGCCAGTTTGAGTTCTGCCAACCCGGTAAAAAACAACCTATTTTTAAATTCAATATATTTAGAGTTAATAATTTTTTTTGTAATACTTGAGTAACCTTAATTTTGCATTTTACCTGGCCTTACTAATGGTTCAAAGAATCTTACAAACCCTGGGATAAGAAATATTTATTGTTATATTTAATTTGTATAAGTCAAAGGAACTTGATCAATTGATAATCGATATATCTTTGTATAATCGATTCGACAATATTATTATTTTTGAGATAATGGTTACTGTGAAATAACGTATAAAATTAATAAAGGATCTTTATTGTATGAGATATTGTTTCATGTTATTACAGAATAGGTACTATATGTTGTGGGTGGAATAATTTACAATAAAAGGTTGATTAAAACCCGATGAACGACTAACCTAGAAGCAAGCTTATTACAAATAACAGCGCTAATTGCCAACAGCTGGTGGAACAGGAGATTGCCGAACTAGCGTGTTTTCAGTACCAAATTTGAATAGAATTCTCTAATATCGAGGGACTAGGGTTGACAAGAATACTCAATACATTCAGTCAATACACTATATATATTGTTGATATTGCCCAACTACTGAATACTAAGTTAAACCTATATCGTAGTACGATTATAAGTTAAAAGAACATAATCATAACTATATCTACCTAATAATATATTTTCAGGAGGTTTCATCTGTAACAACCTAATAGATACATTCATTAATGACACATTGATTAAAAACAGGTAACAACATTTTAATTGTTACAAATTGCCACCTTCAACGTGTTGCTTCACGTTGATACACGGGAGTCTCACATAAGTAAATAAAACACCATAAACGTTTTGTATCAATATATATGGAAGAGGTTGGTGAGGGGTTTGAGAAAGACATTTGAAATAATATTCATCATATTTGGATGCCTACACATCTAGTTCGGCTTATAGTCACAGCGTGTGGAAGACATACCATGCCACATGTATCATGAGAATTTATGATCGAGATAAAAAACAAATGATATCTTTCTATGAATAATATTAAAAAACCAGCTGACTGCTATGGTCTACGTTAAAATTTTCTAACCCTGACATTTCAGCAGCAGAAGCTCTGAATAATAACTGTGATGACACAGTCCATGAAAGCTTTTCTATCTAATAAAATTGTCAACATTATCAACTATTTTAACAGAATGCTTTGAATATATAATGAATGCAGCTACTTTATAAACTCCTACTAGCACTACTATTCGGTTGTCCCAAATAATCCGTTTGTAGAGGAGAAAGCCAGCAAACATCATACAAACAGTGTACTACAATTTAAATGAATTACAGTACACCTAGAAATGCTCAACTTCTGCCTTGTTTACTATTCACTACAGCGGACAGCGGGCTTGCCCCAAAGTCTGAACAGTTTATGCGACACATGAAGACTTCACCTACCACCAATTGTCTAGTTAGGACGACCGAACAGATTGTGAATTGGATAAAATTGTTATTTATGAACTGTTTATAGGTTATGTCCGGTTAGCATTAAGATTTGTCGCATCCAGATACTAGGACAGCTAAACAATGCTCATGCACATATAATACATTTTAATACAAACATTATGCTACCTGAAAGTTGATTACCTAATGGAGAAAATACACGAATATTTAATACGAAAATCCTTTTAAAGCAAAACGCACAGTCACAACACTGACAAACGCACAACTCTCACGGTACCAACTACCAACATTAACATATCTCGATCTGTGAAGGTGGTCCGAATCCAAAGAATTATACAGTGAATTTATACAAACATATCATGAATACTTTGAATGTAATGAATACGTTAAAAAATTGTAAGCATTTTATAAAATGCTAGACAAGTAAAGTTTTAAACTGTGTATATAATCAAAATTAATATTAAATCGTAAGTGACGATCCCTATAAATTCATGTACCAAACCTATACGTACTCGCCATACAGAATCTATTATTTTAATCAATCATAGCCTGACAAATAACATTCAAAAATCTATATTAATGCAATAAGAACAAAAATTCACTTTTCAAACTTAAAAACAATTTTAAGAATTCTATTCGCAGTTAAGAAGGGGAGCTAAGAACCAAGAACCAATGCGCAGTTAGCTTCTTCCCGGTTAAAAACAAACCAACAATGCTTCATGCAAATACTATATTAAAACGGTTCCACATTAAGTATATGTTTCTTAGCATTTTTGTTTGTAATTTATGCTCAGGTCACGTATAATTTTTTTTTTTCGGAACAAAGAGGCATTAACTGTATAGATAAAGTAAGTGCAAGTTAATTTATACGTTGTATATAAGTTATAAAGATAGGTTGTTATAAATAAATATAATTATTTCACTACGACTCGGAACACAAAAACACAACTTTTGTGTTCCGAGCCGTAGTGAAATAATTAAATTTAGTTAAGTAACGGACACGTCATGGACAACGAAATCCAAGAATTATTATAATTGTTTTGGGAACACCTATTTGGGATCTTGAGGGTTATATAGGATGCGATTTCAATTCAAAATTGGATAAAGACTGATTTCAGCGACGGACAAACGTAGTCACTTTAAGACTATGAGTGACGTCGTCGTGGAAGAAAAATATTTAGTATATTGTTAATTCCAACTTATTCCTGCTGAATAAATTATTATACATAATACAGACGATATTTTCACAAGAACACCATTATTTTGGGGTCCAACGCTGTTGGCGATTTTTTTTCAAAAAAGCGCCCATATCGTACTCTGTAAGAATAACTTCCCATGGGATTTGACGAATGAGTGACCAATATTTCACATTTATAGAATACGTGTGGATTAGGCCTACGTTACCAAAATCTAAATAGTTATAACGTTTTGAATAGTCACATACCAAAATATTATAGAGTAATAACTTATCTGTAGAGAACATAATGTACTCACCTATGTGTACACAACACTGTAGCTATATCTGTTGATACATACTAATTTTACTTCATAATTTGTGTTTCTTTAAATTTGTATGTTTTTATAATTTTTATTCAATTATATTAATGTAAAACAAAAAGAAGACTTATTTTCTTTGAAACAGTATGTACATTTATTATGATATATCACTTCCTTTATATAAACAAATATTGAGCATATTTTGACAGTGATTAAAACAATATCATTGACATAGTAGTAGTTGTAACTTCATGTAAAGCAGTTAATTTTATAAGCTTACGTACTGGCGCATTTTAACTTGACAAAACCACAGAGAAAAAACATCATCTCAATGAAAATTGTAGAGATCAGTGGTATGGCCATGAATTTACCATAAGCGGTTATTGACTGAGATTTTTCCATGGTGGTGTTGTAGGCCAGGGTCCATAATGGCAGGTTAATCATGATAAGCAGGATGAGAAGTACTGGCTTAATAGGAAATACGCCAATAAGCCCACTGTGTATGTTATATTATGACAGCTGTGATGATGGTGCTCCTTGCCTGGAGGTTTTGTGTGTAAAAATGAGAGGGTTTTAATCCCCATGTGGGTTACACCAAGCTCAGATTCATGGAGGGGGAAGCAGCCCCCCGAAGTCACTTCAGACAAAATTTGTTTCAATATTTTATGATTATAGAGAGGTTTTGGGGGATTGTGAATGTGATAAAATATTCATTTCATGTTATGTAGGTTCATGGTTTTACTCTAAACGTACTTTAAATTGTAACTGTATCATAAGAGGATGTTAATTTTTGTTTCATGTGTACCGGTACCATAGAAACACTGGTATGTGTAATATCATAGTGTGTTTTAAACTGTAAGTGAATATCATTAAAAGAACAATGAACTGACAGACACAGATACAATTTTATAGTTGTTCACCAATAACTTATTGTGTTGATAAAAACAAACTACATTTGTATCTTCACTTATTCCTATGCTTATACTTTAGGTCTTTAAAGAATGTTCCAACTCCCCCTCCAAAGTTCTCCCTGGGTTACACCACTGGCAAAGATTTACTCAGTAGTTATAGTGTCAAACGTGTTCATTTTGTGTCAGTGGATATGTAGTACTCCTATATCATATTATATATGTTCTTCACTTTGTTTATTACACACACACACACACACACACACACACACACACACACACACACACACACACACACACACACACACACACACACACACACACACACACACACACACACACACACACACACACACACACACACACACACACACACACACACACACACACACACACACACACACACACACACACACACAGTTTTTTTATTCACTCTGTCTTGCTTTTCTCCGTATTATTTCATATACTGTAGTATATATCTTTCTTATGTTTTACATGGAAATAATGTACTTTTTGTTGTTAAATGCAATTCTGATGGTTTGTATTATTGATTCACTGATGACGTAAGGTCAGCAAAGTGTCCAACTGATAATACAGAACTGTTACATGAATAAAGTGAGTGAACATTGAACTATTAACAGTCATAATAGAGAATCTATCTGCAAAATAGAGAAACCTACTGTAGATATTTGATATGGAGATTAAAGAGCTACTGACAAATTAGCATAAAATTAGTATAAACAGGTTGGTAGTACAACACTATCAGGTATATCCTTCTCATTAATGATTATTTTAAATATAATTTTTTAAATTATTTTTTATTAATTCGCTTTAATAAACAGCTTTAGAATTTCAGGTATGAGTTATTTTATTTTCAACCTAGTTTTTTAAAATTCAAAAATCACACACATACACACACACAATTTACTTAAAATATTTTGTTGAAATTTTATAAAATTATAGGCACACCTATACTTCAGTATTTTGCTAATACTTATGATAGATATAGGCCTAGTTATCCCAAAGGTGGATTGTTGAAAAGGAACAGTGAACTAAACTATCGGTATGAAGAACCATACATGACTTCCATGTTCTAAGATTTATATTTAAAATCATTTTTGAAATGAAATATTTCCATAGAAACTACTTCTTTCTACTTATTGCTTCAGCCTTAACCACAGTACTGTGGTCACTAACGCATACCACCTCACGTTATCGCACTCGATTTTCACTGATGATGGTAATCGATGGCACTACCGAAACGTCTGGTTTTGCAGAAAACATTGGACTACGGCCAAACAGCCTGGGAAGGAATTTTAACAACAAACTACTTCTTTGTTGCCGATAACGTAGTACACATATAAAAAATTTCCCCTCCCCTTTCAACTATAATTTTCATTTATAGAAAATTACCCCCACCCCGTTCAACTAGCGTATTCATTTATAGATATTTCATCTACATTTTTACAGTGGATTATTATGATCTTCGTATCAGGATACTTTATTTATCAAAATTAAGTACTTTACTCTTGTTAAAACATAAAATGTTGCAGGTAAACTACCCCTTTCTCTTAACCGACCTTCACCAAAATAAATAGGCTTTGACTCCTCTACAATTTAGGGATGTATGCTAAAAATTATTTGATTCTGTTTGAATGTGCAGCAGTTATCATTCGTCATAGAAAAATACATGACTTCCATGTTCTAAGATTTATATTTAAAACCATTTTCAAAAATAAATATTTCAATAGAAACTACTTCTTTCTTCAGCCTTAACCACAGTACTGTGGCCACTAACATATACCACCTTATTTTAGCGCACTCGATTTTCACTGATGATGGCAGTCGATAGCACTGCCGAAACGTCTGGTTTTGTAGAAAACATTGGACCATGGCCAAACAGCCCAGGAAGGAATTTTAACAACAAACTACTTCTTTGTTGTGGATAACGTAGTACACATGACATATAAATAAAAATTAACCCCTCCCACTTCAACTATCATTTTCATTTATAGAAAATTACCCCACCCCTTCAACTAGCCTCTTCATTTATAGATATTCCATCGACGTTTCTACGGTGGATTATTATGATCTTCTTATCAGGATAGTTTATTTTTCAAAATTAAGTACTTTACTCGTGCTAAAACATAAAATTTTGCAGATAAAGTACCCTTTCTCCATAACCGATCTTCACCAAAATCAATAGGCCTTGAGTTTTCTACAAGTCAGGACGTACAAAAAAAATGTTTGATTCTGTTTGAATGTGCGGCAGTTATCGTTCGTCATAGAAAAAATTACCGTTGCTAAACATAAAGTGTTGCTGGTAAACTACCCCTTTCCCTTAACCGATCGTCACCAAAAACAACAGGTCTTGAGTACTCTACAATTTGGGGCTGTATGCAAAAAATTATTCGATTCTGTTTGAATTTGCGGCTGTTATCGTTCGTCATAGAAAAAATTACCGTTGTTAAAACATAAAGTGTTGTGGGTAAACTACCCCTTTCCCTTAACCGATCTTCACCAGAATCAACAGACCTTGAGTATTTAACAATTCAGGAAAGTATGCAAAAACGTATTTGATTCTCTTTGAATGTGCGGTAGGTATCATTCGTCATAAGAAAAATTACCCTTGTTGAAACGTAAAACGTTGCAGGTAAACTACCCCTTTCCCTTTTGTCACCAACATCAACAGGCCTTGTGTACTCTACAATTCAGGAACATATGCAAAAAATTATTTGATTCTGTTTGAATTTGCAGCAGTTATCATTCGTCATAGATAAAATTACCCTTGTTAAAACATAAAATGTTGCAGGTAAACTACCCCTTTCTTTTAACTGATCTTCACCAAAATCAACAGGCCTTGAGTCCTCTACAATTCGGGGACGTATGCAAAAAATTATTTGATTTTGTTTGAATGTGCGGCAGTTATCATTTGCCATAGAAAAAAATCCCACACACACACACACACACACACACACACACACACACACACACACACACACACACACACACACACACACACACACACACACACACACACACACACACACACACACACACACACACACACACACACACACACACACACACACACACACACACTTCGAAAAATGACTTTTTTATGTTTTGAGGGTAGTACAATCAGAATCTGCAATTATCTCGAACACGATTTTTTTCGCTATCACCGTACTTCCATTTCCTTATGGAACATTGGTTGTAAAATGACCCTTGTTAAAACATAAAATGTTGCAGGTAAACTACCCCTTTCTTTGAACCGATCTTTACCAAAATCAACAGGTGTTGAGTCCACTACAATTCAGGGACGTATGTAAAACATTATTTGATTTTGTTTGAATGTGTGGCAGTTATTGTTCGTCATAGAAAAAATGACCCTTGTTAAAACATAAAACACAGGTAAACCACCCCTTTTTTTTTCTTATTTTCTTACCTTTGTTAGGTCCGTCTTGTGACTTTTATCTTTAGAACAAAATTAGTGTGACGCGTTTCAGGTCATCTGACCCATCCTCAGACACTTGCTCGAAAAGAGGTCGTCATATATTAAAATTCAATTAAAATAAAAACACATATATATAAATTCATACACTGTTGTCGTGGTGCACCACGCGTTTACCGATCACTACTCTTGAGTCCTCTACAATTCAGGGACGTATGTAAAACATTATTTGATTTTGTTTGAATGCGTGGCAGTTATTGTTTGTCATAGAAAAAGAATAGAAGAGTAAAAATATACTCTTCGTACTCTTCATAGAAAAATAGAAGAGTAGCGATCGGTAAACGCGTGGTGCACCACGACAACAGTGTATGAATTTATATATATGTGTTTTTATTTTAATTGAATTTTAATATATGACGACCTCTTTTCGAGCAAGTGTCTGAGGATGGGTCAGATGACCTGAAACGCGTCACACTAATTTTGTTCTAAAGATAAAAGTCACAAGATGGACCTAACAAAGGTAAGAAAATAAGAAATTAAAACACGTGACTTGGACCGTTAACAAACAAAAATGTTTAAAAACTACCCCTTTCCCTTAACCGATCTTCACCAAAAACAATAAGGCCTTGAGTCCTCTACAATTCAGGGAAGTATGCAAAAAATTATTTGATTCTGTTTGAATTTGCGGCTGTTATCGTTTGCCATAGAAAAAATTCTACACACAGACACTTTTCGAAAAATGACTTTTCTTCATGTTTTGAGGGTAGTACAATCAGAATCAGCCATTATCTCGAACACGATTTTTTTTGCCATGACCATTCTTCCATTTCCGTATGGAACATGGAAGTAAAAAGCTGAAAAACACTGGCTTAGTCAGCATTAAATCTAATATTATATTGTGACATGTTTGTTGAAAAACTCGTTCATATCTGGCTCACAGTTGCAATGATTGCATCATTGTTACTGCTTTTCCATGTATTTTATTTACTGAATATAGATGTACGGTATTGTGACGATTTAAATTGTGACATTTACAGAATAAAAAAAATTTAATTAATTAAGGTTGCGTACAATTAACCATTTAAATCTCACAATAATAATAATAATAAAAACATGTAGGTACTAAGTGTGAATGGAAGAAGTAATTAATAAGGGCAAAGTATCCATAAAGAAAAGGCATATTGTAAATAATTATTATGTTCGTATTTAACCCTTTGCTTGCTATCAAGCGCCTACCTGTTGATACCGGACTCGACCTGTTTTCCGAGTCTACTGTAATTAAAAATAATAGAGTAAACTAATGTTAATAATTAAAGTATCTGTAGACACAGATAGTAACTAAAACAATTAATTTAAATGATGTATTTTTATCTGGCGATAGTTTGTATAAATAAAAAGTTTATTTAAAGAGAAAACAGGAACTATATATGCTCGCGGAATAAACACCCCACTCTCTCTCGTCATGTACGAGGGTAGCGGACGAAAAATCGCTCTCTTGCGATGACGACGCCCAGCTGTGCAGACGCACGAGCAAAATGCTCTGTTCAAAAGTTATACAATTTGTTGTTAGTGTGGATTAATTAATTATTATTTTGTATTTTACTAACCGTTACAAAAAGTGTAACATGTAACGTTAACAAAAAGAAAATTCCAAAAACTTTGTAACAAGAAGAAAGATGTAACTACAAACGACGAGTGTTAATAAAAAAAAAAAACGAAGACTGCAATCTTGACCGATGGACGAATCTTTTCAACATCTGACCTGTGGTCATGGACCATCTAAATGAGAACTCTAGTATACCCTACCGATGATGCAGTTCGAGACATCTGAGAATCAACGAGTATCTGTGTAGAAGACTCTACCTATCCTGCAGACGTATTAAGCCATGAACAACAGAGACCAGACCAAGACGAGGACGACGTTTTAGGACTCCCAAGACGGAACCACATGGAGGCGATTACTACATCCAAAATATAGAGGTGACTCGATAGCACGTCTATCGAGGAATAATGATAATATTTTTTGTAACACAATACTCTATTTAAGAGACTTACAGAGACGATTGATTTTATAAGAATATAAAAACTTAAATTTGAGAACTTAATTGTAACTATTCAATATCATTCAATTGTAACAGTTTAGATATTAACGTAACGTAGTGTTATTAATACCATTCTTCTAATGGAAGATATATGAAGCAAAAAGGTAAAAGTCTTGCAAGATAACAATTTTGAATTAAATATAATTAAAAGATTAGAGACTAAATACCAATGGTTACCCGGATCCGGGGGTATAGCTAGATAAATTTGTTGTGATCCCATATTCTAAATAAAGCATTTCACTTAATTTTACTAATTTAATTAATAACGTCATGGGATCTGTTCTTTGGAGTAAATGTTATATTTCAAATGTTTAATAAAGCAAGTCTTCTTGTTACACACATATACGGAGTATATAAATCAACAGTTTCACCTTCCCTGATTCCTTGTATGTCTTACTGTGTGTTGTTCTGATTTAAATTTCAGCTCGTCTCGAATAAGGCAGCCTGAAATAATTGGCAGAACCAATTATTTTGGGTTCCCTCCGTTATAACTCTAATGAAGAGGTTATAGTATGTTACTACTAACCAAACATCAGCAATATTATTGTTGTTATTGTACAAGAAATACATCTTGTTATAATTGCTATTGTGTAATAACAGATGGCAAACTAAGAAAGAAAGATGGAAAATAAGAACTTGAGACCAGTAGCTAAATAAAACTATGAAAATATTGGTATACAGACATTGTTGGAGATTTACAGTATCTTTATTATAGAAGTACAAACCAGAGACAATAAACCTTTAACATTTTTTTTATTAATAATTTTTACTCACATCAGTATAATTCAAGAATTAAATTTTTTGTAAATACAGTATTCCATTACACCACTATTGAAAATAAATCCCTAAATTTTAACGATGGAAGGTGTAGCGAGAATCGGTCAATTAGAATAACAAACATTTTGCATTATTTCTGTCAACGTTTCGACAGTATTTATTGCCATCATGAGGACCTGTGTACAGATACAATAGAAAATATCAAACACAACATTATTTTCTCTTGTATCCGTACACAGGTTCCGATGGTGATATTTTTGAAACGTTGACATAGATAATGTAAAATTTGTGTTATACATATTGACTAATTCTCGCTAAACCTTGCATCATTAAGATTTACTTAAAATGAACATTAACAATCATTAGTTTCACTAAATCACAGCTAAAAATAAATAAATAGTAATATTCTTGTTGAACAATACTATCTACACAGCAACCACTCAATCAACAAGTGTTGATGACAGCTGATTTTGTTGGTGCTGGTGTTGATTTGGTATATGTGAGTTGGCCAAGGATACAGAAATATTTCAGCCTTGCTGTAATGTACATGATAAGCCTGGTATACTATGGAAAGTACTATTTATCACTTCTTACACATCAAATAATTCCTGACATCACTTGGTAGTACTAGAAAGTTTTTTCTTCATAATCGGTTTTGATTGCTTCGTTTCATTGTTTGTTGTGCCACAATACTAGATCATTTACAATTAAATACCAATACTTTAGAAATTGAAATAATTGTGACAGTTTGGATGTTATGTAACTTTGATTTTTTTGTCAGTATTATTATGTAAAGCAGAACTATATTAAAACTAATGTTGTCTTGATTATTCATCTCTTCTTTCACAGCACTAACACTTATCTAAAAATGAAACTTTTTCTTGTGAACTTACCTAAATATCACTATAATATTGACGACTCGGAACACAAAGTTTTTTATAAGTAAAAACGTAAAGTTTTACCTTACAGCCTAAACCGGCTTTCACCTATAGAAGGCTTCATCAGAGGCTGTCGTTAGTAGCGCTGCTCGTCATGTTGTTGGCGACGAGAAAGTGTTTCGAAAGATTGAAGCTGTGTGTGTGTGGTGAGATGTGTTCGAATAATGCGTGCGATTTGAATTGTGTCTGTTCGTTTAGGATGTCGTTTTTATTTGTTTTTGTGTGTTTGTATATTTCTAATTGTTCTAGAGTGTCTAGTTTTCGGCCTTTTGTGTGTACGTGTAGTATGTTCATGTTATTGTCGATGTTTTTATATGTGTGGTTTGCTTCAATGAGGTGGTTTGCGAAGGTAGATTCTGTAGTGGTGTGGAGTGCTTTGGTGTGTTCAATGTATCTCTGTTTGAAGCTACGTCCTGTCTGGCCTATGTAGAATTTACTGCAATTTGAACAATTTAGTTTATATACACCGGGTAGATCGAATTTGTTTTGTGCTTTGGGCATGCGTTTTGATAGTGTGTGTTCTGTTTTGTTAGTAGTTCTGTAAGCGATTCTGTATCCTGCTTTTTTGAATTTGTGGGCAATTTTTTCTGTTTGTTTGTTGATGTATGTTAGTGTTATGAATTTGTTGTTTTCTGTCTTTGTCTGTTGTTTGTTTTGTGTTTTGTGTAGGAGTTTACTGACTATTGTTCTGTCATAACCGTTAGATTCTGCTAGATATTTTATCGTGTTTAGTTCGTCTTTGTAGTCTATTTCATCTAAGGGGATGTTGTTAAGTCTATGTATCATGGTCCTAAAAGCAGCTAGTTTGTGTTGTATTGGGTGATTGGAGGTGTTGTGTATTAGTGTGTCAGTTGTAGTTGGTTTTCTGTATATACTGAATTTGTGCCTGTGTTCTAGTTTTGTGATGGAGAGGTCCAAGAAGTTTATGGTATTCCCGTGTTCGTATTCGGCAGTGAAGGTTATGTTTTTATGTATTTTGTTTATGTGCGTTAGTAACTGTTCACATTGTCTTTTGTTTCCCCTGTATAGTATTAGAATGTCATCAACGTATCTGTGCCAATTCTAATACATCCAATTCGACATTCTAATACTATACAGGGGAAACAAAAGACAATGTGAACAGTTACTAACGCACATAAACAAAATACATAAAAACATAACCTTCACTGCCGAATACGAACACGGGAATACCATAAACTTCTTGGACCTCTCCATCACAAAACTAGAACACAGGCACAAATTCAGTATATACAGAAAACCAACTACAACTGACACACTAATACACAACACCTCCAATCACCCAATACAACACAAACTAGCTGCTTTTAGGACCATGATACATAGACTTAACAACATCCCCTTAGATGAAATAGACTACAAAGACGAACTAAACACGATAAAATATCTAGCAGAATCTAACGGTTATGACAGAACAATAGTCAGTAAACTCCTACACAAAACACAAAACAAACAACAGACAAAGACAGAAAACAACAAATTCATAACACTAACATACATCAACAAACAAACAGAAAAAATTGCCCACAAATTCAAAAAAGCAGGATACAGAATCGCTTACAGAACTACTAACAAAACAGAACACACACTATCAAAACGCATGCCCAAAGCACAAAACAAATTCGATCTACCCGGTGTATATAAACTAAATTGTTCAAATTGCAGTAAATTCTACATAGGCCAGACAGGACGTAGCTTCAAACAGAGATACATTGAACACACCAAAGCACTCCACACCACTACAGAATCTACCTTCGCAAACCACCTCATTGAAGCAAACCACACATATAAAAACATCGACAATAACATGAACATACTACACGTACACACAAAAGGCCGAAAACTAGACACTCTAGAACAATTAGAAATATACAAACACACAAAAACAAATAAAAACGACATCCTAAACGAACAGACACAATTCAAATCGCACGCATTATTCGAACACATCTCACCACACACACACAGCTTCAATCTTTCGAAACACTTTCTCGTCGCCAACAACATGACGAGCAGCGCTACTAACGACAGCCTCTGATGAAGCCTTCTATAGGTGAAAGCCGGTTTAGGCTGTAAGGTAAAACTTTACGTTTTTACTTATAAAAAACTTTGTGTTCCGAGTCGTCAATATTATAGTGATATTTAGTTAAGTAACGGACACGTCATGGACAACGAAATCCAAGAATGTGAACTTACTGTTTATTCTCTTCTCGTCGAACGCGTTTCGGCATACGTGTTCGCCTTCTTCAGCTTAGAGACAGACTGCCATCATTTAGTAACGGTTGTTGTGTGGAAGGTGTAGTGGGGGTGGTGCGTTATAAAAAAACAAACATTAAGTTGAATCCCCGCGCCAATCCCCTTCCTCCACGCACCACCCCCCACTACACCTTCCACACAACAACCGTTACTAAATGATGGCAGTCTGTCTCTAAGCTGAAGAAGGCAAATACGTACGCCAAAACGCGTTCGACGAGAAGAGAATAAACAGTAAGTTCACAAGAAAAAGTTTCATTTTTAGATAAGAGTAAAACTAATGTCTTTCCAAGTAATCATGGAATAAACAAAAAAAAAAAGTATTTATGTAGAGTTTGAATATGATCTGGGAATCTGATAAGTTAAATTAAAATATTTAACTTCAGCTTTAAGTCTGTATGTTTATGTGGAACTGATGCATGCAACCCAATTTGCTGAATCAAAACTCTTGAGTCTTTGTGAAGCACTGTGTAACAGCACTGGATAGAATAGATATAGAAATTAAAAGGAGGAAATAGAAATGGCTAGGATATATATTATAAGGAGAAGACTGGAGTACAAGTAATAATTAAAAGAGAATCCACAGGGTAGTAAAAGAGTGGGAAGGTCAACAAAAACATGGCCTGGGAAAATGGCCTGGAACACATTGGCACTACCTGGTAGAAAATAAAAGAAATAGCCAACAATGGAGAGCCTAAACTCATTGAGACCATATATTTGACAGGGAATAAAACACACACACACACACACACACACACACACACACACACACACACACACACACACACACACACACACACACACACACACACACACACACACACACACACACACACACACACACACACACACACACACACACACACACACACACACACACACACACACACACGCACGCACACACACACACACACACACGCACGCACGCACACACACACACACACACACACACACACACACACACACAACTACATTGCACACATGTGCATGACCACAAATTTATTATTTTTAATATTATCAGTTTGTTGTACAGGTATAAGAAGATGGATGTTAATGACGAAGATTATTTAAAGAATCTTGAGAAAAATTTGGATATGTTAGCGTTAAATAACATGAAATTCAGAATTCAAACAATGTCATTGTTTCCACTTTTATTAGGATTTGAAGAAGGCAAAAATATAAAGGTAATATAATATTTAATTATAAGTAGATTTAACATTATATTTGTGACAGTAAATTGTCATAATAACAAAAATATTACATATTTGTATGTACCATTTCAGAATTTTAATTTTCATTGATACAGTAAATCAAGCTTTTGTGATGGAAGAGATAATAATTTGTACATATAATCTGTATAATTTATAACTTACCATCTCCTTTTCTGAATAAATGTTAGTGCATATAGATAGAACTGTGTAAATGTGTACTTCTATATAGGTGTTAACTGTATATTCAGTGTGTATTATTAGTAACACACACAGACATACACACTCCTACATGATACACAGGCACAGCATCTATACTTAAGCATGTGAAATAACATCGTGCTACTGTGCTACTCCCCCCTATTTTGAG
Source organism: Magicicada septendecula (assembly GCA_034769895.1). Taxonomy (NCBI): domain Eukaryota; kingdom Metazoa; phylum Arthropoda; class Insecta; order Hemiptera; family Cicadidae; genus Magicicada; species Magicicada septendecula. Next base: position 142,298,710 of record CM068371.1, read on the forward strand.
GGGAAAGCACTGTAGTGTAGTGCAAGTGCAGTGCTTCATATGGCATATACTGTTTGGTCATCCCAGAAGGGGAAAGCCAGAAGATGTCATTGAAACTACTGCTCTGACAGTGGAGCTGGATTGCTTGAGTGGCTTCTCTAGTATATACAGTAAATTATTAAAATTGTAGTATGATGTTTGCTGGTGTTCCTCTTCTACCAGTGGACTAGTTAAGACTTCCAAACAGTAAGTATTGCATTTGATACACAAAAGTGCTATAAATGTTTAAATTCAAATTGTTCAAATCTCAATTCCTCGCTTGTGCTAAGTGAATGATTTTTTTTTACTAAACAAACTGTCATTAATAAAAGACATTTATGTGAATTATGAAAGTGTCTTAAATATTGTAATGTGACCGTTATGTGGGTTGTTAATTTTTATGGATGTGTTATTTACTTTTGTAGTATTTAATAGTGTGTAGCGAGCCGTTTTATACTTCGTCTCAATACTTACTAAGTCGACCGTATTCCACGTCGCTCAGTTCAAATTTTTCCGCCTCGCCACCTGATTGGTTCTCGCTGTCTGGCCGAGTCGAATTCGTCAACTGTCGTATGTTTACTGTTTGTGTTCTAAATTCTTATATTACCCTTTTTTAATTAATCAAACATACAGCAATTGCAAAATATGAAAATTTATGGAACCTTTTATTTATATTATCTGGTCAATTACAGTTGATAAATGAAACATATATTTATAATAACTCTGGCGTTTACGAGTTGCTCGGTTGGCAGCATCCAGCTTCGTCCAGTTCATATGTAATAGCCACAATGGCATACAGGTTTTATTTTATAAAATTAATTTTATCTCAGGGAATAAGTTCTTTGGACTACAGAAGTTGGATTACAGACTAATAAATGCACATAAATTTATAATATTCCTTATATCTAATACACAATAGTTGATATTTTAAAACATGAAAAGTAAATTATTGGCAATGAGAAATAGTGCACGCTTGGTTAAGTTCTTGTTAGCACGTTATGTTTTTAAAATTATTTTAATATAAAATCAAAATTCAGTGATTGATATGTTTTATCGAAAGTGGTTTTTTAATCAAGTTCAGTTCAAAAGTTAATTTTGTGATCTGTGAAGTGAAAATAAGATAGTTCGTTTATTATGGGTAATTGAAAGTTTATTTTTTGGGGTGAAGTATTTAATTTATACTCATCGATTCCTTGTCGTAGCTTCTCTTGCGATCCTCTTCTTCTTCTGGAACACGTCTAAGAGTCCTTTCTTCTTTGGATTTGCTGAGATTCCCGTTCAAATGGTTGAAATTCGATGTTCAGCTTCCATCAGTTCTTGTAGATGATCTTCTACCTCAGGTTGAGTTAGGTATTTCCAGTTCTTCCTCCAGAATTAGTCGTTTATGAATTTTATTTACTTCTTCCCAGTTTTGGCCATAATATTTGTTATATAAATGTTTTAATTCATGGTCGTCTCATCTATGGTTACTTAAAATCTTCTTGCACTTCTTCTTTCAAATTTGGAAAAACTTAAAGCTTTTAAAAATAATTTGGCTTCAAGGGCTTCATACATCCACCCTCTATGTTAGTCAATAATGAAGTAATTAGATTTCAACGGTCATGGTAAATAACAAGCATGAGTTGTCATGGTAACCTTTCAAATTATACTAGTTCTCATTGGTCAACATCTTATTGTTATAATCTAACGTTTTATTTTTGTTCAGATACGTAAAAATCCTTTAAATTATAATTACTTCCTTATGCTAGTAGTAATATTAATTATACTAACACCATTGTTCTGCGTTTTTACTAAAGATTATTTTGATATCCCTCATGGTTACTTTTGATTAGTTAATAACATTTTTCTTATTTTCTTATTGATATTTCTTTTATAATTATCTTTAAACTGAATAATATTTATACATTTTATACCTGATATCCTTACTTAAGTACTTAAACAATTTATATACTCTAATTGACCCTTGGTTATTGTTTTCTCTTTACTCTTACAGAATTCTCTCCTTCATGCTAGGCCTAAAGCCTAGGTTTCACAATACTCCTATTCAGCATTCTTTACAATTCATAAACTTTATTTATTGGTTCATTGAACATTTTTTATTGAAATTGATTAACAAAAAAACATTGGTGCTTTTAACAACACACCTTTTGTTATTAAAATATTTTCTTACCAGGTCCAAACCTGAAATTAAACTTCTAACCATTATTGGTTTACTAAATATCACTATAATATTGACGACTCGGAACACAATGTTTTTTATAAGTAAAAACGTAAAGTTTTACCTTACAGCCTAAACCGGCTTTCACCTTTTTTACTTATATAAAAAACATTGTGTTCCGAGTCGTCAATATTATAGTGATATTTAGTTAAGTAACGGACACGTCATGGACAACGAAATCCAAGAATCATTATTGGTTTCTTACTTCTATCTCACCTATCTTCTAAGTTTATTAATTCTATGGTGTTTACAATAACGAAACTCTTATAATAATAATTTTTTAACACTACCTTAAACGATATAACTCCCTTACAAATTCCTTCACTAAAATATAGTGTCTGCTTCTCCTATCTTCCACTCTAATAATTTAACTTTTATCTTATTTTTCGTAATTCTTACCTTCTATCACTTAAATTAATAATGGTACAATTAGTTTCATACCTTTTAGATAATATTCTATTAAAGATTGTTTTGCTATTTTACTATAGTCTGCTTTTTATCTGTATTGTACACTATATGCGCTCACACTGCACTTTTCCTTTCACATGAGGTTTCTTTATTTATCATCACTTTCACTTTTATACTATGTTATTTACATAGACCGTTGTCACTTATTTCTATTTATTTATTTATATCCTTCACTTGATATTTCACATATTGTCAGTTTATTTAGTTTAGTATCACTGTGTGGTTATTGGTCATTAATATTTGTTTTATTCTCATTTCACATTGGTCACTTTTGGTATTAATTATTGTCTTTATTCAGCTCAATTATATTTTTTACTTGCTTTTGACTAGTTTATTATTTAATAGGGTATTATTTATTTCTAACTTCCTATCTTATAATTATAAATTCATGTTTCTTTTCTTTTCATTTTTGCCATTGTATTGTTTTGTTCTTACTTTATAGGAATTTTTGTAACTTATTCCTTTCTTTTACGCACATATTTTTTTTCTTTTATTTTACTTATATGTTATTTGAATATTATTGTAAGGTGATCTTACTTTGTAAGAATTTTTGTAACTTATTCCTTTATTTTATATTTTATATTATACCTCATATGTCATCTAACTATTATTGTAAGTTGATCTTACATCTTTTGAATTTGGTATTTTTCTCATTAGTTTATTATGGTTTATGTTTCCTCATAAAACTTTTTTATATAAACTTGATTTATACACTCCTTTTATCTTTTTTGTTGTTATATTGCTTATTTCGTATGTATTGTTGCCATTGTCCCTTGTTATGACATAGGGTCCTATGTATAATAATAATATTATAGCATAATATTTTTTGGTTTGTTGGAAGGTTTCTTGGCTATACCTTCAAGTATACTGGGTAGTTCATGATTTTTTATTAATACCCTTTCTCCTTCGTTATATTTAATTATTTTGGGTTGGTTTTGAGAATATTTAGCTTTTTGTTTCTCGATTTTCTCCATGATTTGGTTGTAACATTTATTTTCATTATACGGGTCTTCTGGGTTGGTTGGAAAGTCTATTAACTCCTGTATCTCTCGAGGTGGTTTTCTTCCAAACATCATTAAATATGGGGTGTTCTCAATAAAATGGTGGTAACTTATATTCAACAATTCTTCAGTTGAAGTTAAATATTTCTGCCATTCTTTTTGACTATCATGTCAGTACGTTCTTAAAATACGTCCCACCTCTCTTAACACTCTCTCTGCGGGATTACTGCTAGGGTGGTATACGGATGTTTTATAGGTTTTTATGTTTAATTTTAATAATTCATCTCTCGAGAAAAGAGAGAAAACATTATATAATAATGTTATACACTACTAAAACAAACACACGTATCAGTTATAAACTAACATTATTGAAGCAAACACTACTGAAAAACACCGTCACGGTCATTGCCTGGCTCAACACTGACAGATACTGTTGTGTCACGGAGCTCACAAATGGCGGGAGGAGCACGCGCTTTGCATTGCATTGTGGGTATATTGCATAGCAATGGTGGGGTGGGGGGTGCAGTACAGGTGCAGAGCGACAACCGGAACTCTAGAAGTGGTGACGGGCTGCAATAGACACTGTTGCGCGTCGCGTATGGTTCATAAAAAATACGTTAAATTACAGATTTGTAATGCTTTGCGCTACCCAGAATAAAGTAATTTTTATAGTTATCTTAATCCAACGTGTTTTTTTGCATTACTTTTAAAGCTTTTTCAATATAGCAATTTTTTATCTTGTATTTTTATAAGTCCAAGATAACCTTGTATTTTTCCAATAAATTTCAAATATTTAAGCACAATGCGCTACCGATAGATGTGATATTTTTTTCTTATTTCATCTGCGTTTTACTTAAGTGCCCTAGAGGCAAGTTTTCTGCAGTATAGCGTTTCAAAATAAAAATATTATAAAAATTCGGCCCACCCTACTACCCACTTTTCTGAGACCAGAGAACATCATCTCTGCTCAGTTAATTTGATTGCTGAACCTATTCTCAGTCAATCTTAAATACCTTTTTTGTCATCTTGTGACTTTCATTAATAATAATAATATTTTGGGGATTGTCCACTTTTTTTTTTTTTTACTCATTCTTCCTTCCGCTGTACCTATGCTGTATACTGTTATCTACTCATACAGTTGGTTGTTTTTTATTTATTTAGATATTAACTTCATTATTTCTAACTTTTCATTAGTTTGTTTTTCTTTTCTTCTTGTGATCATTTTAATTATCTTAGACATCTTTTTTTTTCTTGGTTGATTACCATTATTTTGCTTTAGCCAAGTATATTTGCTTGATACACATTTTTTTTTTCTTATACCAGTTCAGTTTATTTTTTCTTTGAATACTCTATATTCTTTATAATTTTAGGTATTTGTCTTAGTAGTTCTTGCTTGATTTTATTTTTGTTTATTTTGTTTTGTCTCAAATATTATTCTAAATAATTTTTGTAAGTTTGTTGTTCTTACTTTATAGGAATTTTTGTAACATTCCTTTTTTTTATGTACATATTTTTTATTTTTTTTATTTTACTTCATGTTATTTAAATATTATTGTAAGGTGATCTTACTTTGTAGGAATTTTTGTAACTTATTCCTTTATTTTATATTTTATATTATACCTCATATGTCATCTAACTATTATTGTAAGTTGATCTTACATCTTTTGAATTTGGTATTTTTCTCATTAGTTTATTATGGTTTATGTTTCCTCATAAAACTTTTTTATATAAACTTGATTATACACTCCTTTTATGTTTTTTGTTGTTATATTGCTTATTTTGTATGTATTGTTGCCATTGTCCCTTGTTATGACATAGGGTCCTATGTATAATAATAATAGTTTCTTGGCTATACCTTCAAGTGTACTGGGTAGTTCACAATTTTTTATTAATACCCTTTCTCCTTCATTATATTTAATTATTTTGGGTTGGTTTTGAGAATATTTAGCTTTTTGTTTCTCGATTTTCTCCATGATTCGGTTGTAACATTTATTTTCATCATACGGGTCTTCTGGGCTGGTTGGAAAGTCTATTAACTCCTGTATCTCTCGAGGTGGTTTTCTTCCAAACATCATTAAATATGGGGTGTTCTCAATAAAATGTTGGTAACTTATATTCAACAATTCTTCAGTTGAAGTTAAATATTTCTGCCATTCTTTTTGACTATCATGGCAGTACGTTCTTAAAATACGTCCCACCTCTCTTAACACTCTCTCTGCGGGATTACTGCTAGGGTGGTATACGGATGTTTTATAGGTTTTTATGTTTAATTTTAATAATTCATCTCTCCACTTTCTCCCTTTAAATTGTGTTCCGTGGTCTGTTATAATCATGTATGGTTTTCCAATTTCTGTAATGTATTTGTTTTTTATGATTTCTAATATTTTCTTTGTTGTTGTTGCTCTGTTTATAGCGTATAACTTGGTGTACTTGGTGTAATGGTCCAATAGAATCACTATGAACTTGAATCTACGTCTCCCTCCGCTACGTGGGAATGGTCCACATATGTTGAGAAACACTTTTTCCAGTTTGGTATTTGAAGTGATGGGTATCATCATTCCATCTTTTCTCTCGTTATTGGTTTTGACCATCTTACATATTGTGCATGTTTTAATGTTTTTATTTACTTTTCTAGTTATACTTTTAATGAATAGTTCTTCCTCTAACGCTTTAACCATTTTTAATGTTCCCATGTGTCCGTATGTGTCATGGTAGTCTTTAATTATTTTGTTTTCTAGAGAATTTGGAACTATTAGTTTCCATGTTCCTTGATTCTTTTTTGTTTTGATGAATAATACATTTTTGTGTAGGCAATAAAAGTTATTTATAATTTCTTCAGATTCCAACGGTCTCCTTCGTATGTTTGCTAATTTAACATCTTGCTTCTGCTGTAGTACTATCTCATTTACGATTTCTTCCAGGTCCTTCCTATCCTTTAATATGTAATACACCTTGGTGATTTTCTCCTTTTCTCCTTCAAATGTCTGGTTTTCTACATTTATTGTGGACAATTCTTTTTATTGATTATGGTTTGATAGCTCTTCTCATTCACTTTGTCTTGGTCGTTTAGTAATTTCTTGTCAATTATTTTTAAGTTTTTTTTCTTTAAATATCATTTATGTTTTTTGTTTTGGTTATTCTTAATTGGTTTAATGAATTTAATGCTCCTTCCTTTCCATTGGTTTGCTTGGTCATTACCCTGAAAATCAGTCCCATTTCTCGGCGTGTATCTTCACTTAGTTTACCCATGGTCCATCATTTCCTCTGCACTTGTGGTTCGGATAACCTTGGTGTGTAGAACTATTTTCGTCCTTGTGAAATAGGTATCTTCTATCTTGTACCACAATTCTTCTAATACCATTTGTTCACTTATATCCATGCCTACATCATTCACTATATTATGTTGCTTATTAATCAAAGAAGTTAATTGTACCTCCGTCATTAATGTTATCATTGGCTTTCTATTCAGCATTTCTATTTCTGTTGTATTCATGTGTTTTAGAGACCTTCTTAATTTGTTATACACTGTTTTGTTGTAAGTCCTTTCTATTTCTGGTATCTTCCATTTACATATCGATTTGCTGAAGTTTTCATCCGCTGGTTTGTTGTGAATTCCCTCTATAATTTCTTTTAAGGTCCTCCTACAATCTTTATATTTCATTAATTTGCCTTGGTCGGTAATTGGTAAATTCAACACATCAATTATTCCATTTTTCATCATCTCCACTTCTTCTCTTGGTTTTATTAATTTCTTTTCATATATTTTTCCTGTTTCTTTTGTTTTCTTAATCTTCTTAATTATTCGATTCTTCTTTATTCCTCTACGGTTGATTTCTATGTGTTTGATTTTCTTTTTGTTTTTGTTATCTTTATTTTCAGAAAACAATACACTTTTGTCTTCTTTATTTCTTATTTCTTCATTGATACCTTTAGAAGTGTTGTCTAGTGTTTCATTCAATTGTGTGAAACCACTATCTACTGATTCATTAAGTTGATCTGCTTGGTAATTTGTTTCTTCCCATTTCTTATTCATCCCCGTTTTTGTCTGCTTGACTTCCTCACGATATCCTATTAGTATGTATCTTAATTCTTCTCTGTTTTTCTCACTGTCTTCCTTCATTTGTCCCTTCAATTTTTCCTTCAGTTCTTCATTTCTTTTTTGGATGTCCTCCGTCAATTGCTGTTGTAGGGCTTCTTGGTTCTTCCGCAAAGTATCACTGTGTTCCTCCATTTTCTCGTTTATCTGCTGCTTCAATGTTTCATTATTTCCTTCAATTTTGTTGTTCAGTGTCTCAATATCTTCCCTTAATTGTTTCTTTAAGTTTTCACTTAAAATCTCACTTTGTCTCCATGAATTTTCATTAATTTTTCCCTCCATTTTCTACAATTCTTCAATGTTTTGGTATATTTTTTCATTTGTTTTCTTATTATCTTCCTGGATTTTGTTATTTCCTTCCATAAGAATCCTCAACATCTCCTGCATGCTCAGGTCCTCTTTTTGAGTGGGTTTACTTGGTTGGTCCCCGACTATTCCTTCTACTTCCGGTTCTGGTTGGGTTGAGTTTTCTGTTGGTCCTCTTGGGCATCCTCTTCGATCATTTCCCCGATCATTTCTTCAATCATTTCCATTTCTTCTTCGTCGGTACCTTCTGTTCCCTTCTTAGCTTTATACCTTGTAACCATGGAATGTTTCATATTTTTCCGTAATCGCCGCTAGTCTTCAATTCAAGCCTCACTAGTTGGTCGCCAATCTGTAACGACGAGATTCTGATGTATTCTGAAAAGGTGTAAGTATAGTTTGTTCGCCTCACACTGTCGTCGTCACTTATATTTAACTCTACGAGACGTCCGCCTCTTTCAATACCCGCGATGGAAGCCAGTTTTGTAATTTGACGAATGTCCGTCTAATCTTAAACGTGTATAAGTATAATGGGTGTAACGTGTCTTCTCTATCCGTCGTCGCTTTAGAATGTAACTTACGCAGATTTCGTCCGTTGCGAATGTACGAATAACCAGGTATCGATGTTCTTACCTGTTGTTCACTAGGGGTGTGAAACTCCTGGGTGGCGCCAAATTGTTTTATTAAAACAATTAAAAAAATTTTAAGTTTGTATGACAAACGCAGCTCAGGCGGTGTGAAGAATTCAATTTGTTCCCGCCTCGCCTTGGCCGTCTGGATCGGGCCAGTAGTTCGTTGAGTAGGCTGTGCGATCGCTTGTCGTCAATACTAACTATTTGCTAAAATGTACACAAATTATTATCCACCATCCTAATGAAATTATAACACAGTGGTTACACTCAGTACTTATTTATTTTTGGTTAATGATTAAATATTCAGTTAATACAAATTATGTTTTCTTTTGTAATACATTTGCACCGGTAAATTATATGAGACACATCTCTGGGGTTTGACAAATCGATTCGAACACAACAGACATTCAGTAATGGCGTCTGTTGGAATTGTACACAAAATTATTATTGCTCGATGTCTCGGATTCTTTAGATTACGATAAAAGGATTATAAATGATTACAACAATAAAAATACACACCCTTAAATCAGTTAAACTTAAATAACATACTGTGTAGTTATAACTTGTTTATTGGAGTGTAGTAAAAGTGTTACAAAATATCGCTAACTAATAACAGGTTAACTTTACCAGTTGACAAATTTTCAGTGTCTTAATTTTTTAATTTAATCTTTGAAAGTAATTATGTGCAGTTTAGTGAGAGTTCAGCTTTCAGTGAGAAATAATTAACGTGAGTTTATTCGGAAATTTGGGTAATTTAATTGATACTTAACACTTCAGTAGACTGGATGAACTCAGTTGATCTGGTAATAATGAATTAGGCTGCAATCATATTTAATTTTCAATTATTCGGGGTGTCGGGCATCTTTTTCAAGTTAATCGGCAATATATTCGTTTCTTTTTTCTTTAATTCGTCTTCGACATCAGTTAAATGGTTTCAGCCATCGTCTGCTTCCTTCTAGTTCACTTACTGGCAATTTCGTTTGATATTTTGATGTTTTAATTAATAATTTCGATCGTTCAAGATCTGGCATCTATTCAACAAGAGCGTCACATTACGAGTAAAGAAATGTAATGGTAAATTAGTAACCAAACGTGTGTTGTCATAGTAACCAATTAATCCTGATTGGTTAATTCTGATTTATGGCCATTGTTATCAAATTTGAATTTTTATATAAATCTTCTTATTGATTATATTCTTCTGTCATCTTCCCTACATATTAAATATTATTACTACTGTTATTATTTCCTTTCCAAGATTAATTTGGTACCACATAAGTACATTTATGAAATATCAATGTTTGTACATTTATGTTAATATTTGGTATTTACATTTCTCCATTAAATTAAGTTCTTATTCTAATATTTTTCCTTTAAATGGATTTACAAATTATTCTCGGCTATTTACTCGCCTTGAATTTATTAATTTCCTGGTTGTTTTTATACAATTTGCAATTATTTCTTATTTACAGTTATACATTTCCTAGGCCTAAGTAGCCATTGATTATTTTTACTTATTATATTCTAATTATATTTCATTTTACTACAAAGTGTTTTGTTCTGTTGTTATAATTGATTCGTTTAGTGGTTGTTGTGTCTTGAAGTTGTTTGTGTTCTGATTATGTGTCAAGATTATTTTCTATATCTTAATACCTAAAATATAACAACTAGGCCTATGGACTGTAAGCTTCCTTCAACCATATCCTATCCATAAAATTAAAATGAACAATTCTTTACCAGTTATTAGGTACTGTTGGTTTAACATACATTTCATTCTTTTACTATTATTTTGAGTGAGAAACATCATCACTTCTTTCAAACTTACTTAATTTATTTTCCCTTATAACATAGGGTGTTTATTAATTACATTCTTAATTTCTTAATTCTTTACTAATCCCTTTCTCCATTTCATGTTAACACAAACTGTTTATCTTACATGGGCTTTCTCCCCTGAATAACATCGTATCCTTTATCTATATCTAATCTAAACACTATTTCTAATTACCCTTAACTATATAATTTTTATAAGCTCACTCTGTAACCCCTCTTTCCTTTTATGTCTTTTTATGAGTATAAAACAACCTTCTTTTATTTTAATTTTTTTTTTTTGAAAGAGAAGCCACAAGTTAATTAAGACTAGGCCGGAGCCTAGAGAAGCCAAAATTGTGCTGGGTCCAGTATGACGGGACTTGCAATGAAACTCGGCTGTAATATATCATTAACGGTTGTTATTGTATTCCATCATTTGCTACATGTAGATAAAACTCTATCACATAATTATCACCCATGAATCACAAATATATCATAAATAAATAATCCCCATGTTTTAACAGTGTAGAAAGACAAGATCTGTATAACGTAACAAGTATTTATATATATATATATATATATATATATATATATGTGTATAGAATAATGTCCAGTAAATATATATAATTCTCCCCCATTTTGTGACTAGCTTAACATAGACAAAACATAACAACACGTACAGAAACATAAGGTACATATACTCACAATTATACACCAATATTCTAAACACGAATGCCTCTGGAATGCACCTGCCTAGCAGGCAGTGTTACTACCCTGCCCAGAAACCAGCAGTGATAAATGTTTGCCATTCAGCAACCCGTTTCTATTGAACTACATAAAAGCGAAAACCCCAGAAAGGATGATAATTACTCATAACCCATAAGCATGACCGGACCGCCTATATGTATAGAATTCCACTGAGAAATGACCCATCATGAGCATATGAAACTTTAAGTTCCTTCAACAGCATTAAATAAAAATTTTAAAGAAACTACATCACCTGATTTCAAACAATTGTTATACAATTCTAAAAGGTTAATTTGTTTTACACATTCAGAAGGATTCAATAAATCAGTATATACTTTACCAGTAGGAAAATTAATCAGTCGATGCTTTACAGATTTAAAAAAAAATTTAAACAGCATATGTTTTACCAAAAAAATTAATCAGTATGTGTTTTACAAGTAAACAATTAATCAGGAGATGCTTTACAAGTGAAAGAGTTAATCAATATGTGTTTTATAAGTAAAAAAAAAACAATCAGTATAGACCTTTGTCAGATACAGAATTAATTAGTATATGCCCAGAAAAAATGTGCAAGTTCTTTTCTATTAAAACCCGAATGGCTATATAAATAAATATAAAATGAAATTACAATAAGAACGGTTGTGCCCTAGCAGCTGTGGGAGCGCGCCCGCATGTGGTTGACAAAGTCTGACAGGAATCTAACCTGCCTCAGGCTGCACCAACATGTGCCAGGCAAAAACTATGTCCCTTTTTATACCCCAGAAGACAGCCAAAAGAAAACAAAAAAAACCCCAGCCCTTAAATGTTAAACCCAAGGTGAATTTAATATTTACTCAGTTCTGTTCCAGCCGGAACAGAGTTCCTAACATGTTATATAAATTTTGTAAAGAGTAAGATGATGAATATATGCAAACTGTAAAATGTCTAAGTGTACAAATATCTCTAGCACGCTCCCCCAGTGCAGCACACAATTACAAGCAGTGCACTTAGTGTTAGGTAATTCAGTTATTAAAGTGTTCTTGAAAATTAACTCATAATGTTCAGAATGATGATCAGCTGATCCCCTTTATAGCAGACAGTCTGGACACGTGGTCACATGGATTCAAAAGATTTTTACAGTAAAACAGGTGCACTGCCGGCCCGGCCCCAAAAGGAAAATAAAAGAGTGCATATCACCTTAATTGTGCTGACTCAGTGTGACATCTTGATTAAGTCACCGACTCCTACTCCGAACAGGATCGTGTCTAATGGTCCATGGCTGATGCAGATGGAAGGCAATCAGCAAAGCCAAATCTCCGTCTTAATCGAGAACCCTGTTAATTCATATAAATTAGAAAGATGTTCACAAAAAATGTACACCCAAGTTCAGGTAATTAACCTCAGAACGGGCCTTTAACCAACTCTCAATAAATGCACAAGTTTCAGTAATAAAGTCTTTGCAACCTGCTTAAAGAGTAGAAAGTCAGCCATGGAATAATTAATTTTAATAATAAAAAGACTTTATTAAAATTGGCGTAGTGTAAAAGTCATCAGCACAATCTATACACACCTCAACAAAATTTAACAGGTTAGGCCGCCACGTGGTGACACGGTAATCGCTATTTGTCCAAAAAAGATCAACTTCAAAGCACTCACATTATTAATAATGTTTTAACATTAATAATGTTTCCTCTACAGATGTTCTCACAAGTAATTTCTTTACTGTAAAATTAATTAAAGAGCACACCGACAATCTGATGCATGAATGAGCATAGTTCACTACCTAACTACGCACTAACCTTTAGCCATTAACTTTTAACATTCTACACATTTATCATGACAATGACAATTACAGTACCTCTCACACTATTATAGTAATAATAAAAGGAACATGGGCTATATACTGAACATTAAGTAAATTTTCTTTTAATATAAAAACTGTTGGATCGCACTCACATAAATACGTCTTTTTATACGGTTGCCTACACCTTGTTATTAATTATTTATTTAATTTTAATTACTTTTGAATGCATACAATAATAAAATATCTTACCGGGAATCGCTTAAGTTTCAGCAAGCCATAATAGTTGCAGAGAAACTACGCAGTAACTGTTCGGAAGCCGGAAGTCGGTTGATTCTCTGAGCCAGGCGATGAGTAGACTACCGCTGATACCGGCTGCACAAGCCGACCCTTACTACGCGTTGCGCGCGCAGCCCTAGCAGTTCGTACAAAGTTCAGGACACCCGCCCCTTTGCTCTCGCGTTATATTATAATTAAATATTCCACAATTCAATTCTCGACGGCCCGAATCGGGCCGGCACACCCCCACCCCGAAAGGGCAACCCGGTTGCCCCACTCTGAAACTCGGGAGAGTACCCTGCAGTGTACCCCCCTTCTCAAAACAAGCTGGTTGACTTCGTGATTAAGGTGGCCCGGCGGCACTTGCTCTCAGGAGAACAGAGGCTCAGAAGAGAAAACGAAAGAGACGAAAGAAGACGTGTAGAGTGTAAGTGTGCGGTTGCTGCACGCTGACCTGATCAGGGCCAGCCCACAGCAAAGAGGGACAGAGAAGAAAGACGAAAGAAAAGTACGGGAGCTCCCTGAATTCCGACCTCCTGAGGCCTGTCCACCCAAGCCAGAACACGATAGCCACCTAAACAGGGCATCTGCCCTATATACCTACGGGGTAATTCTCTAATACGACCCCCCCCCATTCTAAACAAACCGTCACGGCACGGGGCAAGGAAAAAAAAGGGGAGACGACGGTCTCCATGATGCGGTGGTCCCCACTCTGGACCGGACGGGAAACCATGCCAACTGTGATTATGGCACCTATCCAATATACATATAAGTTTTACATGTGTGCTCCAAGGGCATGCGGTCGACGATGTTCGCTACGAGGAGCCGGATCGACCCCGCGACGAACATCGCCCACCCTCCACTCTCTCTAACTTCTTTTTTTTGCTTTTGTAGTTTTTTTTTTTCTAGGTAAGGTTAGGAAAATCGGAAGGTGGATGGTCAAGGATGATTAAACGGTCATGGGCTGGGACTGAAGGTAAGGACATGGCTCCCTCCGGACATAAGGACAATTGGAGAAAACCAAGGCTCGCGCAGGCAGGGGCGCATCCCTGAAGTTGACGAACACCACTGGGACTGTGGGAAACATCTACCCGCTACCCTATCATTCTCAATACCGCCCCCGGAGCACACCCTCTCAAAATTGACAACATCCCCGCTCGCACAGAGACCACCATCATCCCCCCCCCTTCAGCCCGTTTACCCTTTTCTATATAATTTTAATTTTGAGATATGTGTAGTAATCTCTTTAGGATTACTACCCGGCTCTTCCAACCGCGCCGTCACTGGTGACGTGAATCCTAGGATACGGTATGGTCCCGACAAACGATAGCACAATTTAGCGGCTCTTTTGTCCGCGGCTGAGCTGATCGGATGGCTCTGGCAGTAGACCCAGTCGCCGGTCTGAAAGGGGTTCGGAATTCGCCCCTGATTGTATCGTCGACGGACCCGCTCGTGCGCTCGCAGCAAATTCTTCCGAGTCTCCCTCCATCTCTCCGCAGTTCCATTATCGGGCTCCCGTGGTAGAAGATCGTCTATATTCCACAAGTTAGTCAACGGGAGTGCGGGCGAGAATCCAAACATGATCTCAAAGGGCACGGCCTTATGACTGTCATGCAGGGCCGTGTTAAAAGCTAGCTGCAACCACTTCAAATTCTGGTCCCAGCTGGTCTGTTGCTCCGCATGATAGGCGATGAGTGCGGACCGGAGATTCCTATTGAACCTCTCCGCATGGGATGGCTGTGGGTAATACGGGGAAGTGGTTACATGTTTGATACCGCTGGCGAAACACATCCGCCGGAACTCACTCGAAATGAACTGTGGTCCATTGTCGGAGACAATGATGGTCGGAAGACCGAAATGCTGAAAAATATGGTTCTGAAGCGCGTTTATGGTTAAACGAGCTGTTGCCTGCCGTAAGGGCAGTAGCCAGGCAAACTTCGAAAAAGCATCCACACAGACAAGTAGGTAAGCATTACCTGACTTGCTACGCGGGAAGGGTCCCACGTAGTCGATGAATAGCTTCTGCATCGGTCTGCTCGCCACGTCTGATGACAACAACCCCAACTTTGTGTTTTGGGCAGGCTTGCTTAAGCCACACAGATGACAACTCTTAACCCTCGTCGCGATGTCCCTGTCCATGCCCTTCCAGATGAAGTGTTTCCTAATACCGGAAATGGTCTTCGAAATTCCCTTGTGGCCTCCTACTGGGGAATTGTGATAATAGCTGAAGACCATGGGCACTAACTTGCTAGGCAGCACGATCTTCGGGGCACGTCCCTTTCTTTCTCGACAACACAGGACGCCCTTGGACAAGAAGTAAGGGGCCTGCACGTTACCCTCCTTTATATTCTGGATGATAGGACCCAGCTCTTCATCATTCAACTGATGGGGTAACACATCAGTGAAGGCTAACGGAAAGTCTAGCAGAACGGAACAGGGTTGCTCAGATTGGACTTCACTGGGCTGGGAAAACATGTGTGACAAAGCATCTGCAACCACATTTTGAGTTCCCCTAATGTGTTGCACCTTGAACTTGAAGGATGAGATTTTAACCACCCATCTACCAATTTTTCCCAGTTGCTGGGGATGAGCAAGAAGCCAAGAGAGAGCCTGATTGTCGGTCTCGAGCAGGAACTCAGCGTGTTCCAGAAAACGCCTGAACTTATCTAGAGCGTATACCACGGCTAAACACTCTAGCTCATAGACTGATGACTTTCTTTCTTGCTGGGTCAAGGTTCGAGAAATAAAGGCCACAGGCTGCCTAGCACCATCAACGACTTGGGACAAAACCGCCCCAAGCGCCACGGAACTCGCGTCCGTCTGTAAGATAAACGGTTGAGAAAAATCCGGCATCCGCAGCACCGGCGGGGAAATAATAGCTTCCTTCAACGTTTCGAAAGCCTTCTGCTGGCTTTCGCCCCACACAAACTTAGCCCTCTTCTTTCTCAATTCATTTAGAGGTGCAGCTATCTCCGCTGCATTGGGGATAAACCGCCGATAAAAGTTAACCATCCCCACGAACCGGGCGATGCCCTTGGCATCCCTTGACGGGGGAAAATCCCGGATACCCTGGGTCCTTTCAGGGTCCACTGTAACGCCTTGGTGCGACACCAGATGCCCCAGAAATGATATGCTTTCCTGTGCAATTCGCACTTTCTCCGGATTGACCGTGAGGCCCGCGCTTCTCAACCTGCTCATCACCTCCCTGAGATGACACAGATGTTCATCATAAGTTTTGCTGTAGACCAGCAAGTCGTCCAAATAATTGAAAATGAACTTAAATTTTACGTCTTGAAACACCTGGTCAAGCAGACGCGTGAGCGTTTGGGCGCCCACCGCCAGACCCATAGGGACCCGCGTATACTGATATAAATTCCACGGGACACAAAACGCCGTGTACGGTCTACTTTCCTTGGACAAAGGGATCTGGTGATATCCAGCGTTGAGATCTATCACAGTGAAGTACTTGGCCTCACTAAACCAATCGAAAGCTGAGTGGAGATCCGGAAGGGGAATCGAGTCCACCTCAATATTAGAATTTAACTTCCGGTAATGTATCACCATACGGTGCTTACCCCCAGGCTTGGGTACCAGGAACGCTGGACTGGCATAACTGGAATTGGAAGGTTCAATTACCCCTAGCTCTAAAAGCTCTTGAACCTTCTCCCTCAGAACGGCCATTTTCGGAGGGGCGAACTTGTATGGGTGCGACCTCACTATCTTAGAGTCCGTCAAACGAATTTTATACTCTAATAAATGTGTGAGTCCCAACTTAGGAGTTAATACGGAGGGAAATTCCTCACACAATCGGTCTAAAGCTCTCTGCTGGGCGGGAGTGAGATGATCTCGTGCAGAATCGGGACAAGCGACCTCTTGGATACCTCCCTTAGCTCCCTGGTATCCAAGAAAAGGAATAACAACACCCCAATTAAATTTAAAATAACACTGGTGCCCATGGATGTCCAACACGAGACCACTTTTAGCGATGAAATCAGCACCCACAATACAGTCAACTCCCAGAGCCGGAGAAACCAGAAAAGGCCACACCCAAGAAAAGCCATCAATCTTGAACTTAAAGGAAACCACCCGGGAGATGGGCAGAATTTCCCTAGAAGCAGTCCAGCACACCACAGACAACCGATTCGACCCTTTTATTAAGCCCTGTTTTTCAAGGTCCGCGCATACTCGAGATGAGATGATAGATCGGGCTGACCCGGAGTCAACTAACGCTCTGAGTTGACCCTTCTTTACCTCGAGCGACAGGAAGGGGCATACAGAAGCCTTTTGCGGGACGGTAGCAAGGACCTTGATATTAGAAGAGTCAGGACCTATCCTTTGCCTGGAGGCACTTGAATTCCGAAAAGTCTTGTAACGAGGGGAAGACAACCTCCGACTTGTCCCCCCCTGGTAATTTAGTTTTTTGGATACCGGACCCTCGGGGGAAGCGCTGGACGCATACCACCCTCCGGACAATCACGGGCAACATGCCCCTGTCTGCGACAGCGAAAGCAAACAACGCCTCTCAACTGTCCACCTCGATCGCCGTTATTTCTCTCTGGCCGGAGTTGGGACTGAACGACCCGTCGTTCCACCACTCGGGGCTCGCCCGGACTGGCCCTTTCTGGCCCACGGGACTCATCAATTGATTGTATAGCCCGGGATAACACGCACAGCTTCTCGAGGTCTTCATAACTCCGCGGTCGTTCAGCAAAAATTAAACGAGATCTCTCCTGGGGAGTAACCCCTTCGAATATCATCTGCACTACTTAATTCTCGGGCAGTCCCAACCCTAAAATCCGGACAGCATCACGGATACTCTGTGCAAACTTCGCAAAATTCTCCCCGTGGGCTTGCACCCGATAACAATGTTTGTGCTGCAGCTACTCTCGCAATCGGCCAGGCACGCATGCGTCCAACACCCCCCGATGGAAAGACGCCACACTGCCGCCATCTCGTATAGTCCGCGCGACCCGCTCAGCCACAGACCCCCGACAATAGGGATACACGAGTTCGAGTAGGGTGCTATCCGACATCCCCGGGAAGTCGGACAGCTGAAACAAAATTCGGAAACAGACCATCAATTTGTCCACGTCTAGTCCATCTACTACCGGAAGCTGCTGAATAATGGAAGACAGGGGGTTATGTAATTCATTATAAGAAACGCTCGATCCGCCCGAGAGCGTCGGTAATTGAGCCGCCGGGTTCGACGTCTGCGCTATGTCCATGTCAGGAGGCTGGGGAGAGCTCACGGAAAGCTGAGACTTCACGGGCTCGAAGTTCCGCAATGCTTTAGCCACCTGTTCCGAAATCAGCTTCAGCGTGGCGCTGACTTCAGCAATTGTAGTTTGTGCGGACAAGTTCTCCAGTCGATGTTGCAGATGTTCCGCTCGTTGACGCACTCTCTGTCTTGCCCTGAGGCTGGAAGGGGCCGACTCAAAATCCTCCATCACCTCCCGCAACTCTCCCCACTTCTCCTGGCACAACTCGAGCTCCGCTGTCACATCAGTGACCTTTACGAGCGACGTCGCCCCTCCGGAGGCGAGAGCGTCTCTTAATTGCTTCCTCAAAGAAGCGACATCCCCTTGGGGCCTCCCACCCCGGGACTTAATCTCGAACTCCAACTCGTGCTTCAAAAATAAATCAGGATTCATAACGCTCATGCCGCCAATGCTCCAATTATTTCCCCTACGAACCACAAACAAACACGGAAACACCAATCACTAAACCAGGAAAACCTTGAGTACTGTTCTTCCATCAAGAGGACCCCCGGGTTCTCTAGCGCTGCGGAGACCTGGCCTATTCTGAACCATTCACTCCCACTACAGTACGTACGGTTTAAATTCCCACTGTTGTATTTGTCAATTTGTTTTGTATTACTTTAATTATATAAATCTCGGAGATATTTGGAGTTGTGGAATATATGGATGTAATTAATTAATATTAACTTAACTCTTTAATAATTATCAGTGTTAGTGTGCCTAGAACTTAAACAACTTAATCGTTATTCTACAATTTCATCCAACCCTATTATACCTTGAAGAGAGATCTATCTAATTTCGTAATTTTACGCTCCCTCTTTGGTGTCAGATAATTCCGCTATAAGCGCTGCAGTATCGGCTCAACGAAACTTATAGGTTATTTCGATGTTTATATTAACCATTAATTCTATACTTATTCAGTTACTTTTTGTTCCCAGTTCACTAAACCATACTCCAAATAACAAGATTTGACAAATATATAAAGGTTCTTTATTTGTTTACTTAATTCACATTAAATAAGATATGTTCTAATTAACATATGCTTGGACTATAGACTTCAGGTATCGATTGTTGATTATTTTAATCCTTTATTTATATTTGGTTTGCCTGCCGTAAGGGCAGTAGCCAGGCAAACTTCGAAAAAGCATCCACACAGACAAGTAGGTAAGCATTACCTGACTTGCTACGCGGGAAGGGTCCCACGTAGTCGATGAATAGCTTCTCCATCGGTCTGCTCGCCACGTCTGATGACAACAACCCCAACTTTGTGTTTTGGGCAGGCTTGCTTAAGCCACACAGATGACAACTCTTAACCCTCGTCGCGATGTCCCTGTCCATGCCCTTCCAGATGAAGTGTTTCCTAATACCGGAAATGGTCTTCGAAATTCCCTTGTGGCCTCCTACTGGGGAATTGTGATAATAGCTGAAGACCATGGGCACTAACTTGCTAGGCAGCACGATCTTCGGGGCACGTCCCTTTCTTTCTCGACAACACAGGACGCCCTTGGACAAGAAGTAAGGGGCCTGCACGTTACCCTCCTTTATATTCTGGATGATAGGACCCAGCTCTTCATCATTCAACTGATGGGGTAACACATCAGTGAAGGCTAACGGAAAGTCTAGCAGAACGGAACAGGGTTGCTCAGATTGGACTTCACTGGGCTGGGAAAACATGTGTGACAAAGCATCTGCAACCACATTTTGAGTTCCCCTAATGTGTTGCACCTTGAACTTGAAGGATGAGATTTTAACCACCCATCTACCAATTTTTCCCAGTTGCTGGGGATGAGCAAGAAGCCAAGAGAGAGCCTGATTGTCGGTCTCGAGCAGGAACTCAGCGTGTTCCAGAAAACGCCTGAACTTATCTAGAGCGTATACCACGGCTAAACACTCTAGCTCATAGACTGATGACTTTCTTTCTTGCTGGGTCAAGGTTCGAGAAATAAAGGCCACAGGCTGCCTAGCACCATCAACGACTTGGGACAAAACCGCCCCAAGCGCCACGGAACTCGCGTCCGTCTGTAAGATAAACGGTTGAGAAAAATCCGGCATCCGCAGCACCGGCGGGGAAATAATAGCTTCCTTCAACGTTTCGAAAGCCTTCTGCTGGCTTTCGCCCCACACAAACTTAGCCCTCTTCTTTCTCAATTCATTTAGAGGTGCAGCTATCTCCGCTGCATTGGGGATAAACCGCCGATAAAAGTTAACCATCCCCACGAACCGGGCGATGCCCTTGGCATCCCTTGACGGGGGAAAATCCCGGATACCCTGGGTCCTTTCAGGGTCCACTGTAACGCCTTGGTGCGACACCAGATGCCCCAGAAATGATATGCTTTCCTGTGCAATTCGCACTTTCTCCGGATTGACCGTGAGGCCCGCGCTTCGCTTCTCAACCTGCTCATCACCTCCCTGAGATGACACAGATGTTCATCATAAGTTTTGCTGTAGACCAGCAAGTCGTCCAAATAATTGAAAATGAACTTAAATTTTACGTCTTGAAACACCTGGTCAAGCAGACGCGTGAGCGTTTGGGCGCCCACCGCCAGACCCATAGGGACCCGCGTATACTGATATAAATTCCACGGGACACAAAACGCCGTGTACGGTCTACTTTCCTTGGACAAAGGGATCTGGTGATATCCAGCGTTGAGATCTATCACAGTGAAGTACTTGGCCTCACTAAACCAATCGAAAGCTGAGTGGAGATCCGGAAGGGGAACCGAGTCCACCTCAATATTAGAATTTAACTTCCGGTAATGTATCACCATACGGTGCTTACCCCCAGGCTTGGGTAGCAGGAACGCTGGACTGGCATAACTGGAATTGGAAGGTTCAATTACCCCTAGCTCTAAAAGCTCTTGAACCTTCTCCCTCAGAACGGCCATTTTCGGAGGGGCGAACTTGTATGGGTGCGACCTCACTATCTTAGAGTCCGTCAAACGAATTTTATACTCTAATAAATGTGTGAGTCCCAACTTAGGAGTTAATACGGAGGGAAATTCCTCACACAATCGGTCTAAAGCTCTCTGCTGGGCGGGAGTGAGATGATCTCGTGCAGAATCGGGACAAGCGACCTCTTGGATACCTCCCTTAGCTCCCTGGTATCCAAGAAAAGGAATAACAACACCCCAATTAAATTTAAAATAACACTGGTGCCCATGGATGTCCAACACGAGACCACTTTTAGCGATGAAATCAGCACCCACAATACAGTCAACTCCCAGAGCCGGAGAAACCAGAAAAGGCCACACCCAAGAAAAGCCATCAATCTTGAACTTAAAGGAAACCACCCGGGAGATGGGCAGAATTTCCCTAGAAGCAGTCCAGCACACCACAGACAACCGATTCGACCCTTTTATTAAGCCCTGTTTTTCAAGGTCCGCGCATACTCGAGATGAGATGATAGATCGGGCTGACCCGGAGTCAACTAACGCTCTGAGTTGACCCTTCTTTACCTCGAGCGACAGGAAGGGGCATACAGAAGCCTTTTGCGGGACGGTAGCAAGGACCTTGATATTAGAAGAGTCAGGACCTATCCTTTGCCTGGAGGCACTTGAATTCCGAAAAGTCTTGTAACGAGGGGAAGACAACCTCCGACTTGTCCCCCCCTGGTAATTTAGTTTTTTGGATACCGGACCCTCGGGGGAAGCGCTGGACGCATACCACCCTCCGGACAATCACGGGCAACATGCCCCTGTCTGCGACAGCGAAAGCAAACAACGCCTCTCAACTGTCCACCTCGATCGCCGTTATTTCTCTCTGGCCGGAGTTGGGACTGAACGACCCGTCGTTCCACCACTCGGGGCTCGCCCGGACTGGCCCTTTCTGGCCCACGGGACTCATCAATTGATTGTATAGCCCGGGATAACACGCACAGCTTCTCGAGGTCTTCATAACTCCGCGGTCGTTCAGCAAAAATTAAACGAGATCTCTCCTGGGGAGTAACCCCTTCGAATATCATCTGCACTACTTAATTCTCGGGCAGTCCCAACCCTAAAATCCGGACAGCATCACGGATACTCTGTGCAAACTTCGCAAAATTCTCCCCGTGGGCTTGCACCCGATAACAATGTTTGTGCTGCAGCTACTCTCGCAATCGGCCAGGCACGCATGCGTCCAACACCCCCCGATGGAAAGACGCCACACTGCCGCCATCTCGTATAGTCCGCGCGACCCGCTCAGCCACAGACCCCCGACAATAGGGATACACGAGTTCGAGTAGGGTGCTATCCGACATCCCCGGGAAGTCGGACAGCTGAAACAAAATTCGGAAACAGACCATCAATTTGTCCACGTCTAGTCCATCTACTACCGGAAGCTGCTGAATAATGGAAGACAGGGGGTTATGTAATTCATTATAAGAAACGCTCGATCCGCCCGAGAGCGTCGGTAATTGAGCCGCCGGGTTCGACGTCTGCGCTATGTCCGTGTCAGGAGGCTGGGGAGAGCTCACGGAAAGCTGAGACTTCACGGGCTCGAAGTTCCGCAATGCTTTAGCCACCTGTTCCGAAATCAGCTTCAGCGTGGCGCTGACTTCAGCAATTGTAGTTTGTGCGGACAAGTTCTCCAGTCGATGTTGCAGATGTTCCGCTCGTTGACGCACTCTCTGTCTTGCCCTGAGGCTGGAAGGGGCCGACTCAAAATCCTCCATCACCTCCCGCAACTCTCCCCACTTCTCCTGGCACAACTCGAGCTCCGCTGTCACATCAGTGACCTTTACGAGCGACGTCGCCCCTCCGGAGGCGAGAGCGTCTCTTAATTGCTTCCTCAAAGAAGCGACATCCCCTTGGGGCCTCCCACCCCGGGACTTAATCTCGAACTCCAACTCGTGCTTCAAAAATAAATCAGGATTCATAACGCTCATGCCGCCAATGCTCCAATTATTTCCCCTACGAACCACAAACAAACACGGAAACACCAATCACTAAACCAGGAAAACCTTGAGTACTGTTCTTCCATCAAGAGGACCCCCGGCTTCTCTAGCGCTGCGGAGACCTGGCCTATTCTGAACCATTCACTCCCACTACAGTACGTACGGTTTAAATTCCCACTGTTGTATTTGTCAATTTGTTTTGTATTACTTTAATTATATAAATCTCGGAGATATTTGGAGTTGTGGAATATATGGATGTAATTAATTAATATTAACTTAACTCTTTAATAATTATCAGTGTTAGTGTGCCTAGAACTTAAACAACTTAATCGTTATTCTACAATTTCATCCAACCCTATTATACCTTGAAGAGAGATCTATCTAATTTCATAATTTTACGCTCCCTCTTTGGTGTCAGATAATTCCGCTATAAGCGCTGCAGTATCGGCTCAACGAAACTTATAGGTTATTTTGATGTTTATATTAACCATTAATTCTATACTTATTCAGTTACTTTTTGTTCCCAGTTCACTAAACCATACTCCAAATAACAAGATTTGACAAATATATAAAGGTTCTTTATTTGTTTACTTAATTCACATTAAATAAGATATGTTCTAATTAACATATGCTTGGACTATAGACTTCAGGTATCGATTGTTGATTATTTTAATCCTTTATTTATATTTGGTTATATATTATGTTTTGATTTGTATTTAATTTATTTCAGGGTGTGAAGGTTCTTGTAACTGTGGGGAAGACTAAAAATACATAGATAAGAATGCAAGATTTACAAAATTTATGTGTTGTGTATTTAGTATGATTAATATAATATAATTTACCAGACTCGAACGAAGCAAATCGTGTAGGCGGTTGATCGCTAAATTTAATGTTTGGATGATTATGCAGTACGGTTTTTCTTTCTTCGGTTTAATAAGAGTAATTCTTGTCCTGTCCACTTCGGAATACAGCTTCTGATTGATTTACAGCCCGATTGATGTTTCTTCTGCACCGCCAGGATCCAAATAAGTTCTTCCTTCGGTTGAATCAATTAGTGTTGTTCCGTGTATTTGCAAGGTTATAATTTCTGGTGTAGTGAATATTATTAATTGTGTTATTGTTAATTATTTCTATTTGATTAATATCTCATCAATTCCCTTCGGATATGGGACAGTTCAAGTTCTTTGTTGTAGACTTCAATTATTTACTCTCTATTATCATTTCATATTGTAGTGTTATTTTGTTTATCTGTATTGGTAGTAGACGTAAATATTGTAATTAGAATTTTGTATTTTCTTAATCGTATCTGGTAATTTCGAATATTACAATTAAATAAATTATTCTTGGGTTTTTAATCTCATCACTTTTAGTTCATTCAAAGCAATTCTTGTCTTTTCTAAATCAACAACTTCTTTTTCTTATTTGTCGTCCCTAGCAACCTATAATAATTTCTGCCTTCCACATGTTTTGAATATATAGTGTTTCTTTCATATATTTTTTATCTATTCTTTATCAATTTGCTGTCCTATCGGAATGTAACTTTACCGATATTTGGTTTATTATTTTATACACATATTCTACTGGTTTTTTGATATAAGTCCGTTTTTTTCTTTTTAATTATATTTAATCCACCTTCGATATTATATTTTACCAATCGATATTATGGCATTATGGTATTATTATAATTTGTATAAATTTTATTAAATATTATTATTAATTTAATGTTTTTTTTTTTAGCTCTTCATAGCGTATTTATTAATTATTATTAATTGATGCACCTAATCTTTATGTTATGGGTGTTTATATAGTAGTTTTGCCTGTTAGGCCTTTTATTGTAAACTGATCTACCTGTGGTTATGTCTGTTATGCATCTATAGTCCCTTTTATATAAATTCATACATACAATCAAATCTTAATTATTAGCACTTATATAAACAATTATTTTTCTATATCTAATAACAATTTTATCTTGATCTCTTGATCACATACAACAAAATTCGAATTTATGAACATTGATTAACTGCCTCACACTTCATTCTACGACAGTCATTGAATAATACAACTTGTTTCATTATTTTTCATTAACTCAACACATATTTGATATAACATCACATAAACTTTATCATAACATTTTTGTCATAAAATAATACTTCTCAACACAAAATTCTTATTTGTTATTACCATAAATTAAGTCATTGTTTCATTTTTTTGTTTTGCTTTTCATTAAACATATATCATTAGCTATTATTTATCTTACAGGTTCGTTTATTCTAGTCAACACTACCTTGCATCCTTATTTAATTTTGTCTATGATTATAATTGTAATTATTGGATCTCTGTTCTATTATGGGTTTAAATATCAATTTGTTTATTATTCTGTGAACCGTCTTTTATGTAACATGAATGCTAGCATTTCTGTTGCGTTACATATGCTTCTCCTCCTAAAAAAGTTTAGTTTACCTGAATGAAGTTTAGGTCAAATAAACTTGTCTTTTTCACATGCCTTTCTTCATTTCATTGTTAATGGTTGACGATGAGATTCTCAATGTAACTTCATTAGACTAGTATTAATACTTTTTTTTTTTTTTTTTTTTTAATAACATTTCATCATTTTAATTAACATTCTTGATCATTTTTATTTCTGTAAATATTATTTGTTGGTAGTTGGCTACACTATTCACTGATACATTAGTTTTACATCTCTCCTATTTATAATTACTATAATTACTGTATTTTTCAATTATTCTTCTGTCAACTCACTTCTTTCTGTTTTCTTCGTCACATTCCTTTGGAAACTGAATTTATTCTTGCAACTATTCTAATATTCCTTAAATATTTAATTTCCCTAACAATCCCTAACACATGCGTTGGTACAGTTCAGAGAGGCACTGTTTGGCTTCATACTCTGCTGTCCACACCACATTTTAATATAGTACTGCTGGAATTCATCTACAGTCAGCTATAAAATATAATAATAATCTCCTAATAATCTCTTTAATCATTTAATAATAAATATTTGGGAAAAGATTTTTTCTTTGTTGCATTTATATTTCTTCATTACTATTCTTCATATTTCGTAATTCCATTTTAATTCCTTAAACATTCGTTGATATTGACCTTGACAGTTATCATTTGTAGTCATTTTTGTTGAGATTGTAATGTTAAGTATCTTCTTCGTTTTTTTTTTTTTTTTTTTTTTTTTTTTTCTCTGATCACAATATTTTCTAAATAGTTGTTGTGTAATGATCATTATAATTGTATTTTTGACTAAATACATTCCTTAGCCCCAACTATTCTTCTTCTTATCGTATTTCACTATTTTGGCTGTTTATTTTTCAATGAATTATGTTCATAAATACTCTTTCCTTCTTGTCTTCTTTAACATTATATTGGTTACATTCAATCGTTTACTGAAATTGTTCCATCATGTGGCAATGTAGCATATATTTTAGGTCATATGATTTCTTTTTTTTTTTTTTATTTTGCATATGTAGATTTGAGGTAATAACTTTTATCTTGGGGTTCCATTCTTCATTATTCACAATATTTCTTTATAAACATTTAATAATAATTCTCGCTTTCTTCTGTAATCTTGGGGTTTGTTATTCACACTATTTCTTTATAAACATTTAATAATAATTCTCGCCTTTTTCTGTAATCTTGGGGTTTGTTATTCACACTATTTCTTTATAAACATTTAATAATAATTCTCGCCTTTTTCTGTAATCTTGGGTTTATTATTCATTATTCACACTATTTCTTTATAAACATTTAATAATAATTCTCGCTTTTTTTCTGTAATCTTTAATAAGTTGTTCTTATTGTATTTTAGAATTTAGTGGTAGTATTCAACTCAAATTCTTTTTAAATTCCAAGTAATTTTCTTCAAGACTGGTAATAAGTTGTTCTTATTATTTTTAGAATTTATTCATTATATTTCTTTATGGACTCTTGGTTGTACGTTCCTTTAATCCTTTTCGTGATAGGGTTCATTATTTCATACGTATTGTTATTAGTATTTTTTGTTATTACATATGGCCCAGTATATAATAATAATAATTTTTTAGTTATTCCTTCTAGAGTGCTTGGTAGCTCCCTGTTTCTTATTAATACTTTCTCACCCACTTGGTACTTAATTGGTTTTGGGTTATTCTTTTCATATTTTCTTCTCTTCATTTCCGTCCTTTCCATAACTCGGTTATAAAATTTAACTGTTTCAAACTGATATTCTGGGTTATTTGGAACGTTTATAATATCCTGGATTTCTCTAGGTGGAAGCCTTTTAAACACAACAGTATAAGGGGTATTTTCAATGGATTGATGGTAAGATATATTTAAAGACTCTTCGGTTAGTGACAAGTATTCGTACCACTTTCTCTGTTGGTCATGACAGTAAGTTCGGAGTATTCTGCTAATTTCCCTCAATACACGTTCTGCCGGATTACTGCTGGGGTGGTATACTGAAGTCTTATATGTTCTAATGTTGTGTTTTAACAGATTATTTCTCCATTTATAGCCCTTAAATTGTGTACCATGATCGGTGATAATAGATGACGGTTTACCAACCTCTGCTATGTAACGTCCGATGACTATTTCTAGAATTTTCTTGGTCGTGGCTCGGCTAATAGCATATAGTTTAGTGTATTTGGAAAAATGATCAAAAATAATTATTATGAATTTGTATCTGTGATTTCCTCCACTGCGTGGGAAGGGCCCACATATATCTAGGAATACCTTCTCCAGCTTATATTTGGATGTTATCGGGATCATGACTCCCTCCTTCTTCTCATTATTATGTTTAACCATCTGGCAGATGTGACATGTCTGTATAGATTTTTGTACCTTTCTGGTCAAATTTTTTTATGTACATTTGTTCTT
Source organism: Magicicada septendecula (assembly GCA_034769895.1). NCBI lineage: Eukaryota > Metazoa > Arthropoda > Insecta > Hemiptera > Cicadidae > Magicicada > Magicicada septendecula. Next base: position 142,327,067 of record CM068371.1, read on the forward strand.
CTAGGGCTTTGACGATTTTCATGGCTCCCATGTGTCCATATCGTTCATGGTAATCCAATATTAATTTGTTTTCCACAGCTGTGGGAATTACTAGTTTCCAGTTTATTTGTTTAGGAGTAACCTTAATAAATAATCTGTCATCATGTATACAGTAATATTTAGTAATAACTTCATCAGCATTTTGTATCTTCTGGCGTATGTTTATTAATTTGGGATCCAATTTTTGGTGTTGACTAATTTCATTGATAATAATCTCCAGATCCTTCCGACTCTTAATGACATGGTACACCTTCGCAATCTCTTCCTTTTCTCCTTCAAATGATTGATCTTGTATGTTTATTCGGGACAAGATATCGGCTGCTATATTCTTTCTTCCAACAAATCTTCCCTGATATTCTTTAAATAGTGGTTATTAATTATGGTTATTTTACGATTACACTTAATTTTATTTATTAGTCGTTGTTCCCCAAGATTACGGTTCAGTGACGGGTATTCATTAATTTTCACTGCCTCTATTAGTTTAAATGAGGGCTTACTCCCTCTTCTCTATTTTCATTTTGATTACTGTGTTGATTTTGTACTGTTTCAGTGCGATCCTCCGTATTATGTTCTGCTATCCTATAATTTCCATCATGTGGGTAGTTGACTTCATGCCGAGATTGGTCATAATGGTTGTCATATCGGTGACTCCTTGGGTAGTATCGTCGCTGATTACCTTGAGGTCTGGAGTAGATATAATTGATGTTATGTCTATAATTATTGGGTCATCTGTCCCCATCTCCTCTATTATTGCGACTATCACGATAATTGTAATTGTTATTGCCGCGATAATTATAGTTTCTGGAATTATTATTCGCGTTTTCATTTTGTGTTCTATTAGTATTAACGTTCTGCGCAGGTCGATTGTGATCGTTATTATGAGAATTGGTTGGTGGCGCGTTATTATCATACTTCTGATATTTATGATTTAGCATTCTATTTCTTTGGTATTGGTTCTCGTGTTCATAATTCTCCAAGAATTTGGCCATGGCTGGAATCGTTTTGATTTGACTACACATACGCGCATTCTTTATCCCTTCCTCGTAATGATAGGATAGTTGTATCACCAAACATTCTTCGGGAATTCTGGGCTCTAAGTTCCGCGCCATACATACTTTTCCTAAAAAGTATGAAGTAGGGGACTGGCCTACATTTGTTTCGTATCGACCGTTACTCAAATTATTCCTTATCATGTTCTGGGTCGATTCAGACCAATACTTCTCCTTAAATTGTTTTTTGAACTCAGTCATGTCCAGTATATCCGGACGCACCGCTGTCCACCAATTATCATAAGTATCTTTAAACGTTTCATCAATCATGCTTCGTATAATACTCCAGCGATTCTCTCTATTTCTTATGATCACCTCTTCCAATCTCTTTAAAAATTCCATAGGATTGCGCTTGTAATTACGAAAATTAATCGATTCTCGGTTCTCATGGTTATTTGTATGACTATGTTGGCATGTCCTATCCCGCCATGAATCTACTTCTTCCTGTAATTGTAATTCACGTCTACTAATTTCTTCTATTTTATTTTTATTGGTATTTATTTGACCTTCCATACTATTTAAATTGCCATAGACTCTTTCGAGTCGTTCGCCCATGTCTGTCTGTATTTGTGTAATACCTTCCTTATTCTCCTCCCGTACCTGATGTACTTCGTTTTTAATTTGCTCATATTTTTCGACAGTTTCCTGTTGGATTTCTTCGACCAAGGTTTTATTCTCAATTTTTGTGTCATTAATTTTATTCTGTAATTCTTCACGAACCTGTACTATTGTTTCGTTAATTTTTTCTAACCCTTCATTTATTTTGGCTATTTCTAATTTTCTTTCCTCATTATTTTGGTCCACCTTCTGGTTAATTGTCACATGAAGATTTTCAATTTTTTCATTAATTTGCTTTAAATTTTCCTCATGTATTTGTAAGATGTCTTCCTTCATTTGTTTTGAGGTTTCTTTAATTTCCTCATTTGTTTTATCTAATTTTTCCTCCAGTCTCTTTGAGTTTTCCTTATTTTCCTCATTCATTTTCCTTAGATTTTCGTTAGTTAGTCTATTCTGTTCTGCCATAAAATTCATCAATTCCTGCCAACTTGGTATTTCTCTGGCTCCCGTTTTATCTATTTGGTCCCCTTGGGCATCTTCTTCCACTGGTTTCCTTTCCTTGTCCACAATAATTTCAGTTTCCGCTATTTCGTCTGTCTGTTGTTCCATTTCACTGTCTGTTATTAGTTCTATTTCCTGTTCTTGTTCGTCTATTTCCTTCTCCGTTTCTCCTGCCCTAATCCTTGATCTACCTCTGGTATGCATGTTTACTCTCCCACAGTTGCCTGCTCTGGTTAAGTAATGTTATTATACTTATAATTACTTAACTTAAGCCCTACACAAGTTGAGCGCCAATTTGTAATAGATCGAGTACGTACGGTTTAAATTCCCACTGTTGTATTTGTCAATTTGTTTTGTATTACTTTAATTATATAAATCTCGGAGATATTTGGAGTTGTGGAATATATGGATGTAATTAATTAATATTAACTTAACTCTTTAATAATTATCAGTGTTAGTGTGCCTAGAACTTAAACAACTTAATCGTTATTCTACAATTTCATCCAACCCTATTATACCTTGAAGAGAGATCTATCTAATTTCATAATTTTACGCTCCCTCTTTGGTGTCAGATAATTCCGCTATAAGCGCTGCAGTATCGGCTCAACGAAACTTATAGGTTATTTTGATGTTTATATTAACCATTAATTCTATACTTATTCAGTTACTTTTTGTTCCCAGTTCACTAAACCATACTCCAAATAACAAGATTTGACAAATATATAAAGGTTCTTTATTTGTTTACTTAATTCACATTAAATAAGATATGTTCTAATTAACATATGCTTGGACTATAGACTTCAGGTATCGATTGTTGATTATTTTAATCCTTTATTTATATTTGGTTATATATTATGTTTTGATTTGTATTTAATTTATTTCAGGGTGTGAAGGTTCTTGTAACTGTGGGGAAGACTAAAAATACATAGATAAGAATGCAAGATTTACAAAATTTATGTGTTGTGTATTTAGTATGATTAATATAATATAATTTACCAGACTCGAACGAAGCAAATCGTGTAGGCGGTTGATCGCTAAATTTAATGTTTGGATGATTATGCAGTACGGTTTTTCTTTCTTCGGTTTAATAAGAGTAATTCTTGTCCTGTCCACTTCGGAATACAGCTTCTGGATTGATTTACAGCCCGATTGATGTTTCTTCTGCACCGCCAGGATCCAAATAAGTTCTTCCTTCGGTTGAATCAATTAGTGTTGTTCCGTGTATTTGCAAGGTTATAATTTCTGGTGTAGTGAATATTATTAATTGTGTTATTGTTAATTATTTCTATTTGATTAATATCTCATCAATTCCCTTCGGATATGGGACAGTTCAAGTTCTTTGTTGTAGACTTCAATTATTTACTCTCTATTATCATTTCATATTGTAGTGTTATTTTGTTTATCTGTATTGGTAGTAGACGTAAATATTGTAATTAGAATTTTGTATTTTCTTAATCGTATCTGGTAATTTCGAATATTACAATTAAATAGATTATTCTTGGGTTTTTAATCTCATCACTTTTAGTTCATTCAAAGCAATTCTTGTCTTGTCTAAATCAACAACTTCTTTTTCTTATTTGTCGTCCCTAGCAACCTATAATAATTTCTGCCTTCCACATGTTTTGAATATATAGTGTTTCTTTCATATATTTTTTATCTATTCTTTATCAATTTGCTGTCCTATCGGAATGTAACTTTACCGATATTTGGTTTATTATTTTATACACATATTCTACTGGTTTTTTGATATAAGTCCGTTTTTTTCTTTTTTATTATATTTAATCCACCTTCGATATTATATTTTACCAATCGATATTATGGCATTATGGTATTATTATAATTTGTATAAATTTTATTAAATATTATTATTAATTTAATGTTTTTTTTCTAGCTCTTCATAGCGTATTTATTAATTATTATTAATTGATGCACCTAATCTTTATGTTATGGGTGTTTATATAGTAGTTTTGCCTGTTAGGCCTTTTATTGTAAACTGATCTACCTGTGGTTATGTCTGTTATGCATCTATAGTCCCTTTTATATAAATTCATACATACAATCAAATCTTAATTATTAGCACTTATATAAACAATTATTTTTCTATATCTAATAACAATTTTATCTTGATCTCTTGATCACATACAACAAAATTCGAATTTATGAACATTGATTAACTGCCTCACACTTCATTCTACGACAGTCATTGAATAATACAACTTGTTTCATTATTTTTCATTAACTCAACACATATTTGATATAACATCACATAAACTTTATCATAACATTTTTGTCATAAAATAATACTTCTCAACACAAAATTCTTATTTGTTATTACCATAAATTAAGTCATTGTTTCATTTTTTTGTTTTGCTTTTCATTAAACATATATCATTAGCTATTATTTATCTTACAGGTTCGTTTATTCTAGTCAACACTACCTTGCATCCTTATTTAATTTTGTCTATGATTATAATTGTAATTATTGGATCTCTGTTCTATTATGGGTTTAAATATCAATTTGTTTATTATTCTGTGAACCGTCTTTTATGTAACATGAATGCTAGCATTTCTGTTGCGTTACATATGCTTCTCCTCCTAAAAAAGTTTAGTTTACCTGAATGAAGTTTAGGTCAAATAAACTTGTCTTTTTCACATGCCTTTCTTCATTTCATTGTTAATGGTTGACGATGAGATTCTCAAATGTAACTTCATTAGACTAGTATTAATACTTTTTTTTTTTTTTTTTTTTTTAATAACATTTCATCATTTTAATTAACATTCTTGATCATTTTTATTTCTGTAAATATTATTTGTTGGTAGTTGGCTACACTATTCACTGATACATTAGTTTTACATCTCTCCTATTTATAATTACTATAATTACTGTATTTTTCAATTATTCTTCTGTCAACTCACTTCTTTCTGTTTTCTTCGTCACATTCCTTTGGAAACTGAATTTATTCTTGCAACTATTCTAATATTCCTTAAATATTTAATTTCCCTAACAATCCCTAACACATGCGTTGGTACAGTTCAGAGAGGCACTGTTTGGCTTCATACTCTGCTGTCCACACCACATTTTAATATAGTACTGCTGGAATTCATCTACGAGCTATAAAATATAATAATAATCTCCTAATAATCTCTTTAATCATTTAATAATAAATATTTGGGAAAAGATTTTTTCTTTGTTGCATTTATATTTCTTCATTACTATTCTTCATATTTCGTAATTCCATTTTAATTCCTTAAACATTCGTTGATATTGACCTTGACAGTTATCATTTGTAGTCATTTTTGTTGAGATTGTAATGTTAAGTATCTTCTTCGTTTGTTTTTTTTTTTTTGTTTTCTCTGATCACAATATTTTCTAAATAGTTGTTGTGTAATGATCATTATAATTGTATTTTTGACTAAATACATTCCTTAGCCCCAACTATTCTTCTTCTTATCGTATTTCACTATTTTGGCTGTTTATTTTTCAATGAATTATGTTCATAAATACTCTTTCCTTCTTGTCTTCTTTAACATTATATTGGTTACATTCAATCGTTTACTGAAATTGTTCCATCATGTGGCAATGTAGCATATATTTTAGGTCATATGATTTCTTTTTTTTTTTTTATTTTGCATATGTAGATTTGAGGTAATAACTTTTATCTTGGGGTTCCATTCTTCATTATTCACAATATTTCTTTATAAACATTTAATAATAATTCTCGCTTTCTTCTGTAATCTTGGGGTTTGTTATTCACACTATTTCTTTATAAACATTTAATAATAATTCTCGCCTTTTTCTGTAATCTTGGGGTTTGTTATTCACACTATTTCTTTATAAACATTTAATAATAATTCTCGCCTTTTTCTGTAATCTTGGGTTTATTATTCATTATTCACACTATTTCTTTATAAACATTTAATAATAATTCTCGCTTTTTTCTGTAATCTTTAATAAGTTGTTCTTATTGTATTTTAGAATTTAGTGGTAGTATTCAACTCAAATTCTTTTTAAATTCCAAGTAATTTTCTTCAAGACTGGTAATAAGTTGTTCTTATTATTTTTAGAATTTATTCATTATATTTCTTTATGGACTCTTGGTTGTACGTTCCTTTAATCCTTTTCGTGATAGGGTTCATTATTTCATACGTATTGTTATTAGTATTTTTTGTTATTACATATGGCCCAGTATATAATAATAATAATTTTTTAGTTATTCCTTCTAGAGTGCTTGGTAGCTCCCTGTTTCTTATTAATACTTTCTCACCCACTTGGTACTTAATTGGTTTTGGGTTATTCTTTTCATATTTTCTTCTCTTCATTTCCGTCCTTTCCATAACTCGGTTATAAAATTTAACTGTTTCAAACTGATATTCTGGGTTATTTGGAACGTTTATAATATCCTGGATTTCTCTAGGTGGAAGCCTTTTAAACACAACAGTATAAGGGGTATTTTCAATGGATTGATGGTAAGATATATTTAAAGACTCTTCGGTTAGTGACAAGTATTCGTACCACTTTCTCTGTTGGTCATGACAGTAAGTTCGGAGTATTCTGCTAACTTCCCTCAATACACGTTCTGCCGGATTACTGCTGGGGTGGTATACTGAAGTCTTATATGTTCTAATGTTGTGTTTTAACAGATTATTTCTCCATTTATAGCCCTTAAATTGTGTACCATGATCGGTGATAATAGATGACGGTTTACCAACCTCTGCTATGTAACGTCCGATGACTATTTCTAGAATTTTCTTGGTCGTGGCTCGGCTAATAGCATATAGTTTAGTGTATTTGGAAAAATGATCAAAAATAATTATTATGAATTTGTATCTGTGATTTCCTCCACTGCGTGGGAAGGGCCCACATATATCTAGGAATACCTTCTCCAGCTTATATTTGGATGTTATCGGGATCATGACTCCCTCCTTCTTCTCATTATTATGTTTAACCATCTGGCAGATGTGACATGTCTGTATAGATTTTTGTACCTTTCTGGTCAAATTTTTTTATGTACATTTGTTCTTCTAGGGCTTTGACGATTTTCATGGCTCCCATGTGTCCATATCGTTCATGGTAATCCAATATTAATTTGTTTTCCACAGCTGTGGGAATTACTAGTTTCCAGTTTATTTGTTTAGGAGTAACCTTAATAAATAATCTGTCATCATGTATACAGTAATATTTAGTAATAACTTCATCAGCATTTTGTATCTTCTGGCGTATGTTTATTAATTTGGGATCCAATTTTTGGTGTTGACTAATTTCATTGATAATAATCTCCAGATCCTTCCGACTCTTAATGACATGGTACACCTTCGCAATCTCTTCCTTTTCTCCTTCAAATGATTGATCTTGTATGTTTATTCGGGACAAGATATCGGCTGCTATATTCTTTCTTCCAACAAATCTTCCCTGATATTCTTTAAATAGTGGTTATTAATTATGGTTATTTTACGATTACACTTAATTTTATTTATTAGTCGTTGTTCCCCAAGATTACGGTTCAGTGACGGGTATTCATTAATTTTCACTGCCTCTATTAGTTTAAATGAGGGCTTACTCCCTCTTCTCTATTTTCATTTTGATTACTGTGTTGATTTTGTACTGTTTCAGTGCGATCCTCCGTATTATGTTCTGCTATCCTATAATTTCCATCATGTGGGTAGTTGACTTCATGCCGAGATTGGTCATAATGGTTGTCATATCGGTGACTCCTTGGGTAGTATCGTCGTTGATTACCTTGAGGTCTGGAGTAGATATAATTGATGTTATGTCTATAATTATTGGGTCGTCTGTCCCCATCTCCTCTATTATTGCGACTATCACGATAATTGTAATTGTTATTGCCGCGATAATTATAGTTTCTGGAATTATTATTCGCGTTTTCATTTTGTGTTCTATTAGTATTAACGTTCTGCGCAGGTCGATTGTGATCGTTATTATGAGAATTGGTTGGTGGCGCGTTATTATCATACTTCTGATATTTATGATTTAGCATTCTATTTCTTTGGTATTGGTTCTCGTGTTCATAATTCTCCAAGAATTTGGCCATGGCTGGAATCGTTTTGATTTGACTACACATACGCGCATTCTTTATCCCTTCCTCGTAATGATAGGATAGTTGTATCACCAAACATTCTTCGGGAATTCTGGGCTCTAAGTTCCGCGCCATACATACTTTTCCTAAAAAGTATGAAGTAGGGGACTGGCCTACATTTGTTTCGTATCGACCGTTACTCAAATTATTCCTTATCATGTTCTGGGTCGATTCAGACCAATACTTCTCCTTAAATTGTTTTTTGAACTCAGTCATGTCCAGTATATCCGGACGCACCGCTGTCCACCAATTATCATAAGTATCTTTAAACGTTTCATCAATCATGCTTCGTATAATACTCCAGCGATTCTCTCTATTTCTTATGATCACCTCTTCCAATCTCTTTAAAAATTCCATAGGATTGCGCTTGTAATTACGAAAATTAATCGATTCTCGGTTCTCATGGTTATTTGTATGACTATGTTGGCATGTCCTATCCCGCCATGAATCTACTTCTTCCTGTAATTGTAATTCACGTCTACTAATTTCTTCTATTTTATTTTTATTGGTATTTATTTGACCTTCCATACTATTTAAATTGCCATAGACTCTTTCGAGTCGTTCGCCCATGTCTGTCTGTATTTGTGTAATACCTTCCTTATTCTCCTCCCGTACCTGATGTACTTCGTTTTTAATTTGCTCATATTTTTCGACAGTTTCCTGTTGGATTTCTTCGACCAAGGTTTTATTCTCAATTTTTGTGTCATTAATTTTATTCTGTAATTCTTCACGAACCTGTACTATTGTTTCGTTAATTTTTTCTAACCCTTCATTTATTTTGGCTATTTCTAATTTTCTTTCCTCATTATTTTGGTCCACCTTCTGGTTAATTGTCACATGAAGATTTTCAATTTTTTCATTAATTTGCTTTAAATTTTCCTCATGTATTTGTAAGATGTCTTCCTTCATTTGTTTTGAGGTTTCTTTAATTTCCTCATTTGTTTTATCTAATTTTTCCTCCAGTCTCTTTGAGTTTTCCTTATTTTCCTCATTCATTTTCCTTAGATTTTCGTTAGTTAGTCTATTCTGTTCTGCCATAAAATTCATCAATTCCTGCCAACTTGGTATTTCTCTGGCTCCCGTTTTATCTATTTGGTCCCCTTGGGCATCTTCTTCCACTGGTTTCCTTTCCTTGTCCACAATAATTTCAGTTTCCGCTATTTCGTCTGTCTGTTGTTCCATTTCACTGTCTGTTATTAGTTCTATTTCCTGTTCTTGTTCGTCTATTTCCTTCTCCGTTTCTCCTGCCCTAATCCTTGATCTACCTCTGGTATGCATGTTTACTCTCCCACAGTTGCCTGCTCTGGTTAAGTAATGTTATTATACTTATAATTACTTAACTTAAGCCCTACACAAGTTGAGCGCCAATTTGTAATAGATCGAGTACGTACGGTTTAAATTCCCACTGTTGTATTTGTCAATTTGTTTTGTATTACTTTAATTATATAAATCTCGGAGATATTTGGAGTTGTGGAATATATGGATGTAATTAATTAATATTAACTTAACTCTTTAATAATTATCAGTGTTAGTGTGCCTAGAACTTAAACAACTTAATCGTTATTCTACAATTTCATCCAACCCTATTATACCTTGAAGAGAGATCTATCTAATTTCATAATTTTACGCTCCCTCTTTGGTGTCAGATAATTCCGCTATAAGCGCTGCAGTATCGGCTCAACGAAACTTATAGGTTATTTTGATGTTTATATTAACCATTAATTCTATACTTATTCAGTTACTTTTTGTTCCCAGTTCACTAAACCATACTCCAAATAACAAGATTTGACAAATATATAAAGGTTCTTTATTTGTTTACTTAATTCACATTAAATAAGATATGTTCTAATTAACATATGCTTGGACTATAGACTTCAGGTATCGATTGTTGATTATTTTAATCCTTTATTTATATTTGGTTATATATTATGTTTTGATTTGTATTTAATTTATTTCAGGGTGTGAAGGTTCTTGTAACTGTGGGGAAGACTAAAAATACATAGATAAGAATGCAAGATTTACAAAATTTATGTGTTGTGTATTTAGTATGATTAATATAATATAATTTACCAGACTCGAACGAAGCAAATCGTGTAGGCGGTTGATCGCTAAATTTAATGTTTGGATGATTATGCAGTACGGTTTTTCTTTCTTCGGTTTAATAAGAGTAATTCTTGTCCTGTCCACTTCGGAATACAGCTTCTGGATTGATTTACAGCCCGATTGATGTTTCTTCTGCACCGCCAGGATCCAAATAAGTTCTTCCTTCGGTTGAATCAATTAGTGTTGTTCCGTGTATTTGCAAGGTTATAATTTCTGGTGTAGTGAATATTATTAATTGTGTTATTGTTAATTATTTCTATTTGATTAATATCTCATCAATTCCCTTCGGATATGGGACAGTTCAAGTTCTTTGTTGTAGACTTCAATTATTTACTCTCTATTATCATTTCATATTGTAGTGTTATTTTGTTTATCTGTATTGGTAGTAGACGTAAATATTGTAATTAGAATTTTGTATTTTCTTAATCGTATCTGGTAATTTCGAATATTACAATTAAATAGATTATTCTTGGGTTTTTAATCTCATCACTTTTAGTTCATTCAAAGCAATTCTTGTCTTGTCTAAATCAACAACTTCTTTTTCTTATTTGTCGTCCCTAGCAACCTATAATAATTTCTGCCTTCCACATGTTTTGAATATATAGTGTTTCTTTCATATATTTTTTATCTATTCTTTATCAATTTGCTGTCCTATCGGAATGTAACTTTACCGATATTTGGTTTATTATTTTATACACATATTCTACTGGTTTTTTGATATAAGTCCGTTTTTTTCTTTTTTATTATATTTAATCCACCTTCGATATTATATTTTACCAATCGATATTATGGCATTATGGTATTATTATAATTTGTATAAATTTTATTAAATATTATTATTAATTTAATGTTTTTTTTTCTAGCTCTTCATAGCGTATTTATTAATTATTATTAATTGATGCACCTAATCTTTATGTTATGGGTGTTTATATAGTAGTTTTGCCTGTTAGGCCTTTTATTGTAAACTGATCTACCTGTGGTTATGTCTGTTATGCATCTATAGTCCCTTTTATATAAATTCATACATACAATCAAATCTTAATTATTAGCACTTATATAAACAATTATTTTTCTATATCTAATAACAATTTTATCTTGATCTCTTGATCACATACAACAAAATTCGAATTTATGAACATTGATTAACTGCCTCACACTTCATTCTACGACAGTCATTGAATAATACAACTTGTTTCATTATTTTTCATTAACTCAACACATATTTGATATAACATCACATAAACTTTATCATAACATTTTTGTCATAAAATAATACTTCTCAACACAAAATTCTTATTTGTTATTACCATAAATTAAGTCATTGTTTCATTTTTTTGTTTTGCTTTTCATTAAACATATATCATTAGCTATTATTTATCTTACAGGTTCGTTTATTCTAGGAAACACTACCTTGCATCCTTATTTAATTTTGTCTATGATTATAATTGTAATTATTGGATCTCTGTTCTATTATGGGTTTAAATATCAATTTGTTTATTATTCTGTGAACCGTCTTTTATGTAACATGAATGCTAGCATTTCTGTTGCGTTACATATGCTTCTCCTCCTAAAAAAGTTTAGTTTACCTGAATGAAGTTTAGGTCAAATAAACTTGTCTTTTTCACATGCCTTTCTTCATTTCATTGTTAATGGTTGACGATGAGATTCTCAATGTAACTTCATTAGACTAGTATTAATACTTTTTTTTTTTTTTTTTTTTTTAATAACATTTCATCATTTTAATTAACATTCTTGATCATTTTTATTTCTGTAAATATTATTTGTTGGTAGTTGGCTACACTATTCACTGATACATTAGTTTTACATCTCTCCTATTTATAATTACTATAATTACTGTATTTTTCAATTATTCTTCTGTCAACTCACTTCTTTCTGTTTTCTTCATCACATTCCTTTGGAAACTGAATTTATTCTTGCAACTATTCTAATATTCCTTAAATATTTAATTTCCCTAACAATCCCTAACACATGCGTTGGTACAGTTCAGAGAGGCACTGTTTGGCTTCATACTCTGCTGTCCACACCACATTTTAATATAGTACTGCTGGAATTCATCTACAGTCAGCTATAAAATATAATAATAATCTCCTAATAATCTCTTTAATCATTTAATAATAAATATTTGGGAAAAGATTTTTTCTTTGTTGCATTTATATTTCTTCATTACTATTCTTCATATTTCGTAATTCCATTTTAATTCCTTAAACATTCGTTGATATTGACCTTGACAGTTATCATTTGTAGTCATTTTTGTTGAGATTGTAATGTTAAGTATCTTCTTCGTTTTTTTTTTTTTTTTTTTTTCTCTGATCACAATATTTTCTAAATAGTTGTTGTGTAATGATCATTATAATTGTATTTTTGACTAAATACATTCCTTAGCCCCAACTATTCTTCTTCTTATCGTATTTCACTATTTTGGCTGTTTATTTTTCAATGAATTATGTTCATAAATACTCTTTCCTTCTTGTCTTCTTTAACATTATATTGGTTACATTCAATCGTTTACTGAAATTGTTCCATCATGTGGCAATGTAGCATATATTTTAGGTCATATGATTTCTTTTTTTTTTTTATTTTGCATATGTAGATTTGAGGTAATAACTTTTATCTTGGGGTTCCATTCTTCATTATTCACAATATTTCTTTATAAACATTTAATAATAATTCTCGCTTTCTTCTGTAATCTTGGGGTTTGTTATTCACACTATTTCTTTATAAACATTTAATAATAATTCTCGCCTTTTTCTGTAATCTTGGGGTTTGTTATTCACACTATTTCTTTATAAACATTTAATAATAATTCTCGCCTTTTTCTGTAATCTTGGGTTTATTATTCATTATTCACACTATTTCTTTATAAACATTTAATAATAATTCTCGCTTTTTTTCTGTAATCTTTAATAAGTTGTTCTTATTGTATTTTAGAATTTAGTGGTAGTATTCAACTCAAATTCTTTTTAAATTCCAAGTAATTTTCTTCAAGACTGGTAATAAGTTGTTCTTATTATTTTTAGAATTTATTCATTATATTTCTTTATGGACTCTTGGTTGTACGTTCCTTTAATCCTTTTCGTGATAGGGTTCATTATTTCATACGTATTGTTATTAGTATTTTTTGTTATTACATATGGCCCAGTATATAATAATAATAATTTTTTAGTTATTCCTTCTAGAGTGCTTGGTAGCTCCCTGTTTCTTATTAATAATTTCTCACCCACTTGGTACTTAATTGGTTTTGGGTTATTCTTTTCATATTTTCTTCTCTTCATTTCCGTCTTTTCCATAACTCGGTTATAAAATTTAACTGTTTCAAACTGATATTCTGGGTTATTTGGAACGTTTATAATATCCTGGATTTCTCTAGGTGGAAGCCTTTTAAACACAACAGTATAAGGGGTATTTTCAATGGATTGATGGTAAGATATATTTAAAGACTCTTCGGTTAGTGACAAGTATTCGTACCACTTTCTCTGTTGGTCATGACAGTAAGTTCGGAGTATTCTGCCAACTTCCCTCAATACACGTTCTGCCGGATTACTGCTGGGGTGGTATACTGAAGTCTTATATGTTCTAATGTTGTGTTTTAACAGATTATTTCTCCATTTATAGCCCTTAAATTGTGTACCATGATCGGTGATAATAGATGACGGTTTACCAACCTCTGCTATGTAACGTCCGATGACTATTTCTAGAATTTTCTTGGTCGTGGCTCGGCTAATAGCATATAGTTTAGTGTATTTGGAAAAATGATCAAAAATAATTATTATGAATTTGTATCTGTGATTTCCTCCACTGCGTGGGAAGGGCCCACATATATCTAGGAATACCTTCTCCAGCTTATATTTGGATGTTATCGGGATCATGACTCCCTCCTTCTTCTCATTATTATGTTTAACCATCTGGCAGATGTGACATGTCTGTATAGATTTTTGTACCTTTCTGGTCAAATTTTTTTATGTACATTTGTTCTTCTAGGGCTTTAACGATTTTCATGGCTCCCATGTGTCCATATCGTTCATGGTAATCCAATATTAATTTGTTTTCCACAGCTGTGGGAATTACTAGTTTCCAGTTTATTTGTTTAGGAGTAACCTTAATAAATAATCTGTCATCATGTATACAGTAATATTTAGTAATAACTTCATCAGCATTTTGTATCTTCTGGCGTATGTTTATTAATTTGGGATCCAATTTTTGGTGTTGACTAATTTCATTGATAATAATCTCCAGATCCTTCCGACTCTTAATGACATGGTACACCTTCGCAATCTCTTCCTTTTCTCCTTCAAATGATTGATCTTGTATGTTTATTCGGGACAAGATATCGGCTGCTATATTCTTTCTTCCAACAAATCTTCCCTGATATTCTTTAAATAGTGGTTATTAATTATGGTTATTTTACGATTACACTTAATTTTATTTATTAGTCGTTGTTCCCCAAGATTACGGTTCAGTGACGGGTATTCATTAATTTTCACTGCCTCTATTAGTTTAAATGAGGGCTTACTCCCTCTTCTCTATTTTCATTTTGATTACTGTGTTGATTTTGTACTGTTTCAGTGCGATCCTCCGTATTATGTTCTGCTATCCTATAATTTCCATCATGTGGGTAGTTGACTTCATGCCGAGATTGGTCATAATGGTTGTCATATCGGTGACTCCTTGGGTAGTATCGTCGCTGATTACCTTGAGGTCTGGAGTAGATATAATTGATGTTATGTCTATAATTATTGGGTCGTCTGTCCCCATCTCCTCTATTATTGCGACTATCACGATAATTGTAATTGTTATTGCCGCGATAATTATAGTTTCTGGAATTATTATTCGCGTTTTCATTTTGTGTTCTATTAGTATTAACGTTCTGCGCAGGTCGATTGTGATCGTTATTATGAGAATTGGTTGGTGGCGCGTTATTATCATACTTCTGATATTTATGATTTAGCATTCTATTTCTTTGGTATTGGTTCTCGTGTTCATAATTCTCCAAGAATTTGGCCATGGCTGGAATCGTTTTGATTTGACTACACATACGCGCATTCTTTATCCCTTCCTCGTAATGATAGGATAGTTGTATCACCAAACATTCTTCGGGAATTCTGGGCTCTAAGTTCCGCGCCATACATACTTTTCCTAAAAAGTATGAAGTAGGGGACTGGCCTACATTTGTTTCGTATCGACCGTTACTCAAATTATTCCTAATCATGTTCTGGGTCGATTCAGACCAATACTTCTCCTTAAATTGTTTTTTGAACTCAGTCATGTCCAGTATATCCGGACGCACCGCTGTCCACCAATTATCATAAGTATCTTTAAACGTTTCATCAATCATGCTTCGTATAATACTCCAGCGATTCTCTCTATTTCTTATGATCACCTCTTCCAATCTCTTTAAAAATTCCATAGGATTGCGCTTGTAATTACGAAAATTAATCGATTCTCGGTTCTCATGGTTATTTGTATGACTATGTTGGCATGTCCTATCCCGCCATGAATCTACTTCTTCCTGTAATTGTAATTCACGTCTACTAATTTCTTCTATTTTATTTTTATTGGTATTTATTTGACCTTCCATACTATTTAAATTGCCATAGACTCTTTCGAGTCGTTCGCCCATGTCTGTCTGTATTTGTGTAATACCTTCCTTATTCTCCTCCCGTACCTGATGTACTTCGTTTTTAATTTGCTCATATTTTTCGACAGTTTCCTGTTGGATTTCTTCGACCAAGGTTTTATTCTCAATTTTTGTGTCATTAATTTTATTCTGTAATTCTTCACGAACCTGTACTATTGTTTCGTTAATTTTTTCTAACCCTTCATTTATTTTGGCTATTTCTAATTTTCTTTCCTCATTATTTTGGTCCACCTTCTGGTTAATTGTCACATGAAGATTTTCAATTTTTTCATTAATTTGCTTTAAATTTTCCTCATGTATTTGTAAGATGTCTTCCTTCATTTGTTTTGAGGTTTCTTTAATTTCCTCATTTGTTTTATCTAATTTTTCCTCCAGTCTCTTTGAGTTTTCCTTATTTTCCTCATTCATTTTCCTTAGATTTTCGTTAGTTAGTCTATTCTGTTCTGCCATAAAATTCATCAATTCCTGCCAACTTGGTATTTCTCTGGCTCCCGTTTTATCTATTTGGTCCCCTTGGGCATCTTCTTCCACTGGTTTCCTTTCCTTGTCCACAATAATTTCAGTTTCCGCTATTTCGTCTGTCTGTTGTTCCATTTCACTGTCTGTTATTAGTTCTATTTCCTGTTCTTGTTCGTCTATTTCCTTCTCCGTTTCTCCTGCCCTAATCCTTGATCTACCTCTGGTATGCATGTTTACTCTCCCACAGTTGCCTGCTCTGGTTAAGTAATGTTATTATACTTATAATTACTTAACTTAAGCCCTACACAAGTTGAGCGCCAATTTGTAATAGATCGAGTACGTACGGTTTAAATTCCCACTGTTGTATTTGTCAATTTGTTTTGTATTACTTTAATTATATAAATCTCGGAGATATTTGGAGTTGTGGAATATATGGATGTAATTAATTAATATTAACTTAACTCTTTAATAATTATCAGTGTTAGTGTGCCTAGAACTTAAACAACTTAATCGTTATTCTACAATTTCATCCAACCCTATTATACCTTGAAGAGAGATCTATCTAATTTCATAATTTTACGCTCCCTCTTTGGTGTCAGATAATTCCGCTATAAGCGCTGCAGTATCGGCTCAACGAAACTTATAGGTTATTTTGATGTTTATATTAACCATTAATTCTATACTTATTCAGTTACTTTTTGTTCCCAGTTCACTAAACCATACTCCAAATAACAAGATTTGACAAATATATAAAGGTTCTTTATTTGTTTACTTAATTCACATTAAATAAGATATGTTCTAATTAACATATGCTTGGACTATAGACTTCAGGTATCGATTGTTGATTATTTTAATCCTTTATTTATATTTGGTTATATATTATGTTTTGATTTGTATTTAATTTATTTCAGGGTGTGAAGGTTCTTGTAACTGTGGGGAAGACTAAAAATACATAGATAAGAATGCAAGATTTACAAAATTTATGTGTTGTGTATTTAGTATGATTAATATAATATAATTTACCAGACTCGAACGAAGCAAATCGTGTAGGCGGTTGATCGCTAAATTTAATGTTTGGATGATTATGCAGTACGGTTTTTCTTTCTTCGGTTTAATAAGAGTAATTCTTGTCCTGTCCACTTCGGAATACAGCTTCTGATTGATTTACAGCCCGATTGATGTTTCTTCTGCACCGCCAGGATCCAAATAAGTTCTTCCTTCGGTTGAATCAATTAGTGTTGTTCCGTGTATTTGCAAGGTTATAATTTCTGGTGTAGTGAATATTATTAATTGTGTTATTGTTAATTATTTCTATTTGATTAATATCTCATCAATTCCCTTCGGATATGGGACAGTTCAAGTTCTTTGTTGTAGACTTCAATTATTTACTCTCTATTATCATTTCATATTGTAGTGTTATTTTGTTTATCTGTATTGGTAGTAGACGTAAATATTGTAATTAGAATTTTGTATTTTCTTAATCGTATCTGGTAATTTCGAATATTACAATTAAATAGATTATTCTTGGGTTTTTAATCTCATCACTTTTAGTTCATTCAAAGCAATTCTTGTCTTGTCTAAATCAACAACTTCTTTTTCTTATTTGTCGTCCCTAGCAACCTATAATAATTTCTGCCTTCCACATGTTTTGAATATATAGTGTTTCTTTCATATATTTTTTATCTATTCTTTATCAATTTGCTGTCCTATCGGAATGTAACTTTACCGATATTTGGTTTATTATTTTATACACATATTCTACTGGTTTTTTGATATAAGTCCGTTTTTTCTTTTTTATTACATTTAATCCACCTTCGATATTATATTTTACCAATCGATATTATGGCATTATGGTATTATTATAATTTGTATAAATTTTATTAAATATTATTATTAATTTAATGTTTTTTTTTCTAGCTCTTCATAGCGTATTTATTAATTATTATTAATTGATGCACCTAATCTTTATGTTATGGGTGTTTATATAGTAGTTTTGCCTGTTAGGCCTTTTATTGTAAACTGATCTACCTGTGGTTATGTCTGTTATGCATCTATAGTCCCTTTTATATAAATTCATACATACAATCAAATCTTAATTATTAGCACTTATATAAACAATTATTTTTCTATATCTAATAACAATTTTATCTTGATCTCTTGATCACATACAACAAAATTCGAATTTATGAACATTGATTAACTGCCTCACACTTCATTCTACGACAGTCATTGAATAATAACTTGTTTCATTATTTTTCATTAACTCAACACATATTTGATATAACATCACATAAACTTTATCATAACATTTTTGTCATAAAATAATACTTCTCAACACAAAATTCTTATTTGTTATTACCATAAATTAAGTCATTGTTTCATTTTTTTGTTTTGCTTTTCATTAAACATATATCATTAGCTATTATTTATCTTACAGGTTCGTTTATTCTAGTCAACACTACCTTGCATCCTTATTTAATTTTGTCTATGATTATAATTGTAATTATTGGATCTCTGTTCTATTATGGGTTTAAATATCAATTTGTTTATTATTCTGTGAACCGTCTTTTATGTAACATGAATGCTAGCATTTCTGTTGCGTTACATATGCTTCTCCTCCTAAAAAAGTTTAGTTTACCTGAATGAAGTTTAGGTCAAATAAACTTGTCTTTTTCACATGCCTTTCTTCATTTCATTGTTAATGGTTGACGATGAGATTCTCAATGTAACTTCATTAGACTAGTATTAATACTTTTTTTTTTTTTTTTTTTTTTAATAACATTTCATCATTTTAATTAACATTCTTGATCATTTTTATTTCTGTAAATATTATTTGTTGGTAGTTGGCTACACTATTCACTGATACATTAGTTTTACATCTCTCCTATTTATAATTACTATAATTACTGTATTTTTCAATTATTCTTCTGTGAACTCACTTCTTTCTGTTTTCTTCGTCACATTCCTTTGGAAACTGAATTTATTCTTGCAACTATTCTAATATTCCTTAAATATTTAATTTCCCTAACAATCCCTAACACATGCGTTGGTACAGTTCAGAGAGGCACTGTTTGGCTTCATACTCTGCTGTCCACACCACATTTTAATATAGTACTGCTGGAATTCATCTACAGTCAGCTATAAAATATAATAATAATCTCCTAATAATCTCTTTAATCATTTAATAATAAATATTTGGGAAAAGATTTTTTCTTTGTTGCATTTATATTTCTTCATTACTATTCTTCATATTTCGTAATTCCATTTTAATTCCTTAAACATTCGTTGATATTGACCTTGACAGTTATCATTTGTAGTCATTTTTGTTGAGATTGTAATGTTAAGTATCTTCTTCGTTTTTTTTTTTTTTTTTTTTTTTTTTTTTTTTTTTTCTCTGATCACAATATTTTCTAAATAGTTGTTGTGTAATGATCATTATAATTGTATTTTTGACTAAATACATTCCTTAGCCCCAACTATTCTTCTTCTTATCGTATTTCACTATTTTGGCTGTTTATTTTTCAATGAATTATGTTCATAAATACTCTTTCCTTCTTGTCTTCTTTAACATTATATTGGTTACATTCAATCGTTTACTGAAATTGTTCCATCATGTGGCAATGTAGCATATATTTTAGGTCATATGATTTTTTATTTTTTTTTTTTATTTTGCATATGTTGATTTGAGGTAATAACTTTTATCTTGGGGTTCCATTCTTCATTATTCACAATATTTCTTTATAAACATTTAATAATAATTCTCGCTTTCTTCTGTAATCTTGGGGTTTGTTATTCACACTATTTCTTTATAAACATTTAATAATAATTCTCGCCTTTTTCTGTAATCTTGGGGTTTGTTATTCACACTATTTCTTTATAAACATTTAATAATAATTCTCGCCTTTTTCTGTAATCTTGGGTTTATTATTCATTATTCACACTATTTCTTTATAAACATTTAATAATAATTCTCGCTTTTTTTCTGTAATCTTTAATAAGTTGTTCTTATTGTATTTTAGAATTTAGTGGTAGTATTCAACTCAAATTCTTTTTAAATTCCAAGTAATTTTCTTCAAGACTGGTAATAAGTTGTTCTTATTATTTTTAGAATTTATTCATTATATTTCTTTATGGACTCTTGGTTGTACGTTCCTTTAATCCTTTTCGTGATAGGGTTCATTATTTCATACGTATTGTTATTAGTATTTTTTGTTATTACATATGGCCCAGTATATAATAATAATAATTTTTTAGTTATTTCTTCTAGAGTGCTTGGTAGCTCCCTGTTTCTTATTAATACTTTCTCACCCACTTGGTACTTAATTGGTTTTGGGTTATTCTTTTCATATTTTCTTCTCTTCATTTCCGTCTTTTCCATAACTCGGTTATAAAATTTAACTGTTTCAAACTGATATTCTGGGTTATTTGGAACGTTTATAATATCCTGGATTTCTCTAGGTGGAAGCCTTTTAAACACAACAGTATAAGGGGTATTTTCAATGGATTGATGGTAAGATATATTTAAAAACTCTTCGGTTAGTGACAAGTATTCGTACCACTTTCTCTGTTGGTCATGACAGTAAGTTCGGAGTATTCTGCCAACTTCCCTCAATACACGTTCTGCCGGATTACTGCTGGGGTGGTATACTGAAGTCTTATATGTTCTAATGTTGTGTTTTAACAGATTATTTCTCCATTTATAGCCCTTAAATTGCGTACCATGATCGGTGATAATAGATGACGGTTTACCAACCTCTGCTATGTAACGTCCGATGACTATTTCTAGAATTTTCTTGGTCGTGGCTCGGCTAATAGCATATAGTTTAGTGTATTTGGAAAAATGATCAAAAATAATTATTATGAATTTGTATCTGTGATTTCCTCCACTGCGTGGGAAGGGCCCACATATTTCTAGGAATACCTTCTCCAGCTTATATTTGGATGTTATCGGGATCATGACTCCCTCCTTCTTCTCATTATTATGTTTAACCATCTGGCAGATGTGACATGTCTGTATAGATTTTTGTACCTTTCTGGTCAAATTTTTTATGTACATTTGTTCTTCTAGGGCTTTGACGATTTTCATGGCTCCCATGTGTCCATATCGTTCATGGTAATCCAATATTAATTTGTTTTCCACAGCTGTGGGAATTACTAGTTTCCAGTTTATTTGTTTAGGAGTAACCTTAATAAATAATCTGTCATCATGTATACAGTAATATTTATTAATAACTTCATCAGCATTTTGTATCTTCTGGCGTATGTTTATTAATTTGGGATCCAATTTTTGGTGTTGACTAATTTCATTGATAATAATCTCCAGATCCTTCCGACTCTTAATGACATGGTACACCTTCGCAATCTCTTCCTTTTCTCCTTCAAATGATTGAGCTTGTATGTTTATTCGGGACAAGATATCGGCTGCTATATTATATATATACACTATCTATATATATATGTGTGTGTATAGAATAATGTCCAGTAAATATATATAATTCTCCCCCATTTTGTGACTAGCTTAACATAGACAAAACATGACAACACGTACAGAAACATAAGGTACATATACTCACAATTATACACCAATATTCTAAACACGAATGCCGCTGGAATGCACCTGCCTAGCAGGCAGTGTTACTACCCTGCCCAGAAACCAGCAGTGATAAGTGTTTGCCATTCAGCAACCCGTTTCTATTGAACTACATAAAAGCGAAAACCCCAGAAAGGATGATAATTACTCATAACCCATAAGCATGACCGGACCGCCTATATGTATAGAATTCCACTGAGAAATGACCCATCATGAGCATATGAAACTTTAAGTTCCTTCAACAGCATTAAATAAAAATTTTAAAGAAACTACATCACCTGATTTCAAACAATTGTTATACAATTCTAAAAGGTTAATTTGTTTTACACATTCAGAAGGATTCAATAAATCAGTATATATTTTACCAGTAGGAAAATTAATCAGTCGATGCTTTACAGATTTAAAAAAAAATTTAAACAGCATATGTTTTACCAAAAAAATTAATCAGTATGTGTTTTACAAGTAAACAATTAATCAGGAGATGCTTTACAAGTGAAAGAGTTAATCAATATGTGTTTTATAAGTAAAAAAAAAACAATCAGTATAGACATTTGTCAGATACAGAATTAATTAGTATATGCCCAGAAAAAATGTGCAAATTCTTTTCTATTAAAACCCGAATGGCTATATAAATAAATATAAAATGAAATTACAATAAGAACGGTTGTGCCCTAGCAGCTGTGGGAGCGCGCCCGCATGTGGTTGACAAAGTCTGACAGGAATCTAACCTGCCTCAGGCTGCACCAACATGTGCCAGGCAAAAACTATGTCCCTTTTTATACCCCAGAAGACAGCCAAAAGAAAACAAAAAAAACCCCAGCCCTTAAATGTTAAACCCAAGGTGAATTTAATATTTACTCAGTTCTGTTCCAGCCGGAACAGAGTTCCTAACATGTTATATAAATTTTGTAAAGAGTAAGATGATGAATATATGCAAACTGTAAAATGTCTAAGTGTACAAATATCTCTAGCACGCTCCCCCAGTGCAGCACACAATTACAAGCAGTGCACTTAGTGTTAGGTAATTCAGTTATTAAAGTGTTCTTGAAAATTAACTCATAATGTTCAGAATGATGATCAGCTGATCCCCTTTATAGCAGACAGTCTGGACACGTGGTCACATGGATTCAAAAGATTTTTACAGTAAAACAGGTGCACTGCCGGCCCGGCCCCAAAAGGAAAATAAAAGAGTGCATATCACCTTAATTGTGCTGACTCAGTGTGACATCTTGATTAAGTCACTGACTCCTACTCTGAACAGGATCATGTCTAATGGTCCATGGCTGATGCAGATGGAAGGCAGTCAGCAAAGCAAAATCTCCGTCTTAATCGAGAACCCTGTTAATTCATATAAATTAGAAAGATGTTCACAAAAAATGTACACCCAAGTTCAGGTAATTAACCTCAGAACGGGCCTTCAACCAACTCTCAATAAATGCACAAGTTTCAGTAATAAAGTCTTTGCAACCTGCTTAAAGAGTAGAAAGTCAGCCATGGAATAATTAATTTTAATAATAAAAAGACTTTATTAAAATTGGCGTAGTGTAAAAGTCATCAGCACAATCTATACACGCCTCAACAAAATTTAACAGGTTAGGCCGCCACGTGGTGACACGGTAATCGCTATTTGTCCAAAAAAGATCAACTTCAAAGCACTCACATTATTAATAATGTTTTAACATTAATAATGTTTCCTCTACAGATGTTCTCACAAGTAATTTCTTTACTGTAAAATTAATTAAAGAGCACACCGACAATCTGATGCATGAATGAGCATAGTTCACTACCTAACTACGCACTAACCTTTAGCCATTAACTTTTAACATTCTACACATTTATCATGACAATGACAATTACAGTACCTCTCACACTATGATAGTAATAATAAAAGGAACATGGGCTATATACTGAACATTAAGTAAATTTTCTTTTAATATAAAAACTGTCGGATCGCACTCACATAAATACGTCTTTTTATACGGTTGCCTACACCTTGTTATTAATTATTTATTTAATTTTAATTACTTTTGAATGCATACAATAATAAAATATCTTACCGGGAATCGCTTAAGTTTCAGCAAGCCATAATAGTTGCAGAGAAACTACGCAGTAACTGTTCGGAAGCCGGAAGTCGGTTGATTCTCTGAGCCAAGCGGTGAGTAGACTACCGCTGATACCGACTGCACAAGCCGACCCTTACTACGCGTTGCGCGCGCAGCCCTAGCAGTTCGTACAAAGTTCAGGACACCCGCCCCTTTGCTCTCGCGTTATATTATAATTAAATATTCCACAATTCAATTCTCGACGGCCCGAATCGGGCCGGCACAACTCTTAAATCATTTATTGTTTCATCATTGATTTATTAAGTGTTTTCTTATCTATTACTATCTTTTTAATCATACTATCATTTACAATATCCTTTTTCACCCATCACTTTCACCTTTAATTAATTGGTGTTTATCACTGATTCACTCATTATTTTGGGGTATTTACACTTTCATTATTAGCACTTTTTAAACTTTTTATTTTAAGCGTTTATTGGTGGGTAATCCCTATTATTATTTTTCTTTGTCACTTAGTTACTTTCATTATCTCTCTCACTATCTCACTATCTTTACAAATTTTATTTACATCTAATAAGTTCATGTCTTTTTCTAGATTTCTTACTTACATATACTACTAATTCGTGGGTTAGTGTATTTTTATTTAACAGTGTTTTATTAATTATGAATTACATTTGTCACTTAGACAATACTAATATTTCTTTTTTATATTGGTTATTTACTGGTTTCGTTTCCTTTATGATATTTGATGGTATCATCTCCCCCTTCCCTATTCTACACTATTTGTCTGTGTTTTATCACCTTGGTTCACTTTATTTTCTTTATAATTGGTTTGTTCCATTTTTAATTTCATTTTTCTTCTCCTTCACTTCCATCTTGTTTCACTTTATCTTGGTTTTTATCTGGCCAATCTCTGGGGTTGGGTCAACGTCATTTGTCTGTCAGTCTAGTCTGTAATTTTATTTAATAATCAACTTTGGTTTACTATTCTTCCTCCTTCTTTCTTAATTTCATTTACTATTTTTATTCTCTTTATTATTTATTTATTAAAATATATTATTTCTTAGCATTTCTTACATACTTATAGTCATCAAATATGATCTGAATTTGGCGATGTTATATAATGCCCTTCCACCAAAATTGATCATCTTATAAAACGTGATTCTAAGTTTGATGAAATTATCAATTGTATTGTATCATTTTCTTCTTAAATTCTCCTGCTTCTTGTCCATTTTTATGTTTAATTCTGTATCTTCCACTTCCTATCTTCTGAGTCTTTTCTTCATTATTTTTTCTTATTACGAACTGGCTTATTGATTTTTTATTATAAATTATTCCCTATAAATCTTATTTTCCCTAACTATCCCTACTTTGTAGCTGAAATCGATTCGGATGGGCTCTATTGGCTTACCTAACTCCGTCGTTCAAAACTACTCTTTTTCTGAGGTCAGGGGAACATCATCCCTGCTCAGTTAAATGATTGCTGGACTTATTCAACAGTCAATCTCAATTAATGAATCTTCAATACAGTCATCTCGTGACTCATAATAATAATAATAATCATAATATTTGTTGGGAATCTTTTACTTTTGTATTTCATTATTGCTCAGTTCGAGTCATATATTTCTCATCTTTCTTTATTGATACTATTTGATAATATTTGAAGCGTTGGTTTTTATTGATACAATTCACATTTTTATTCATTTTTAATTACTCTTTGTTTCATCTCATTTCATATTATAACTCTTAGAATGTCTATTTTATTTATTTCGTTTTTTGATCATTGGTTTGTTTATTTTACTTCCTATATTTTTTCTAAATATTTGTGGAAGTTGATCATTTTGATTTTTTTTTCATAATTTTTTAAATATCATAGAAAGTTAGTGTTGCTTACTAGTTAGGAATTTTTGTAGCTTATTCCTTTATAGTATGTTTTGCTTTTTTGCCTCATATGTTGGCTAAAGATTTTTTGTAAGTTAATCTTATTTTGTAGGAACCTTTTTGTAACTTTATTCCTCCGTTTTATAATTGGTCTAATATATTATCGAAATATTTGTGTAAGTTGGCCTTACATAACTTTTTGAATTTTGAAATTCATTTGAGATCCTTTTTCTTTATGATATTTGCAAACTTGTTCGTTTGTCTTGTTAACTTTCTTTATTTAAAGTATTTCGGTTGGTTTTATACCTTAAGTTTTTTCTGTCATTTCCATCCATTTGTATTAAGTATTCGTCTATGTTCTCCCCTTCGATGATTATCTATTAATTTAGTTACTTTAATGTTACTTCTTTTCCGTTTGTTGGCTTGGTCGGTAATCAGTAGTTCAGTCCCATATTCCAGTGTTTATCTGCACTTGGTTTATCCATGGTCCATGATTACATGAGTTCCCTCCATTGTTCGGACTGCTCTGGTGTGCATAATAGTTTCTTCTATCTGGTACAGCCATTCTTCTAATACCATGTTTTCTCTATGATCCATTTCTACCTCAATTACTTCAGCATTTTGGTTATAACTCAACGAAGTTACTCGTACCTCCGTCATTGATCTTCTTACTGATATTGGTTGATTTCACAGTTCTATCTCTGATAATTTCCCTTTTCTTATAGACTTTCTTAATTGGTCATACGTTGTTTTGTTGTGATGCTTTTCAACTTTGGGTATCCTCCATTTAAAGATAGGGTTGCTGAAGTTTTTACTCGCTGGTTGATTGTTGATCCCTCCTAGAATTTCCTTCAGAGTTCTCCTACATTCCATAAAATTCTTCATTTCCATATGGTCGGTAATTGGTAAATTGAACATCTCAAGTAGTCCGTTCTTCATCATATCCATTTCTTCTCTTGTATTGATTAGTTTTCTTTGATGCATTTTTTTAGTCTTCTTAATTATTTGTTTCTTCTGTACTCCTCTACTGTTGGTTCCTATGTGTTTAATTTTCTCTTTGTTTTTGTTACTTTTATTTTGAGATAACCATGTACTTGGGTCTTCTTTAATTTCTGTTTTTTCATTGGTTCCTTCTGGAGTGCTGTCTAGCGTTTCATTCACTTTCTTGAACCCATTATCTAATGTCTCATTAAGTAGATCTATTTTGTAATTGGTTTCTTCCCATTTCTTATCCATCTCCGTTTTTGTCTGGTCGCTTTCTTCACGACATCCTTTGAAAGTTAGTCTTATTTGCTGCTTCATCTCTTCCTTATTTTTCTCATTGATTTCCTTCAGCTGTTGTTGGAGGGTCTCGTTATTTTTGTGAATAGTTTGTCTCAACTCCTCCTTAGTACTTTCATTTGTACTCACTATTTTTTCATAGATTTGTTTCAAACTTTCCTCACTCTTGAC
This sequence comes from Magicicada septendecula, assembly GCA_034769895.1. Lineage (NCBI taxonomy): Eukaryota > Metazoa > Arthropoda > Insecta > Hemiptera > Cicadidae > Magicicada > Magicicada septendecula. The sequence continues at coordinate 142,354,513 of CM068371.1, forward strand.
AAATTTTTCATTAATTTGTTTACGCTCTCTTCACTCTTGTCGAATCTATCGTTCATCTGTTTCAGACTCTCCTCGTTCTTGTCTAATTTTTCCTCCATTCGTTTTATTAACCTTTCATTCATTTGTTCTATAAATTTCATCAGATTTGGGTCTCCTCTAGTTTTCTCCTTGTCACCTGCTTGTGGTTCCCTTTCTTTGTCTTGGGTTGGTTCTGTTGTGGTTATTGTTGTCTCCACCTCTTCAATCGATGTTCCTTCCTCTTCTTCCCCTCTATTTTCTTCCATTTCTTTGTCCTTCGCCAACTTTTTCGATAATCCTCTTGTATGCATCTTGATATCCTTTCGCAATCGCCGCTAGACTTTCGTATCTCCCTTTCTTTTAGTCCCACCAGTTGGTCGCCAATTTTTAACTTAACTTTGTGTGTGTCTCCCGTGTTGTTTTGCCACACGTTGGATGGGTCAATTTTTAACTCTACAAGACGTTCGCCTCTTTAAAGCCCCGCGATGGAAGCCAATTTTGTAATTTGACGAATGTCCGTCTAATCTTAAACATGTATAAGTATAATGGGTGTAACGTGTCTTCTCTATCCGTCGTCGCTTTAAAACGTAACTTACGCGGATTTCGTCCGTTGCGAACGTACGAATAACCAGGTATCGATGTTCTTACCTGTTGTTCACTAGGGGTGTGAAACTCCCGGGTGGCGCCAAATTGTTTTATTAAAACAATTAAAAAAATTTTTAAGTTTGTATGACAAACTCAGCTCAGGCGGTGTGAAGAATTCAATTTGTTCCCGCCTCGCCTTGGCTGTCTGGATCGGGCCAGTAGTTCGTTGAGTAGGCTGTGCGATCGCTTGTCGTCAATACTAACTATTTGCTAAAATGTACACAAATTATTATCCACCAATCTAATAAAATTATAACACAGTGGTTACACTCAGTACTTATTTATTTTTGGTTAATGATTAAATATTCAGTTAATACAAATTATGTTTTCTTTTGTAATACATTTGCACCGGTAAATTATATGAGACAAATCTCTGGGGTTTGACAAATCGATTCGAACACAACAGACATTCAGTAATGGCGTGTGTTGGAATTGTACACAAAATTATTATTGTTCGATGTCTCGGATTCTTTAGATTACGATAAAAGGATTATAAATGATTACAACAATAAAAATACACACCCTTACATCAGTTAAACTTAAATAACATACTGTGTAGTTATAACTTGTTTATTGGAGTGTAGTAAAAGTGTTACAAAATATCGCTAACTAATAACAGGTTAACTTTACCAGTTGACAAATTTTCAGTGTCTTAGTTTTTTAATTTAATCTTTGAAAGTAATTATGTGCAGTTTAGTGAGAGTTCAGCTTTCAGTGAGAAATAATTAACGTGTGTTTATTCGGAAATTTGGGTAATTTAATTGATACTTAACACTTCAGTAGACTGGATGAACTCAGTTGATCTGGTAATAATGAATTAGGCTGCAATCATATTTAATTTTCAATTATTCGGGTGTCGGGCATCTTTTTCAAGTTAATCGGCAATATATTCGTTTCTTTTTTCTTTAATTCGTCTTCGACATCAGTTAAATGGTTTCAGCCATCGTCTGCTTCCTTCTAGTTCACTTGCTGGTAATTTCATTTGATATTTTGATGTTTTAATTTCGATCGTTCAAGATCTGGCATCTATTCAACAAGAGCGTCACATTACGAGTAAAGAAATCTAATGGTAAATTATTAACCAAACGTCTGTTGTCATAGTAACCAATTAATCCTGATTGGTTAATTCTGATTTATGGCCATTGTTATTAAATTTGAATTTTTATTCAAAATAGCTGTATATCTTCTTATTGATTATATTCTTCTGTCATCTTCCCTACATATTAAATATTATTACTACTGTTATTATTTCCTTTCCAAGATTAATTTGGTACCACATAAGGTATGGTTTTATGAAATATCAATGTTTGTACATTTATGTTAATATTTGGTATTTACATTTCTCCTTTAAATTAAGTTCTTATTCTAATATTTTTCCTTTAAACGGAATTACAAATTATTCTCTGCTATTTACTCGCCTTTAATTTATTAATTTCCTGGTTGTTTTTATACAATTTGCAATTATTTCTTATTTACAGTTATACATTTCCTAGGCCTAAGTAGCCATTGATTATTTTTACTTATTATATTCTAATTATATTTCATTTTACTATAAATTGTTTTGTTCTGTTGTTATAATTGATTCGTTTAGTGGTTGTTGTGTCTTGAATTTGTTTGTGTTCTGATTATGTGTCAAGATTATTTTCTATATCTTAATACCTAAAATATAACAACTAGGCCTATGGACTGTAAGCTTCCTTCAGCCATATCCTATCCATAAAATTAAAATGAACAATTCTTTACCAGTTATTAGGTACTGTTGGTTTAACATACATTTCATTCTTTTACTATTATTTTGAGTGAGAAACATCATCAAACTTACTTAATTTATTTTCCCTTATAACATAGGGTGTTTATTAATTACATTCTTAATTTCTTAATTCTTTACTAATCCCTTTCTCCATTCCATGTTAACACAAACTGTTTATCTTACATGGGCTTTCTCCCCTGAATAACATCGTATCCTTTATCTATCTCTAATCTAAATACTATTTCTAATTACCCTTAACTATATAATTTTTATAAGCTCACTCTTAAATCATTTATTGTTTCATCATTGATTTATTAAGTGTTTTCTTATCTATTACTATCTTTTTAATCATACTATCATTTACAATATCCTTTTTCACCCATCACTTTCACCTTTAATTAATTGGTGTTTATCACTGATTCACTCATTATTTTGGGCTATTTACACTTTCACTATTAGCACTTTTTAAACTTTTTATTTTAAGCGTTTATTGGTGGGTAATCCCTATTATTATTTTTCTTTGTCACTTAGTTACTTTCATTATATCTCTCACTATCTCACTATCTTTACAAATTTTATTTATATCTAATACGTTCATGTCTTTTTCTAGATTTCTTACTTACATATACTACTAATTCGTGGGTTAGTGTATTTTTATTTAACGGTGTTTTATTAATTATGAATTACATTTGTCACTTAGACAATACTAATATTTCTTTTTTATATTGGTTATTTACTGGTTTCGTTTCCTTTATGATATTTGATGGTATCATCTCCCCCTTCCCTATTCTACACTATTTGTCTGTGTTTTATCACCTTGGTTCACTTTATTTTCTTTATAGTTGGTTTGTTCCATTTTTAAATTCATTTTTCTTCTCCTTCACTTCCATCTTGTTTCACTTTATCTTGGTTTTTATCTGGCCAATCTCTGGGGTTGGGTCAACGTCATTTGTCTGTCAGTCTAGTCTGTAATTTTATTTAATAATCACCTTTGGTTTACTATTCTTCCTCCTTCTTTCTTAATTTCATTTACTATTTTTATTCTCTTTATTATTTATTTATTAAAATATATTATTTCTTAGCATTTCTTATATACTTATAGTCATCAAATATGATCTGAATTTGGCGATGTTATATAATGCCCTTCCACCAAAATTGATCATCTTATAAAACGTGATTCTAAGTTTGATGAAATTATCAATTGTATTGTATCATTTTCTTCTTAAATTCTCCTGCTTCTTGTCCATTTTTATGTTTAATTCTGTATCTTCCACTTCCTATCTTCTGAGTCTTTTCTTCATTATTTTTTCTTATTACGAACTGGCTTATTGATTTTTTATTATAAATTATTCCCTATAAATCTTATTTTCCCTAACTATCCCTACTTTGTAGCTGAAATCGATTCGGATGGGCTCTATTGGCTTACCTAACTCCGTCGTTCAAAACTACTCTTTTTCTGAGGTCAGGGGAACATCATCCCTGCTCAGTTAAATGATTGCTGGACTTATTCAACAGTCAATCTCAATTAATGAATCTTCAATACAGTCATCTCGTGACTCATAATAATAATAATAATAATCATAATATTTGTTGGGAATCTTTTACTTTTGTATTTCATTATTGCTCAGTTCGAGTCATATATTTCTCATCTTTCTTTATTGATACTATTTGATAATATTTGAAGCGTTGGTTTTTATTGATACAATTCACATTTTTATTCATTTTTAATTATTCTTTGTTTCATCTCATTTCATATTATAACTCTTAGAATGTCTATTTTATTTATTTCGTTTTTTGATCATTGGTTTGTTTATTTTACTTCCCATATTTTTTCTAAATATTTGTGGAAGTTGATCATTTTGATTTTTTTTTTCATAATTTTTTAAATATCATAATAAGTTAGTGTTTCTTACTAGTTAGGAATTTTTGTAGCTTATTCCTTTATAGTATGTTTTGCTTTTTTGCCTCATATGTTGGCTAAAGATTTTTTGTAAGTTAATCTTATTTTGTAGGAACTTTTTGTAACTTTATTCGTCCGTTTTATAATTGGTCTAATATATTATCGAAATATTTGTGTAAGTTGGCCTTACATAACTTTTTGAATTTTGAAATTCATTTGAGATCCTTTTTCTTTATGATATTTGCAAACTTGTTCGTTTGTCTTATCTTTCTTTATTTAAAGTATTTCGGTTGGTTTTATACCTTAAGTTTTTTCTGTCATTTCCATCCATTTGTATTAAGTATTCGTCTATGTTCTCCCCTTCGATGATTATCTATTAATTTAGTTACTTTAATGTTACTTCTTTTCCGTTTGTTGGCTTGGTCGGTAATCAGTAGTTCAGTCCCATATTCCAGTGTTTATCTGCAAATGGTTTATCCATGGTCCACGATTACATGAGTTCCCTCCGTTGTTTGGACTGCTCTGGTGTGCATAATTGTTTCTTCTATCTGGTACAGCCATTCTTCTAATACCATGTTTTCTCTATGATCCATTTCTACCTCAATTACTTCAGCATTTTGGTTATAACTCAACGAAGTTACTCGTACCTCCATCATTGATCTTCTCACTGATATTGGTTGACTTCACAGTTCTATCTCTGATAATTTCCCTTTTCTTATAGACTTTCTTAATTGGTCATACGTTGTTTTGTTGTAATGCTTTTCAACTTTGGGTATCCTCCATTTAAAGATAGGTTTGCTGAAGTTTTTACTCGCTGGTTGATTGTTGATCACCCCTAGAATTTCCTTCAGAGTTCTCCTACATTCCATAAAATTCTTCATTTCCATATGGTCGGTAATTGGTAAATTGAACATCTCAAGTAGTCCGTTCTTCATCATCTCCAATTCTTCTCTTGTATTGATTAGTTTTCTTTGATGCATTTTCTTAGTCTTCTTAATTATTTGTTTCTTCTGTACTCCTCTACTGTTGGTTCCTATGTGTTTAATTTTCTCTTTGTTTTTGTTACTTTTATTTTGAGATAACCATGTACCTGGGTCTTCTTTAATTTCTGTTTTTTCATTGGTTCCTTCTGGAGTGCTGTCTAGCGTTTCATTCACTTTCTTGAACCCGTTATCTAATGTCTCATTAAGTAGATCTATTTTGTAATTGGTTTCTTCCCATTTCTTATCCATCTCCGTTTTTGTCTGGTCGCTTTCTTCACGACATCCTTTGAAAGTTAGTCTTATTTGCTGCTTCATCTCTTCCTTATTTTTCTCATTGATTTCCTTCAGCTGTTGTTGGAGGGTCTCGTTATTTTTGTGAATAGTTTGTCTCAACTCCTCCTTAGTACTTTCATTTGTACTCACTATTTTTTCATAGATGTGTTTCAAGCTTTCCTCACTCTTGACAAATTTTTCATTAATTTGTTTTACGCTCTCTTCACTCTTGTCGAATCTATCATTCATCTGTTGCAGACTCTCCTCGTTCTTGTCTAATTTTTCCTCCATTCGTTTTATTAACCTTTCATTCATTTGTTCTATAAATTTCATCAGATTTGGGTCTCCTCTAGTTTCCTCCTTGTCACCTGCTTGTGGTTCCCTTTCTTTGTCTTGGGTTGGTTCTGTTGTGGTTATTGTTCTCTCCACCTCTTCAATCGATGTTCCTTCCTCTTCTTCCCCTCTATTTTCTTCCATTTCTTTGTCCTTCGCCAACTTTTTCGATAATCCTCTTGTATGCATCTTGATATCCTTTCGCAATCGCCGCTAGACTTTCGTATCTCCCTTTCTTTTAGTCCCACCAGTTGGTCGCCAATTTTTAACTTAACTTTGTGTGTGTCTCCCGTGTTGTTTTGCCACACATTGGATGGGTCAATTTTTAACTCTACAAGACATTCGCCTCTTTAAAGCCCCGCGATGGAAGCCAATTTTGTAATTTGACGAATGTCCGTCTAATCTTAAACGTGTATAAGTATAATGGGTGTAACGTGTCTTCTCTATCCGTCGGCGCTTTAGAACGTAACTTACGCGGATTTCGTCCGTTGCGAACGTACGAATAACCAGGTATCGATGTTCTTACCTGTTGTTCACTAGGGGTGTGAAACTCCTGGGTGGCGCCAAATTGTTTTATTAAAACAATTAAAAAATTTTTAAGTTGGTATGACAAACTCAGCTCAGGCGGTGTGAAGAATTCAATTTGTTCCCGCATCGCCTTGGCTGTCTGGATCGGGCCAGTAGTTCGTTGAGTTGGCTGTGCGATCGCTTGTCGTTGTAGTGCCGCGATATCCCCCAGGGGCTCATTGTCCATATTTCATAGGATGGTATAAGTGATGTTTATTTTACCAATAACTATGACACACTCTGCCTCAGGTGTGACAAGAGAAACTGACTGTTTTTAAAAACATTTTATCTTCTCGTTGGAACTATTTGTTAGTTGTACGTTCCTCTACCTTCAAATCGGTTACTCACAATTGTCTGACCGTAATTTCTATTTTTGTTAAGATGTGTCAGAAGTGATTTGGACGTATTAAAAGTGTTTACATACTTTAGTATTTACTTACTTAAAAGGTTTTCTTAGCATCTGTTCAAATAAAGAGTGTACAGTAATAGTTTCTGTGGTTGCAAAATAACCGCCAATATCCTGTTTTGAAGACTTTCAAGGATTTGTGCCGCGCGTGGCAATCTGAGCTCTGATTGGCCGACGCATGGGAGTAGCCCAGTTACTTGGTTGAAGCCTTCTGAAACTATAAAAGCTGACAGAGGCCCAAACCAGCATCATTTGGTCTGTCGAGTGATCCGGGGCGACACAGCCGTGTGTCCTGTAAATTTTCGTTTTCGTCTTCAAACTACTGTGAATCTCAAGTTTTTTAGTATAATTATTCAAGTTTTATAATATTTATTAAAGTGTAAAGTTAGATACGCGAAACGCGCTAACTGCTCTTCAGTCGCAGCTCATATCACAGAATGGCACTTCGAAACAGAGAGGGAGGTATGACTAGGGAATAATTGAAATTTGTGTAACTTAAATACCAAAAGAGAGAGACTTTAAAAAGATTTATAAAGACTATAAAATATCTTATTATCAAATAAAAGTACAGATGATCTATTTAAAGACAATAAGAGAGAGACATAAAATTATAATAAATATTAAATTTTGTTAACAGTTATAAATTGAGTTATATAAACATTTTAAAGAGATATTACATTATTTTGTTCTAATATCTATATAATTGAATTTTAAATTCGTTTCTTAATCTTGAAACAATTAACTGAATTATTTTGGAGTTATGTAGAGTTTATATATATATCTATACATCACATTGAATTAGAGATCTAAAGGCTTTTATGTTTAAATGCTCACTAATTGTTTTATAAAGATTTATTGATTGATTGAAATGTACTAAAATCATTACAGAAATTCAGTAACTAATAAACGTAAAATTTACTAATCTTAGATTTGAGTTTCATTTGTCTGTACACCTATAAGCCACCACTATCACTTAAAAGGTATTGTATGATACTTGGAAGCCTCCTTACCGCTCGGGAGACGCTGGCCACGACAAATGGTGGCAGCGGTGGGATAAATTGGTGTGCTTGAGGTTTAGAGACATATGTAAACTTATATAAAAGTGTTTCTAGGTATAAACAACTTTTCAATCTAGATACATATACAACTTTTCAATCTAGACTTTCAGATGCCTTTAATACATAACTCAATAGCTGATTATTATTTGAATCATCCTGCAATTTATCAAATTTTAAATTCAAAAGAGTCAAGAGGAGATAAGTGGCATATATATATTTGTTATTTTGATGAAAATTTTCAGCAAAAGTCTAACGAATTTACCTTAATAAAAGGGAAACCCATAAGATTAATAAGAGAAATTGAATATAGTAACGTTTTAAATTGTACAGAATATATGGATTATGTTGCTTGTAAATTTCTGAATAGAGAAGACTGTACGATTGAAGCTGAAATAGATTTTTATGACAAAGTTACATATGTGATTCTGGTAAGGATACATTAAGATGTTTATTATTGTGTTATTATCATGTTTAATATATGTTGATATGTAATTTGTGATGCTTAACTCTAAGTGATATATCATTATCGAATTCGGTATTATTTAAATTTTCGCGGGACTGTGAAATTTATTTGAGATTTTTTTTTGAGAGATTAATTTGAGATATTTATGGGCAGGAGCTTGTCTAAGAATAAAATTTTTAAAGAACGGTGTATGGCAGCAGATAAACGATCTTTTGGACAAACAGCGGGACAAATCGAACCTCAGCGTGAACCAATTAATCCAGATTTATATATGAAAGTAGGAACCAGAGTAGGGACGATAACTGCTTATTACGAACATATTCCATCTGTAGTTACTATAGGACATAGTTTGCGTCCACCTACACCACCTGTTCGTATTCCAAAGTTACAACCACCTGAAACGTCTAAATCTATTGACATAACTTTCAGTAGCAGTACACAAAGGTCAATTGAACCACGACCAAGTACAAGTAATACTCTTTCAATACCTTCACCTTTATACGATATACCAAAACCCAATCCAAAGAGTACATGAGTCGTAGACCTGTATATTATCTTCCTATCACAGACCCAGACATTTTGTTAGAAGGGTGTGAAACATTATTGAGAAGTCTATTACAAAGGATTATTGAAAGATATATAAACGGGCATAGTAATTATACAGACGAAGCAAATGTAAATAGGGTTCGAATATTGAAATTAGAGATTGAATTTCATAATTAAATATATGAATTCTATATTATACCTTATTATTTGTTTTCTATTAGGACTTATTTCGTGTATCGCAATACAGTCTGCTTATTTATTGTGGTACAACGAAACAGATTACATTCAATTTTTGAAGTGTTTAATAAATTCTAATCATACTATATTTTAAATAATCTAAACCAAAATGGTTAACACAGACCCAAAAACGGGGAAACCTATTGTATCAGGAGATACATCGGCTTCTAGTATGTCCATAACGTCCTCTACACGTGTTAAAGATATGTCGGTATCAAATTTAATTGAACCATGGAATGGAGAAGGTCCTATTTCAGTATCAGAATTTTTCGCGAAAATTGAAAGAGCAGCGAAAACCGGAAATTGGTTAGACTCTGATAAAGTAACCGTAGCTGTATTAAAATTTACGGGAGCAGCCGCTTTGTTTTATAATAGTAATGTAGAAGTTGCAAGTGAGGATATAACCTTTGATCGTTTAAAAGAAATATTTACTGAGCGATTCAAGATTAAACATCTTGATCAATTTCATTATAGTCAGTTGCAAAATGCGATGCAACGTAAGTCGGAAACACCAGAACAGTTTGCTGACAGATGTAGGCGTTTGTGTGCGCGTACAGTTAGACAAGTCGCTGACCCTGAACAACAACGCATTATTAATGAAGAGGCGGAACGTCGTATGTTAGCCGCGTATATTAATGGTTTAGCGGGTAACGTCGGAACCCAAGTACGTTATCGAATGCCTGCTACTTTAACAGAGGCATTACAAATTGCTTCGACGGTTACAGAAGTCGAAAATATGGAAGCCCGACGTGCTCAACAAAACAAATTTCAAAGTCCCAATCGAATATTTACTGTAACATGTTTTAATTGTAATAAACAAGGTCATGTAGCGAGAGATTGTCGTTCTCGAATAAATAATTTCGGTACTAATGTGAAGAAATCCAATAGTAAAAATTTTAATACAGGGATTAAGGGAAACAGGGATTTCCGGGGTTACAATTCTAATGGAGGTAGTCGAGATATTTCTAAAGTTGAATGTTATAATTGTCGTAAAACAGGGCATTACGCGAATGAGTGTCCGCAAAGGAGGAAGTTAGCGATTTCCCAACGGGCAAAGTTCGACGGGAAACGGTCCCACCCCGCCGAACGTGAGGTCGAGCAGAGTGTAATCAAAGTACAGGTAGACGTAAACGGGCGTACAGACGAGAGTATGGAGATAGAGCGACTGCCAAGCCAGACTCTACATGTGGAGCGACCGCAAAGCCGGACTCTGCACCTTACAGACGTTACGTGCGACCCTAGTTACGATGACGCTTTGTCAGTGGACGTTATCGTAGGACGTAAACCTTGTAAATTTCTGATTGACACTGGGACTATGGTTTCATTTATAAAAAGGGGTATCAGCCAAAAGTTAATTCGAGAGATTGAAGTTGTTGCTAAAAGTGCTACTGGGGATGAACTAAAGGTCTTCGGAGTACAGAAGGTAGGCTTCATAATTGAAGGTACCACAGTCTATCACGATTTTATGGTAGCAGACCTTTGTACTGGCTTTGATGGACTGTTCGGAATAGACTTATTGAAAAAACTAAATGTTTACATTGATTTTTCCAATAACGATATTTATGTAGGAGGAGAAAAAGTCACCACCAGTGAGGAGACCAGGGAACCTGATACAGAAACGGAAGGGACTGGCCATCTCAACCCACCTGTAGAAGAACCTGAAGTATGGAGTATTGTGACCATCCAGGATCAGTCCATACCAGCAAAGTCCGAGATGCTTGTGGAGGGACGCCTGCAGGTGACAAGCGAGTTGGCATATGCCGGGATTAGAGAAATCCCAAGAGTTATCCGGATTTGATGAATCCGATGAGTTGTTATGTGGATCCAAAGAGTTTAAGGGTGTAGCCCATGTTAATATGTTGTCTGGATTAGGTAAATCCAAAGTTGTTTCGGGAAAAGGTAATTCCCAAGAGTTTTCCGGTTCGTGTAGTTTGTTTTCGCAACCACGATCGCGAGGATCGGGGGTGTTGCGCGGGTTAAATAGATCCAGGAGATCAGGTAGATCTATTCGTGTACACGACGAAGTTCTAGTAGAACCGGTAGAGTTTCAGACTCATGGCATTAGAGTAGCACGATGTTTAAGTAGAGTTTTTCACTCCATGAAATACTCAGATGTTGTTGTTCAAGTTGTTAATTTCAGTAATGAAGATTTAGTTCTCCCAAAGAATAGTTTGTTGGGGTTAGCTGAGGCGTTTGACAAGGCACCCACCGGAACGTCAGTGATGCCCATACCCACAAACGGTGAAGACCATGAGCAAAGTAGTTGTGAAGTATTCACGTTGAATACTAGTGAAAGAGGCTGTACTAACCCATTGTTATATAAAGAGGAGTTGAATGAAGAAATTCAAAGTAAGTTATCGCATTTGTCTGATCTAGAGAAGGGAATCATTGAACCTATTTTGTTGAAATATAAACATTTATTTTCAGAACCAATTGTTAATACGGGATGTAGTGTTAAGATAAAACATCGAATTGATACGGGAGATAGCCCGCCGATTCGGAAGAACCCTTATAGATTACCTCATTCTTTAAAGCCAGTTGTAAAAGAGCATATTGAAGATATGAAAAATCGTGGTATAATTCGTGAAAGTTCTAGTCCATGGGGAGCACCAATTGTTATAGTAACCCAGACACGGAAATCCGATTCAACTGTTAAACATCGTTTTTGTGTAGATTATCGCGCTTTAAATAATGTTACTCGTAAAGATGCATATCCCTTGCCTAATATTGCAGAAACTTTAGATAGTTTAAATGGAAGTGAATATTTTTCTACATTAGATTTATGTAGTGGTTATCATCAAGTTAGTGTCGAGCCCAACGATATAGAGAAAACTGCATTTACTGTCCCAGGACATCATTTTGAGTTTCTTAGAATGCCATTCGGATTATGTAATGCACCCGCAACTTTTCAACGCCTGATGGACAATGTCTTGATGGGATTGAAGGGTGAGGAAGCATTGGTTTATCTCGATGACATTATAATTTTTGGAAGTAGTTTAGAAGAACATACTAAACGACTTGAACGAGTTTTACAAAGACTATAAAACATTATAAAATAAAAACTAAAGCAAATGAGAATCCAGTCGTACATTATAATCGTTTAAAACCTAGCAAGGTCATAACTAAGAAACGACGACGCGTGATAAAGCAGTTACCGCAACGCGATAGTGGAAGTGTGTCAGACGTATACGACCTTGACCAAGAACCAACAGTCGACGAAATTTGTTTAAACAAACCGTTCATTGTAAACACTGGGCCAACCCAATGTACACCTGAACCAACACGTCAGGTTAGCGACCTTGAAGCAGAGAGGAAAGATTCCACTGTTGAGTTACGTGATGTAATACGAGCAAACGTTAACGACCCTGAGTGGATCCCTCCACCCACTCAACAAACCGTTCCTGAAATAGTTGGTCGATATGAATTGAGACCGCGTGAAAATATTATAGCACCTCGTAGATTAATAACTGAGTGAATAAATTAGAATATCGCATGACATGAAAAGTAATGGGAAATTTTTGTACGCATTACAGATGCAGTACTGAGGGCACTGTTATTGATATTGAGTCTCACGAATGTTCAAAGCCAGGATTCAAATGGAAGTTCTAACGCACTGATGACGAAAAATACACTTGATTCTCAGGGATGCACAAATATTTCTGATTTAAGTAGATGTCATTTTGACAAAGGACTTGTATTTATTAAACAAAGAGACATCATATTGACAACCGACACCTGGACCATAGCAGTTACTGTAGGAACAGAAGACTATGACGATATTTTATTCCAAGTTTCAAATTTATTTAAATATTTAAAAGGGTTAGAAACTTCATCAAATTCAACAGACATTAAATTTCTTATTCCATCTTTTGAATTAATTCGTTTACAATCGAAACTGAAATCCACACAAAATCAAGTTGACAACTTAAAACTTCTCTTACCCACTTCTAGAACTAAAAGAGGTTTAGTTAACGGAATTGGAACCGTATTCAAATATTTATTTGGAACTTTAGACACAGACGATTATGAGACTTTAAATACGAAACTTGACGAAATAGACAATACAAGTGAAACAGTTGCACATGTTGAATCAGATAGATTAACTTATTTGAAGAAATTGACAAATGAAGTTGAAAGTAATAATAAAGCTATAAAATCCTTAGTGAATACTGTAAAGATAACAGTTGAGGAAATTAATAACGTAACATCAGTGATAACAAATGAAATATTGAAACTAAAGAAACAATTAGAATATCAGTCTAAAATTTCTTCCTTGTTTCGAGAAATAGAATTGACATTAATTGAAGTCGATAATCAATTAACTCAATTACAAGAAGCGTTAGATGTAACATCCGCAGGATATTTGAGTGCAATTTTAATTCCCCCTAATAAGTTGAATAAATTGTTAAAAGAAATTGCAACCAAATTGCCTGTTGGACTTTCGTTAATTATAAAAAGCGAACTGGATATGACATATCACTATTATAGAGTAGCAAAAGTTCATGCTATAGCTACAAGAAATGTAATTAGAGTAATCATAGATATTCCTTTACAATCAAATGACAATAATTATGAATTGTATAACATTAAATCATTACCTTACTATGATACAAGGTTAGAAAAAATTTTTAGTTGTAATTACAGAAATGAAATATATTGCTATATCTTATGATAGACAAAAATTTATTGTAATGTCAAGTATTCAAGCAAGGAAATGTATAATTTCACCTTTTGGTATATGCTCTCTCAATGTGCCAATACGATATGCAGCTGAAGGAAAGAATTGTGCTTATTCTATGCTAATCGGAGATGAAGAAAACGCCAGATACTTATGTCGAAGGACAATTTTGAAGAGATTCCAGATTCCAGTCATCTATGAAGGAACCAACGGAGACTTCTGGATTTACAGCCTGCCTAGTACGACTCGAGTGACATATCAATGTTCAGATCCTACAAATGGTATTCATAATGTGAAATCAGAGAGTATGTGGATAGCTGGTACAGGAATACTTCATCAACCCAAGACGTGTCGTATTATATCTAAATACTTCACGTTACGTCCACATCTTCAAGGGCAATACTCAGCCACAATTAGAAGGAATCACATAATTGTTCCTCCTATCAATAATCTGTTGTCATCCTTAGAAATGACAATGTTCAACTTCACCTTGAATGATCAGTTAGTACAACTGGATCACATTAATCGTATCTTGAATGAAACCGGCTCAGCTGATACTGCTGACATTGACTTATTACAAAGGAAGCTATCCGAGATAAAAATTCGACCACATTCTTACCACAGTAGTACTACTACTACTGAATCAAATCATTTGTTTACTTCTCTTATCATTATTATCACTGTGATAGTAAGTGTCATACTATACACATGTGGATTACAACATCCATGTATACGTAATTGTGTTATGCCACTCGCTCGAGTTCGAACAGTAGTGTTAAGAAGACGTCAAGAACCAATCTATGAGGAAATGCAACCCGTTGTCACACGGACTTCCGATCCTTCTGCGGAATCAACACATTTCACAGGAGAAGTGCATCAAGTGCAGTGATAAAAGTGAAATTTTATTGTAAAATCATTCACAGTAGAAAACCCTACCTCTATCCTCTATACTATATCCCTATATATACCTTATTACATGTTCTGAAGATTGTTAAAATGTATTTGTTCATCCACCAGATTGTATATGCATGTTATATTTAAGTTAGGATAAGATAAGCTCTCTCCAAGCAATATTGAGTACTGTAAATGTAAATTAAAGTGAGGTACATGGTACCTCCCTTTTAAAAAAAGGGGAGTGATGTAGTGCCGCGATATCCCCCAGGGGCTCATTGTCCATATTTCATAGGATGGTATAAGTGATGTTTATTTTACCAATAACTATGACACACTCTGCCTCAGGTGTGACAAGAGAAACTGACTGTTTTTAAAAACATTTTATCTTCTCGTTGGAACTATTCGTTAGTTGTACGTTCCTCTACCTTCAAATCGGTTACTCACAATTGTCTGACCGTAATTTCTATTTTTGTTAAGATGTGTCAGAAGTGATTTGGACGTATTAAAAGTGTTTACATACTTTAGTATTTACTTACTTAAAAGGTTTTCTTAGCATCTGTTCAAATAAAGAGTGTACAGTAATCGTTTCTGTGGTTGCAAAATAACCGCCAATATCCTGTTTTGAAGACTTTCAAGGATTTGTGCCGCGCGTGGCAATCTGAGCTCTGATTGGCCGACGCATGGGAGTAGCCCAGTTACTTGGTTGAAGCCTTCTGAAACTATAAAAGCTGACAGAGGCCCAAACCAGCATCATTTGGTCTGTCGAGTGATACGGGGCGACACAGCCGTGTGTCCTGTAAATTTTCGTTTTCGTCTTCAAACTACTGTGAATCTCAAGTTTTTTAGTATAATTATTCAAGTTTTATAATATTTATTAAAGTGTAAAGTTAGATACGCGAAACGCGCTAACTGCTCTTCAGTCGCAGCTCATATCACAGAATGGCACTTCGAAACAGAGAGGGAGGTATGACTAGGGAATAATTGAAATTTGTGTAACTTAAATACCAAAAGAGAGAGACTTTAAAAAGATTTATAAAGACTATAAAATATCTTATTATCAAATAAAAGTACAGATGATCTATTTAAAGACAATAAGAGAGAGACATAAAATTATAATAAATATTAAATTTTGTTAACAGTTATAAATTGAGTTATATAAACATTTTAAAGAGATATTACATTATTTTGTTCTAATATCTATATAATTGAATTTTAAATTCGTTTCTTAATCTTGAAACAATTAACTGAATTATTTTGGAGTTATGTAGAGTTTATATATATATCTATACATCACATTGAATTAGAGATCTAAAGGCTTTTATGTTTAAATGCTCACTAATTGTTTTATAAAGATTTATTGATTGATTGAAATGTACTAAAATCATTACAGAAATTCAGTAACTAATAAACGTAAAATTTACTAATCTTAGATTTGAGTTTCATTTGTCTGTACACCTATAAGCCACCACTATCACTTAAAAGGTATTGTATGATACTTGGAAGCCTCCTTACCGCTCGGGAGACGCTGGCCACGACATCGTCAATACTAACTATTTGCTAAAATGTACACAAATTATTATCCACCATGCTAATGAAATTATAACACAGTGGTTACACTCAGTACCTATTTATTTTTGGTTAATGATTAAATATTCAGTTAATACAAATTATGTTTTCTTTTGTAATACATTTGCACCGGTAAATTATATGAGACAAATCTCTGGGGTTTGACAAATCGATTCGAACACAACAGACATTCAGTAATGGCGTCTGTTGGAATTGTACACAAAATTATTATTGTTCGATGTCTCGGATTCTTTAGATTACGATAAAAGGATTATAAATGATTACAACAATAAAAATACACACCCTTACATCAGTTAAACTTAAATAACATACTGTGTAGTTATAACTTGTTTATTGGAGTGTAGTAAAAGTGTTACAAAATATCGCTAACTAATAACAGGTTAATTTTACCAGTTGACAAATTTTCAGTGTCTTAGTTTTTTAATTTAATCTTTGAAAGTAATTATGTGCAGTTTAGTGAGAGTTCAGCTTTCAGTGAGAAATAATTAACGTGTGTTTATTCGGAAATTTGGGTAATTTAATTGATACTTAACACTTCAGTAGACTGGATGAACTCAGCTGATCTGGTAATAATGAATTAGGCTGCAATCATATTTAATTTTCAATTATTTGGGGCGTCGGGCATCTTTTTCAAGTTAATCGGCAATATATTTGTACGATAATGTTTTTAAAGATTGAAAGTACGACGGCTTTCTTACTTGATAATTTAACAGCCTCTGGTGAGCTCTATAGCAGCAGCATGCAGAATTGCTAACAAGACATAAATAATATGAAAATGACTTACCGTAATCTCACGACTGGGTAGATCCTGACACTCAGGCAGGATAGACTGGTTGGGAAGAGGATAGGTTACATGTACGGAGTTCTACCTGCCGAGGAGTCCCGACCCGTGGATGTTGACACTAAGATGGCTGGCGTGCGACAAAAGCTTCAGGTCCAAAAGCATGCCTGGACCCTACAAAACCCATAGTGCCAACTTCGGAAAATGAAAATAATGACCGGTTCGATCCGATATATCGAACACCGGGCCCGTTGACCACAATGGGTCAACCACCGACTACACCAAAAGACATGGCCAAAATACATTACAAAAATTTGGCTTTTGGTGAACAGGAACACTCTCTGAAAATTACCCTCCAACATAGGAGGGGGTCACATGCAAACACAAGAAAATACAAACATACAGAAAACATGCAAAACATGCAATTAATTAGAAAACCATGCCGAATAACTCCGCCGCGGGCGCATCGACCAGGCGAGCAATCCGAAAGGTTCGGGTAGAGCAGACAAAACCCAATAACATACAATAAACAATGGCCCAGCCAAACACAATGTAAAACTCAGCAAATCAACTTAGTTAGTATTCCCTAGTTTTTTTTTTACATTTTTTTTCCTTTTTTATTTTTTTGTTGTTCCCTTTATTCCCCTTTTTTTTCATTTTTTTTTTTACTATTTTGTTGTTGATTTGTTGAGCATCCATAACTCCCAATAAACTGGCACAACGCCATGCCAGAAACCCTCCACAATGTAAACTTCACTGCGGACAACAGCTGGAAGGAATCACCTGGGAAATCCCAGAAAAGTGTCAAGTAAGTCCACAACAATCATTGAAACTAATTCTGCTCACCCGAAAAACAAGATAAACCCAATCAAGAAGATATAGGCAACCGGTATAATTTAATAGCCGGTCGTTCAAAAGAACCTGTGGAGGTTTTAACTGAAGCGCGACGAACAACCCCATCGCTCCCCGGAAACACAGCTGAAACTCGGCCGAGAGGCCACATCAGGAGGGGAGAATTCTGTTCCTCCATAACCACCAGGTCCCCAACCATTAAATTTCTTGACTTAGACGACCACTTCGATCTGGCATGAAGTGCCGTCAAGTATTCCAAACGCCACCTTTTCCAAAAGGCTTGGAGCAAAGCGGCAATTTGTTTGTAATGACGGACGGTCCCTTCATTTAATGAGACTTCAGCTTCCGGGGGCGCGGTAATGGGGCGGCCAACCAAAAAATGACCAGGCGTTAGAGCCTGGTAATCACTTGGATCTGAGGATAGGGCAGTTAAAGGACGGGAATTTAAGATTCCCTCAATGCGAATGCATAAAGACGAAAATTCGGCTACGGTCAGCGACCTGGTCCCAATCATGCGTTTCATGTGAAACTTGGCCGACTGGACAGCCCGTTCCCACAAGCCACCCTGATGAGGGGCAGACGGAGGGATAAATTTAAATTCAATGTTATTGTCAACAGCAAAAGCTGTTATCTGAGCTGACAGGTCAGGATTGGAAAGAACATTTTTGAGCTCCCGTTTAAGTTCGGAGCGCGACTCCACAAAATTCCTACCACAATCCGAATACAGTGTTTTCGGAGCACCACGACGACTAATAAACCGCCTCAACACATCAATAAACTGGGGCGTTGAAAGATCCATAGCCACTTCAAAGTGAACTGCTTTAGTGGCTAAGCAGATGAAAATGCATAGATACGCTTTGACTATAGGTGCCTTCCGAACAGCGTAAGCCCGTACCAAAAAGGGGCCAGCATAATCCATGCCGGAAGAATAAAATGGAGGTGCCGGATTAACCCGTGGAATAGGCAGATCCCCCATTAACGGGTTGGTGGGGCGAGGACGCGCCCTGAAACAAGGAAGACATTTCCAAATTATGGTTCTTATTGCCTGACGTGCGGACAAAATCCAATAATTTTGAGCAAGCTGAAATTGAACTTGCAAGGGCCCAGCATGACCTAACCACACATGGGTGTGATGAATTAGCAACCCTACTAGGTGGTGATGCTTGGGCAGTAAAACCGGAAAAAGATTTCTAGTAACCACAGAGTTGGTCAAGCGACCGCGTACTCGAATGAGGCCAAAATCATCTATAAATGGGACCAGGCGCTGAATGCGGACCGGGAGCCGCTTACCTAAACGAAGAGCCGCGAGCTCCTGTCCAAACACGCTGCGCTGAATGTAGCGTAAAATATACTTAACAGCCAACTTCTTCCAATCCATGGCTGTGGAAGCTTCAATCCGCGAAGGCATAGCCCACCTTAAGATGACTGAGGTAACCCCCACTACTAAGGGCCACGAGGACAAGTGCTCAAACAATTCCACCCGGGGCTCCTGAGTGAGAAACGAAGAGACCTTGGTCTCCAAGGCAACATCTTGCACGTCGTGATTCGGGCGATAATTAATAGGGGGCCATTGCAGAGCATCAAACTTTAACCAATCTGGCCCTGACCACCACAATGTCGACGACCGGAGGCTGGCGAGTGACGTGCCTCTAGAGGCTAAATCAGCGGGGTTAGAAACACCATGAACATGACGCCAAGATTTAGTATCGGTCCACTCGGTAATGGCAGCCACCCGATTAGCAATAAACGTCTTCAATTTAAAAGTAGGCATATTCAGCCAATCCAAGACAATCGTGGAGTCCGTCCATAAGAAAACTTGACTCAATTGAATACATGGACTCAATTGAATACATGACGAGAATACGCCAACATAATGACGAACAAGTTTGGCTAAAAGATAAGCTCCCAACAACTCCAAACGTGGGATTGATAAAGTTTTAAGAGGTGCCACTTTAGTTTTAGACGACACCAACGAAGCCACCGGAGGACCAGAGTCAGTATAAATGGACAGATAGAGGACGGCCGCGTAACCCAACTGGGAAGCATCACAGAAACCATGCAATATAACCCTTTCAATATGCCCACCTTTGGGGAGGAATGGCCGGGAAATAGTAATTACCGAAAGATGATTCAAAGAGGACAGGAATTAACTCCAATAATCATTTAAGTCATCACTTAGAGGAGCATCCCAGTCCAAGCCCTCAGCCCAGAGTTTTTGGAAAAAAGCCGTGGCCCTGAAAATCACTGGCGAAAGCCAACCACATGGGTCAAATAATTGTGCCATCTGGGATAACACGACACGTTTGGTAAATTGAACCTGAGCATTGCTGCAACAGGCCAAAGGAGGAAATGAGAAGCAATCGGTTGAATGGTCCCAACTTAAACCCAGAATATCCTTATCCTTAGCAACGACGGAATCACTCGGAGCGGCTGATTCAGGTAGGCAGTCGGGTTGATTAGTACACCATTTTTTCAAATTGAACCCTCCTGAAGACAACAACAGAATTAATTCCCGTTGTAATTTGGAAAGCTCTGATTTTGAATCAGCGCCAGCAGCAGTATCATCCACAAAAATATTACGGCTAAGTACCGCCGCTCCCGCAGGAAAATTAACTGCCTCATCCTGAGCCAGCCGCTGCAAGGTTCGCAACGCCTGAAAAGGGGCGCAAGCCAGCCCGTAAGTAACGGTACGCAAAGCAAAAACCCTTAGTGGGGCGGTAACCTCCTCACGCCATAAAATACACAGGTACGCCGAGTCATCAGGATGCATGGCAATCTGGCGATACATCTGTTCGATGTCGCACGTGAAAACATAGCTAAACCGCCGAAACAAAGTCAAAACGTCGGACAGTAAGGTCTGCAACTTAGGGCCGACACATAACACGTCATTTAAGGAAATCCCGGAGGACGTCTTCATGCTGGCGTCAAACACCACCCTTATTTTTGAAGTATCACCTCTAACTTTAAAGATACCATGATGAGGGATGAAATATTTTGGAAAATTGGGGTCAGACACCAATGACATATGCCCCTGAGCGACATAATTCGTTATAAATTGTACATACTGGCTCTTAAACTGACTGTTCGCCGCAAATTTCCTTTCTAACGCAAAAAACCGAGACATGGCTCCCTTAAGGGAATTTCCCAAAATGTGAGAAGAGTTTTTGAAGAACGGCAAGCGCACCTGGTAACGACCCGACGGCAACCGACTTGTCGACTCCATGTAAAACCTTTCAGAAAAGTGATCCTCTTCAGATAATTGGTGGGGTACAGCTGGAGGCTCTTCGACCTCCTAAAAACGATGAACTTGCTCAAGTAGGTTTGTTGTATCCGTTGATAACGTTGTGACGGAAGGATAAAAGTGGTGGAAATGACAGTGAAGCTGATGTGCAGATACTAGATCCAAAGGAAGGCCAGTGAGACCGCTAGCACAATTAAGTGAAATTGGGGCTCTACCCATAATCACAAACCCAAAACGTGTCCTAACTGCAACAGGCAAACCTGCACCCAAAGGAATAGTCTCTCCCATAAGAATAGCCGCTACAATATCGGCTCCAAACAACGCATCAATTGGGGCTGCTACATCGAAGGTAGGGTCAGCTAACAAAAGGTCTTTTGTAGCCTGCTTAACTTCAGGCAACACCTGGAACCTAGGTGAGTCCGACGAGATCTTAGAAAGAATTATAAAAGCATGGTTGGATGCCACAACCTCGCGTTTTAAAGTTTCCAAGGACAGATGGCACACCTTTTTTGCTTTGGTGGCAATATCACCTACCCCATTGACACTTACTGAAGCGTCAAAACAAGCACACTTTAAGCGAGATGCACATGCTTCAGTTATGAAAGAAGCATGGGACGCGCTATCCAGGATGGCCCTAACTACAATATAACCACCATTGGGAGACGACAAGACTGCTAGACAGGTGGCTAACAGAACCCCTGCAGGATGGGGCAGAGACACGGTCAGAGTAGTGCTAGACAGATCAACTTGGTCAACAAGCGATGACCCCGAAGCCTTGAGTTCAGCTGTGTCAGAAATCTGTGAACGAGACGGAGACGGACGGGCATTTTTGAAATGAAGTAAAGTGTGGTGGTACTTAGAGCCACACGTTTTGCACCTATTTTTGCACCAGCCCGAATGTTTATGTTGGAGGCACGAAAGACAACATTTTTTATTTTAAGACTTTGAAATCGCGCCCTAGGGTCCTTACTCAGCCACGCCGGACACTTGAGAAGCACATGGGTCCGGGAATCGCAATGAAGGCAACGTGAACTAGATGCATCCCGTTGTGTAACCTCCGCAGATAATGTAGACACAGCAAGAGGAGTAGCCTTAGAAAAGGAAACCTTCTGGGTTTTCTGGTGGCTAGTGCTAGGAAGAGCAGGTAAAGCCGATTCCAACGATGCCTGTTCTTTCTGTTCCGCCATAGCGGTTAAAAATGTCATAATTTCTGTTAGGGCAGGGAGATTCTCTTTGTCCGTAACAGACGCCTCAAAGCGTTCACGCAATGATAGATCCAGCCTAGACAATACAAAAGACGCATATATTGCTTGATATATATCAGCAATGTTTAGAGCTGACAACGCTGAAAAGTTAGCATTGAAGCTGTCCACCAACTTTCTAATAGACGCAGCTGATCGCATAGAAGCGGCTGGCAACTGAAGCAGATTGGTACAATAAACCCTGGCGGCCAAACGAGGATTGTGATAACGGTTTTTAAGAGTTGACAGTGCAAGCGAATAACTGTCGTCAACTATGGGAAGCGCGGCAACCTTCTCATACGCCTCACCCTTAAGATGAGTCAGTAAATATAACAATTTCTGCTTTGGAGTGAGGGCAGGACTTTCGTCCACTAATGTGGTGAACTTTGACCAAAACTCGGACCAACATTTGGCCTGACCATCAAAACAAGGTAAAGAAAGCTTCGGCAACTCATGAACGAGAACACCTGAGTGCCCGCCACTTGCCGATGAAAACCGACCGGAACCAACCGGTATCTCTGGTTTTGTTAGTTTGGACGCTAAAATGCTACCCCGGACATAAATATCCTTAATTTGAGCTACCACCGAAAAAATGTGGTTCTCGTCCAATCCCTGGGGCAATGACTCGGCCGATAGGTAAGGATCGACCTTACCTAGAAGGTCCTGATATTCTTCGGACAACCTGGAGGCTAAAATACCGGCTTCATGTTGATCCACGGCTCTCAATTGCGGCAACCCTTCCAACTTATTTATTAAATGCTGCAACGCAAGTATTCCCACCGAAGTGGTCCGGTCAAAAGCTGCCAGCGACAATTTAGCAGGCATACTGAATTAAAAAATATCGCGCAACCGACAATCACCCTGAATGAGAAAATTAGAAATTGAACAATAATCACGGACAGACCTAGCCTAACAGTGATCGAGATAACTAGGCGTCTGACACAACGAGTTTTCATAAAAAATACCGAGCAAGATAAATACAAAAGTAAATTTGTGCAAGGCAAAATACAACCTACACAATCCAACAGGCGAATAGTACCAAACACAATAAATTAAACACGCAACAAATTGATTTACACAGTGCAAAAGCATGACAAAAACACAAGTTGCACAAGATTACAGCACATACGGTGCAAAATAATGGTACACAAAAGTGTACCCCAAAAACATGTATAATACCAAATAGAATAAATACACACAAAACACAGCAAAGTACAATGTACAACAATTCACCAGTTACCGAACCAAACACAATAACTGGGACACATTAAATGCCAAAATTGATGGTCAACGCGGCGTGTATGGACAGGATATCGCATATGCAAAATATAAACCGCACCTAAAGGTAATAGTCAATGCCAAAAAAAATTAAATACAAAGGCATGCTATACCGAAACCCGGATAACCTAAAACCGTTCCCTTTACGCCTGACAGTCGCAAACACGTAGCGCACAATTTCACGTGGAACGCAAACCGTAACAGGACGGAAACAAACTTCACCAGACTTGACCCAGTAATTAAACGACTACCCAAAAAACAAGGTGCAAAATTTTGACACAATATTTGCCCACCTGGCCATGCACACACGACGAAACTGCTGACACCAACCAACAGCATTAAACGCAAACTCGTAGTTCACATGCGTACGTATTATACCAACGTGCTTCCGTGCAATAGCATGCAAATGACGAACATTCATGAAATTTGAAAAATTAACGGCATGCAAAACAACCACGAGCAGGCACAAAAAACGAAACGGCACGGCACGTTGGTAATTAAAATAAAAATCGCGCAGCCAAACTGACTTATAACCCATTTACTCACTCGAAACACCAGCAGCAACATGCACAAAATTACGAAACACGTGCTCCCAGTCGTGACGGCAAGCAATTTAATTGAAAAGCTAGCAACCTCATGAGCCCTCTGGTAGTAAATAGATGTACGATAATATTTTTAAAAGATTGAAAGTACGACGGCTTTCTTACTTGATAATTTAACAGCCTCTGGTGAGCTCTATAGCAGCAGCATGCAGAATTGCTAACAAGACATAAATAATATGAAAATGACTTACCGTAATCTCACGACTGGGTAGATCCTGACACTCAGGCAGGATAGACTGGTTGGGAAGAGGATAGGTTGCATGTACGGAGTTCTACCTGCCGAGTAGTCCCTACCCGTGGATGTTGACACTAAGATGGCTGGCGTGCGACAAAAGCTTCAGGTCCAAAAGCATGCCTGGACCCATGGAGGTAGGAACGGAGTGGAGGGAGCATTTGCTTGCATTAAGTGTGGCAAGTTTGAGGGTGTCCCAAAATGGCGACTCACATGGGCAATGTCCCCTACTCCCTACCACTGTCGTACACTCGGTTTATCCCCTGGGTTAATCCCTTTCCTTTACCGTTATGTTCAATACAATACATTTTCTTTTCTTACTTTCAATTTATTATGCTTCTTGCTGTCGAGAGTAAAGGTTGAAAAATAACTAGTGTCTATAAAATGGTATACGGTATTGTGTTGCGTTTGGCTGCAAAAATCGAAACACGGACAAGAGGCCTGGAATTACTTTTCACAAGTAAGTGCACTAATATATTGAATTTTATTTTTATTATTGTATTCATATTACTCATTAAAATAATTATTAACATATGGAAGCTTCTCCCCACGATTACCGTTTTGTATCTGTAACTAATTGCACGAATTGAGAGACCTCAAACTTACCTACCTGAATTTTTCACTTGCCAGGGAATCAGTTTTAACTCATATAATTTGTTTGTTATACGACTATAAATTAGGGCTACTATTGTTTTTTTTATTTATAGATTTACGACCTCCCTATCCCACCCCAGTGAAATTATAGTCATTCAATAAACTGAACTCTATCTCTGTTGACTTAAAAAAACCTTCCTTAGTTTATCCAACTCGTAATGTAAAAAATTAGCCGAAAATTGAATTCTAATTTATTAAATTAGATTTTCCAATATCCCACATAATTTTTGTTTCACAGGAGATAAAGAAGGCCCAAGGAAAAAATGGAGCATTGCAGAAATAAAATCTCGTCCTATATTATGTAGTAGCAGGTGACGTGAGAATTTTTTATGATTTTTTTTTTTTTTAATCTAGGGTAGAGTCTGTAGAAGCGCCTTGTACTTGATCTTATAAAGAGCAGCCATAAATGTTTGTTAAAAATCGAGTATCGTGAAAAATCTCTCTGGGCAATGTTTTTTGTTTTTGCTATTACATCAAATAAATTATTGTTATTTGTTACTAAACCGTCCTAAATAATTAAATATGACGTTCTCAATGAAAGGCCAGTCTTACATTGCAAGAAAAGGTGCATTAAAGTAAATAAATGATAATTCTGAAAGAAACTAATTTTGAATCAAGGGTGTCTAAACATGGCCGCCGGCGGGAATTCGTGGCCTCAGTTTCACATGGCTGATCTAGCTGTTAGGCTCCCTCCACTCCCTTCCTAACTCCATGCCTGGACCCTACAAAACCCATAGTGCCAACTTCGGAAAATGAAAATAATTACCGGTTCGATCCGAAATATCGAACAATATTCGTTTATTTTTTCTTTAATTCGTCTTCGACATCAGTTAAATGGTTTCAGCCATCGTCTGCTTCTTTCTAGTTCACTTGCTGGTAATTTCGTTTGATATTTTGATGTTTTAATTAATAATTTCGATCGTTCAAGATCTGGCATCTATTCAACAAGAGCGTCATATTACGAGTAAAGAAATCTAATGGTAAATTAGTAACCAAACGTCTGTTGTCATAGTAACCAATTAATCCTGATTGGTTAATTCTGATTTATGGCCATTGTTATCAAATTTGAATTTTTATTCAAAATAGCTGTATATCTTCTTATTGATTATATTCTTCTGTCATCTTCCTTACATATTAAAATTATTACTTCTGTTATTATTTCCTTTCCAAGATTAATTTGGTACCACATAAGGTATGGTTTTATGAAATATCAATGTTTGTACATTTATGTTAATATTTGGTATTTACATTTCTCCTTTAAATTAAGTTCTTATTCTAATATTTTTCCTCTAAACGGATTTACAAATTATTCTCGGCTATTTACTCGCCTTGAATTTATTAATTTCCTGGTCGTTTTTATACAATTTGCAATTATTTCTTATTAACAGTTATACATTTCCTAGGCCTAAGTAGCCATTGATTATTTTTACTTATTATATTGTAATTATATTTCATTTTACTACAAAGTGTTTTGTTCTGTTGTTATAATTGATTCGTTTAGTGGTTGTTGTGTCTTGAATTTGTTTGTGTTCTGATTATGTGTCAAGATTATTTTCTATATCTTAATACCTAAAATATAACAACTAGGCCTATGGACTGTAAGCTTCCTTCAGCCATATCCTATCCATAAAATTAAAATGAACAATTCTTTACCAGTTATTAGGTACTGTTGGTTTAACATACATTTCATTCTTTTACTATTATTTTGAGTGAGAAACATAATCAAACTTACTTAATTTATTTTCCCTTATAACATAGGGTGTTTATTAATTACATTCTTAATTTCTTAATTCTTTACTAATCCCTTTCTCCATTCCATGTTAACACAAACTGTTTATCTTACATGGGCTTTCTCCCCTGAATAACATCGTATCCTTTATCTATCTCTAATCTAAATACTATTTCTAATTACCCTTAACTATATAATTTTTATAAGCTCACTCTTAAATCATTTATTGTTTCATCATTGATTTATTAAGTGTTTTCTTATCTATTACTATCTTTTTAATCATACTATCATTTACAATATCCTTTTTCACCCATCACTTTCACCTTTAATTAATTGGTGTTTATCACTGATTCACTCATTATTTTGGGCTATTTACACTTTCACTATTAGCACTTTTTAAACTTTTTATTTTAAGCGTTTATTGGTGGGTAATCCCTATTATTATTTTTCTTTGTCACTTAGTTACTTTCATTATATCTCTCACTATCTCACTATCTTTACAAATTTTATTTATATCTAATAAGTTCATGTCTTTTTCTAGATTTCTTACTTACATATACTACTAATTCGTGGGTTAGTGTATTTTTATTTAACGGTGTTTTATTAATTATGAATTACATTTGTCACTTAGACAATACTAATATTTCTTTTTTATATTGGTTATTTACTGGTTTCGTTTCCTTTATGATATTTGATGGTATCATCTCCCCCTTCCCCTTTCTACACTATTTGTCTGTGTTTTATCACCTTTTGGTTCACTTTATTTTCTTTATAGTTGGTTTGTTCCATTTTTAATTTCATTTTTCTTCTCCTTCACTTCCATCTTGTTTCACTTTATCTTGGTTTTTATCTGGCCAATCTCTGGGGTTGGGTCAACGTCATTTGTCTGTCAGTCTAGTCTGTAATTTTATTTAATAATCACCTTTGGTTTACTATTCTTCCTCCTTCTTTCTTAATTTCATTTACTATTTTTATTCTCTTTATTATTTATTTATTAAAATATATTATTTCTTAGCATTTCTTATATACTTATAGTCATCAAATATGATCTGAATTTGGCGATGTTATATAATGCCCTTCCACCAAAATTGATCATTTTATAAAACGTGATTCTAAGTTTGATGAAATTATCAATTGTATTGTATCATTTTCTTCTTAAATTCTCCTGCTTCTTGTCCATTTTTTATGTTTAATTCTGTATCTTCCACTTCCTATCTTCTGAGTCTTTTCTTCATTATTTTTTCTTATTACGAACTGGCTTATTGATTTTTTATTATAAATTATTCCCTATAAATCTTATTTTCCCTAACTATCCCTACTTTGTAGCTGAAATCGATTCGGATGGGCTCTATTGGCTTACCTAACTCCGTCGTTCAAAACTACTCTTTTTCTGAGGTCAGGGGAACATCATCCCTGCTCAGTTAAATGATTGCTGGACTTATTCAACAGTCAATCTCAATTAATGAATCTTCAATACAGTCATCTCGTGACTCATAATAATAATAATAATAATCATAATATTTGTTGGGAATCTTTTACTTTTGTATTTCATTATTGCTCAGTTCGAGTCATATATTTCTCATCTTTCTTTATTGATACTATTTGATAATATTTGAAGCGTTGGTTTTTATTGATACAATTCACATTTTTATTCATTTTTAATTACTCTTTGTTTCATCTCATTTCATATTATAACTCTTAGAATGTCTATTTTATTTATTTCGTTTTTTGATCATTGGTTTGTTTATTTTACTTCCCATATTTTTTCTAAATATTTGTGG
This sequence comes from Magicicada septendecula, assembly GCA_034769895.1. Classification (NCBI taxonomy): domain Eukaryota; kingdom Metazoa; phylum Arthropoda; class Insecta; order Hemiptera; family Cicadidae; genus Magicicada; species Magicicada septendecula. The sequence continues at coordinate 142,383,242 of CM068371.1, forward strand.
AAGTTGATCATTTTGATTTTTTTTTTCATAATTTTTTAAATATCATAATAAGTTAGTGTTTCTTACTAGTTAGGAATTTTTGTAGCTTATTCCTTTATAGTATGTTTTGCTTTTTTTTGGCTAAAGATTTTTTGTAAGTTAATCTTATTTTGTAGGAACTTTTTGTAACTTTATTCCTCCGTTTTATAATTGGTCTAATATATTATCGAAATATTTGTGTAAGTTGGCCTTACATAACTTTTTGAATTTTGAAATTCATTTGAGATCCTTTTTCTTTATGATATTTGCAAACTTGTTCGTTTGTCTTATCTTTCTTTATTTAAAGTATTTCGGTTGGTTTTATACCTTAAGTTTTTTCTGTCATTTCCATCCATTTGTATTAAGTATTCGTCTATGTTCTCCCCTTCGATGATTATCTATTAATTTAGTTACTTTAATGTTACTTCTTTTCCGTTTGTTGGCTTGGTCGGTAATCAGTAGTTCAGTCCCATATTCCAGTGTTTATCTGCACTTGGTTTATCCATGGTCCATGATTACATGAGTTCCCTCTGTTGTTTGGACTGCTCTGGTGTGCATAATTGTTTCTTCTATCTGGTACAGCCATTCTTCTAATACCATGTTTTCTCTATGATGCATTTCTACCTCAATTACTTCAGCATTTTGGTTATAACTCAACGAAGTTACTCGTACCTCCATCATTGATCTTCTCACTGATATTGGTTGACTTCACAGTTCTATCTCTGATAATTTCCCTTTTCTTATAGACTTTCTTAATTGGTCATACGTTGTTTTGTTGTGATGCTTTTCAACTTTGGGTATCCTCCATTTAAAGATAGGTTTGCTGAAGTTTTTACTCGCTGGTTGATTGTTGATCCCTCCTAGAATTTCCTTCAGAGTTCTCCTACATTCCATAAAATTCTTCATTTCCATATGGTCGGTAATTGGTAAATTGAACATCTCAAGTAGTCCGTTCTTCATCATCTCCAATTCTTCTCTTGTATTGATTAGTTTTCTTTGATGCATTTTTTTAGTCTTCTTAATTATTTGTTTCTTCTGTACTCCTCTACTGTTGGTTCCTATGTGTTTAATTTTCTCGTTGTTTTTGTTACTTTTATTTTGAGATAACCATGTACTTGGGTCTTCTTTAATTTCTGTTTTTTCATTGGTTCCTTCTGGAGTGCTGTCTAGCATTTCATTCACTTTCTTGAACCTGTTATCTAATGTCTCATTAAGTAGATCTATTTTGTAATTGGTTTCTTCCCATTTCTTATCCATCTCCGTTTTTGTCTGGTCGCTTTCTTCACGACATCCTTTGAAAGTTAGTCTTATTTGCTGCATCATCTCTTCCTTATTTTTCTCATTGATTTCCTTCAGCTGTCGTTGGAGGGTCTCGTTATTTTTGTGAATAGTTTGTCTCAACTCCTCCTTAGTACTTTCATTTGTACTCACTATTTTTTCATAGATTTGTTTCAAACTTTCCTCACTCTTGACAAATTTTTCATTAATTTGTTTTACGCTCTCTTCACTCTTGTCGAATCTATCGTTCATCTGTTTCAGACTCTCCTCGTTCTTGTCTAATTTTTCCTCCATTCGTTTTATTAACCTTTCATTCATTTGTTCTATAAATTTCATCAGATTTGGGTCTCCTCTAGTTTCCTCCTTGTCACCTGCTTGTGGTTCCCTTTCTTTGTCTTGGGTTGGTTCTGTTGTGGTTATTGTTGTCTCCACCTCTTCAATCGATGTTCCTTCCTCTTCTTCCCCTCTATTTTCTTCCATTTCTTTGTCCTTCGCCAACTTTTTCGATAATCCTCTTGTATGCATCTTGATATCCTTTCACAATCGCCGCTAGACTTTCGTATCTCCCTTTCTTTTAGTCCCACCAGTTGGTCGCCAATTTTTAACTTAACTTTGTGTGTGTCTCCCGTGTTGTTTTGCCACATGTTGGATGGGTCAATTTTTATCTCTACAAGACGTTCGCCTCTTTCAAGCCCCGCGATGGAAGCCAATTTTGTAATTTGACGAATGTCCGTCTAATCATAAACGTGTATAAGTATAATGGGTGTAACGTGTCTTCTCTATCCATCGTCGCTTTAGAACGTAACTTACGCAGATTTCGTCCGTTGCGAACGTACGAATAACCAGGTATCGATGTTCTTACCTGTTGTTCACTAGGGGTGTGAAACTCCCGGGTGGCGCCAAATTGTTTTATTAAAACAATTAAAAAAATTTTTAAGTTTGTATGACAAACGCAGCTCAGGCGGTGTGAAGAATTCAATTGTTCCCGCCTCGCCTTGGCCGTCTGGATCGGGCCAGTAGTTCGTTGAGTTGGCTGTGCGATCACTTGTCGTCAATACTAACTATTTGCTAAAATGTACACAAATTATTATCCACCATCCTAATGAAATTATAACACAGTGGTTACACTCAGTACTTATTTATTTTTGGTTACTGATTAAATATTTAGTTAATACAAATTATGTTTTCTTTTGTAATACATTTGCACCGGTAAATTATATGAGACACATCTCTGGGGTTTGACAAATCGATTCGAACACAACAGACATTCAGTAATGGCGTCTGTTGGAATTGTACACAAAATTATTATTGTTTGATGTCTCGGATTCTTTAGATTACGATAAAAGGATTATAAATGATTACAACAATAAAAATACACACCCTTACATCAGTTAAAATTAAATAACATACTGTGTAGTTATAACTTGTTTATTGGAGTGTAGTAAAAGTGTTACAAAATATCGCTAACTAATAACAGGTTAACTGGTCATTTTGGTAAAACACTAGTATAGTTGTTTATGAAATTATCAGTTATATATATATAATTTTTCCTTTTTCTTCTTGTTTATTTCCTCCTTCTTGTTTCTCTTCTTACTTGTTCCATTCCTTTTTATTTAGATCTGTTTTTATTTATTTCCATTAGTCTGTTCTCCCTTTTATATAATTTTTCCCTAACTTTTTAGTAGCTGGTTTCTTCCATTACTACCCACTTTTCTGAGACCAGAGAACATCATCTCTGCTCAGTTAATTTGATTGCTGGACCTATTCTCAGTCAATCTTAAATACCTTTTTTGTCATCTTGTGACTTTCTTTAATAATAATAATATTTTGGGGATTGTCCACTTTATGGTTTTTTTTTTTAGATCATTTTTTAACCTTTTACTCATTCTTCCTTCCGCTGTACCTTTGCTATATACTGTTATCAACTTATACAATTGGTTGTTTTTTATTTATTTAGTTGTTAACTTCATTATTTCTAACTTTTCATTAGTTTGTTTTCTTTTCTTCTTGTTATCATTTTAATTATCTTAGACATCTTTTTTTTTCTTGGTTGATTACCATTATTTTGCTTTAGCCATTTGCTGTATATTTGCTTGATACACATTTTTTTTTTCTTATACCAGTTCAGTTTTTTTTTTTCTTTGAATACTCTATATTATTATTATAAATAGGTATTTGTCTTAGTAGTTCTTGCTTGATTTTATTTTTGTTTATTTTGTTTTGTCTCAAATATTATTCTAAATAATTTTTTTAAGTTTGTTGTTCTTACTTTATAGGAATTTTTGTAACTTATTCCTTTTTTTTATGCAAATATTTTTTTTTTCTTTTATTTTCCTTTATATGTTATTTAAATATTATTGTAAGGTGATCTTACTTTGTAGGAATTTTTGTAACTTATTCCTTTATTTTATATTTTATATTATACCTCATATGTCATCAAACTATTATTGTAAGTTGATCTTACATCTTTTGAATTTGGTATTTTTCTCATTAGTTTATTATGGTTGATGTTTCCTCGTAAAACTTTTTTATATAAACTTGATTTTACACTCCTTTTATCTTTTTTGTTGTTATATTGCTTATTTCGTATGTATTGTTGCCATTTTCCCTTGTTATGACATAGGGTCCTATGTATAATAATAATAGTTTCTTGGCTATACCTTCAAGTGTACTGGGTAGTTCGCAGTTTTTTATTAATACCCTTTCTCCTTCGTTATATTTTATTATTTTGGGTTGGTTTTGAGAATATTTAGCTTTTTGTTTCTCGATTTTCTCCATGATTCGGTTGTAACATTTATTTTCATCATACGGGTCTTCTGGGTTGGTTGGAAAGTCTATTAACTCCTGTATCTCTCGAGGTGGTTTTCTTCCAAACATCATTAAATATGGGGTGTTCTCAATAAAATGGTGGTAACTTATATTCAACAATTCTTCAGTTGAAGTTAAATATTTCTGCCATTCTTTTTGACTATCATGGCAGTACGTTCTTAAAATACGTCCCACCTCTCTTAACACTCTCTCTGCGGGATTACTGCTATGGTGGTATACGGATGTTTTATAGGTTTTTATGTTTAATTTTAATAATTCATCTCTCCACTTTCTCCCTTTAAATTGTGTTCCGTGGTCTGTTATAATCATGTATGGTTTTCCAATTTCTGTAATGTATTTGTTTTTTATGATTTCTAATATTTTCTTTGTTGTTGTTGCTCTGTTTATAGCATATAACTTGGTGTACTTGGTGTAATGGTCCAATAGAATCACTATGAACTTGAATCTATGTCTCCCTCCGCTACGTGGGAATGGTCCACATATGTCGAGAAACACTTTTTCCAGTTTGGTATTTGAAGTGATGGGTATCATCATTCCATCTTCTCTCTCGTTATTGGTTTTGACCAGCTGACATATTGTGCATGTTTTAATGTTTTTATTTACTTTTCTAGTTATACTTTTAATGAATAGTTCTTCCTCTAACGCTTTAACCATTTTTAATGTTCCCATGTGTCCATATCTGTCATGGTAGTCTTTAATTATTTAGTTTTCTAGAGAATTTGGAACTACTAGTTTCCATGTTCCTTGATTCTTTTTTGTTTTGATGAATAATACATTTTTGTGTAGGCAATAAAAGTTATTTATAATTTCTTCAGATTCCAACAGTCTCCTTCGTATGTTTGCTAATTTAACATCTTGCTTCTGCTGTAGTACTATCTCATTTACGATTTCTTCCAGGTCCTTCCTATCCTTTAATATGTAATACACCTTGGCGATTTTCTCCTTTTTTCCTTCAAATGTCTGGTTTTCTACATTTATTGTGGACAATTCTTTTTATTGATTATGGTTTGATAGCTCTTCTCATTCACTTTGTCTTGGTCGTTTAGTCATTTCTTGTCAATTATTTTTAAGTTTTTTTTTCTTTAAATATGATTTATGTTTTTTGTTTTGGTTATTCTTAATTGGTTTAATGAATTTAATGCTCCTTCCTTTCCATTGGTTTGCTTGGTCATTACCCTGAAAATCAGTCCCATTTCTCGGCGTGTATCTTCACTTAGTTTACCCATGGTCCATCATTTCCTCTGCACTTGTGGTTCGGATAACCTTGGTGTGTAGAACTATTTTCGTCCTTGTGAAATAGGTATCTTCTATCTTGTACCACAATTCTTCTAATACCATTTGTTCACTTATATCCATGCCTACATCATTCACTATATTATGTTGTTTATTAATCAAAGAAGTTAATTGTACCTCCGTCATTAATGTTATCATTGGCTTTTTATTCAGCATTTCTATTTCTGGTGTATTCATGTGTTTTAGAGACCTTCTTAATTTGTTATACACTGTTTTGTTGTAAGTCCTTTCTATTTCTGGTATCTTCCATTTACATATCGATTTGCTGAAGTTTTCATCCGCTGGTTTGTTGTGAATTCCCTCTATAATTTCTTTTAAGGTCCTCCTACAATCTTTATATTTCATTAATTTGCTTTGGTCGGTAATTGGTAAATTCAACACATCAATTATTCCATTCTTCATCATCTCCACTTCTTCTCTTGGTTTTATTAATTTCTTTTTATATATTTTTCCTGTTTCTTTTGTTTTCTTAATCTTCTTAATTATTCGATCCTTCTTTATTCCTCTACAGTTGATTTCTATGTGTTTGATTTTCTTTTTGTTTTTGTTATCTTTATTTTCAGAAAACAATACACTTTTGTCTTCTTTATTTCTTATTTCTTCATTGATACCTTTAGAAGTGTTGTCTAGTGTTTCATTCAATTGTGTGAAACCACTATCTACTGATTCATTAAGTTGATCTGCTTGGTAATTTGTTTCTTCCCATTTCTTATTCATCCCCGTTTTTGTCTGCTTGACTTCCTCACGATATCCTATTAGTATGTATCTTAATTCTTCTCTGTTTTTCTCACTGTCTTCCTTCATTTGTCCCTTCAATTCTTCCTTCAGTTCTTTTTTGGATGTCCTCCGTCAATTGCTGTTGTAGGGCTTCTTGGTTCTTCCGCAAAGTATCACTGTGTTCCTCCATTTTCTCATTTATCTGCTGCTTCAATGTTTCATTATTTCCTTCAATTTTGTTGTTCAGTGTCTCAATATTTTCCCTTAATTGTTTCTTTAAGTTTTCACTTAAAATCTCGCTTTGTCTCCGTGAATTTTCATTAATTTTTTCCTCCATTTTCTTCAGTTCTTCACTGTTTTGGTCTATTTTTTCATTTGTTTTCTTATTATCTTCCTGGATTTTGTTATTTCCTTCCATAAGAATCCTCAACATCTCCTGCATGCTCAGGTCCTCTTTCTGAGTGGGTTTACTTGGTTGGTCCCCGACTATTCCTTCTACTTCCGGTTCTGGTTGGGTTGAGTTTTCTGGTTGGTCGACTTGGGCATCCTCTTCGATCATTTTCCTGATCATTTCTTCAATCATTTCCATTTCTTCTTCGTCGGTACCTTCTGTTCCCTTCTTAGCTTTATACCTTGTAACCATGGAATGTTTCATATTTTTCCGTAATTGCCGCTAGTCTTCAATTCTAGCCTCACTAGTTGGTCGCCAATCTGTAACGACGAGATTCTTATGTATTCTGAAAAGGTGTAAGTATAGTGTGTTCGCCTCACACTGTCGTCGTCACTTATATGTTGCGCTAACGATGTCCGTAGTGATCCTTCAATTACCAGTACAACACGAGTGGAAACCTTACCTGTTCTTCGTTAGGTGTTCATAAATCCCGGGTGGCGCCAAATTGTTTAATTAAAACAATTAAATTAACAAATAGGGTGGTTTAGCGTTCTTAACTATGACGGTCTGGAGTATTCAAATGTTACTCCCGCCTTCGTTCAACCTTCTTAATCGAGCAGTTAGTTCACCGAGTTTGCGACGTGAGCGCTTACCATCATTTTCGCTCTTTGCTAAATAATACACAATTTATAATATACTTTCCTATGGAATAAAAAACAGTGGTTAAACTCTGTACTAGTTTATTTATTGGTAATTGGTAATTACTCACTTTGACACAAAATTATATTTGGTTATTCAACAAATTTGCACCGACAATTATTATAAGACAAAATCTGAAGGTTTCGGCGAATCAACTTAGAACGAATTATTCAGTCAAATATGGCGACTGCTTGGTTTGTTTACAGTTTGTTCCATTCAGAGTCCTGGGTTCTTGTGATTACGAAAGAAATATTAATAATGATTACAATAAAGTACACTACCTTACATTATTTGTACTTAAATAATATAATGTGTCATTATAATTTGTTCCTGAAGTGTGGTAAAGTGTGTTTCAAAAGTTCGTAATTTTCATACAGGTTATTTTTCTAGTCAACAAAATTTCAGCGTTTTATTTTTTTTATTAATCTTTGAAAGAAATAATATTCAGTTTATAGTGAGAGTTCAGATTACTGAGAAAAATTTAAAGAGAATTTATTTCAGAAATTCGGATAATTTAATAATACTTATCAAATCAGTCGACTTGATGTGAACTGTCATTCAGTCGAAATGGAATGGGGCTTCAATAGTTGTCAATTTTCAATTATCTTGGGGCTAAAGTACGTCTGGCATCTTTTTCATGTCAGTTGTTCAAATTTATTAATTTAAAATTTATTTAAATTGGTCCTTGGCATCAGTTAAATGTTCTCGTCCTTCGTCTGCTTCTTACGTTTTTATCTTTTTGAATTTTGATTACTTTTTAAACATTTTATATTAAAATTCTGGTCATTCACGGCCTGGCATCTATTCTGGATGAGCGTCACTTATGGAATAATAAGATTTCGCGGAAAATTCGTAACCAACGTTCCGTTGTCATGGTTACTAATAGATTCTGATTGGCTGATCTTGACTTAAGACCATTGTTATCATATACAAAGGTACAAACTTACCTATTTTTATTTTCCGTCGTGCGACTTCGTATATTTTATTTATTATATAAGTAAAATAATTTATTAAAATACTAAAACTTAAAGTCAAAAGTGCACTTTCAACATACGCGAACATGAGCAGGCCAGTGCTATACACGCGGGTATTAACGGTCGACTAGACTTAGTGTTTATGTAAGAATGTACGCTGATAAAACTGTTTGTTTACCAAACTCTGTACGTATCTATTTATTGTTGTCCGCGCACACGTATAGCCGTATCATACAATACATTAGACGAAAACGCAAGCTTATCGTTCAAAACACAACCACTGTTAATTTGAGCTGCTTTATATATTTCATACTCCTCGAGTGCGTCCATGTATTTCCCCTTCTTGCAGTAATGCGTAGGCACAAAATTTGTTTCGAAATCGACATATATATATGATTACTCATCATCAGGTGTCGGGCAAAATTTGATGTTGTTTTCTGTAGATTCCTCCGAGGGAGATGTTCTTTATAACGTTCTCCGAACGGTCTGCCCGTCTGGCCCAGGTAGAACATATTGCATGACCTGTAAGTCATCTTATATATGCCGGTTCTTTTTTTATTTGGTACGGTGCTCTTCTGGCTGAGGAACTTCTGAATGCTGTTTTTTGTGCGGAACGTTACATGTACCTGGTGTTTTTTAAACTCATTCATTATAATATTTGGTAAAATATTTGTATAGTCAGCAGATATATATTTCTTAGCCGGTAATAAGTCATCACTGGCCAACTTTTTAACCTTCTTCTTTCTGTGTTTGTTAATTAATTTATGTGCCGACGCTTTTAAACAAATGTATTCACTTCATGCGATTTTTTTTTTCGCCAGAAGCGAATCCGGATTATCAACGATCCGGATTTTTGACGTCCGAATTATTGATGCTCTACTGTACTTATCAAATCAGTCGACTTGATGTGAACTGTCATTCAGTCGAAATGGAATGGGGCTTCAATAGTCGTCAATTTTCAATTATCTTGGGGCTAAAGTACGTCTGGCATCTTTTTCATGTTAGTTGTTCAAATTTATTAATTTAAAATTTATTTAAATTGGTCCTTGGCATCAGTTAAATGTGCTCGTCCTTCGTCTGCTTTTTACGTTTTCATCTTTTTGAATTTTGATTACTTTTTAAAGATTTTATATTAAAATTATGGTCATTCACGGCCTGGCGTCTATTCTGGATGAGCGTCACTTATGGAATAATAAGATTTAACGGAAAATTCATAACCAACATTCCGTTGTCATGGTTACTAATAGATTCTGATTGGCTGATCTTGACTTAAGACCATTGTTATCATATTTGAATTTTTATTCAAAATCACTGTTTATCTTCTGATTGCTATTATTCTTCCGACTTCCTCTCTACGTATTAAATATTATCACTACTGTTCGTATTTTCTTTCAAAGATCATTTTGACATCCCATAAGGTTGGGTTTTCTAATGTACGAGGTGTGTCCGGAAAGTAAAGATACAAAGGTCGTAATTGGTCTAAAAATATTTATTTACAAATCATTAACTGACAGTTATGTAAATACATATATCTTTATTTCCCTACATAATTACCGTCATTATCCAAGCACCTATTAAGTCTGGGAACCAGCTTTTGTATCCCCGTGTCATAGAAGTCTGCCGCCAACCATTTGAACTATGTCATGACCTCTTCTTTTACCTCGTCATCGTTATCGAACTTTTTTCCGGCCAGATATTGTTTCAGGTGAAGGAACAAGTGAAAATCACTGGGCGCGAGATCCAGGCTATGTGGCGGGTGATCCAAAACATCGCATTTCCAACTGCATGCATACTGCATGCGTGACCTCTGCGCTGCTCGGCAGTTGGAAATGCGATGTTTTGGATCACCCGCCGCATAGCCCGGACCTCGCGCCCAGTGATTTTCACTTGTTCCTTCACCTGAAACAATATCTGGCCGGAAAAAAGTTCGATAACGATGACGAGGTAAAAGAAGAGGTCATGACATAGTTCAAATGGTTGGCGGCAGACTTCTATGACACGGGGATACAAAAGCTGGTTCCCAGACTTAATAGGTGCTTGGATAATGACGGTAATTATGTAGGGAAATAAAGATATATGTATTTACGTAACTGTCAGTTAATGATTTGTAAATAAATATTTTTAGACCAATTACGACCTTTGTATCTTTACTTTCCAGACACGCCTCGTATTATTGTTTGGACAATTATGTTGATATTTGTTAATTACATTTCTTTTTTATTTTAAGTCCTTATTCTAACATTTATCTTTTAATCTGATTCACAAATTATCCTTGACTAGTTATTTGCCTTGGATTTGCTAATATTCTTGTTAATTTCTTACAATTTGTAGTTATTTGTTTTTTACAGTTAGGCATTTCATAGGCCTAAGTAGCAACTGACTATATTTACTTATTTTATACAAATTACATTTTAATTTACCCTCATACATGTTTTGTTCTGATATTATAAATGATTTGTTTACTTATTGGTGTGTTTTGGATCTGTTTTTATAATAATTGCATGTTCCCATTAGTTTCTACATTATGGTTTGTTAATTATTTCCTAACTGATTTTCCAGTGTTATCAGATCTGTATTAATTTATCTTTTTATTTACTTATTTTGCCATTGTTAATAACTAGGCTATTACTTACTATTCTCTATTACATAAAACATAACATCTAGGCCTATGGTCTGTATAATTCCTTCAGCCATATCCTATTCATAGATTAAATCAAACAATTTTTTAACAGTTATTATGCAACGTTTGCTTACAATTCGTTTCATTCTTACTTATTTTTTGGGTGATAAACATTATTACACCATGTAAATTTACTTAATTGATTATCCCTTAGAACATGGGGTGTTTATTTTATTTTGCTCTTGTTTTCTTTATTATATTTTTTCTTATACAAACTTTACCTTCTAGCCATGGTAACCCTAACTTTTAACCTTCCATGGGATTCCCCCTTTGAATACTATTGTATCCCTCACTTACAATTAAACTTAATGCTATCAATAACAAGATTCTTATTAAATAATATTGTTCACCATTAATCATTTAGTGTTCATCACAGATTATTAAGTGTTACACCTATCAACAGGGTTTCTCATTATTTTGGGGTTTTACACTGTCACTTTTGCACTTCTTTTATTTTATTTTAAGTGTTATTAGTGGGTAATCCCTAACATTACATTCTCAAAATATCACTATAGTATTGACGACTCGGAACACTAAGTTTTTTATAAGTAAAAACGTAAAGTTTTACCTTACAGCCTAAACCGGCTTTCACCTTTAGAAGGCTTCATCAGAGGCTGTCACATCCCCTTAGATGAAATAGACTACAAAGACGAACTAAACACGATAAAATATCTAGCAGAATCTAACGGTTATGACAGAACAATAGTCAGTAAACTCCTACACAAAACACAAAACAAACAACAGACAAAGACAGAAAACAACAAATTCATAACACTAACATACATCAACAAACAAACTGAAAAAATTGCCACAAATTCAAAAAAGCAGGATACAGAATCGCTTACAAAACTACTAACAAAACAGAACACACACTATCAAAACGCATGCCCAAAGCACAAAACAAATTCGATCTACCCAGTGTATACAAGCTAAATTGCTCAAATTGCAATAAATTCTACATAGGCCAGACAGGACGTAGCTTCAAACAGAGATACATTGAACACGCAAAAGCACTCCACACCACTACAGAATCTACCTTTGCAAACCACCTCATTGAAGCAAACCACACATATAAAAACATCGACAATAACATGAACATTCTACACGTACACACAAAAGGCCGAAAACTAGACACTCTAGAACAATTAGAAATATACAAACACACAAAAACAAATAAAAACGACACCCTAAACGAACAGACACAATTCAAATCGCACGCATTATTCGAACACATCTCACCACACACACACAGCTTCGATCTTTCAAAAAACTATCCTGTCGCCAACAACAAGACGGACAACGCTACCTATGACAGCCTCTGATGAAGCCTTCTAAAGGTGAAAACCGGTTTAGGCTGTAAGGTAAAACTTTACGTTTTTACTTATAAAAAACTTAGTGTTCCGAGTCGTCAATACTATAGTGATATTTAGTTAAGTAACAGACACGTCATGGACAACGAAATCCAAGAATTACATCCTCTTTGTCACTCAGTTTTGTTTACTTTCTCACTGTCTCACTATCTCTTTCTTTATAAATGTTATTTATACGATTAATAAGTTCATGTCTTTATAGAGTTCTTTATTACATTTAAACTCTATTTCTTTGGTTAGTGTACTTTTATTTTTCTTATTACTTTATCATTAAATGTAAATGATAATTGATAAAACCCGATAAAGTAATGATAAATTTTATCATTTAATCGATAATAATAATTATCTTTTACATTTGTTAGTTATTGGTTTCGTTTCCATTATTATATTTGAGTGTATCATTTCTCCTTTGTCTATTCTATATTATTTGTTTGTGTCTTATTATTTGATTTCCTTTTATTTCCTTATACTTGTTTTGTTTCATTTTCATTTTTCTCCTTCTTCACTTTCATTTTATTTCATTTTATTTTGGTTTTCCCCTTCTCATTCGGTTGTATTGAGTCAATCACTTCATTCAATAACTTCGGTTAGGTCACGTCGTCGTTTGTCGCGTCATTGTCATTTTATTTTTATTAGTTTAAATATTTTATTTAGTTGATTCATCTTTTTTTTATCCCTGGTATTGGGGTGGCTTATTTGTGTTGTAACATAATGCCTCTCCTTCAAAATTGATCATTTTGGTAAAACACTAGTATAGTTTTTTATGAAATTATCAGTTATATATATAATTTTTCCTTTTTCTTCTTCTTTATTTCCTCCTTCTTGTTTCTCTTCTTACTTGTTCCATTCCTTTTTATTCAGATCTGTTTTTATTTATTTCCATTAGTGCGTACTCCCTTTTATATAATTTTTCCCCTAACTTTTTAGTAGCTGGTTTCTTCCATTACTACCCACTTTTCTGAGACCAGAGAACATCGTCTCTGCTCAGTTAATTTGATTGCTGAACCTATTCTCAGTCAATCTTAAATACCTTTTTTGTCATCTTGTGACTTTCATTAATAATAATAATATTTTGGGGATTGTCCACTGTATGGTTTTTTTTTTTAGATCATTTTTTAACCTTTTACTCATTCTTCCTTCCGCTGTACCTTTGCTATATACTGTTATCGACTTATACAGTTGGTTGTTTTTTATTTATTTAGTTGTTAACTTCATTATTTCTAACTTTTCATTAGTTTGTTTTTCTTTTCTTCATGTGATCATTTTAATTATCTTAGACATCTTTTTTTTTCTTGGTTGATTACCATTATTTTGCTTTAGCCATTTGCTGTATATTTGCTTGATACACATTTATTTTTCTTATACCAGTTCAGTTTTTTTTTTCTTTGAATACTCTATATTCTTTATAATTTTAGGTATTTGTCTTAGTAGTTCTTACTTGATTTTATTTTTGTTTATTTTGTTTTGTCTCAAATATTATTCTAAATAATGTTTGTAAGTTTGTTGTTCTTACTTTGTAGGAATTTTTGTAACTTATTCCTTTTTTTTATGCACATATTTTTTTTCTTTTATTTTACATTATATGTTATTTAAATATTATTGTAAGGTGATCTTACTTTGTAGGAATTTTTGTAACTTATTCCTTTATTTTATATTTTATATTATACCTCATATGTCATCTAACTATTATTGTAAGTTGATCTTACATCTTTTGAATTTGGTATTTTTCTCATTAGTTTATTATGGTTTATGTTTCCTCGTAAAACTTTTTTATATAAACTTGATTATACACTCCTTTCATCTTTTTTGTTGTTATATTGCTTATTTCGTATGTATTGTTGCCATTGTCCTTTGTTATGACATAGGGTCCTATGTATAATAATAATAGTTTCTTGGCTATACCTTCAAGTGTACTGGGTAGTTCACGATTTTTTATTAATACCCTTTCTCCTTCGTTATATTTAATTATTTTGGGTTGGTTTTGAGAATATTTAGCTTTTTGTTTCTCAATTTTCTCCATGATTCGGTTGTAACATTTATTTTCATCATACGGGTCTTCTGGGTTGGTTGGAAAGTCTATTAACTCCTGTATCTCTCGAGGTGGTTTTCTTCCAAACATCATTAAATATGGGGTGTTCTCAATAAAATGGTGGTAACTTATATTCAACAATTCTTCAGTTGAAGTTAAATATTTCTGCCATTCTTTTTGACTATCGTGGCAGTACATTCTTAAAATACGTCCCACCTATCTTAACACTCTCTCTGCGGGATTACTGCTAGGGTGGTATACAGATGTTTTATAGGTTTTTATGTTTAATTTTAATAATTCATCTCTCCACTTTCTCCCTTTAAATTGTGTTCCGTGGTCTGTTATAATCATGTATGGTTTTCCAATTTCTGTAATGTATTTGTTTTTTATGATTTCTAATATTTTCTTTGTTGTTGTTGCTCTGTTTATAGCGTATAACTTGGTGTACTTGGTATAATGGTCCAATAGAATCACTATGAACTTGAATCTATGTCTCCCTCCGCTACGTGGGAATGGTCCACATATGTCGAGAAACACTTTTTCCAGTTTGGTATTTGAAGTGATGAGTATCATCATTCCATCTTTTCTCTCGTTATTGGTTTTGACCAGCTGACATATTGTGCATGTTTTAATGTTTTTATTTACTTTTCTAGTTATACTTTAAATGAATAGTTCTTCCTCTAACGCTTTAACCATTTTTAATGTTCCCATGTGTCCGTATCTGTCATGGTAGTCTTTAATTATTTAAAGTTTTCTAGAGAATTTGGAACTACTAGTTTCCATGTTCCTTGATTCTTTTTTGTTTTTATGAATAATACATTTTTGTGTAGGCAATAAAAGTTATTTATAATTTCTTCATATTCCAACAGTCTCCTTCGTATGTTTGCTAATTTAACATCTTGCTTCTGCTGTAGTACTATCTCATTTACGATTTCTTCCAGGTCCTTCCTATCCTTTAATATGTAATACACCTTGGCGATTTTCTCCTTT
Source organism: Magicicada septendecula (assembly GCA_034769895.1). Lineage (NCBI taxonomy): Eukaryota > Metazoa > Arthropoda > Insecta > Hemiptera > Cicadidae > Magicicada > Magicicada septendecula. Next base: position 142,398,510 of record CM068371.1, read on the forward strand.
TTTCCTTCAAATGTCTGGTTTTCTACATTTATTGTGGACAATTCTTTTTATTGATTATGGTTTGATAGCTCTTCTCATTCACTTTGTCTTGGTCGTTTAGTCATTTCTTGTCAATTATTTTTAAGTTTTTGTTTCTTTAAATATCATTTATGTTTTTTGTTTTGGTTATTCTTAATTGGTTTAATGAATTTAATGCTCCTTCCTTTCCATTGGTTTGCTTGGTCATTACCCTGAAAATCAGTCCCATTTCTCGGCGTGTATCTTCACTTAGTTTACCCATGGTCCATCATTTCCTCTGCACTTGTGGTTCGGATAACCTTGGTGTGTAGAACTATTTTCGTCCTTGTGAAATAGGTATCTTCTATCTTGTACCACAATTCTTCTAATATCATTTGTTCACTTGTATCCATGCCTACATCATTCACTATATTATGTTGTTTATTAATCAAAGAAGTTAATTGTACCTCCGTCATTAATGTTATCATTGGCTTTTTATTCAGCATTTCTATTTCAGGTGTATTCATGTGTTTTAGAGACCTTCTTAATTTGTTATACACTGTTTTGTTGTAAGTCCTTTCTATTTCTGGTATCTTCCATTTACATATCAATTTGCTGAAGTTTTCATCCGCTGGTTTGTTGTGAATTCCCTCTATAATTTCTTTTAAGGTCCTCCTACAATCTTTATATTTCATTAATTTGCTTTGGTCGGTAATTGGTAAATTCAACACATCAATTATTCCATTCTTCATCATCTCCACTTCTTCTCTTGGTTTTATTAATTTCTTTTTATATATTTTTCCTGTTTCTTTTGTTTTCTTAATCTTCTTAATTATTCGATTCTTCTTTATTCCTCTACGGTTGATTTCTATGTGTTTGATTTTCTTTTTGTTTTTGTTATCTTTATTTTCAGAAAACAATACACTTTTGTCTTCTTTATTTCTTATTTCTTCATTGATACCTTTAGAAGTGTTGTCTAGTGTTTCATTCAATTGTGTGAAACCACTATCTACTGATTCATTAAGTTGATCTGCTTGGTAATTTGTTTCTTCCCATTTCTTATTCATCCCTGTTTTTGTCTGCTTGACTTCCTCACGATATCCTATTAGTATGTATCTTAATTCTTCTCTGTTTTTCTCACTGTCTTCCTTCATTTGTCCCTTCAATTCTTCCTTCAGTTCTTTTTTGGATGTCCTTCGTCAATTGCTGTTGTAGGGCTTCTTGGTTCTTCCGCAAAGTATCACTGTGTTCCTCCATTTTCTCGTTCATCTGCTGCTTCAATGTTTCATTATTTCCTTCAATTTTGTTGTTCACTGTCTCAATATCTTCCCTTAATTGTTTCTTTAAGTTTTCACTTAAAATTTCACTTTGTCTCCGTGAATTTTCATTAATTTTTTCCTCCATTTTCTTCAATTCTTCACTGTTTTGGTCTATTTTTTCATTTGTTTTCTTATTATCTTCCTGGATTTTGTTATTTCCTTCCATAAGAATCCTCAACATCTCCTGCATGCTCAGGTCCTCTTTCTGAGTGGACTTACTTGGTTGGCCCCGACTACTCCTTCTACTTCTGGTTCTGGTTGGGTTGAGTTTTCTGGTTGGTCCTCTTGGACATCCTCTTCGATCATTTCCCCAATCATTTCTTCAATCATTTCCATTTCTTCTTCGTCGGTACCTTCTGTTCCCTTCTTAGCTTTATACCTTGTAACCATGGAATGTTTCATATTTTTCCGTAATTGCCGCTAGTCTTCAATTCTAGCCTCACTAGTTGGTTGCCAATCTGTAATGATGAGATTCTTATGTATTCTGAAAAGGTGTAAGTATAGTGTGTTCGCCTCACACTGTTGTCGTCACTTATATGTTGCGCTAATGATGTCCGTAGCGATCCTTCAATTACCAGTACAACACGAGTGGAAACCTTACCTGTTCTTTGTTAGGTGTTCATAAATCCCGGGTGGCGCCAAATTGTTTAATTAAAACAATTAAATTAACAAATAGGGTGGTTTAGCGTTCTTAGCTATGACGGTCTGGAGTATTCAAATTTTACTCCCGCCTTCGTTCGACCTTCTTAATCGAGCAGTTAGTTCGCCGAGTTTGCAACGTGAGCGCTTACCATCATTTTCGCTCTTTGCTAAATAATACACAATTTATAATATACTTTCCTATGGAATAAAAAACAGTGGTTAAACTCTGTACTAGTTTATTTATTGGTGATTGGTAATTACTCAGTTTGACACAAAATTATATTTGGTTATTCAACAAATTTGCACCGACAATTATTATAAGACAAAATCTGAAGGTTTCGGCGAATCAACTTAGCCTTACATTATTTGTACTTAAATAATATCATGTGTAATTATAATTTGTTCCTGAAGTGTAGTAAAGTGTGTTTCAAAAGTTCGTAATTTTCATACAGGTTATTTTTCTAGTCAACAAAATTTCAGTGTTTTATTTTTTTTAATTAATCTTTGAAAGAAATAATATTCAGTTTATAGTGAGAGTTCAGATTACTGAGAAAAATTTAAAGAGAATTTATTTCAGAAATTCGGATAATTTAATAATACAGTAGAGCGTCAATAATTCGGATTAATTGGGACCGGACCCCTTCCGGATTATCAAATTGTCCGGATTTTCGAAATGAACCAATAAAAGCACCGGTAAACGTCTTCAGTAAAAAAAAACTTGCTAAAATCGTTCATAATTCACTCTGATGGTTACAGAAGTGGAGCGGATGAATAAAACCATTAATTTAGTTAAATTTTTACGTCTTTCAATTACAGAAAAAAATACTGTATGTACAGTATTGCATTTACAGACTGTCTTATTTTATGTACAGTAAATCTAGACCTACAACAAAATACAGTAAAGTACAGTAATAAAAATACGTACAGTAAATCATACAGTATTTGAGCTTTTAAAAAAATCTTTTGTGGACTTTTGAACAGCGGTAGTGGTTCGTTTTTTTGCAGCTAAGTCCTTGATTCGTTTTATGAGAATGAGCTGGGTTGGTGTGCTCTCAGTCTGTTTTTCAAGCCATGACATCAGTGTCTCTGCTGCCATAAATGCTTCGGAATGTTTCGGCCCTGCTTCTTCAATGTCATTTTCATTCTCGTCCCCATCAGATTCTACTGTTTCTGCGTCCCCTTAAAATGAAAAAGTACGCCTAAATAAACAAATGAAACAAATGTTTTCTTTTTCTAATTTTATAGAAAAAATGAACAAGTGCAAAGTTGGCTAAATATTTTAAAAATAGAACAGTGAATTTAAAACGACTAACAGTACAGCGTCAGATATTGCAAACAGTTTGTTTGGCTAAAATAAAAAAAGTTACAGTAGGCCTACTGTATGTTTAAGCAGTGCTACATACCTTCAGACACCATGTCAGCTATTTCTTGATCGCTCAAAATCTGGTACCCAGGATCGTTGTCATCAACAGCCAACCACTCACTGGCATCATTTTCGTCACACTGTTAAAATCCCGGGATCGTGCTGCAGATTTCTGTCACCTCGTTTACAACGCAATCTTCATTTTCATTTGCATTTTCTTCAATCCTGCTTTCTTCATCAGGCCATAATTTTCTCCAGGCTCTTTGCAAATTACTTTTGGTGAGAGTTTCCCAAGCATCGGCAAGCATGTAAATGCTATCTTTAACGTTCAACTTTGTTATAAACTGAACTACACTCTTTTCGTCCTTTTCTGCCAATATGGCGACGCATGGAGCTGCTTTCTATAGATCCTCTTAATTTTCTCGATCAGTCCCTGGTCCATTGGCTGCAGAGTTGCAGTAACATTAGGTGGGAGAAATTGCACTTCGAAATTCTGATCGATTTCGTTTAATACTTCGAGAGGGGAATGTGTGGGTGCATTATCAATGATAAGAAGAACTTTCCCACTCTTCTTTTTCTCCTCACGGAATTTTGTAACACTAGGGATAAAATCATTTTTAAACCAATCAAGAAAAATGATTGAAGTCATCCAAGCACTTTTCTGAGACGTGTACGAAACAGGAAGGGTGTGCACATTTTTAAAGCAACGTGGTTTTATGCTCTTCCCAATCACTAACAATTTTACCTTGTGCTCCCTACTGGCATTAGCACATACCATAGCCGTTATTCTCTCTTTGCTTACTTTAAACCCGGGAGCGGATTGTTCGCGTCTTGACGCCAGCGACTTGCATGGAAGGGCTCGCCAGTTTATCCCGGTCTCATCGGCGTTGTATACGTCATCCCTAGAATAACCTTTTTCTAGTGCTTCCTTAATAAACTTCTCTTTAAAAACTCTTCCAGCCGCTAAATCTGAGGAAAGTTTTTCTCCTTCGATGTCTAACTCTCTAATCCCATGCCTAGATTTGAAGTTCTTAAGCCAGCCAGAACTGGCTTTGAAATCTTTTGGTCCATTAAGCTGTTCATTAAATTGTAAGGCTTTTTCACAAATCAATGGGCCTGAAATTGGCTCTCCTAAGCTTCTCCTTTGAGTGAACCACACGTACATTGCGTCTTCTAAGGCTTTGTTGTTTGCTGAACGTGCAGTTTTTCTTTTCAGCGTCCCTTCTTCAGAGTCCAGTTTTGATGCAAATTGTTCCACCTGGGCTCTTTTCGCCTTAATATCACTTATTGTAGAAGTTCCTACCCCATAAATCTTTGCAAGTGATACCCCACTTTCACCTTTTCCTAACCTTTCTAAAATTTTTAACTTGGTTTCAACGGTTAAAAAAGTGTGCTTTTTCTTCGAACTCGACGCCATCACGGGTACAGAACAGTACTGTAATATGTTACAAAAAACAAAACACAGACAAACCGACACACACACAAACACTCTACTGTACACAAACGATCGATTTGGTAAACAAAAACTTAGTGCACGCACAGAGAACAATACTCGAGGTCAGTTGCCTGACGCGACTGACAGGGGCAGGGTAGCAGGTATACATGTGACTGTGCGACCTTGACTCTCCCGCTTTCACTGCCCCTCCCTCCTCCACACAACACGCAATTCGCGCTCCACTCTGTAGGGCACAGCGAGTTTTACAGTTGTGCCGACGCTTTTAAACAAATGTATTCACTTCATGCGATTTTTTTTTTCGCCAGAAGCGAATCCGGATTATCAACGATCCGGATTTTTGACGTCCGAATTATTGATGCTCTACTGTACTTATCAAATCAGTCGACTTGATGTGAACTGTCATTCAGTCGAAATGGAATGGGGCTTCAATAGTCGTCAATTTTCAATTATCTTGGGACTAAAGTACGTCTGGCATCTTTTTCATGTTAGTTGTTCAAATTTATTAATTTAAAATTTATTTAAATTGGTCCTTGGCATCAGTTAAATGTTCTCGTCCTTCGTCTGCTTCTTACGTTTTCATCTTTTTGAATTTTCATTACTTTTTAAACATTTTATATTAAAATTCTGGTCATTCACGGCCTGGCGTCTATTCTGGATGAGCGTCACTTATGGAATAATAAGATTTAACGGAAAATTCGTAACCAACGTAATGTTGTCATGGTTACTAATAGATTCTGATTGGCTGATCTTGACTTAAGACCATTGTTATCATATTTGAATTTTTATTCAAAATCACTGTTTATCTTCTGATTGCTATTATTCTTCCGACTTCCTCTCTACGTATTAAATATTATCACTACTGTTCGTATTTTCTTTCAAAGATCATTTTGACATGTTTTCTTTATTTATTATAAGGTTGGGTTTTCTAATGTATTATTGTTTGGACAATTATGTTGATATTTGTTAATTACATTTCTTTTTTATTTTAAGTCCTTATTCTAACATTTATCTTTTAATCTGATTCACAAATTATCCTTGACTAGTTATTTGCCTTGGATTTGCTAATATTCTTGTTAATTTCTTACAATTTGTAGTTATTTGTTTTTTACAGTTAGGCATTTCATAGGCCTAAGTAGTAACTGACTATATTTACTTATTTTATACAAATTACATTTTAATTTACCCTCATACATGTTTTGTTCTGATATTATAAATGATTTGTTTACTTATTGATGTGTTTTGGATCTGTTTTTATAATAATTGCATGTTCCCATTAGTTTCTACATTATGGTTTGTTAATTATTTCCTAACTGATTTTCCAGTGTTATCAGATCTGTATTAATTTATCTTTTTATTTACTTATTTTGCCATTGTTAATAACTAGGCTATTACTTACTATTCTCTATTACATAAAACATAACATCTAGGCCTATGGTCTGTATAATTCCTTCAGCCATATCCTATTCATAGATTAAATCAAACAATTTTTTAACAGTTATTATGCAACGTTTGCTTACAATTCGTTTCATTCTTACTTATTTTTTGGGTGATAAACATTATTACACCATTTAAATTTACTTAATTGATTATCCCTTAGAACATGGGGTGTTTATTTTATTTTGCTCTTGTTTTCTTTATTATATTTTTTCTTATACAAACTTTACCTTCTAGCCATGGTAACCCTAACTTTTAACCTTCCATGGGATTCCCCCTTTGAATACTATTGTATCCCTCACTTACAATTAAACTTAATGCTATCAATAACAAGATTCTTATTAAATAATATTGTTCACCATTAATCATTTAGTGTTCATCACAGATTATTAAGTGTTTACACCTATCAATAGGGTTTCTCATTATTTTGGGGTTTTACACTGTCACTTTTGCACTTCTTATATTTTATTTTAAGTGTTATTAGTGGGTAATCCCTAACATTACATTCTCTTTGTCACTCAGTTATGTTTACTTTCTCACTATCTCACTATCTCTCTCTTTATAAATGTTATTTATACGATTAATAAGTTCATTTCTTTATAGAGTTCTTTATTACATTTAAACTCTATTTCTTTGGTTAGTGTACTTTTATTTTTCTCATTACTGTATCGGGTTTTATCAATTATCATTTACATTTATCATTTAATCGATAATAATAATTATCTGTTACATTTGTTAGTTATTGGTTTCGTTTCCATTATTATATTTGAGTGTATCATTTCTCCTTTGTCTATTCTATATTATTTAATTTGGATACCATACGTAACATGAATGTTAAACTATATTATTTGTTTGTGTCTTATTATTTGATTTCCTTTTATTTCCTTTATACTTGTTTTGTTTCATTTTCATTTTCCTCCTTCTTCACTTTCATTTTATTTCATTTTATTTCATTTTATTTTGGTTTTCCCCTTCTCATTTGGTCGTGTTGAGTCAATCACTTCATTCAATCACTTGGGTTAGGTCACGTCGTCGTTTGTCGCGTCATTGTCATTTTATTTTCATTAGTTTAAATATTTTATTTAGTTGATTCATCTTTTTTTTATCCCTGGTATTGGGGTGGCTTATTTGTGTTGTAACACAGTAGATGCGTAAATGTTTTCCTAACTCTTTATTTACCCTGTCAGCAAGGTTTCCTTGTGGATGTCGTATTGACGTTAACACTGGTTGTATGCCATGCTGAGTTAGCGTTTCTGTCCATGCTTTATTTTGAAATTGTTTACCTTGGTCACTCAATATCTTTCTGATTTGACCATACTTCGGTACGTATTTGCGTAGTATGACATTTAGTACACTTTTTGTGGTGGGTCTTCGAATAGCGTAGAGTCGAACTGCCTTGGTGAACACATCTATACATACAAGTATGTGTTTTGTACCCTGTGAATAGCTCTCGGAAATGGGCCCAGGAAGTCTACTGCTACTAATTCTCCCTTTTCCTGTCTTGATATTTTGCATATCTACGTATGTGTGAAGATTCGGATGTCGTGCTGTTTGACATTCGTAGCATCCTTTTAAGATTGCTTTTATTCTTCTAAACATATTATTCAAAATGAAGTCTTCCTTCAAAGCTAAATGACATTTTAAAGCAGACGCATGTGCTAAACTTTGATGACATGGTATAGTTAGTGTTTTTAGCATCTCTGGTGATAGGACTATTTTCTAATCATAATTGACGACTTTGTACAATATACTATTTTTTATCGTATATCTACTAGATAGTGTTGATAACTTCATGTGACTTATTTGAAGATCTTTATTTTGTTCATTTGCTATGTTATTTAGCAAATACTTAACTTTGTCATCTGTTTGATATGTAATATTTAATATCTTAACATCATTCCACTTAGCTTCATGAGTTTCTTGTGTCTCTTGTGGTGGATAACGACTTAGTGTGTCGGCAATTATATTATCCGAGCCTTTACAATATTTTATTGTGAATGAATACTCTTGTATGGCCAGTATCCATCTCATTAGTCCTGCATTTGTTGCTTTACAACTTAATAAAAATGAAAGCGCTTGATGATCCGTGTGTATCTCAAAGTGTGTTCCATACACATAATAACGGAACTGCTTCAAGGCGTATACTGTCGCTAAGATTTCCTTTTCTGACGTACAGTAGTGTTTTTCTGCTCCTTTGAAGACTCGACTGGCGTATGCGATGACTTGTAGCTCTCCGTGTTTATCTTCTTGATACAGGACACTCCCTACTGCATAGTCACTGGCATCTGCGTAGATTATATATCGTCCTTCCCGTTGTGGATGATGTAGCATAATGTTATGTAGAAATAGATTTTTCACTTCACGGAACTCTTCTTCATGATGTACCTCCCATTTCCATTTACTTTCTTTTCTAGTGAGTTCTAGAAGTGGTTGGATTTTCTCCACATATAATGATGAAAAACGTCGGTAGTAACCCGTGAGTCCTAGGAATGTTCTTAACCCTTTTATGTTCTTGGGTCTTCGGAACTCCGTTATACTCTTTAGCTTGCAAGGGTCTGTTTGTATTCCCTTGTCAGATATTATATGACCTAAGAATTTTATTGAAGTTTTAATAAAGTCGCACTTCTCTAACTTCAAAGAGAGATTAGCGTCTCTGAACTTTTGAAATGTAGTGTTCAGATGCTGAAGGTGTTCTTCCAACGTTGTTGAGATTACAAGGATGTCGTCCACGAAGATCATGGTGTATGGTTCCACCTCTGGTCCTAGTGCATTTTCCAAACACTTTACAATTGCTGCGAGGCTTGTACTCAATCCAAAGGGTACTACTCGATGTTGGTAGCTTTTGTTCTTGTACAGGAATGCGGTGTATTTGCGATCTTGTTTACAAATGGGAATTTGCCAAAATGACGAAGTCAAGTCTAACTTGGTTAGATATTTTGCTCCTTGACACTTGTTAAATAATTCTTCAATATTCAGTGCACAATCAAAATCCTTTTCGACAACACTATTTAGATTCCGCATGTCTAAACACAGCCTTAGTTCGTCCATCTTCTTTTTGACGACAACGAGAAGATTGGTGAAGCTACTGTTGGACCGCTCTATTACGCCGTTATCCAACATTCTTCTGATTTCCTCGTCGACTGGTTCCGCATATTTAATGGGAATCGGATATGTCCTCCGTACGAACTTAGTAGGATCGGTGACCTGAATCTTGTGTTCATAAGCATTAGTAATTGTAGGAACGTCGCTAAATATATCGTGATATTCCTGTATCAACTCTTCTATTAATTCTATTCCTTCGTGTTGATTGTCCTCTTGCATCTTGATGTTACTTGCAGCGTGTTTTACAGCTGGTCTGGAGATGACGATTGGTTCCTGTTCTTCCATGTTGTTCTGACTTTCTTCAAATTTAATTTCGTAGAGTCCTCCCTCAACTTTGCGTGTCATTGAATTATTTTCTAAATTAATAACTGCTCCTAATTTATTTAATACGTCGATACCTATGATACAATCATATGTAAGCTTATCTACTACTATCATAGGAATATCGCATTCAAGTTCATTACACTTAAGATTAACATATATTTGTTGTGTGGCAATCTGTTTAATTTTTGTCGCCGTTGTTATGTAATAATTGTTAATCGGTAACACTGGTACATGTTTGAAATGGTTTTTGTTCCTGTTGATGCAGGTCCGGCTGATTACGGATACCTCACTTCCAGTGTCAACAAGAATCTTCATATTTACATTGTTTATTGTCCCCCCTAATATAGGACAATAGGTTTTGGATACCGTTATATCCTGTTGTGGATTGTTTGTATTGTTTAGGGTATCACGCAGCTCATGTGTATGCAGGTCGTTTAACAAGCCTGTCCGTACCAGCATTTTGTTTGTGTGCGGGTCGTTTTTAAAACCTGTCTGAGCTGGCATTTGGCTACACTTCTGCAGTCATTCATTTTTCTTCTCAATTGTCGTGCTACGCTCACCCCCTCTCTCTTTGGATGTTGACGGGCGTGTCGATTGTTGCACAATTTTATTTTCAGAATTATTTTTATTATTATTATGATTATTATTTGCATTAATATTATGTACATTTGCATTGTACGGTTTTAAGTGTTTTTTTGGCGTATCTGGATGTGAGTACGCTCCTTTATTGGGAGTTAAATTACCTTTTTCAAAGGGTTGTTTATATTCCTTCCAATTATCTTCTTTCTTCGCGAACTGCGTCGATTTGTGGTGTGTTGGATTCTGTATAGAGTACTGCTGCTGCTGCGGCTAGTTATCTCTTCTTTCGTATTCTTTGTTAACAAATTGTGATGATTGCGTTACAAGAATAAGAAGTTCCTCAATGGTTTTAACTCCATGGGTATATACGGCATGTAACTTTTTATATATTTTTAATTAATTACAAATGATCTTAAACTCCCACTTACCTTCTATTTGTCACTCTCTGGCCAGATCGTCTAGTGGTGTAACCCTATTTCGTACAGCGAATTTACCAGCACAGAAAATGAAATTAGGTACTTGAAATGATTATTCTAACACACGTATATCAAGTGAAATAATGTAATGGATTTATTCTTTTTAATACATTTCTTTATATTCTCTCTTTTCAAATTTCTACTCTTTATCTTTATCTTTATCTTTATCAAATTTTCTACAAATACTGATGCTACTGTTACATCGGAAATTTAATATAGCTTTCCTACTCTAGTTAGCTTAAATATTTCTTTCTTATATCTATAGATAAGACAGCCCAGTATCTGCACATTCTCTCATTCACACCCATACCATATTTAATTTAGCACTTTTTTATTTAAATTCTCATAATTAAATTGTGTAATATACGGTTACGTGGTATCGGCGTCCCTGCAAATCACTTGTTGATCTCGAGAAATTTTGTTCACTTTTGTCCGAATGTTTCCCACTGTTAATTTTGAGTACTTTAATTCGTTTTAGTCACTGTTAACTGAACTCATACTCTTGGTATAACTCCGTGTTTTGTTATTCGTTCACATTATAAAATTTTGAATATATTACATTAAAGTTTAGGCTCACGCCTATGTGTTCACCCGGCCGGGGAAAGGTTTCTTAGTCGACTCACTTTTAACTATTTTCCCATTTTTAATAATAGCTAAAACTTTGCCCGGCCGACGACGCACACCACTAATCGCGTCCACTGCCTTCAGATGTTAATAGTCGACTGCTTTGTTTTCCGCGCGCCGGGCCAGAAAGAATGTACCAGTTCATGCCGTTATCGTGAGAAACTTGGCCAAGGTGTGTGCCCTTACACATTCCCAGACGCTTTAATAGCTTTTGTGCCTCGTACGGCTGGTTACGCATGAACTACAAGGTGTTCCAAAAGTCGAAATTTTGTGATCAAAACGTTCAGCTTGGGTTGGTTACAAATTTTTTACAATTATTTGGGAATTAAACTAAACCTCTTGGTTTGTACCGTTACAATACCCCCCCCCCAATGAGAGATCTTCTGCCGAAACAGAAGAAATCTCATTGCTAAACCCCTAAGAGGATCGGTGAGGATATGGTGCCAACAACCCCCCATTAGTTCTTAACGCATCATGGGTAAACTACCCCCCTAGCTCGGCGACTATGGCTGCACCTGAACGAGATTACTGGACTTCTCTATTCGAGATCCCAACACCATAAAATCGGACAGACATGCACCACAGCGCACCCAACCTTCTAACATGCCACCCCAAAATCCAAACCCCTGGTCTTATACCATGCCAGATCCTCAACCGATATGTTTCCCTTTACTATGCACACTGGGTTGCCTTTAGCAAAATACTGGGTGCATACACATTTCATTATCGATTACATATTACATCCATTTACATTAAAATAAACTTCACAAGCATTTTATAATTGCTTCTACATGAAGTAATTCTCCCTTTCCAAACAACAAAATTTTTTCTGATATTATTTCAAATTAAATTCAATTAATTAAATTTTATTCCACTAGTAAACAATCTAGGTCCATGATCAAAACCCATTTCCACGTTAGTCTACTTTATTTCTTTCCATTCCTTAATTCATTGCAAATTTTAAAATCTTCCATAATTATCCAAAATCTTTCAAATACATTTACTTTATTCTTCTGACATTACTCACACTTATAATAAACAAATAAATGATATAATATAATAAACAATACCATAACAAACAAATTTATTATAATAAATTTATAATAAACAACCTATTTCTACCGTAAATTCAAAATAGCTACGCTTGATTACAAAGATAACATAAGATATACATCGGGAATCAGCTGACCTCTCTTCCACTGATAGTGAACCTCAAAATCTAACATAAACTTCTTTACTGCGTTTTTTTTTTTTTTTAATTATCTTGTTATTAAAATTTATTATTCCCTCCTTTACTTATATAAAAAAAACTACAAAACAATTATGAGGCATATATTACATATCTAACCCCAATCATCAGCTGATCTCTCTGGGTCAGGTTAATGACCTTACCCTAGATACACTTCAAAATTATACAATATAAAATATATGACATATGTTTATAAAACTTACACTCTAACATAGTAAAAAAATAATACAATAAGACATGATTAATTCCTTAGTATAAAATTATCATATGGAGTGAAACATGGTTGCATCAATTCCTTCTGAACAAACATAAAATCATTCATTTAGCTTATCAGCTATCATTAGGTTTCAAAAAAAAATTTTTTTTAAATAGTTACTCCCCCTGAGTAACCCCCCTTCCACACACACTATGACCCCCCTGGACTGTGGCGTCCAGTTGCGTCCACAAGGACTGATGTTTTGGAGGAATTTTGTCATCTCCTTGTCCTTGCTTCAGCCTTACATTATAAAAAGCAGTTAGATATCGTCATATCTATAAATTACATAGTTATACGCCCCTAATGCGGGTCTATCACTTTTTTTTACTGTTCCTACGCGAACAGAGTGATAGACGCTGTTCCATAATTTGGTGATTCCCCTGAATTACCCCCCTGTCAATTTCTAAATTCACTTTTACAACGATAACAGCTATGGCCAGTTAAGGCAGAACGTGACGCAATGAGCCCCGACCATAGCTGTCAAAGCTAAACCAATTCCACGGTCAGGGTTCGGTGAGGCCGTGACCGCCCGAAAAGTTGGGGAATCACAAGTAAAAGATATCTTAGTTTATGATATAGCTACATTTAAAATTTACAATTTACATTGCATGAAATTTCTAGTCTTGGTGGTGCGTTTTAACATCATACATTTCGTTCTTAACTTTGACCTTCATTAACATAATATAGTGAGTACAACAAAATATTTACTTAGTCACTCAAATTAATCTATTCCTACTTACATAGGCTATCATCAACTAACGATTGAATCTTTAATTACATTTAATAATATAATTGACCGTTTAATAAAAAGGATTCACTCTCTCACTCCATTAAAATAAACATTTAATTGGCATCTGAATAAAATTACAAACATTTCAATTTTAGGTTTAGTTTCAAACTCCATAAACCTTTCATCCCGTTACATTTTATTATTACAAGCCAATTATGAACTTCTAATCATCATTTTCACAGACGGCACTAGTAAATTTTATTTGAACACACTGCCTCACTAAAATTATTTACATACACTCTTAGGCAATGCTGGTACATGGTATGGTGCACCTTATCTATGCACCTTGAGTGTAAAATATTTTGTATCACATACCTGATGGGTCCCCCTCCCCGTTCAATAATATAGTGAAATTTCTAATTTAGACCAATTTTGCGGAGCCGGACCATCGTCGTTTCACCACCCGAAGGGAGTTCTGCCAACCATGGTCCGCCTCCAATAGCCGAAACCCACGGTCAGGACTGGTAAGATCGTGACCGCCCGAAAATGGGGGAGGATCCCTTCTGAAAACAAACAAAACACATTACAATTCAAATTCCTATCTTGACCAATATAATTTCAGATTCGTAGCATTCTGTGTACCCATTATCTCCCTCGTTTCTCTGTTCTGTAATACATATGAATTATTCATTTTAATTTCTATTATCTCGTAAGGCCCTTCGTAGAGTAAGAAGAACTTCTTGATCTCCTTGTCCTGAGCACTCGACAAATCATGTCGCCATACTAATACCAGCTGTCCTATCTCATACTGCATCCACTTACCTTTCATATCATGCCTCCGTTTTCTCTTCTCCCCCTTCGTTAATAAATTTTCATTCGCCAGCCTAAGTTTTACATCACGATCAATAACATTGGTTTCTGGTGGATACTCAAATAGTTGCTCCAAAATCCTCGGCAGACGCATTCCTCTTATTAACTCGTAAGGTGTGAACCCTGTCGACTTGTGGGTGGTGCAGTTTAGCCAGTCTTCGATCTTCTGAACGTGGCCACTCGCTGTGTTTTGCGTGACAGTATGTTCTTAAGATCTGGCCTATTTCTCTCATGACTCTCTCTGCCTGGTTGGATTGTGGATGATATACGGCAGTGTGCTTTGGGATGATTACTTCCCATCCTAGAGTCTGGCGCCACTTTCCACTGATGAACTGTGGTCCATGGTCGGATAGTATCACCTTCGGCTTCCCCACGTTGATCATGTAGTCGCGTGTGATCTTTTCACTCAGCACCTTACTTGTCGCTCGCTTCACGCTATACAACCTTACATATTTGGAAAATGTATCTAGCACTACAAAAATATACATTACTCCTCCCCTACCCTTCGGCAAAGGGCCATACAGATCTCCTGCTACTAAGTCGAAAGGTTTTTCTACTTTAATATAGTTTAACTCCCCTTCCAATCGATAATTTACTACTTTCGATTTCTGACACAGTTCACAACTTTTCAATATTTTTCTTACTCTTCTCTCCATATTCTTAAATATACAAGACTCTCTCAATACACACACACATTTCTTGGCTCCAAAATGGCCATATCTATAATGACAGGCCCATACTATTTTATCTATCAACCCTTCAGGTATAACTAACCTCCAATCCCTTTCTCTCCCCTCTACTTTTTTAAATAAACTCCCCTTAAACACCTGAAAATATTGTTTATACCCAAATTCATCTAACTCTGCCTCTACACTAGTTATAATTTTGTTCAGCTTACTATCATTTCTTTGCATTATGTTTATGTCTTTAAATTCTTCCCCAGAAAGTTTATCTTCCCTGGATAGTCTATAAATTTCTATTTCCTTAATATCTCTACCAGTCCTATTTCTATCTGTGTCTATTCGTGATAGTGTCTGGCACCCTGTTCTCTACCCCCTTAACGTATTCCCAAGAAAAATTGTACTCTTGGAGAGCTAACACCCACCTTGTTATCCGGCTGTGTGTGAGCTTGCATGTGTTCAGGAACGACAGCACTTTATGGTCGTCCTGATGATGGTTTTACTGCCCAGCAGATATGTCCGGAACTTTTTTACTGCAAACACTATACTGAGGAGCTCCTTCTGTGTGGTTGTATAGTTGCGTTCTGATGCTAACAACGTCCGGCTGGCGAAAGCAATTGTATGGTGTTCTCTCGCCTCGTCCTCTTGATACAGTTCGGCTCCTGGTGCTATATTACTAGCGTCTGTCTGTAAATAAAAATTATTATTGAAATTTGGGTGGTTCATTAAGATCATATCAGGGAACTTATTCTTAATCTCGCAAAACGCTTCTCTTTCATTTTCCCCCCATTTCCATTGTTTGTTCTTCTGCAGCACGGCGCTAAGTCTTGCCGTCGTCTGGGCGTAGTTTCGCTGGAACTTCCTGTAAAAATTACATAGACCAAGAAAACTTTTGTAATTTCTTTATGTTCTTTGGCTCCGGGAACGTCAGGATGGATTCTACCTTGTCCGGATTAGCCCGTATTCCTTTAGGTGTTATGATGAATCCTAGAAAATGTATTTCAGTCTGCAAAAATTTTGATTTATCCCAATTCATAGTTAAACCTCCCTGGTATAATTTCTCCAACACATACTCTAAATGTTCGACATGCTCCTCCAATGTTCTGGAAGCTATCAGAATGTCATCCACATATATAGTCAAAAAATCTAAATTATGAGGCTGCAAAATTTCATCAAGACACTTAATAAAACTAGCTACACTGGTGTTCAATCCAAACGGTAATCGTTTGAATTGATAATTTTTTCCGTTGAATAAGAAAGCTGTATATTTCCTACTATTCGCTGCCAACGGAACTTGCCAATACCCGGCGGTTAGGTCTAAAGAGTTCATATATTTCACATCGCTGAACTTCTGAAAAATTTCCTCAATGGCTTCGGGTGACTCCCGGTCTGGAATAATTATTTGATTGATTTTGCGGGCATCTAAACATAACCTGACTCTCCCATCTTTTTTAATCACTACTACTAAAGGGTTAGAATATGGTGATACGGATCGCTCAATTATATCTCCCTCTAACATTTTCTCTAACTCAATCTGGACCGCTCTTCTCTTCGCATATGGCACCGGATAACTTCTTTGTACATAGGGTGCGTGTTCCCTTACCTTTAATTCGCATTCATAGCTTCTTGCCCTCCCTGGTATATCGGCAAACACTCCTCTAAAATTCTCTACTACCCGCCACAACGATTCACGTTGAGAACTCCCTATTATGCCACCCTCACTACAAAATTTAAGTGCCCTCTCATCCCATATTCGCTCCACACTTTCATCGCACTCTATTTTACTCTCACTACACACATTCATACTAACTTCCGCTTCTTGTTCATTAACCCGATTACGTATCACCCTTACGCCCGAAATTCTTATCGCATCTACTACCTGCTCAAAATTAATCCGAACTGGTTCTATTTCATTGTGTAATTCTAACACCCGTTTTTGGAAATCAATCACCACCTTATGTTTAATCAGAAAATCATTTCCCAATATAACCTCAAGATTTAATCCACGTACGACTAGAAATGTATTATCGTACCCTACCCCGTTAATTATCATATTTAAATGTACTTGTTTAGTGACTCTTTTACTCCTAACGCCCGTAATACCTACAATCGTCACTCCCGCAACTGGCAAAGATGGAATATTTTTATTTAATTCTTTCAATTTGTCTAGTACATGTTCGGAAATAACAGAGATTTCACTACCTGTATCTATCAAAGTTTTTATCTCTTTACCTTCAATGTTGATTTTCACCTTGGTCAGTCCATTCTCCCGTCTCACTGCTTCGACGTCTTCTTCTTCCATTAATTCCTTCGATAAATCGGTTATGATAATGTTGTTTTGATAGTTGTCATTTAATTGGACCCCAGAATCCTCCGGCGACAACGGTCGGGTCCGGTGCTCCATTGTCTCTCTTAGTTTACCGCAGACGTGCTCGCCACCGCTGGGTTGTATCCACTTTCACTCCGGTTCACCTGCTTTTCATGGTCATTACCTCTCGGCGCTCCTCCTTGGCCCTCTCCCCTTCCTTGGTATGCATGGTGGTTCTGCGTGGGTTGTGGTCCCTGTCGCTGACCCGGTCTCTCTCTCCTACATCTAAAACAAAAATTTTGTGATGCATAATTTCCCTATGAACACGCCGGACAAGTCCACATTGGGCCTCAATTATTTTGTTCTCGTCTGGGGTATACCGGTTCATGTGGCGGTCCCCTCGGCGGTCCCTGATTACCTCCGTTATTCATATTCTGTTGGTTGTGACGGCGACTCATTTCTTGGTCACGGATGTTCTGAAACACATCTGAAATGTTTTCTAACTCGCTAAGAGTGGCTACCTCCCGCGTCATCAATGTTATTTGCACCTCCCTTGGCAGGTGCTTACTTATATGCCTCACGAAGGATCTAAATGGCAATGGCGGTTCTAGGTATTTTGCCTCACTAAATATTTTCATTACATACCCTGTTATATTATTATTGGGTCCCCCAAAATTCCCGGTTCCCATAATTCTACTACGTAACACCTCTTGGTCTTCTTCAGACCAATATTTATTTCTGAATGCGGACTCGAAACTTTCGAAGCACCCCCGTTCTGTTTTGTGTACCTCGGCCCATATCTCCGAACTACCTTTGAAACATTTTAAAATTTTTAATAATTGTACCTCCCAGCTACTAGTATTAAATTTATTAAACTCCCTCACTCTATTTATGAATTGCATAGGATGCACTCTTTTATTGTCACAACTAAATGACTCTAATTCAACTTCCTGATGGCCATACTCAATTCATTTTTAACATCCATAATATTCTTTTCAACGTTCATTAATTTATTGTTACTATCAGATTCAAGGTCACTTATTGTATTGTGTATTGTCTTAAATTCAGTCTTACAACTATTTTCTATTTCACTTATTTTATGGTTATTACTTTCAATCTTATTCATAGCATAACTAACCTTACATTCAGTATTAGCGTTACATTCATTTATCTGTTTCTCAACAATAGTGTTTATTACACTATATTGTTCCGTGATCTGTTTTTCTACTTTATTTGTTATATCATTTTTTATATCAGAAACACGGCACTCTAATTGCTCATTCATAGACTCTGTCAATTGTAATTTAATATTTTCGCAACTTTCATCAACATATTTACCTAGTACCTTGCTCAGATTATCAAATTTTACATTTATACTCTGCTCAAACTTAATATTTTGTTCTTTAAGTTCTTTAAAATTAATATCATTTTTAATATTTTGTTGTTCACATTTGATTTTCTGTTCTTTAATGTCATTACTTAATTGGTCGAAAAGATAATTTATTTTATCGAACTTTTTGTCATTAGAATTAAAACGACTCTCAAATTTTTCGTCACTACTATCAAATCATTTATTTAATACATTGAAATCACTATTTACTCTACTGAAATTGGCTTTCATAAAATCAAATATGTCATCTAATGACAATTCTTTTTCTTTTCTATTTGTCTTTATCACTACCGGAGTAAATTGTCCTTCTGCGTTATCGATTATAATTGACCCAGTTAGGTCAATGTTAGTTACGGATTGCATGCTCAAATCAGCTGTTGGCATTGACTGACTTACTTCGCTCACATTTGGTGACGGGTTCATCGACCCAAGGCCACTCTCATTCATACCTGAGTCTATTACATTGCTTTTTTCTGCGTGCTCAGACATTTTTAATTGATTTGTAACTTATTTTTTACTTATGTTATAACTACAATTGATTAATCTCCCTTCAAAACATTATACTACAACATACCTAAAATAAACCTTATACCATAATTACGTACATTTTACGTAAATAAAATTTTGCTTTCATAACCGTATTTCAATTTCTGCACTGTCAAAATAGGCCGGTGTAATATAACTTTTTATTACATTACATCCTGCAGTCACAGCACCATTGTAACTTTTTATATATTTTTAATTAATTACAAATGATCTTAAACTCCCACTTACCTTCTATTTGTCACTCTCTGGCCAGATCGTCTAGTGGTGTAACCCTATTTCGTACAGCGAATTTTTCCAGCACAGAAAATGAAATTAGGTACTTGCAATGATTATTCTAACACACGTATATCAAGTGAAATAATGTAATGGATTTATTCTTTTTAATACATTTCTTTATATTCTCTCTTTTCAAATTTCTACTCTTTATCTTTATCTTTATCAAATTTTCTACAAATACTGATGCTAATGTTACATCGGAAATTTAATATAGCTTTCCTACTCTAGTTAGCTTAAATATTTCTTTCTTATATCTATAGATAAGACAGCCCAGTATCTGCACATTCTCTCATTCACACCCATACCATATTTAATTTAGCGCTTTTTTTATTTAAATTCTCATAATTAAATTGTGTAATATACGGTTACGTGGTATCGGCGTCCCTGCAAATCACTTGTTGATCTCGAGAAATTTTGTTCACTTTTGTCCGAATGTTTCCCACTGTTAATTTTGAGTACTTTAATTCGTTTTAGTCACTGTTAACTGAACTCATACTCTTGGTATAACTCCGTGTTTTGTTATTCGTTCACATTATAAAATTTTGAATATATTACATTAAAGTTTAGGCTCACGCCTATGTGTTCACCTGGCCGGGGAAAGGTATCTTAGTCGACTCACTTTTAACTATTTTCCCATTTTTAATAATAGCTAAAACTTTGCCTGGCGGACGACGCACACCACTAATCGCGTCCACTGCCTTCAGATGTTAATAGTCGACTGCTTTGTTTTCCGTGCGCTGGGCCAGAAAGAATGTACCAGTTCGTGCCGTTATCGTGAGAAACTTGGCCGAGGTGTGCGCCCTTACACATTCCCAGACGCTTTAATAGCTTTTGTGCCTCGTACGGCTGGTTACGCATGAACTACAAGGTGTTCCAAAAGTCGAAATTTCGTGATCAAAACGTTCAGCTTGGGTTGGTTACAAATTTTTTACAATTATTTGGGAATTAAACTAAACCTCTTGGTTTGTACCGTTACAGGCAAGTCTTATGTGTCTGTCAAAATGTTAGCTTAATTTTAATACTAATTCGTGCTCCGTGAAACTTGGTCTAAGATGCTTATACAGTTCGACGAGTTGTATGATGTAGTCTTCCATGGAACGTTTGCTGTTGACGTAATACCGCCCATACTCCAGCTGGTCTCGTACCTCTTTTGGAAGGATGCCTTGAACTGTTCATAAGTTTCTGTTTGGTCCCGAACAATAGTATACCATTTGGATGCTGTTTCCTGGAAATGTTGACTTACAAATTCTATACGGTCTCTGTCGTTTAGGTTGCTTCCTATAGTTGCCATTTCTTGTTTACACTTATGTAAAAATTCTATGGGGTTCTCCCATTTATTACCTTTAAAACTGATCTTCTCTTAATCGTCTATCTTTGCAGCACTGCAGCACACATCATTATAGCACTTGGTCGTCTCTTGACTTCTGCTCGTAGTTTTTCTACCTCCTCTTGTAGTCCATCTTTCATGTTGTTAATTTCCATGGAGTGGTGCGTAGTTTTTCTCATGACCTCCTCCACAGCTATTTCTACAGTCTCGGTCCTCACAGTGAGTTCTTTGTTCTATTAGTGTTGTCCAGGTTGCGCTCATTTACATCTTTGTGTCTGAGGTCTTGCTCCTGCTTTGTAATTTTAAATTTTTCATTCCACTGTTCAGCCAGTTGTTGAATGTGTTCTTTAGTTTCACGTGTTGTATATTCACGCTGTTCTTTAAATTTACTATCAATCTTTACAGCTTGTTCATTAAGTGACTGTTGAACTTGCTGTTTGACTGCTTCAACGCATGCAGTAAGCTCTGTTTTCAAAATATTACTGGCGAGTTCTGTTTTCTCTTCTAACCTAGTATTATTACTATTGTAACATGACATAAGGTAGTGAAGATACATTGATAATTAATTATAAAACAAAGAAGCTGAAGACAAGAATAAAGGTCGAGAACTTATAAACTCAGAGATTAATAACCTAATGACAAAATGACAAATGACTAATAAACTGACGATGACTTGACTCAATAGATTGGATAAACACAAGAAAGAACAATGGAACAAGGAAGAAGGAACCAAGAACCAAATTAATGTAATCAAGAAATTGATAATGAACATTGTAATCCCTAATAATGACCACAAAATGTATGTAAACAAATGCACTAATGTAATTAGAGTATAGATGAGATGTACCTAGGGTAATAATGACAAATAAGAAAGATAGTAATGTTATGTATATTTTATTAATGAAGAAATGTACTTATAAATATAAGACAGGGAGTTAATAATAAACACACCCAAATGAATAGTGATAAATATAATCAAAACCAGTAAACCATACCCTGAGGCAAATAAAGGCCATAGTTAATAATCAAAAGTGATCATTAGTGAAGGGAAAATAAAATAAATACTTATAACCAGTAACCCCATGAGGATGTTAACATAAATAAACAACATAGTGAATAATGTCAAGTGAGTGGAATAAAGAGTGTATTAATACAAAAGTGGTGACATGCAGTTATAGCATGTTACATATAAAAGTGAAAGTGAATAAATAAAAAACCTTCTATGAAGGAAAAAGTGTAGTGGGTGAACATAAAAAGGTATTTTAATTAGTAGACTGTATTAGAATATCTGAAAGACCTATGATAAACTTTATGCTAGCAAGTAAGATGAATTAATTATACTGTGTTTAAGTTAAGCAATAGTTAGTAAGAATTATGAAATAAGATAGAAATTAAGTCATTAGAATGAAAGGTAAACAAGAAAGATAGACACTGTTTTCTAGTGAAGGAATGAGGGAATAGAGTATATTGTGTAAAGTACAGTTTAATAGTAGTATAATAAGAGTTTTGTTGTTGTTTAAAAAACCAATATAATGTAATGAATTATAAGTTGAAACAGATAGCATTAAGAAACAGAAAGGTAGTTAGAAGTTTATTTCAGGCTTGCACCTGGCAAGAAAATGTTTATTGTTATAATAAGAGGTGTAGTTAGAATCACCAATGTTTATTATTTGTTTCTAGTAAAAAATTGTTTTAAAGTACCATATATAAAGGTAAGGGGTTACAAAGAAATGTTAGATAGTAGTATAGGAAAATCTAGGCTCTAGGCCTAACAGTTAATGAAGAATTTTGTAAATTTAAGGACAAACAATAGCCCAATGTCAAAGCAGAATATACCAAATGTTTAAACAAGTTAAGTAGGTATACCTAATACCAAAATATATAAATAACACCCAGTTGTAGATAAAATATATATGAAATATAAATAAGGAAAAATAACAAAAATGTGATTAGCTACTCAAAAGTAACCATGAGGGGTATCAAAATGATCCTTATCAAAAATTATGAACAATGGTATTCATGTAATAAACATAGCTATTAATATAAGAAAGAAATCTTAATTTGAAGATATTTTATAGATTTAAACTAAAATAAAACGTTAGAATATAACAATGACATAAATTAACGACCAATGAGAATTAGCATAATTTATTAGGTAACCATAGCAACCGAAATTTATTACCAAAAAACCGTTGGAATTTTTATTAATCCATTATTGACCGACGCGGAGGGTGGATGTATGCAGCTCTCAACCCAAATTTTATCATAAATAAGTAAATTTTGACTAAAATCAGAAGGAAGAAAGATAGTAATAGCCACCTATGGAACACCTGATAATCTAATTATTATTAAAATATTCACAAAATAAAATTATCAGTGGAAATTAAGAAGACTTCAAGAATCATGGCTGACGACTCATCCCAAAGGAAGACAAGGAGTGACCTACTTCAACCCAAGAAAACGAACGACTGCGGAACGAGAGAGAAGCCGAACTTTATGGAAAAACCGTCTGAACGAGATTGATGAACAGCCGAAGAGGAGAAGACAACCAGATCCATCCGGAAGAAGTAGACGAGCATCGAGGAAGCCCCAACGAGAACCGATGAGTATAAAACAATAATCTCACTACAAACGAATTCCCAATTTTTCTATCCATAATAACAAATCACAATTTTCACTTCACTGATCACTATTTTGAACAAGAACTGAAAGTATTTATAATATCACTATTATTGAACTTTAATCAGTTAATAACCATTTAAACTGATCTATAATAAATTATTAATAAACATAACTTGTTGTCAAATCCTAACCAAAAACTATACTAACTCTCATTGATGATTACTTACTTGGATGTATTAATGTATTAAATATTGTGTACCTAGTTTTAAGAAATATTATAAATTTGTGCAGTTTAGCCGTTAATCGAAAAACTCTTGTAGTCAAAAGGACTTATTAACACGCCCTGTAAAAAATTTTATTGTAAACAAACGTTATTCGCCAAACGGCATTCCATGATACGAACCACTGAGCATGCCAACTGAGCAATTGTAAAAGCCGGTACTAATATAAAATAATGTACTACTAAATAATTGAAAATTATTAAAGGTTTAATAAATCTTATTGTTCTGCAACGCTGTATGTTTGATTCGTACAAAATAAGGTAATATATAGAGAATTATTAAAGTTAAAACAACAAAACAACACAGTTAGCGAAGTCGACACTGCAGGACGGCATGCGCCAATCAGGTGGCGAGGCGGCAACATTCAAACCGAACACCGAGAGATACGGTTTGCCCGTAAGTGGTAAGAAAAAGTACAACTCGACTCGCTACATGCGAATAACATTTACAGAAGTAACTGAACTAATTAATACCCTAATTATACACCTATACTATACCACGAATGCAACGAGCGAATTAAAAAACGCTCGTCACGCACACATTCATGATACGAGTAATAGAACGAATTACAGAAACACTAATTATTAAACACTACGATACCTAGGTTTTATTACAAAGTGGCGCCCAACATGGGGCTAGGATAATTAAGAAATTATACCATTAAACCTTACCGATTCTAGCAGCGACTACAGAAATGGAACCGGCAAAGCACGATACAAGATACCAGACTAAGATACGCGAGAAGGAGGCGGAAAAGGGAGCAAAGAGATCAGAAAAGGAGATTGAGAAAGGCGCTGGAATGGAAGAAAGGGAAATAACTTCGGTGGAAGATGTGGAAGAATTATTAACCCCAGCAGAGCCAACCAGGACCACAGAAGAAACGAAATTAGACAATCTGATGAGAATTATAATGGAGGGGAATAACAGAACCAGTGAAATGTTTCAGCAGATGAATGAGGACAGTGAGAGAAGGAGAAAGGAAGACTATGGAAAACTAGACAAGAAATTTGAGTTAATCAATGACAATTTCAAGAAACAGGATGAGAAATTGGACAAAAATAATGAGAAGATGGAGAAGAAATTGGACAGCTCTAAAGAAGAATTAAGGCGGACCATTAATGGAAATAACGAGAAATTAAGACAGGAAATGAAGGAGGAGAATACATTGATTAGTGAAAAGATAGAGAGAAGTAATGAGAAGACCAGCGAAACCTTGAGACTGATGAAAGAGGATATTGAAACGCTGAACGATAAAATTGAATACAACCAGGATACGTTACAGCAACAGTTGACAGAGTACAGGGAAGAATTGAAACAGACTGTAATGGAGACGGAAGAGAAGATAGAGAAAACCAGCGAAGTAGTGTTACAAGTCCGAGAAGAAATTTTGATCAAAGTAAATGAAGTTGAAGGTGAAGGTAAAGGAGGGTTGAAGGACTCCAAAAGGAGACAAATAACAAATTGGAACAAATACAGAACAGAGTCGAAGAGAAATATAGCAAATTGGATGCATCGGTAAGTGATGTGAAGGACACCACGACCGCCCAAGAAGGGAAAATAGCAGAATTTAGAGCAAGAGAATTACGCCTCCAAGAAGAGATAAATGCGTTGAAGGACCGACCAATGATGAGCTCACACATATCATGCAGTGAGAATAGGGAAACAATCAACTTCAAAAATTACAAACGAAACCCAATTGAATTCATAGAACGGGTAGAAGAGAACCTAGCCAGAACCAGGGAGACACGGTGGACGATAATCAAGGGCATGATTGACGAAATGTTCAAGGAAGTTCACGACAATTGGTGGACGGCTGTGCGACCAGACATACATTATTTTAACGAGTTTAAAAAACTGTTCAAGGACAAATACTGGTCGGAGGCGACGCAGCATGTAGTCAGAAATAATATCAGCAACGGCCGATTCGACCCTTACCTGGGACAATCTCCAACCGCCTACTTCTTAGATAAAGTTAGTGTAGCTAGGAACCTAGAACCTAACATCCCTGAAGAGTGCTTGGTGACCCAATTGGCATACCACTACGAAGGGGGAAATCACCAAAAGCCGGTTGAGTGGAAGAATAAAGACGATTCAAGAGATGGCCGCATTATTGGGTGAATATGAACGGGAAAAATATTATGTGTTGAACAGGCAAAAGAACACCCCGAAGTACAGAAACTATGATAATAGAAATCATCCAAGTGGGCCGCAAGGAAACCATACACCGGCTAATCATCCGCCAGCCAACCCCAATAATTATAGAGGTTTCAATAATAATAATAATAATAACCATAATTATCCGAGGAATAATAACCAGAATTACTTCAACAACAGTAATAATCAAAATAATTCCTATAACAGGGGAAATAACCAAAACGGAGGTGGTTACAACAGGCCCAACAATCAATACAACAATAACAACCAGCCGGGGCCGAATCAAACATACAGGCGACGGGTAAATTATATAAATGCCGAGAATAGAAACGATGGAAGACGTGGTTACAGAAGACCAAGGAGCCGGAGTGCGGAAGAAAATAGAAGGAGCCGAGAATGAATAACATTCAATGACCACTCAGTTGAGAGAATGCAAACCACTGAGGATAATCACCCCATCAGATCAGAGGACCGCGCCGAAGGCAACGCCCAACATTTAAACGAGCAGCGGCAGTGAGAATACCACAGGACCCATCACTGATCCGATCTATTGGGTTATTAACAAGACTGACTAACCAGACAAATGACGAAACAATAACAATAATTCAGAACCTCTATCTGAAGAAC
This sequence comes from Magicicada septendecula, assembly GCA_034769895.1. NCBI lineage: Eukaryota > Metazoa > Arthropoda > Insecta > Hemiptera > Cicadidae > Magicicada > Magicicada septendecula. The sequence continues at coordinate 142,425,142 of CM068371.1, forward strand.
ATCCGTGAGGAGTTAATGGAAGAAAATTCCACATTAATCAAACACTCTGATAACGAAATTGCATATGTTATTGCCAAGGTATATGGAGTAACTGTAAAATTCATGATTGACACAGGTGCCAATGTGTCCTTAATTGATACAAATATATATAACAAAATCTAAAAAGAGAGTAAGATCAGCTTACCCACGTTACCAGTAAGTAACATTGTTTTAATTGGAGCCACTGGAAGGCAGAATAAAACCATTAAGAGACAAGTGTCTCTAGAAGTAATGAGTATTGGTGAGACACTGCCAATGATATTCTTAATTGCTCATAATTTACCATTCGAAATTCTAATTGCTTGTGATATCCTAAGAAAGTATTCTGCGATTATCGACATGAGACTATCCGAAGTAACTATGAGATATGAAGACAAAGAATGGATGGCAGAATTAACTGGGAGCAAGGGGGTCATCCCAATTAGTACAATATATAATATAAGAACGATCTGTGATTCACTGGACCGAAGGTGGGAAGTGAAACCAGACAATCAAATAAACAGTGACATCCTGTGGAATCAGAAGTTAGAAGAAATCCGACAGTTTCGAGGGACCCAAGACGGGAATCCATTAACGGATCAAGAGGTGGAAAAATTAATAATGATTTATAACAAATACCGCCATGTATTTTCCGACCAACCAGGAAAGGTACGGGGGTATCAGTGCGAGTTGAAATTCAAAGAGGTGGCCAACTTTAATAAGAAATCCTACCAGATTGCGTATGCAGCAAAGGAGGCAGTACGTGTGGAAATTAATAAAATGCTGGGGGAGGACATAATTGAGTACAGTTGTTCACAATACACCAGTCCTATAGTAGCTATTACCAAGAAAGATGGAAGGGTATGCCTATGTCTCGACGCCAGAGAAATAAATAAGATCCTAATTAACGATAGGACATCTCCTGGTGAAATTGAGGAGATCCTCAAAAAGTTTCATGGTACTCAATTTATCAGTACCTGGGATACAGTTTGCGGGTACTGGCAAGTAGAATTGCACCCAGCCAGTAGAAATACGTAGCGTTCATATTTGAAGGCAGGAACTACCAGTTCAAACGACTACCTTTTGGGCTGGTAAACTCGGTAGCGATATTTGTCCGCTGCATGGACCAGATATTGGGTCCTGAAACCATGAATTATACAACTGTGTACGTCGATGATTTTCTGATCACTTCATCCAACTGGGAGGAGCATTGTACAAGAGTAGAGCGGGTTCTAGAGAAATTATCCATAAACAATGTAACTTTAAAATTAGAAAAGTCAAAGCTGATAGCAGAAGAAGTCCAATTCCTTGGATTCAACCTGTCACGACAAGGAATAACACCATCAACCGACAAAATAGATGCTATTCAACGTTTCCCTACCCCTAAAAATAAGAAACAGTTACAGTCGTTCCTGGGCATCTGTAACTACTACAGAAAATTTCAGCAAAATTACTCTGAGCTGACAACCAAACTGTCACCACAGCTATCATCTAAGACCAAGTGGATGTGGGGTCCAGAACAAGAAACGATTTTCAACACCATTAAAAAACACTTCCTCGACACAATCATGTTAAACCACCCTGATTTCAATAGACCCTTTTACATGAACTGCGATGCAAGCGACATTAGCTTGGGATCGGTACTCTATCAAGAGGACAAGGATGGAAACCACCATGGTTACCATGTAACCGAGAAAGAGCTGTTGAGCGTAGTCTTTTCTTGTGGAAAATTTCGAACTTATATTCTTGGATATCCTATCACAGTGCGCACCGACCATAAGTCTATTTCCTTCTTAAAGAACTGCAAGCTCAGCCATGGTCGATTAACCAGATGGATACTTGCTCTCCAAGAATACCACATCAATTGGGAGTATATCCCTGGCAGTAAAAACACAGCAGCTGATGTGCTATCCCGCATTAACACCAAACAGCAAACCTTCGATGGAGAGAAGGAGACCATAGTAAAAGTGTTTAATATTATGAAAAGCAAGTCCGACCTAGAAGTGATACTGAATAGAGTAAAACAACACCAGAAGGAGGATAAGAAATTGAATCAAATCCGAGAGCGGCTGAACCAACAAGAAGAAAGAGCCACACATTTGTATTGTTTGCATGAAGATATTTTATTTATTAAAACCAAGCCCAACCAAAATACATGGAAATTAATAATACCTAAAGGAACTGAAGCTGAGATTATAATGGAATACCACCTCAGATACGGACACATGGGAGCACTAAAGGTGACCAAAGCATTAGAAGAGCATACCTACCTGAAGGACATTAACCGAAAGGTAAGGAAGACCATAAGAAGCTGTCACGTATGCCAACTTGTCAAGTGCAATAACGACAAGAAAGAAGGAGTAATGCAACCAATAACTTCTGCCAACAAACTGGAACGAGTCTTCTTAGACATATGTGGACCCATGCCATGCAGTGGAGGAAGAAAGCAGTACAAGCTCATAGTTATTATCATGGACCATTACACCAAATTTGTAAAATTATACCCTATCAACCGTGCTACTACAAACAAAGTACTGAACATTATAACGCAGAGGTACATTACAGAAGTGGGGAGTCCAACGAATATTATCACTGACCATGGTACCCAATTCGGAGGAAGACGATGGAAAGAGACATTGATGGATCTGGGCATCCGAACATACAAAACTTCAATTTACCACCCGAACAGCAATCCAGCTGAAAGAGTGCTCCGTGAAGTTGGGAGAATTCTTCGAACATACTGCCACGATCAGCAACGTAAGTGGAGTGAATACATCGAAGCCACAGAAAGTTTCATAAATCTCGCTTATCACGAATCCATTAAGGATACCCCTTACACCATCATGTACGGAAAACCACCACCTCGAGCTATAGAAGAACTTGTCAATTTCCCCGCCAATCCAGAATACCAATTCGATAATGCTAGATTCTACAGCAAGATAGCAGAACAAATAGAAAAGAAGAAGGAAAAATATCACAGAATTCAACCTAAAGCAATCCGATATCATGAAGGAGAAAAAGTGCTAATAAGGAACAGAGAGTTGCCAAGTTCCAGAGAGGGAATCACAAAGAAATTGCTATTATTGTACAATGGACCCTATCTCATTGTAAAAGACAACCACAACAATACCTATGTCGTAAGTGAGATAACAACCAAGAGAATCAAAGGGACTTACAACCAGTCTTCTTAGAAAAAATATTATGAGACAGTGTCAGAAAGTTAAAAAGAATTTGGAGAGTAAACTTTATCTAAATTCAAAAATTAAAGTAAGCACAACTTACAATAAGTATTTGATTGAAATTATTATAGGAATGAAAAAGAATTTAGAAGAAAGATTAGCTAAATTCAAAACTAAGTAAGTACAAACTTACAACCAAGTGTGAAAAAAAATGTGTAAACCAATGTAATTTTGAAAAAATATATGTATAATGAAATATCATAAAAAATTGACATAAAATAATAAAATGTTACACAAATAATGATGACGCTACATAACATCATTAGCTGACCCTAGTACAAAAGGGAATAATAAAGAATTAACGTTTCACAAAAGAAAAGACAAGACAATCAAATAAAAAATGACAATGACATCTTAACTGGACAATCAATGATGAAAAAATATAAGTGAGCCAGAAACCAGCTACAATGTTAATTTTGAGTATAAATGAGAAATAAAGTGATAACAATTAAAATCACTACCATATGAAGTAAGCTGATGAAACAATGCAAAATGCCTATTAAATATCGCCATAAGCTTAGAAAAAGGAATCCAAATAAGTCACTGAGATGAAAAGGTCATGAGATGTATAAAAGAGAGAATAATTAATCCCAAAAGTGTTTTATTGTATTGATATTATATGAGTCGAAAACAGACGACTATTATTATGATTATTATGAATATTATTATGTGATGATTTTATGTTGAGATACGTCCAAAAATTATTTTATTTTATTGAGCAGATAGGCAAGACCTCTGAACTCAAAATGTGTATAAATGGATAGCAGAGTAATAGAGCCACATGTGCCCTCTGGCTAGTACCAATTTATATGAAGGGGAGAGAAGAAAATTTTTAGGGAAATAGAACATACAAGGGATAACACTCGTAATAAAATAATACCAAATACCATATTATGAACCATGACTTAATAAAAATGAATAAAGAAGAAAGTAGCGATTGATGAATTCCTGAATAATAACGACTTGATTAAATGAACTATATTGATGATTTCAGAAAAAACATAATGATCTTTGTTTCGAAATAATCAATTTTGGTGGCGACGCATTATGTAACATGACATAAGGTAGTGAAGATACATTGATAATTAATTATAAAACAAAGAAGCTGAAGACAAGAATAAAGGTCAAAACTTATAAACTCAGAGATTAATAACCTAATGACAAAATGACAAATGACTAATAAACTGACGATGACTTGACTCAATAGATTGGATAAACACAAGAAAGAACAATGGAACAAGGAAGAAGGAACCAAGAACCAAATTAATGTAATCAAGAAATTGATAATGAACATTGTAATCCCTAATAATGACCACAAAATGTATGTAAACAAATGCACTAATGTAATTAGAGTATAGATGAGATGTACCTAGGGTAATAATGACAAATAAGAAAGATAGTAATGTTATGTATATTTTATTAATGAAGAAATGTACTTATAAATATAAGACAGGGAGTTAATAATAAACACACCCAAATGAATAGTGATAAATATAATCAAAACCAGTAAACCATACCCTGATGCAAATAAAGGCCATAGTTAATAATCAAAAGTGATCATTAGTGAAGGGAAAATAAAATAAATACTTATAACCAGTAACCCCATGAGGATGTTAACATAAATAAACAACATAGTGAATAATGTCAAGTGAGTGGAATAAAGAGTGTATTAATACAAAAGTGGTGACATGCAGTTATAGCATGTTACATATAAAAGTGAAAGTGAATAAATAAAAAACCTTCTATGAAGGAAAAAGTGTAGTGGGTGAACATAAAAAGGTATTTTAATTAGTAGACTGTATTAGAATATCTGAAAGACCTATGATAAACTTTATGCTAGCAAGTAAGATGAATTAATTATACTGTGTTTAAGTTAAGCAATAGTTAGTAAGAATTATGAAATAAGATAGAAATTAAGTCATTAGAATGAAAGGTAAACAAGAAAGATAGACACTGTTTTCTAGTGAAGGAATGAGGGAATAGAGTATATTGTGTAAAGTACAGTTTAATAGTAGTATAATAAGAGTTTTGTTGTTGTTTAAAAAACCAATATAATGTAATGAATTATAAGTTGAAACAGATAGCATTAAGAAACAGAAAGGTAGTTAGAAGTTTATTTCAGGCTTGCACCTGGCAAGAAAATGTTTATTGTTATAATAAGAGGTGTAGTTAGAATCACCAATGTTTATTATTTGTTTCTAGTAAAAAATTGTTTTAAAGTACCATATATAAAGGTAAGGGGTTACAAAGAAATGTTAGATAGTAGTATAGGAAAATCTAGGCTCTAGGCCTAACAGTTAATGAAGAATTTTGTAAATTTAAGGACAAACAATAGCCCAATGTCAAAGCAGAATATACCAAATGTTTAAACAAGTTAAGTAGGTATACCTAATACCAAAATATATAAATAACACCCAGTTGTAGATAAAATATATATGAAATATAAATAAGAAAAAATAACAAAAATGTGATTAGCTACTCAAAAGTAACCATGAGGGGTATCAAAATGATCCTTATCAAAAATTATGAACAATGGTATTCATGTAATAAACATAGCTATTAATATAAGAAAGAAATCTTAATTTGAAGATATTTTATAGATTTAAACTAAAATAAAACGTTAGAATATAACAATGACATAAATTAACGACCAATGAGAATTAGCATAATTTATTAGGTAACCATAGCAACCGAAATTTATTACCAAAAAACCGTTGGAATTTTTATTAATCCATTATTGACCGACGCGGAGGGTGGATGTATGCAGCTCTCAACCCAAATTTTATCATAAATAAGTAAATTTTGACTAAAATCAGAAGGAAGAAAGATAGTAATAGCCACCTATGGAACACCTGATAATCTAATTATTATTAAAATATTCACAAAATAAAATTATCAGTGGAAATTAAGAAGACTTCAAGAATCATGGCTGACGACTCATCCCAAAGGAAGACAAGGAGTGACCTACTTCAACCCAAGAAAACGAACGACTGCGGAACGAGAGAGAAGCCGAACTTTATGGAAAAACCGTCTGAACGAGATTGATGAACAGCCGAAGAGGAGAAGACAACCAGATCCATCCGGAAGAAGTAGACGAGCATCGAGGAAGCCCCAACGAGAACCGATGAGTATAAAACAATAATCTCACTACAAACGAATTCCCAATTTTTCTATCCATAATAACAAATCACAATTTTCACTTCACTGATCACTATTTTGAACAAGAACTGAAAGTATTTATAATATCACTATTATTGAACTTTAATCAGTTAATAACCATTTAAACTGATCTATAATAAATTATTAATAAACATAACTTGTTGTCAAAATCCTAACCAAAAACTATACTAACTCTCATTGATGATTACTTACTTGGATGTATTAATGTATTAAATATTGTGTACCTAGTTTTAAGAAATATTATAAATTTGTGCAGTTTAGCCGTTAATCGAAAAACTCTTGTAGTCAAAAGGACTTATTAACACGCCCTGTAAAAAATTTTATTGTAAACAAACGTTATTCGCCAAACGGCATTCCATGATACGAACCACTGAGCATGCCAACTGAGCAATTGTAAAAGCCGGTACTAATATAAAATAATGTACTACTAAATAATTGAAAATTATTAAAGGGTTAATAAATCTTATTGTTCTGCAACGCTGTATGTTTGATTCGTACAAAATAAGGTAATATATAGAGAATTATTAAAGTTAAAACAACAAAACAACACAGTTAGCGAAGTCGACACTGCAGGACGGCGTGCGCCAATCAGGTGGCGAGGCGGCAACATTCAAACTGAACACCGAGAGATACGGTTTGCCCGTAAGTGGTAAGAAAAAGTACGACTCGACTCGCTACATGCGAATAACATTTACAGAAGTAACTGAACTAATTAATACCCTAATTATACACCTATACTATACCACGAACGCAACGAGCGAATTAAAAAACGCTCGTCACGCACACATTCACGATACGAGTAATAGAACGAATTACAGAAACACTAATTATTAAACACTACGATACCTAGGTTTTATTACACTATCTAACTGAGTTTTTACTTCTTCAATAGTGATTTCTAGTCTATTACGACTATCTTCTACTTGAGTTTCTAATCTCATATTACTATCTTCTAATCTTCCTAATTTATTTTCTAATTTTTCATTGCTACTTTCTAATTGCGTTTTAAGTTCTCCACTACTACTTTCTAATTTTTCACTATTTTTTTTCAACTCTTCTTGAAGTCATTTAAACATCGTTTCGAAGTCCATTATTGGTTGCTTCGCCATTATGAATTATATTTTTAAATATTTGTCCACCGTAACTCTATATTTATTTATTTAAATTTTATTTTATTTATCAGTATGAATTTCACAACTCTTTTTCTCTCTGTACTTAATTTAACAATTTGTAATATTATTTATTACATAAATTGCCTATTAATTCTTTCTACAATATTTTTGCTAATTATTTATTAGACTTTATTTATTACCAGGTCGCCATTTACTTGTAATGATAATTAACATTTACTTAGCAACACATTTGAACCGCCATTAATTATGACACAACAATAATTAACATACATAAATTTATTTGTGTTTGCCGAGCCTCACGATTTTGGAGTGCCAATTACTTTACAACGTTTCCAAGATCGTGACTTTATACACATATCGGGCCACACGTTCTTTGGGAGCCAATTACTTTACAACGTTATTTTTAAACACTTACTTTTACACATATGCTCTTACTCATATGTGGGCACTTACCCACGTCTCGGAGGTATACTCTTCTTCTGCAGTATTTACCTTGATGTTCCCCGGCTGGGTCGCAGACTTTGGTCGTTGGTTGAGTGTGGATAAGCACGTGAATAACATTATGTTTTAATACAAGTAAAGAATACAGAAGATTTAGTACTGGTTGTGAAATTAGTACGACTGTTTTAATAAAATCGTATTCATTTGATTTATTCTTTAAAAATTCAAATTATCATGTTATTAATTGTTTAGTGTGGGTTAATTATTATTTGAACCCTTATATTCAATCTGAATATAATGCAATTATAATGTGTTTAAATCTTATTTCTTATATTTCTAAGACATAGTATACACATACATAAATCATATATGACCTGAAATATAACACAGACATATAACATATACCACAAATAATTATTATAAAAATGTGATTAATCGTATAAAATTCCATATTCATCTTGTCTTCGCAAGTGTGGTTTTTAATATACCACTTAATACAAACTTTTAATTACTTAAACAATTATTAAAATATTAATAGAGAACATTTATTACGTTAATTGATTCTATTATTTAATGTCTCAATTAATTAACAATCTTCTAGTTACGTAACTCTCATATTTGAAATTACTCATCTAATCAATTACAAAATATAATAAAAATATGGTTCTTCCTTGACCATTTATTTATGAGATTACTACAGTTATATTCTCTATTCTCAATTATATTTTGGACAATTATTTATTCATTATGCAAATTTAAAAATATATTAATGTTCTTGTAAACTTGTATATGGAAACGAGCTTTTTCGATAGACCTCAGGGTCATTTATAATATTAAATAAATGTCTGACTTCACCTGCATTTTTCTGCAACCATTTAACTTTGTTGTTACCGTCATCTGGACTCTCGAGTTTGTTTATCCTCTTTGGTATCACCTTCTCTGTCTCTGCGCCGTTGAATTCCTCGCTCCGTCTCCTGGATGCTGAGTTCTGACGTGGACCTCTAGTCGTGATGATGTACGGCTGGATGTAGCTGCATGTGGCTGTCCCTGCGTCCTCTCGTTCTAGTTCCTCTCCTCTTCTTCTCTTGTCCCTCGTAGATGTCTAGAAGTTCTATGTAGACTTCTCGAATTTCATCGTAGTTATAACTCGTAGATTCATTAATATAGTCTTTTTTAAAATCACTCGTGTTCATTAATAATTGCACCGACGTAATGCCGGTTCCATCGCACTTCAGTTTATTGAATACTGTTTAAAACATTACTAAAACTTTGTAAAATGTACGGTATCGAGATGCGTGGATGTCGCGTACTACCTGAGCTTTATCTGAGTATCATCTGAGAACGAGTGTGTCGCTCGCTGGGGTTTTATACTGCTGCCGTCATGGAAATTCCTGTTGGAAACTGTTTTGACAACATTGAACAGGTCGGCACGTCGGTTTAATTGTTACTTTCAACCTACGCGTCTTTCTATGAAGTGCACACTTTTTTATAAATATTATTTCACCAATCGTTCGGTATAATATTAAACTTTGTTTATGCAAATTATGAATGTTACGCTGTGTAAATTATGGCAGTTATGGCAAAATTTCACATGATGTCTGAACCGTTCCAACGATTAATGACCACTTAACGCCAAACTGAAGTGCCAGGCGTCAGCTATGTTTTTACATATGTCGCTGATTCATGTGACTTCTGGTTCACGTTCAGTACTTAAAAAACTGTGTAAAATCTTCCACCCTCGTTTGCATAATTCAACCTGTCTGTCATTTACACATGTACACATACACACACACGCAGACTGATACACAGGCGGCCACATGTCGTTCTGACGTCACCTCTGCCGGTCAGCGCGTCATTTTCTCCCCTTCGTTACGTTTAAAAACCAACTAAGCTATGTGCTTCCATATGCATGCTTACTTACAATATTTAATTTATTTAAAATTAAATACTACGTTTATTTATTATATTATTTCTTATACCTAACGTATATTTATTATACATTATTTTTCTTACTTACATTTTGTATATTCCATACGTGATTTCGTATGTTATCATACCTCAGTCAGGGGTTGATACATATACTTATGTTAAACGTATCGTTGGAATATATATATATATATATATATATATATATATATATATATATTGTAATTTAACAGTTGTGTTACGTGTATTGATACTATGAGAAAAGTTGTGTATTCGTCTTATTTAATTATGCCCCACTGTTGTAGGCGCCATCTGTTATATAACAGTGTATTTGTGGGTTTTTTGTTTTTGTTTGTTTATTTTCGAAGAGTTTTATTAGTGCAAATTGACTCCACTTATGTCAAATACGGACTTATTGCCGCAATCGATAGTGTCCTCGAGCGCCCCGTTCTTTTTCCAAATGCTTCGGTCCGTTCGCTGCTCACTCTCCTGTTGAATTACCTGTAATTGTCCTGTAAACTTTCAAATTATCTACAATGACAACTCCTTTGATTCCAAATAACAATGTTTATTTTTGTTTAAGTTAGTTAGAGAAAATGAACAGTCGACTTGTGTCGAAAAAACATTGGTCGGGTCGACTCTAGCGCTCAATTCGACTTTTACACTAACAAGGTTTAATAAACAAATGATTAAAAACAATATATTAATTCTCAGGGTTTAAGGGTTCTTTTAGACTGTCATTGAGTTCAGAGCATACATTCAAAAATACAATACATTACAAGGTAAGCAAAATTTCAAAATCTTAATACTATATTTCGTTATTATTAGTTGCTATGGCAACCAGACTCTATTCGCAAGATGGCCGCTAAAAACGTTTGGCCACGTGCTGTTACAAGTTATTTTAAAATAAATGTTTCAGTGTTCACTGTTTTAGTTTTTAAGATTTTTCTTCAATAAATGATCCCTGGTGTTTTTCTGTAAGTGTAGATAGTGTCTATGGTAGTGTTGTGTAATCGTACCTGTAGTGTGGTTAATAGTTAAAGTTGGCGTCACTCACAGGCGTTATGAAAGTGTGTTCATGGTAGGCAATCAGGATTTTCAAAGGTTCTGCATTTATTTGTTGTTTTAATTTAAATATTTTCGTCTTCTAATCTTCCACAGTATTTATAGCTTCTATTAGTTATAATTTTTCATCGCCAACGGTCCAAAAAACATTACTATTATTTAATTAAAAACTTCTTCATTAGAGCTCATCTGCTCTCTGCAATAGTTAACAATACAATAATCCAATTCTATATTCCTGATACATTTTTTGCAGTCTCCAGATCGCTGTTATGATTAACTTAAATTTTTACCTTGTATAATCCACTATGCGATCTCAGTTTTTTACATACAACATGCTTTCAGGGACTAAATCCCCATCTTCAGGTACAGTAAAACTCTTTGTCGATCGGAGGTCGACCGGTGCACTGAGTCGCTTTTAACGTGTTCATGTGTTTGTGTTATATGTGAATTTATTCAGTGATTTTTGTGCGTGTGTTTTTATGTATAAACATTTTAATCATTTCGACGACCCCTATGTATTAGGGGAATAATAATTTTTTACTGTACCTGAAGATGGGGATTTAGTCCCTGAAAGCATGTTGTATGTAAAAAACTGAGATCGCATAGTGGATTATACAAGGTAAAAAATTAAGTTAATCTATATTCCTGCCTTTCCATCAACGGTTTCGTGCCCTCACAATACTGGCCTGTGATTGGTCAAAACAGAGAGTTCATAAGGTCACTTGGTCAGTTTACAAGATTTAAATGTTCATCTGCCTATAAGAAAAATACTCTTTTTCAGCTTTAAGTTTTCTTAAATTTAAATTACATCATGCTTTTCTTTATGTCATTATGAACATTTTGCTACCTCATTTACTTACATTGGTTAATTATAAAGGGTGGTTTTTCACCTTACAAAAATTGGAATGTTGGGCCTATACTTTAATTACACATTTGTTATATCACTTTACAATTCCTTAAATTAATCTAATATGTAATATTACTGTTGAAACAATTAGCTTCATCATATAAATTTTGTCCCTTTCCTGTTTTATCACATTGGTTTACTAATCTACTCATTTCTGACATTATTTCCTTTGTATGGAACTTGTGGCCTAGGCCATCAATAGCATTTCATTAATATATTCTAAATTACTTTTATTATTACCTAGGTTTTTGGTTTTGAACCCTTTTTCCTGAGTTACATCTCATTACATGAGTCTTGACCCTTAACATGTTTTCACAATAGTTAAAAATGAAATCTTTCGACTTATTACTTGAAGTAGTGTTTACATGGACAAGTTTACAATCATAAATTAACAAATAATATAACTAGAACAAAATCTGTTAACATGTTACCTTCGAGGTATTGCCTTCATGGCCAAGTTTACAATTATAAAATGATAAGTAATATACTTAATGTTAAAACGATAATTTAATAAGAATAATGACTTAATAAGAATAGTATTTGCTAATAACATTGTTTATGGGTGTTACCATAAGCCTTTGCATAAAATATAAACATCTTAACTCTATTATAAACTCCCATCACAACTCTCTATTAATATGGTTCTTGGGTTTTCTTTTTACATAAAAGTTCTTAACCCGCACCTTTTCCATTCCCCCCTCGCTGACACTTTTAGTTTGGGAATATCACTTGTGCATCACTATATAATATCAGGGATCATTAACTTTATTCCCCACTCCTTCACGTTTACATAACTACACAAAGGTTTGTATGTATATTATATACTTACTATAATACATTTTTATTATTTATTTTATTATTTGCATTGTATTTTTATTTTTTTTTCTTATCATTTATATTGGTCAGTCTTTTTTTCTGTAACTACAGGTTGTTCATTTTTATTTGGTTTATTTGGATAGTATTGGTGATTCTACCTACTGAATTGAGCGGTTTTAAGTTTCGGGCTACTGTTGTGTCACATTACATATGCTCCCCCACCAAAACATGTTTATTTTTCTTAGCTGCAGGTCTATAGAAAATTAACTGTTAATCTCCTGTTTCTTACATCATTCAAAATACTTTTTCATTTCGGACACATTGTATGTGCCCTTCACTTTGTTATTTCTTGGATTGGCTAAAACATAGGTGTTGTTATTGTTGTCTTTGATCACCACAAATGGTCCATGGTATAGCAGCAGAAGTTTTTTCATCACGCCTTCCGTACCACTGGGATGCTGTCTATTTCATATAAGCACTCTTTCTCCGACTACAAATTTGAGTTCTGGTATCCCACTATTTCTTCGCTTATTTCTCCTCAGTGCTATCTTGTTTCCAATTCGATGGTATACTCGTGCAATATCCAGTTCTTCTTCAGGCATCTCGGGGAACGTAATTAATTGAATGAGCTCACGCGGTGGTGGTCTTGAAAACATCATCTGATATGGGCTTAGTCCCAACGTCTCATGGTATGCTATATTTAAAAATAGTTCGGTATTGGTCACGTGCTCGCTCCAACTTTTGTGATTGCTGTGGCAATAGGTCCTGAGAATGCGGCCCACTTCTCGCAATACTCTTTCTGCAGGGTTGCTTGAAGGGTGATATATGGAGGTTTTGTAAGTTTTTATCTTCCTAGATAATAACGCTTCTTTCCATTGCTTGCCCTTAAACTGCCTTCCATGGTCCGTTATCACTGATTCTGGTGTACCGACATCACTGGTATACTTTTCCAGTACTATTTTGACAATGACTTTAGTTGAGGCCTTGCTGATTGGGTACAGCTTGGTATACTTGGAGAAATGATCCCATATTATTACAATATATTTGTATCGGTGTCTTCCACCACTTTTTGGAAAAGGTCCGCAAATGTCGAGGAACACCTTGTCTAATCTTCTGTTTGACGTAATGGTCATGAACTCTCCTTCCTTCTTGGCATTGTTTACCTTCACTTTTTGGCATATCGCACATTTCTTCATAATTTCATCTATTTCGCCCGGTGATGTTCTATCGTTCACAATGTTTCTGTTTATCTCCCTGGCATCTAGACACAACCTGACCGCCCCATCCTTCTTCTGCACAGTGACAATTGGACTGGTGTACTGTGACGAACTGGTTTCAATAATGTCTTGTTCCAACATTCTGTGTATCTCTTTTCTGACTGCTGATTTATGTGATTGAGCAATGGGGTAGGATTTTTTATTAAATTTTATTGGGTTGTGGAATTCTAATTCACAAACAAAGTTCTTCGGCTTCCCAGGTAGATCTGAGAAAGTGTTTCTGTATTTCTTGTACACGTTTACCAACATTTCCTTTTGTTCTAGTGTAATTTTTTCTCCTCTGGTGACTTGAAATGAATATATTTCGTTTAATTTTTTATTCCATTCTTTATTTTCAGGATATGTTGATCTTTGAAGTGGTGTCCTAAACTCCTCCCTCTCATCTTGGATCAAGGTGAATGAATGTCTACTGTGTGTGGCACTATTCTGGCCTAAAATTTCACTTGACCATCCACCCTTTTCGTTGGCCAGTGTTATTTTCTCACTGCCAATGTCAATAATTGCTGAGTGGCGCCTTAAAGCATCGCACCCAATCATAACCTTAAACGGTAACCCTTGGGCCACCAGGAACACCACTTGGATCACCTTTCCGCTGCTTGATACATCTATTTTTACCTGTTGTCTTACTGACTTGTTCATTTTGCCAGTAACACCTACTATCACCATATTATTAATTGGTAGGGTTGGTATTGGTTCTTTACTTATTGCTTTAATTCTATTAAACTCCACTTTGTCAATGAGTGATACATTTGCTCCTGTATCAATTATAATTTCAGTTGCTACCCCTTGCAATTTAGCATTGATAAAAATTATTTGATTGTTATCTTTCTTCGCTGAGTATTGTCCTTCTTCTATAAGGTCATTTCTTATATCCCTTAAATAATAGTTTTAATTGATCATCTGGACTTCATTTCTTGTAATATCTTTGTTTATTTGCCCGTCCAATTCCCGCAGTGATGGGCCGGTCATAGTTCTCACTGCTGTGTCTAGTTTTCCGCCCGGTCTACTTGCTGATTACTTGTTGTGGTTTCTCCAAGGTTTCTTGGAGAACGATCTCGACAGCTTCCCCTCCTGGGTTGGTTTCCTTCCTCTTCATCTCTCCAATTGTTATTATTCGGATACCTCCGGTCATAGTTTATATTGCGTCTCCATTCTCGGTTTCCGCCACTATTGTTATTATTATTCTGGCTGCGGCCGTTATTTTGGTTGCGGCTGTTATAATTACCTCGGTTATTTCTATAATTGTTATTATTATAGTTATTGCCACCATTTCTATTATTATGGTTATTGTCATTATTCCCATTTCGGGGTTGGTTTGACCTTGGTTGTTGGTCTCTACCGTTATCTCCCCTGTCCATCTGTGATTGGTCATACTGCCTCCTTGATTTCCTATAATAATCTTGGTGTTCATAGCTCCCAAGCAGTCTTTCCATGTCACCTATTGTCTTGATCTGGCTGCATAGGGTGGCTTGTACAATCCCTTCATCAAAGTGGTGTGCCATCTTGCTAATTAAGCATTCTTCGGGAATTTTCGGTTCCAAGTTGCGTGCTACACACACCTTCCCGAGAAAGTAGGCTGTTGGTGACTGGTAATGGGTGGCGTTGTACCTTCCATGGCAGAGATTATCTTGATTATATTTTGTACTGACTCTGACCAGTATTTTATCCTGAAGGTTTGTTTAAACCCCTCATACGTCGTTATCTCATTTCTGACAGCCGACCACCAGTTGTCGGTTATCTCCTTGAAGCTGTCATCCAGTAGATTCTTTATCATTGTCCAGCGGTTCTCTTTAGTTCTCTGTAAACATTCATCCACACGCTCTAGGAATTCCACTGGTTCCTGCGATAATTCTTAAAGTTTATATTTTCTCTGTTGTCCAGCATATTATGTTGAACACTGCAGGCTGGTCTATAGCTCACTCTGTCGAGATCCTCTCTCAGGTTCTTTAGCTGTACTTCCTGGATGTTATCGATTCTTCCCGTATTATCATTGGTTTGGTTCTTTACCCGGTTCATCTCCTCATTTACCCGTTCGATTTTTCCTGAGCTGTTAGTTTGTAGTTTGTCCAGTCTTTCCTGTGTTCCTTGCTGTACCTCTGCTAGTTTGTAGTTTGTCCAGTCTTTCCTGTGTTCCTTGCTGTACCTCTGCTATCCTAATTTGGTTGATGTTATCTGCTTGGTCTATTCTGGCGTCTAACTCTGCTCTGACCTGTACAATTGTTTCTTTGTTTTGTTCCACCTTCTCGACTAGTTCAGCTGTTTGTTGCTTTCTTTCTTCATTATATTCCTCTACCTTTTTACCAAGTGTTTCATTGATGTTGTCAATTTTTGCATCGATTGTTCGTCTCAACTCCTTGTTAGATTCCTCGATCTTCTCATTAATTTGTTTCAAATTATCTTCATTCATTTTCCTTAAATCCTCCTTAGTACTTTCGTTTGTACTATTAATTTTCTCATTTATTTCCTCGATTTTACTTTCCAAGTTCTCATTCATTTTCCTCAAGTTTTCATGAGTACTGTTTATTTTTTTATTTGTTTGTTTAATATCCTCCTTCATACTACTCATTAATTCCATAAATTTGTTCCAATCTGGTCCTCCTCTAGCTTCTTCTCTGTTACCCGCCTGTTGTTCCATCTCAATGTCTGTGACTACTTCTGTCTCTTCTTCCCATCTATCTTCTTCCGTTTCTTGGTCCTTTGCCAACCTTTTCATCACTCCTCTTGTATGCATTTCTGTTTTTTCTGACAGTTGCCAGCTGAATACAGGTTTCCTGTATCGTTAATAATTACGTTAGGATCGGTAGTGTTCCCTAACTTCAGCCTCACTGGTTGGACGCCATCTGTAATATATCCATTGTGTTACGAGTGTAATACGGTTGCAGGTTTATAGTTATTTCAGCCCCACGTTGTTGACGTCATCTGTAATTTAACAGTGTATTTATGAGTGTAGATACTATGGGAAAAATTGTGTATTCGTCTTATTTAATTACGCCCCACTGTTGTAGGCGCCATTTGTTATATAACAGTGTATTTGTGGGTTTTTTGTTTTTGTTTGTTTATTTTCGAAGAGTTTTATTAGTGAAAATTGACTCCACTTATGTCAGATACGGACTTATTGCCACAATCGATAGTGTCCTCGAGCACCCCGTTCTTTTTCCAAATGCTTCGGTCCGTTCACTGCTCACTTTCCTGTTGAATTACCTGTAATTGTCCTGTAAACTTTCAAATTATCTACAATGCCAACTCCTTTGATTCCAAATAACAATGTTTATTTTTGTTTAAGTTAGTTAGAGAAAATGAACAGTCGACTTGTGTCGAAACAAACATTGGTCGGGTCGACTCTAGCGCTCAATTCGACTTTTACACTAACAAGGTTTAATAAACAAATTATTAAAAACAATATATTAATTCTCAGGGTTTAAGGGTTCTTTTAAACTGTCATCGAATTCAGAGCATACATTCAAAAATACAATACATTACAAGGTAAGCAAAATTTCAAAATCTTAATACTATATTTCGTTATTATTAGTTGCTATGGCAACCAGACTCTATTCGCAAGATGGCCGCTGAAAACTTTTGGCCACGTGCTGTTACAAGTTATTTTAAAATAAATGTTTCAGTGTTCACTGTTTTAGTTTTTAAGATTTTTCTTCAATAAATGATCCCTGGTGTTTTTCTGTAAGTGTAGATAGTGTCTACGGTAGTGTTTTGTAATCGTACCTGTAGTATGGTTAATAGTTAAAGTTGGCGTCACTCACAGGCGTTATGAAAGTGTGTTCATGGTAGGCAATCAGGATTTTCAAAGGTTCTGCATTTATTTGTTGTTTTAATTTAAATATTTTCGTCTTCTAATCTTCCACAGTATTTATAGCTTCTATTAGTTATAATTTTTCATCGCCAACGGTCCAAAAAACATTACTATTATTTAATTAAAAACTTCTTCATTAGAGCTCATCTGCTCTCTGCAATAGTTAACAATACAATAATCCAATTCTCTATTCCTGCCTTTCCATCAACGGTTTCGTGCCCTCACAATACTGGCCTGTGATTTGTCAAAACAGAGTTCATAAGGTCACTTGGTCAGTTTACAAGATTTAAATGTTCATCTGCCTATAAGAAAAATACTCTTTTTCAGCTTTAAGTTTTCTTAAATTTAAATTACATCATGCTTTTCTTTATGTCATTATGAACATTTTGCTACCTCATTTACTTACATTGGTTAATTATAAAGGGTGGTTTTTCACCTTACAAAAATTCTAATGTTGGGCCTATACTTTAATTACACATTAGTTATATCACTTTACAATTCCTTAAATTAATCTAATATGTAATATTACTGTTGAAACAATTAGCTTCATCATATAAATTTTGTCCCTTTCCTATTTTATCACATTGGTTTACTAATCTACTCATTTCTGACATTATTTCCTTTGTATGGAACTTGTGGCCTAGGCCATCAATAGCATTTCATTAATATGTTCTAAATTACTTTTATTATTACCTAGGTTTTTGGTTTTGAACCCTTTTTCCTGAGTTACATCTCATTACATGAGTCTTGACCCTTAACATGTTTTCACAATAGTTAAAAATGAAATCTTTTGACTTATTACTTAAAGTAGTGTTTACATGGACAAGTTTACAATCATAAATTAACAAATAATATAACTAGAACAAAATCTGTTAACATGTTACCTTCGAGGTATTGCCTTCATGGCCAAGTTTACAATTATAAAATGATAAATAATATACTTAATGTTAAAACGATAATTTAATAAGAATAATGACTTAATAAGAATAGTATTTGCTAATAACATTGTTTATGGGTGTTACCATAAGCCTTTGCATAAAATATAAACATCTTAACTCTATTATAAACTCCCATCACAACTCTCTATTAATATGGTTCTTGGGTTTTCTTTTTACATAAAAGTTCTTAACCCGCACCTTTTCCATTCCCCCCTCGCTGACACTTTTAGTTTGGGAATATAACTTGTGCATCACTATATAATATCAGGGATCACTAACTTTATTCCCCACTCCTTCACATTTACATAACTACACAAAGATTTGTATGTATATTTTATACTTACTATAATACATTTTAATTATTTATTTTACTATTTGCATTGTATTTTTATTTTTTTTCTTATCATTTATATTGGACAGTCTTTTTTTCTGTAACTACAGGTTGTTCATTTTTATTTGGTTTATTTGGATAGTATTGGTGATTCTACCTACTGAATTAAGCAGTTTTAAGTTTCGGGCTACTATTGTGTCACATTACAATATATATCATTTTCTATATAAGTACTGTAACTCGATGTTTCTTACAGTAATTATATAATTTGTGATGTTTTCAATTTGTTTCTTCTGCAAGTAGTATAATTTTGTATATTCTTTTTAACACCTGACGCACGTTTCACTGAAAAATATCAGTATCATCAGAGGTTTCTAAGTAAATTAATAACAATCGAAATAATTCTATTAATATAAAATTAACGAATAATCAGATTTGTATCGATTTTAATGTAAAATAAAATAACTGATAATCGATTTAGGTCGATTAGTTAACAATTGTTTTAATGTTTATTTTCTTCAGCAGCTGTTTGTCGGTTATATTTGAAATTTTGTTGTTTATATTTTATTCATTTTTATTTTTTTAGTAAATTTATAATTTTAAATAGATCGTCTTGTTTTGTTTTTATTTGGGTTTGTTCTTTAATTAATAAATTATTGTCATTGTGTTTGTAAATGTTAAGATTTTCCCAAATATTCTTTTTTTCACCTTTTTGTATGTTTTAAAATAATTTTATATTTTCAAGGTTTGGAAACTGGTGGTTATTATTTAGACAATGTGTGGCTAAATTAGATTTATAAATATTTGGTTTTAAATATGCATTGCGGTGTTGAACGAATCTATCTCGTAGTTTTTTCTTCGCCTGGCCCACGTAAAATTATTGCAATCTGGACATTCTATTTTATACATTCCATTTTTATTGTGAGTATTGGATTTAGTTTTAGGTTTAATTTTATTAAAAATTATATCTGTATTATAAGATATTTTAAAATTAGTATCTTTAAATATTTTATTTAGTTTTTGAGTTATATTTCCTTAATAAGTGAAGGTTGTATATTTTATATTATTATTAATAGGTGAATTTTTAAATGTAGTGTTCTTAGGAATTTTATTATTGATTTTTTGTTTAATTTTATTTTCTAATTTATTAATAGTTTTTATTTTGTATCCATTTTTAATTGCTATTTGTTGGATAATTTTTCTTTCTTTGTTTCTTTCTGTGTTATTTAATGGGATCCTAAGCATTCGGTAAATCATGGAATTAAATACTGCCATTTTGTGTTGGGGAGGATGATTAGAAGTATTTGGTATTACTAAGTCAGTTTGAGAAGGTTTCCTGTATATTGAGTATTCAAAATTTGTTTCATTTTTCTTTATTGTTAAGTCTAAATAATTTAATTTATTATTAGATTCTGCTTCTAACGTGAATTTTATTTTGGAATGTAAATTATTTATGGAGTTGAATATTTTATTTATATTTATACCATTGTTTTGGGAAATGTACAGGGTGTCATCAACGTATCTGAAATAACATCCTAATGGGTCGTTTAATTTTATTATATTTATTATTTGTTCGTCGAGTTTTTGTAGGAAGATTTCTGATATGATAGCAGAGGTTGGGGCTCCCATAGCAAGGCCATCTGTTTGATAGTACAATTTGTTGTTGTATTGAAAATAATTTTGATTTAAAATTATTTTTAAAGTATTAGTTAACTGTTTAATGTATGTGTTACTTTCGTTATTTGTTTTCAGATTATTTATTATAATATTTATAGTTTCTTCAATGGGAATGTTTGTATACATGTTTGATATGTCGAATGAATATAATTTTGTATTTCTGTTTACTTCTACGTTTATTAGTTGTTCCGTGAGTTCGATACTATTTTTTATATTGTGTTTTGCTGGAAGTTCAATTTTATGTTTTAAGATTTGAGTTAGTAATTTTGATATTTTATAATTTGGTGCGGTCCTAGCGTTTATTAAAGGTCTGATAGGTTTATTGATTTTGTGTAATTTTATTAAAGAATTTAATTTTGGTGCACAAGGATTATCCATTTTATATTTAAAGGAGTCTTTAGGATTTATGATTTGGTTACTATTTTTTAGTATATTTGTTATTTGTGTTTGATATTTATTTGTGGGATCTTTATTTAATGTTATGCAATTATTATTAACTATAAATTCTTCTGTTGTATTGTCTAAATCTTTCTGAGAAATTATTATTGTACTATTACTCTTATCAGCTTTGGTTAAAGTGAGGTTATTAGTCGTTAGTTTCTGTTTTATGTTATTAATGGTGTTATTTTGTTTATTTTTATTTTTAATATGATGATTTTGGTTATTATATTTTTTGATATATTTTATTATTCCCATTGAGGCTTCTGTTCTTATTTTATCTTGTTTTTCTTGTTCTACATTATAAATTGCGTTTTCAGTTTCAACTATCATATGATCTATTACATGTTTGTTTACATTTCTAAGATTTGTTTTGTTTGATGTTTCTAGGGTAGGTATTTCGTTTTCCGTGAATTTAATATTAGATAAATTTACGAATTTTGGGTAAAAAGTGTGGTTATTATTTAAAGTGTGTAAATTTCAAATATAACCGAGAAACAGCTGCTGAAGAAAATAAACATTAAAACAATCGTTAACTAATCGACCTAAATCAATTATCAGTTATTTTATTTTACATTAAAATCGATAAAAATTCGATTATTCGTTAATTTTATATTAATAGAATTATTTCGATTGTTATTAATGTACTTAGAAACTTCTGATGATACTGATATTTTTCAGTGAAACGTGCATCAGGTGTTAAAAAGAATATACGAAATTATACTACTTGCAGAAGAAACAAATTGAAAACATCACAAATTATATATATATATATATTGCAAGGTAACAAGTTCTAGCTCAGACCAGACTTGTAGAAAAGAATGCACAATTAGTGAAATTTAATACATTTATTGTTCTTTCTGGTACACACTTTGTATTAAAATGTTCTTTAATTATTTGACATACAATTAATTTCTTGTTGTTCAAAAATCTGCTTGAAATGTCTTTAAATAAATGCTTTCTTGCTTTAAACAGTTCTGTAAATTTATTTAAGTGTTCAAAGTCTTCTTTTTGTAAACAAAATTATTTTCAATTAATGTTCTTTGACGTTATATTTGACAGTTTTATAATTTTGATAACAATTTAAATTTTTGCTTCCCTGTTTGGTTGTCCTCTCTGTCCTCCCAGTCGATGATCTCGATCCTGCCTCCAGCGATCCGTCATCTCGGTCCACGTTCCAGCAACCGCCTCCAGTTAGTGCCTTGCTCAAGGTCTTTGTATTCCAGCTACTACGATCAGCAAACGATGCTCAGGAACGGTAGTCGAATATATCGCACTCCGTGATGGTTTCCTGCTGACACTTGCTGCTAACTCGACTATACGGACCCAAGGACGTCTGGAATTTACGTTGCCTGGAATCGCTTCCCACTGCGACCACCTTCGTTGAGAACTTTCAGAGAGAGCGAGATTAGAGAAGACTGCCCACTCCTTTTATAATGTAGCTGAATGTAAACCGTCGCGCTGCTGCATGACGTCACCGCCGCTATGTGCGTAGACGTCGTTTCTAATTACTCTAATGTATTCAGGAGCGCCCACGTGTTTTCCAACTTCCTCTTTCTTGAATCTTCTAGAACACATCTTTGTAACACATGAATATACTTCCCTAACATTCTATTTGCTACCCACGTTACACAACACTTCACTGACATATTAAATTCTATCTTCATAGTTTTTATATTGTCTTATTTTCTAATTTATCCTATGAATTCTAATTATTTTATTAATACTATTTATTTTCAAGCATTCTACTATTGTTCAGGACACTCATAACCGCTGATATTATGTATTCTCCAAATTTACCTATACTGGGACAGCTTGTCACATTGCATAAGCCTCCAGGTTAAATAAAAAAAAATTTATTTTCTCCGAAAATTAAAATTTTTTTTTCTCTTTTTAAACTTAAAACATTCTTCTTATATAACCTTCTAAACAAATAATATAATCCAAAACATAACAAGAAATTTTCACAAACTAAAACGTAATTAACTCTTCATTTCATGTCTTTCTTAATACTATGCAAAGTGGCAACAATGTCTATAGGTTTTTATCTTAATCTTTCAGCCAATATACTGTCCATCCATTCATACATAGTGGTTTTCTATGAGCGAGTTGCATAAAAGTAGGTGCATTCCATCGTCTTATCATTATTATTATTATTATTATTATTATTATTATTTTACTCAGGGGTTTTTTCTTTTATGGATTCGGTAGTTCATGACATTAATGTTTCCCCCATGCTGCTCTATGTCATTTTCTAATAAGTTGGCTTGTGGATTTAAATAATTATCAGTATTCATTGTCTGGTCAAGTTTAATCGATATGCTAGGCCGCCATATCAAACTCAGAGTATATGTAGGTCGTTCGCCATTATTTACATTGTTATCTTTAAAGTACAGCTGATTTTTACGACCGTCAATAATCCACTGCATACAACTTTTAGCCAAATCGATTTGAGCCTGTCATTTCATTAGAATATCGATTTCCAGTACAACAACACACATTAGTTTTATTATTATTATTGCCGGACTATTCACTTTCCGTTCATCGTATTTTAATGTAATATCTACTTGTTCAGTGGCTAGCATTTTATTTTTATCCGCCGTCCGAATCTGTAATTTATTCGTGGGTACTATTGTAGTGTTTTTAAAGTAATTATTATTTCTTTGAATACAATTGTCACTACTAGCTGATATTTCTGGTTCTGTGTCAATTAAAATGTGTGTTTTAACGATCGAGTGTAGGACATGCAGCTCTATATTCTATTTTTTTTAGAGTGGTCTGTGTCGCTTTCTAATAACGTTTCCCGCAAATCACACGGGGAGATACCACTAATTTTGTAACAAGCATCCTCACAGTCAACCATGTTATTACTACTTCTAGTGCTACGACTTATAGTGATTTTACTGTCTTTATCCAAACTCGTGCTAGTGCTATAGTGATGTTTATGGATTGCTGCTTTTTTTAGACACACCACTCCCACGTGACATTTTACTTTTGGATCAGCATTCACAGCTTCTGATATTGTGTGTGAGTACGTATTATTATTTTCTATTTGTTTAACTGTATTAATTGACTGGATTTTCTTAGGTTTTCCTGTGAATTTATTCTTACATTCCCAGAGGCTTTATCTTTATTAAATGGTGTACCCTGTTTATATGATCGTTTATTTGTGTCATATGTGTAGTGAGCTTTTGCTGCGGGCATTACATCCTCCCATTGTGACAACATGTTTAACAGTGCCTCTAATGTATTTACCCCACATGTTAATGTGGCTGTACGAATGTTCATATCAAAGTGGTAGCTTAATTTATGTACTAGTTCTGTCTCTGATAGCTCCGGTCTAAGGTGTTTAACTTTAGAGATTTCTTTTATTACGTACTGCTCACGTGTGAGTTTTTCGGGAGTAAATTTGCCAAACTCCAGCCTATCTCGTACGTTATGTTGCACGTGCTCATTCCAATACCGATTTTCGAAGCATTTTATGACCTCGTCGTATGTTTTAATATTGTCCCGGACTATGGAGTACCACAGTGCTGCCGAACCGCTCAGCTTCCGTGTCACGCATTCAATTCTATCTGCGTCATTCAATTGATCACCCACCGAGTCCATACTCCATTCACAATCCCGTATAAATTAAATTGGATTTCCGTCTCCCCAAAATTTCGGTTGGTTATTCAGATCTTCATTGTGTCTGTAGAAACATACGGTGGGATTTACACGCCCTGCGACATCCCGTTTCACTTGATAAATTTTTTCGTCTATCTTGTGTTCTAATTCTGACTTTTGTTGGTTTATTAATATGGTATTCGCTTTTATACGGTCTTGACATTCTGTAATAGTGTTCTGTTGTGTTGTAAATCGCGTGTCCACATGTTCATGTAATTGGCCAATGTTCGATAGCATTTCTGTTCTTGTTTTTTTGATTTGAGCTTTACATGGTTTAAATAGCTCCATGTGCTCGGCAAGTGATTTATTGACCATGGTATATTCTGTCTGTATGATAGCTTTAAGTTCATGCATTTCAGCTTTACTTTCGGCATCGCGTTTTTTGCTTTCGGCATCATGTTTCTGCATTTCTGCTTTAATTTCATTAGTCGTTTTAACTTGTTCACTATTATTTTTTTGCATGTCGGCTTTCAGTTCACGCATTTCAGTTTTTATTAATTCTTGTAACATACGCATCATTTCCGCTTGTTCCGCCATATTTTTTTCTCTACTTATAAACTTGGTTTTACAGTTCTTATTTAGTTCGTGTAAAATAACTATTTTTATTTAGCACTAGCAGTTCAAATAATTAAATAATTAACTAATACTAATATTCACAGTCCTACACTAACACATATAAATTAACTAAATGATAAAAATCGTCCTAACTACACACACATAAAAATTAACTAAAATGTTCTTACTTGTCCCTAATTAATTCACATAAAATATAAAGTTCCTATTCTAACATACAATTTTCAATAATTGTATCTTTCACTAATCTGCAATCAAATTTTATTGTAATTTATTGGGCTAACAGTTCAATGTCTTAAAGTTACAAGCACTATCTTCTGGTTATGTTTAATTTATTTGGCTTGCAATTTCTCTGCCCCATCGTTGCAAGCGCCATTTTCTGCAAAGTAACAGGTTCTAGCCCAGACCAGACTTGCAGAAAAGAATGCACAATTAGTGAAATTTAATACATTTATTGTTCTTTCTGGTACACACTTTGTATTAAAATGTTCTTTAATTATTTGACATACAATTAATTTCTTGTTGTTCAAAAATCTGCTTGAAATGTCTTTAAATAAATGCTTTCTTGCTTTAAACAGTTCTGTAAATTTATTTAAGTGTTCAAAGTCTTCTTTTTGTAAACAAAATTATTTTCAATTAATGTTCTTTGACATTATATTTGTAAGTTTTATAATTTTGATAACAATTTAAATTTTTGCTTCCCTGTTTGGTCGTCCTCTCTGTCCTCCCGGTCGATGATCTCGATCCGGCCTCCAGCGATCTGTCGTCTCGGTCCACGTTCCAGCTACTGCCTCCAGTTAGTGCCTTGCTCAAGGTCTTTGTATTCCAGCCGCTACGATCAGCAAACGATGCTCAGGAACGGTAGTCGAATATCTCGCACTCCATGATGGTTTCCTGCTGACACTCGCTGCTAACTCGACTATACGGACCCAAGGACGTCTGGAATTTACGTTGTCTGGAATCGCTTCCCACTGCGACCACCTTCGTTGAGAACTTTCAGAGAGAGCGAGATTAGAGAAGACTGCCCACTCTTTTTATAATGTAGATGAATGTAAACCGTCGCGCTGCCGCATTACGTCACCGCCGCTATGTGCGTAGGCGTCGTTTCTAATTACTCTAATGTATTCAGGAGTGCCCACGTGTTTTCCAACTTCCTCTTTCTTGAATCTTCTAGAACACATCTTTGTAACACATGAATATACTTCCCTAACATTCTATTTGCTACCCACGTTACACAACACTTCACTGACATATTAAATTCTATCTTCATAGTTTTTATATTGTCTTATTTTCTAATTTATCCTATGAATTCTAATTATTTTATTAATACTATTTATTTTCAAGCATTCTACTATTGTTCAGGACACTCATAACCGCTGATATTATGTATTCTCCAAATTTACCTATACTGGGACAGCTTGTCACATTGCATAAGCCTCCAGGTTAAATAAAAAAAAATTTATTTTCTTCGAAAATTAAAATTTTTTTTTCTCTTTTTAAACTTAAAACATTCTTCTTATATAACCTTCTAAACAAATAATATAATCCAAAACATAACAAGAAATTTTCACAAACTAAAACGTAATTAACTCTTCATTTCATGTCTTTCTTAATACTATGCAAAGTGGCAACAGTGTCTATAGGTTTTTATCTTAATCTTTCAGCCAATATACTGTCCATCCATTCATACATAGTGGTTTTCTATGAGCGAGTTGCATAAACGTAGGTGCATTCCATCGTCTTATCATTATTAATATTATGAATATTATTATTATTATTATTTTACTCAGGGCTTTTTTCTTTTATGGATTCGGTAGTTCATGACATTAGTGTTTCCCCCATGCTGCTCTATGTCATTTTCTAATAAGTTGGCTTGTGGATTTAAATAATTATCAGTATTCATTGTCTGGTCAAGTTTAATCGATATGCTAGGCCGCCATATCAAACTCAGAGTATATGTAGGTCGTTAACCGTTATTTACATTGTTATCTTTAAAGTACAGCTGATTTTTACGACCGACGATAATCCACTGCATACAACTTTTAGGCAAATCGATTTGAGCCTGTCATTTCATTAGAATATCGATTTCCAGTACAACAACACACATTAGTTTTATTATTATTATTGCCGGACTATTCACTTTCCGTTCATCGTATTTTAATGTAATATCTACTTGTTCAGTGGCTAGCATTTTATTTTTATCCGCCGTCCGAATCTGTAATTTATTCGTGGGTACTATTGTAGTGTTTTTAAAGTAATTATTATTTCTTTGAATACAATTGTCACTACTAGCTGATATTTCTGGTTCTGTGTCAATTAAAATGTGTGTTTTATCGATCGAGTGTAGGACATGCAGCTCTATATTCTATTTTTTTTAGAGTGGTCTGTGTCGCTTTCTAATAACGTTTCCCGCAAATCACACGGGGAGATACCACTAATTTTGTAACAAGCATCCTCACAGTCAACCATGTTATTACTACTTCTAGTGCTACGACTTATAGTGATTTTACTGTCTTTATCCAAACTCGTGCTAGTGCTATAGTGATGTTTATGGATTGCTGCTTTTTTTTAGACACACCACTCCCACGTGACATTTTACTTTTGGATCAGCATTCACAGCTTCTGATATTGTGTGTGAGTACGTATTATTATTTTCTATTTGTTTAACTGTATTAATTGACTGGATTTTCTTAGGTTTTCCTGTGAATTTATTCTTCTCATTCCCAGAGGCTTTATCTTTATTAAATGGTGTACCCTGTTTATATGATCGTTTATTTGTGTCATATGTGTAGTGAGCTTTTGCTGCGGGCATTACATCCTCCCATTGTGACAACATGTTTAACAGTGCCTCTAATGTATTTACCCCACATGTTAATGTGGCTGTACGAATGTTCATATCAAAGTGGTAGCTTAATTTATGTACTAGTTCTGTCTCTGATAGCTCCGGTCTAAGGTGTTTAACTTTAGAGATTTCTTTTAGTACGTACTGCTCACGTGTGAGTTTTTCGGGAGTAAATTTGCCAAACTCCAGCCTATCTCGTACGTTATGTTGCACGTGCTCATTCCAATACCGATTTTCGAAGCATTTTATGACCTCGTCGTATGTTTTAATATTGTCCCGGACTATGGAGTACCACAGTGCTGCCGAACCGCTCAGCTTCCGTGTCACCCATTCAATTCTATCTGCGTCATTCAATTGATCACCCATCGAGTCCATACTCCGTTCACAATCCCGTATAAATTAAATTGGATTTCCGTCTCCCCAAAATTTCGGTTTGTTATTCAGATCTTCATTGTGTCTGTAGAAACATACGGTGGGATTTACACGCCCTGCGACATCCCGTTTCACTTGATAAATTTTTTCGTCTATCTTGTGTTCTAATTCTGACTTTTGTTGGTTTATTAATATGGTATTCGCTTTTATACGGTCTTGACATTCTGTAATAGTGTTCTGTTGTGTTGTAAATCGCGTGTCCACATTTTCATGTAATTGCCCAATGTTCGATAGCATTTCTGTTCTTGCTTTTTCGATTTGAGCTTTACATGCTTTACATAGCTCCATGTGCTCGGCAAGTGATTTATTGACCATGGTATATTCTGTCTGTATGATAGCTTTAAGTTCACGCATTTCAGCTTTACTTTCGGCATCGCGTTTTTTGCTTTCGGCATCATGTTTCTGCATTTCTGCTTTAATTTCATTAGTCGTTTTAACTTGTTCACTATTATTTTTTTGCATGTCGGCTTTCAGTTCACGCATTTCAGTTTTTATTAATTCTTGTAACATACGCATGCTTCATTTCCGCTTGTTCCGCCATCTTTTTTCTCTCTACTTATAAATTTGGTTTTACAGTTCTTATTTAGTTTGTGTAAAATAACTATTTTTATTTAGCACTAGCAGTTCAAATAATTAAATAATTAACTAATACTAATATTCACAGTCCTACACTAACACATATAAATTAACTAAATGATAAAAATCGTCCTAACTACACACACATAAAAATTAACTAAAATGTTCTTACTTGTCCCTAATTAATTCACATAAAATATAAAGTTCCTATTCTAACATACAATTTTCAATAATTGTATCTTTCACTAATCTGCAATCAAATTTTATTGTAATTTATTGGGCTAACAGTTCAATGTCTTAAAGTTGCAAGCACTATTTTCTGGTTATATTTAATTTATTTGACTTGCAATTTCACTGCCCCATCGTTGCGAGCACCATTTTCTGCAAGGTAAAAGTTTCTAGCCCAGACCAGACTTGCAGAAAAGAATGCGCAATTAGTGAAATTTAATACATTTATTGTTCTTTCTGGTACACACTTTGTATTAAAATGTTCTTTAATTATTTGACATACAATTAATTTCTTGTTGTTCAAAAATCTGCTTGAAATGTCTTTAAATAAATGTTTTCTTGCTTTAAGCAGTTCTGTAAATTTATTTAAGTGTTCAAAGTCTTCTTTTTGTAAACAAAATTATTTTCAATTAATGTTCTTTGACATTATATTTGACAGTTTTATAATTATGATAAAAATTTAAATTTTTGCTTCCCTGTTGGTCGTCCTCTCTGTCCTCCCGGTCGATGATCTCGATCCGGCCTCCAGCGATCCGTCGTCTCGGTCCACGTTCCAGCAACCGCCTCCAGTTAGTGCCTTGCTCAAGGTCTTTGTATTCCAGCCGCTACGATCAGCAAACGATGCTCAGGAACGGTAGTCGAATATCTCGCACTCCATGATGGTTTCCTGCTGACACTCGCTGCTAACTCGACTATACGGACCCAAGGACGTCTGGAATTTACGTTGTCTGGAATCGCTTCCCACTGCGACCACCTTCGTTGAGAACTTTCAGAGAGAGCGAGATTAGAGAAGACTGCCCACTCTTTTTATAATGTAGATGAATGTAAACCGTCGCGCTGCCGCATGACGTCACCGCCGCTATGTGCGTAGGCGTCGTTTCTAATTACTCTAATGTATTCAGGAGTGCCCACGTGTTTTCCAACTTCCTCTTTCTTGAATCTTCTAGAACACATCTTTGTAACACATGAATATACTTCCCTAACATTCTATTTGCTACCCACGTTACACAACACTTCACTCACATATTAAATTCTATTTTCATAGTTTTTATATTGTCTTATTTTCTAATTTATCCTATGAATTCTAATTATTTTATTAATACTATTTATTTTCAAGCATTCTACTGTCATTCAGGACACTCATAACCGCTGATATTATTTATTCTCCAAATTTACGTATACTGAGACAGCTTGTCACGTTGCAATATATATATATTTTTTTTTTCAATTTGTTTCTTCTGCAAGTAGTATAATTTTGTATATTCTTTTTAACACCTAATATATATTCAAACACTTTTTGCTACAGTCTGTTTCTTGATGTGTATAATATATTTAATATTTATTAAGAAATTTCCTCAAGATATTTTTTTTTCCTTATTAGGAACATGTTTTGAGAACCATTGTGTTCTTATCCTCAGCCTTTGTGATTTTGCGTCTGGTGAAGTACTTGTGTGTTGGCTTGTCGTTATTGTGGTTTCTTGTTGGTCTCTGGTACTTTAAAGTAGTATTATTGTGTGTGATTGTGGTGTATGTATTAGTATTTTGTGCATTTTCAATGTTGAGTGCTTTGAATATTGTGTCATGTTTTGTATTGATTTGTATTTGTTCAGGTATAAGTTTGTTTTGTGTTTTATGTTTGTACATTTGTAAATTTTCCCAAATGTTCATTATGGTTCCTTTGTGTGGTATGTGTTTTATTAGTGTCATGTTGGTATGTCTGGGAATTCATGTACAGTGTTTATTGCATGTGTGGCCAAATTAGATTTGTATATTTCTGGTTTTTTGTATGCCTTTAGGTGTTCAAAATAATGTGTTTTCAGTTGTTTTTTTTTGTTTGTCCTATGTAACATTTATTGCAATCTTGGCATTCAATTTTGTATATACCATTGGTTGTTGTATTATCTTTGTTGTGTGGGTTATTTAATTTTTGTAGATAATTTTTGTTAGTTTTGTATGCTATTTTAATGTCTGTGTTTTTAAACAGTTGTCTTAGCTTTGTCATTTTATTATTTATGTATGTGAATGTGGCCCATTTTTTATTGTTTTTATTATTTTCGTTTTGTTCATTTTGCTTAACTCTTAATTGTTCAGTTTTTATTTTATATTTGATTTTATTTTCTATTTTGTTCACAGTATTTTTATTATATCCATTTTTGTAAGCAATTTGGTAAATTATATTTCTTTCTTTGTCTGTTTCTTGTTTGTTTAGGGGTATTTTGTACATTCTGTTAAATAGTGAATAGAATGCTCCCATTTTATGTTATGTTGGGTGGGCAGAATGGTTAGGTATAATGATGTTAGTGGAAGTTGGTTTTCTGTATATTGCATATTGTAGGTGGTTATTGTATCTTGTGATGGTTATGTCTAAATAGTTGATTTTGTTATGATTTTCTTTTTCTTCTGTGAATTGTATTTTTGGATGTATGCCTCCAACTAATACTAAAACAAAATTACTTTGAATTCAAAAGCAAAATGTATCAACAACAAGAAGGATTGGCAGTGGGATCTCCATTATCTAGCATAATAGCAGAAATATTCTTACAACATATAGACACCAAAATACAAAATATTATAAATTCCTTTTACCCAAATAGCATTTGGATAAGGTATGTAGATGATGGGCTATATGTATCAAGTAACAAAAACACAAATGCAGATAACATATTAAAACAAATCAATAACATACATCCAAAAACATGCTCCTAATAAGGAAAAAAAATATCTTGAGGTAAATTCTTTATAAATATTAAATATAATATATATATTTCAACACTATTTTTTATTTATTTAATGTGCGCTCCTCGACATTCTTGGAAGCCATTTTCAACACATTAAATTCGTGTGTTTATATGATGGGTGTAATCGTAATAATAATAACACAACGTAATTAGTTTAAAATCATTTAAAAATTTATTAATCAAATATTTATTATTTGATTGCGATTTAAAATATCATTATTATTTGCTTGTGTGTGTAGTCATCGCACACATCTAATTATTATATACAAGTGATAATCTCGTATTACATATAGACATAATATACAATCTTATACTATAATACACATTTATAATTATCTAATATTGCTCTCGGCTTGCTCATTAGTGTGATAATTATTAGGTTATCTAATTTCTTTCTAATGATCTAATTTCTTTTGAATATTCTGCATATGCATTGCTTTGTTTTCTAATAAAATTTACTAATTACTTTTATATCAATTTAAATATCAAATACTAAGTTATTGATTCAAAATTATAGTTTAAAACATTTTTTGAAACATTACTCTAATTACTATACAAGAAATATTTACATTTGCAAAATTTATTAATTCATCTTAGAATTGGATTGTCTCTCTTTTTATATCGTTAATTATATTGTCTTTCTGTGAGTCTCTGTTTTACAGATACACGGTTATTTTTCACCTTATTGTCATGGTAAATCAGCAGCGTGTCCTCTTCAGTCCTAGGTCCGCGATCCTGGATGCTCCTTTGTAGTCGTGTAGTCCCGGAGTCCTTGATCCTCATCCCTCGCTGTATTCTATTACATGTACTTGGCTGCTCCCTCGTCTCCCGTCATGGCCTCAGGTTGCAGGTGTTCTCACGAAAGTGACGAGTACTCGTGAAGAACCTCCAGCTGCTGCTATGGTTGATATACAAAAGTTGTTGTCTCTGGGCAGAATCTCCGGCTGCTACGGCAGTTGTACGAGAAAGAGTTGTATTTGCCGGGCAGAGCCTCCGGCTGCTACTATGGTTGAACGAGAAAGAGTTCTAGTTGCCAGGCAGAGCCTTCGGCTGCTACTATGGTTGAATTAGAAAGAGTTGTAGTTGCCTGGCAGAGCCTCCGGCTACTACTATGGTTGAACGAGAAAGAGAATTAAGTTAGCGCGTCTCGTGTATTTATACCCTAGGGCGCGAAAATCATGTTTCGACAATATTCTGCATGTCAGAGTCTGTCGTTGGCGTCCCTTCTCACACTCAATTATTATCACACTTAATTCGCTTTGTTAACTTACCTCTTTCGTTTTTTATATTTTCGTTAGCATTTCACACTTTGTTTACTATGGCCAGTTTAGCCGCCATGTTGTGTTGCCAACATAATATTTTACTTACGGGTTCCAGGATTCTATAAATGAGCGAAGAAACACAATGGTTGTAGAGAAATAATAGACTTTGATTGCATTAGAGAAAACTTGTGTTTATTAATTATCTGAATGTTTCATATTTTAATAACAAACTGGAGTCATTGTCCTTCCACACAAAATCCAATATGGCTGCGATACATTTCCTGTACATCAGCCTTTATGCATGATACATTTACGCAATATATATTTTGACTTCACATTACTCTTGTTACATATTGAAGTAAATACAGCCAATTACTGCTGTTTTACTAATTCAAATTACTTAGTTATTTAAAATCACATAACGTAAACCAATGCTTTGTGATTCATTCAGATAGATACCTGTGCTCACTCACTCATACCCTCACACATACTATTTTACATGGTACATTTTATATCTTGTAAATTAAATTGTGTGAAAATGTCTACTTTCCTGCTTTGCTGCATCGAAGATCGAGTCAAGCGTCACTCATGTTTAAGCTGTTACTTTGCCGAACTATTACATTTTTCTTTTTGTAACGGCACTCACTGTCTCTACTTTACATTTTATACTTTTATATCTCAAACAGAATTAAATTCACATTTTTGGTTACATCGCTGGCCAGCAATTTATGTAGCGTGCAACTCGCACGAAAGATGGTAGTCGACTGAGAACGACAGTATGGCGCTTATTTCTGATGTGGAGAGGGGTTTTACGTCATCAATTCTATTGTGTTTGGTGATGACGTCTTAGTTTTTTAAGGCGCAGCAATTACGTACGGCATTCTTTACGTGACGTTTGCACAGGATCGGCCGGTTGTTTTGGCAAAAACGCTGTCATTCTGCACGTACGCCGTTGACCTTGACGCAAACCCTGCACTGCTTACTACGCCGTTTCACACTTTAGAAAACTTTACCCTCACACATACTAATGTTTAATTTACAATAAAATTTATACCTGTTATTTATATGGTTTTCCCAAAACACTATAGAGACATATTTGTACCATTACAAGACCCCCTCAATGAGAGGTTTTATGATGAAGCATAAAAACTCTCATTGACACATTCATACTTCCTAAAGGGATCAGCTAGGATATGTTGCCACAAACCCCTGCATTGTTTATATAAAAAAAATATCGATAACTTACCCCTTGGTCCAGTGATCGTGACAGCACCTGCATGACCTTACTGGACTTCTCTTTCGAGATCCCAACACCGCAAGGTCAGTCAGGCATTTGACACTCCTGCTCTGACGCGCTGGCCAGCTCAGGACCGCCGCCACAGCATCACCAAACTCTGAAACATCCAATTAAAAATTAAATAGTGGCCTTGCCTAATACCATATCCCTACCTGATCTGTTTCCCCTTAGCTGTGTATTGGTTTGCGTTAAGAAGCATTGGTTTTTTCCCTTAACACCTAACACATATATGGACACAAGATTTATTATATAGATGTACCCTTCTCTTATTTCACTCCAAAATATTTATGAAAATTTCGATTCCATTCGATAATAATTGATTCTTTCCCATTTCACAAGAAGAAATATAAATCTTTACACTAATGCAATAGTATTTAAAACAATTACTTAAATTTACGAGAACAAACAAAACAACTCATTATATAATTTGTATATAGAACAAAACACAAGTTCACTACTTCAGAACAATCTATCTATTTAAAATTTATTAATCATCTTTCATGCTCCTAGTACTTCTTACTTTACAAAATCATAATTATCTTTACATTATATATTTAATATTCATTAAAACGTTACTACCAATCTAGTAACCTCCTTCCACATACACTATGGCCATACAACATAATAAAACGTTAACCTTGAACATTATCATTGCTACATTTAACTAAACAATTCACCTTTAAATAATTTGTATATAAAATTATAAATATTACAACTTGAACTTTCTATTAACTTTTTTATATCAACCTTTAATTATTTAACATTTATTGTACCATTAAATTCTCCACAAATTCAAATCTATTATTAACCTTCATTTTACATCACATTTCATTTATTATTACATTTCAACTATGAATTTTCTCTATTTAACATTTTCATTATCAATTAGTTTGGGTGATTCCCCGTCATTCACAATGATTTGATTTATTGAATGGGCATTAATATGTATAACCTTACTCACCTTCTTTACTTCTAACAACCACTAACAGATTTATTCTTCGTATTGTTTAAATTAGCAGCCATCCTTACTATTTCTTTTATGAATTTGCTAAACAACCTGAGGTTGTTTAAGACCTGAAGATGTCAGTGATGACGAAAAGCTTAGTCGAACAATAAAAATTATAGCAGTTAGCAAATTCATAAAAGAAACACTAACAGATTTGCATAGGGTGACACCAATCTCTCAATAATAACCCCCTTCAACACTAATTCCACTGAAATCCTTCCACTCTTATAATAAAATACCTAATACCCTCTTTGTAACTAGGATGTGTGTTCCCTAACCGGCAATTCCATTCATATCCTTTTGCCCTTCCCATAATCTCGGCAAACACTCTTCGACCCTTCTCAATTACCTGCCCAACGACGCACGTTGATCACTCCCTACACCACTACCCTTACTACAGAATTTCACCATCTACTATTTACTCCCCATTTACATTACTCACTTTCTCTACATATATGCATCCCACTACTGTGTCCCTAATACTACCCTGTTTGTGTATTACTTTTATTCCACAAATCTTATTTTATCTAACACCCATTAGAGTTAACTTTGACTGACTCAAATGCCTTATTGAAATACTTATTATCACCCAAACATTTCACCTTAATATGATCATTGAAACTTACGCTAGAAAATTCATCACTTACTTCATCATAATATAACCCAATATCCAAACACATTGTATGTTTAATCATTTACTGTTCATTATAGAATCTAAATCTCAGAAAATCATTTAAATTCATCATAACATTAATTAATTACTCTTCAATTATTTAATTCAATCAGTTTAAAA
This sequence comes from Magicicada septendecula, assembly GCA_034769895.1. Classification (NCBI taxonomy): domain Eukaryota; kingdom Metazoa; phylum Arthropoda; class Insecta; order Hemiptera; family Cicadidae; genus Magicicada; species Magicicada septendecula. The sequence goes on from CM068371.1 coordinate 142,461,749, forward strand.
TCTCACAATTACTTTCATCACTTATTTAGTCTGAAAAAATGTTATAACTACTATTAAATCAATTCCTATTATCTACGTACATTGTTTACATAACAAAGAATACACCCTAATGCAATACACAAATACATTTGACATTAACACACAAAAATATACAATCCAAATTGTTATCTGTTGTAATTTACCATAAATCAGTTCATAATATAATCCATGTCGAAACCACGCTATTCACATAATTAAATGTTCATAAACAATAAAATATTTATCCTCCATCATCGAATAACAATCTGATCTTAGGTCTACACAAATCATTTTTTAGTAAATAAATTATATTATTATTATCAACATAATGATTATTTATATTGTCATATTCTTCCACAATACTATTATACTTAATAGGATTATTCCATATTATTTTATCATATAACTGGTCACGATCGAGTATAGTCATGTTGCCTTTGGTATAATCTGTCACAACCAGGTAAGTTATAAATTCATCTTTAACATCATCATCTACTGCTGCTGTATCAGCTTCAACACAAGGTAAGTACTCTCTATAATTATCAACGCTCTCTCTATTCACTCTCTCTCTTATTTCTGTATAACTCCTCCCAACCTCAAACAACTCTATCTTCCTATCACCATACCTCTCTCCCTCATCATAACCCCAAGTCACACACTCTCTCTCAATATATGCAGGGGGCACTAAATCATAAAAACACCTCCTGGTCCTTCCAGGAACACCACCAAAATTCAAAGGACAATTATTTGTAGATCTTTCATCTACCAAATATACTAGTGAAGACCTTTCTTCACCCTCAACAACACCACGGGAAAAAATTACCCCCTGCAACCCCTCTACCTGTAAATTCTCTCTACACATTCTCTCTAACTCATCAACACACGCTAACATTCCATTATTACATTCTACCTCCTCTAAAATTTTGTCACCACTATTTTTAATTATATCATCGTAATTCTCAACACCACTTACATTATCGTCTTTATATGTTAACTGACCGTCTTTATTTTCATTTAATTGATCGGTCTCTTTACTACCTTCTACCCCCATTTTAATCTCACAATTATCATCTACTTTATTCATTTTAAAGTTATTAATTATGTCATCTACTCTTGCATTTTGTTTATCAAACTTCTGACTGACTGATTCTATTATCCGTTCTTTTATCTGATCACAACGTTCATGAATTTCATTCATTTGTTTATTAAAATTAAAATTTTGCTGTTTTATCTCCCCTCTCATCAACTTTATCTCATTATTTTGCATCTCAAATTTATCATTCATTTTAGTATCACTAACGTCAAAACGACTGTTCACTTCGTCAAATTTGCCATTTAAGTTATTATTTTGCTCTTTCATAAGGAATTTCATCATATTTATTATGTCACTATTATCGTCTTTTTTGTTTTCATGACGAGTTGAGATGGGTGTTACTTGTATTTTATCTATCTCAACAGATTCGGTGGCACTAGACTCGCAGATTTGACTTATTGGTGTTGAACGAACTTCCATCTCACTCGTAAACATTTTGTCAGTTACGCTGACATCTACTTTTTTATCTGCCATCTTGAAATTTTATATATTTTTTTTTCAAAATATTCCTATATATAACATATACTTATTACACAGACTTACTATCAAAAAGATCTTCTATTTAATTATGTTTTACTACTATCACATATGGTTACAAAATAACCTTATTTTTTATGTATATTAATTACATACCCATTCTCAACAACCATCCTGTTTCTCCATGCAGGTCTATTTTATATGACATTTATTTATATAAATGTCCCTGTTCGGGCGCCATTTGTTAACTTACCTCTTTGGTTTTTTATATTTTCGTTAACATTTCACACTTTGCTTACTATGGCCAGTTTAGCCGCCATGTTGTGTTGCCAACATAATATTTTACTTACAGGTTCCAGGATTCTATAAACGAGCGAAGAAACACAATGGTTGTAGAGAAATAATAGACTTTGATTGCATTAGAGAAAACTTGTGTTTATTAATTATCTGAATGTTTCATATTTTAATAACAAAATGGAGTCATTGTCCTTCCACACAAAATCCAATATGGCTGCGATACATTTCCTGTACATCAGCCTTTATGCATGATACATTTACGCAATATATATTTTGACTTCACATTACTCTTGTTACATATTGTAACATGACGTAAGATAGCGTAAAATACCACTAATGATTAATAAAAGAAAAAGCTGAAGGTAGGAAGAAATGTTAAAAACTTATAACTTGAAGATTAATGACCCAACTACGAAATAACAATTGACTAAGAAACTGACAATGACTTGACCCAATAGATTGGAGAAAACAAGAAAATAGAAACAAGAAGGAAGGAATGAGAAACCAAGAAGTAACCCAAAGTATGACCACGATCACTGTAACCCCAAGATGTAACTAACAAATAATATGTAAGGTAAATGCACTAAAACAGATAGGGCATAAATAAGATGTCAAATATATAAACTATAAAAATAAACTAGAGATATTATGTATGTTAAATGAAAAGCAAAGAAACATGAAGTTCTAAATGTAAGATAGGAAGCTAGAAATAAATAATACCCTAGTAAATAATAAACTAGTCAAAAACAAGTAAGTTATAATTGAGCTGAATAAAGACAATCATTCAAAACCAAAAGTGACCAATGTGAAATGAAAATAAAACAAATATTAATTACCAGTAACCACACAGTGATACAAAACTAAATAAACAAACAATGTGTGAAATATCAAGTGAAAGTGATGATAAAGAAAGAAACCTCATATGTAAGGAAAAGTGCAGTGTAGGTGCATGTAGTGTACAATATAATAAGAAGCAGACTATAGTAATATAGAGAAACAATCTTTAATAGAATATTATATAAAAAGTATGGAACTAATTGTACCATTATTAATTTAAGTGATAGGAAGTAAGAATTACAAAAATAAGGTAAAAGTTAAGTTATTAGAGTGGAAGATAGGAGAAGCAGACACTATATTTTAGTGAAGGTATTTGTAAGTGAGTTATATTGTGTAAGGTACTGTTAAAAATTACTAATATAAGAGTTTTATTATTGTAAAAAACCATAGAATTAATTAACTTAGAAGATAGGTGAGATAGAAATAAGAAACCAATAACAGTTAGAACTTTAATTTCAGGCTTGAACCTGGTAAGAAATATTTCAATAATAAAAGGTGTGTTGTTAAGAGCACCAATGTTTTTTGTTTATCTGTTTCTATAAAAGAGATGTTCAATGAACCAATAAATAAAGTTTATGAATTATAAAGAAGGTGGAATAGGAGTATTGTGAAACCTATGTTTTAGGCCTAGCATGAAGGAGAGAACATTATAAGTTTAAAAAGAAAACAATAACCAAGGGTCAATTAGTGTATATAAAATGTTTAAGTAATTAAGTAAGTGTATCAGATATAAAAATGTATAAATATTATTCAGTTTAAAAATAATTACAAAAGAAATATCAATAAGAAAAATGTTATTAACTAATCAAAAGTAACCATGAGGGGTATCAGAATAATCTTTAGTAAAGAAGCAGAACAATGGTGTTAGTATAATTAATAGTAATACTAGCATAAGGAAGTAATCATAATTTAAAGGGTTTTTACATATTTTATCATAAATAAAACGTTAGATTATAACAATGTTATAAGATGTTGACCAATGAGAACTAGTATATTTTGAAGGGTAACTATGGCAACTCATGCTTGTTACATAGGTGACCGTTGAAATCTAATTACTTCATTATTGACCAGCATAGAGGGTGGATGTATGAAGCCCTCGGATCCAAATTAATTTTAAAAGCTTTAAATTTTTCCAAATTTTGAAAGAAGAAGTGTAAGAAGAATATGTAACTAAACCATTGATGAGATGACCAGTAATTAAAACATTTATACAACAAATATCATGGCCAAACTTGGAAGGAAGTAAATTAATTTAATACCTGATCAATTCTGGAGGAAGAACTGAAGGGACCTAACTCAACCTGAAGAAGAAGATCATCTACAAGAACTGATGGAAGCTGGACATTGGATTTCAACCATTTGAACGGGAATCTCAGCTGATCCAAAGAAGAAAGGACTCTTAGACGTGTTCCAGAAGAAGAAGAGGTTCGCAAGAGAAGCTACGTCCAGGAATCGATGAGTATAAATTAAATACTTCACCCCAAACTTAACTTTCAATTACCCATAGTAAACGAACTATCTTATTTTCACTTCACAGATCACAAAATTAACTTTTGAACTGAACTTGATTATAAAATCACTTTCGATAAAATATATCAATCAATGAACTTTGATTTTATATTAAAATAATTTTAAAAAACATAACTTGCTAACAAGAATTTAACCAAACGTGCACTATTTCTCATTGCCAATAAACTTACTTTTCATGTTTTAAAATATCAATTATTGTGTAATAAGATATAAGGAATATTATAATTTATGTGCATTAATTAGTCTGTAATCCAACTTCTGTAGTCCAAAGAACTTATTCCCTGAGAAAAAATTATTATTTGTTTAAACATTAACCTGTACGCCATGATGGCATTTTACGTATGAACTGAGCTAACCAGACGCTGCCAACCGAGCAATTTGTAAACGCCGGAATTATAAAAAAAAATATATGTACCATTTATCAACTGTAATTGACCAGTTAATATAAAGAAGGGTTCAATAAATTGTCATATTTCTCAATTGCTGTATGTTTGATTCATATAAAAAGGGTACTATAAGAATTTGGGACACAAACAATAAACATACGACAGTTGACGAATTCGACTCGACCAGACAGCGTGAACCAATCAGGTGGCAAGGCAGAAAAATTTGAACTGAGCGACAAGAAATACGGTCGACTAGTAAGTATTGAGACAAAGTATAAAACGGCTCTGTACACATTAGTAAATACCACAAAAGTAAATAATACAAAATTATTAACCCACATAAACGTCTAGTTACAATATTGAAGTAAATACAGCCAATTACTGCTGTTTTACTAATTCAAATTACTTAGTTATTTAAAATCACATAATGCAAACCAATGCTTTGTGATTCATTCAGATAGGTACCTGTGCTCACTCACTCATACCCTCACACATAGTATTTTACATGGTACATTTTATATCTTTAGATTGAGCTCAACATTAATAAGGGTTTGTAGTTTAAATTGTGTGAAAATGTCTACTTTCCTGCTTTGCTGTATCGAAGATCGAGTCAAGCGTCACTCATGTTTAAGCTGTTACTCTGCCGAACTATTAAATTTTTCTTTTTGTAACTGCACTCACTGTCTCTACTTTACATTTTATACTTTTAGATCTCCTCAAACAGATTTAAATTCACATTTGTGGTTACATCGCTGGCCAGCAATTTATGTAGCGTGCAACTCGCACGAAAGATGGTAGTCGACTGAGAACGACAGTATGGCGCTTATTTCTGATGTGGAGAGGGGTTTTACGTCATCAATTCTATTGTGTTTGGTGATGACGTCTTAGTTTTTTAAGGCGCAGCAATTACGTACGGCATTCTTTACGTGACGTTTGCACAGGATCGGTCGGTTGTTTTGGCAAAAACGCTGTCGTTCTGCACGTACGCCGTTGACCTTGACGCAAACCCTGCACTGCTTACTATGCCGTTTCACACTTTAGAAAACTTTACCCTCACACATACTAATTTTTAATTTACAATAAAATTTATACCTGTTATTTATATGGTTTTCCCAAAACACTATAGAGACATATTTGTACCATTACAGCTTGTTTTCGTGAAATGCGAAGCCTTTTTCATACTACCCGATATTCATCTTGTCGGTAATTTTTATGTGTTCACTGTGTATAAACCGTTTTTCATTATCTTAATTAACATAAGTTTTATTTATTTTTATTTTCACTAGAATTGCACTTTTTATTGTTTTCACACTATTTTTTATACACATGTGCGTCTTATTTTTATACACACTTTGGTGTATTTGGTTTTGTGATATTATGGACACAATCTTTACAAAATAAATAAATTTATTAGGACGAGCGAAGTGAGTCCTACTACTAGGCAACAATTGGTACATTTTTATGGTACACTTTACGGAAAAACTACTGAACCACTAGACTTGAAATTGAACATAATTATTCATATTGTATAATACCGTTTATCCAGGTTGTTAATTTTTATGGATGTGTTATTTACTTTTGTAGTATTTAATAGTGTGTAGCGAGCCGTTTTATACTTCGTCTCAATACTTACTAAGTCGACCGTATTCCTCGTCGCTCAGTTCAAATTTTTCCGCCTCGCCACCTGATTGGTTCTCGCTGTCTGGCCGAGTCGAATTCGTCAACTGTCGTATGTTTACTGTTTGTGTTCTAAATTCTTATATTACCCTTTTTTAATTAATCAAACACAGCAATTGCGAAATATGAAAATTTATTGAACCTTTTCTTTATATTATCTGGTCAATTACAGTTGATAAATGAACATATATTTATAATAACTCTGGTGTTTACGAGTTGCTCGGTTGGCAGCGTCCGGCTTCGTCCAGTTCATACGTAATAGCCACAATGGCGTACAGGTTTTATTTTATAAAATTAATTTTATCTCAGGGAATAAGTTCTTTGGACTACAGAAGTTGGATTACAGACTAATAAATGCACATAGATTCATAATATTCCTTATATCTAATACACAATAGTTGATATTTTAAAACATGAAAAGTAAGTTATCCGCAATGAGAAATAGTGCTCGCTTGGTTAAGTTCTTGTTAGCACGTTATGTTTTAAAATTATTTTAATATAAAATCAAAATTCAGTGATTGATATGTTTTATCGAAAGTGGTTTTTTAATCAAGTTCAGTTCAAAAGTTAATTTTGTGATCTGTGAAGTGAAAATAAGATAGTTTGTTTATTATGGGTAATTGAAAGTTTATTTTTGGGGTGAAGTATTTAATCTATACTCATCGATTCCTTGACGTAGCTCATCTTCTTCTTCTGGAACACGTCTAAGAGTCCTTTCTTCTTTGGATTTGCTGAGATCCCCGTTCAAATGGTTGAAATCCAATGTCCAGCTTCCATCAGTTCTTGTAGATGATCTTCTACCTCAGGTTGAGTTAGGTATTTCCAGTTCTTCCTCCAGAATTAGTCGTTTATGAATTTTATTTACTTCTTCCCAGTTTTGGCCATAATATTTGTTATATAAATGTTTTAATTTATGGTCATCTCATCTATGGTTACTTAAAATCTTCTTCTTGCACTTCTTCTTTCAAATTTGGAAAAACTTAAAGCTTTTAAAATTAATAGGGCTTCATACGTCCACCCTCTATGTTAGTCAATAATGAAGTAATTAGAGTTCAACGGTCATGCTAAGTAACAAGCATGAGTTGTCATGGTAACCTTTCAAATTATACTAGTTCTCATTGGTCAACATCTTATAACATTGTTATAATCTAACGTTTTATTTTTGTTCAAATATGTAAAAATCCTTTAAATTATAATTACTTCCTTATGCTAGTAGTAATATTACTTATACTAACACCATTGTTCTCCTTTTTTACTAAAGATTATTTTGATATCCCTCATGGTTACTTTTGATTAGTTAATAACATTTTTCTTATTTTCTTATTGATATTTCTTTTATAATTATCTTTAAACTGAATAATATTTATACATTTTTATATCTGATATTCTTACTTAAGTACTTAAACATTTTATATTGACCCTTGGTTATTGTTTTCTCCTTAAACTTATACAATTCTCTCCTTCATGCTAGGCCTAAAGCCTAGGTTTCACAATACTCCTATTCAGCATTCTCTACAATTCATAAACTTTATTTATTGGTTCATTGAACATTTTTTATTGAAACTGATTAACAAAAAAACATTGGTGCTTTTAACAACACACCTTTTGTTATTAAAATATTTTCTTACCAGGTCCAAGCCTGAAATTAAACTTCTAACTATTATTGGTTTCTTACTTCTATCTCACCTATCTTCTAAGTTTATTAATTCTATGGTGTTTACAATAACGAACTCTTATAATAATAATTTTTAACACTTAACACTACCTTAAACGATATAACTCCCTTACAAATTCCTTCACTAAAATATAGTGTCTGCTTCTCTTATCTTCCACTCTAATAATTTAACTTTTACCTTATTTTTTGTAATTCTTATTTTCTATCACTTAAATTAATAATGGGTACAATTTTATTAGTTTCATACTTTTTAGATAATATTCTATTAAAGATTGTTTTGCTATATTATTATAGTCTGCTTTTTTATCTGTATTGTACACTATATGCACTCACACTGCACTTTTCCTTTCACATGAGGTTTCTTTATTTATCATCACTTTCACTTTTATACTATGTTATTTACATAGACCGTTGTCACTTATTTCTATTTATTTATTTATATCCTTCACTTGATATTTCACATATTGTTTGTTTATTTAGTTTAGTATCACTGTGTGGTTATTGGTCATTAATATTTGTTTTTATTCTCATTTCACATTGGTCACTCTTGGTATTAATTATTGTCTTTATTCAGCTCAATTATATTTTTTACTTGCTTTTGACTAGTTTATTATTTAATAGGGTATTATTTATTTCTAACTTCCTATCTTATAATTATAAATTCATGTTTCTTTTCTTTTCATTTAACATACATAATATCTCTATTTTATTTTTTATAGTTTATATATTTTACATCTTATTCATGCCCTATCAGTTTTAGTGCATTTACTTTACATATTATTTTTTAGTTACATCTTGGGGTTACAATGATCGTGGTCATACTTTGGGTTACATTTTGGTTTCTCGTTCCTTCTTTCTTGTTTCTATTTTCTTGTTTTCTCCAATCTTCTTGTTTTCTCCAATCTATTGGGTTAAGTCATAGTCAGTTTCTTAGTCAATTGTTATTTCGTAGTTGGGTCATTAATCTTCAAGTTATAAGTTTTTTAACATTTCTTCCTACCTTCAGCTTTTCTTTTATTAATCATTAGTGGTATCTTGTGCTATCTTATGTAATGTTACATAATGCATCGCCGCCAAAATTGAATATTTCAAAAATAAAGATTGTTTTTCTGAAATCATCAACATAGTTTATTAAATTAAGTTGTTATTATTACGGAATTCATCAATCGTTACCTTCTTCTTTTTTTTTACCTTATTAATTCATGGTTCATGATTCTGGAAATGATATTATTCTCCTCTTCTACTCTTTTATTATGAGTGTTATCCCTTGTATGTTTTATCTCCCTAAAATTTTCTTCTCTTCCATTCATATAAATTGGTACTAGCCAGAGGGCACGTGTGGCTCTATTACTCTGCTATCCATTTATACACATTTTGAGTTCAGAGGTCATGCCTATCTGCTCAATAAAATAAAATGATTGTTGGACTTATCTCAACATAAAATCATCATATAATAATACTAATAATAACAATAGTCGTCTATTTTCGACTCATATAATATAAATATAATAAAACACTCTTGAGATTACTTATTCTGTTTTTTCTTCATATCATAACCTTCTCTTCTCATTGATTTATTTGGATTCCTTCTTTATGTCTTTGGCGATGTTCTTAACATATTTTTCATTGTTTCTTTAATTTATTTTATATGATAGTTGTTTTACTCGTTATCACTTCTCTTCTCATTTATAATTAATGTTAAAATTGTAGCTGTTTACTGGTTTACTTATACCTTTTTCATCGTTTAGTATGTCATTGTCATCCTTTATTTGACTGTCTTGTCAGTTCTTTTTTAAAATGTTAATTCTTTATTATCCCCTTTCGCAATAGGGTTATTTAATGGTGTTAAGTATTGTCATCACTTTAGTTAAATGTTAGTATTTTATTTCAGTTTTTCATGATACTTCAATATAATTTTTTCTTCAAATTTAACATGTTTCACTTATTTAGTTTCACACACTTGGTTGTAAGTTGTTCTTACTTGTATTTTTTGAATTTTGGTAATTATTTATTCTCAAAATTCTTTTTTCATTCATAAATTAATCATTTCAAATATTTTATTTGTAAGTTGTTCTTACTTGTTTAGAATTTGGATAATTTTTTATTCTTAATTCCATGCTAATACTTCCTTTATTAATGCGGTGTCAGTTATCTCTAACATCAGTCCCTTTTTCGCAGTAATGTTCTCATTGGGTTTACCCATGGTCCATAGGTTGATCTGCACTTGTCGTTCAGATCACTCTGGTGTTCATAACTAATTCTGTCCTTGTGGTATAGGTCTCTGTTTCCTTGTACAATAACTCTTCTAATACTATATGTCTATTAGTATTCATTATTACATCAACCACTTTACCTTTTATTTTGTAGAACGGATATTTCAATGGTACATTTATTATTTGTTGTTTCATTGATAATTTAGTGTACCTTTCTATTTTTTGCATATTCCGTTTATTAATTGATTTTTCAAAGTTGTTTCTTGTAGTTTTATAGCAAGTTATTTCTACAATTTGGTTTGACCTACTCCTATAATCTTGTGCATTCATGATTTCTTCATGGTCGGTAATTGGTATATGAAACACGTTTATTAACCCATTATTCCTCATCTCCAATTCTTCTCTTGTGTTTATTAATCTCTTTCTCCATATTTTTCTTATTTTCTTGGTCTTCTTTTCTATGTATTTATTATTCTCTTTGTTGCTGTTATTTTTATTTGCAGATAACAGTATACCTTTGTCCTCTGTAGTTTCTATTTCCTTCCTACTATCTTCTATTTTCTTATTTCCTGGTTTCCTATTCTCATTCAATGTTTCTTTAATACCTTCAGAAACTCTGTCTATTGTTTCATTCACCTTCTTGAAACCATTATTTAATGATTCCTTGATCTGATCTGTTTTGTAATTTGTTTCTTCCCATCTCTGATTCATCTCCGTTTTTGTCTGCTTTGCTTCTTTACGATACGCTATTAATTGTCGTATAGTTTCATTGTTACTATCGATTTTATGGTTCAGTGTTTCTATATCTTCTTTCATTTGTCTCAAGGTTTCGCTGGTTTTCTCATTACTTCTCTCTATTTTTTCGCTGATCAATTTATTCTCCTCCTTCATTTTCTGTGTTAACGTTTCATTTAATGATTCAAACTTCTTGTCTAATTCTTCCTTGTCTTCCTTTCTGGTTTTCTTTAATTCTTCATTATTTTTGTCCAATTTCTCATCCTGTTTCTTAAAATTGTCATTTACTGACTCCAACTTCTTATTCAATTCTTACTTGTCTTCTCTTCTCCTTTCTTCCAACTGTTTTAATGTTTCACTGGTTTTGTTATTCCCCTCCATTATAATTCTCATCAGATTATCTAATTTCGTTTCTTCCGCAGTTCTCATTACTTCGGTCGGGGTTAATATTTCTTCCACATCTTCAACCAATGTTATTTCCCTTTCTTCCATTCTGCCGTCTTCCTCGGTCTCCTTTTCTAACATCTCTGCTCTCTTGTCAGCCTCCTTCTCGCGTTGCTTAGCCTCGTATCTTGTGTCGTGCTTTGCCTCTTCCATTTTCTGCAGCCGCCGCTAGAATCTATAGGGTTTAATTGTATACTTTTTTAACTATTCTAGCCCTACTAGTTGGTGTGCCACTTTGTATAATGCCGTTTATCCGGGTTGTTAATTTTTATGGATGTGTATTTACTTTTGTAGTATTTAATAGTGTGTAGCGAGCCGTTTTATACTTCGTCTCAATACTTACTAAGTCGGTAGTTCAAATTTTTCCGCCTCGCCACCTGATTGGTTCTCGCTGTCTGGCCGAGTCGAATTCGTCAGCTGTCGTATGTTTACTGTTTGTGTTCTAAATTCTTATATTACCCTTTTTTAATTAATCAAACATACAGCAATTGCGAAATATGAAAATTTATTGAACCTTTTCTTTATATTATCTGGTCAATTACAGTTGATAAATGAAACATATATCTATAATAACTCTGGCGTTTACGAGTTGCTCGGTTGGCAGCGTCCGGTTTCGTCCAGTTCATACGTAATAGCCACAATGGCGTACAGGTTTTATTTTATAAAATTAATTTTATCTCAGGGAATAAGTTCTTTGGACTACAGAAGTTGGATTACAGACTAATAAATGCACATAGATTCATAATATTCCTTATATCTAATACACAATAGTTCATATTTTAAAACATGAGAAGTAAGTTATCCGCAATGAGAAATAGTGCACGCTTGGTTAAGTTCTTGTTAGCACGTTATGTTTTAAAATTATTTTAATATAAAATCAAAATTCAGTGATTGATATGTTTTATCGAAAGTGGTTTTTTAATCAAGTTCAGTTCAAAAGTTAATTTTGTGATCTGTGAAGTGAAAATAAGATAGTTTGTTTATTATGGGTAATTGAAAGTTTATTTTTGGGGTGAAGTATTTAATCTATACTCATCGATTCCTTGACGTAGCTCATCTTCTTCTTCTGGAACACGTCTAAGAGTCCTTTCTTCTTTGGATTTGCTGAGATCCCCGTTCAAATGGTTGAAATCCAATGTCCAGCTTCCATCAGTTCTTGTAGATGATCTTCTACCTCAGGTTGAGTTAGGTATTTCCAGTTCTTCCTCCAGAATTAGTCGTTTATGAATTTTATTTACTTCTTCCCAGTTTTGGCCATAATATTTGTTATATAAATGTTTTAATTTATGGTCATCTCATCTATGGTTACTTAAAATCTTCTTCTTGCACTTCTTCTTTCAAATTTGGAAAAACTTAAAGCTTTTAAAATTAATAGGGCTTCATACGTCCACCCTCTATGTTAGTCAATAATGAAGTAATTAGAGTTCAACGGTCATGCTAAGTAACAAGCATGAGTTGTCATGGTAACCTTTCAAATTATACTAGTTCTCATTGGTCAACATCTTATAACATTGTTATAATCTAACGTTTTATTTTTGTTCAAATATGTAAAAATCCTTTAAATTATAATTACTTCCTTATGCTAGTAGTAATATTACTTATACTAACACCATTGTTCTCCTTTTTTACTAAAGATTATTTTGATATCCCTCATGGTTACTTTTGATTAGTTAATAACATTTTTCTTATTTTCTTATTGATATTTCTTTTATAATTATCTTTAAACTGAATAATATTTATACATTTTTATATCTGATATTCTTACTTAAGTACTTAAACATTTTAGTTGTCTTGATTCACATGAAAAAGTTCATTTTTAGTTAAGTGTTAAACATTTTATATTGACCCTTGGTTATTGTTTTCTCCTTAAACTTATAAAATTCTCTCCTTCATGCTAGGCCTAAAGCCTAGGTTTCACAATACTCCTATTCAGCATTCTCTACAATTCATAAACTTTATTTATTGGTTCATTGAACATTTTTTATTGAAACTGATTAACAAAAAAACATTGGTGCTTTTAACAACACACCTTTTGTTATTAAAATATTTTCTTACCAGGTCCAAGCCTGAAATTAAACTTCTAACTATTATTGGTTTCTTACTTCTATCTCACCTATCTTCTAAGTTTATTAATTCTATGGTGTTTACAATAACGAACTCTTATAATAATAATTTTTAACACTTAACACTACCTTAAACGATATAACTCCCTTACAAATTCCTTCACTAAAATATAGTGTCTGCTTCTCCTATCTTCCACTCTAATAATTTAACTTTTACCTTATTTTTTGTAATTCTTATTTTCAATCACTTAAATTAATAATGGTACAATTTTATTAGTTTCATACTTTTTAGATAATATTCTATTAAAGATTGTTTTGCTATATTATTATAGTCTGCTTTTTTATCTGTATTGTACACTATATGCACTCACACTGCACTTTTCCTTTCACATGAGGTTTCTTTATTTATCATCACTTTCACTTTTATACTATGTTATTTACATAGACCGTTGTCACTTATTTCTATTTATTTATTTATATCCTTCACTTGATATTTCACATATTGTTTGTTTATTTAGTTTAGTATCACTGTGTGGTTATTGGTCATTAATATTTGTTTTTATTCTCATTTCACATTGGTCACTTTTGGTATTAATTATTGTCTTTATTCAGCTCAATTATATTTTTTACTTGCTTTTGACTAGTTTATTATTTAATAGGGTATTGTTTATTTCTAACTTCCTATCTTATAATTATAAATTCATGTTTCTTTTCTTTTCATTTAACATACATAATATCTCTATTTTATTTTTATAGTTTATATATTTTACATCTTATTCATGCCCTATCAGTTTTAGTGCATTTACTTTACATATTATTTGTTAGTTACATCTTGGGGTTACAATGATCATGGTCATACTTTGGGTTACATTTTGGTTTCTCATTCCTTCTTTCTTGTTTCTATTTTCTTGTTTTCTCTGATCTATTGGGTTAAGTCATAGTCAGTTTCTTAGTCAATTGTTATTTCGTAGTTGGGTCATTATAGTCCATTCAACTAAAGAAGATCGCTGACTTTCAAAGCCTGCCATTTCCACAAAAGTAGAGCCAAAAATTAAATAAACACACAGTTTTTATCGTCAATTGCTTTTCTTTAAGTGGTTTATATTTCATAATTTTACAGCTAAGTGTTTTTTCACGGTAAAGCAATATTTAGAAAAAGTCATGGTTTTTTCATTGTTTTACCGTAACTGCCAATTTTATGAATTTATTTCTTAGTAAGTAATGCCTTGAAAAAACTTTCTTGTTCAAGGATTGTTGACCCACTCATTCTGCACAACATGTAAACATTTCAAGTTCTTATTTTTCTTTTTTTACTAGTTAATAATTTTTTTCTAAGATAATGTTTTCTCGTAATCTAGAAACGTTTAACAATCAAGTGTTATATCGTTTTGAAGCTTACAATCCCAACAGGTTGGTTAAATTATTGAAATTAGTTTAAGATGCTTTGCTGAATTTTAACTGTGAGATAAGTTTAGAGTGAAAGGTCAAGCGACGCGTACAGTAACAGGCGTGGCGTAGTAGACCACAGCGCAGCAGGTTGGCCTCATAGCGCCAGTTAGGTGTGCTGAATGCAGGGGCCTTACGTAAGTAGGGAATGCGTTTGTAATCTGTTTGCGGTAAGCCTATATTAACCTAACAAATGAGGCTTTTCAGCCTCCCTGTCGGAGATATGAATAAACTGCCGACATTTTTTTTATGATGCGCTTTAAATATTTTTCCAACTTTAATTACCCGTGAAGTGCATTATGAATTATTAAAGAAAGTAGTGATTAACCAGATGTCCGTTCGTATGTTCTGGTGTCTGAATTATGTGTCCCAAAACATTGAAGTGACCAGAATTTATTTATTTTAAGACCTACAGCTACATAAACGTTTATATTTTTGTTAATGTCCTCAATAATATTTTAAATTATTGTTACGACTTTTTAACATTTTATATTTTATAACAATTAAAATTTCAACGTATTTTATGCGTTATAAAACAATTCAGGCAAAATAAAATTTCTTAAACATTAGAAAAATTGTACTACAATATTAATTACATAATTATATAGGCTACATACCACAACACAATGAAGGGTACTTAAGGTGATAGTGGCAAAGGTGCGATCCCCTCCAGAATTGAGTCATCGCCAATGTCCATGTCATCCTCTTCTGACTCTGAGGAAGTATTTCCCGTTATGTTTATGACAAACCGCTCTACTACTTCGTCAAGGATTCCCTCTGCTTCCCAGGCTTCCTTGGTCAGCTTCTCCACGTGTCGGACGACGTCTGCCCACTCCTTTTCGCCGATTAGCCCAAACCCTTCATTTATCAAACGCTCCACTTCCGTCAAAGTAAACTTTTTGTTGTTCCTTGCCACGTGTCCTCTTAACTGTGCCCATATCATTTCAATACAATTGAAATGGCAATGATAAGGAGGCAGTCGAATTATTTCGTGGTCATGACTTTTTGGCAGCTCGTCAATTTTGTAAATTGAGAAAACTTGGCTTATGAGCCAAAACCATGTCTAATAATTCGCCTTTTTTGAGTTCTGGCCCTGCTTGCACTCCGTGTCTCTCCAACCACTCAATCATCGCAGATTTTTTTGACGACATTGTAGGCGCTTTGTCTATTTGCACTGTGTGGTATGGAGCATTGTCCATAACTATTACTGAGTTTGGGTCAATGTTCGGCAATAGTTGCTCTTCAAACCACTTATAAAATCTGTTATGGTCCATTTCTTCATGGTAGTCTCCTGTCTTCATGGTAGACCGGAACATAAGTAAAGCATTGGGAACAAAACCTTTTGATGTGCCGGCATGCAGGACAATGAGCCTGCCTCCTTTGCCAATTGGAACGGTCATTGTTCCTTCGAGAATGTTGTCAGCCCATCCCTTACTTTCGCTATGACTAGCATTCACCCATGTTTCACTGAGCCATATAATTTGTGTAAAATCCTTTTGTTTAACACTGCTCAGATAACGGCAACGCCAAGCAACGATGTCTTCCCTTTCCATCAAAATTTTTCTACCGTTTACTTCAGAATAATGGAATCCCAGATCGCGAAGAACTGTCCAGAGAGAAGTTTTTGCACCGCTAAACAATCCTGTATTTGTCGCTGATACCAGCATTTTATCCAGTGTGGGCGTTCACGACGTTTGTAATATCCGTAGACGTGCCGTCTAAGCGCATCCTCTTGAAACGGGTCTAGTTCGGTAACTTTGGCCGCATGTTTTCTCTCTTTCCCAGGCGTCGAGATGGAGCTTTGGCCAGCTTTAACTGCTGCTGATTTTTCACGACACACTCGTGTCACTGTTGCAGTTCCAATTTGTAAAGCTCGTGCGGTCCTCTCCACTATTTTTGAAAAAGGTATTACAGGTTCACCAGTTTTTTTCAAGGTATCATTTTCTTTTTTAAAAAACTCCCGGACACTCACGATCATTACTCTTCCTTGACTCTTTATCGTACTTCCTTTCCGAAAAACAGTCTTCCCGGCACTTGTTGATGGTAAACTTTCATCGTCACTTGCCATCTCTAAGATTAAAATATATAATTGAACAAAACACTTCAGCTATCTCAGACAACAACACTTTACAAAACAGAACACTCCACCAAACTAAAGTATGTTGGTATTTTGTGTATGTGGTGGGGTGTGTGATAGCGGTGACCTTATCAGGTTATAGACGGTTGACTCATCAGATTGTGGCGCGCGGTAAGCAATTCGGCCTACATAATCAGAGGGCAAGCATAAATGTGCTTTCAATCTTTAATAACATTTTTTAATTAATATATTACAAAGTGTAGCTATATACAACCGTAATTAACATTCACGTAACCCCTATAACAATTACTTGGTGACATTTAGTTCTAAGAAGTAACGGCCGCCGCCGCACAGACAGCGGCCATTGTACTAGAAATGAAACTACTCCAATTTTGACATAATTAAGATATTTCTGTTGAAATGCGATAACCAACACTTGACAGTAATGAAATCATCTTATTAATGTTAACATTGTGGCACAATTGAATTGAATTGGGATCTCGGTAATGTCCAACGACGAGTAAAGGTTAGCATAATTCAAAAGAAATGTCTTAATTTCTTTTAAAATTTTGGCTGTTTCATTAATGGAAAACGTTTCATTATTATAATACCGTACAGCACAAAAACAAATATATTCAAAGCAGTAATACATCTCCGTAAAGACAAATAAATAAAAACAATATTTATTTCGATTTATTAGATTTTGACACACAAGTTATTTCAGTATTAACATTATGGTTCGTGTTGTCGTCGGCGTGCGGATAAAATGGACCCAGTACGGAACTGAGTGTACTCCACGCTTTGTCCGTCGCTTTACATTTTAGCGAAAGAGCGCTTCAAATATAAGTTGATGTAAAATATAGTAGCTGTTTAAGCTTGTTTTCACTCAACTTGAACTTTCGTTAGCGTTGTCTTCTCAGTGTTGGCACAAATTTCAACTCTAACAGTGCTCACGTTTACGAGTTGTTTGAGGTCAACAAAAAAATTAATAACGCCTATAAAAATAATCGCAGAGAGTTCAAATGGGAATATGTGATGTAGGATGAATGTAAAAATAATCGTTGAACAGGAAAAATTTGTTGACGCTGTAATTTTTTGTAATGAATTATCAAAGTTGACAATCGTTGTAGAAGGGCTAAAAAACAGTGACTTTTTTAATATATCTCTTAATGTTATGAAAACGAAGAATCAAAAAAATATGAAATGTACACAAGTAACGCAGAAAGGAATGCCGATTCCAACAATATGCTCATTTAATTTTTATCTTTGAAAATTTGGAAACGGCAGGCTTTAAAAGTCAGCGATCTTCTTTAGTTGAACGGACTATAATCTTCAAGTTATAAGTTTTTTAACATTCCTTCCTACCTTCAGCTTTTCTTTTATTAATCATTAGTGGTATCTTGCGCTATCTTATGTCATGTTACAATATTCATGTCTAGATGTGTCATCAATCATTATTTTTATAAAAAATTAATTTTTACAAGAAATAATTGTAATAATTTTTTTTGTATAAATCTATATATATGTTAAGTGTCGCCATCTGTGGGATTTCTTTAATATTATTATATAGTCTGTTACTAATGCGTTCCGTAGTTTTAGATAAAGAGTGTATATACCGAATATTCTACCATTTTTCTTGAATGAAAGATACTGGTGTGCTGTGTTGTTTATAAAATATATTTCATAAATCATAAAACATATTTGATAAATCCAAGATTCATTTTTCATGTATATTTTTTTTATAAATATCGGCAAGTGAAAATATTTTTTGTATTTTTATATTTGCGTTTGAGGTTAAGTTACATTGTTAAAAGAGATTTTTTGTGTGAAAGGTAAGTTTTTTTATTTTTTCAATCAAAAAAATATATACGTAATTATTTAAATTATACGGCTCCTATATGTCCACAGGCTTGGTTTCCATGTAATGAAATAAGAGCACTTAAACTACATTACACACAATGATATTACAGATTTCCTTGAACTTAACAAAGCTCTAAACACATTTATTTCATTTCTGTAAGTTCCTGTTTTCTACAACTTCATCGTAATACTTTTAAAAATGTAGAATTTAATTAACGCCCTGAATAAAATGTCATTAACGAATTATAGTAAATAATTTTTTATGCAATACTGTTTGTTACATCAAACCAAAAACCTTTGCATTTTCAAATATTTTTTTTGACTTAATCAAGTCTAATATACCTTGGCCTAGAATAAATTCTGTACCTATTAATGAATTTACGTGCGACGGATATATTTGTAGAGCTTTTCCAACTTTATTTCCTACTGGAAAAGGTGATCTTAAAGATGCGAGGTTTCGTAAAATTTGCAATAGTGAGTATTTTAAATTTCTCATGATGTATGAAGATGGCAGATTTGCTCAACATCCAAGATTTCGATTTTTTGCTTTTAACAGCCTGATGAGTTGGGGAGCTTTGCAGAAGGGGAATATTTGTGTTAAAAAAATTCACGTTTACATAGTATTGAAACAATCGAACAACTTCAAGAAATATTACAAAGCGAGCCAAGATTGTATAAATCAGTTTTATCCTACAGTGCTAATCTAAGGTCATCAAGCTCTTATTGGTACATGAGGTCTCGAGAATTATTGAATTATTGGATATGATTGAAGAATTAGGAACTCCTACTGTTTTTATTACATTAAGTGCAGCTGATTTATATTGGCCAGAGATTTATCGGTATTCTTGATCCTGATTATGATTATGCCAATCTCAATCAAAATACTGAATCCATTCGTATATCAAAATTATTGAATTCTAATCCTTTAATTGTTGCCTATTTTTTATAAAAGGTTAGAATTTTTTATGGAACTTTTTTTAAAAATATTTCATAGTCAAAGATTTCTGGTTTCGTATTGAATTTCAACATAGAGGTAGTCATCATATGCATGGTATTTTGTGGCTTGAAAATTCTCCTGATCTCAATAATCTTAATCCAGATGATATTGTAAGAATACAAGAAATTAGTAAATATTTCAATGAATTTATATCTACTTGGCATCCAGATCCTTCTCAAACTTATGATATACATCCATCAAAAATGCATTTTACTGACATACCTGATCAAGATGTTGATTACAATCATTTAATACGTGCAGTACAAATGCATAAATGTACTAAAGCTTATTGTCAAAGAAAGAAAAAAAATTCTTCTGAAACTACTTGTCGTTTTAAGTTTCCAAAAGAATGTGTCACCGAAAGTAAGATTCAATTTATTCATGGTGAATTAGAATATATTTCAAAAAGAAACAATTCATATTTAAATAGCCATAGTCCACAGATTTTGAAAATTTGGCAAGCAAATATTGATTCATAAGCCATCGTTTCTATTCATGCTGTTCTTAAGTATATTGCTAAGTATACTTGCAGACAAATCATGATGTCCTCGCCCCACTCCACTGTGAAGTGTGAGTGACAGCTCGCTCGCTCGATCGCTTCCA
This sequence comes from Magicicada septendecula, assembly GCA_034769895.1. NCBI lineage: Eukaryota > Metazoa > Arthropoda > Insecta > Hemiptera > Cicadidae > Magicicada > Magicicada septendecula. Next base: position 142,482,177 of record CM068371.1, read on the forward strand.
GGAACTGAAGACGTTATGTTTTGTCTGTAACTATATGCTAGCAAAGCTGAACAAAGATCGGAAGGTATGAAACATTTCATTAGACAAACAGTGCAAGCGTCATATAGTAATGTTAATGTTCAACAAATAGTTCAAAAGATTTTGATAAAAAATGTGTGCTGAACGTGATTATTCTGCTCAAGAAAGTTTTTGGATTTTAATGAGTTGGCCTTTGTTTCGATCATCTCGTCAATTTGTTTTAATTAATTTATCACTTAATGTATGGGAACAACTTGATATGAATAGAGAGGATGGAAGCATTTCTATTTCAAATTCTTTGGAGAAATATCAACAGCGATCAGCGGAATTTGAAAATATGTCTTTAACAGATTTTTTTACAAAAATTTAAAAAAGAGGTGCAAATTATAGTACTAAAGAAGTACCTTTATTCTTAGAGTCATGCCAAAAATTAAATATGATCCTGGTGTTGAAAACAATGAACATTTTTACAAGCAACAAGTTTTATTACATATTCCGTGCGACAACTGAATGATCTAAATCCACATAATAGTACTTGGAAGATTATATATGAGCAGCATTTTGGGAATGACGATATTCTGAATTATGATTTGGATTATATGCTACAAATTTGGAAGATGAAGATTTTGAAGAAACAGACCAATTAGAAGTAGATCAACCATATGATTGGATGGACGTAGCTGCTGGACCAAATACTATTCAGGAAGAAGTAGATCTAGGTAGAAGAGACATTGATATCAAATATAATTGGCATTCTATTTTGAATCAACAAGTGTTGAATACATTAGAAAATTTCATTGAAAAAGAAAAAGTAATAGAAATTCAAAGAAATGACATTGTTAATGTTCAATATAATCTGCCAAATATTGTTTTCTCTGATGAACAACAAGAACTGACAAATATATTTGAAAAACAACTTAGTTATCTACAAGGTAACGAAGAAGAACTTCTGATTAAAAGAATTGTTATTCATGGAAAAGCCGGTTCTGGAAAGAGTACTTTAATTAATTATTTCACTTGTCGATTGAATCAAACATTGGGATCATCTTCTTATCAATTGCTTGCACCAACTGGTGCTGCTGCTGTTAATATTAATGGATCAACAATACACTCCAAACTTTTATTAGGAGTACATAAAGTATTTAGAGAACTCAGTTCACACTCACTTGCTCAATTTCAACAGGAAATTTGTGGTTGTAAATTTCTGTTCATAGATGAAATGAGTATGATTGGATGTAGTCTTTTGAGGAAAATTGATTTAAGAGTACACAGAGCTATTCCATCAAGACAAGATGAACTGTTTGGTAGATTATTTGTATATTTTTGGGGGATATTAGTCAGTTACCTCCTGTTAATGACAGACCACTTTACAGTGATAAAATTGAAGGAAGTGAATTCCTTTTAGAAGGAAAATTATTATTTACATCAAGTATTCAAAAGTATTTTTTTTTATCATCATCATTTCGACAAAATGAATCTCAACAAATATTTCGAGATATACTTGATCATGTTAGTAATGGTGAATGTACAGTTCAAGACTATGAAATATTAATGACACGTAGTATACAAACTTTTTCACAAAATGAACGTCATTTTTTCAACGATGCAATTAGGCTATTTGCAACAAATAAAAATGTAAAAGAATTTAATCATCAAAAGTTAAAAGAATTTCGTCAACCAGTTGCTATATTCCAGCTATTCATAATTAATTGTTCTAAAGCAAAATCAGCAAGTGCAGAATTATCAGGTGGACTTGAACCATTTATAATTTTATCATTTGGATCTAAAGTTATGTTACATTCTAATTTGTGGGTTGAAAAAGGATTAGTGAACGGAGCTTTAGGTTATGTTGAAGATATTATCTATGAAGAAAATCATGGTCCACCTGATCAAATGCCACGAGTGATAATGGTTCGTTTTGAAAATTATTTTCATTCAACTTATGAAAATAGTGGTTGTGTTCCAATTCCACCTATAACTAACTTTTGGAAAAGTGGAAATATTAATTGTTCAAGGAAACAATTTCCATTACAATTAGCCTTTGCAATTACAATTCATAAGTCTCAGGTTTAACCTTAGATAGAGCTATTGTAGATATTGGAGAAAAGGAAACTTCTATTGGTTTAACATATGTTGCGTTGTCGAGAGTAAAAACTTTAGAAGGTTTAACATTAAGCAGAACATTTTCTTACGATAGATTTTGTAATATTAAAAATTCACATATGTTAAAGTGTAGAAAACAAGAAGAAACTCGAATGAGAAATTTTGTATCTGATTAAAAATGTATCTAATTACTGATTTAATTATTAATTAATTATGTTAATCTTTTTTCTAATTATTTAATTATTAATTTTTTTTAATAATTTTCTATTGTATTTTTTATATTAAAAAAAAATAAATATAAGAAATCGAAATATCGTTTTTTAGCCATAAAATTATTTTGAAAAACCAAAAATTGCTTTTTTTTTAACTAGCTAAAAGCTTGGTTTGATGGTGATTCCTGAAGCTCAAATATAAATATTGTGATTATTTATTTGTACGTAATATTTTTTGTATTTGAGCTTTGCGAGTCACCACAAAGCCATGCTTTTAGCTAGTATAATAAATAGCGTTCATTGGGGTGACGCTTTTCAGGAATTGACAGGTCTCACACACACATGTAACATACACGTGTACACACAGACATAGCGGCATGGCGTTATCAGCCTGTCCCGACATGAAAGTTGGTCGTTCCTTTGACAGTTCAGATTGAAAGCTGAATTATTATTGCTAACAATATGAATTATTTATTTAATTTAATTAATTATTTTAATTACTTTGTGCAATGCACAGTACCCTATACATTTGTACTGTTGCAATATATATATATATATATATATATATATATGTCATAGGTGAGTCCAAGCTGCTTTATAAATGAAATGCAGTTGACAACAGAACAGAGATTTGAAAAAACATTAAAATTTATACGGAGAAAAAAATTTACCAGAAGTTGTGAAGTATCTTCTACATTTAGAGCTACACCACATATTGTGTTATTTCAGTGTTGTGAGCCTGGTAGAACATATTCATTCCTACTCAATATTCAAAATACTGTGCAAGTAAGTCAGGTTCATTTATTAAAACAGATTATCTTAGATTGTGTGGAGTGTGTGTACACCATACTGTTGACAGAAAGCATAGTCAGGTTTCCAATAAACTGTATGTTAGGATCTGTTTACTGATGTAATGGGTGTTCTCATTGCATCATTACAGAGGTGTCACAAATAAACATTTTTATGTACCTTTTGATTATTTCAAAAACTCTTAAAATTCCATCAAGGTTTCTTCTTAATGTCTTCTTCTTTGCTCCATTTTATTATTCTCAAAATAATATATCTTTTGATTTCTGTAATTATTTTAGAAATCATATTTATACCACATCAGTAAAGCTTAAACAGTTGGATATTTTTTATTATAAGTTTACAGTGTCAGTAACAGTTTTTTCTATTGTAGCCATAAAAATAAATAAAGTGTGCAAAAAATCACCTCCTTTTACTGAGTTTTGAGTCTCCTGAAGGATATTTCAATTTATGGATTATAAAAATTAAAACTAAAACATAATATTTTACCAATAATTTACCTAAAGAAATTATAAATAACTAATGATTTTATTTTAACTAATAAAAATGCAAATTTTATTCATAATAGTTGTCATCTCCATGGGCTGAACTAAAATACAATAATTTAACTTTTCACATTCGTCAGAACCATTCCTTTTTCAGAAGCATTTTTGAGAAATTTTATGTTTAAAAGTGTTATTATTGAAGTTTTAATAAAGTTTCACAAAGATTTTTATTATTGTCCAAGTCATCTTGTCACCTCCATAGACAAGAAAAACAAGGAAAGTTTACACATGTTAAATACATTTTTTAAATGAGTTAATTAAATTTGATCTCTTAAATAGTCAAACAATGTGATTTATTTTTAATTATAACACTAAACAAATGCAAAGATAAAATGTGTGTCCGTGAAACAGATATTGTCCATGGAGAGAAAACATGTTCCGAAAGGTAAATATTTTTTCCTTCCCATTTTAAAACTGTTGTAACATGTGACAGTCAGACAGATCATCTTTAAATAGTGGAAAAATAATTGAACACCTGAGAATTCATTATTCATAACTTGAATACCAGTTTCAATAAACAAAGACACCTAGAATTCAACAAATTTTTCACAAAAAAAACTTATATTCAAACTATGTATTTAAATAAGGGAGCTTCTTCTGTACTTCACCTATGTAAGCCTAAACATGAAATTCCCATCTGCAGACCTTATATCACCTCTATGGACATACAAAAATGTTTAATTAAAATAAATTAGTCAAAACAGAAAAATAATCTAAATAAATTTTGTAGTGCTATTTAGGTTAGTCTTCTAAGTACAGTAACATAGTTCTACTCATATTTACTAAGTAGATTTAGAGCTTAGGTGATTTGGATTTTTCTGTTTGAAAGGTTACCCGAAGAGTCTTTTGATGTTTCTCGGTGACCCAAGCTTCGCGGAGACGCTTAACTAATACATCCCACTGGCATTCGCTTCACAAATGCGTTTTGTCTCTCCTTACGGCATCTTTACATTCATAACGTTGTGGATTCTGAGTTCACCTCATATGTACCCTTTCCTCAACCTTTCCAACAAAGTACATTTCAACTTTCCATAATTAGTGTCAGAGATGTTGGTTTGGAGGGTGGAGACACAGAGAGAGGGAGGGAGGGGGAGAGAGAAGACAGATAGACAGACAGAGACAGAGTGTGAGAGATAGGAGAGGAGAAAGGTGTAAAGCTACAGTAGTAAAAACCATGGGATTTTTATTGGAGGTGGCTACTGATAACGTAATTGAAAATAATGAACGAGTATACTCAGAGGTAGACAAAGTAACCTTTTTCAATCCGCCTTGTGACTTCTTTTTAATATATAGATGATCCATTTCAAAGCATATGCTTCAACATCAGATCATAAAATATCACTCATAGGTTGTCATCGGTTAACAATCCTTTGCACTGTATACGCGTCAGTAGGTGTGCACCTATTCACGTTTGGTTGACCACATTGAGTATAATCATTATTATATAGCCAGTTTAATGAAAGATGATCAAAATGTGTAGATTTAGTGTAAAAACGCCCGAAAGTATTTAGCACAAACTATTCTACTTTTCATGTCTACAGTAACTTTTACATTATAGCAGCCCTAGGCACTCATTCTGTACTTAACAGTTAAAACTTTGCTACTCATTCATACATTCGTTTGAGGATATATGACTGGATAGTAATGTGTTTTGATGTTTAGTGTCTCTGCAATAAATTCAACCCTGGTTATATTTGCCCAATGTGAAAATACTCAGGTTGGAAAGTTTGACTACTCTGAGTGCCACGATCAAAACAACAAAGCATGTGTGTGCACAGCGAGCGCAACATGCGTGTGTGCATGCCAGAGTGCATGCTGGAGTCAATGCAAGCTGTGTGCTAACACTGAACCACACCACACGCAGACTGCAACGCAGGACATGTTGGCTCAAGCGGTGCGGTGTGAGTCTGTACGTGTGGGTGACACATGCATGCACGTACCAGAGTACGTATTAGGTCAATACAAGCCACGCGAACTCGGACTGACCCCCAACATGCAGACTGCAATGCAGGCTGTGTCCACCGAACAGGTGTGTGTGAGTGTGATGCCCATGTCCTAACCTTAGCAATCAAAATAGGAAAAACCCTGTATACCTCGAGTGTTTCACAATGGGTAAACATTCCACGAGATGGACTTATGTGCAGACACCAATGGAATATATCTGTAATTGTTGACAATTTGGAATTCCATGTAAACATGGAAATTCAATGTAACTAGCAGTTTCAAGCTGTAATAAGATTACAATTATTATTATTGTTGTTGCTGGTAGCATGAAACGTCTTTAACATAATGTATTATTGATAAAGATGATGATAATGGACAGTTAAAAATGTTCAAAACTTAAATGACTACATACATTGTAAACTCACCCACTTTTTACAAACATACCCACCTTAAATTTGACTTACCTCTGCGTCTTCTTTACGCACTTACCTTATACTTCAACAGAAAATTACAGGGTCGCCAACATATTTTGGAGTTGAAATATGTAAACTATAACTTTCTTCCCATTAAAAAACACTTGAATAATTTAGATGATCTTAGTTCCCTTGACTCAGAAGTTTTCACAGGCTCGTCTAGGCGAGATTTTGACGCAGAAAATAGGTTAGGTTTTGGTGCAATAATTACACAGAACACGTGGTTATGATGACATTGAAATATGAATTTCTTTTCAGTTAGCAATACAAAGATTGCTAACCCTATTCATCTTTTGGTTAACAAATCACTCAACAGTGAACACACATAATATTTATTTGAACAAAACTAAACCTGATTAATTATATTAAGGCGAACCAGTACCTCACATTCACTCTCTCCCTCTCACTCTCTTCAAACCCCCCTATATTTGATATCTCATTATTTAACTGAATGGAGTATTTTAATGATAGGCAAATAGTTATTAAAAGTTGGCCAGTCGATCTAATTTTACTAGTACTTAGGTGTGGATGCTATTCCAAATGTTACGTCACTACTCATTCAGTTCACTTTTTGCTCCAACACTCAAAACTGTTCCACACTGTTAATTAAAATTTCCAATTGCACTTTCTTCTTGAAACCATTTATCTATAACTGCTTTAGATACATTTTAACGACGTTTGTAAGCCTACACTTAAATTTGTCCGTGGACTCGGTTCAACACAACCGTACAGCTTTTTGGTGTTCATTGACGGGCGAATGGCGACTGCTAATCGTATACTATCCGGGCCGGTCACGTGGTTTCCTTCGATCCCCGCTTCCCCTCTCATCTGGACCCATCGAAGAGTCTAGAAGTTTGTAAAAGCCAAAACTGCATTTCATTATTGGAAAACACGTGTTCCGTTCATGATATTATCAGACTGACCACAAAATTTCTTTACCTTATAAGGTTCGGTTTATTTAGTTGAGATGGCAATGCCTACGTCATACTTGCTTAGTCATACCATTCAGATGTCTAAATTCTGTAACGGTACAGAAAGGGGAATTTAATTTTATATAAATCAGTATTTAATTCAGTAATCCAGTAGTTAACTTTCACCTGTGGGGAGCCCCAACCAGCAATGCACATACAGTTAGCCTAAACAATTGAAGGCATCAGAATGAAAACCAGATATTGACCACTTTATTCAAAAACGGGTTTATGTCTGATTATGATTCTCTGTTAAAAGCTCTACAGTTTGGTATGAAAACCATGTAAAAATAGTTTTTCATTCAACCAATAGATGTCGCTGAAGTTTGTGGCTCATACCTTATTACTTAAACTTGTGGACTAGTTGAGAATGAAAACCAGCTATGCGCAACACCATTGAGAATGAGAACCAGATATCTACATGGCAGTGGCGGTTTATACCTGCTTTTCATTCTCAGCATATTTGTAGTACTGTATTATGTTTGTGAGGTTGTTATTGAAACGAGAACATAGGCAAGATTGTGTGCTTTTTTTTGAGTGATTGTGATTGTGTGCTCACTAAAATGAGTGATTTATATGTTGTAAGTGGCAATAATGATAGTGGTCAAAACGAAGAATATAAACCAAGTGATGAAAATAGTACAGCTGATGAAGATAACCTAAATGATGTAGGTGGGCCGTCTATGAAAATGAAAAAAAGAATCAAGAAAATAGAAACATGGAAACAAGTTTCAAGAAAACATAAAAGAAACAAGGGTGAAGCGTACATTAATAAAAAGGGTAATTTAATTCCAAAACGTATTTATAAAGACTGTAACTGTTCCCGTAAATGTACAATGAATTTTTCTGCTGAAGAAAAAACGAAAATAGTTAATAATTTTAATGAACTTGAAAACAAAAACATACAAGACGCTTATTTATTTGGCCTAATCAAGACATTTCTTATTATTAGACGTAGAAAACTAGATGCTGTAAGAAGAATACTTAAAAAAAAACCAAGTGTCTGTCTTGATTTAGAACAAATGAAGGATAGAAAAAAAGTAACTTTTAAGTATTACATACGATCGCATGGAAAAGACATTCAGGTGTGTAAAAGTGCCTTGTGTGGATTACATGGTATAACTAAATCAAGACTTGAACGCATTGCAAGCCATAAAACATTGCATGATACTCCGCCTAAAGACAAACGTGGGTTACATCCTGCCTCCCATAATAAAAGTATGCCTGAAAATATTATAGCTCAAATAAAAGTTCACATTGAGAGCTTCCCCGCAAGAGAATCTCACTACTCAAGGCGTGATTCCGCTCGAAAAACTTTATCACCGGATTTGAATGTAGCATTAATGCATAAGCTGTACTTACAAAAATATGAACCAGACACATACATGAAGATGAAGGAAGGTGAAAAAATGTGAAACCTATAGTGAACTACGAATATTATAACAATATTTTCAATACACAGTATAACTTTCGATTTGGTCGCCCACGTGTTGATGCTTGTGCAGTTTGTGGTGTTCTTAAAAAAAACATTGATGATGAAATAGATAATGAAAAGAAGAATGCACTTATTTTGGAGAAAAAGCTTCACATTACCAAAGTGGATATTTTTTTTCTTGATCCGGATGAAAAAAGTAAGACTGCACGTAATGACCCATCTGTAGAAGTGGTGTGCTTTGATTACCAGCAGAACTTACCCCTGCCTGTGGTTCCTGAAAGTGATGTTTTTTATTCAAGACAATTATGGGTTTTCAACCAATGCTACTATTCTGGTCCATCAGGAAAGTCTAAGATGTATATGTTTGATGAGTTAGAATGTAAGAAAGGTGCCAATGAAACTATATCTTTTCTTGATCACTATACTAAGAACTTCATTCCAGCAACTGTGAAAAAATTATATCTTTTTAGTGACAACTGCGCTGGTCAACAAAAGAACATGTCAATGGTTTACTATTTGTCAGCTCTGGCAATATCACAGAGGTTCGAGGAGATTTATCATCACTTCCCAGAACGCGGACACTCATTTTTGCCATGTGACCGTCAGTTTGCGTTAATTGGTAATAAGAAGAAGGGAAAAGAATATATTTTCATTCCAGAACAATACTTTTCACTTGTGGAGAATGCTTCTAAACAATTTCAGGTAATTAATGTCCAGCAACCAATGATTAAAGATTTTAAATCACTTTTGGAAACATTTTTCAAAAAGAAACCGAAGAGTACACAGGATGAAGCGTTTACTATATCTAAGTATAAGATCTTCTTATACAAAGGACACAATGTGACAGTGAGTACTAATCATAGCCTTCATATCAATACACAAACATTTATTATAAAGAAACAATCTGTGAGAGATAATGACATTGATCTGAGTTTAGCCAATAGATTGTATTTTCAGTCAATACCAGTAAATCCAAAGAAGGTAGCTGATGTCCTTAAATAGTGTAACAAATATGTACCTCAGTGTTATCAACCCTATTATGACAGAATAAGGCCAGATGAAAACATACAAGATGATGAACAAACTTCAGGAGATGATTTCAGTGGAACTGAATAAAGTGATTAGAAAAAACTGAACTAAATTTTGACATTCAATTATTTGTAATTTTCATTAATAGCAAGTAAATATTATAAATACAGTAAGTTAAGTTAATTAGATTTTTTAAGGTTTCTTTTGATTTTGTAATTTGTAAGCAAGTCAAATAAATAACATTTAAAGAGGAGGTAAGTGACATTTTATTTTTCATGTTGTCTGATAATGAAAACAAGGTATCTACATTTTGCTATTTTACATATTATTTTTATATTTTCTAAATAACTATAAAATCTATTGTTTAAAAAGGATAATAATAAATTAATTACCAAAAGGAAGTTAACTGCAATAATGACTCAAAAATGATGTTGAGATTGAAAACCAGGTATATCCAAATAGGTTTTATGGTTTTAACAAGGTGCAAAAAAATTTTTATTGGACAGACACATGCTATTTGAGACTGATTTTGGTAGCCACATGAAGTTATGCACTTGTAATTTGACATAAATCTGTGTTGTTAAAAAAAATCATTTTTTGGCTTTCCTGAAAAATTTACTTTTTGGTCAATACCTGATTTTCATTCTCATGCCTTCAATTGCCCAGACGTATTGCGTAACCGCCCAGCAGCAGGCTCTTTGTGAAACACAGTCTGCAGTTTGTCATCAGAGAGAGTAGAAGTAAGCAGCATACAGTGCAGATAAAAATTACATAGTGGCCTCGGGTGTAAGATAGGCCGTAGTTAAGAGTCGGCCTATCTTTTAAAGTACTAAAACTAGTATAAAAACAGTATAACGCGCGACCAGCCTAAAAAAACTTCAAGTGATTTTCTAAGTGCGAAAAGTTACGTTGGCCGACTAAATAAATAATATACGTATAATTTGAACAGTGGTGACTGACGGTCATAGCATTGACGTGAATTAACCAGTGTACCAAAGGAAAAACAACTAAACGCGGAGTGAACCGTAAGGTCGAACAAACAAGCGATTGTACAACTCACAGAGAGACACATGGAATGGTTAAGTACCATCAGTAACTAATTGGCCAAAACTTTTAAATTTCGCAGATATAATGGGAAGAATACTAACAAAATTAACGGTATACCAAATTAACTAAATGAAATAGAAGTGTGAGGGTGAGAGAGAGAGAGTGAGTGAGAGCGTAAGTTTGGGGTACGTACCTATAAAGTAAAATACTGGTTCATAGATTGAGTAAATTAATTAATTGAAAAGTTTTTTGCATAATCATAATGTTGTAAGGGGATGACGCAAAGCCAATTGTAGTAACTTTTTAATACCACTTTCATGTAATAAGTAATTAAGCGATTTTTGTGTAAACCGTCGTCCTACAGAGAGTAAAGAGGGAAATTAATTAAAGAAAAATAAATAAGCGCCATTCATTGCATAACATGTGTTAGCGTAATTATTCGTAACTCAAACCCAAGTAACCTTTCTGCAGCCGTTTCGTCTGAATGACTCTTGGGAAAACCCGAAGGTAAGAATTAATCATTAATAAGATTTAAGTGAGAAGTTACATTGGCACTGCGAACAGAGACTCGATTTGTAAAATAATTATAAATCGGCACCTAAAAGCGAATACAAGTATGGTTGAAGGTTGAATAACGATACGGAAAAAATTACGTAAAGTACGCAAGACAATGAGTTAAGGTTATAGTAAATATAAGGTGTTGTAAAAATAAGTCCAAGAGCAGTATATGTAAATTAAAAGTAGTAAATTTACAATATAAAAATGGCAGACAATAATGAAGTCAGCTTCTCCGACAGTCAAACAGAGAGTCAAACAAATGCTGACTCAGGTATTCAAACAGAGTCACTAGATGACCGTAATGTAGAACAATCTGTAATTAGTATGCCGGGAGCGATTTCCACTCCCGTGACAATTAAAACAAATACAAAAGAAAAAGAGATGTCCATGAATGACTTATTTAAACTTCTAAGTAAACGATTTGATAGTTATGATGATAAATTTGATGGTATAAATAATCGTTTGGACAGTAACGACATAACTTTGAATGAAATGAAAAGTGACTTTAACTGTAAATTAGAAGTACAGAATAACAAATTAGATGTACAGAATGACAAATTTAACGAATTAAATAATCGTTTAGACAATAACGATATAAAACTGAATGAAATTAAAAGTGAATTTAATTGCAAATTTGATGTACTCAAATTGGACATTGACGAGGTAAAAATGAAATGCGAAAATAGTTGTAATGAATTGAAAAAAGATATTGAGAGAATAGTAGAGTCAGTGGGAGAACAGAGTAAAAGTAAAAATAATAATGATAATAAAAAATTAGGTTAAAATGGCTGAGGCACAAGAAACCTTTGCGGAGAAATTCCGTGACAGTTTCGAGAGGTATTTGGAAGAAAGGACTGATGATGATCGGCGTAAATTTAATGAGAGGGTTAAACGAATTCCGGAATTATACAAATTGTTAACAGAGAATAGTGGTGGCACTATTAGTGATGACACTAGTAAACAAAGTAACGAGGTAAGTGAAGGGGTTAGTGAGAGTAAAATAGTAGAAAATGGTAGTCACGAGATCAAAAATGATAACGGTGACACAATTGAAAATGTAGCAATAGAGAGTGATAATAATGTTGTTAATGATAGTGAATAAATAATTAACCAGGTGAGTGCTAATGATAATTCTAATAATGAATTTATAAATAACAGTGACCAAATAGTGGAAGAAGTAGTGTTGAATAGTGAAGATAATTATGATGGTTACAATTCTGACGTATTTTACCAAGGGTTACATCGATCGTGAATTATTGCACAATATTAAAAATGATTCTACCCATTTTGTCCCATTACAGCATGTTCATGTGACCATAATATAAATATATTATAACGAGACGTTTTGTACATACCTTATATGTCGTATAGTTATAATATTAAAGTCGATACAGTCTGGTAGATCGTTGCACGTTCGTGTCGTTACGTCAATAAGAGTTCTACACTATTTGGTCTATTCACTTAATAAAATAATTGATGATTTAGATTTATCTGAATTACCACTTTCAAAAATGTGGTTAAGAGTGCATTAAAATTTACTTGGGCGCCATATGGAACCTTGTATCAGCATTCCATAAATTTATTGTAATAAATTAAATCTATTATTTATTTAGTTGTTGGAAATTATTAATTTACTCTAATTAAATAAATGGTTACTTTGATATGAATTCATTTGTTTTGATCTGACAGTTTAAATAACAATTAGTGCCTCCAAATTCGGCACTGCCAACGTAATTGTTAAGGTTCATAAATAAAAAATTATTATAATTTACTGAAATAATAATTTGCAATAATTTAATCTTATATATGATTCCTTTATTCTTCATTCAATGATATTTTATCTTGTGATTTGTCATATTTAATACATTTTTATAATAATAATATATATATTTTTATCTCCCACTTACCTTTAAATTTTCTTTCAGCCCAGAGTTACGTCACACGAACGGTGAAATGCAAGTTTGGTTCAAGGCCATTTCAGTAACATACGCAATTCGTTTGTATCACAAACTTCAAACTTTATTTTATTTCTGATTTCAAATTATTCGAGTTTCTTACTTCTTCTCTCAAAATAAAACATCTCATATATATATTTATAACCAAACATTTCTCTCAGTATGATATACTTAATCTACTAATATTTCTAATTAAGGCGAACCCAGCTTGCTCATTCACTCATTCATTCACATCGTTCCAAACCCCAGTGGATACAAAAAGATAATGATAGTAATTTTTTTATAAATTTGGTAATGTTACGTATGTAGCGTCCTCTTCCCCGACCGCATGGCGCGTCTTCCAAAGTCTTTCATTTTCTTGATGTTGATAAGTTTATGATCTCGCTTTTAATAACTTTCGATGTTCACTGTTCAGCACTGGTTACACCGTTATACACATTTTTGGAGAATCACATGGATGTTTTGTCGGCCGACTAAAAAAATTAAGATTTGCCCGGGCAGAAGACTGATAGGTACCACGCGTGGCCTATATTGTGAGTCGACTGGGAAGAGAATTATCAATGCACCTCCCTCCAAACGTTCAGACAGAGCGGAAATTTCAATGCCTTTTGTTGTTAAAGTCTCCGTCACTGCACCCACAGTATGTGCTATTCAGGTGTGTTTGACGTCGACAAAATTTTGAGGCCACTAGTTACGTCACTCAAATGGGCGTGTTCTTAATTGTACTTCCGTCTTCTATCGAGCACATGGTAAACAAATTTCACAAAAAGCCATTTTGATTCGGTTCGGCCCGAGGCTGTGCGCGTCGTCTGTGCGCCCCGCTGGTGTTCGCGCGTTTGTGTGCGTTACACAGCACTGAAGTTCTTGGAATTATACTGCGTTGTTGGACACACACTGCATTCCATTGTCCTTTGTCTGAATAACACCGTTCTGTGTAGTGGACTTGCTACCGTATTTATACATGAGAGTGACACTTGAAAATGAAATGAATTTAAATAAAATGAAATACCCCATTCTGTCCCATTACAATACCCCCCCAATGAGAGGACTTTTGTTGAGACAGAAGAACTCTCATTGCTACCCCTAAGAGGATATGGTGCCAACAACCCCCCATTAATTCTTAACGCATCATGGGTAGACTACCCCCCTAGCTCAGCGACTATGGCTGCACCTGAACGAGATTACTGGACTTCTCTATCCGAGATCCCAACACCATAAACTCGGACTTGTACTCACCATAGTACACCTAACCTTCTATCATTCCACCCCCAAAATCCAAACCCTAGACTTATACCATACCAGATCCTCAACTGATATGTTCCCCCTTGTCATGCATACTGGGTTGCCTTTAGCAAGTACTGGGCGCGTACACACACTCATGATTACTTTCTAAACAAACTCATCATTTAAAATTCACAAAATATTTATCTTTAAATTCAAAAATTCATTAAGTTCAACATCAAATTGTTATATCTCCATTACTTTCTCCAAAAATCAAGAATAAAAAAAAAATCTTTTCCATGAATCTATCAACTCTATTAATTTTCTTCACTACTACTAACACTCACAAAAAAAATTGAACATCTCATTAAAACATGAACTCACTTATTCTAACATTTGTTTACACCTATATACTAAACAATATAATTCAATAAACATACTAATAACACACATAAACAATAATATACTTGAAACTCAAAACATCATCTATATGCCAGGCGTGAAAAATAAAATTTTTTTTCCAAAAAAATTTAAATTTATCAAAATATACTTTTCTCAATATTCAGAAACATTTAAAATCATTGAATTCAATTAAACGACAAAATTGCATCAATCAATTGCTAGAAACTGGTCTTGTCTATAACATCAACCATCAGCTGATCTTTCTGGGTCAAGTGAATGACCTTGACATACATATGTTACACAAAGCTACACTGTAAAACACATGAAACATCTTTAAAATTCTTTACCTTCAAACATGGTACAACATAATAAAATAGAACATTCAAAATTAACATGGTTATTATCATCTTACAATAAACAATAAAATTTACATTTAAATTGACCAAAATTTACACATTTTACTGCTTTAATTTATTTTCA
This sequence comes from Magicicada septendecula, assembly GCA_034769895.1. Classification (NCBI taxonomy): domain Eukaryota; kingdom Metazoa; phylum Arthropoda; class Insecta; order Hemiptera; family Cicadidae; genus Magicicada; species Magicicada septendecula. Next base: position 142,497,374 of record CM068371.1, read on the forward strand.
AATTCTATATCATAGTCACTTGTTGCAATTCTTATTACATTTTGACTATGACTTTCTTTCTTTAATATTTTCATTCTCAATTAGTTTGGGTGACTCAGTTATTTATAACATTTCAATTTACAACTTGGCATTTATATATAAACTTACCCCCCTTCTGACTCTAATACTCATTAACAGCTTTAACTAGTATGACACCCATCTATCAAAACATCTACCAACCATTCGCTACCTCCAACTTACTACTCTTAACTTATTTCGCATCATTCTACCCTTATAACAAAAATACTCTACCCCTTTGTACTCAGGACGTGTGTTCCCTTCCCACTGCTCATCCCCTTAGTTTGTTCCTGGACCCTCCCTAGGTAACCCTTTCCGGCGCTAATCGGTTCGCCTCCCGCCACAACGCTTTTCGTTGCGGACTCGCTTGTAACTGCCAGCTCCTTTACCACACACACACTTGTTTCCTGGTGTTGGACTGTGGCGTCCATTTGCATTCCCAAGAACTGAAGTTACGTATATAAGGTATAGACGCTGCCTATACCGTTCTTGGTTCAGCGTTATATAAAAATTCGGTATTACTGATGTCCGAGGACACCAGTAATCCTACTATAATGATTCACAAACCCTTATCACGGCACTATCGACACCCTCGACGATAGCCGCTGTTCCATAGTTATGTAGTTTCCCCTGTTTTACCCCCCGGTTCAATTTCAAAATTCACCAATTTTGTATCTACTTACATAATTCCACGGCCAGGGTCTGGTGAAACCGTGACCACCCGAAATGTGGGGAAACTACCAAAAGACATATAAAGCTCACACTGACACTGCTACTACAGTTCACAGAAGGTCAACTCTTATATGTTTGGGTATATTAATTAATTTTTTATATTAACATAATACATACAATACACTCATAATTAACATTGCGATTATTCCATTAAAACAAACAATTCACATTTAAGGTTGATTAGAAATTGCACATCTTACATCCTTACATTTCCATATAAAATTATAAACATTATATTTTAATTTCAATTGAACTTCTATTAATTAATTATCAATTATTTATCATTTACTATACCATTAACTTTTCCAAAATTTTTTCTTTGTTATCAACCTTCCTTTTACATAACATTTCATTTAAAATTTGCTATTTAGACAATGAACATTTTATTTTATGTAAATTGCATTATAAAATTCATACTTACATTACATCACTCACATACTATCATAGACAAACAAATATAAACATCAAACACCAATAACTCCCTGTACCTTCTGAAACATTTTAACAACCATGTTATTCCACAAACTAAACACAATTTAACATTTATTTATTTATTAATTATTATCAAATTTAAATCTCATAAAATAATTTAAATTCATCATCAAAATTCAATTATATAACATTTTAAATCAATCAAAAATATTTAAACATCTCAAATTATTTTAATTCCATCAAGTATTGAAAAAGACAACATTTTTAATTATCTTACTTCAAAACAATTGCAGCAATTCATATATTATTAACTCTCATTATTTATTTAGTCTGCTAAAATATTACTATTATTATTATTAAAACAATTTCTACTACATACACGTTGTTTACATCAAACACCTGTTACAATACAAACACAATTAATTTCACTAAAATTTATTTACAATCTTTTGTCATTATTTTTCAGTTTACCACACTTCATTTCCTAATCTGGCCACAAATTAAAATATTTAGAATCTCCATTTATTGAGTTTATATTCACCCTCCATCATCGTGTAAATATCTAATATATTTAAAACATAAATCATTTTTATCGACCTTTGATTTGTTATTTTTATTATTATTGTAATGACCATTATCAATATAATATTTGACACCATTATTACCTATTGATTCATAAAACCTGTCTACATTGGTACTCTTAGTTCTGTCTCCGTAAGTAATTTTGTTCAACGTAAGGTAGGTTATTTTATCATCATATTCATTTACTATATTCATTAAAACATCAGGTAAGTTATTATCATTTATAAAGGCATTATCAAAATATTCATCTATCCCTACTTCACAATGTAAGTCACTTTTTCCATCTCTCTCAATATCTAACACCTGCACTAACCTTTCATAACCTCTATTTATTTCAAAAATCTCTATCTCTCTCTTTCTCTCATCACAACACCATCTCACATTTTCTCTCTCACTCCATGCAGAGGGTACTGCTACATTAAAATATTTCCTGCTTTCTCCAGGAACAACAACAAAAATTCAAAAAACAATTATTAGTAGAACACTTTTCTACCCAATATCTTCGCGAAGACTTTTCTTCACCCCCCACAACACCTCGAAAAAAGTTTACCCTCTGCCATCCCTCTATTTGTACACTCTCTTCATACTCTCTCTCTAACTGATCAACATCTGTTTCTACCCCTTTGCAACCCATTACTCTCTCACTCTCACTCACCATCTCATTAACTATTTTCAATGTATCACTCTCTGATACCATATTTTCAATTATATTATCATTTTCAACATCATTGTTATCACTTGTTACCTCTTTATTATAATTATCGGTATTACTCACCTTGTTATTACTTATTTGAATTACTTTACTTTTAATCTGTTCCCCTACTGACTCTACCACTTTCTCAACACTCTGTTCTAATTTGTTAAAGTTAGTTTCTAATATTTCATTGGTTTTCTCTAAATGCTTATTAATTTCATTTATATGGTTTTTCAACTCATCGAATTTATTATTTTGTACATCAAATTTAGCGTCAAATTTACAGTTCATTTTATCGAATTGATTTAGTAAAATACTCATCATGTCATTATCAATTTTGCTATTACCTTTTGTTGAGGTTAGAGTTAACTGGACTCCTGAATCCTCTGTCATGTTTGTTTCATCTGTAATACTTATTTTCATATTTTTATCGTCTTTACCTGCATTGGGTGTTGAATGTACTTCAGGGCTGTTTATAACAGCTGATTCGTCAAAATTAATTATTTCACTTACAATACTTGCCTCATTTCCTGCCATTTTTATAAATTTACTGATTTAAATTTGCTTACATAAAAAACATCTACCACTTAACTCTTAACACTTGAACAGTGATGTACCATTTTATGTATGCTACGTAATTTTTACGTACTGTTACTTAACCTTTAAATCAAACTTGCATTTACTTGTAGGTGCGGTCTTTATATATAAATTTCAATTTATAAAAACTGGTCCCTGTTTCGGATGCGCCATTTGTGATTTGTCATATTTAATACATTTTTATAATAATAATATATATATTTTTATCTCCCACTTACCTTTAAATTTTCTTTCAGCCCAGAGTTACGTCACACGAACGGTGAAATGCAAGTTTGGTTCAAGGCCATTTCAGTAACATACGCAATTCGTTTGTATCACACACTTCAAACTTTATTTTATTTCTGATTTCAAATTATTCGAGTTTCTTACTTCTTCTCTCAAAATAAAACATCTCATATATATATATATATTTATAACCAAACATTTCTCTCAGTATGATATACTTAATCTACTAATATTTCTAATTAAGGCGAACCCAGCTTGCTCATTCACTCATTCATTCACATCGTTCCAAACCCCAGTGGATACAAAAAGATAATGATAGTAATTTTTTTTTAATTTGGTAACGTTACGTATGTAGCGTCCTCTTCCCCGACCGCATGGCGCGTCTCCCAAAGTCTTTCATTTTCTTGATGTTGATAAGTTTATGATCTCGCTTTTAATAACTTTCGATGTTCACTGTTCCGCACTGGTTACACTGTTATACACATTTTTGGAGAATCACATGGATGTTTTGTCGGCCGACTAAAAAAATTAAGATTTGCCCGGGCAGAAGACTGATAGGTACCACGCGTGGCCTATATTGTGAGTCGACTGGGAAGAGAATTATCAATGCACCTCCCTCCAAACGTTCAGACAGAGCGGAAATTTCAATGCCTTTTGTTGTTAAAGTCTCCGTCACTGCACCCACAGTATGTGCTATTCAGGTGTGTTTGACGTCGACAAAATTTTGAGGCCACTAGTTACGTCACTCAAATGGGCGTGTTCTTAATTGTACTTCCGTCTTCTATCGAGCACATGGTAAACAAATTTCACAAAAAGCCATTTTGATTCGGTTCGGCCCGAGGCTGTGCGCGTCGTCTGTGCGCCCCGCTGGTGTTCGCGCGTTTGTGTGCGTTACACAGCACTGAAGTTCTTGGAATTATACTGCGTTGTTGGACACACACTGCATTCCATTGTCCTTTGTCTGAATAACACCGTTCTGTGTAGTGGACTTGCTACCGTATTTATACATGAGAGTGACACTTGAAAATGAAATGAATTTAAATAAAATGAAATACCCCATTCTGTCCCATTACAATACCCCCCCAATGAGAGGACTTTTGTTGAGACAGAAGAACTCTCATTGCTACCCCTAAGAGGATATGGTGCCAACAACCCCCCATTAATTCTTAACGCATCATGGGTAGACTACCCCCCTAGCTCAGCGACTATGGCTGCACCTGAACGAGATTACTGGACTTCTCTATCCGAGATCCCAACACCATAAACTCGGACTTGTACTCACCATAGTACACCTAACCTTCTATCATTCCACCCCCAAAATCCAAACCCTAGACTTATACCATACCAGATCCTCAACTGATATGTTCCCCCTTGTCATGCATACTGGGTTGCCTTTAGCAAGTACTGGGCGCGTACACACACTCATGATTACTTTCTAAACAAACTCATCATTTAAAATTCACAAAATATTTATCTTTAAATTCAAAAATTCATTAAGTTCAACATCAAATTGTTATATCTCCATTACTTTCTCCAAAAATCAAGAATAAAAAAAAAATCTTTTCCATGAATCTATCAACTCTATTAATTTTCTTCACTACTACTAACACTCACAAAAAAAATTGAACATCTCATTAAAACATGAACTCACTTATTCTAACATTTGTTTACACCTATATACTAAACAATATAATTCAATAAACATACTAATAACACACATAAACAATAATATACTTGAAACTCAAAACATCATCTATATGCCAGGCGTGAAAAATAAAATTTTTTTTCCAAAAAAATTTAAATTTATCAAAATATACTTTTCTCAATATTCAGAAACATTTAAAATCATTGAATTCAATTAAACGACAAAATTGCATCAATCAATTGCTAGAAACTGGTCTTGTCTATAACATCAACCATCAGCTGATCTTTCTGGGTCAAGTGAATGACCTTGACATACATATGTTACACAAAGCTACACTGTAAAACACATGAAACATCTTTAAAATTCTTTACCTTCAAACATGGTACAACATAATAAAATAGAACATTCAAAATTAACATGGTTATTATCATCTTACAATAAACAATAAAATTTACATTTAAATTGACCAAAATTTACACATTTTACTGCTTTAATTTATTTTCAAATTCTATATCATAGTCACTTGTTGCAATTCTTATTACATTTTGACTATGACTTTCTTTCTTTAATATTTTCATTCTCAATTAGTTTGGGTGACTCAGTTATTTATAACATTTCAATTTACAACTTGGCATTTATATATAAACTTACCCCCCTTCTGACTCTAATACTCATTAACAGCTTTAACTAGTATGACACCCATCTATCAAAACATCTACCAACCATTCGCTACCTCCAACTTACTACTCTTAACTTATTTCGCATCATTCTACCCTTATAACAAAAATACTCTACCCCTTTGTACTCAGGACGTGTGTTCCCTTCCCACTGCTCATCCCCTTAGTTTGTTCCTGGACCCTCCCTAGGTAACCCTTTCCGGCGCTAATCGGTTCGCCTCCCGCCACAACGCTTTTCGTTGCGGACTCGCTTGTAACTGCCAGCTCCTTTACCACACACACACTTGTTTCCTGGTGTTGGACTGTGGCGTCCATTTGCATTCCCAAGAACTGAAGTTACGTATATAAGGTATAGACGCTGCCTATACCGTTCTTGGTTCAGCGTTATATAAAAATTCGGTATTACTGATGTCCGAGGACACCAGTAATCCTACTATAATGATTCACAAACCCTTATCACGGCACTATCGACACCCTCGACGATAGCCGCTGTTCCATAGTTATGTAGTTTCCCCTGTTTTACCCCCCGGTTCAATTTCAAAATTCACCAATTTTGTATCTACTTACATAATTCCACGGCCAGGGTCTGGTGAAACCGTGACCACCCGAAATGTGGGGAAACTACCAAAAGACATATAAAGCTCACACTGACACTGCTACTACAGTTCACAGAAGGTCAACTCTTATATGTTTGGGTATATTAATTAATTTTTTATATTAACATAATACATACAATACACTCATAATTAACATTGCGATTATTCCATTAAAACAAACAATTCACATTTAAGGTTGATTAGAAATTGCACATCTTACATCCTTACATTTCCATATAAAATTATAAACATTATATTTTAATTTCAATTGAACTTCTATTAATTAATTATCAATTATTTATCATTTACTATACCATTAACTTTTCCAAAATTTTTTCTTTGTTATCAACCTTCCTTTTACATAACATTTCATTTAAAATTTGCTATTTAGACAATGAACATTTTATTTTATGTAAATTGCATTATAAAATTCATACTTACATTACATCACTCACATACTATCATAGACAAACAAATATAAACATCAAACACCAATAACTCCCTGTACCTTCTGAAACATTTTAACAACCATGTTATTCCACAAACTAAACACAATTTAACATTTATTTATTTATTAATTATTATCAAATTTAAATCTCATAAAATAATTTAAATTCATCATCAAAATTCAATTATATAACATTTTAAATCAATCAAAAATATTTAAACATCTCAAATTATTTTAATTCCATCAAGTATTGAAAAAGACAACATTTTTAATTATCTTACTTCAAAACAATTGCAGCAATTCATATATTATTAACTCTCATTATTTATTTAGTCTGCTAAAATATTACTATTATTATTATTAAAACAATTTCTACTACATACACGTTGTTTACATCAAACACCTGTTACAATACAAACACAATTAATTTCACTAAAATTTATTTACAATCTTTTGTCATTATTTTTCAGTTTACCACACTTCATTTCCTAATCTGGCCACAAATTAAAATATTTAGAATCTCCATTTATTGAGTTTATATTCACCCTCCATCATCGTGTAAATATCTAATATATTTAAAACATAAATCATTTTTATCGACCTTTGATTTGTTATTTTTATTATTATTGTAATGACCATTATCAATATAATATTTGACACCATTATTACCTATTGATTCATAAAACCTGTCTACATTGGTACTCTTAGTTCTGTCTCCGTAAGTAATTTTGTTCAACGTAAGGTAGGTTATTTTATCATCATATTCATTTACTATATTCATTAAAACATCAGGTAAGTTATTATCATTTATAAAGGCATTATCAAAATATTCATCTATCCCTACTTCACAATGTAAGTCACTTTTTCCATCTCTCTCAATATCTAACACCTGCACTAACCTTTCATAACCTCTATTTATTTCAAAAATCTCTATCTCTCTCTTTCTCTCATCACAACACCATCTCACATTTTCTCTCTCACTCCATGCAGAGGGTACTGCTACATTAAAATATTTCCTGCTTTCTCCAGGAACAACAACAAAAATTCAAAAAACAATTATTAGTAGAACACTTTTCTACCCAATATCTTCGCGAAGACTTTTCTTCACCCCCCACAACACCTCGAAAAAAGTTTACCCTCTGCCATCCCTCTATTTGTACACTCTCTTCATACTCTCTCTCTAACTGATCAACATCTGTTTCTACCCCTTTGCAACCCATTACTCTCTCACTCTCACTCACCATCTCATTAACTATTTTCAATGTATCACTCTCTGATACCATATTTTCAATTATATTATCATTTTCAACATCATTGTTATCACTTGTTACCTCTTTATTATAATTATCGGTATTACTCACCTTGTTATTACTTATTTGAATTACTTTACTTTTAATCTGTTCCCCTACTGACTCTACCACTTTCTCAACACTCTGTTCTAATTTGTTAAAGTTAGTTTCTAATATTTCATTGGTTTTCTCTAAATGCTTATTAATTTCATTTATATGGTTTTTCAACTCATCGAATTTATTATTTTGTACATCAAATTTAGCGTCAAATTTACAGTTCATTTTATCGAATTGATTTAGTAAAATACTCATCATGTCATTATCAATTTTGCTATTACCTTTTGTTGAGGTTAGAGTTAACTGGACTCCTGAATCCTCTGTCATGTTTGTTTCATCTGTAATACTTATTTTCATATTTTTATCGTCTTTACCTGCATTGGGTGTTGAATGTACTTCAGGGCTGTTTATAACAGCTGATTCGTCAAAATTAATTATTTCACTTACAATACTTGCCTCATTTCCTGCCATTTTTATAAATTTACTGATTTAAATTTGCTTACATAAAAAACATCTACCACTTAACTCTTAACACTTGAACAGTGATGTACCATTTTATGTATGCTACGTAATTTTTACGTACTGTTACTTAACCTTTAAATCAAACTTGCATTTACTTGTAGGTGCGGTCTTTATATATAAATTTCAATTTATAAAAACTGGTCCCTGTTTCGGATGCGCCATTTGTGATTTGTCATATTTAATACATTTTTATAATAATAATATATATATTTTTATCTCCCACTTACCTTTAAATTTTCTTTCAGCCCAGAGTTACGTCACACGAACGGTGAAATGCAAGTTTGGTTCAAGGCCATTTCAGTAACATACGCAATTCGTTTGTATCACACACTTCAAACTTTATTTTATTTCTGATTTCAAATTATTCGAGTTTCTTACTTCTTCTCTCAAAATAAAACATCTCATATATATATATATATTTATAACCAAACATTTCTCTCAGTATGATATACTTAATCTACTAATATTTCTAATTAAGGCGAACCCAGCTTGCTCATTCACTCATTCATTCACATCGTTCCAAACCCCAGTGGATACAAAAAGATAATGATAGTAATTTTTTTTTAATTTGGTAACGTTACGTATGTAGCGTCCTCTTCCCCGACCGCATGGCGCGTCTCCCAAAGTCTTTCATTTTCTTGATGTTGATAAGTTTATGATCTCGCTTTTAATAACTTTCGATGTTCACTGTTCCGCACTGGTTACACTGTTATACACATTTTTGGAGAATCACATGGATGTTTTGTCGGCCGACTAAAAAAATTAAGATTTGCCCGGGCAGAAGACTGATAGGTACCACGCGTGGCCTATATTGTGAGTCGACTGGGAAGAGAATTATCAACGCGCCTCCCTCCAAACGTTCGGACAGAGCGGAAATTTCTGCTCCCAGCCTTTAACAGCCTTTTGTTGTTAAAGTCTCCGTCACTGCACCCACAGTATGTGCTATTCAGGTGTGTTTGACGTCGACAAAATTTTGAGGCCACTAGTTACGTCACTCAAATGGGCGTGTTCTCAATTGTACTTCCGTCTTCTATCGAGCACATGGTGAACAAATTTCACAAAAAGCCATTTTGATTCGGTTCGGCCCGAGGCTGTGCGCGTCGTCTGTGCGCCTCGCTGGTGTTCGCGCATTTGCGTGCGTCACACAGCACTGAAGTTCTTGGAATTATACTGCGTTGTCGGACACACACTGCATTCCATTGTCCTTTGTCTGAATAACACCGTTTTGTGTAGTGGACTTGCTACCGTATTTATACATGAGAGTGACACTTGAAAATGAAATGAATTTAAATAAAATGAAATACCCCATTCTGTCCCATTACAATCTCTTTAAATTCAATTAAACAATATTTGATTCAATAACAGTTAGACCTGGATTATTACACTTCTAGCTCAGCAGGTTGCCAATCCTACTTATTTCAAAATTTACAATAAAATTATTTATATTTTTTCTCAGGTGTGAATTCTTTTGATCTACAAAATAAAACGAAACTCAAATGCCATGAATTACGAAGCTTTACAGTAGTTATGGTAGGCACCAATAACATCTTATGTTATATTATATATAACTAATACTAATTAATATAGAATATTGAAATGCCAGACGTATATAGGCCAGACGGGAAGATCTTTTTTATCTCATTACTCTGAACACCTAAAAGCTTTATCCAACAACAATATACATTCCGCGTTTGCCACACACATACACGGTACGGGAGCAGGGATATCCCAGACTACAACAACAGAACCAATAACAATAATAACCATGAGACACATAACCGGCCGAACTATAATAGCAGGCCAGGTAATTATGGTAATGAGACATACCAACGGCAAAACTACAACAACCAACGGCCAAAGGAACAATGGAAACAATTACGGGAATAGACAGAATATTCCAAACAACCAATATAACTGGTCGTACAACCCGAATTACCAGAATCAGAACACAAACAACCGGAATTATAATAACAATAACCGCAACCCGAACAACCAAAATCAAAACTACAGGAGAGTTAATTATGTGGGGGCGGACAATGGCGGTAACGGGAGAGCGTACTACCAAGGACATCGGAGTTTTAATAGGGACACCGACTGGAACCAAGATAACAATAATGATAGAAGAAATACTAGGACTAATGGAGGCAGGAGTCGGAGGCAGGACTACCGGCGAGTTAACTACGAGGAGGACCGTCAATGGCCGGAACCCAGGTCAACGGGAAATGAAAATAATCAAACGAACCAAACCGGCAGAGGAGACGAAGAATCCGAGCCGCCTTTAAACTCCAAACGGCAGTGAAAACACCAGCGGGACCCTCACTGAACCACTCTATTGGGTTTAACAACATAAAAAATCACATTAAAAATAATAATTGTATCACAATCATTCGTAGTAACTACTTAAAAAATTTAAGGGATGAATTGTTGGAAGAAGAAGACGGAAATCCAAGAAAAAACAACGAAATAATTTACATAACGACAGAGATCAACAGTGTACAAACCAAAATCATGATCGACACTGGGGCTAACGTGTCGCTAATCGACGTGATAGAATTGGACAAGATACTGTTGAAGAACCGAGAATTGCCCAGCACAATGGAAGGCATCGCGAAGAAGTTGTTACTATTGTACACTGGACCGTATACTGTAAGCAAAGATAACGAAAATAATACTTACGAAATATTGGATCCCAATACATTAAAGAAGAAGGGTACATACAACCAATCATCGATGAAGCGATACTATTAAATAGTTGATAACAGAATAACTGCAATGATGATAACTAGTACAGAAAAATATGAAAAAAATAAATATGTGAACATTATACAGATAACTAAAAGAGAATAAATATAACACCCATCACTAATGTAAAATGACTAGGAGCTAAAATGGAACGAACGAAGAAAATAAATATAAATAAAACTAATATTAAAGTAATTGAAATAACAAAGGTACAAGTAATGCCAGAATAATTTTATAGTCAGATTAAGACTACTTTTAGAGTTTTTATTTGAAATGAGTTGACTGTAGATGAATTCCAGCAACCATTAATCTGAGCAGATGATACGTTCCTCTGGACTCAGAAGGTAAAGGACCGGTGAATTGGAGCCAAAAGCGCACACCCGAACTGTACCGACTTACGTGATTAGGGAAATTAAGTATTCAAGGGATGAAAAAGAGGAAAGAAAAATTAAGTGAAGCAGAAGAAAACAAAAAATATATTTAAATTTATATAAGAAATGAAATAGAAAAGCTCAAATAAGTAAACTGAGAAATAAATTGAATAAATGATTATTTCATCAACATCTAAACAACACCTTCTGAAATAATCAATTTTAGTGGTAGGGCAATATGTGACGGTACATTTCATCACCATAGACCTATAATCTGTATAATAGTAAAACACCAGTCATGAGTACTAGTAACCATGGATGATAAGGAAACTAAAAAAAAAAAAGTGTATAATAAACATAGTATGTCAATCCCAAATTAACACAAAAGCAGTCGATGAAGAATTAAATATTGAAAATAGTGCAACACAGTAGTTATAATGAAAAATTAGAAGAGAAACACAAAGAAAACTATAATAACGTGATAAACCCAATAGATATGGTAAGTGAGCGGGTAGAATCAGCACCAATACCAGTGAAATGATACATATGAACAATATAAATAAGTGAGCGGGTAGAACCAGCACCAATACCAGTGAAATGATATATACGAACAATATAAATAAGTGAGCGGGTAGAACCAGCACCAATACCAGTGAAATGATATATACGAACAATATAAATAAGACAGTGGGTAGAACCATCACCAATACCAGTGCAATGATATATACGAACAATATAAATAAGAGAGCGGGTAGAACCAGCACCAATACCAGTGCAATGATATATACGAACAATATAAATAAGTGAGCGGGTAGAACCAGCACCAATACCAGTGAAATGATATATACGAACAATATAAATAAGTGAGCAGGTAGAACCAGCACCAATACCAGTGAGATGATATATAAACAATATATAAAGTAAGATAAAATGAAACCAAAGGAGAGGGTGACTGCCAACATATAAATGAAACAAGGTGAAATAAATTGATAAGATATAGAAAGACACATACGAATAATATAGGACAGAAAAGGAGAAATAGCATACTCGTATAAGGTGATGAAGGAGAAACCAATAAATGATAAGTGTAAATGATAATTATGCGTACCATATAAATAATAAATGCCAATGATAATTATTAGTATCATATATATAATCAATGTAAATAAAGAATAGTAAAATCCGATAAAGTAATAATTAACTAAAAGTACACTCACCAATTAAATAGAGAGCAAATGTTACAAATAACTCTATCACGATATATACTTGTTAACAGAATAAATAACCAATATAAAGTGAGAGATAATTAGATGATGAACATGATATTAGTGAGAAAGAATTAATGTTAGGGAATACCCACCAATAACACTGACATAAAACTATAAAAAAGTGCAAAAGTGATAGTGTAAACCCTACAGAATAAATAGAAACCCTTTTGATAGGAATAAACACCAAAAAATCAGTGTGAAACACTAAAGATTAAAGGTGCAGTGTTAGTAATTAAGGATATCATTAATATTAGAATTAAGATTGATTGTAGCCAAGGAATATAAGGATATTCAGGGAAGAAATCCCAGGAAGAGTTAAATGTTAGTGTTACCATGGGTAGAGAATAAGGTTTATATTAGAATAGAGAAATAGAATAAATGTTAGAAATGCAATATCAATAAATACCCGGTGTTCAAGGGGATAGTTAAGTAGGTAAATAAAGTAAATGGTGTGATGATGTTTAACACACAAAATAAAAAATAAATAAGAAGTAATAAATTGTAAACAAGAGTAGCATAATCACTGTTACAGAATTGTTCGATTAAGTTTATAAGTAGGAATATGGCTGAAGAGTTATGCAGTCCATAGACCTAATTGTTACGTTATATTTTTATAGAAAATAGTGAATCATAGAACAATTATAAACCATAGCAATATTAATAAGAGAAAAAAAGGTAAATTCACATCAATCTAGTAATAATAAGAAAGCAACTAGAGCATAATAGACAACCATTATATGTAAACTAAAGAAAACATGCAAATATTATTAAAACAGATCCAAAATAATTCAGCAAGCAAACAAATCATATGTAATACAAACAAAAGATGTATGAAAGTAAAATAATGTGTAATCAGTATAATATATGGAAAAATAGACAATTGATACTTAGGCCTATGCAATGCCTAACTGTATAGCACCAATAACAACAAATTGTAAGAATTGTACTATGATATTAGCAAATCCAAGGCAAGCAAATAGTAAATAATAGTTAGTGAACCATATTAAGTGATAAATGTTAAATTTAGGGCATAAAATAAAAAAGAAATGTAATTAAATAATATCAGCATAACTGTCAAAACATAATACATGGGCCAACCCAACCTTATGGGATGTTAAATTAATCTTTGAAACAAAATACATACAGTGGTGATAATATCTCATACTTAAATAAGAATACCGAAGATTAATAGCAATCAGAAGATATTTAATAATTTTGAATAAACATTCAAATATCCTAACAATGGTCTTAAGTCATGATCAGCCAATCAAAAGCAATCAGTAACCATGACAACAGACGTTATTGAAGAATTTTTCCGTTAAAACCTATTATTCCATAAGTGACGCTTGAGACGAAGAGACGCCGAGCCGTAGCTGGCTAAAATTTTAACTTAAAACACCCAGAAGTGACTAAATGTACTAAAATAAGGAACTACACCACCTGATGAAGGACTAACACACTCAATTGAAGCAACTGACCAGATTAATTCAGTCAAAATTAAGAAACTTCAGTCAAATAAGACGAAGAAGACGCCAGACATGACCAAATCCCAGGACAAGTGAAGATTGATGAACGAAACGATGACACAACCCAGCCCAACTGTATAACACCACACCATAGGTCTACTGATTGTTAAGTATTGCGGAATTACCTAAAATTTATAAATAAAATCCTTTCTAAATCATTTCTCACAATAGAAAAACTCTCACTATAACTGATAATATTTCTTTCAAAGGTTAATAAAGAAAATATTTATGAATACTAATATTAACTATAAGCTAACCTCTGTATAACACGAGAGCACAGACACATACACTTTTAAACATCACAGAGTTGAATTCAATGTAAAACTTCTTTCATAACTAATAACCACACTTGGGTATTGTAAGGTGGTGTACTCTATTTAAATATTTTCTTCTAACTTTTTGTCGTGCTCAAAAGGATCCAGTGGCAATTTAAATTGTGTAAATAAAGTAAACGGCGACATTTTGCGTCGTCAAATAACTATCGTTGCCACACTGCTCCCCGCTGAGTAAAGAATTAAATATTTGCCGAGGCCAAAAATTATTATATTAAACTCAATTGTATAACGATTATTGAAATTTGATGAGCTATCAAGCATTAATAAACAAGCACGAACCTTTATCGACTGTCCTGTAATTATTTCACATGTATTATGAATGTTGTGTTTTGTAGTAGTGAATAGAAATTGCGACCAATGTTTATGTTGGCAACACGTTCTCCCCAGACTAGCGATACTCGAGTTTTCGCCAGCCGGCGAACAATTCGAATCACACACCGCAGTAACGTAAACAAACTAACAGATTAAACCTTTTAATTGTTTTGTTTGGAAAACGATTTGGCGCCTATCCGGAAGAAAATACAAGTGAGTAAGGACAGGTAAGGTAGTACAGACAGCAACAAGATCCGGTACGAGTTATTGGAGCGTACACGATCGACATAATCAGCGGCAGTTTCATAAGAAATTAATACATATTACACAAAATATAAATAACCGATTGAAGTATTCAACGTAACAAAAAATAACACCGACGAGCAAGGTTTCTTACAATATAATTGAATATAATATAATTTATTCTCTTATCTGCAATTGCGTCCCTAAAAATCAGTCCAGCCTCTGTACGTGTTTTTTTTTTCTTTCATCACTCCGCACATTTCGTACTTTTGTCGTAATTCTCGCCGGATAATTCGAAACTGTCACTTCATTTTACTTCATGTCATTTCATGACTGTTAATTATTAATTTGAATTGAAATCACATTTTATTTATTTATACGGGCCCGCATTTTCGTTCCGGTACTTTTCTTCACAACCGGCCGGTTCAAAGTTTCAAATGTGTAATTTCAACTGGGGCGAATTGTACTGCGTTGAGTTCTTTGTTTCTATCACATGTTTGCCTCTGGAATGTTTTGTACGTGTCTTTCACGCTGGGAACATCGGCCCACACGTGCGCGCGTACGCATGAATACGCACCCTTTCTGATGACTTGCATTTTCAGACTCTTAATTGCTTTTGCACCTCGCCTGGCTTGGTACAAGGTGGATTACAAAGTGTTCAAAAAAATCAACCTTTCGTGATCAAGACTGTTACCTAACGTGTGTTGGTTACAAATTGTTAAACTTATTCTGAAATAAAAATAAACCATGTGTTTGCCCCATTACATAACGTAGTTGTAAAACCAGCAAATAGACTAAATTATTGAAAGAAAAATTTTAAATAAACAATTTAATATTATAAATTAATAAGATAATAGTAAATTGTAATATTTTAATTTATTAAATTTTCCTACCTCCAGATATAGAGTCTGTTGTAATAATTTCTATATTACCTATCTATGCAGGTTTAAATTGTATCGTTGCAATACACAAACGTTTGGTATATTGTTAACTTACAAACTTTTTACTTTTTGTTTTTTAACATTTTACACTTTGGTTACACTTTCTGCTCGGGCAGCCGCCATGTTGTATTTTACCAACCAACAAAAATATACTACGAGGGTCCAGCTGTTCGTCTAGACCAGCAGAGAAACAAAATGGTTGCTGTGAAATAATTTACCTCAATTTTATTAGTAGTTTTAAACTTGTATTTATTCATTATTTGAGCGGTATATATTGATAACAAAAGCAAAATTTACTCCCTTTGAAACATTTACAAATTCAAACATGGATACCGTACATTTCTTTACATCAAACCTACTTCAGTGTATATTTAAGCCATATCATTAAAATATAAGTCAAAAGTGTTACACATTGAAATAAATGTGTAAAATTACTAAATTATTTTCCTCAACGTAAACCAATGCTTTTATGTTATTAAGATAGGTACCTACGCACACTCACACATACCCACACACATGCTATTTTACACGGTACATTTTTATTTATGAATTACTGAGCTCAAATTAACAAGGGGCAGTATTTTATCTAATTTATAAATGTCTACTTTCCTGTTTTGCTGTGTCGAAAATCGACCCAGGCGTCACTCATGGTTTACGCTGTTCCTCGGCCGAACTATTAACTTTTTTCCAATGTTACTCACTGCCTCTATTTGTTTACAAAAAACTGTTTGAAATATTAGCAATATATCAAAATTCACATTTTAGCTGTTTTGCAGGCCTGCAATTTATGTTCCTTTAACTTAACGTGCCACTTGCACGAGCGATGGCTGTAGACTGGGGCGAATGGTATTGCGTTCATTTCTGATGTGGAGAGGGTTGTCACGTCACCAATCTCTTTGCTTTGATTATGACGTCTTAGTTTTTTAAGGCTAGGCGATTACGTACTGCATTCCTTATGTGACGTATTTATAGGATCGGTCGGTTGTTTGGCAAAAATAGCTGTCGTTTTGCACGTACACCGTTGACCTTGACGCAATTCCTGGACTGCTTGCTACGTCATTACAAACTTTATAAAACTTTACCATTATTTATGTATGACTTTGATTTCACAATAAAATTTATATTGGTTATTTACCCAGAACACCATAGGGACAGAATTGTACTGTTACAAGAACCCCTCAATGAGAGGATTTATGACGAAGCATAAAAACTCTCATTGACACATTCATACTTCCTAAAGAGATCAGCCAGGATATGTCACCACAACCCCCTGTATTGTTTATATAAAAATATAGTTAAATTACCCCTTGGTCCAGTGATTGTGACAGCACCTGAATGACCTTACTGGACTTCTCTCTCGAGATCCCAACACCGCAAGGCCAGTCAGGCACTTAACGCTCCTGCTCTGACGCGCTGGCCAGCTCAGGACCGCCGCCACAGCGTCACCAGACACTGAAACATCAAATAACAAAATCAAATACTGGCCTTGTATAATATCATATCCCTAACTGATCTGTTCCCCCTTAGCTGTGCCAAAACGCATGCCCAAATCACAAAACAAATTCGATCTACCCGGTGTATAGAAGCTAAATTGCTCAAATTGCAATAAATTCTACATAGGCCAGACAGGACGTAGCTTCAAACAGAGATACATTGAACACCACTACAGAATCTACCTTTGCAAACCACCTCATTGAAGCAAACCACACATATAAAAACATCGACAATAACATGAACATTCTACACGTACACACAAAAGGCTGAAAACTAGACACTCTAGAACAATTAGAAACATACAAACACACAAAAACAAATAAAAACGACATCCTAAACGAACAGACACAATTCAAATCGCACGCATTATTCGAACACATCTCACCACACACACACAGCTTCGATCTTTCGAAAAACGATCCCGTCGCCAACAAGAAGATGGACAACGCTACCTATGGCAGCCTCTGATGAAGCCTTCTAAAGGTGAAAGCCGGTTTAGGCTGTAAGGTAAAACTTTACGTTTTTACTTATAAAAAACTTAGTGTTCCGAGTCGTCAATACTATAGTGATATTTAATTCTTATATAGAACAAAACACAAGTTTATTACTTCGGAACACATCTACTTGAAAATTGTTAATTATCTTTCATTATCATAATACTTCTTACTTTAATACAAAATCATCTAATTATCTTTTATGATCAACATCATCAACTAATTCGTTACTAGCATTCTAGTAACCTCCTTCCACACACACTATGGCCCCCCTGGACTGTAGCGCCCAGTTGCTTCCACAAGGACTGAAGTTAGGGAGGAATTTTGTCGTCTCCTGTCCTTGCTTCGGCCTTACATTTTTTAAAGTTCAGATATCATAATACCTGATTATATAGTTACAACCTTAAGACGGGTCTATCACCATAACCTTATTATTTACATATATTTCTAATTACATACCAATTTCAAACAACCATCCTGTTTCTCCATACAGGTCTACATTTGTATAAATTTACTTATTCAAATGGTCCAGCTGTTCGGGTGACATCTGTTAACTTACAAACTTTTTACTTTTTGTTTTTTAACATTTTACACTTTGGTTATACTTTCTGCTTGGGCAGCCGCCATGTTGTATTTTACCAACCAACAAAAATATACTACGAGGGTCCAGCTGTTCGTCTAGATGAGCAGAGAAACAAAATGGTTGCTGTGAAATAATTTACCTCAGTTTTATTAGTAGTTTTAAACTTGTATTTATTCATTATTTGAGCAGTATATATTGATAACAAAAGCAAAATTTACTCCCTTTGAAACATTTACAAATTCAAAGATGGATACCATACATTTCTTTACATCAAACCTTCTTCAGTGTATATTTAAGCCATATCATTAAAATATAAGTCAAAAGTGTTACACATTGAAATAAATGTGTAAAATTACTAAATTATTTTCCTTAACGTAAACCAATGCTTTTATGTTATTAAGATAGGTACCTACGCACACTCACACATACCCACACACATGCTATTTTACACGGTACATTTTTATTTATGAATTACTGAGCTCAAATTAACAAGGGGCAGTATTTTATCTAATTTATAAATGTCTACTTTCCTGTTTTGCTGTGTCGAAAATCGACCCAGGCGTCACTCATGGTTTACGCTGTTCCTCGGCCGAACTATTAACTTTTTTCCAATGTTACTCACTGCCTCTATTTGTTTACAAAAAACTGTTTGAAATATTAGCAATATATCAAAATTCACATTTTAGCTGTTTTGCAGGTCTGCAATTTATGTTCCTTTAACTTAACGTACCACTTGCACGAGCGATGGCTGTAGACTGGGGCGAATGGTATTGCGTTCATTTCTGATGTGGAGAGGGTTGTCACGTCACCAATCTCTTTGTCTTTGATTATGACGTCTTAGTTTTTTAAGGCTAGGCGATTACGTACTGCATTCCTTATGTGACGTATTTATAGGATCGGTCGGTTGTTTGGCAAAAATAGCTGTCGTTTTGCACGTACACCGTTGACCTTGACGCAATTCCTGCACTGCTTACTACGTCGTTACACACTTTATAAAACTTTACCATTATTCATGTATGACTTTGATTTCACAATAAAATTTATATTGGTTATTTACCCAGAACACCATAGGGACAGAATTGTACTGTTACAATATGTAAACACATATATGTTCTTGTAATATAATATCAGTATATTTTTAATATGGTAGTATGTCTTATTTTTTACAAGTACAGTAGTGTTAAGGGTGAATTTAAGGTTATAATCGTAATTATTGTCTTGAGGATTACATTAAAGTAAGTTGATTTCTTGAATTAAAATGAAGCAACAAAAAAGTGTTTTGTAGGTTTTAAGGTCACTTAGTATGCACTGCAAGCATTCTCCTTATTTTCAAGTAACATACTTCTCAAAAGTGAGCACAAAAGTAGCAGCTGGTATGTCAGTTAACTTTCAAATAAAGTTTACACCAATGAAGCTGAGTGATTATTGCCACGTCATTAATTTTGAAACAGACGGTGAAAGTTTTGATGTTCCAATAATGGGTGAGTGTATTTGAACTCAATGTAAATGCAGACATTATGTAGCAGGATTTGACTAAACTGCACATGAATATATGGCCATATTGCAGTACACACACACATATCCAATTATAATTGGCAGTATATGTAGTGTATAGTATATTATGTACTTGTATGCTTATCATTATACTTGTATAATCATCATCCACACTCGTCTGCCCACCGAGTGACTTTTTCCACAGTCATTCTCCACTGACTTCTCTCCTGGTTCATTCTTCTCCAGGACATGTACATGTATGCTTAACCAGACTATCTCTTCGCCTTGCAAATAAAGATCTGTGATTGTAGCCTCTCACACTATAGCCTGTGCAAACCATAGAAAAAAGCATTGCACTTATGGACTATAGTGTTGACAAACGTAACGCCATTATTTTATTGTGATCGAACCACGCGAGACAGTGTCAAGACTCACAGACACTCCCCCCTCGATCTTTCTCTCGTATATTACATGCATGCAGCAATGTTTGAACACATTTGAACGAGGCAAGAAGCAGTAGCTTTACTTACGTAAGTTAAAACGCACGCCTGTGTGTGATGATTTAACAATGAAACAGACACATGTTTACTTTGAAATTACTGAATCAGTTAATGTCCGCTAACAAAGCAACACATATTGACTTTACTCTTCTATATCTGCCTATGTAGCTGTGCTTTTGACACATTCTTGTAGCACGTAAACAAAGGTCTACACTGATAGCAAAATGCCGATCTGACATGGCATGGGTTTGCTTCATTGAAAGTGATAAGCTGTAGTTACTGAATAATATGTTGTCATCATACTGCACGCACAAGGTCATTATTATTCTGAATTGATATTGTTACGATGGTCTCACTGATCTTGTATGGTACAGTGGAAACAAATTACAAACACCAATTAAGTCACCAATCACCAGCTTTCATTAATCACAAACAACAATTTGAAATCAACAAGATACTCTCACAATAATTCAAGTTAAATTTTTCCACACACAATAATAATGTCAAGTAATAGAATTCCACACTAATTATAACACAGTAATCACTTCGCCACAATGCTTCAAAACACACTTCAATAAATTGCCACTCATATCTGAACTCTAAGCGGCAACTGTTGCATATTTGTAGTCTGCAGATGTTGCATAATTTGCGTCGTCAACAGGCACTCGAAAAGTCTAGAACGTACTTTATCATGGCTTTTGCAGAAACATGCACCTGCTGGGCTAGTCAAGAAGTGTGTAGAATGACACTATTGACTGTAAAAGAATGTTCCGTATTGCATAACAATATTATTCATTAGTCACACACAACTAATGAGCACGGAGAGCCAACATGTTTTATGTGTGTGTAAAGTACTAAGAGAGATAAAACAAGTGAGAGAGAGGAACAAGTATTATGTGGCATCAGTGTTCATAAAAATATCATTGCCATTGGAAGCAATGGTTTTTTGTAAGGTTTGCACTTACTATAAGTCTGTGACAGGATGTTAGTTCAGTATGTGGAGAGCAGATAAAACCAAACTTCTGTAGCATAAGATGTATACAGAATTCTCTATAAAAATATAAAATGTAGTAATATTCTATATAGTATTAAATATATATAGCAAGTACAGATCTAGAATATTCAGATTCTGAGAATATGCAACAATGGTGCTATATATGCGTGAGGTGGGTAGTTGTGTTAGAAGGATCTATAAGTATTCATATACAGTCTTTATTTCTTCTCTTTCAATTTTAGATAAATATTGACTATTGTTGATTACATTATTGTCCAACATTCCTGCCACAGAATTTTTCCTTGATTGTGTTTTATATCATATGATTAAGGCAGTTCTTTTCTTATTGCCTGTTTTATTTTATGTTGTTAGCCTGGCTCAATATTATAGTTTTTTTTTCTTCCTTAAGTTATCTTCTGCTTTTCTAAAACAACTTTTACCCGTATCAGAAAAGCTGTTCTTTACACTTTTATTCTTGAATGTGACTTTTATTATATAGACTATTGAGTGCCTCGGACATGTCTTCATTGTAAACATTTAATATTCATGTTTATATTATTTAAATCCTGGATAATCTTCAGAATAAACGTAAGGTCAATCAGTGAATATGACAGTACACATGTGTAATATATTATAACATACCAAGGTCGTATGGTTTTCCCGCCACACGTTGTTTGGGTCAATTTTTAACAATCAGCTCGTGTCGTGATAGTTTTAATTCGACTCCTTCTGATGTTATATTAACGAAATCCAAAACTTCGAAATTTCCCACTATCTGTCGCTCTCTTGACCTCGCCAATACCTGTCTCTTCTTTCTTACCTGATTTAAATTAAGTATTATTTTCCCGATTTTAGGCGCCAAATTGTTTGTGTTAAAACAATTAAAATTTTTCGTAGCTTTTCCTTCTTTCTCAATGAAACCGTATCACTTACCGCTCTGTATCGGCTGAACTCGAAATCCGTTCTCTCATGGCAGTATTACCTACCAACCTGTAATTCTGGTAAAAAAATTTCACTGTGCTATATTAAATAAATTAACACATAAATATTGTCATTTGAAATAATAAACAGGTATAAATGTTTAGTATTGGTTTATTGGCTACCGGTTGTACCTTTTGTATTGGTTATTACAGGAAATTCTGAACATATATAAAGTTATGCTCCGGCTTTGAATGATTTATAACTCAGCGGTTGGCTATGTTAGTTTGGGTCATTGACTGAGCACCAAGCGTCTAATGTCGAATTTAATTTTACAATGTTTATTCAGTCAAACGTTCTTTGGATTACAGCAAAAGTTAACAAAATGATTCGAGAAAGTACAATCCTTCACATAGACTTAATCAAATATTACATTTTTTCTTTACATCACTACTCTTATTAACTAAAGTAATTGTGAGTTCAACTCGTAACTAGAGGTTAAGTTTTATATCGTTGAAAAAATATTTTGGTATTTCCAAATGTGTTATTGAACAGTTTTTTGATAATTATTATTTGGTTTTTTAAAAGTCATTCAGTGTTTGAGTGTTTGAACCAAGTTAATTATATTGTGCATCAGTGTTAAAGTGTAGTGAATCCAGTCTTTTGTTTTGTTAATTAATTAAATTGTATACTTTACTCCTTCCTTAACATCTGATATTTTCATGTACGCTTGTGTCTATTTCTTCCTTCTTTTATTTCTTTTTTCGTTTTATATTTTTTATCTTCTGTTATTCAAAATTTTGTTTAGTTCAATCTTGTTAATAGGTTTTGCCCATCTTGTATTCCATTTTCATTAATTATTATATGGTTTATCTCATTTGATTGATTCTTTTTGCTAATTATATGGAGCGGCTATTTTTTCATCTGTACACTACTGAAGCTAATAATGGACTGTGAATAAATTTGTAACGGTTTTTTGGTTCTAACTGCAAAACCTATCCTTCTCATTGGTTGAAACAATTTTGTACCCATTGTTAGACATAGCTTGTGTTTTTGCCCAAAATGGATCAATATTTTCTAATTAAGATAATTTGCTTGTATTACTATTAATACTTCTGTTATTAGTACCATTGAATAGCATTTCTGTTTAATATTATTTTGAAATCAAACATGTCTATGTTCTATTCAGTATTGGCTGATTTAGTCGTTTGATACTTTTGTTTTTTATACTTGTTTTGGTTTATAAGGATGTTTTTGAAAGAATTTTGTGTTTTTAATGTTCCTTGGCTCAATATATTATGTTTACCTAACTTTTTCCCTAACTGAATGTTGTTATTTTTTTACATTTTACAATTTTCTCACATTTCTTTAGGCTTACACTTGCCTACAATGGTTGTCATTGATTATAATTTAATTCTGCTCTTGTTCCTATGTTCTTATTGCTTTGCCTTAGGTTGTTTACAATTATTATGAATTTACATACATTGGTTTATGATTAGTAGTTCCTTACAGACATATTATTGCCTTTTACATCTATATCTAAGAAATTAACATTGCATATTTTTAGGATTTCCTTATCCTTTCAACACATTATTACTGCTTTTTGGTATTATTTTCCCAACTCAACATAACGTAACTTATTCTTAAGATTCTTTTAACAATTATAACATTTTCATAGTTTTATAATTCTCCTGCTACCTTCTACTATTCTCTTTATAATACATCTTCAGTAATTGAGTATCCATCTTTTGATGTCTACTTTTCTTTTTATAACATATAACTTGTTTAGGTTTTGTTTATCCCTTTAACTTTACTAACTTAATATTTTAACACTAACATTCTTTATAACAGTTACTTATTCTTGTATTTTTTGAACATGATACCTTATTCTATCTTACTTACTAGTGTTTTGTCTTTTTCAAAACTAATTTCTATCACCATACACCTACTTAATGTATTTTGACATATTGTTTATTATGCTAAGCACTTGTCCTTCGCACCTTTCACTTTCATGTTATTTATCACTGATAAATGACATTCTTTATTTATACATTTTCCACATGTACTTGGGTTGCTTTGCTTTACCTAGTGCTGTTCACTTTTTTTTTTTTAACTCACTCCCTACCTACTTTATGCACTCTTGGTTCAATGGTTCAATTTAATATGAATGTTGTGATTATCAGACTAGCTCTATCACGTTTTATTCTCTATACATTTATTTATTATCATTTGATTTCATTGTTCTGTTTTTTTACTATTTGTCTACTTAACATTTAGTCTGCATTTACATACATAGAATTATATTATTTCTGCTGGTGGTTTGTACCTTCAAGGTTCAATTATTCATGTAATTATTATAAATTTTATGACATTTTTATCATAGGTTTAATTATATTGATTTGGTCATTTGGCCAATCACTTGGGTGTGGTCATTGTCATTGTCTAGTCTAAGTTAATGTCATTATTTTGGTATTTATTAAAATTGTATCTCTTCTTAGCTGCATGTTTTCTCTTTATATTATAAGGTATTCCCTCCCTTTTACTGGGCGGCTTTTGGTAATGTAACAATATTCATGTGCCAGTGGACACTTATGACATATGTGTGAATAGATGAGTGGTTAATTTTCAACCTTTGAGTGTAATGGTTTCGTATCTAATGTTAATAGCAATAAATTTCAGATACATGAAATCAGCCTGATATAGTGGATGAAGTATATATCTTTGAACTTACAGTTCCCCTTGCCTCTTTTTCACATTTATATGGCAACATTCTCCTACAAAATCACATATTCTACACATACATGATCAGTTAGTTTCTAAGAGTCAAGTCTTCCCTCGTGTACATTCATTTTGTGCTCCCTGGTCCAAATATGGTAAGATCTTTGACATTCACTCATATGTTGATTACCACACTCACATGAAACACTGTGAATCTTGTTTAAGATATTTTTGTCTATTTAAAATGAGATGGTAATGTACTGTATACCCAACTTACTATTGTGATATAGATTTAAGAATAACAGTATTATTTATCGACCTTATTAATTATGATTTCTAGTAGACATACAGTTCTGGTTGTAATAAAAAAAAACACAGTTTTTATGCAAAATTTCAAGAGATTTAATCCCATAATCATGCCTGCAACATAAAGTACATGGTAGTATAATTTTAATAGATTTTTCCGAAGTTCCATGATGTTAATAGAGGTGTTGTGTTGTAACAGAATAACTTATGGTACTTACACATATTGTTGAGTCACAGATACACACATTATATAACACTATACACTACACCAAGATATAAAATATTTTTACACTTAGTTTATATTAAGATATAAAATAAGATACACTAAGATTTAAAAGTAGTTTTGTGTGACTTGTTCCGCCTCTATATTTTTTTAGATGTTCTATGAAAGTATAAATTGTATGAACAGGTTTCTATGAATAGGAGGTAAAATTTAGAAGTATTGTTAATGAACTGAAGTGTAGTATTGTTACTCTGACCTTCATACAACTTGTAGTATATGGAGTTACTAACCACGGTTGAGAATTCCATGGCTATCAATAAATAACATAATGAAAATCTTGATAAATTTGTAGATTTGAGTAACTGTAGACTGAAACTTTAATATTATTTTGAATGATCATCACTTCTTTCACAGCACTTTAACAATTAATAATTTAATGCACTTTCACTTGTGAAAAAACTTACTTTTTATACCTCACTGATGAAGGAGCAAACTACTCCGAAACATGCGTATGAGGATATAACAAAAATTAAGTTTTTACACAAGTGAAAGCGCATTAAGTTATTAATTGTTGAAACTTTAATTTCGTTTACAACTTCTACAGTTCATTACTTCTTAAACTTAACCATATCTCTAGTCTAAAAATTGTATTCCATTGTATTGAAGTATCGGAAGACATTGAACATAGTGAGATAATTTTAACTGAAATTGTGTAATACAAATTTTATATTAAAGCATGACAACTAGCATGAATATAAGTTCTCATTAATCGACAGTTATTTTTTCCATTTAGGCCTTGGTCCACGTCCACTTATAGATTTTCCTGACAGTGTTCAAATGGACGATGTAATTGTAAAAGTTCCTGGTCACAAAGTTTTGTTTGTTCGAAATATTGGGCAGTTACCAGCCACATTTAGTTTAATTGTTGACAGGTTAGAACATATGTTATTACTTTTAATTTGATTATATTCCTTGATTATACTAAATTTTATATATTATGAAAAGGTAATAAATGTTCCATTACTTCATACATGCAGATAGTACTGAGTGGTTTGTGAATGTAAGTATTATTTACAAGTTTTACTAGTCTAATGTTTAGTATGATTTACATAATTATATAATATTTAATTTTTGTAACTCATATTGAATACAGTAAAAAATAGTTATTTTTTCTTTGCAAGAATATATTGTTATAAAATTTTCTTACTTATTTTCTTTTTTATGTATTTACATATAACTGACTTATATAAGTATATACATTATATATTTAGATTACATATTGTTATTTTGAACATAATTCAACAGACAGAAAATAATTCTTATGTCTTATATTTGTGCAGTAGTATAGGATGATGAAGATAAGGTGTAACAGATTAATTAAAGATCATCAGGATATTTGAATCTTTGTTAATGAGGAAAGACGTGATTAGTGGTTTCTGTAGGAGAACACAGAGAATTTCTTGGTGGAACAGGGTAAGCAGTGATACGTGTTTAAGAGGATACTTGAGAAACAAATTACGGAAAAGCTCATTAGAAAGAATCACACAAGTTTGGGGAACTTAATTAGGCACAGTAGTTATTGGAAAAGGTTTTTGTACTCTTCCATTTCCTGTAGTGGAACAAGTAGGAAAGTGTACTGATTTTATAGAGAAAGAAATTATATGATCTTTTAATTACAGCATGGAAGTGTCATAGATTCTGAAAGAAGACAACACAGAAAAAGAGCTATTAAAATTGAAGAACATCTGTTGGGTGGGGTGAATAAGCTGAAAACAGTGGAAAGTTTACTGAACCATTGTTCATAAATGCAGCGAAGACATAGTATTTTGAGTGTTCTAGCAGTCTGCAGTAATCTAATTTACATGTTATACTTAATACCAGTGAATTGACGAATGCAAATGAATTGAGGAAACCCATAAGTGTAGTAAAAAGGAATAACAGATTCAGCAAGCACACGATATTTTAAAAAAGGTAATAATGAAACCAAACTACACAGTAGAGGTGGCACAGTCATAATAAATTTACACAGACTTTCTTTATCTACATGTAGACTTTCTTCACTAAGAAAAATTTACTAGAAGTTTGGCATTTTACTATAAAACAACAAATTAAAAAAAGTGTCTATTAAAAACTGAAACAAATACAGAATAGAGTATTTAAATTATGTTAAAATGTCAAGATAGCTTAGCAAGGGAATTACTAAGATATAAGTTGCTGGTATGCCATACTTTGTGACGGGTTCATGATCGCCTAAGACCCAGATTATATTCTTGTCAATGGCAGTAATCAGTCCCAGCCTCATGGTATAGTGAGACACACATTCCTCCCAACATTACCATACTTCCCAAGGAAAACATAGCTTCTCAAATTTCACAAACGTGATAAATAACTACAAAGTGCTGAAAATTGCTCTCAAAGCTGGAATATACACATTTAGTTAAACACGTTAGGTAAATATGGATATGTTTCCACAGCAAAAGAAAAAAAGTAAGTTGGTGTTGTTATTCTTTTGTATGACCACAATTAAAATATGTATATAACTATTTTCTTATGTTTATTGTTTTACTAGTATTGAGTGATAGTATTGTACTGTTTAATCCATTACATTAATTTAAATAACATTTTTCATATGAGGGTGGGGTGAAAAGTTCCGGCCCTCACACAGAGATGCGCTGCTGTACTCACTATTTCAATCTTGTTGCATGGTTCTATACCTCATAAGCTGAACTTCGAATCTTCAAGTCAGTCAGCTGTTTATTATTAGTTTGACAGTCCACCGAAGTAAGCACCTCAAGCATTGTTTCAACAATGGACAAGCTGGAAATTCGTGTCATTATTAAATTGTTTGAAAGGCTTAACTGCAACCAATATAAAAAAGAAGCTGGATTCTGGGGGACTTTTCTCTATTGAATACAACTGTTAAGCGCTGGATTGCTGAATTTAAAATGGGTCGGACAAGCACAACTGATGAACCACGCAGTGGAGGTCCCATTGAAGTGACTACGTCAGAAACAATTGAAAAAAATCGTTCTGGCAGACCATAGAGTGAAAGTGAGTGAGATAGCAGAGACTGTTGGCATATCATCAAAACGTGTGCATAATATCTTACACGAACATTTGAGTATGACAAAGTTGTGCACTAGATGGGTGCTGTGTTTGCTCACACCTGTCCAAAAACAATGTCGAAAGCATGTTTCAACCGATTGTTTGGCACTCTATAAGCGCAATCAAACCGAATTTTCGCTGTTGCTCATATTTTGTGCTTTCGATTCATAACTGTTGATGAGACTTGGGTCCACCACAACACTCCTAAGACCAAACAAGAGTCAAAACAATGGACTGCTAAAGGTGAACCAACTCCAAAGAAGGCAAAGACAATTCCATCTGCTGGTAAGCTTATGGTGACTGGTTTTTGGGACGCACATGGAATACTCTTCATTGATTACCTTGAAAATGGAAAAACAATTACGGGCGAGTATTATGTGAATTACTGCAGCATTTAAATGATGAAATCAAGAAAAAACGGCCACATTTAGCAAAAAAGAAAGCTGTTTCACCAAGACAATGCACCAGCTCACACATCAATTGTTGCGATGGCTAAAATTAATGAATTAAAGTTCGAATTGCTTCCTCACCCACTATACTTGACAGATTTAGCCCCGAGCGACTTTTATCTCTTTCCTAACCTCAAAAAATGCACAGAGGAAAAAGATTTGGGGACAACAATACTATAAATCAGCGATACTGTAAATGGCTATTTTGAAGATCTCAACAAATCAGCTTATCAGTCTGGCATAACTGCTGTAGAGCATTGTTGGGAAAAGTGTATTGAGCTAAATGGAGATTATATTGAGAAATAAAAGCAAATTAATAAGAAAGAATGTTGTTTCCTTATTCAGACCCAGAACGTTTTACCACATCCTCGTATAACATAATTTAATTTAAGGAATAACTTCCTTCAGTTGTGTTTAAAATTATGTAATCTTTTAATTTTTACTTGTAACAGACGATGAAACAAAACAGAATCATGTCTGTTAGTATATCCATATGTGGTCATGTGCATGTTTGAAAGCTACTCTTGAGAGTATAAAACTTATGTGTACAGTATTTTTAAAGATTGGTCTTATACTTCTATTCTGATTAATTTATTTATAAGTCAGTCTTATCAATTTTATAACAAGGTTTTGTCCTTGATTAGTGACTGACTGTATTCTGATGAAACCTCGTGACTTTATATAAATATGAAAATGTTACCATAGCAAACAAATATATTTATATATATTATTATGTGTCACCAGACACAAAAACCGGAAGGCTGAGGATGGGTGCAAGGTGGTACCCGAAACATGTTCCTAATAAGGAAAAAAAAGGTATATCTTGAGGTAAATTCATTATAAATATTAAATGTAATATATATATATAAATATTAAATGTAATATATATATAAATATATATATATATATATATATATATACACACACACATATATTGTAACATAACAAGATTATGCCCTAGAATAAATATAAATTAATCATCAAAATTTGTTGTGAAATATGCCTAAACGCAATTTTTCTTATAGATAATATGCAGACAAATATAAAAACAATTTAACAAATAAAGGAATGAAAATAAGATGTAACTGTTTGAAAATAAATAATAATTTAAATGAGTAAAAAGTAATAAAAAAGGAAATATTATGATAAGAACATGCAATGGGAATAGGAAATAAAAACTTATTAATTAATTATTTTAATGACAATGACAAGACTATCAGACGACATGACTATGACTACTACACCCAGGATGGAAGGTGAAATGATAAAAAAAAATGTAAATACAAATATAGTGGATAAGTGTTAATAAGTTAGTAATTAAGTAAGAAAACATTTGTCATGGTATGAGTCTATCAAACCATATAAAGGTCTGCGAACCTCAAACAGTTATTGTATGTAATCTCACTACAGACTATAAAAAAAAAATTAAACCCATAATTACCAATTGCCTAACGTAAGAAAGGTGAAAATAATGAAAATAACAGTGATTAATGTTAAAAAGCAGCGTTTTCAGAATTTTGTGAAGTGAAAGTGCATAGGAAATAGACCTTGTTATAATATAAACATTGAGTAACAGATGTAATTTATATAAAATAACTATGTAACTAACCTAATAAGATTAAGCAATGTGTACAATACTTATAACTAGTGGAATATATCCCTAGAAACTAATTATGTACATCAGGGACAAGCAAAAATAAGGTTAGAATAAATCATGTTTTAATTATAAACTGTAAAAACAACCCTGTGACCCATAAAACATGTTGTGAAGCCAACAGCTTTACCAAGTGAATATTGTAACGTTACATAACCCCTACCCAAATATGATAACACAATCACCATCGTTAAAACCAGTAATCACCCAATTCTAAAAGGCAGAAATGGGTATTATATACCAAGCTATAAAAAACTTTGTACTACAAAACACTGTAAACAACAATAATAATAAAAGTGCAGTGTACAAAGTGAAATATAGTGTACTTAGTGAAAGTGTACACTTTTTAAAAAGAGCATCTCACAGATTGGTACTGGAGATGAAAAACAATTAATATTGTAGCAGTGGACTATATTGCTGCTGACAAGTTTTGTATTTTGTGTAATTTTGTATTGTATAGGCCACAAAGGTCTTGTACCTAGGAATAATCTTTGTGTTTAATATAATGATTTTGTTTAAATATAAGATAACCCAGGGTTAAATATAAAATAATATAATATAAAATAATACTATGTTAGCAAGATGGCGTATGAAAAATAGTTTAGAGTAAGGATACATTAAGTAAATGATAAATCATATATAAATCAAATTAAAAGGGATTATTTTATAAAATACCGATGTACAAGTTTAAGGAAAAATATAAGGAAAAACCTTAAATAAATTAAATTCAATTATAAATAAAATCTAAAAAGGACTATTTTTCTAAAAAGAAGAAATGAATTTATAATAATTAATAATAGCCTATATACTAAAAAGTATATAGATTCACCAATAAAAAACCATAAAAATTCTTGGTTACTAAGAGTAACCAACTAACAAGATTGGAATTTAATTGTTAAACGATATTGAAAGTGAACATTTTGAAAAAGTGTAATGCCTATAAAAATTTAAGAAATTAACAAACACCATTTGAAATAAGCAGTGCAAAATTAATAAAATTAACGAGTGATGTCCACTACATATTAGAACTCCTTCGAATAGAACAATTCACGCCCGTAATTTGATTAAACCTTGAAAAATCAACCTTCGATGTCCAGGCCTAGCCCACAGAACTTCGACATTTTGGTGAGATCGTTACCGAGTAAAATTTAACTAAATTATACCTCAACTATAACTTTATAACACTAGAAACAGCACCATTTCTTTAAATACTTCAGGAAAAGAGGTGAACATAAACTTTATTATTTAGTTAACCCAAAAAACCAGCAGAACGGGTTCTTGTGAACATTCCGGCCGCCATTAAATAATTTTCGTGTTTTCAGTGAAGAAACGTAATCTGCGCTCTAGCGGTCAACCAATAAACTACATAATATAAATAGTACAAATTATAAAACAAAAATTATTTATGTAAAGCTTGGTATTAACCCATATTCATTTCTGACTTTCTCATAGTACAAAGAACTCTGGAATAACCCTGGGAAATTAATAAATTGTTTCTTTATTGTTATTGAAATAAAAAATAAAAATATTTGTTATATACTATATGTTTAAAAATAAGATCGAACTAATTCTGTGTTGTCAGTAAGAATCGATTATCCCTTTTTGTTTTGGGAGAAGAAAAAAAAATGCAAAATAAATCCAATGAATACTTTGTTGTTTGAATAAAAATGTGTATTATTTTCAGTAGATGGTAGTTGGTTACAGATTGTCAGAAGACTGAGAAGAGAACGGACAACCAGAAAATATTCCGTACCATTTGGAGTTAATTTAACCTCAAATGTGTTTGTAAACGTCACAGTCAGCTGGTCTCATGAGCGGAGAAATTTGAAATAATTAATCGTATACTAAGAGAGTAATTCTCTGTGCACTCTCTCTCCTAACTACTGTCAAACAACGGAATTGATTTCACTCAAATAAAATCTAAGGAAATATTTGCATAATCACACACACTCGATTTTTGGAAACATGAACATAAAATATAACAAATTCTGTGACTCTTATTAAAGCGAGATTTTCGAAGAGTATAAATAGACGTAAAATTACTACTACTCAGAGAAATAAACCGCGAGACGTTACAAGATGATGTAACAATGTGGGGCTTAATTAGGAAATCTTCTTAGAAACGTATAATCTGACTCGGAGAAAACTGCGAGACATTACAAGATGGCGCTCAACTTAAAAGGGCTTTAATTAGGAAATAAATTTTGAGATATACGAAAGATAATATAACAAAAAACCTAATTTTCGTCGGCAACTATGAGAAAACAAGAGATGCATAATACCAGAGGCAGATCGAAGAAGAGGGCAGAAGACAAGGAGAAGGAAGAAGGTGGACAGGAACGAGAAATAGAAGTAGTCACCGACAGTGAAATGGAACAACAGACAGGCGATAAAGAAGAAACTGAAGCAATTATGGACACGGAAAAGAAAATAATTGTAGAGGATGCCCAAGGGGACCAACCAGATAAAGCGGAAGCTAGAAGAGAACCAGATTGGCGAGAAATGATGAGGCTAATGATGGAGAAAATAGATGAAAATTTTAAGGAAAATAAGGAAAACTCAAGGAAACAAAATGAAACCTTGAGCGAAAAATTTGACAAAATAGATGAAAGTTTTAGGAAACAGGAGGAGAACTCAAGGAAGCAAAATGAAACCTTGAGGGACAGTTTAAAACAAATTGAGAAAATAAACGAAGAAAATTTAAAACAAATTGAGGGTAAAATGGAGAATTTCAATAAGGAGTTAAGAGAAAATCTCGAGAGTAAAATTGAAAATGTTAACAAAACACTTAGCCAAAGAGTAGATGAATATAAGGAGGAGGGAGGAAAGAAAATAATAGAAACCAATCAAAGATTAGATAAAACAGAAGAAAAGATGGAACAAATTAAAACAGGAATAGATGCCCGAATGGACCGAGAGGAACAAAGTAATCAAGTTCGCATAGTGGCCATACGCCAGGAAAATAATGATCAGTTGGGTGGTATAAAAAGCAACATAAACAGTAAATTCACAGATTTTAATGAGACAATAGAAAATGTCAAGAAACAGTTCCATAACCAAGGAGAAAAATTAGACAATTTACAACAACTACAAACAAACCTACAAGGGGAGGTAGATAGAATGGGTTCCAGATCTACATGCAACACTCAACATACTATCCAAGATAATAGGGAAAGTGTAAACTTTTGAGATTATCGAAGAAACCCACTCGAATTTTTAGGAAGAGTAGATGAAATTTTAAATAGGTCGAAGGAGAACCGATGGAACATGATTAAAGGAATACTCGATGAATGTTTCAAAAACATTAACGATAATTGGTGGACTGTAATCCGGAACGAGGTGTGTGATTATAGGAATTTTAAGATGATGTTCAAGCTTAAGTACTGGTCTGAGTCAGTGCAAAACATTATTAGAGACAATATCTGTCATGGGAGGTATGACCGCATTACAGGACAGACACCTACTGCTTATTTTTTGGGAAAGGTATGTGTGGCAAAATATTTAGACCCAAAGATCCCTGAAGAGTGTTTGGTCACCAAAATCGCATATCACTTCAAGGAAAAGATTATCAGTGCTCGACTAAGCGGACAAATAAAGACCATTGGAGGTATGGAAACACTATTAGAGAACTATGAGCAAGAATCATATTACAGGAGGAGTAGATGGAGGTCAGGGAATACAGAGGAGCGGAAAAACGAACCACCCAGAGATAATCGACCAAGGGTAAATTATGTCCGTGCCAACAATAATTATTATAATAACAGGTATCGAGGAAGAAGGCAAAATTATAATAATCGAAATTATCGAAATGATTCATATCAGAGAGAAGAAGGTCCACAAAGAAGTAGGAGTGAAGAACAACCTAGATTCAGAGCCAGTGAGGAAGAAAGAAGGCCATTAAACAATCCTCAACATAGTGAGAATGTTGAACCAACTAATAATAATGACGGAAATCAGGGAAACGGGTACCAGCAGTGAGAAGTTGTGACTGCCCGTCACTGCTAGAAACAACCGGGCACAGAATTTACTACAGGCCTAATAATAATAGTAAATTAACAAAACCAATAACAATTATCAGAAACCATTATTTAAAGAATATACAGGCGGAGTTAATGGAAGAAAGAGCAATTAAAGAGTCGTCACAAAACAATGATATAGTTTATATACGAATCAAATTAAATGGAGTATTAGCAGAAGCCATGATTAATACAGGAGCAAATGTTTCAATTATTGATCAATTAGAGCTTGACCGGATTACTGAACTAACTACTGAGAGAATACCTACTTTACCAATTAATAACTTAACAATTATTGGCGCCACCGGAAAACAAAATAAAACAATCAGAAAACAAGTGTCTTTGAATGTTACTAACAGTGGGATAGGAATACCTATGGGATTTTTAGTAGCCAAAGGGCTACCTTTTAGGGTGTTAATAGGGTGTGATATGCTACGGCGACATACTGCAGTTATAAATCTGGCCAGTGGTATAGTAACACTGAGCTCAGAAGAAGGTGAGTTATCGGCTGAGATAATTGGTAGCCAAAGTGCCCCTCAGTGTCTGAGCTCATTCTATATTAGGGAGAATAATAGGTTAACCATAGGTAAAAATACAGAAGTAACAGAATCAAAGATTTGGCAAGAGAAGATAGAAGAAATCATAGAGTTTCAAGATAGGCAGGCCCAGGAAATAATCAGTGTAGAACATAAACAACAACTTATAAAAATTTATAATAAATATAGATCAGTATTCTCGGATTCACCAGGAAAAGCAAAAAACTTCCTGTGTGAATTGAAGTTCAAAGAAAATGTCAATTTTAATAAACGGTCATATCCTATCGCTCAAGCCTTGAAAGAATCAGCAAGAAAGGAAATTCAGAGGATGATATTGGAAGATATAATTGAAAGAAGCAATTCTCCATATACCAGCCCATTGGTAGCTATACCAAAGAAAGATGGTCAAGTAAGACTATGCCTCGATGCTCGGGAGCTGAATAAAATGCTCATTAACGACCGCACGTCTCCAGGTGAGATTGATGAAATAATGAAAAAGTTCTATGGATGTAAGTACATGAGTACTTGGGATGCAGTCTGTGGATATTGGCAAATAGAGTTGCACCCTAACAGCAGACAATATGTTGCTTTCACATTTGAAGGACGAAATTATTTTTTTAAACGTTTGCCTTTTGGATTGGTAAATTCTGTGGCCGTGTTCATCCAATGCATGGATCAAATTTTGGGTAAAGAAGTTTTAGACTTCACTACGATATATGTTGATGACATATTAATTACTTCTTGTACATGGGAGGAGCATTGTAATAGAGTGGAAACAGTGTTAAATAAGCTGTTACAACATAATATAACTTTAAAACTAGATAAATCTAAATTTATCACACATGAATTACCATTTTTAGGATTCATTCTGTCAGCTACTGGAATAAAACCATCTCCTGAGAAAATAAAGGCTATCCAAGATTTTCCTAAACCAAAAAACTTAAAACAATTACAATCCTTTTTGGGGATATGCAACTATTATAGGAAATTTCAACAGGGTTATTTAGAAGTAACAGCCAACTTCTAATATTTACTTTTGAAGAAAAACAAGTGGAAATGGGATGAAAATGAAGACAATAATTTTAAAATAATAAAAAATAAATTTCTGGATAGCATAATGCTACACCACCCAAATTTCAATAAACGGTTTTTCATAAATTGTGATGCCAGCAACATTAGTCTTGGAAGTGAACTATATCAGGAAGATGAGGAAGGAAATCATTGGGTCATCAGTTTTGCAAGCAGAGTACTGAGTAGTTGTGAGCGGAATTATACAGTAACTGAAAAGGAACTGCTGAGTGTTGTGTTCTCATGTATAAAATTCCGTACATTTATATTGGGATACCCAGTAACCATAAGGACCGACCATAGGTCAATCTCATTTTTAAAAAACTGTAAACTTAACCACGGTAGGCTCATAAGATGGGTGTTAATACTTCAAGAGTATAATTTAGATTGGGAATATATCCTGGGGAAGAAGAATATAATAGCAGACCGACTGTCACGGATTAACCTAGAAAAATGAACATTTGAAGTAGAACCGGAGAGTATTGGGAAGATATATTACTTTATGAAATTGAAGAAAGAGTTACAGGATGTAATTAGTAAACTAAAAATAGATCAGGAAATGGACACCAAATTAATAAAAATTAGAGACAGGATATCACAAAAGGATCCTATA
Source organism: Magicicada septendecula (assembly GCA_034769895.1). NCBI lineage: Eukaryota > Metazoa > Arthropoda > Insecta > Hemiptera > Cicadidae > Magicicada > Magicicada septendecula. The sequence continues at coordinate 142,534,830 of CM068371.1, forward strand.
ATAACAAAATGTTTCTGTATTCATGAAAAAATCCTTTTTATCCGTCCAACCATTGAGGATCATGTGTGGAAAATGTATGTACCAGAAGCAACTGAAGTAGCCCTAATAAAGGACTACCATGAAAGATATGGTCACATGGGACCACTCAAAGTTATTAAAGCTTTGTCTGAACATTGTTATATAAAAGCAATAAATAAGAGAGTAAGATTAATATTGAAAAACTGCAACATATGCCAGTTAGTAAAAATAAATAATGAGAAGAGAACTGGAGCTATGATTACAATAAAATCTAACGGTAAACTTCAGAAGACCTTCTTAGATATATGTGGACCTTTTCCCAGAAGTGGAGGGAGACATAAATTTAAATATATAATAATTATGTTTGACCATTATACCAAATATACAAAACTCTACCCAATCAGTAGAGCTACTACAAAGAAAATTTTAGAGGTAATTATTCAAAAATACTTACCAGAAGTGGGAAGACCTGAAACCATAGTAACGGATCATGGGACGCAGTTTAGAGGGAAAAAGTGGAAAGAAGAATTGTGGAAATTGCAAATAAGAACATATAAAACGTCAGTATACCACCCTAGTAGTAATCCTGCCGAACGCGTCTTAAGGGAAGTTGGTAGAATTTTGTGTACCTACTGTCACCAAGAACTTGGAAAATGGAGCCAGTACCTTTAACCAGCAGAAACTTTCCTTAATTGGTCATACCATGACACTATCGGAACCAGCCCTTATCAAGTAATGTTTGAAAGACCACCACCCAGAAAAATCACATCATTAATAAATTTTCCTCCAGGGGAGAGAGTAGAATTCAACAAGATCGAAATGCACAACAGGTTGTTGCATAAAGCTGAACTTCAAAATAAAAAGGAAACGGAGAAGAAGAAAAGAATAAATCCATACAAAGTAGGAGATAAGGTGCTGATAAAAAATAGACAATTACCCAGTTCTATAGAGGGTATTGCAAGAAAATTACTTTTACTTTATACCGGGCCATACATAGTAACCCAGGTGAAAGGAAATAATACATATGAGATCAAATCTATTAATAATAACAAAGTAAAAGGAGTATATAACCAATCAGAAATAAAAAGATATTATGAAGAATGATGAAAGAATCCGAAGACTGAAGGGTTCAACGATTATTTTTTTAAAACAAGTAAACAAAAATTAATCTGTTCTAGTGGGGGAGCTTTATGTAACGTTACATAACCCCTACCCAAATATGATAACACAATCACCATCGTTAAAACCAGTAATCACCCAGTTCTAAAAGTCAGAAATGGGTATTATATACCAAGCTATAAAAAACTTTGTACTACAAAACACTGTAAACAATAATAATAAAAGTGCAGTGTACAAAGTGAAATATAGTGTACTTAGTGAAAGTGTAAACTTTTTAAAAAGAGCATCTCACAGATTGGTACTGGAGATGAAAAACAATTAATATTGTAGCAGTGGACTATATTGTTGCTGACAAGTTTTGTATTTTTTGTATTTTGTGTAATTTTGTATTGTATAGGCCACAAAGGTCTTGTACCTAGGAATAATCTTTGTGTTTAATATAATGATTTTGTTTAAATATAAGATAACCCAGGGTTAAATATAAAATAATAATAATATAAAATAATACTATGTTAGCAAGATGGCATATGAAAAATAGTTTAGAGTAAGGATACATTAAGTAAATGATAAATCATATATAAATCAAATTAAAAGGGATTATTTTATAAAATACTGATATACAAGTTTAAGGAAAAATATAAGGAAAAACCTTAAATAAATTAAATTCAATTATAAATAAAATCTAAAAAGGATTATTTTTCTAAAAAGAAGAAATGAATTTATAATAATTAATAATAGCCTATATACTAAAAAGTATATAGATTCACCAATAAAAAACCATAAAAATTCTTGGTTACTAAGAGTAACCAACTAACAAGATTGGAATTTAATTGTTAAACGATATTGAAAGTGAACATTTTGAAAAACTGTAATGCCTATAAAAATTTAAGAAATTAACAAACACCATTTGAAATAAGCAGTGCAAAATTAATAAAATTAACGAGTGATGTCCACTACATATTAGAAATCCTTCGAATAGAACAATTCACGCCCGTAATTTGATTAAACCTTGAAAAATCAACCTTCGATGTCCAGGCCTAGCCCACAGAACTTCGACATTTTGGTGAGATCGTTACCGAGTAAAATTTAACTAAATTATACCTCAACTATAACTTTATAACACTAGAAACAGCACCATTTCTTTAAATACTTCAGGAAAAGAGGTGAACATAAACTTTATTATTTAGTTAACCCAAAAAACCAGCAGAACGGGTTCTTGTGAACATTCCGGCCGCCATTAAATAATTTTCGTGTTTTCAGTGAAGAAACGTAATCTGCGCTCTAGCGGTCAACCAATAAACTACATAATATAAATAGTACAAATTATAAAACAAAAATTATTTATGTAAAGCTTGGTATTAACCCATATTCATTTCTGACTTTCTCATAGTACAAAGAACTCTAGAATAACCCTGGGAAATTAATAAATTGTTTCTTTATTGTTATTGAAATAAAAAATAAAAATATTTGTTATATACTATATGTTTAAAAATAAGATCGAACTAATTCTGTGTTGTCAGTAAGAATTGATTATCCCTTTTTGTTTTGGGAGAAGAAAAAAAAATGCAAAATAAATCCAATGAATACTTTGTTGTTTGAATAAAAATGTGTATTATTTTCAGTAGATGGTAGTTGGTTACAGATTGTCAGAAGACTGAGAAGAGAACGGACAACCAGAAAATATTCCGTACCATTTGGAGTTAATTTAACCTCAAATGTGTTTGTAAATGTCACAGTCAGCTGGTCTCATGAGCGGAGAAATTTGAAATAATTAATCGTATACTAAGAGAGTAATTCTCTGTGCACTCTCTCTCCTAACTACTGTCAAACAACGGAATTGATTTCACTCAAATAAAATCTAAGGAAATATTTGCATAATCACACACACTCGATTTTTGGAAACGTGAACATAAAATATAACAAATTCTGTGACTCTTATTAAAGCGAGATTTTCGAAGAGTATAAATAGACGTAAAATTACTACTACTCAGAGAAATAAACCGCGAGACTTACAAGATGGCGTAACAATGTGGGGCTTAATTAGGAAACCCTTTTAGAAACGTATATTCTGACTCGGAGAAAACCGCGAGACGTTACAATATATAGAGACTAAAAGAAGCAAGAAAGGGAGTTGATTGGTGGATTTTGAAGAAAGCCAGAACACATATAATTAGAAGCTTAACATTTCTACTAAAAGATAATGTTATACTGTATATTAATGAAGGAAAGTTCCTGAAACAATGAAAAGTACACTGGGCTTAATTTAAAACACTGAAACTGAAGGCCAGAAGAAATATAACAAGAAAATAATTTGTAAAACTAAACAGCAATCTGGTGAGAGGGTTCTGCGTATATACGATTAGGCTAAGACATACATTTGTTCACTCATTATTAAGTTTAAAGTTGCAGAACTCAGACCCTATGGGGAATCCACAAATATTATATAAATGATAAAAAGTAAAATAATTTAAAGAATAATGGACAAAAATATAAAATGGTATTGAGAAAATAAAAGAAAACTTGTAAACAAGAATAATAAATAGGTGAATAGACTAGACTGACAAACAAATGACTATGACCCAACCCCAGAGATTGGCCAGATAAAGACAATAAAAGAATCAAAGGTAAACTAATGATAAAAACACAAATAGTAAATCAAAAGTAGTAACAAGCATTATATAAAGTTCTGTAAAATGAAGTACGCTAACCATAATAAATAAATGAAACAATTGTTAGTAGATTATGTGTGTTATTAATAGCCTTACAGTGATATAAGAAAGTAAAACATAAAATGTTGAAAGAATGACTATAAAATTATATTTTAAAAACCAATAAAAACCAAGAGTGAGAGATAGGTAGGAAGTGGTAGTGATAAACAGTGAAGTGATAGAGATAATAATAAGAAATGAAGGTAAACAAGTTATAATCTTAAGAAATAAAAGAAACAAAGGTAATAAACCCAAACAATAAGCAAAAGGTTGATAGACAACTAATGTCATGGTGTTAGCTCATAAGAAACAGAGTAGTTGTGAGTACAATAACAATAAAACATCCTATATTACTCAAATAATCACAAGGATAATTAGTACAATAGAATAGATGGTGTCAAGACACTATTCACCAAAATTGTTATTTGTTTAGTTAAAAGAGTTGTGTTTTATAAGAAGGAATATGGCTGGATAATGAACAGACCATAAACCTGTTTTTATGTTACGTTTTTGTAGTAGTATTAAGTGCTAAGAAAGTGTGTAAGGAATAGTAGTAGGTATAAGTAATGGTATAAAGTTGACAATCATAACATTAATCACCATTGTAAAGATAGAAGAAAAAAGAATAATAGACAAAGAATGATTTTGTAAATTAATAATAACATTCATTTATGGTAAAACAGCCCAAAGTAATTCAAAAAGTAAATAAGTAATAAGTGACAGTAAGCAGAACATATGGAAATAGTAAATAATGTTTAATTTGTGTAAAATAAGAAGTTATAGACAGTTACAGCTTAGGCCTATAAAATGCCTAACTGTCAAAATTCAGAATAAACAATTTGTAAGCAATTAACTATTGTATTTGGAAATTAAGAACAAGTAACTTATGAATTACCATTAACTAACCATAATAGTATGTCAGAAATAGAATAAACAGAAAAAATAAGTGAAATATGTAATAACATAACACTAGCAAATTGAATTATACTAAATCATTAATTTAAACTATACATCTAATTGACCGCAACCAGCACTTCTTAATTATATATATTCTGTACACTCACACAGACACGCACACTTTCGTTCTTTACATATTTGACTTTTTCTTATGACCCCCTTTTGAGCTCATGATTTTCTTTCAAAACCCATATACATTGTTGTGACTATAATGACCAATTGAACGATTTCATAATTTATAATAAACTTCTGGCTGTTGTTTACTTATCTGTACATTCCAACGGCTCCAACTGTTCCATGCACTCCCGATTTTTACTCACATCTCACTTTCTTTTCTCCGTTAATTTCAACTTTCTATTTTAAAACCACATACTGTTAATCCCCATTATGTTAAAAATTTGTTACTTCACATTTTTTACTTGCAGGCACCCGCGATTTCGTTCCGGAACTTATACGTATTATTCGCGCGAGTTGTTATTACAGACTGGGGCGAAACTTAATATATCAATTTCTGAAGTAGTGAGGGAATCACGTGATGTCAACCTTTTGTTCTTATGTGTTTCTAATTCAGTTTTGGCGAGAAGATAATTTTAGATCTACATTCCAGCAAAAATATGAAGCTGGGTGGGTCTCTGACGTCACATCGTATGACCCGTTATCTCATCGGTTACAGGTCATGTATCTAAAAATAACTGTTCATCAGGCGTCTGGAGCTGACCTTGACACAATTCCACTCGCTTACTTCCTACATCATTATAAAATTTTACAATTATTATTTATACTTTTATGTTTCCCCAAAATATCCCTAGGCAGGCTTATATGTACCGTTACAATAGCCCCTCAATGAGAGGTTTTATGCCGAAGCATAAAAACTCTCATTGACACTCTCATACTTCCTAAAGTGATCAGCCAGGATATGTCGCCACAACCCCCTTTACATTTTATTAAAATCGTGGTTGACTTTACCCCCTGGTCCAGTGACTGTGACCGCACCTGAATGACCTTACTGGACTTCCCTTTCGAGATCCCAACACCGCAAGGCCAGACAGGCACTTGACGCTCCTGCTTTGACACGCAGGCCAGCTCAGGACCGCCGCCACAGCATCACCAGTCACTGAAACATCAAATAAAAAATATCAAATAGTGGTCTTGCATAATACCATATCCCTAACTGATCTGTTCCCCCTTAGCTGTGCTGGTTGCGTTAAGAAGCACTGGTTTTCTTACCTTCTAACACATACATGAATACATATTTATCATAACATAATATAAAACACTTTTTAAACTTCCATACTAACATTCTGAACCCTTCTGGGGGAAAATCTTATTCCCAAAATTCAAAATATTTCTCTGATTCTATCAGAATTTAAATAAACATTTTCCATTACTAAATTACAAATACCTTCCCTTATATAATTCATATTTCAAAATAATTAAATTCATTAATAAAATTCTGATATAGAATAAAACACATTTAAATCAACTACATCAGAACAAATTATCTACGTAAAATTGTTAATCATCTTCAATTATCATAATACTTCTTAACTCAATACAAAATCATTTAGTTATCTCATCAGATCAACTACATGTTCTACATCAACACAATTTATTTAATATTCACTAATTCGTTACTAATAATTTAGTAACCTCCTTCTCAATCAATATCTAATATCCCCCCCATAACCCAGTTACAGTTAGGTAAATAGGTTCACGGGTAAACCGTGTAAGGTATTTACCTTGTGCATAAATATAGTATTTATGCCCCTGGCTTGTAACGGCCAGCTCCTTTCCACACACTCTATTGCTTACTGATGTTGGACTGTAGCGCCCATTTGCATCCACAAGAACTGAATTTTATTAGGGTGCAAACGCTGATTACACCGTTCTTGCTTCAGTGTTATATAAAAATTCGGCATTACTGATGTCCGAGGACACCAGTAATCCTACTATAATGATTCATACGCCCTTAATATGGCACTATCGCCCCCTTCGATGATAGCCGCTGTTCCATGGTTATGTGGATTCCCCTGATGAAAACCCCCTGTTAATTTCTAAATTGCACCAATTTCAAAGGCAACCAACCATGGTAAGTTTACAATGAGTCTGCCCACAGCTGATTGTCATCCAAAACCACGGTCTGGGCTGGTAAGGCCGTGACCGCCCGAAATGTGGGGAATCTATTAAATCATGTTATACATTTAAAATCTACATTATCACTACAATTCACAAAAAATAAAAACCATTATATGTTACAACAAATTTCACAAACATTATTATTTAAATTTCACTGTCCATTGATCAGTTCTGTATTATCATCATAGCTGCACTATGTCCTTGGAACTACTTCACTTCCATCAGAAATTACACTCAACATTTGATCTATTCACATATTACATCATTTTCTTTTTAACTACCACCAGACACTGGTCTGCTATTTTTTTTTTTTTTTTTTACCTCAAACAAACATTCCGCTCCCCCAAGTAGGCCTACTTCCACATAAAATTAAAATTTTATGTTGAAGTCCCTGTTCGGATAGCGACAATTGTACTATTTCATACACCCACTATTAATTAATTTTAATTACGTTCACTGTTTTCGTCCATATTTCGGACGCCATCTTTTTTAGTTACCAACTATGGAGAATAAAATTTACTTACCACTGGGCCTGGTTCGATTTAGGTGAACGGAAGAACAGAATTGGTTGTTTTCAGGAAATAACTCGTTTGTTTTTTGTTTACCAATGACATTTCCCTTTTATTTTCCTTTTCTCATACACTTGTACATTTACCCCTTCTTTAAAACATTTGAAACATATTTGGCCACGCGGCTCAATTGATAAAACAAGTCAAGCAATTATTACCATCAACGTTTTCTCTCTTCTCAAAAATTGAATTATACTAAATCATTAATTTAAACTATACATCTAATCGATCGCAACTAGCACTTCTTAATTATATATATTCTGTACACTCACATAGACAAGCACACTTTCGTTCTTTACATATTTGACTTTTTCTTATGACCCCCTTTTGAGCTCATGATTTTCGTTCAAAACCCATATACATTGTTGTGATTATAATGACCAATTGAACGATTTCATAATTTATAATAAACTTCTGGCTGTTGTTTACTTATCTGTACATTCCAATGGCTCCAACTGTTCCACGCACTCCCGATTTTTACTCACATCTCACTTTCTTTTCTCCGTTACTTTCAACTTTCTATTTTAAAACCACATACTGTTAATCCCCATTATGTTAAAAATTTGTTGCTTCACATTTTTTACTTGCAGGCACCCGCGATTTCGTTCTGGAACTTATACGTATTATTCGAGTGAGTTGTTATTACAGACTGGGCGAAACTTAATATCTCAATTTCTGAAGTAATGAGGGAATCACATGATGTCAACCTTTTGTTCTTATGTGTTTCTAATTCAGTTTTGGCGAGAAGATAATTTTAGATCTACATTCCAGCAAAAATATGAAGCTGGGTGGGTCTCTGATGTCACATCGTATGACCCGTTATCTCATCGGTTACAGGTCATGTATCTAAAAATAACTGTTCATCAGGCGTCTGGAGCTGACCTTGACACAATTCCACTCGCTTACTTCCTACGTCGTTGTAAAATTTTACAATTATTATTTATACTTTTATGTTTCCCCAAAATATCCCTAGGCGGGCTTATATGTACCGTTACAGTATGACTTAGTTTAATTACAAAATTGACGCCAACAACGTGTGGCATAATAATCATAAAGAGTACGGAACGTAGTTTCTTTACAGTATTAACAGATTCAGTGTTCAAATATTTTTTTATTTTTTATTTTTTTTATTTAATTTTCTCATTGTACTCTTTTAGTTTGTTCGATTAGATTAAGTTGTTTCTTTTGTATAATCCAAAGAACCCATGACAATGAACACATACCCAACATAACATTAATGAAACTGATTTATTATTTTTATATTTTCTATAATATGTATAACATGTTGTTATGTATGACTTTGACTGTACATTGACTTTAATTTTTATTAACCCTGAGAAAGAGTTCTTATTTTATTAAATCTAAAGGAGCTACAAGATGAAGAGAAAGGCATTGCATGTCAATGAATTTTAATGTATGTTAAAAGTAAAGAGTAATCATTTGTACATATAAAAAAAATAATAAAATAAAGCTGAGAATTAAGACAAGACTGAACAAGAGTTAATTTTTATTACATTATATATAATTTGGTGACCAACTTGAGGGCTAGAAAAAAGGAAATAAAGAATAAATAAATAGGAATTGGACAGAATTATAATTGTCATTTCTAGCCGGCAATTATACAAAAGAAAACAAGATGTCCAGGAGAGGAACCTCATGTAGGAGAAACAAGGCAACTAATACGGAAATGAATATGGAAGAGAAGGAGGCTCAGCCTGCACTAGAAGTGGAGGTAGAAGCCAGCAATATAGAAGAAAATCAACCCGACAAACCAGCATATACGGAGAACTTAAGCATACAGGAAATGATAAGGCTTATGGCCGAACAATTAAGTAAGAAAATGGAAGATAATAACCAACAGTTGAAGAAACAATTAAGTAAGAAAATTGAAGATAACGGTAAGAAAATGGAGAGTAATAATCAACAGCTGAAGGAAGCACTAAGCAAGGAAATAGAAGAACAAATGACTGAAATCAGAAAGGATCTGAAAAATCAGGTGGAAGAAAGCAATGAGAACTTGAAGCAGCAGATCATAGGGGAAATTGCTGAGATTAATCAAAAAATGGAACAATATAATGAAACAATCAAACAGCAGATTTCTGAAACCAACGAACAGCTAAAGCAAACAAGTTTGGAACTACAGCAGTTCAAGGAAGATGTCTGCATATGGATTAACCATGTAGAAGATAATATTATAATAAGAATGGAATCATTGCAGAAAGAAACAAGAGAAAATAGAAAAGGTGCAAGAGAAGGTAGAAGACAAAATAGAGCACATGGAGGTCAACATTAATAGTGTAAAGAACCAAGTAACTAATAATGCAGAGAAAATAGAAGAGATACATCAAAGAGAATTAGTAAATATACAGGAAGAATTGGAGATGATTAGGAATAGGCCATTTAATGTACCTAATTTCCAACTTGCTGATAATAGAGAAATAATTAATTTCACGAATTACAGAAAGAACCCAATGGAATTTTTAGAAAGGATTGAAGAGAACATTGCAAAAAACAGAGAAACAAAATGGACAGTAATTCGAAGTATGCTGGATGAACACTTTAAGGACATGACTGATAACTGGTGAAAGCAACCCGGCACGACATAAATGACTATCAAGAGTTTATGGCGTTGTTTAAAGCAAAATATTGGTCTGAATCCACCCAAAACATAGTGAGAGACAATTTATGCAATGGGAAATATGATCCACAGAGAGGCCAATCACCAATGGCATATTTCTTGGGAAAGGTGTGCCTAGCTAGAAACCTGGAACTCAAGATACCAGAGGAGTACCTGGTAACTAAACTCTCTTATCACTATGAGGAAGGATTGCAAGAGCAAGACTTTGCGGACAGATCAAAATGATACAGTCCATGGCAGCACTTATAGAAAATTACGAGCATGAAAATTATTACTGCAGAAGTAGACACAGAAATGATAACCAGCTAAGGGACAGAAATAATACTACTAAAAATAGTAATCAGGTAATAATGGCAACTGTGATAATCGACCACGGGTAAACTATGAACAAACACACAATCGAGAAAATAACCGCGGTTCTAGAAGATAATACTATCAAGGATGCAGGAGCCTAGAACTCAACCACCGATACCCGAATAATAATAGAGACAATAACAATAAATTACAACAGAAGTTACCCAAGAAGGGGCAGAAGTATTGAAGATCATAGGAGAACGAATAATTATAGCTTGATGGGGGACCCAGCAAGGACAGACATAACGTAATTAGCAACGATAACCACCATAAAAACGATATTAGGGACAATGACGATAACCAGAATTTAAACGAGAGGCGGCAGTGAGAAATCGTAATGGCCCATCACTGATCCGATCTTCTGGGTACTGACTTAGACTACAACACCACATACCCAACAAGACTATTATTGTAATTAAGACTAATTATTTAAAAAACATCTGAGAGGACTTGTTAACCGAAGAATCTGCACATGTAGAAAGTAGCAATAATGAAATAACATACATTAGAGCTGACGTAAATGGGATTCCAACCGAAATAATGATAGATACTGGGGCGAACGTATCATTGATTGACACCACGGAGTTAAATAGAATACAAAAAGAATGCAAGAAAATAATACCAACACTACCCGTTAATAACGTAACACTAATTGGAGCTACTGGATGCCAGAACAAGTCTGTAAAGAAACAGGTATTTTGCTTGACATGAAAAGTAATGGATCAACAGTTCCCATGATATTTTTGGTAGCCAAGGATCTACCATTTAATTTATTAGTCGGATGCGATATGCTAAGGCAGTATTTGGCCATAATTGGCCAGAGTAGAGAGAAGGTGTCTGATCTCAGACGATTTAGTATGGATGGCTGAGTTAATTGGAAGCCAATGTGCCCCTCAGAACCGTGCCATTGTTGTGCCTATGTTAGGGAGGATAAATATGATGGATATGGTTCATTACAAAATAGCATCGAATATCATAACAATAATGAAGAAATATGGCAGAATAAACTAGAAGACATCCAGAGATTCCAGTGAGAAAAAACGGGGTTAAATTTAACTGAAGAACAAGTGGATAAACTAATATCAATATATAGTAAATATAAACATATTTTCTCCGACATGCCCGGTAAAGTGAGAAACTATCAGTGTAAATTAAAATTCAAAGAACCAGTCGAATTCAGCAAAGAAAATGGAGTGAATACCTACCATCTACAGAAAGTTTTTTGAATTTAGCATATCATCAGACCATAGAAACTACACCATATGTGGTAATGCATGAGAAGCAACAACCCAGAGAAGTTACCAAATTAGTTAGTTTCCCTGAAACCCATGAGTATAAATTTGACATAATTAAATTTTATAATAAAATATTAGAAAAAAACAAATAAACAGAGGAATAAATATCAAAATCAGCAACGGAGTGTTATTAAGTATTCAGTAGGAGAAAAGGTACTGCTGAAAAATCGACAGTTACCTAGTACCATTGAGGGAATTGCTAGGAAACTACTGCTATTGTACACTGGACCTTACATAACTACTAAAGACAAAATGAATAACACATATATGGTCAACAAATTAAGGGAACATACAACCAAGCTGCACTGAAAAGATATGAAGACCCTACACAAGAATGAATTATGATTTCTTCAGTCGTATAAATATTCCATCAGAAATAATCATTCTTAAAGGGGGGGGGCATTATGTAACATAACAAGATTATGCCCTAGAATAAATATAAATTAAACATTAAAATTAGTTGTGAATTATGCCTAAACGCAATTTTTCTTATAGATAATATGCAGAAAAGTATAAAAACAATTTAACAAATAAAGGAATGAAAATAAGATATAACTATTTGAAAATAAATAATAATTTAAATAAGTAAAAAGTAATAAAATAGGAAATATTATGATAAGTGCATGCAATGGGAATAGGAAATAAAAACCTATTAATTAATTATTTTAATGACAATGACAAGACTATCAGACGACATGACTATGACTACTACACCCAGGAGGGAAGATCAAATGATTAAAAAAAATGTAAATAAATGTTAATGTAAATAGAAATATAGTGGATAAGTGTTAATAAGTTAGTAATTAAGTAAGAAAACATTTGTCATGGTATGAGTCTATCAAACGATATAGAGGTCTGCGAACCTCAGACAGTTATTGTATGTAATCTCACTACAGACTATAAAAAAAAAAAAAAATTAAACCCATAATTACCAACTACCTAATGTAAGAAAGGTGAAAATAATGAAAATAACAGTGATTAATGTTAAAAAGCAGTGTATAAGTTTTCAGAATTTTGTGAAGTGAAAGTGCATAGGAAATAGACCTTGTTATAATATAAACAGTGAGTAACACATGTAATTTATATAAAATAACTATGTAACTAACCTAATAAGATTAAGCAATGTGTACAATACTTATAACTAGTGGAATATATCCCTAGAAACTAATTATGTACATCAGGGACAAGCAAAAATAAGGTTAGAATAAATCATGTTTTAATTATAAAGTGTAAAAACAACCCTGTGACCCATAAAACATGTTGTGAAGCCAACGTTTCGGCAGTGCTGTCGACTGCCATCATCAGTGAAAATCGAGTGCGATAACGTGTGGTGGTATACGTTAGTGACCAAAGTACTGTGGTTAAGGCTGAAGCAATAAGTTGAAATAAGTAGTTTCTATGGAAACATTTCATTTCGTAAATGATTTTAAATGTAAATCTTAGAACATGGAAGTCATGTATGGTTCTCCATACCGATATTTTTTAATTATTAATGATTATTAATTCAGTGTTCAAATATTTTTTTAATTTTTGTTAATTTCTTTTTCTCATTGTACTCTTTTAGTTGGTTCTGATTAGATTAAGTTTGTTTCTTTTGTATAATCCAAAGAACCCATGACACAATACACATACCCAACATAACATTAATGAAACTGATTTATTGTTTTTATATTTTCTATAATATTCAAACACTTTTTGCTACAGTCCGTTTCTTGATGTATATAATATATTTAATATTTATAAAGAAATTACCTCAAGATATTTTTTTTTCCTTATTAGGAACATGTTTCGAGAACCATTGTGTTCTCATCCGCAGCCTTCATGATTTTGCATATATATAATACATAATTTTGCTTATATTCTATAATATGTATAATGTGTTGTTATGTATGACATTGACTGTACATTGACTTTAATTTTTATTAACCCTGAGAAAGAGTTCTGATTTTATTAAATCTAAAGGAGCTAGCGGATGAAGAGAAATGCATTGCATGTCAATGAATTTTAATGTATGTTAAAAAGTAAAGAGTAATCATTTGTAAAAAAAAAAAATAATAAAATAAAGCTGAGAATTAAGACAAGACTGAACAAGAGTTAATTTTTATTTCACTTTACATAAAATTGGCACCAACAACTTGGGGCTCTGCAGAATATTAATTACATTGAACATTAAGATTTACATTTATAAAAAAATATATATATTATAATATGTATAAATTCATGTCGCTATTCTTGTTCACCAACACAATAAAAATATGGTCACTGTCTCTACATTTATTGTTACAGATTATTACAAGAAACTATGTACATTTCTTACAAAACAGTTTTTAACATTTAAATTATTAATCTACATAATGTGTTTAGTCCTTTTTCAGTAACCCCAAAGAAGGCAGTGTTAAATGTAAACGAAGTGATTGAGATAAAGTTGAGTTTTGAATCTGACATCACTGGTGACTTTTGTAAATCTATGATTATTAGATATGAAACAGGTATAGTATGGTTTATTTTAAAATGTCTTTTTTTTCACACAGACATTACTAATTGTAAGACTGGTAGTTTTATTTTTAAATGTTATGCTCTACATTTTAGTCCATAAGTGCATTTAAATTCATCCTAAAGTGTGAGTTGACTAAGACACCACCCACAGTCCTTCCTTGTTGCTTATTATATAAAACTGTATGTTTAAATTTCAATTTACATGCACTTTCAGGTAAAATTCTGAATTGCATACGTTTCATGAAGCACTTCAATTTTATTTTCATATAATTTTTGTCTAATTTGGTGTTTACTTCATCCTCAAATTGGCATTATACAGAGTGTACCAGAGAAATGGGAAATTGTGGAAAATAAATATTTTTATTAAAGTAATTTGTGACAACAAATTTATACATATAGTTTAATAGCACAAAATATGTCATTTAAGAAACAGAAAACTGCTACTTTAGTTTTTGAAGATGACATCTTGCAGGTGAGCTTCATCTCTGTACAAAAATCTCTGCCTTTCACTTTGCATGGTTTAACTTAGCGTAACAACAGGAATATTGCCGGTTTTCTCTCATATCTTGGCTTCCTCATAGCAGGTTGATTGCAGTACACTTTCCTCTTAAGGTAACTCCATAAGAAGTCACACGCACTTAGGCTAGGGAATCTTGGATGCCATGAAATGCTACTATTTGTCGAAAGTTATATGGTCACCAAACAATTTTCACATACAGCTACCATTAATACGAGCTACCTCATACTTGTGTTATGTGGGTGGAGGTTGATCTGTCTTGTTGAAAACAAGGCATTTGCAGTTATTTATGAAAATATTTATAGTTTTCCGCATCAAAGGTTTACAGCATGTCAACATACAAAGATGCTATAACAGTAGTTGCAAGATCATTCTCAGCCTAAAAAAAAAGGGCTATTACACCCTATGATTATATAGCACATAACAGGGTAATCTTGACACTGAGTAATGGATGGCATTGTAACTCGGAAGGATTTTTTGGACCCAGTAATGAAATTTTTTCTTACTCACATAGCCATTCAGGTGGAAACAAGCTTCATCTGACATGCAAGGTTATTAAAATTCATCATCTATCATCTGTTGGAGAATTCATTCACAGATTTCTCATTGCATTAGGTGGTCATTGGCTTGAAGTTCCTGTATGATCTGCACATTGTACAGACAGGTAATGTACATCCCGTGATAATATTCTATGAACACGTGAACATTGAATCTATGCAGATGCTTCTTGTTGACAATTTGAATGCCGGGGGCTTCTCGTAACAGCAGGTTGAACAGTTTTGATATTTTGTGGCACATAAATGTTTTGCACCCTGCCTACAGGTTTCTTGTTCAATGCTGAATCTGTTTCCTCAAAATTCTTTACCCATGTATTGATTGCATTTGCTTTCAGACTATGATTATGACATCTTAAAGTGAAATGACAGTGAAGTTCCTATTCACTGCCTCCACACAAAATGCATTTATGGAAAAAGCATGTTCCACATCACTCCAATTCTCCATTATAACTAAATGGCAAGATGGCGTCTGTTTAGTTTTATAAGTTACTCAGCACTACCAACTTCCCAGGCCACCAACACATTTCCAAAATTTCAAGTTTCCTTGAGACACCTTGTATTATTTATTATTGTCATAGGATAAAGTGTCATAAAGCACTTGTCTGCCTACTGCGGCCTCCCTAGCCATTCCAGTGACCTTTCTCTTGAGTAATTTTTAAATAGTTCACTGTACTGCAGTACTTTTCCTGCCATCTTATAAGGCTGATTAGTCATAAAAAAAGTTGAAACTGTAAAATAAACTCCAAAAACAAAACATCATTACATGGTCTCAAGTTAACTTTGATGTGAACACTTGCACTTTCAAATATAATTATAATAAAATTTGACTAGCAGATTAAACATATTTTTTTGGTTTTATGAGCCTGTTTTTGATGTTTTTTGAGTAGGTGGGGCAACCAAATTAAAATTTGTTTGATTTTCTTATACGAATTTTGTCCTCAGGTTTGTTTAGGAGGGGTTAAGATTATAAACCCTCAGTAGCCCCTTTGGCTATGTCACTGGAGTTGTGTGATTTTGCGTTGTTAATTGATTCAGTCACAAATGTAGCATTAAAGATTTTATACCTTGTGTACATAATTACATGGGGCGCTGTCTGAGAAACAACTTGATGAGTGTGATTTGCTGGCACAGTTAAGATTTTTAGGGGAAGCTGGATACACAGTTTAAGAATTCATAAAAATTACGTACTGCAAGGAATAGTAGAATATAAGGTATAAGTAAATACACTTGGGTGGCCCAAGAAAAGAAACAAGCCATGTACTGTTTGGTTTGGAAACAAAAAAATTTACATAATTTGTGCTCTGTTTTGTGATCACTTAATGTGTAAATCTTTGTGGAACAACGAATTATTTATCAGTACTTTAAATTTCAGGATTTCACAATTTTTAAATAAAGTATCATAGTATTCATATTGTTACGATAGTCTACTGATCGTCGTATGGTACAGTGGAAAACAAAATACAAGACACCAATTACGTCACTAATCACCAGCTTTAATTATCACAATTAAAAAGTTTGTAATCAACAAAATAGTCTCTTGCAATAAATCAAACAAAAATTGTTCACACGCAATAAATGTCTACTAATATAAAACACAATTGTATTACAATCGTCCCGCACAATTATAAAACACAACTGTACGATATTATTTTGAAAGATTGAAAGTAATACAGCCGTCGAAGTAAGGCTTTTTTACTGTATAATTTGATAGCCTCTGGTGAGCTCTATAGCAGCGTAGCATGCAGAATTGCTAACAAGAAATACTTAATAGTAAACTGTATCAAAATGACTTACCGTAATCTCACGAATGGGTTGATCCTGACACTCAGGCAGGATAGACTAGTTGGGAAGAGGATAGGTTATATGCAAGGATTTCTACCTGCCGAGGAGTCCGGCTCGTGGATGGTGACACTACAAAGTTTGGCGTACGACCAAGGCTTCAGGTCCAGTGCATGAATGGACCCTACAAACGCCATAGTGCCAACTTCGAAAAAATGAAAATTATTGACTGGTTCGATCCGAAATATCGAACACCGGCCCAACTACACCAAAAAATAATGGCCAAAATACATTACAAAAATTTAGTTTTTAGTGAACAGGAACACTCTGAAAAATTACCCTCCAAAATAGGAGGGGGTCACACGCAAACACAAGAAAATTCAAACATACAGAAAAACATGCAATTAATTAGAGAAAAGAATGCCGAATAACTCTGCCGCGGGCGCATCAACCAGGCGAGCAATCCGAAAAGTTCGGGTAGAGCAGACAAAACCCAACAACATACAATAAACAATGGCCCAGCCAAACACAACGTAAAACTCAGCAAATCAACTTAGTTAATATTCCCTAGTTTTTTTTTTTTTTTTTTTTTTTTTTTTTTAGCATCCATAACTCCCAATAAACTGGCACAACGCCAAGCCAGAAACATTCCTCAATGTAAACTTCAATGCGGACAACACAGCTCACAGCTGGAAGGAATCACCTGGGAAATCCCAAAAAGTGTCAAGTAAGTCCACAACACAATCAGTAAAACTAACTCTGCTCACCCGAAAACAAGACAAACCCAATCAAGAAGATATAGGCAACCTGTATAATTTGATAGCAGGTCGTTCAAAAAAACCTGTGGAAGTTTTAACTGAAGCGCGACGAACAACCCCGTCGCTCCCCGGAAACACAGCTGAAACTCGGCCAAGAGGCCACATCAGGGGAGGAGAATTCTGTTCCTCCATAACCACCAGGTCCCCAACCATTAAGTTTCTAGACTTAGACGACCACTTTGATCTGGCATGAAGTGCCGTCAAGTATTCCAAACGCCACCTTTTCCAAAATGCTTGGAGCAAAGCGGCAATTTGTTTGTAATGACGGACAGTCCCTTCATTTAACGAGACTTCAGCTTCTGGGGGCGCGGTAATGGGGCGGCCAACCAGAAAATGACCAGGCGTTAGAGCCTGGTA
Organism: Magicicada septendecula; assembly: GCA_034769895.1. Classification (NCBI taxonomy): domain Eukaryota; kingdom Metazoa; phylum Arthropoda; class Insecta; order Hemiptera; family Cicadidae; genus Magicicada; species Magicicada septendecula. Next base: position 142,553,148 of record CM068371.1, read on the forward strand.
ATCACTTGGATCTGAAGATAGGGCAGTTAAAGGACGGGAATTTAAGATTGCCTCAATATGAATGCATAATGACGAAAATTCTGCTACAGTCAACGACCTGGTCCCAATCATGCGTTTCATATGAAACTTGGCCGACTGGACAACCCGTTCCCACAAGCCACCCTGATGAGGGGCAGACGGAGGGATAAATTTAAACTCAATGTTGTTGTCAACAGCAAAAGCTGTTATCTGAGCTGACATGTCAGTATTGGAAAGAACATTTTTGAGCTCCCGTTTAAGTTCGGAGCGCGACCCCACAAAATTCCTGCCACAATCCGAATACAGTGTATTAGGAGCATGACGACGACTAATAAACCGCCTCAACACATCAATAAACTGTGGCGTTGAAAGATCCATAGCTACTTCAAAGTGAACTGCTTTAGTGGCTAAGCAGATGAAAATACATAGATAAGCTTTGACTATAGGTGCCTTCCGAACAGCGTAAGCCCGTACCAAAAAAAGGGCCAGCATAATCCATGCCGGAAGAATAAAATGGAGGTGCCGGATTAACCCTAGGAGTTGGCAGATCCCCCATTAACGGGTTGGTGGGGTGAGGACGCGCCCTGAAACAAGGAAGACATTTCCAAATTATGGTTCTTATGACCTGACGTGCGGACAAAATCCAATAATTTTGAGCAAGCTGAAATTGAACTTGCAAGGGCCCAGCATGACCTAACCACACATGGGTGTGATGAATTAACAACCCTACTAGGTGGTGATGCTTGGGCAGTAAAACCGGAAAACGATTTCTAGTTACCGTAGAGTTGGTCAAGCGACCGCGTACTCGAATGAGGCCAAAATCATCTATAAACGGGACCAGGCGCTGAATGCGGACCGGGAGCTGCTTACCTAAACGAAGAGCCGCGAGCTCCTGTCCAAACACGCTGCGCTGAATGTAGCGTAAAATATACTTAACAGCCAACCTCTTCCAACCCACGGCTGTGGAAGGTTCAACCCCCGAAGGCATAGCCCACCTTAAAATAACTGAGGTAACCCCCACCACTAAGGGCCACGAGGACAAGTGCTCAAACAATTCCACCCGGGGCTCCTGAGTGAGAAACGATTGGCAACATCTGCACGTCGTGATTCGGGCGATAATTAATAGGGGGCCAGTGCAGAGCATCAAGCTTTAGCCAATCTGGCCCTGACCATCACATTGTCGACGACTGGAGGCTGGAGAGTGAAGTACCTCTAGAGGCTAAATCAGCGGGGTTAGAAACACCAGGAACATGACGCCAAGACTTAGTATCGGTCCACTCGGTAATGGCAGCCACCCGATTAGCAATAAACGTCTTCAATTTAAAAGTAGGCATATTCAGCCAATCCAAGACAATCGTCGAGTCCGTCCATAAGAAAACCTGACTCAATTGAATACATGAAGAGAATAAGCCAACATAATGACGAACAAGTTTGGCTAAAAGATAAGCTCCCAACAACTCCAAACGTGGGATTGATAAAGTTTTAAGAGGTGTCACTTAATTTTAGAAGACACCAACGAAACCACCGGAGGACCAGAGTCAGTATAAATGGACAGGTAAAGGACGGCCGCGTAACCCAACTGGGAAGCATCACAGAAACCATGTAATATAACCCTTTCAATATGCCCACCGTTAGGGAGGAATGGCCAAGAAATAGTGATTACCGAAAGATGATTCAGAGAGGACAGGAATTGACTCCAATAATCATTTAAGTCCTTATTGATAGAAGCATCTCAATCCAAGCCCTCAGCCCTGAGTTTCTGGAAAAAAGCCTTGGCCCTGAAAATCATTGGCGAAAGCCAACCACATGGGTCAAATAATTGTGCCATCTGGGATAACACGACACGTTTGGTAAATTGAACCTGAGCATTGCTGCAACAGGCCAAAGGAGGAAATGAGAAGCAATCGGTTGAATGGTCCCAACTTAAACCCAGAATATCCTTAGCCACGACGGAATCACTCGGAGCAGCTGATTCAGGTAGGCAGTCAGGTTGAAGTACACCATTTTTTCAAATTGAAACCTCCTGACGATAACAACAGAATTAGTTCCTGTTGTAATTTGCAAAGCTCTGATTTTGAATAAGCACCAGCAGCAATATCATCAACAAAAATATTACGGCTAAGTACCGCCGCTCCCGCAGGAAAATTAACTGCCTCATCCTGAGCCAGCCGCTGCAAGGTTCGCAACGCCTGAAAAGGGGCGCAAGCCAGCCTGTAAGTAACGGTACGCAAAGCAAAAACCCTTAGTGGGGCGGTAACCTCCTCACGCCATAAAATACACAGGTACGCCGAGTCATCAGGATGCATGGCAATCTGGCGATACATCTGTTCGATGTCGCACGTAAAAACATGGCTAAACCGCCGAAACAAAGTCAAAACATCGGACAGTAAGGTCTGCAACTTAGGGCCGACACATAACACGTCATTTAAGGAAATCCCGGAGGACGTCTTCATGCTGGCGTCAAACACCACCCTTATTTTTGAAGTATCACGTCTAACTTTAAAGATACCATGATGAGGGATGAAATATTTTGGAAAATTGGGGTCAGACACCAACGACATATGCCCCTGAGCGACATAATCCGTTATAAATTGCACATACTGGCTCTTAAACTGACTGTTAGACGCAAATTTCCTTTCTAACGCAAAAAACCGAGACATGGCTCCCTTAAGGGAATTTCCCAAAGTGTGAGAAGAGTTTTTGAAGAACGGCAAGCGCACCTGGTAATGACCCGACGCCAACCGACTTGTCGGCTCCATGTAAAACCTTTCAGCAAAGTGATCCTCTTCAGATAATTGGTGGGGCACAGCTGGAGGCTCTTCGACCTCCCAAAACCAATGAACTTGCTCAAGTAGGTTTGTTGTATCCATTGATAATGTTGTGGCGGAAGGATAAAAGTGGTGGAAATGACAGTGAAGCTGATGTGCAGATACTAGATCCAAAGGAAGGCCAGTGAGACCGCTAGCAGAAGTCAATGCACAATTAAGTGAAATTGGGGCTCTAACCATAATCACAAACCCAAAACGTGTCCTAACTGCAACAGGCAAACCTGCACCCAAGGGAATAGTCTCTCCCAAAAGAATAGCCACTACAATATCGGCTCCAAACAACGCATCAATTGGGGCTGCTACATCGAAGGTAGGGTCAGCTAACAAAAGGTCTTTTGTAGCCTGCTTAACTTCAGGCAACACCTGGAACCTAGGTGAGTCCGATGAGATCTTAGAAAGAATTATGAATGCATGGTTAGACGCCACAACCTCGCGTTTTAAAGTTTCCAAGGAAAGATGGCACACCTTTTTTGCTTTGGTGGCAATATCACCTACCCCATTAACACTTATTGAAGCGTCAAAACAAGCGCACTTTAAGCGAGATGCACATGCTTCAGTGATGAAAGAAGCATGGGACGCGCTATCCAGGATGGCCGTAACTACAATATAACCACCATTGGGAGACGACAAGACTGCTAGACATGTGGCTAACAGAACCCCTGCAGGATGGGGCAGAGACATGGTCAGAGTAGTGCTAGACAGATCAACTTGGTCAACAAGCGATGACCCCGAAGCCTTGAGTTCAGCTGTTTCAGAAATCTGTGAACGAGACGGAGACGGACAGGCATTTTTGAAATGAAGTAAAGTGTGGTGGTACTTAGAGCCACACGTTTTGCACCTATTTTTGCACCATCCCGAATGTTTATGTTGGAGGCACGAAAGACAACATTTTTTATTCTAAGACTTTGAAATCGAGCCCTAGGGTCCTTACTCAGCCACGCCGGACACTTGAGAAGCACATGGGTCCGGGAATCGCAATGAAGGCAACGTGAACTAGATGAATCCCGTTGCGTAACCTCCGCAGATAACGTAGACACAGCAAGAGGAGTAGCCTTAGAAAAGGAAACCTTCTGGGTTTTCTGGTGGCTAGTGCTAGGAAGAGCAGGTAAAGCCGATTCCAAAGATGCCTGTTCTTTCTGTTCCGCCATGGCGGTTAAAAATGTCATAATTTCTGTTAGGGCAGGGAGATTCTCTTTGTCCGTAACAGATGCCTCAAAGCGTTCACGCAATGATAGATCCAGCCTTGACAATACAAAAGACACATATATATTGCTTGATATATATCAGCAATGTTTAGAGCTGACAACGCTGAAACATTGCAGCTGGTATCTGAAGCAGATTGGTACAATAGACCCGGGTGGCCAAACGAGGATTGTGATAACGGCTTTTAAGAGTTGACAGTGCAAGCGAATAACTATCATCAACTATGGGAAGCGCGGCAACCTTCTCATAAGCCTCACCCTTAAGATGAGTCAATAAATATAACAATTTCTGCTTTGGAGTGAGGGTAGGACTTTCGTCCACTAATGTGGTGAACTTTGACCAAAACTCGGACCAACATTTGGCCTGGCCATCAAATCAAAACAAGGTAAAGAAAGCTTCGGCAACTCATGAACGAGAACACCTGAGTGCCTGCCACTTGCCGATGAATTACTGGAACCAACCGGTATCTCTGGTTTAGTTAGTTTTGACGCTAAAATGCTTCCCCGGACATAAATATCCTCAATTTGTGCTACCACCGAAAAAAAAATGGTCCTCGTCCAATCCCTCGGGCAATGACTCTGCCGATAGGTAAGGATCCACCTTACCTAGAAGATCCTGATATTTTTCGGACAACCTGGAGGCCAAGATACCGGCTTCATGTTGATCCACAACTCTCAACATGAAGGCAACCCTTCCAACCTATTTATTAAATGTTGCAACGCAAGTATTCCCACCGAAGTGGTCCGGTCAAAAGCTGCCAGCGACAATTTAGCAGGCATACTGAATTAAAAAATATCGCGCAACCGACAACCACCCTGAATGAGACAATTAGAAATTTGAACAATAATCACGACCAGACCTAGCCTAACAGTGATCGAGATAAATAGGCCTCTGACACAACTAGTTTTCATAAACAATACCGAGCAAGATAAATACAAAAGTAAATTAGTGCAAGGCAAAATTCAATGCACACAATCCAACAGGCTAATAGTACCAAACACAATAAATTACATACTCAAAAAACACGCAACAAATTGACTTACACAGTGCAACAGCACGACAAAAAAAAACAGAAGTTGCACAAGATTACAGCACATACGGTGCAAAATAATGGTACATAAAATTGCACCCAAAAACCATGTATAATACCAAATAGAATAAATACACACAAAAACACAGCAAAGTACAATATACACCAATTCGCCAGTTACCAAACCAAACACAATAACTTGGACACATTAAATGCAAAAATTGATGGCCAACGTGGCGTGTATGGACAGGATATCACATGTGCAAAATATAAACCGCACCAAAAGGTAATAGTCAATGCCAAAAAAAAAATTAAATATAAAGGCAGGCTATACCGAAAAACCCGGATAACCTAAAACCAAACCGTTCCCCACACGCCTGACAGTCGCAAACACGTAACACGTCAATTTCACGTGTAAAGCAAACCTTAACAGGACGGGAACAAACTTCACAAGACTTGACCCAGTAATCAAACGATTACCCAAAAAACAAGGTGCAAAATTTTGACACAATATTTGCTCACCTGGGCACGCACACACGACGAAACTGCTGAACACAACCAACAGCATCAAACGCACAAAAAATGGTTCACATGCGTATCATACCAACGTGCTTCCGTGCGATAGCATGCAAATGACGAACATTCATGTAATTTAAAAATTAACCGCATGCAAAACAACCACGAGCAGGCACAAAAAATGAAACGGCACGGCCACGGTTGATAATTAAAATAAAAATCGCGCAGCCAAAACTGGCTTATAACCCCTTTACTCAAACCACACGCAGCAACATACAAAAAATTACGAACACATGCTCCCATTCATGACGGCAAGCAATTTTAATTGAAAAAACTAGCAACCTCATGAATCCTCTGGTAGTAATTAGATGTACGATATTATTTTGAAAGATTGAAAGTAAGACGGCTTTCTTACTGTATAATTTGATAGCCTCTGGTGAGCTCTATAGCAGCGTAGCATGCAGAATTGCTAACAAGAAATACTTAATAGTAAACTGTATCAAAATGACTTACCGTAATCTCACGAATGGGTTGATCCTGACACTCAGGCAGGATAGACTAGTTGGGAAGAGGATAGGTTACATGCAAGGATTTCTACCTGCCGAGGAGTCCGGCTCGTGGATGGTGACACTACAAAGTTTGGCGTACGACCAAGGCTTCAGGTCCAGTGCGTGAATGGACTCTACAAACGCCATAGTGCCAACTTCGAAAAAATGAAAATTATTGACCGGTTCGATCTGAAATATCGAACAACAACACTTCGCCACAATACTACAAATCACACTCCAATAATTCGCAACTCAAACTGAAGCTGAATATCGTTGAGTACTTGTATTTATACCCCGCTGATTTACCAGAATATTCCATACTGCGCATTAACAATAAAGGAAAACATTAGAGCATAATTCATTGCGGCCTTGACACAGTTCGAGCGGCTTCTGACACAGTCTAGCTAATGCGTAGAGAATCACGTAAACCACACACATTACAGCTCGATTCCTCTGGAATATTTGATAAACACGTAGACTGTTCTGTAATGTCTAAACACTGGACCCTCCTTAAGCCTGTTCACGCCGAAATGAAGTAATACTCGGGCAGGCGATCACATAGCTGGTCTACTGGTGAAAGATAATTCTCCGGTTCTTCGAATTCAGTCTCATGTGACCCTAACAGTAAGTTTCCAGGAATATGAGTCTTCCACTCAACCACTAGTTTTGCGGGAATCACTCCCGTTGCGTCATGTACTGATGACCTATACGCCATTGGCTGGTCTAAGTCTGATTGTTTCTCGTCAACAACCTCTTGCGTGACTTCATCTTCAGTAACGTTTTCCCTGGGTTCTTCCATTAACTCAGGAACAATCAAGAGTCTTGTCTCGATACCAATATTTGGCTTTACAATCACTTCTTTTGTCGTTACACTTATTTGTACTTCCTCTGCTAGTTCTTCCTCCATTTCCGCTTGCAGTAGGGAGTGTTCCGCTTGACCATACCTGTCGACTTCTTCTTTGGTCAATGCCAACTTGATTTATTGGTTGGCAGACCCTGTCATTTTAGCCATGCAAAGCTATACCTTCTCTTGGCCAACCTTCAGGACGTTCTCTCTTAAGTCCACAACAAATCCGTAGGCATTCATAATGTCCGTGCCAAGAATCACTTCATCAACAATGTCTGCAACGAGCATTTGGTGGTTAAACTCGAGAAGACCCAGGCGTATACGTACATCTATCTTTCCTAACACATTGACGGGGCTTCCAGTCACAGTCCATATTGTACAAGAGCTAATTTGAGGCTGTCGGTTGCTGATTAAGTCAGTGTGCACAATAGACACTGTAGCGCCCATGTCAACTGTCAATTATATTTGTTTACCTTCCGCAAATCCATTAATGATCAGGTTTCCACTAGTCTTATGTAGCATGGAAACTGTGTGCTGTTCTGGGGGTTTACTTCTCCAATTGGTGCGATCACTCCCTTCTCTCGGTATTTTATTCTTCCAACAGTCTACCTGTAGATAACCACGTTTCCCACAGTTGTAACACTTCGGTCTTCTGTCCTTATCCTTTGGTTCGAAAGATCGTTGTGGCGGTACTGACTTCTTAAACTGTTGTTCTTAATAAATCATCTCTTTATTTCGTCCACTGTGACAATACTGTGATATTGGATCCATTTGGCTACAACGTGATGACATACTTTGATTAATGTAGGTCGCTGACTTGGCAGCTTCAAAATGGAGAGCATGAACTAGAGCGTCTGATTTATTATCATGCCGTGCACTTGACACTTGTAATTGACTATCTCTGAGACCATCAATAAACATAATGAGAGAAATCCACTTCCGGAAGTCCTCCAATTCTTCGGGATAAGCCAATCTTGTCAGTCGGTCAACATTTGCTTCAAACTCTTGAAGGCTCTCCCCTGAACACTGTCGCCTCACTTTAAGTTGAACATGGTACACTTCGCACAAATACTGGTCACTGTACCGTAATTCCAGAGCTTTTGTTAATTCGGCATAGATGTTCTGACTGTCAGATGGTACTTTCTGTATTAGTTCTCCGGCAGGCCCTTTTAAAGCAAGAATTAGTGAAAGTCCTTTTTTCTTCTTCCGTCCATTTATTTAAGCGAGCGGCAGCTTCAAATTGGCAAATATAAGTTGCCCAATGAGTGCTTCCATCAAATATTGGGGCCTTTGCATAAACTGGCCCTACTACAGTTAGATTTCTCTGATATTTTGAATCTTCTTCAGCATTTATTAATGCTCTTTCATTATCAACTATTTCTTTTACTAAATGTTTGACTTCCTTTGTAATTTGTTTTATTGAATTTGTAATAACATCTTCTAAACTAGAAATACTTGTATTCACAGACTTTTCTATTTCAGATATTCTGTTAACTTGTTTGTTCAGCTCACCTCGTAACAGGACGAATTTTGCAGCGGTATCCTCTTGTACGAACACCTTAACGTCTTCTGCTTGACAACTAAATTCTTCTTTTTTCGTCCCTCTGGTGTTTCATTTTCATGCTTACGTTTTTCGTCTTGCCGTTTTTCTGCTTCTTCTCTTTCCTGTCTTCGTGCTTCTTTTTTGTTGTTACTGTCTTTGCTGTACCATTACTCGAAATGCTTCTATCATCTGACTGGTATCCATTTTATTTTTGTGAACTACCACTAACACCACTCTTCTATGAAGTGTCCTCTGTTTCCACTGTTAACCGTTCTATCCCAGTTCTGACACCACTATTATGACAGTCTACTGATCGTGCTTCTTTTTTGTTGTTACTGTCTTTGCTGTACCATTACTCGAAATGCTTCTATCATCTGACTGGTATCCATTTTATTTTTGTGAACTACCACTAACACCACTCTTCTATGAAGTGTCCTCTGTTTCCACTGTTAACCGTTCTATCCCAGTTCTGACACCACTATTATGACAGTCTACTGATCGTAATATGGTACAGTGGAAAACAAAATACAAGACACCAATTATGTCACAAATCACCAGCTTTAATTATCACAATTAAACAGTTTGTAATCAACAAAATAGTCTCTTACAATAAATCAAATAAAAATTGTTCACACACAATAAAAATGTTAACTGATATAAAACACAATTGTATTACAATAGTCTCGCACAATTATAAAACACATAACACTTTGTCACAATACTACAAACCGCACTCCAATAATTCGCAACTCAAACTGAAACTAAACGTCGTTGAGTACTTGTATTTATACCCTGTCGATTTACCAGAATATTCCATACTGCGCATTAACAATAAAGGAAAACATTAGAGCATAATTCATTGCGGCCTTGACACAGTTCGAGCGGCTTCTGGGACAGTCTAGCTAATGTGTCGAGAATCACGTATGACACACACATTACAGCCGGATTCCTCTGGAATATTCGATAAACACGTAGACCATTCTTGATGTCATAACAATATTGAAATTATATATTAGAATAGTCATGAATAAATTCTGTCAAAAATTAATTAGAATTCATCAGGGAAGGCAAACAGGCCTAAAGAATACTTATGAAACTACAGAAAATTTTAATTATAGTCCCTCTGAAACACAAACCACCATTCCTACACTATCCTCCTTGAGGAAATCTTGGGTTATACTCCTATATCTCTAGATCCTAACCAGTGATACTCCAGATTAGACCTACAAATGTTATTTCTTGGTGAGTTAAGAACTGTATGTTACAGAATATATAATTATATTTTTTGTGTATAATTCTAAACATTGTTTATCAAGATGCTTTTGTGGTTCTGACAGGTGAAGAATTAGTCTCTGGCTTACACTGTACTGCAAAGAATGGAAACACTGGTATAAACCATGACTCAGTTAGGTTTTTAGACACATATATGTCATTAAAGAGGCAGATGACATTGACTATTTACAACCGAAGTGATCATAAAATACATTTTTGTTGGATTAAGCACCCAACTGGAGAACATGACAGAATTCCAAGTGAGAGGTAATGCATTTGCATTTCCTTAGTATGTTATATAATGATGTATACATTTATATTTACACAAGATTTTAATTTGTTTAAATGCAGAACCATTAAAGTTATTTTTATAAACCATATACTGCATTTGAAATGTCATATCAGATCCTTTTCTCTATAAAGTTTGTGGCACTTTAAATTTTCTATTTTTGACTAGCATTTTCCAACTACTGTAATAAAATGTAAAAATTTCCAATCAGTCTGACCTGCTGAGAGTCTTAGTCTGTGCATAGACATTTACTTTAGTAGTAAGGAATATAGACAAATATTGAAACTGTGATGATAATTTTTTAGCTTGTTTCCTTTTTTAAATAATAAATTTGTCTCCATTTATGATTATCCATCTCACATCATATTTTTGATCTGATGATGAGCTGAGAGGCTCGAAAGTGCTAATCAGAAATTTTTTGTATAATGGTGTGCAACAGTGTAATTTCTGTTTGTTTCTTTTTTAATAAGAATAATTATAAACATAAGTATATCACTACCAACTCAGAACACTAAGTTTTTTGTTGGTAAAAATGTAAAAGTTTTACCTTATAGCTGAACCAGTTTTCGCTTATTATAAGCTTCGTCACACAAAGGCACACAAATGAACACAGAAAGGCACTACACTCCACTACCGAATCCACCTTTGGAAACTGCCTCATTGAAGCAAACCACATATACACAACATCGACAACAACATGGATATTCTACACGTACACACAAAAGGCTGAAAACTAAACACTCTTGAACAACTGGAAATATACAACAAATACACAAAAACACATAAAAATGACATCCTAAACGAACAGACACAATTCAAATGACACATTATTCAAACAAATCACACCCCGCACACACATCGATCCTTCAAAAGTCGGTGCCGTCGCCAAGAACAAGATGGATAGCACTCCCAGTGGCAGCCTCTGACAAAGCTTATAATCAGCGAAAACTGGTTCAGCCTATAAGGTAAAACTGTTACATTTTTTACCAACAATAAACTTTGTGTTCTGAGTCTGTAGTGATATACTTATATTTAGTTAATCAATGGACACGTAATGGACAACAAAATCCAAGAATAATTATAGTTTCTGAGAAGGAGAGGAAGTACATTTACAAATCAAGTGTTGGATTCCCATCCAAGATAGGACTTCATCTTACGTGGACTATATAATAAAACCCCTCCCATAGCAATCTGGACCTAGCCTATGACTGTTTATCACATAACTTTGGGCTTGCCATTTCCCTGTACTCAGTGGGTTTACATCAAGTCTTCTACTTTACGGGTGGTCCAAGTCTACTGTCTTTGGTTGAAGGAAGCCCTCTACGTAGTGTGCTACGCTGTTCTAGGCTTGTCAGGAGCTATTGTGCTAGTCTCCGTCACCAGGGACGCTCTTCTCAGAGTCCACCTGTCTGCTGCAGGTGAAGATGGTCTGCTCTGCATCATCCATGACTCCCAAAGGGTGGTATAGATATTCCAGTGATAAGGTCTACTTCCCATCTTGTGGAGGTACAATTGGAAATTTTTTTGTGACTGCTCAGGAACTGTGTCAAATAAAAGCTCCTCATCTCTTACTCTTTGCCCCTCTCAAGAGTGCAGAATCTCTTTTCTTGGCTCACAATTTCCTTGCCAATCTTGGCTTTCCTTAGGTAGCCAGGTCTCCACTTCTTGGCAACAAGGTCTGTGGAAAAGAACCCAGCGATCACCAAGAGCTTGTTTGGTGACTAATAAGCAGAGGTTAACCTCAATGCTTCCTGTCTCTGCAGCTGCCCACAACTGGGCTACAATGGTGTAGTGGGCTACAACTGCCCAGACTTCTACACTGTACAAGGGAATTGACTGGACTGCCATCATTAGCAAGTGGTGATTATGGAAAGTTGATCAACATTGAGGTGTTTGGCCAGAGGCTTTGTCTTGATGATCATACCGCTGACCTGCAGTGGCAAGATGGTTGTGAATTCTCTTCTTGGTCAGGATCACAACCTCAGATTCGCTCAAGGCATCCATTTATTTCCTTCAGCTGCTGATGGTCTGGATTACATGGTTGAGTTTGATCTATGTCAGATTAACTGTCTGAGCCACTATGAGTGCTCCCAATTGTTGGTGTTCCTGACCTGAGACGTCTCCTCAGGAAACTCTGCTTGCAGCAGACTGTCACCAAATTCCTGAAATCGGGTCCTAGAACTGATCTCCAGGCTGCCCCAGATGTGACCACCATTATCTGCTATACTTAAAACCGTAGTTGAGTAAAATACGGCACAATTCTTCAACTATAAAACAGGTTAATTACCTTCCGTCACGCTTCTTAAAGTCCAAATACATGATTACTCGAGTTTCAACACATTAAGTGTCATCATCAGATCCCCAATGAATATTGGTAAAACTACATTTGTTGATGTTTGCACATCTCGTCAAACGATAAAAACAACATATACATAATAATGAAAATATTTAAATAAATTAACACACATTAAAAACAAGACAAAACAGAACGAAACACAATACACGCGGCCGCCGCGGACCTGCGCAGGAACACGGCATACAGTAAAATTAATCGATACCGATTTGATTTTTGATAAACTTTATCGATCTGACACAGCTAATATCTCGTTCTATATCGTTGACTCTATTAAATAAAATATTATTTTTATATATTGACTTTTCATTTAGGATGCGATCGTAATTCTCTTTAGTGGCCTTATACTGTATATCTCGAACCGTTCGAGAGTGTCCAGTTTAAGAGATTTCCTGCATTTATGTAATATGTCCAAATTCTCACTAATACTTTTTATGTTGTGATCTTGTGAGCTTAAATGTTCAGCGAATGTGGATCTTCCTATATTTGACTTAGAGCTTGGGATGTGTTCTTTATAACGCAATTTGATAAAGTTTATCAAAGGTCAAATCGGTATCGATTAATTTTACTGTATACCATGTTCCTGCGCAGGTCCGCGGCGGCCGCGTGTATTGTGTTTCGTTCTGTTTTGTCTTGTTTTTAATGTGTGTTAGTTTATTTAAATATTTTCGTTATTATGTATGTGTTGTTTTTATCGTTTGACGAGATGTGCAAACATCAACAAATGTAGTTTTACCAATATTCATTGAGGATCTGATGATGACACTTAATGTGTTGAAACTCGAATAATCCTGTATTCGGATTTTAAGAAGCGTGACGGAAGGTAATTAACCTGTTTTATAGTCTTAAATGCTCTTGGAGGCAAATAAAATGTTCACAATTCTTCAAGTAATTATCTACCATGTGCAGAGTGTACTAAGGTATGCAGAACACCTGCCTTCACACCACACACACCACCTTGGGAAGTTGAAGGAATTCATTATGTTGAGTGTCACAAAAAGCTCCACCCAACAAGAGATCAATTATGAACTTCTGCTCTTCTGGCCATATAAGACACCTCTAGGATCCTGTGTAATGTAGACTGTTCCACTCTAAAACCATTTTGCCTCATTGAAAGATCATCGGCAGCCTGTACCGCTGCCATGAGTCTTGTCCATATAAGCCTATCAAGCTGTTTTTTCTGCTGTGTCCAACATGCAAAGGAGACAATAGGACTAAGAAACCTAAGGGTCACTTTCCCTTTGCTGACAAGCACTACATGCACAATCTTCCAGTGGATAGGTGAAGACCACTCCCTCCCCCATGGAATCAGGCACATATTATAATAATATATATGTTAAGTAAGAGATGTGAACTCTGTTGGAAGACTTCCATCTACACCTTGCTTAGGATCCCACCCGGACGCAATGCTTTTTGCTCAAGGTGATGGCCTTTTCAATTTTTGTTTGGAGAAGAGGATCTACTTGTTGTCATGCCTCAAATAAAATCCAGTTTGGGCTGGATGAGCAGGACAGAAGCTGATGCTCCTGTCTACCAGTAAATTTGACATTTCCCATGCTGAGGTTACTTTTATAGCATGGAGTCTTCTGCAGGCTGCTGTGATTAATGACATAGTAGAAGCGACGTGCTATCACTTACAGCCCTTCCATCCACTGGTAACTCCTTCATTTCCATGCACCTCAATAGAACTTCAGTGAACTTAACATTATTCCATCCTCTGTTTTCCACCTGAGTGAGTTCTGGTAGTCCATGTGTCATGTAGGTCTATTGAGGATGTTAATGTACTGATGATCACTACCAGAGTAATCCTCAAGTGCCCAAGCTAGAACCCACAAGGATGATGATGTTGTAGGCTCCACTTGTACACCCCTGTCAGATGCCAGTACTGGGATCTGAACCCTGTACCTTAAGATTATGTTCCTTTTTGTGAAAGTCCATGAAATATTTTATATGGAGTACTTACTTGGATGGGTTTTGCACACCAGGCAAAGAGTATCAAGAAGAGGAGGAAAATAAAAACCCTTAGCCTCTGAATATTGTAATAGTGTTAAAGTCTGGAAAAAAAGACGGTTCCCCCCATTGTTTTTGTAATCTCCCTATAGGTTAAAACTATTAGTTCACAACTTCTATTATCTTTATGGAGTCCCTCTAGAAATCCACATGAATCAAGGGAGGAATTTCAAGACACAATTTTCAAAGAATTGTATTACCATATCTGAAAGAGACAGACAGTTTCTCTCCATCCTCAGTTAGATGGAATTATTTAGAGGTTCATCAGAATATTGGATGAGAATGAGACGAATTGGGATAAGCAGATGCCATTATTCCTAACATCCTGAAGATCATAATTACACAATACAACCGTCATGACATCACCAAAACTACTATTTAACCAAACGGATTTGCCTTCCTGGGGACTCAGTGTTTGGATCACCTAAGACTCAGCTTCAGGAAGCACGTAATTATTCTCCATAATCAAAGAGCCAAGTTGTTGTGACAAGTTGCAACACACAATGTGACAAGATTAGGAAGATAGCCCCTAGTGACAAAATGCAAAGTTGTCTGATATCCATAGTAAGAGTATGGATTTTTAAGAAAGAGACCAAGTTTGATTGTGTGAGATATTTTGGTCACGTAATAACTATGAGAACCTCACATAATGAAAACCTGTATGGTTTAGTAATTCACAACTCTGGTAATATTTGAGCAAGTGGTGAGCTTTTAAAAGAAAATATTCAAATTATAAATTCAGCGTTTATGTTATCTTAAATTCCCCAAGCTTCGACGGAATATCGTACTGACGGAAGCAAGACCCTGTAGGAATAATGGATAGTATGAATCACAGGATTTACCTGCATTGATGAAAAAGTAAGTAGTCTAGCAATGGTTTGGGGGTGAATGTGGAAACCTGGTTCCTCAAACAGATATTATTGGCCATCTGCGAGTCAGGCCCAGCTACATAATACCCATTTGATGTCTGAGCCTGTGCTAAAAATGCATCTGCACCAAGTGGGTTGCAAAAGGCAGTCACTAGGGTGCACGACTTGATCTAGGTATATTTTGTTAAAGAACGTAAATACTTTGCGCCTAACATGTCAAACAGATTGTATAACTCAAAGTGTCTCTTAGTCATTCCTTGAAACTTCAACCTAATTGGGAAGCGCCTTATATGGTGAGGAAGTGACTCAATGATGTTGTTTATTGGATACAATGAGAGAGGCAATGGAATTCAAGGTTACTCATCTAGACTGCCTCACGAAGTATTACTACAGAGATGATTTGTCAGTTGGGACAAACAGGCTTAAGAAGACAGTCATATACCTGTAAGATAGACAACATGTATGGCACCTGCCAGCAATGTGTATATGGTTGGCAATTGACACAGTTGTAGTTTACCAGTGCTTTCTACGTGCCTGTGACTAATTATTCTTGATGCATCACCATGGAGTCATAGAATTATCTTGCAACCTTGACGGATGTATGAATGTAAGTGTTCTGTAAGGGGCCAGCAGGTGTTGTCACTTGTGATTCAGCAGCGCCCGCTCTAGGGCCGGGCAACCCGGACATTTGTCCGGGCGCCAAAATTTGGGGGCGGCATTTTGGCTGTAAGTGTGAGAAAAATATTGATGTGTTAAATACCCAATAATTAGAAAATTTCACATATCGATTTTTTCGTTCGCTAAAAATTTACAGTGCGTAGCGTATTTATATTGTTTATGTCTAAAAGCTAAGAATATTTACAATTCTTGATTCTAAAAAAAACAATCATAAAAGAGCGGTATGTTTAATTAAATAACCGTTTTTCCATTTCAGGGGAGAACGGAAAATCCCAGCATTAATTTAATTTCGTGAGATTGTGATACATATCACAATATTTAAAGATTTCAGAGATATGAAAGATTGGACGGTGATTCATTTTTTAAAACATTTATTACGGCAATCTATGTTAAACACATTAAACAATAAAAGTTGACTATAAACTTACAAAAATCTAGTAAATTTTTATAATTCCGAAAAGGAAACATTTTGTAAACTAATAATTTATTTTATTAATAAATTAACGCAGAATTTGTAAAGGACGCTGCTTAAACTTGTTTGAACATGCAATGCATATACTTCTCTGAACAGAATAGCACGCAAACAGAGCGCTGCTTCAACTTGTGTTTGAACATGCATAGACATACTTATTACCTCTAACCTCGAGCGGTTTCATTACACAATAGCATTATTCTTGCTATTACGTCGGTAGTGATAACAAGTGGAAGTTCATAAAATTTACTTCAGTGCGATTTCTTAATTTTGAAAGGTAAGTACATCTATAATTAAGCTGTTGTTTAGTTTGATAGATACTAGTTTATCGTAAATCGATTATCAAATTGAAACAATGAAAGCGTTTTTAAATAAAATAAATATTTTATTTATCCAAAAAGGCTGTTTATTGAATCAGTAAAATATTGTATCAAATTTGAATGTATTCTATAGGTATAATTATTTATATTTTTGTTTTATGAAAATAATTATTTGAATCAATAATATAAGACATTTATTAAGTTCACTGCTTCGATAAAACGCGTTTTATAATAATATATTTGAATAATTAAACAGAATAAAATCTCAAAATCAAGAATTATAAAATTGTTTTTAATGACTATTTATGATTTGGTGAAATATTGGTTATTATAAAATACATATATAATTACACTAGACTTTCTTTACGTTCACAGGATATGAAAAATATTTTGTGTAGTGTAGCGCATAAATATTTTTTATGTCGGTTGACGGAATATAATTTTGAAGTTATGTTAATTACGGTTTTAGCTTATTTAGAACAAGGATAAATCTTTATTTTTAATTATTATTTTATAGTTTACATTGTTTAATTTGAGTTATGTGCGTGCCTCTTCCTTTTCAGAGGCAAAAACAAGCTGGCACGTTAAAAAAATTATATCAAGAGTTGTACCAAAACAAATGACGACTCTGAGAATCCAACATCAAGTCTGGTTATTAAAGAAAATACGGAATCGTCAGAGAATGATGATGACAAACAAATGGACGAAGTTTCTAAATCAATTGGAACTGACGACACTCTGACTCTACCATCACCAGATGAAAGCATTAAAAAAATTGACACCAACGTGACACCCACAGAAAGCGTTCTACAAACTTTGAGTACAGATCCAGCATTGTGGCCAAGAATTTTAGGAGACGCCGAAAGAAGTTTTTTAGTAAGACAAGGTCCACCTAAACCATTGCATAATTACAAATTTCCTTCAATGACACTGGTCGACATTTTAGTGCAAATTATTATACACGAATTTTAAGCAATGGAGAGCAAGTTTTACGAGACTGGCTAGTGTACTCTCTTTCACAAAACTGCGTTTACTGCTTCTGTTGGAAAATTTTCGGCTGTATAGTTAGTTCTCTTTCAAAGGAGGGTTTTAAAAGTTGGAAGCACCTCGACGAAACTTTAAAAGAGCATGAAATTTCCAAAAATCTGTAACTTTAATTTCTTTGTTATTTTTATTTATTCATATTGAAACTCCCACTTACCTTGAATCTTCGATCTGGCCGGATCGCGTAGTGGAGACGAACCCATTTCGTTCGACGAACTTTGACAGTACATAAAACGAAATAAGGTTTTGAAAGAATTTAACTCTCTTTATTTACCATTTGAAAAATAGTAGTTTTAATTTTTTCTGTTGTTGAGCATCTTACATTTTTAAAATAGAAATCGGTTCTTCTCTACTATTTTTTTTTTTTTATAAAACTTGGAATGAGACTTATACATAGCTGATTATTAATAACAAAAAAACATAATTACCTTACCTTCTATATGACACACACATACATTAATGTAAACAGCCCAGCCTGCCTTTCTCACATATATATTAATTCTAATTTAGCAAAAACCTCATACCATTTTAAAACCCCCCAGCCCTTACACCTTTAATAGAAGAAATAAGCCCCGGCAACGTGGTTCGCGCGCGCACTCATCGTTCCTGTAAATTACTTGTTTTTTATTGTCCGAAAAACATTTGATTTGGTTCCACTTGATGGATTCACATGAAATTTTACTGTTGTTCCACTTTTTACTGGAAAAAAATAAAAAAACTTTGTAGAGAGCCTACTTAGCTCCGTGCCAGCCAGCACATATAGCGTAACTGGGAATCGTGCTTGTCTGAGCGGGAGGAACTTCGTATTCACGGCCAACAGATTTTCGTCGCCATTCATGCTTAATTGCTGTGGTTTATTCACTCTATACAAGGAACATAGTCGTTATATCAGCCAAATGTGTAGACGATATTTGCCTCTGCTATACTGATGTCACTACAGCGGGCGGGGCTTAAATACATTTCCTGTAGCTGGCTGGTTGGTCTTACAAATTGTTCATTCCAGCGCCATTTTTCACAGCGTTGTTCGTTCCTCGCGGCGTCATTAACAGCGCCCCTGCTTGAGATGTTAAGTGCGTGCCTCGTCACACATATACCGAGTTCTGAGAAAATTAGGGTGGTGCGAATTCCTTGCCTAGTTACTCAACAGCAACTGCGTATTACTGCTTTGTTTCAACACTGTTCTACTTGCCACGTGTTCTGTTCCAATAGAGTTAATGTTTGCACAATAATTTTATAAAATCCCGCAAAAAATGAAATAAATAAATATGCAAATCCCCATACTGTAAGAAATAAAATGACCCAATTTTGGACCCGTTACAATACCCCCTCAATGAGAATTCTGTTGTCCAAAACAGAAGAAATCTCATTGACAAACCCCTAAGAGGACCGGTGAGGAACTGGTGCCAACAACCCCCTTGTTCTTAATCTACATGGGTACACGACCCCCCTGGTTTGGCGACTATGGACGCATCTGAACGAGATCACTGGACTTCTCCGTAAGAGATCCCAACACCGAAAAATCGAACAGACAAGTACCACAGCACACCTCACCTTCTGACATGCTACCCCCCAAAATCCTCAATCCCTGGCTTAGATTATTCCAGATCCTCCACCGATATGTTTCCCCTTTTATGCAAGCTGGGCTGCCTTTGGCAGATACTGGGCTCATACACACTCATATTACATATTATACATTAAAAAAATTCTTTAAAATTTACTATTTCATCTAAGAAGCAAAATTCAAAATTCAAAATAAAATATTTTATCAAAAAAAATTCTCTTCCTTATTTTCTGTTTTATTTACAATGAGTTAATTTAAACATTTCTCCTAATTAAACATATCCTTAACCTAACATGTGAATACTTAGAGTCTAACAATACAAGTCCATACAATAAATCACTAAAATAAACATGGTTGGCACACAAATAACAAAAGAATCAATACTTAAAATATTCATTAGCTGGCAGGCGAAAAATCAAGATTCCTTTTTTTTTTTCCAAAGAAAATTTCCAAAAAAAATATTTTCCAAAAAATTTTAAAATTCAAAAAAAATTTAAGTTCATTAAAGGTTTCCTTTACATGTAGAAATTATTTAAAATTGGTTTAAATTGATCAAAACAACAGTTGAACTGACTTCCATACTATGCAAGCTTAGTATGCATATGACCTCATCAGCTGATCAAAACTAGGTCAAGTCCACAACCTTGACCCACATATGTTATGTATAAGTTCTATCTGAAAATACATTTGACATCTGTAACATCCTAACTTGAAACACAAAACATAATAAAATAAAACACTTAAAATAACAAAATATTATTATAAATAATAAGCAAATTGACATTTAAATTATTCAAAATAAACAATTCTTAACTTTACATTATTTTCAAATTCTATCAAAGTTGGTCACTGATTTCAAAAAAAATAAAAATTTTATATATTCAACTACAACTTTCTTCATTTTACAATCTCATTCCCTATTACTGTGGGTGATTTAAATTATCTATTCTCATTTAATTTACTACTTGAACTGTATACATATATCAACTTCCTCCCTTTGACTCTCACCACTAACAACTTTTACTAACATGACACCCATCTCTATCAAAACATCTATCCCAAAACACTCTAACCCCAACTTATCATTAAACTCAAATCGCCACCTTCTCTCTATATATATATAAAAAAAAAAATACTCTCTAACCCTTTGTACATAGGATACGTGTTTCCCCCCCCAAAAACTCAATTCCCTTATCTGGCCCCTGGATTCTACCTAAGGCGGCCCCGTCGCACTAAATCGGTCCCAATCCCATCCCAACTTATCCTTATGTTGCGGACTCCCACATTACACTACCCCCTACTACAAAATAGCCATCCCCAAAAATCTCAATCTTATTACCTCACTACAAATACAACAAAATAACATCATTAATTATAAACATCAATATATCACTCAAAACTCTACCTAAATTCTCCATTACTACTGTGTCAACATCAATACTTCTCAAAATTCTATAACATCCATTACTTCAAAACAACATTACATTATCTTCATCTCTACGATTTCTTTAACATTGACTTCAACTTGGACAGATCTATATGTCCCACTAAATATTTATCACCCAAAAACTATCTTTTATTAACTGGCATAAATTATTACTTTATTTCTCATTCATCAAATTACTTTTATCATTACTTTAAAACATCTGTAATACATTAAAACATTACATTGAACATTAATTACTTGGAACATTTATAAACCATTTTACCAGTGACGTTTTATTGCTGATCAGCTGATATCCCTAACACAATGAAAACACATCTCAAAATTGAACAAATTATATGAAATATATATTTATCAATACTTACTTCTATTATGTTAACTGCCTGCCAGTCAGTTTAATTATCTGCTTAGTTGAAAAAGTACACACATAATGAAAACACATATTTCTATCAATGCCTATATCTAACGTACAACAATAAAATAATACATTTAAAATTATGGAATGAACACCTTATATTGAATGTCTGAGCAGCTAGTTATTTAAACAGAGCATAAGCATTTTTATTGGATCAAAATTTTAGTTAGCAATCTTTATGTTATCAAATTTAAATTCGTGACTCCTCTGAGTCACCTCCCATCCACACACACTATTTCAAGTTATGTAAGGCTGTGGCGCCCCCTCGCTTTCACAAAGACGGCATATTTTGGAGTAGGTTGACCTCTCCGTGTCTTTGCTTCGGCTGTTACATTTTAAAAGGTTCAGATATCAACATACCTTTGTTATATAGCTACACGCCCTTAATGCGGGTCTACCACCTGACTTTGCTGCCCCCAAGCGGGCAGAGTGGTAGCCGCTGTTCCATAGTGCCTGGATTTCCCCTAAAATTCACCCCCCATTGAATTTCTACTATATACCAATTTCAAGTCAGCTATGGTCAAGGGACTTGATATGACCATAGCTGGCCGCTGGCCAAATCCACGATTAGTGCTGGTAAGGCAGTAATCGCCTGAAAAGTCGGGGAAATCTAACTTGCATTTCACTGCCTGTTCTACATCATTTTAGTATGTGCGACATGATCGTCTATCAGTGTGCAAATTTAATTTGCACTAAAAAGGTGTGTCGCACAATTTCGCCATTTTGGTCTCCGGTGGAGGTAACACTCTCTGTTACCCCCAACCCATTTCGCTATCTACGGGAGCACAGGCCACCCCCGCAATAGCAACTTAATAGCTAACTAATTAACATTGATAAACTAAAACTTTCAACCATTGCAGTTCCACACTCCACTGTTCTATCACTTCATTGAGCACCAATCTACCCCCCAAAATCATCCCCACTTCTTGTATTGATAACAAGTTTTTATTTTATTACACATCTTTTAAACGTTCCCATGCTCACTGATACTCAAACTTGACAATTATATTTGGTCACTTACTTCTACAATTTATTTACATTTTATATTTATAACTTATATTCTAGTGGTCAGTATCCCCACCTGAAACGGGTTCCTGCAGCGTCTAGATCTGGAACCAGGGAGACGCACTACGTGAATTCACGTCCACGTTCTTTACTGCTTTTATCAACAAAATCTATTCCTACTATTCTCCCCTTTATTCCAACCCGCCGTCTCCCTCACTCCAGACCCAGAAGCCACAGGGCTCCGGTTTCGGATTACACTGTAATTAAAGTCAGTAGCGAAAAGAATTTTGTTTTGCCACTGATATTCAAATATTAATTTGTATGCACTGCCTTGTATTTAGGTGTAGCCTCTTTTATGTACAACACTCTAAGGCAGTGCAGGCACGTGACAGGTACATCAAGATTGTTGCACCTAGAGTGTATAAGAAAATTTAATTCGTGTCACGTACCTGTTGGGGTCCCCCTCCCCGTTCAAATATGTAGTTAAATTTCTACTTTGTACCAATTTTGGTGGAGCCGGACCATCGTTGTTTTCACCGCCCGAAGGAAGATCCGCCAACCATGGCCCGCCTCCGAGTTCCGAATTCCACGGCCAGGACTGGTAAGATCGTGACCGCCCAAAAATGGGGGAGGATCCCTTCTAGAAACATATAGAAAAACCAATTAAATTACATTCATACACTTAATCATTGATAAAAATCCTTATGCTGACCAAAATAATTTCAAATTTGTAGCGTTGTGCGTTCCAACTATCTCCCTCGTTTCTCTATTCTGTAACACATATGAATTCTTCATTTTCACCTCTATTATCTCGTACGGTCCCTCGTAGAGTAAGAAAAATTTCTTGATCTCCTTATCTTGGGCACTCGACAAATCGTGGCGTCGCACCAATACCAGCTGTCCAACCTCGTACTGCGTCCACTTACCTTTCATATCATGCCTCTGTTTTCTCTTCTCCCCTTTGGTCAATAAACTTTCATTCGCTAGCCTAAGTTTTACCTCGCGACCAATAGTGTTGGTTTCTGGTGGATACTCAATTAATTGCTCCAAAATTCTCTGCGGACGCTTCCCTCTTACCAACTCATAAGGTGTGAACCCTGTCGACTCGTGGGTGGTGCAGTTAAGCCAATTTTCAATCTTCTGGACATAGAGTGGCCACTCGCTGTGTTTGGCGTGGCAGTATGTGCGGAAAATTCTGCCCAACTCCCTCATGACGCGCTCCGCCTGATTGGACTGCAGATGATACACTGCGGTGTGCTTTGGGATGATACCTTCCCATCCGAGAGTCTGGCGCCATCTCCCGCTGATGAACTGCGGCCCATGGTCGGATAATATCACCTTCGGCTTTCCCACGTTGATCATGTAGTCACGTGTGATCTTCTCACTCAGCACCTTACTTGTTGCTCGCTTCACGCTATATAACCTTACATATTTGGAAAATGTGTCAAGTACAACAAAAATATGCATCACTCCGCCCCTACCCTTTGGCAATGGGCCATACAAATCTACGGCTACTAAATCGAATGGTTTTTCGACTTTAATGTAATTTAGTTCTCC
The DNA here is from genome assembly GCA_034769895.1 of Magicicada septendecula. Classification (NCBI taxonomy): domain Eukaryota; kingdom Metazoa; phylum Arthropoda; class Insecta; order Hemiptera; family Cicadidae; genus Magicicada; species Magicicada septendecula. The sequence continues at coordinate 142,576,970 of CM068371.1, forward strand.
CTCTAACCTATAATTCACAACTTTAGATTTCTGACATAGCTCACAAACTCTAAGTATTTTTCGGACCCGTTTTTCCATATTTTTAAATAAACAAGATTCCTTTAACACATTCACACACTTCCGTGCCCCAAAATGTCCGTATCTAAGGTGACAGTCCCACACTATTTTCTCTATCAACCCTTCAGGTATAACTAACCTCCAATCCCTCTCTCCCCCCTCTACTTTTTTAAACAAACTCCCTTTAAACACTTGAAAATATTGTTTATAACCAAACTCATCTACATCTGATTCTACACTAGTAATTATTTAATTTAATTTACTATCAGCTCTTTGCATTACATTTATATCCTTCAATTCTTCCCCAAAAAGTTTATCTTCCCGGGATAATCTATAAATCTCTATTTCTTTAATATCTCTACCCGTTCTATTTCTGTCTGTGTCTACTCGTGATAGTGTGTCGGGCACCCTGTTCTCTACACCCTTAATGTATTCCCAAGAAAAATTATACTCTTGAAGAGCTAACACCCACCTGGTTATCCGGCTGTGTGTGAGTTTACAAGTATTCAGGAACGACAGCGCTTTATGGTCCGTCCTGATGATGGTTTTGTTACCCAGCAGATACGTACGGAACTTCTTCACAGCGAACACTATACTGAGGAGCTCCTTCTCAGTGGTAGTATAGTTACGCTCTGCGGCTAGCAACGTCCAGCTGGCGAAGGCAATGGTTTTGTGTTCTTTCGCCTCGTCCTCTTGGTATAGTTCCGCTCCAAGTGCTATATTGCTGGCGTCTGTCTGTAAATAAAATTTATCATTAAAATTGGGATGATTCATTAAAATCATATCAGCGAACTTATTTTTGATTTCGTTGAACGCTGCTCTTTCGTTATCTCCCCACCTCCATTGTTTGTTCTTTTGCAGCACTGTGCTGAGTCGGGCCGTCGTCTGGGCGTAGTTCCGCTGGAATTTCCTGTAAAAATTACAGAGACCAAGAAAACTTTGCAATTGTTTTATATTTTTAGGCTCCGGGAACGTCAGGATGGATTCTACTTTATCCGGATTGGCACGTATCCCTGTAGGTGTTATGATGAAACCTAAAAAATTTATCTCAGTTTGCAAAAATTTTGATTTGTCCCAATTCACTGTCAAACCTCCCTGGTATAACTTCTCCAATACATACTCTAAATGTTCGACATGCTCTTCAAATGTTCTGGAAGCTATCAGGATATCATCAACGTATATGGTTAAAAAATCTAAGTTATGGGGTTGCAAAATTTCGTCAAGACACTTGATAAAACTAGCTACACTTGTGTTCAAACCAAACGGTAGTCTCTTAAATTGATAATTCTTTCCATTGAATAAAAAGGCTGTATATTTTCTACTATTTGCTGCCAACGGAACTTGCCAATACCCAGCAGTTAGGTCTAAAGAGGTCATATATTGTACGCCACTGAACTTCTGAAAAATCTCTTCTATCGCTTCAGGTGACTCCCTGTCTGGAATGATAATTTGATTAATTTTGCGGGCATCTAAACATAACCTGACTCTACCATCTTTTTTAATCACTACTACTAAGGGGTTAGAATATGGTGATACAGATCGCTCAATTATATCTCCCTCTAACATTTTCTCTAACTCAATCTGAACCGCTCTTCTCTTTGCATATGGCACCGGATAACTTCTTTGCACATAGGGTGCGTGTTCCCTTACCTTTAACTCGCATTCATAGTTTCTTGCCCTCCCCGGTATGTCGGCAAACACTTCTCTAAAATTCTCTACTACCCGCCACAACGATTCACGTTGAGAACTCCCTATCACGCCACCCTCACTACAAAATTTAAGTGCTCTCTCATTCCATAAGTGATCTACATTCTCCTCACATTCTATTTTACTCTCACTACATACATTCACACTAACTTCCATTTCTTGTTTATTACCCCGATTATGTATCACCCTTACCCCTGAAATTCTTACCGCATCTAACACCCGCTCAAAATTAATACGGACTGGTTCCCCTTCACTATTTAATTCTAACACCCGTTTATGAAAATCAATCACCGCCTTATGTTTAATCAGAAAATCATTTCCCAGTATAACCTCAAGGTTTAATCCCCGTACGACTAGAAATGTATTATCGTACCCTACCCCGTTAATTATCATGTTTAAATGTACTTGTTTCGTGAATCTTTTACTTCTAACTCCCGTAATACCTACAATCGTCACCCCTGCTACTGGCAAAGATGGAATATTTTTATTTATTTCTCTTAATTCATCTAGTACATGTTCAGAAATAACAGAGATTTCGCTACCTGTATCTATTAAAGTTTTAATCTCCTTACCTTCTATGTTGATTTTTACCTCAGTCAGCCCATTCTCCCATCTCCCTGCTTCGAAATCTTCCTCCTCCAATAATTCCTCAGATAAATCCGTTATAATAATGTTATTTTGGTACATGTCATTCGTTTGGACCCCAGAAACTTCCGGCGACAACGGTCGGGTCCGGTGTTCCATTGTCTCTTAGTTTCCCGCAGACGTGCTCGCCACTGCTGGGTTGTATCCTCTCCCACGCTGGTTCATTTGCTGTTCAGGGGCGCTACCTCTCGGCGCTCCTCCTTGGCCCTCTCCCCTTCGTTGGTATGTATGCTGGTTCTGTGTGGGTTGTTGTCCCTGTCGCTGACCCGGTCTCTCTCTCCTGCATCTAAAACAAAAATTTTGTGTCGCATAATTCTCCTGTGAACATGCTGGACAAGTCCATTTTGGTCCTCGGTTATTTTGTTCTCGTCTAGGGTATGCCGGTCCATTTGTAGGTCCCCTCGGCGGTCCCTGGCTACCTCCATTATGCATATTCTGCTGGTTCTGACGACGACTCAATTCTTGGTCCCGGATATTCTGAAACACATCTAAAATATTTTCTAGTTCGCTAATATTAGCTACCTCCCACGTCATAAGTGTTATTTGTACTTCCCTTGGCAAATGCTTGCTTATATGCCTCACGAAGGATCTAAATGGCAATGGCGGTTCTAAGTATTTCGCCTCATTAAATATTCTCTTCACATACCCGGTTATATTATTATTGGGTCCCCCAAAATTCCCGGTTCCCATAATTCTACTCCGTAACACTTCTTGGTCTTCCTCAGACCAATATTTATTTCTGAATGCGGACTCAAAACTTTCAAAACACCCCCATTCCGTTTTGTGTACCTCGGCCCATATCTCCGAACTACCCTTGAAGCATTTTAAAAGTTTTAATAATTGAACTTCCCAGTTATTAGTACTAAACTTATTGAACTCTCTCACTCTATATATGAACTGCATAGGATGTACTCTTCTATTGTCACAACTGAATGTCTCTAACTCAACTTCACTGCTTACGTCACGAGTCATAATTACTCGTTCAGTAACAGTGTTTACTTGTTGGCTGATGGCCATGCTCAATTCCTCAATTCATTTGTAACATTCATTAACTTAAGATTACTATCAGATTCAAGGTCACTTATTGTATCATGTATGGTCTTAAATTCAATCTTACAATTATTTTCTATTTCTCTTATTTTACTATTATTATTTTCAATCTGACTCATAGCATAACCAACCTTACATTCAGTATTGGTGTTACATTCTCTTATTTGTTTCTCAACAATTGTATTTATGACGCTATATTGTTCCGTGATCTGTTTCTCTACTTCATTAGTTATATTATTGGTAATATCAGAAACACGGCACTCTAATTGCTCATTTATGGACTCTGACAATTGTGATTTCATACTTTCACAACGTTCATCAATATGTTTATCTAGTACACGACTTAAATTATCAAATTGTACATTAATATTCTGTTGTAACTGCATATTCTGTTGTTCACATTTTATTCTCTGTTCATCTAATTTATTGTTAAAATCACTTTTCATCTTGTTTAAAGTTATTTCGTTATTATCAAAGCGTTTATCATTATCATCAAAACGTTTATTAAAGTCGTTATTTTGTTTATCGAAATTGACTTTCATAAAATCTAATAGGTCATCTAATGACAATTTTTTCTCTTTCGTTTTATTTGATTTGATCAATATCGGGGTAGATTTCGCTTCTGCGTGATCGACCATAATTGACCCAGTTAGGTCATCGTTAACTATTGCTTGCACGCTCAACTCAGCTGTTGGCCTTGACTGACTTACTTCGCTCACACTTGGTGACGGGTTCATCGAACCAAGGCCACTCTCACTCATAACTGAATCTATTACACTGCTCTTTTCTGTGTTCTCAGACATTTTTATTTGGTTTATTTTTTCTTGCATAACAACTATCAATGACTACTCTCTTTTCAAAACTGATATTACAACATACATACAATCAACCTTCCATCATAATTACGTAAGTTTACATCAATACAATTTCGCTTTCGTAACCGTACTTCGTTATGCACTGTCAAATGTAAGTCGGTGTAATACAACCCTTTTTTGTTATATTACATCCTGGTCACGCTGCAACAATTGTAACTTTAATTTCTTTGTTATTTTTATTTATTCATATTGAAAATCCCACTTACCTTGAATCTTCGATCTGGCCGGATCGCGTAGTGGAGACGAACCCATTTCGTTCGACGAACTTTGACAGTACATAAAACGAAATAAGGTTTTGAAAGAATTTAACTCTCTTTATTTACCATTTGAAAAATAGTAGTTTTAATTTTTTCTGTTGTTGAGCATCTTACATTTTTAAAATAGAAATCGGTTCTTCTCTACTATTTTTTTTTTTTATAAAACTTGGAATGAGACTTATACATAGCTGATTATTAATAACAAAAAAACATAATTACCTTACCTTCTATATGACACACACATACATTAATGTAAACAGCCCAGCCTGCCTTTCTCACATATATATTAATTCTAATTTAGCAAAAACCTCATACCATTTTAAAACCCCCCATCCCTTACACCTTTAATAGAAGAAATAAGCCCCGGCAACGTGGTTCGCGCGCGCACTCATCGTTCCTGTAAATTACTTGTTTTTTATTGTCCGAAAAACATTTGATTTGGTTCCACTTGATGGATTGACCGCGGTCACATGAAATTTTACTGTTGTTCCAATTTTTACTGGAAAAAAATAAAAAAACTTTGTAGAGAGCCTACTTAGCTCTGTGCCAGCCGGCACATATAGCGTAACTGGGAATCGTGCTTGTCTGAGCGGGAGGAACTTCGTATTCACGGCCAACAGATTTTCGTCGCCGTTCATGCTTAATTGCTGTGGTTTATTTACTCTATGCAAGGAACATAGTCGTTATATGAGCCAAATGTGTAGACGATATTTGCCTCTGCTATACTGATGTCACTAGCAGCGGGCGGGGCTTAAATACATTTCCTGTAGCTGGCTGGTTGGTCTTACAAATTATTCATTCCAGCGCCATTTTTCACAGCGTCGTTCGTTCCTCGCGGCATCATTAACAGCACCCCTGCTTGAGATGTTAAGTGCCCCTGCTTGAGATGTTAAGTGCGTGCCTCGTCACACATATACCGAGTTCTGAGAAAATTAGGGTGGTGCGAATTCCTTGCCTAGTTACTCAACAGCAACTGCGTGTTACTGCTTTGTTTCAACACTGTTCTACTTGCCACGTGTTCTGTTCCAATAGAGTTAATGTTTGCACAATAATTTTATAAAATCCCGCAAAAAATGAAATAAATAAATATGCAAATCCCCATACTGTAAGAAATAAAATGACCCAATTTTGGACCCGTTACAAATCGTATTCAGGCCCAAAAATCATGGCTAGAAATGAACCAAAGGTTAAAGTGTTGTAAAACTATAGATGCGGCTGCTCAAAGAATTATTAATGCTGAACCAAACCATTGGAATGAGGTGCTTCTAAGAATCGTAGCAATTACTAAAATGCTTGGTAAAAGTTGTCTGGCTTTTCAATGTACAAGCGACAAGTTGTTTGAGTATAATAACGGTAATTTCTTGAAAATAGTTGAGTTGCTATCTGAATTTGATCCCATTATGGAAGAGCACGTCCGTAGAGTGCTCAAAAAAGAAGAGACTAAAGCTCACTATCTCAGGAAAAATATACAAAATGAGATAATAGATCTGCTGCATCAAAGTGTAAAGTCTCATATTATTGATGAAATAAAAAAATCCAAATATTTTTCCATAATTTTAGACTGTACTCCTGACATTAGTAAGGTAGAGCAAATGACTCTTGTAATCAGATATGTTTCAATCAATAAATTTGACGGTGATGTTGAAATTAAAATTAATGAAAGCTTTTTAGGCTTCTTACCAGTCGAAAGATCCACAGGAAAACAAATGACTGATATTATAATTGGAGAACTTAATGACTTGGGTTTAAATTTGCAGGATATCAGAGGGGAGGGATACGACAACGGGTCCAATATGAGGGGCGATAAAGCAGGAGTGCAATCTAAAATTAAACAATGTAATTCGCGAGCATTCTATGTTCCATGTAGTAGCCACTCTCTCAATCTTGTTGTTAATGATATGGCAAAAGCATCCTTAGAAGCCGCTAATTTCTTCAACATGGTCCAAAAAATATATTTATTTTTTTCGGCATCTACTTTTCGATGGGCAATACTTTTAAAACATGTTCAAGGTTTAACTTTGAAACCATTGAGTGACACTAGATGGGAGAGTAGGATAGAGGCCTTACAGCCTTTGAGATTCCATTTGGGAGATGTATACAATCCTTGCTAAGCATTTACGAAAACCAAGAAATTGATAATTTAATAAGAGACGAGGCCTCGGGTTTATTAAATTGTATTAAACAATTTAAGTTTTTGTGTTCATTAGTTATTTGGCATAAAATACTAAATTGCATTAATCCAATAAGCAAGTTGATGCAAACAAAAGATTTTGATCTAGCCTCTGCACTTGATCTTTTACAAAACTGCAAAATATTTTTCCAGAATCTTCGATCGGATTCGTCCTTCAATGAAACTATTATTGATGCAAAAGAACTTGCTACCGAAATTGACGTGGAGGCTAATTTTGGATCAACAATAACATGACACCACGTAAGAAGAATAAAAAGGAACTTCTCATACGAAGCACGAGATGAACCGATCGAAGATCCAAAAGAAAAATATAAAATAGATTTTTTTTTATTTTACAATCGATCAGTCACTAAATGCACTAGATGCTAGATTTGAACAACTTAGTAATCATAGTAACTATTTTCTTATATAATATATACGATTTAAATACCATGTCCAAAGAAATGCTACTAAAACACTGTAAGAATGTAGAATGTATTTTAACTGATGGTGATTCTGTTAACATAAATGGGGTAGAATTAGCAGAGGAAATTTCAGCAGTATCTGCGCTTTTGGGCAAAAAAGAAAGCCTAAGGAATGTACTGAGCTTAATTACAAAGTTAAATTTTGCCCCAAACCTTACTATTGCTTTAAGAATATTGCTAACGATACCAATAACTGTAGCAAGTGGGGAAAGGAGTTTCTCTAAGTTAAAATTAATTAAGAACCTTTTACGTTCGACTACTACACAAAATCGTCTTAATGGTTTGGCCATTTTGGTAATTGAGCATGAAATTGCTGATCAAGTAAATTTAAAAGATGTAATAAAAAAGTTTGCAGAACTGAAAGTGAGAAAAAAAGTTTTTTGTGATTTTAGCGTAGTTGATGTTACCTTGTTTTATTTTCAGAATAATGGCATTTTGATTGATTGTGCAATAATACACATTTTTATTAGCATTTAAAAATGTAAAAAATTATATGGTTAACAATTTGTGGCTAGGTACAGATATTTCTTAATTAATTTCTACTGTTTTGTACTGCTTGATTATCAATTTTATGTTATGTAACATGTTTCTTTCTAAATATGTATATATTGTAACGTAATCGCTTAGAGGTACTGTACGGTAGCGCAATGATTTTATTTTCTAGGTTGGCTAATCTGCTTTATACTTCGCCTCAATATTCGCGTTTTTGTACTTTGCACAGTGCTTAGCTAGCTATCTCGGCGTTCGGTTCGCCAAATCCTTCGCTGTCAATTAGTGTCGACATTGAATGTAGGCTTTAGGCCCTTATATTCTCGATTATGGCCGACTAGGCCCGCTTCATGTTTATCTAAATTCTTAATACTTCGCAACATGCAGTATTAGCCAGCCTTATTCAAATTAACAGCTGTAATGTAACTAGTTCAGATATTAAAATTATTCGTATACAGTCCACTTCTCGTCATTTTCTTCCTGCAGAATCAATTCATGTATTACATATCATTTCAATTACTATGGAAGATCAGACGACAGAATATTTAACTCAAGAAGCATACATTTAGCCACTTGGGCCCACTTTCTTAACTTTCTTGTCCACACATGCTGGATCATCATTCTTATTCAATTTTTCGGTCCACGTGGACCGGACACTAATCATTTTTTTGGTCCACCGTGCCTGGATTCTAATTAACATTTTAGTCCTCACGGTGCGCATCAACCATTTTTTGGTCACTCCGGACCTGGATTTCCATTTAATACTTTTACATCTGTTTCTGGCCATCACGGGCGGGTTAGCACGTCAGCTAATGCGACCGTGGCGTGATTTGCGTCGCCATTTTGCTCGTCATCTTCGGACAACGTGGTAGCAAGTTCCTGCCGGCTGCAGTGCTTATTCAAAGTGGTCATCTCTGCCAGCTGTTCACCATCTTTACCAAGGAGCCGACGCTGCGGGACGTCGCCAACCAGGTACCACCAGCAACAGTAAAAAAGGTGCGTAAAAATGTCTGAAGAAGGCCTCAAGGTGCTGACCAGAAAGAGAGGCGGATTAAAGTCCGCGATAGTGCGGATACAATCCGCGGTAAATTCATTCGATATTAATTTAAGCACAAAACATTTTCTGACTGTAAGACTGGAAAGTCTTAAAAGCTTGGCCTCGAAGTACGACGAGGTACAGTCTGAGATAGAGCTTATCAGTAAAGACACGAGCGTTGCTCAGGCAGACCGAGTTGAGGTTGAAGAAATGATATACTCAACTGAGGCAAACATTTTACAACTTCTTGACACTTTTAATACTCAGACTGTGCCTCCTGTATTATCAACGCCTATGCATATAAAGCCGATAAGTTTGCCCTGCTTCTCAGGCAACATACTTGAGTGGCAACATTTTTATTCAATTTTCAATGATCTAGTGCATTCGAGATCCGACTTAACACCAGTGCAAAAACTGCATTATTTGCATTCTTCTGTGAAGTGTGAACCATTAGATTTAATTAAATCATTACCCATTTGTCAAGAAAATTATGTAATAGCGTTGAACTTGCTGTCCGAAAGGTATAACAACCCATTCATATTAGCCAAATACTATGTACAAAACCTACTTCAGGTTAAGTCCACAATAAAGGACTCGGTCCAAAGCTTGGCGGAGTTTACGAATACAATAACGTCTTCCGTTAATTCACTGGCGGCAATGAAGCTGTCCGTGAATTCATTTGAATTTATTACCATACAGTTGCTCTCCACCAAACTTGACCCTATTACTTTAAAACTTTGGAAGGAGTCAATAGACCCTGACAACTTGCCCAGCTTTCAAGACTTTACGCATTTTTTAAACTTACGCCGACAGCTTTTAGAAAATACAATGCCTATTGAATCCGGACAGCAATTCAACAAACTTAGCGTAAAACCCAACAATAAATTTGAGAAATGTAGCTTAAGAAATACTGCTGGCAGCAATACCTTTAAAAACTATCACGCAGCGGCAAAGCATTATTCATGCGTGTGTTGTAAATCTGACCACCCGCTTTACATGTGTAATAATTTTCGCATATTAAGTGCCGCTGAGCGGGGGCAATTGGTTGCAAATCATAAATGTTGTATCAACTGCCTTAGAGCAGGTCATCTGATAACGAATTGTAAGAGTAAACAAGTCTGTAAAATTTGTTCAAAGGGTCACCACACATTGCTGCACGCAAATTACGTGCCGAAATCAACAGCTGCCAGCAGCAATTATTGCTCATTTAAATTGCAGTGTAAAAACAATGTTCTTTTATCCACAGCGATTGTATATGTCGTCGATCAGGCTGGCAACACGCATAAAGCTAGAGCGCTTCTGGACGCCGGTTCCCAGATCAATTTCTGTACAAAATCATTTGCGAAAAGGTTACACCTTAAACTAACCAGATCTAATATTCCAATCACAGGAATAAACAACACAGCGTGTTGCGCTACTGACATTGTTTCTATACGTATTATTTCTCGCTATCAGAGACATAGTTTCGAGGCCAAATGTGCCGTCCTATCTAACTTAACTCACAATCTGCCTTCAATCTCGTTTGACATCAACCGGTTCCACATTCCAAATAAAATTTTTCTCGCCGACCCAGATTTTAATATATCTTCACAGATCGACATACTATTAGGGGCACAATTTTATCTGAATTTAGTATTAGCCAATAAATATACACACGGACCCAACTTCCCTATCATTCAGGAAACAAAACTAGGTTACATTCTCGCCGGCAATCTGCCCAAACACTGCCACACCCAGGGTCCTGCTGTTTCGTTCCTGGCAAGGAACAATGACAGCCAAATTCTGCAATCTCTCGAGAGATTTTGGGAGGCAGAAACAATCCCTGACGATACCCCTGATAGCGAATCGGCTTGCGAAGAGCATTTTGTGCGCTCTACTCAGCGCAACCACGAGGGTAGATTTATAGTGTCGCTCCCATTCAAGTCTGATAGTCCCCACCTGGGGGAATCTTACACAAGTGCCAAATCAAGATTCTTAGGTTTAGAGCGTCGATTTAGGCGCGATCCCAAGCTCGCTCGCGACTACTCGGACTTTATCAGGGAATACATGGATCTTGGGCACACGACACTCATCGATCATGGCGCTATCAATTTAGTAGCGTCACACACTTACTACATATACTTATATGTATACTTACATACTTACTCATATACTTAATCTGGCTTTGCAAGACTGGTTGGGATGAACCAACCTCCGGTCAGTCACGTTCGGATTGGCATTCTTTGTGTTCTAAATCTCGCGTGGCTCCCCTATGCCAGGTGTCATTACCTCGCATCGAGCTCTGCGCTTGCTTGTTATTATCGCGACTTGTATCTAAGGTTATTCCTGCTCTTTATTCGTTTATTGATGGTGTATATTTGTATTCTGATTCCATGGTTGCTCTTTACTGGATTCATGCGCAATCTACGCGTTGGAAAACATACGTCGCTAATCGAGTTGCTGAAATTCAGCGTCGTACGCAAACATATACCTGGCATCACATTGATTCGCGACGCAATCCTGCTGACATTATTTCTAGAGGGTGTTTCCCTGACGTTTTGCGCGATTGCTCGTTTTGGTGGCACGGTCCTAGCTGTCTGTCTCAATCGTCAGAGTTCAATTCCTTCCCATCTTTCGTACCGGCCACTCAGTCGTCCTCTGAAGTTACCGCGGAAGAGAAAACTATACATAACCGGTCGCTAATGTCTACCCTGGCTGTTGACTTATCTTTGGACTTTTCCTCGTTGCACCGGCTGACACGTGTATACGCTTACTGTTTTCGTTTCATCAGAAATATTAGGCACTCATTTGCGGACAGAATTTCGGGCGATTTAACCCCTGTAGAAATTCATCAGTCCCTCAATTTCTTCATAAAACAGTCCCAGTCGATCCATTTTGCAACCGAAATTAATTGTCTTCGGAACGGATCTTCTGTTTCCGTTAGGAGCAAGTTGGCTTCTCTCGACCCGTTTCTTGACGATTCTGGAGTGATACGCATGGGCGGACGATTGCAGCATTCCCAATTACCCTACGATTCGAAACATCCTATTGTATTACCCCCATCGGCGCATATTACCCGCCTTATCATCGAACGTGAACATATTCGTTTACTTCACGCTGGTGCTCAACTCGTGCATCATTCACTGCGTCAACGTTGGTGGATTGTTAATGCCCGGCTGGTCATCCGTTCCATTATTCGTAAGTGTCTCAAGTGTATCAGGTTTAGTGCCACACAGCAGGTTCAGAGACTTGGTATTCTGCCATCCCCTAGAGTCACTCCTTCAAGGCCGTTTCTATTTTGCGCGGTTGATTATGGTGGTCCCTTCATGATTCGTCATGGCGGGCAGAAGTCTAGAACTCTTACTAAGGCATATGTATCTTTGTTTGTTTGCTTAGCGTCTAGGGCTATTCACTTGGAATTGGTGTCCGACCTTACGGCCAGCGCATTTATAGCCGCTTTACGTCGTTTCATGGCACGTCGGGGTATACCCAGTCAACTGTACTCCGACAACGGCACAAATTTCAGGAAGGCCCGCACCATCTTACATGATATTTACAACCTTTGGCACAATAAGGATGCCATCTCCTCGATTAAGTCATTCACATCCTCTCAGGGGATATCATGGTCATTTATTCCGCCCTCCTCACCTCATTTCGGTGGCCTTTGGGAGAGCGGCATAAAGAGTTTAAAATTTCATCTGCGCCGCGTGGTAGGCAAATCTATACTAAACTTCGAAGAGTTCACAACCGTTTTGTCTCAGATAGAGGCATGTCTGAACTCTCGACCTTTATTTGCTATCTCATCGGATATTAACGACCCGGTGCCACTCACACCGGGCCATTTTTTGATTTGCGCACCCTTAACGGCGATTCCGGACCCGGACCTTTCTCACGTTCCTGTTTCTCGCCTTGGTCGTTGGCAACTCCTTCAGAGGTTTGTCCAGGGCATTTGGAAGGCGTGGTCTCGCGATTATTTGCACCAGTTGCAGCAGCGTCACAAGTGGAAGTTTGCCAAAGATAATGTTTCCATTGGTGACTTAGTCCTGCTTATTGAGGATAACTTGCCTCCATTAGCCTGGAAATTTGGCGTGATCATCGCCACATTTCCCGGCCCAGATAACCTGGTTCGTGTCGTGGACATTCGCACGCCTACGGGTGTTTTGCGGAGACCCATACATAAATTATGTCTGTTGCCAGCGCGAGACGAGATTTGACATTATGATTACTTAGCACAATGCTACTTTATTCAGCCATTGGCTTACCACTTATTACGACCATTTGGTCAACACAATCGTGATGAATCATCACAATATTTTTCTTGTCAATTTTGCGTCATTGCACGCTTCTAATTTTCATGTTTTGGTGGTCTCATTTTAAAATTGTAAAGGAGACGAACAATAACGTACGGGAGTTATTACTTTGTTTTATTTTGAGGACACATAAGTCAAATGTTCCAGCTTGTTAAGTTATAAACACTCGTTTTAGCATAAGCCTAATTATTTTTGAGTTAGCAACTGTCTGTTTGCTCAAGCAAGTATTAGTTTAGTTAATATGCAAGGCTTCATTATTATTTGTATTTTCGTATGTGGAACATTTGATTCATGGCTCATGTCTTCCTCGCTATTGTGTACAACTTTGGTTATTTCTAAACTTATTTTCAATTTTTTCTGTAATTTCAGTATTGTATTGTTATTGACATTGCAATTATTTATTTTGTAATTATTCAAATTATTGTTACCGTATTCGCATAAATTATGTCTATGCAAAAAACTATTGTTAGCGTCTGCCGTATGTAACTGCCACGTCTAGTTTCATTGTATATTGTACTTTATATTTTATTCATTTTGCAAGTAAGCATGCACAATTCTTACTTAAAATTATGACCTACATGTCATAACTGGGCTTGCATTCAGCATCTAGCTTGTTCATATGTCATTATATTGTAAATTCCTGAAACATCAGGAATAGCATGTCTAGGTCAATACATGCCGCCCTGCTGAATATACAATAGAACATGTAACTACAACATGTTCAACAACAATTTGTTCATGTAATAAACTCTCTGTACAGGTCTACGGGCCTCAAGTAACTTTAAGGTAGCCGTCTATGAGTTGCATAGGACTACCAGCGATCGGTCCATCATGTGATGAGCTTCCGATCATGCATTAAACATTATATAATTATGTATTTTCTTTCATGTTTTATAATGTTTTAGACTGCACACACTTGTGTCAGTAATACTGGTCAACCAGACTTATTCATATATGAAACAGCTGTTCGCCAAACTTGGCCTACAAGCGCCTATCTCTAGGCTTATCTTATGCATGCTTATCTCTAAACTAGTAACGGATTGCCGTTATCTGATCTTATAACCCAAGGTTCAACTTGGCCTTGAAGCTAACCATTGTTAGTAAGAACTGTACTCTTTAAATTAAATTGTAAATGTATTATAATTTATTAAAAAATCTTTTTGATTTTTGACGGGCAGCTTATGTACGGTAGCGCAATGATTTTATTTTCTAGGTTGGCTAATCTGCTTTATACTTCACCTCAATATTGTAACAGTACCAAAAATATGGTAGTTACATAATATAAACGAATGTAACGTCAAGTATGAGAAAAACATGGGAATATATCTAGATAAATAAAGCTAAGTGTATATAAGTGTGTATCTGCAAAAATATTAATAAAAAATCCAACAATGAAGAAGAGAATATGAATATATCAACATTAGTTATAAAATGAAGAAAGAAAATGCCACAAGCCCAAAACAAAAATATCAGTAAATAGACCCAATAGGATCCAACAGTGAGGGGAATCAACGAAACAAGGATCAGCAAGCTCCAACAACAATGGAGATAAATAAAAATAGCAACTACGAGGAAAATATAGAATAAAGAAGAAAGAAGAAGGACCAAGAAGAGCACCAAGAAGAAGAAAGAAGATGGACAGAAGATATAAGGACTCAATATGAACCACATGTACTAAAAACAGTGTAAGTGACAAAAGAAATGATTATAAGTGTGACAAGAAAACCAGTGTGAAACATTTAAGGAACCACAAACAATTACAGTGTATACTTAATACAAATGTGAAACCGGTGAATAACTAACTATTTCAACTGAATAAACCACACAAACAATTACAGTGATGACGTTTACAGTGTGAACAATATGTTAATTTCATGATGAAGCAACAAAAATTAAAAAATAGTCAAATAAACACAGACAATAAGTGTGACTGATTTAATAAAGTTGTAACCAACACACATAATCATAAGACCACCAGATTAGAACAAATAGAACAATGATATTATTGTTCATAAAGAACTGACAACAAATAAAAGACATTTGTTAAGTATCAAACATAACAGGAATTAAATTCCACCATTGACCAGAAAAACATTGCATATAATACAAGAAAGATTTGTGTTAATGTATAAGAAGGAATTGTATAAACATGTGTAACAAATTAGTTAAGGTATTATGTTAATATACCATAATGAAGTCAGTTTAGTAGTAGAAAAATACTGCACTAAAACAGATGGTACATTGTTACACAACCCACAAGGAAGAGACCTATAACAACAGAAAATGATACATATTAGTATAAATATCTGATCATCAAATATGTTATCAAATGAGAATTTATTATAAGTAATAATAATAAATATTAAGAAACAATGTAATATAATGCAAAACAATGTAAATAGAACAAGTCAAACATAATGACACAGGGAAGAACAGAAATGAGAAAAGTATACCAATTTAGTTAAGAAAAGTACAGTATCAAAACCAATGTAAATGTTTATAAGAGTATTACCAGTAGTGAGAAAAATATCTGATAATACATTGAGAACAGATTTTGAACATTATAAGAACAGTATTATAACTAAATTATTGTAAACCAATTAACCATGTACATATGACCAGATGTAAGCTAAACCATTGTATAACAAATTAGTTAAGAAAAATACTGTATCAAATATTGAGAACAGATTGTTACAATTATTACCAGTAGCAAGAGGAAATCCCAAAGCTACTTTGAGAACAGATAATGACCACAAAAGCAGTCATATTATATACAAACATTTGAAAACCAAATGACCATTATAAGGAAAACCAAATATAAACAAACAATGACCAACCAGTTATTTATGAAAAATATAGCATATGAACTTATCTAAGAGTAATTGGAAACATTACCAAAAGTTAGAATGATATCTAATGCTACTTTGGGAATCCAAACCAAATAGGACAATAACAATTTAGTTGTTGTATTAGAAAAAATAAATGACTATTATGACATGACACAACATAGACAGAGCCATTACTGAATGATTAGAAAGTTCTGAGCTCATTAAAAGGTAACCATTATATATAATAGATTAGGTACTATGTATGTACACTAATTATAATCATTAAATGATATGATTTATATGAAGAGACTAAAAAATAAGATGAAAAATTGTATAAGAACCATATGAGAGGTTTGAACTTATGTAAATATTAAATTAACCACAGTCATACGTAAATATTATAGTGGAAAATTGTGTAAATAAACATTACTAATAATATTAGATAGTAATATAACCATTTGAGATAAGAAAAATTAGTTATAAGCAGATTTATAGAAAATCTAACATGGACGCTTAATGACGCCATAGCGAGATTTGTGTAGGAAACAGTTTTTTCCAAATTGTAAAGTAAACCGACTGAGATACAGACTCAAAGTGTTTAGATAAGAAGTGTTTTATTATATTTAAATAAAATATGGTGTAACGAACTTATAAAAATAAGATGCACCAAAAATAAATAATAAAATCTTTATTGTAATAGTAATAATGAACGAAAAATAAGCGTTTTTGGACTTATTTTGACAAGCAAAACGCCCTGAATTCAATGATATCAACTAATTAACGATAGGACATAAGATAAGAAAGTTATGATAGTTTTAAACTTTCAAGTTAAATATTTGTACCAATGATGACGTAAAAACGCCTCAAACCCAAACTCAATTTTGGCAAAAAATTAAATATTTTAATAAAACGAAGGCTTTCGGGTTAGAGAGTATGACGAATCCAGCCAATGGAATGAATGACTTTCAGCAGACTACCGGGAGACGTCTCAGAGGTACCAAACAGTCTACGAGGAACCACCAAACATACAGGTCACGCCGCTCTAGTCAAGGAAGATATAATTTATATTTAAAACTGTGCGCGCCATGTTACGTCAATACACAACATACGGTTAACCTAAATACAACATTCATACATACGAGTGAAAAAGTGCGGAATTGTGTTAATTGAACAAGTAGGTCAGTGTATAATAACGACCATACTTGCGAGTGAAGTTTTAAATAGGAAACAGGGAGTACAGTTTTATTTAAACAATATTTAAACGAAATTAATAATTTTATGAATATCTGACTTTCAATACTACGCAAGTCATACAATGCTGAGTATCGAAATAACAGTAATTAAATTATCAGAATTGAGAAAAGATTTAAGTCGACATTATTAAAATATTAGAAAAATATTTTAATTAATTATAGTAATTTAAAATAAAATGTTTGAAAATAATTGTTAATAAATACGAGAGTATTTAGTCACTCGTTTGACTAAACGTATTTTTCTTGAATTTTTCTATGTTTTAAAATCTACTTTACTAATTTTCATACAATCGGAATAAATGTAATTCTGATAATCATATATTAAAAACTATTATGAATAATGTGTTTACATGTATAGTATAAAAAATATTAGCTAATAAGGAATACTTGTCCTTTGTAACCACACCGGTTAATTCTAACCTCAGAAAGTGTGGCGGTAACTTGATAATTTCAACATTACCGATCTGTTCTCAAGTAACAATCAAATGAAATAGAATTGCTAACAAGAGTTTTTTGAGAAATTTTTCTCTTGTGAATAAATGATTTTTGAAGCTAATTATTAAATGAACGTAATAAATTTTAAATACTGTACAAGTCAGACAGCTTGACAATAACACACGAGTATTAGAGATGCGTGCGCATACCCGCGTACGATAATTTTATAAATACCAGACATATGGTACCAAATTTTGATTTTTTATATTTGTTCAATTATTATTCACTATTGTTAATTCAATATAATTATTTGTATTACATCTTGTAACTGGTATCATGTTACCTCAAAGAACCTAACGAAATATGGTAATTCTCTGAATCAAAGTAACATAACCTATGTAGTTAAATTATTGTACTAACAACAGGTCTACCAGCCTTGAGGAATTAAACAGAGTCTTGTTGAATTTTATTGTAATCAGTAATCAAAAGGTTGTTAATTATTGTTTTTAATTGTAAAAGATTTTATCTCTTATCAAATTGTTAATAAACCTCCAATTTTATTACCACAAAAGGAGTATCATTTCTAGTAAAAGTAAATTCATTTATTTTTAATCAGTTCTGACACAGGTGGCGGAAGATTTTAAAAAGTCTTAGAATAATCCAGAATATTCATAAAAAATTGCTTCATTTACTATTGTGTGTGATGATATATTAACTATTCAGTCTGAATATTTTATTGTTGTATTTGAAGTGCCTGTATTTCAGAAGGAACATCACAGAACTGAATTGAAGCATTCAAGTGTGGTAAGTAAGTGAGATACACAACAAAGTGCGCGGATCATATTAATTAAAAAGGAGTGAACTATTACTGCGTACCCACAAAAAACAATACATTAACACCGATAACTTCTACGATTACGATTACACCTTTAGATAAACAACATTATAGTAGACACCGGTGCGTGTCTACAACCACACGAACACACCAAACATCAATACCACAATCTATATACTATACTGGTGTACTTGTAATTTTATATTACAAGTTGGCGCCCAACGTCTGAGCACGATTTAAAAGGAAATTACACCATAACTAGTTACCCAATAATCCCAATTCGTGAAAAAGACAGCAGGTACATTACCAGGACAGCAAGATGTACACCGACAGGTTAAAATCAAGATCAAAATCACGATCAACGTCAAGGAAGAGGGCGACCGAAAAGGAAAAAAAGACCAGAAGAGAAGAAAAAGAGGCCATGTCTACGGAAGATGTAGAAGAGGTTGTACTGGAAACGAAGGAAAAAACAAGTGAACCGGCGGAGGAGGTTCAGCAGCCTATGGAGGAACCGGAAGTGGTGATTCAAGAAGCTCCACCAGAACCAAGCCAGCCCGAACAGACGACGTCACCAGGAGAACCAACATTTCAAGAATGGATGAGAAAGATGATGGAGTCGTTTAAAGAAAGCCAGAAGTCCACAGACCAGAAGATGGAAATAATAAATAAAAAGATGGACGAAAGTAGCCAATACAATAGGGAGACCAACAAATCCATAGAATCACTGAAAGCGGAATTAAACCATAAAATAGAAGAAGGTCAGAAACTATCAAAGGAGGAGAACCAGTCCGCAAGGGAAGAGGTGATCAAAAAGCTGGATGAAACGAACAAGAGAATGGAAGAGGGTCAACGGAAAACCGAAGAATTATTGGAGAAGAGAATGGCCATCATGAAAGAAGATTTATCAGCAGAGTTGGGAGTGAAGATTGATCGAGTCAACCAGAAAATCGACAAGATCAACAGGAGATTAGACCACATGAATAAGAGAATAAAGGGAGATGACAAGGAGATCGTGGAGTCAATAAATACGGTAGGGAAGGATGATTACAAGCAATCAGGAAAGGCGATAAAAAGATGTCGTGAAGAGACAGAAGAGAGTGTTAAGAAGATAAGAAGAGAAATAATAGTAGACGATCGAAGGGAGATTGAAGAGGTACCTGAAAATAAAAACATGGAACCAGCGAGCCCAGAGCCTAAAGAGAATAGAGAAAAGAAGATCCAAATGATTCAAGACAAGGAAGAGGCGAAGATAGAAGAAAGAAGAACCCTACGTCCAAGGAAGGCAAGAGTCACAAAAGAATTGATTGAAATGACTAGAAATGGTCTGATTAATGTGGTCAACATACCAATCATTAACCATGAAGAAGGGGTCTCCAGGAAGGAGTATCGGAGGAGCATCATGGAGATGGACAAGGAAGTGTATGTAACGACAAAGAAGAAGATGACCAACAGAATATCCCAACCACGTATTTCCAAAAGAAGAGTAAAATACTTTAAGAAAAAGGAAGGCTACCAGGAGAAATGGGACCGGATTGTTGAAGGATACGCCAGAGAGATAAGAGAACTGCGGAAGAAGAGGAGTCAAGTAACGGAAGTACACAATCAAAGGATAGATGAAGATACCCCAACCAAATTGAGGGAGTTATCAAACATCAACACTGACAGCCACCAGAAGAACAATGGAAACAAATGTATTGAGGAAAGAGAGGGAAGGAAGGCAGAAGAATGGAAGGCAGACTCAGCCCTAATAGCTTTCAAATGGAAGAACCAGATGATAGCCCGATAAAAATAATTCCTTTTAATTTTGGTTTCTTTCCCAATTTGATTTACATAATAGTTTTTGTTTATTTTCTTATAACTTTAGATATAAGTCTTTAATATTATTATTAACTTTAAATGAATTTATATATTACTTATTAATCTCTTATAGTATTCTTACACTGCACCATTTTCTTCTGCCATTTCCCTCATACAGTATTATTTTAATTTTTATTATCATCTGATATTTAAATCTTTTATTTTTTTTAAAAACCCTGGGCCATCTTATATAATAACACAATTATTTTATAAAATATAAAATTAACATAGGTACTAAATTTTGTTGCCTACACAATATAAATCTTACAATAACTAAACAAAATACATAATTAGTTGGTAGCATCATAGTCTACTATTATAGTCTATAATTCTCACATCTACAGCACAATTCTGTAAGAAGTTCCCTTCACCTTCACTTATTACCTCATTGGGTACACTATAACTCACTTGTCACTGTATATCACTTCAATATTGTTTATAATGTTTAGTGATACAACTTAATTTTTAGCTAGTTATAGTTTACCCATTTCTGACCTTTATGGTAGTACAAGAGTTATCAGTTATTGGGACTGGGTTATGTACCGTTACAATATGTATGTGTTGATTATAATTTAAAACGATTTGACTTTTATTTAACATAAAAAGTAGAATCTACTGTTTTGTACTACTTGATTGTCAATATTATGTTATGTTACATGTTTCTTTCTAAATATATGCTTTTATTAAAATTTAAATAAAATGATTTGATTTTTATTGAAAATAAAAAATATGTACCTTTATTTAATATATATATATATATTCTTAAGGGGCGGCAATTTGTCTTTTTGTCCGTGGCGATGTAACCGCTAGAGCAGGCCCTGGATTCAGTGTGTATGAATTGTTGTATACAAGTGTTTATTGTTGTTTTGTTGGTTAAAACTGTAATTAAAGTTCTAATAAAAAACTCCTCTTGTGTTTAATTATTTAATTTCCACCATTTAAAGATGATGATTCATGGGATCACTATAACAATTGTTACACTGAGTATTGAACAGTATCAATTAACATGAAAAAATGTTAATGTTACAGCTTTGTTACTAAATGTATATTTGATATTTCGCAGAGTGAAAATAGGAATGGATACCATGAGGGAAACAGAAACACTTAGATGCAACAAACTTGAATACAACAAAGTGCTCTCCGAAGAGCTGATTTCAGATGTTTATAAAAGAATATATGAACATCAAAGTACAGTAATGAGTTACAAGGATTTTGAGTACACACATCCTAATTTTACAGTAATACCTTCAGTAAGTATGAGCATTTTGGGACTTTAGTATGTTGATTGTTTTCACATTTAACAAGTATATTTTATTTTATTTCATTCACAGTTGACTTCAGTTTGGCAATTTGAAAAAGACCCTGTTTTAAAGCAAATAATGTCTGATGCATTACATAATAGTGATTGGACGCCATTTATGAAAAGATGAGTGTATTAAAACTTAATGTATTTGACATGTCAAGTAGGTAATGCGGTTGATTTAAAGCTGATTACTTGAAACAGACATCCCTGATAACCAAAAGAAGCAGAAATGAATTCATATAATCTAACAGTAATTTTAAGAATAGCTTTTATTTAGTGAACATGTAACTAACTGACTGGTTTAGACATCCATGTCCGCTACATGGATGGATGTCCGCTACATGACTACCAAAATTTTAGATTTTGGTACATTGTCTTTCAAAATAGGGATAACCTATACTAGCAGACCTTTGTTTTCAGACCCACTTGTACTACTAGCAGGAAATCCTTTCAGACCCACTTGTCATTCGAATACAACCCACTTGTATCACTCTACCAGAAACTTAAAACAAGGCTAAGCAAAGGACACAGTTTTTTTTTAGGAAACATTAAACAGTTTACTTCATTACCAGAACTGTTATTTTAAAAACATATTTTGGCAACATGATTAATTTTAAAATGCATTCAATATCATATCACTTGTTTACAACTAAATATGTCATTACTATAAAAATAAAGGAAACACTACACTTGATATTCAAGTAATCACTACAAAACCTATAACACAGTTCACAAACTTTCTTATAATGGAAGTAATTTATTAAATACACAATTTTGTTATGTATACAATTATTTAATTTTTGTACATTTTCTATTCTAAGCAAAAGTGAGAAAAAAAATCATCAACAAATATGATTACATTTGTATTTTATGAATAATAAAGTGATGCAAGTTACCTAACAACACAGATGATTTCATGTTCACTTACTCTCTGGGGTTCACTACCCCACCACAACCACAGTATAAACCCACACCACAATACCACCAATCACAGTATACCACAATGTAGTATAAGATTAAATTACCACTTCTTCTGATTAAATTACTGTTGCATTAAAATATTGTTATGATGGTCTCGCTGATCGTCGTATGGTACAGTGGAAAACAAAATACAAGACACCAATAAAGTCACTAATAACCCGCTTTAATTATCACAGCCAATAATTTGTAATCAACAAGATAGTCTCTTACAACAATTCAAGTAAAATTTGTCCATATACAATAATAATGTCAACTATCAAGAATTCCGCACTAGTTATATCACAAGAACGCTTCATTACAATAGTTTTACAAACACTCATTCCGTACTAAGGAAATCGCTCAACACAACTAACTGACAAGCCGGCTGCTGTGGCTTTCTATAGGTAGCGCACGCCTTCTAGAAATATTCTGTCCTCAATTTGGTGTGTCTGCTAATGCATATTTCAAGTGTTCTCCAGAGGACTTTGAAACCTATTTGAGCATGGCCTTGACTGAAACACACACCTGCTCTGCTGGGGAAGGGACGGGTGGAAGACGCTCTCGGCTGTTCCAGGCCATTCCATTCATTTCAATATTAAGTTTCAAAACAATATGAGAGTTGTGGTAGTAGAGATACTTTTTAGTAGTTACAGGTTTTTATTGAACATGGGGGCATTAGTTGTATAACAATATGTAAAGCATAAGTGTTTAGATAACCTAAGTAGTAGACATGAGGTAGGAGCATGAAACAGTTGTTATTAATTAATGTAAATATCTACCAGTATACACAACTATATGATTCCAGTAGATAAATGATTAATGTGTAGTTTATAATACTCGTTGATGTGGTGGTAAATGTTTGTTACAGAATGGAGAGCTGTGGCCCAACAGTAGTTCTACTGTAACAGTCATATTCTCACCAGAAACTGCATCAGACTATGAGAGCATAGCATATTGTGATATAGGGGGTAGGGACACTCGTATACCTCTCCATATAAAAGGTCGTGGCTTAGGTCCGGATATGAAATTGAATCTGGATGTACTTGACATTGGAAATATATTTTTATGTTTTGTAAACAAATATGAGGTGACAAATGATGACAGTTTATTTTTATCACAGTTGTAGTGTTACTTATTGTCATCACCATCACAGTCATCAAAATCATCATGATCATTATCAATTCATTGTATTTTTGTTTTGTATTTTTAATGTCTGTTACTCTATATGTGGTAACTACATCAGATGCGTTAGAATTTTCATTACATTTTATTTTTAACATTCTATGCATCGATGTTACTCTTTTATATACATAAATTTTTATACTCTGTATGTCTGTGATTTCCAACCAGTCGTCTGTAGATCAGAAATGGTCCAGAAGCATCTTAAAAGTCGTCCACGGGGCTACCAAAGTATAAGAATACAACACAAACATTCGTGTAGCCTACTTCTGCAGGCTAAACGTCATTCGTGTAGTCTGCAGGGTAAACAGACTGAGTATACAAAAGTGAAAGTGATGAAATAGCAAAGAAATAAGTACAAAAATTGTCTGGGTGCAAGTAAAAACATTCAAGTAGCTTTGAATAGCAATATCAGACAACAAAATGTACACCTGGTGAAACAAGTGAAACCCAAAAATCGCATTGATTAATTTTATTTAATTAAAATCACATTTAATTGTTATTATTATTGACTCTGTAATCATTGCCTTTTGATGATGCCAGTCTAGTCAGTCCTCTTGTACAGCAAAGGAGTTCCTCTGAACAAGAATATATACCAAAAGAGGCTGGCCCAGGTGCAGAGGAGGGGGAAGCATTGAAGATAGCCTCTGTTAATGCACCATCTCTGAACCAGCTGTTATGGTGATCACTGGGATTATCCCTGTTGATTTTCCGAAGGAGGAGAGACCTGTGCTCTTAGGAAAGCTCGGGTCAGCAAAAAGATGCCAAAACACTGAGAGAGGCTTTGCACACATGAGAGGTGGCAAAGAGCTTGGGACAAGGAGACAAGAGGATACTAATCTAACACATCAGCTCTTTGATTGAAAGAAAGCATGGAGAAGTCAGTTTTCTACCAGACACAGCTTTTGAGCAGTCATTTATATCTCTAATCCTACATCCATAATATGGGTAGAACCTTATCTGCAGACTGCCTGTACTGCCCTGCTATAGAGGATAATGTGAGCATACCTTCAACTGTGGTAAGTGAGCCACAAGAAGAGCGTCTCTAGTTGTGGATATCAGAATGATAGCTCCAGATAATGTTGTCAAAGACATGCTTAGAGGGGAGGATGTCTGGAACCGCATAGAACATTACGCAGGGGCATCCGTCTATAAAATAGACCACTGAAGATGTGAGCTGATTGGGCACAGGAGAGTAGTCTGAAGTGAGTGTGATAAACAGTCCCAAGCAGGCAGCAATCCTAGTGCTCGGCCGATGGTAAAAGGGTTTTAATGGATAGTTCCCTTGAGTGAGAGTGCCATATTTTGTGCGTAAATGCATTCCCCCTCTTCCTAAGAAAAATTATAATTATTCATTATTAATTATTACTTACAGTAGTAGAAACTGTTTTTTCTATTATTCTCATTAATGTTTGTGTTAAATTTTCTTATTCTATTCTTTTCTGTGTACAAACATTCTAGTGTGAAGAAACAGAAATATTACTACAGATACATTGAGTTCAAACAGTAAAGGTGAAATCGTACAAAATATGAGTAATAATATCTGTCAGTACTAATTACTGTCTGAATACTGTACTAATTAGTAAATTAAAAAAATAAACTATAACAATTAAAATTTAAAGATTAAGTTAACCACAGTCATACTGTTCTTGCAAAGTAGGTAGCATATCCTTTAGGTGAGATTATTTATGAGTGAAAATTGACAAGATGGAAGGATTGACACTAAAGTAAATTCTGAATAATTCTGTTGAAATTTCCTATAATAGTTGCATATCCCCAGAAAGGATTGTAATTGTTTTAAGTTTTTTGGTTTAGGAAAATCTTGGATAGCCTTTACCTTTTCAGGAGATGGTTTAATTCCAGTAGCAGATAATATGAACCCTAAAAATGGTAGTTCATGTGTGATAAATTTAGATTTATCCAGTTTTAAAGTTATATTATGTTGCAATAGTTTATTTAATACTGTTTCCACTCGGTTACAATGCTCCTCCTAAGTACAAGACGTAATTAATATGTCATCCACATATATGGTAGTAAAATCTATAACTTCCTTACCTAAAATTTGGTCCATGCATTGGATGAACACGGCCACAGAATTTACCAATCCGAAAGGCAAACGCTTAAAATGATAATTTCGTCCTTCGAATATGAAAGCAACATATTGTCTGCTGTTAGGGTGCAACTCTATTTGCCAATATCCACAGACTGCATCCCAAGTACTCATGTACTTGCATCCATAGAATTTTTTCATTATTTCTTCAATCTCACCTGGAGACGTGCGATCGTTAATGAGCATTTTATTCAACTCCCGAGCATCCAGACATAGTCTTACTTGACCATCTTTCTTCGGTATAGCTACCAATGGGCTGGTATACGGAGAACTACTTCTTTCAATTATGTCTTCCAATATCATTCTTTGAATTTCTTTCCTTGCTGCCTCTTTCAAAGCTTGAGCAATAGGGTATGACCGTTTATTAAAATTTACATTTTCCTTGAACTTTAGTTCACACAAGATGTTTTTTGCTTTTCCTGGTGACTCTGAGAATACTGATTTATATTTATCATAAATTTTTATAAGCTGTTGTTTTTGTTTTACATTAATTATTTCCGGTGCCTGCCTATTGTGAAACTCAATTATCTCTTCTATCTTCTCTTGCCAAATCTTTGATTCTGTTACTTCTGTGTTTTTACCTAGGGTTAATCTATTATCCTCCCTAATAAAAAATGAGCTCGGACACTGAGGGGCACTTTGGCTACCAATTATCTCAGCCGTTAACTCACCATTTTCTGTGCTCAAGGTTACTATACCCCTGGCCAGATTTATAATTGCAGTGTGTCGCCGTAGCATATCACACCCTATTAACACCCTAAACGGTAGCCCTTTTGCTACTAAAAATCCCATAGGTATTCCTATTCCACTAGTGGTAACATTCAAAGACACTTGTTTCCTGATTGTTTTATTTTGTTTCCCGGTGGCACCAACAATTGTTAAATTATTAATTGGTAAAGTAGGTATTCTCTCAGTAGTTAGCTCAGTAATACGGTCTAGTTCTAATTGATCAATAATTGAAATATTTGCTCCTGTATCAATCATGGCCTCTGCTGACACTCCATTTAATTTTATTTGTATATAGACTATGTCATTGTTTGGCGATGACTCTTTAATTGCTCTTTCTTCCATTAACTCTGACTGTATATTTTTTTAAAAATTATTTCTGATAATGGTTATTGGTTTGTTTAATTTCTTATTATAATTGGGTTTGTGGTAAATTCTGTGCCCTGTTGTTTCTAGCAGTGACGGGCAGTCACATCTTCTCACTGCTGGTACCCGTTTCCCCTATTTCCATCATTATTATTGTTTGATTCAACATTTTCATTATGTTGAATATTGCTTATTGGTCTCCTTTCTTCATCACTATCTCTGAATCTAGGTTGCTCTTCACTCCTACTCCTTTGTGGACCTTCTTCTCAGTGATAAGAATCACGTCTGTAATTTCGACTGTTATAATTTCATTTTGTTTTAATTGTCTCCAAGTCACGTTACTAATATTTAGAATTAATATTAGGCAATTACCTATATTAACTTCCGTCTTGTGACTTCTTTAGTTTTTTCCCTAAAAACAACGCGTTTCGAGAATAAATTCTCATCATCAGGTTTTAAAAAAAACTATTGTGATGGGGCGAATTAGGAGGTTTTTTATTTTATTAATTTTGGTCTGGATCTTATTAAAATTGCACAATTCACTTCATATATGTGAGCTACCCCAGTTTAATTATATATTAATTCAAATTATCAATTCAATCACGTTTCAAATTGCCAGACTTCACCTGTGAGGAGCCCCCAGTACAGCAATGCACATTGTTAGCCAAAACAATTGCACAGACGTATTGCGTAACCACCCCAGCAGCAGGCTTTTTGTGAATCACAGTCTCCAGTCTGCAGTCTGTCATCAGAGAGTGAACAGTAGTAAGCAGCATCAGATAGTAAAAAGTTGGTGAGATAAAATTAAACGGTGGCCTCGGGTGCAAGATAGGCCGTAATAAAGAGCCGGCCTATCTTTCAACGCATTAACAGTGTTAACAGTTTACTTTCATCATGTAGAAAGTGGTAACCAAAAATATAACATTGCAAAACAGAATTAGTGAAGTGAGCGGGCCAAAATCAAATGAATAATAAACTTTCGGGCATTTAAAGAATATGAGCCACGTGGCAGCGAAAGGAGTGAAGCGTCAGGTAACCAGTAACCGTACTTTCAACAAATTTTTATAAAGGGTTTTTGTGCAAACATGTCAATTAAATAATAGTAGTTGGTTTTGTAACGGTGTGACTGTGAGTGTAAATAGCAGAGTGGGCTGTCTAATTAAGGTAAGGTGTATTGTAATTCTGTAAGTGTAAGTGTAATACCACTATGTAACTAACATCACAAGCTTTATACATTTTCAATGATTTTGGATCATTTGAGCCAAGAGCCCAAATAAATAACAATTTAATACTTAAAGAAAATTTTGAAGTATAAAATAAAATTTAATTAATTTCTCTTTAAAAAATGCGTTGCGTAAGTTATTACGATAACCTATAATTATATTTGCATTTTAACGTTCGTGTTGCGGACTCTGGCAGAAGGCGGAAAGGTAGGTGGAAAATAAAATAATTTTGTGTATTTGTATGTGAATAGAATATCACATTTGGCGCCCGAACAGGGACTCGAATTTGAATAATTAAAATTCCACACCTACGATAAATGCAAGTTTGATTTGAGGGTTAAGTAACTACGTAAAAATTATGCAGCACATATAAATTAGTACATCAATGTTCAGAGGTTAAGAGTGAAGTGGTAGATATTGTATGTAAGAAAATCTAGATTAATAAATTTATAGATATGGCAGATAATAACGAGAATGTCAGCTTAACTGACATTGAAAACGAAAGCCACATGAATACTGAATTAAGTGGAACTGAGTCAAAAATTATGGATGAAGGAATTCATTCAACGCCCGTCCGAAGTAAAAAATCTGATACAGATGAGATGTTAACACGTTTATATAGCATGATAAATGCTAGACTTTATGTTAGTGACACTAAAATAAATGCAAAATTTTATGTTCAAAATCACAATTTTAGTGAGAAATTCGATGAACAAAAGAATAGTTTTGACAACAAATTAGATGCACAGAATAACAAATTTAACGAATTATGTAAACGTTTTGACAGTAACGACATAACATTGAATGAAATGAAAAGTGACTTTAACTGTAAATTAGAAGTACAGAATAACAAATTGAATGAAATTAAGACTGAAATTAAAAGTGAATTTAATTGTAAATTTGATGTACTTAAATTTGACATTGATGAAGTAAAAATGAAATGCGAAAATAGTTGTAATGAATTGAAACGAGATATTGAGAAAATAGTAGAGTCAGTAGGAGAACAGAGTAAAAGTAAAAACAATAATGATAATAAAAAATTAACAAATGATGACAATAATGTTGAAAATGAGAATATAATTAAAAATGTGGTAGTAGAGAGTAAGGTAACAAATGTTAACAATGATATTGAAAATGGTAATGTAATTGAAAGGGTGGTGTCAGAGAGTGATATGTTGAAACTAGATAGTGAAATAGTGAGTGAGAGAGAGAGAGTGATATGTTGTAACGAGGTAGTAATTAGTGTTGATGAATTAGAAAAAGAATGGAAAGAAAGAGTAGATGAATGTGTAGGGCAGAGGGTAAATTTTCCCCTTATTTGTGATGAACCAGAGTGTTCAAAAATGTTATTATTGGAGGGCAAGAGACCCTATTTAATGGAAGATTTGAGTTATATCCTTTTTTGTATAAATTAGTACCCTCTGTGTGGAATGGGGTTGAAAGTGCGAGATGGTGTTTTGATGAGAGAGATTTAGGTGGAGAATTGTGTGTTGATAAAGAAATAGAATTATATAGGTTGCAGAGAAATTATAATGAGTTGAAAGAGATGTTAAATGATATGAAGTACTTACTTGTTAAAATTGAGAGTGAAGATTATTGTGATGATACATGTTTAAAGAATAATAATTTACCTTATGTTGTAATGAATGAGAAAATAATTGACTTGACAATGAATATAATTACTAATGGAGACTGGACTGAAATAAATAATGTTGACTTGGTATATGATTATTATAGTAAAATGAATGAATTTGGTTTTTATGATCATGCCACACAAGACAGTAATTTGTGTGTGAATGAAATTGAACAATGCTATATAAAACAAAGACTTATCTATGACGATGGAGGATAGGCTATAAAACGATAAAGGACAGTTAGAAATATTTTGTTTTGTGGTTTGACCTGGCAGATTTGGACAATGAAGTGTGATATAACTGAATAATTAATGATGACGATTTGTAAATAAATGTTTAGTAAATTTATTTGTGTGTGTTGTAAAATGTTAGATAAACAATGTATGCATGTAGTAGAAATTGTTGTGATGATAATAATAATATTAATATTTTGCAGCTTAAATAAATAACAAAAATAATTTGGAAGAAGATAGTGAATGAGTTGTAGTTATTGCAATGGGTGAAAGTAATTACAATGTTGTGTTTTCAATAATTGATTTAATTAAATAATTTGAGATGTTCAAATATTCTGATTAATTTAAAGGTTGTATAATTGAATTTTCCAATGGATTTAAATTGTTTTATGAGATTTGATATTAATAAATAAATGTTAAATTGTTCGATATGAAATAACATTGTTGTTAAATGTTTCAGAGGTTACACGGAGATATTGGTGTGTGTGTGGTGTGTATTTTGTATTCATGTCAATAGGTGGATAATGTATTGTAAGTATAAAGTTCATAATACCAATTGGATAAAATAAAAGGTTTACTGGTGTGAAAAAATTTTGATTCAATAATAAATGAATTGAGATAATGGTATTAAATAGAAACTGTAATTAAAAAAGTAATAATAACTGAAAGGTGAATTAAAGTATATTTGGTTTGAACTGTAATAAATAGACTTTGACAAATATGTTAACATTAAAAGATTTATAGAAACCAAAAAATTTGAAGGAAGTATATATGCCAGTATATGATGTAACTATGAATGTTTAGACTATGTGAGTGCTTATAACAGTGTTTATAACACCAGTCTGGCAGACAACTGTTTATGTAAACAGGTATGCTGTATGTTTTGACTAATGTTTACAGCCAAGTGTTGAAGCTGCTAACTGTTGTAGCTTGATGAATCAGTATCTTGAGCAAAACCCTATTGTGACATAAAAGAATTAAAATTCATTTTTTTTTTATAAAATAATAATGAGGTAATTATTGTAACTTAGAGTTTGAGAAATTAAACACAATTAAATTAATTTGGTAATTAAATCAAGAGAGAAGATGATTTTTAATAATGAACTTAACTTTGTTTCATTTGAATGCAAACTGGAATATAAACTAAATGCTAATTGATGTAAATAATGAGTAAAATATTTATTTAACACTGACAACTGATGGAAATATTTGGGCCGAGATAGTGTTTGGAAAATAAGATGTGTATATTACTGTTCATATAAATTTTATTAATGTCAATCTACATTTTATGTTTTAACTGTAGATTCCCCACCTAAGTGCGGCCATGGCCTCACCGGACCATGACCGTGAAAGTAGTTAATTGTGGCAAATCATAAATTTCACTTGATATAACCGGCTTGTGGTTTGTTTTATTTTGTTAACCCGGTGGCTTGTTAGACTTAGTAGGGGGGTTATTTTTGGGGGAATCTACCTAATTTTGGAACAGGGCTATTTTCACCCAGATAGGGGTGGTAGTCCATTAGGGGTGTATAAATAAAAAATAGTAGGTGTAATACCGAATTTTATTGTAACGCCGAAGCAAGGATGGGGGTGGAATAAAAGAAAAAATGTCCACCCCTTCCGCATCAGTCCTTGTGAAAGCAACTAGACGCTACAGTCTAGGGGGGGTAATAGTGAGTGTGGATGGGCGGTGACCCAGTTACAGGTCACGAGGGAGATGTGATTACGGCTAGATTGAGGTCTGCGAGGGCCAAGAAGTCTAGTGCTGCACACAGTAGAATGTAACGGGTATCAGGGGTTAAGGGATTAAAAGGGGGGTAGGAAAAAAAATATATATATATATATTTGTATATACATTTTGGGCCTGCCGTTAAATTGATGTTTTGCATTTTTGGTTGTATTATTGTTTATGCGTATTAATAGTGTTATTGAATTATATTGTTTAGGATATATGTATAATCAAATATTAAGATAAGGCAGTTCATGTTTTAAGTAAATATTCAATTTATTTGTTTTTTTTTTATCAGTAATAATAACAAAAAGAATTAATCTATCCAGATAAGAGATTTTTTTTGTTTTGATACAATCTGATTTTGAACTTATTTTAAATGATGAGTTTGTTTAAAAATTCTTATAGGTGTGTGTGTGAGCCCAGTATCTGCTAAAGGCAGCCCAGTTTGCATATAAGGGGGAACATATCGGTTGAGGATCTGGCATGATCTAAGCCAGGGATTTGGAGTTTGGGGAGGCATGTTAGGAGGCGAGGTGCGCTGTGGTATGTATCTGTTCGATTTTTCGGTGTTGGGATCTTGTGCAGAGAAGTCCAGTGATCTCGTTCAGATGCGTCCATAGTCGCCGAGCCAGGGGGGGTTGTTTACCCATGACGTGTAAGAGAAAAAGGGGGTTGTTGGCACCAGTTCCTCACCGGTCCTCTTAGGGGTTTAGCAATGAGATATCTTCTGTTTCGACAGAAGATTTCTCATTGGGGGGGTATTGTAATGGGGCGAATTAGGAGGTTTTTTATTTTATTAATTTTGGTCTGGATCTTATTAAAATTGCACAATTCACTTCATATATGTGAGCTACCCCAGTTTAATTTTATATTAATTCAAATTATCAATTCAATCACGTTTCAAATTGCCAGACTTCACCTGTGAGGAGCCCCCAGTACAGCAATGCACATTGTTAGCCAAAACAATTGCACAGACGTATTGCGCAACCACCCCAGCAGCAGGCTTTTTGTGAATCACAGTCTCCAGTCTGCAGTCTGTCATCAGAGAGTGAACAGTAGTAAGCAGCATCAGATAGTAAAAAGTTGGTGAGATAAAATTAAACGGTGGCCTCGGGTGCAAGATAGGCCGTAATAAAGAGCCGGCCTATCTTTCAACGCATTAACAGTGTTAACAGTTTACTTTCATCATGTAGAAAGTGGTAACCAAAAATATAACATTGCAAAACAGAATTAGTGAAGTGAGCGGGCCAAAATCAAATGAATAATAAACTTTCGGGCATTTAAAGAATATGAGCCACGTGGCAGCGAAAGGAGTGAAGCGTCAGGTAACCAGTAACCGTACTTTCAACAAATTTTTATAAAGGGTTTTTGTGCAAACATGTCAATTAAATAATAGTAGTTGGTTTTGTAACGGTGTGACTGTGAGTGTAAATAGCAGAGTGGGCTGTCTAATTAAGGTAAGGTGTATTGTAATTCTGTAAGTGTAAGTGTAATACCACTATGTAACTAACATCACAAGCTTTATACATTTTCAATGATTTTGGATCATTTGAGCCAAGAGGCCAAATAAATAACAATTTAATACTTAAAGAAAATTTTGAAGTATAAAATAAAATTTAATTAATTTCTCTTTAAAAAATGCATTGCGTAAGTTATTACGATAACCTATAATTATGTTTGCATTTTAACGTTCGTGTTGCGGACTCTGGCAGAAGGCGGAAAGGTAGGTGGAAAATAAAATAATTTTGTGTATTTGTATGTGAATAGAATATCACACTATAAAAACATCAAATTCACCCAAAAGGGGTCGACAACTATTTAAAATACACAAACACAAAAACACCACACATAATTAAACACCGACACAGTCACGGCACAGTCCGATGCGCATCGTCTCGCTGCCAACGACCAACTATTGCACTTTGTCTTATACGACCGTTATCATTGCCCGCTGACCCATCGATATCGATGGCCGTGTTGTACAGCAGATTCGATCGGAACGAAACTTTGTCATTAGTAGCTGGTCCGTTTGTAACTTAGAAGCCATGTATATCTCATATTCCTCCACAGCGTTCATGTATGCACCCTTTTTACAATTATGAAGCAATTTAAAGTTTGTGTGGAAGTGTGTGGCAAAGAGCTTGGGACAAGGAGACAAGAGGATACTAATCTAACACATCAGCTCTTTGATTGAAAGAAAGCATGGAGAAGTCGGTTTTCTACCAGACACAGCTTTTGAGCAGTCATTTATATCTCTAATCCTACATCCATAATATGGGTAGAACCTTATCTGCAGACTGCCTGTACTGCCCTGCTATAGAGGATAATGTGAGCATACCTTCAACTGTGGTAAGTAGGCCACAAGAAGAGCGTCTCTAGTTGTGGATATCAGAATGATAGCTCCAGATAATGTTGTCAAAGACATGCTTAGAGGGGAGGATGTCTGGAACCGCATAGAACATTACGCAGGGGCATCCGTCTATAAAATAGAACACTGAAGATGTGAGCTGATTGGGCACAGGAGAGTAGTCTGAAGTGAGTGTGATAAACAGTCCCAAGCAGGCAGCAATCCTAGTGCTCGGCCGATGGTAAAAGGGTTTTAATGGATAGTTCCCTTGAGTGAGAGTGCCATATTTTGTGCGTAAATGCATTCCCCCTCTTCCTAAGAAAAATTATAATTATTCATTATTAATTATTACTTACAGTAGTAGAAACTGTTTTTTCTATTATTCTCATTAATGTTTGTGTTAAATTTTCTTATTCTATTCTTTTCTGTGTACAAACATTCTAGTGTGAAGAAACAGAAATATTACTACAGATACATTGAGTTCAAACAGTAAAGGTGAAATCGTACAAAATATGAGTAATAATATCTGTCAGTACTAATTACTGTCTGAATACTGTACTAATTAGTAAATTAAAAAAATAAACTATAACAATTAAAATTTAAAGATTAAGTTAACCACAGTCATACTGTTCTTGCAAAGTAGGTAGCATATCCTTTAGGTGAGATTATTTGTGAGTGAAAATTGACAAGATGGAAGGATTGAAACTAAAGTAAACGATAGATTAGAACGGTCTGTCAAAATGTTTTACTTGTGGAATATCTCATTCATAGAAAGAGTGAGATATCAAGAAATTCAAAGCTTTTTGGCAAGAAATATTCCTTCTTGTCCTTGAGAGGTGGCCTAAACTCTTCCACATTGTCAGATGAATGACACAGCTAAAGGATATGCAATTCATTTTAATTTTACCACTATACTGCACACTTTGTTTTTTAAAAATAGGTAGTACGCCCACACAGAATACGGGGTGTGTTCAAAAATCGTAGCACTGTGTTTGGCTCATACAATTATCCCCATATGCTTGATGAAGCATTTCGAACATTTCTTGTAAATTTTATCTAAATGTGTTGTTCTTCAAGCTCTTTCATTTTCACTATGGGAAAAATCCGCCGAGAGGTTAGAACATGTATTAATTTCAGCTGCTGTAGCAAGAATCACAACAGTGATATAGAAAGAAGTGGAATAATGGATGATGTTTCCAAAAGTTGCTGCAAGTCAGTGCCATTTGTCGGAGCACGCTCTTTGCGTATAACGCTGTGGTACTGTGAAAGTTTGGTACTTTTTTGAACACACCTCGTAACATTATAGTATTTTCTAATAATGGTGCGGTTTCGTTTGAACTGTCATTGCGTGCAAGGACTGCATGTAATGAATGTATGCGACTGACATGTTGTGTGGAGAAAGCTTCAGCATGGAATGGTGAAATCTAGAGTTGCAGTCTACAATTAATCGTATGAAGAAACAAATGTGTTTGTATATTTTAAAATGTCATGAAATGTAGGAGTATGTTAGTAGAATTATAGAAACATGCAAACGGAAGAAAAACAATTAGATGTACAAAAGAAGCGTGAAGAGGATAGCATTCCACGTTCATTACAGACTATCTTGTGGTAGATGATATTAACTTTCAGTCTTTACACAAATGGATTCTTTGTCATTTTCATAGTTGCCTTTCACGATATTCATCTTCAGCTTACTTGTAACAGATGCAGTGACAACATATGGTATTTTTTATTATTTGACTGGCGATCATGGTTAATTTATATTTATATTGTTACGACGGTGTACTCGATCGTCGTAGGTACAGTGGAAACAAAATAAGTACAAGACACCAATTAAGTCACTAATTACCAGCTTTAATTTCCACAGTTAACAGTTCGTAATTAACAACACAGTCTCAACAACAAATCAAATAAAAATTGTTCAACGCAATAAAATGTCCACTAAAATTAAACACAATTGTATTACAATTACCGTCCGATTATAAAACACAACACTTAACTAATAACCACTTGAACGCGCACAGTAATTTCACCCGACAATAACTCTCGAACCGCGCTGTCAGTATATCGCACTAATACTGAAGCTTAAGGCCACTGCCGCCATGTATTTATAGCCGCCGAAAATCTAGACGATTCCTAATTGCATCTTAGCATCCGTATGAACTACGTAATTAACTGCGGCCTTGACAGAGTCTGCATGGCTGGCGGCATCGAGAAGACTCTCGCAAATGCGTCTACAAGCACGTACACCACACACAGTAGAGCGAGATTCTTCTGGCACATTTGACAAACACGTAGATTGTTCTGTGATGTCGTAACACAGCCCCCTCCTTAAGCCTGTTCGTCCCGAACTGGCAAACCGTCTCTGAAGTAGTACTTAGCCAGGCGATCCTAGGTGGACGACCTTGAACTTTTGCTGTCCTTCCTGTTGAATCCGATAAACAACATCGTTAATTCTTTTTTTCACGGTGTAGGGTCCTTCCCAGTTAGACTGAAGCTTAGGTGAGCGACCACGATGGCGCTTTGGATTGAACAATCAGACCTGATCTCCTTCTTGGAAACCCACACTATTGCTGTGAATGTCGTACCGAATTTTCATTTTATCACTGGCAATCTTCAGCCGTCCTCTTACCAAGCAATTCATTTCTCACAGTTGGTTTTCTAATTGTGAGGAATAGTTCTGCGGCTCTTGGGACTGAGTCTCAGGTGATCCGAACATTAAGTCCCCAGGAAGACGAATCTCCCGCCCAAACACCAATTTTGCTGGAGTCATGCCGGTTGTGTCGTGTACTGATGATCTGTATGCCATGAGGAATAGTAATATACGTTGGTCCCAGTCTATTTGGTTCTCGTCAACAACCTTCAAAAGATGCTGCTCAAGTGTCCTATTCAATCTCTCAACCATCCCGTCCGACTGAGGATGCAGAGGCATTGTCCTGGTCTTTTGAATTCCGAGTAGACAGCATAATTCTTTAAACACTCCTGATTCTAAATTTCTCCCTTGATCCGTATGGATTTCCATAGGGGTTCAATAACGGCAACAGAAGTTGTGAACTAACTGCTTTGCCACAGTGGTAACCTCCTGATTTGGAATTGCGTAGGCTTCCACCCACTTAGTAAAGTAGTCACCTACAACCATGATGTACCGGTTTCCATCATCAGTAACTGGGAATGGTCCAGCAATGTCTATGGAAATTCTCTCGAAAGGTAGTCCAACGTTATACTGTCTGATTTTTCCCCTGCTTCTGGTTTATGGGCCCTTGCTTGCAGCACATATTTCACACGTCTGAACCCATTCCTCTACGTTGTGGCGAAGATGAAGCCAATAGAATCGCTTCCGTATTTTGTCAAGGGTTTTGTTAACGCCAAGATGGCCTCCAGATGTAGGAGCATATTGCTTTGTAAAGTGATAGCTTGATCCAAAATATTCGCCACTCTAATAGGTACATTTCGGTTTCGTCAGGTTTTACTAAACTTCTGGCAATTAGTAGGCCCGGTGTGCTGACTACCTGGGGTTCGAATATAGAGAACTGGTTGCCCCTAGTATCTACCTCGGTTCTAACCATGATGATCTTTTCGGAGTTTGGTGGAACAGTTACGGGCACTTGGTTTATGACGTCCATTGATTTTTCTGCTGTCATCATTGTTGGTAGCATTACCTCTTCACCTCTGATTCTCAAGACATTGTTTTTGAAGTTGACTGTAAATCCGTATGCGTTCATAACATCCACACCAAGAATGTCTTCATCCACAATGTCTGCAACAAGTACTTGATGATTAAACTCAAGTCGACCGAGGCGTAGGTGTATCTCCACTTTTCTATACACTTTTACAGGCCATCCAGTAGCTGTTGGCAAGTTGCAAGAGCACCAGATTGGCTTGAGATCTTTCACCACGCCGGGGCGCACAATAGAAACTGTTGTGCCTGTGTCAACTGTAATCGAGGTTGGCCTTTCTTGAACAAATCTGGTAACTACCAAGCTCCCGCTGTTTTTCTGAAGTGTAGAAATTGCGTATTGTCTAGGGGCTTTGTTCCTCCAGTTAGTCAGCACACACCCCATTGTACCGACTATTCCTCGTTTCCCTGCTGCTGAATTCTAACCCAACAATCTCATTGTAGATGTCCAGGTTTCCCACATCTATAACACTTCGGTCTTCCATCCTTTCTTATTTTATTCTGTGGCACCGACCGTCGAGTCTCTGTTCCTTGTTCTTCTTCCTCATCGTCTGAGCCATCATGATCTTTTAGCACGCGCACTTTATGACTTGTCCAACCAGACACTGATTTGGCGGCCTCAAATTGCAAAGCATGTACCAGGGCGTCCGCACTGTTCTGGTGTCTTGCCATTCATAACACTTGCTGTAGTTCATTATCTCGGACACAGGCAGTAAATGCCTGCATCGCAAAACTCGTTCGAACATCTTCTGGCGCATCAGGATAGGCCAGTCTAATTAGTCTGTCGATACTTGCTTCAAACTCTTGAAGACTCTCCCTGGAATGTTGTCGCCTTGCTCTCAACTGGGTGCAGTACACATCTCGGAAATGTTTATCACCATACCGTAATTCCAGAGCTTTTATCAATTCGGCATAGATATTTTGGCTGTCAGGTGGCAGTTTCTGTAGTAGTTCTGCCGCGAATCCTTTTAATGAGAGAACGAGTGAAACTGCCTTGTCTTTCTCCGTCCAATTATTTGCGCATGCAGCAGCTTCAAATTGGCGTAAATACATCGCCCAGTGCGTGCTTCCGTCAAAGGTTGGGGCCTTGACATGAACTGTCCCAACCGCAGGCGAGGTGACCTTCTCTATTGACTTATTTTCTGTGTCTTTCTCTGTCTTTAACATTGGTACAGTCTGTTCACAAAGTTGTTTTGGTTGTAACTTCAGGAACTGCTCTCTTATGTTTGCCATTGAGATTTCTACTGCAGATATTTTATTTGACATGGTTTCTTCTATGTCAGATATTTTTGTGGACATCGATTCTTCAACACTCGAAACAGATTTCTCTACTTCAGCTATTTTTAATGTCATTGATTCTTGTACCTCCGATATTTTAGTAACTTGTTATTAAGCTCACCTCTTAGGAGACCCAACTCT
Source organism: Magicicada septendecula (assembly GCA_034769895.1). Classification (NCBI taxonomy): domain Eukaryota; kingdom Metazoa; phylum Arthropoda; class Insecta; order Hemiptera; family Cicadidae; genus Magicicada; species Magicicada septendecula. Next base: position 142,616,146 of record CM068371.1, read on the forward strand.
GCAGTATGTGTTCTTGCAACTGTTTCTGCATAGCTTCAAAGAGAGCTTCTGTTTTATCTGCTTCCTGCTTACGTATTTCATCCTGTAGTTTTTCTACTTCTTCCGCCTCCTGTCTGCGTCTTTTCTATGTCTCTTCTGCCTCTTCTATGCATTTCTCATCCTGTCATTTTTCTGCTTCTTTCTGTGTCTGCCACAGCAGTGTTTGTAAAGCTTCCATCATCAGACTGGAATCCATGTTTACCAATTAATTACGAATCACACTCGTCTTGTACAAAGTGTCCACTGTTAACTGTTTTATCCCAGTTCTGACACCACTGTTACGACGGTGTACTCGATCGTCGTAGGTACAGTGAAAACAAAATACATACAAGACACCAATTAAGTCACTAATTACCAGCTTTAATTTCCACAGTTAACAGTTCGTAATTAACAACACAGTCTGTACAACAAATCAAATAAAAATTGTTCACACACAATAAAATGTCCACTAAAATTAAACACAGTTGTACTACAATTACCGTCCGATTATAAAACACAATACTTAACTAATAACCACTTGAACGCTATAACATCGCCAAATTCAGATCAATTTTGATAACAATAAGTATGTATAAAAAAATGCTAAATAATACTATGTCTGAATAAATAAATAATGTGGAGAGTAAAATATATATAAAAGGTAATTAACATGGAAAGAAAAGGAGCAATAAACCAAAAGTGATTAATAAAGAAACTCAAATAATAGACTGACAGACAAACGACATTGACCCAACCCCAGAGATTGGCCAGTTAAGAAACCAAAATAAAGAAAACAAGACGAGTGAAGGAGAAGAAGAATGAAAACCAAGAGAGAACAAACCCACGAGGAAGAAAACAAAATGAAACACATCAAGAAAACCAAACAAGGAATAAAAAATAGAGAAGGGAGAAATAATGTAATCCAAAATAATAAAGAAAATGAAACCAGTTGAGAACCAAAACTATTAATGAATGTTAATATTGAGTGAATGACAATTATAAATAGTCAGTAATATGAAACAATAGATAAAAGTACACTAACCAAAGAGTTAGGGATATATGTAATTTGTTAACAAGGAAAGACATAATATTAATAATTTTATATAGATAGTGGGTAGAGAAAGAGAATAAAATGAAGAGAAATAAATGGAAGTTGAACTAGTGAAAGTGATTTATCCTAGAGTGATATAATACAAAAGAAACACTAAGTAAATTATAATGAACACTAAATAATTTAAGAAAGTGCAAGTGAGAAATAAATACAAATATTGTCTATAATAAAAATAGTAAGAGGAGAGTAGGCTAAGATAAAGACTTAGTAAAATAACCGATGTTTAAGTTTTAAGAGTGAACAATAACATTTAACAAAGTTACAATGAATAATATTTAGAATAGAACATTGATTCAGTAAATAATGAACACTAAGTAGTGATATTCACTGTGATAACTAGGAAATAGTATTGTTATAACTTAAGAATGTATTGTAAAGGTTTAAAGGTGTGATTCACAAGGGAAGGTAATAAGATGATGTTAACATGGAAGGGAGAGCAAAAAGCATTAGAAAATAAGTCTGTATTAACATTAAGTAAATACCCATGATATAAGGGAAGTTTAATGAAAAAAGGTTCAATAGAGGTGAGATTGTTAACACCAGAACAACAAATAAGAAATAATGAATTGTATAAACTATTGTTTATGAATTAGATAATGGCTGTAAGAATCATACAGACCATAGACCTAGATGTTATATGTTATATTGGAAATGAATAGTAAATAATTAGCAAGTAATATTGAATAACACAGTTGTTACATACAAAGATCACAAAAAGACTAAATTAAAACACCTCCAGAGACATTAAACCTAATTATAAAAGCAAAATAACGATTTAGGACTAAATGAAATATATTGTGTATGAAGCCATAAAAAACCAATAATGGCTACTTAGATGTGAAACAGGCCTAACGGTCAAACATAAACAATTACTGATTGTATAAAAATCACCATGTAATGGACAAATCCAAGGTGACTAATTCACCAAGGATGAATGGTAATTATTATTAAAAACCAAATATTAAATTAAGGAATTATATAAACAGAGAAATGTAATTAGTAAGTATGAAATTAATTGTAAACTTAGAAAACATGAAAAAACCCAATATTGTGGGATACCAAAATAATCTTTGTGAGAAAATATAAATGACAGTGAAAATAGATAATAACTAAGAAGGAAGATAAGAGGAGGAAGGAAGTCAGAAGATATGGGAACATTTGAAAGGAATTCAAATATTGATAACAATGTATTCATGTCGAGTTCGCCCAATGAGAGTAATGATGTAACCATGGAAACGACGGTTTGACGAGGTAATTACCGTTGAATACAATTACTTGAAAAGTGACGCTCACGCAAACCAGAAGCGAAAATTCTGTACAACACATTTTCATATTTAAAACATCTTAAAAGTAAAATAATGTATAGAAATTGATCGTAAAGAAGTCTGATGAATACTGAACACCATTACCAGATGGAGAAGACGTTTAATTGAAGACGATATATCTAAATAAATCCAAACAACTTTGAGAAAGATGCCGAAGCTTGAATAAAGAACAAATGAATTATATTGATGCCACAATCCTTCCTTCCCGACCTACAGAGTAATTCCGTACTACAACGCTGTTAAGTATCAATTAAATTATTTCAACTTCCAAAAATAAACGCACTTTGAATATTTCTCAATATATGTTGAATACCACTGAATCACTTTTATTCTCTTGCAAGGATTAAATCGTAATATTAAGACACTGAAAATTTGTTAAACTATAGAACTAACCTCATATTTATGTACGACTTTTAAACCACTTGTACGACACTTAAACAAACCAATTACCATTACACATTACCATACTTAAGAAAAAACATTGTAAGGTTGTGTATTTTTAATATTGTAATTGCATCTGAATCTTTTAACGTGGCCAAAAGATCTCACAACCGTCGAATGAAATATTTGTTGATTGGCATCAGAGTACGCCATGCTGTGTTTATTTGTATTCAAAATCGATTGGTTAACCCTTGAGTAGAGTCTTATAAAGAATTATCTGGTGCAGAATTGTATATAAAAAATTAATTACAACTTGTGTCTATAAAATATTAACTTCAAATTAATAATAAATCTATACTGTGTGTGTTAAATTGTGTTTTATTTTCATTAGAAAAGTGTATGTTTAAAATTATAATGTATAGCGAATGTTTCTGATGCGATGCGTAGCGCGCAAGTAGCGAATACTGTAACTGCTAACTCTATTAACAAAAAATTGAGAAAAGGTGGGACGGATTGAATTCGTCGCATCATTCAAATAAAACATTGATAAGGAGACAATTTTAATTGTTTTGTACAAACAATTTGGCACCACCCGGGGATTATCCACTACGTTTGAACCTCAGATCGGGAACCACGATACCTGGTCACCAGTACTTTCGCTACTGACCCAAACATCGTGAGTTACATCACCGTGCGAGGACGAAGTGGTAAGAAACACAGATACAATTTACACTCAGACACACTGTTACATTTTACAGAGGTATATTAACGACGACGCATGAGTTACACACATATATATTATAACGCGCACAGTAATTTCGCCCGACAATAACTCTCGAACCGCGCTGTCAATATATCGCACTAATACTGAAGCTAAGGCCGCTGCCGCCATGTATTTATAGCCCCCGAAAATCTAGACGATTCCTAATTGCGTCTTAGCATCCGTATGAACTACGTAATTAACTGCGGCCTTGACACAGTCCGCACGGCTGGCGCCATCGGAAAGACTCTTTCAAATGCATCTACAAGCACGTACGCCACACACAGTAGAGCGAGATTCTTCTGGCACATTCGACAAACACGTAGATTGTTCTGTGAATTCATAACAATATGATTAATATCTTGCTGTTATTATTTTTAATCATCCTTTTTTTATTGTTAATGATAAAATTACAACAGTTACGTGGTGCAATCAGATTATAATAGAAAGCATTCAATCACTGTTCCCCAGTGGGGTCACTGCAGCAGTTGCATGCATTGTCTAGTGTTCAATGCACAAATAAAACCATTTCTAAGCAATTCCAATTTACATGTCACCACAGCTATGTGTGGAGTGGCTGCACACATAGTCTTGCATGTGATGATAGCTCACACAAGACTACACCTTAAGAATAAACATGTAACTAAAGTGTAAGAAGTAAGATAAGAAATAAACAAAAAAAAAAACAGCCCTAACAACTATAGAAGAATAGCTTAGTGAATGTAGTAATTACTATACTCTAGAAGAATATGATAATTTAAGCTAGGAAGCAGACAATTTATTAATTAGTTTTTTTTGGCACTATAGCAGTTGATCCAAAAAGGAGGGAAACTTAGAAACTAAGCAGTAATTATCCCAATTGAAGAGCCTATAGGTCTCCAAGACCTAAGCAAGTCAGGAGTAACAAAGGACGCATTAATAGTTTTTGTTTTTAATATTAAGGGAATTTTGCACTGAGAATTTATCTTTAAGTCAGAAAATTAACATAAATTTAACTATGAAGTGGTTGTAACAATTGTTTGTCATATAAAAGGCCACAGTCGAGGTACAACAACACAACATGCCTGCACATTGTGAATGGGTTGGATTGGAGATCAGATTTAAATTATTTCTACTAGTAATTTTATACAAACCACTATGTTGTATTTGGTATTGACGAGCGCTTTCGGCAGTCAAGCCATCTTCAGGTCATTTACCAACAAAGAAATATGAAACCGTTCACTTCTTATATACCGTTTTACCAGACCTATCTAGCCCCGCCCCCTGACAAAGTAATGTCTTACTTAGCTCCACCCATAGTGGGTTGTCTTACATTACCAATTTTGTAGCCGTTACAATTTACGTTTAACTTACTCTTTTTTGTTGTCTAATAAGCTGCTAAATATTTTTTCATTTTCAAATGTGGTATAGATTGACAAATCTGAGGAGTAGAAGAATAATGGAGCAGAGAAATAAAGTAGAAGATTTCTATAAATATTTGAAAACAAAAATTAAGTTAAAGATAACTTTGTCTAAAATTTGGTTTAATAAGCAGTGTTTATTTCATAATATAATACCAAAGTATGCAAAAATCGAAATAAAAGGAAGTAGTGAAATATGGAAAAAAGTCAAGAAGTTAAGTGAGCAGTTATGGGTAAAACAGGAAATAAAATATTTGTATCATCAACTGAATACATATAATAAAAAATTACTAAAAATGCACTTAGAACTACATCAAAAGTATAATTACATAGAAATAGAAGAAATTTTGTACGATTTTGGTGAGCGATATATGAAGACGAAATTGGAAGAAAGAAATAAGAAGTTGAAAACTAAATTAGAATGTTTAAAAGAAATGAATGATATGAGAATGAAAAACCCAGATCAAGCAGATTTGAAGTTATCTGAGAGAGTAGTTAATTTAACAGAGGTGGTATTCAATAATGAAGAAAAGAAATTACTAGAAAAAAGCCTAAAGTGTGCACCACCAAAGAATTTGAATAAAGAAGGTTTATTAATAGAATGTGAAAGTATAGTAAGCAAAGAAAAGAGGAGAAAATTAAAAAAAAATTGAGATTTGAAATTAGTAACATTGTGGGAACATTGGAAGAAAAGAACGGTAAACAAGGAGGAAATAGTATGGCTGTTAAGAGAAACAAAACAGTTAAAAAGTAAAATAAAACAAAATAATATGGTAACAAAAGCGGACAAAAGCAACTCCGTAGTGCTAATAGATAAAGAAGAGTATATAAAGAAAGGGAATGAATTTATAAAAAGTAATAATTATGAAGAGATTAAATATGATTATACTAATAAATTTCAAAGTAGGGTGAAGAAATTAATAAAAAAATTCCACTATGTTTAAGAATAAAATAAAACTAACAGAATCAAATCCGGAGCACCTAAATTTAAATGTCAGATAAATTGCACAAAGAAAACCACCCAGTTAGGCCAATAATATCGTTTATTGGAGCACCAGCATATAAGTTATCAAAAGAATGTAGTAAAATACTAAAAGTATATTATGACTTCGAGAAAAAAACATAGTATAGAAAATAACAAAAAGTTGATAGAAACACTGAAAGAAGAAGTACAAGTAAAAGAAAGTTCAAGGTTAATATCACTTGATGTAGTAGATATATTTACAAACATCCCGGTTGAAAAAAAGTTAAAACTAATTGAAAAGAACAAATTGAAAGGATACGAAAATAAAGAAGAATTAATAAAAGTAATACAAGAGTGTTTGAAGCAAAATTACTTTAGGTTTAACAATAAGTTTTATATTCAGAAGAAGGGATTACCAATGGGTTCATCGATGTCACCGATAATGGCAGAAATTTACATGAATTACTTTGAAAATAAAATGGTGTCAACAGTAGGGTTGCCATAAGGTTCAGGATGAAATTCAGGACACCAACATCGACAAGTTCCAACCATAGGCGCCGACTCCACAGGAGCACTTGCCCCCGTGCATATAGTGGTACGGGGACGCAATCGTGTTTTTGCTCCCGTAAAAATGTTTGATATTTTCATCCTTGCCCCCGTGCTCAAGACCAAAAGTCGGCGCCTATGGTTCCAACGAGTGTATTTGGGTAATTTCATGTGAACTGTCCCGTCCGTTACCAAAAGACACACTTGTTATATGATGTTAATGTTAAAAATCAAATAGAGAAATAATAAGAAATCATACTTTAAGTAAAATACCTACTTTACAGACCACTCCAAAATTATATAATATTCAATGTTATTTGCATAGATTTTTAAGTAACAGATGGGACAGCTCACGTGGAATTACTCGTTTCTCAATAACACAAGTAAATGAAAACTAAAAACAGCATTTATTTACCTTTGCTTAAAGATATTTATGACACAAAAGTGCCCTGATGCTGATACCAATCATACTTTTCTGAACATGACACACTTTTTAGCAACTCATCATTTTTTAAAATGTAATGAAATTCCTGACAAGATATTTCTTTAAAATTGTATTGCAGCAATAATAATAATAAATTTTCATTTACTTACTTGCACAAATCACAGTATGCTTCATGTTCATTTCTTCCACGCTTAACCAATGGAAAATCTTTTGTCCATGTTTCGTTGAATTTTGAAAGTCTCTTTTTCGACATAATACAACTTTGAATACTACAACTTGTGAATAATACCTTTGTAACTATTTTCCGTGAATGGTATATTACAGAAACACGCAAATAAACTAAAATAGACCAATGTTGAAGACAGATAATATGCCGAAACCACGTCGAGCACCGTGTAAAATGTCTGCTTAGCAATAGTAACCAAAGCGGAAACACGCTGCTCCCAGGAAAATTTTAAATAACTTGCTATGATTTTTAAAATTCAGGACATTTAGGGATTTTTAAAAATTCAGTCAGGACGTCGGGACACATGCTCAAATTCAGGACAATCCCGCTTTTTCAGGACGTATGGCAACCCTAGTCAACAGTGAAAAATAAAGACAAAATTAAGAAATGGATGAGGTATGTAGACGATATCTTGTTAATATGGGAGGGTGATGAAGAATTAAAGGTATTTTTTGAAGAGGTTAACAAATTAGAAGAGACTATAAAATTTAAAATGGAAGTAGGAAACAAGGAAATAAATTTCCTAGATTTAAACATAAGAATAACAAAAAATAAATAAATAAAATTTGACATTTACAGGAAAAGCACATATACGGATGTTATAATACCAAATGATTCATACCATCCAATACAGTATAAAATGGCAGCGATAAATAATTTCTGTCATAGAATAAACAGTTGTATAGAAGATGAGGAAAACAGAAAGAAAGAAAGAGAAAGAATAAAAATAATTGTAAAAAACAACAAGTATAATACGAATGTAGTAGATAAAATATTTAATAATATAAAATGAAGAGAAGAAACAAAAAATGAGAATAGTAAAGAAAAGAAGGAGTATAGGGATCCATATCTTATACAGGTTATAACACAAGAAAGATACAAAAATGTTTTAGAAAATATAATATAGAGGTAGCGGTTAAAAAATCTAAAACCGTGTTTGATATAATAAAAACTATGAATTTTGAAGAAGAAGACATATTGAAGAAATGTGGAGTATATATGCTCAGTTGTGGGGAATGTGAAAAAGTGTATCTGGGCGAAATGGGTCATCAATTTTGCCAGAGATTTAAAGAACATAGGAGGGGTGAAGGAGAGTTAACGTCGAATTCATTATACGCTAGGCATTTTATAGAAGAAGGACATAAATTCATAGACCCAGTCGTAAATTATAAGATAATAATAGTGATGAGTAAAGAAAGAGAAAGGAAATTAAAGGAAGAAGTGGAAATATTAAAAATAAGAAATAAAGATGAAAAACGACTTATGAATATAAAAACCACATTTGAAAATGAATATTTAGCAGCTTATTAGACAACAAAAAAGAGTAAGTTAAACGTAAATTGTAACAGCTACAAAATTGGTAATATAAGACAACCCACTATGGGTGGAGCTAAGTAAGACGTTACTTTGTCAGGGGGCGGGGCTAGATAGGTCTGGTAAAACGGTATATAAGAAGTGAACGGTTTCATATTTCTCTGTTGGTAAATGACCTGAAGATGGCTTGACTGCTGAAAGCGCTCGTCAATACCAAATACAACATAGTGGTTTGTATAAAATTACTAATAGAAATATTTGAGGCCACTAACACTCCAAAATAACAATAGATTTAAATTAGTTTACCAATAAAAATTGTTTAATCCTAGTCATTATTTTATACTTTGTGCTGTTTGTACTTTTGTTTGTTATATCGTGTTACAGATATAAACTAAGCACTTAAAATACATACACTGTACCTTATCATGCTATTATATAATAAGTTTGCATGTTTGCCAATTTATAATTGTTTTGTATGTTTGCTACTAGGTGATTGTCAATAACTGTGGTGTAATTCCCGGCCACATAGAGTATGTCCCACACACGTGTACGTTTGGTGGTCATCTATCATGTGTACCTGACAGACATTATGTAGCACCGATGGAATATAAAGCATTTTGTATTCGTTTTTCCAGTAACAGACATGGTAGTTTTACTGAAGATGTGTGCTTCAGAATTGTCGAATCCAAACAAATCATTAAATTACTGCTGATGTAAGTCTGTTGATATTTACCAGATCACATCTGTAGTAGTTATTATGATAGGTGTCCAGATATAAAAATATGACAAGACTGAACTCAGATCAGGACTGTAAGTGAAATGAGACCAAAATCGTTATATTTAAAGCATTTATCATGGGCTCGCAATATCATACATAAAAGTAATTACTTTATGGTAATTGTATTCTTTTGTTTTAAATTACACTCTGAGCTTTTCCATCAATTTATAATATGGTTTTGTGTACTTGTTATATGGTTCTTTAAAAATAAAAAAAATTCCCAAAACGATACCTACGTTATCTCAGAAGAAGGTTACTGTGAGTTTGTTAGGATAGTTCAGTCACTTTTCATTTCTGTCATTGATAAAGACACAGTACATAAGATTTAATTTACTATTGTTTTTTTAAGATTTTTAGCAAGATGTACTTATTATATTGTCTGTACAGAGTTTAAGAATACCATTACCACTTTGATAATAGTGTCAGTGCAACATCATTTAAATTCTTTTTAACAATTTGATTAGGACAAATAACGTTTTATCAGTAGCAGTCAGGCAACTATTCATCTGCTTTATGAAAGTTTAGATACTTAACATCCAGCTCTATATAATAATTTTATATTAAAACCAGATGCTAAATAAGCAGAATGATCACTGTTGCACACCACTATATAAAAATTATCCCGATTAGCGCTTTCAAGCTTCACAGCTCATCGTCAGATCGGAATTGACAGAAATTATGTGAAAACAAACCCTTCACCCCTCTCACCCCACCGTGCTCACACACAACAAGCTATAATATAAATGTCCCTTCCCCACCCCCTAAACCCTGCCCCACCATCTGTACAGTTACATATTTTTCTAGCAAATTCCTTGTGTTTCAGTGTTGTGTGTGTGTGTGTATGTGTGTGTGCGTCCTTTTAAACTTACCATCTTCCTCTCCACACACGTGGGTCAGTCACACACCCTTATTTTAAAACATCCAATTAGTACTATGCAATATAATTCTTAATCTTATCTATCTGTCCTCTATCATTTGCTTCTTAATTATGTTATAAAATTTTTCTTCATTATCAAATTTAATTTTAATATTAATTAAATTGTCTAACCCTTTTTCTGTTTCTTTCAATATTTCTAACTCCTCTCTAAGCTTCCTTTCAACTGTGTTATTTACTACTTTTACAATTTTGTATTCTTCCAAAGGATTAACAAACTTATGGTTGTCTTCTATGAAATGTCTTGCATATAACGAATTGGTTGTTCTATTACCTTCTCCACATTTGTGGTCAGACAACCTGCATACGAATTTTCGTCCTGTCTCACCTAGGTACACTTTGTTGCAGTCTTTACATTTTAATTTATAAATTCCGCTTTTCTGTAATACTGGAATTTTTTCTATATTCTTATTCCGTATCTTATCAAATACCGTTTCACATTTTTTAATAGCTATATCTACTCCGTATTTATTAAAACATTTTATAATTTTTCTAGTATGTGAACCTATGTATGTCAATGACCCTGCATAATTCTTTTGTTCTGGTTCTATTTTAGCTTTTTGTATGTTAACCCTTTTCATAACTTTATCAACTATGTTGGTGTTATAATTATTATTCCTTACAATTCCCTTTATCGTTTTTAACTCCCTATCTTTTGATTCGGTCTCTTTTAAACACTTCTGAGCTCTGTAACAAAATTAATTGATTGCCGCCATTTTATATCTATAAGGGTGGTAAGACTCTCTTGGTATAATTATATCAGAATACGACTCTTTCCTAAATATCCCAAACTGTAGTTTCTCATTATCTTTAATTTCTATGTTTAAATCTAAGTAATTTATTTTCTTACCTCCTATCTCTTCTTTAAATTGTAAGTTTGTATCCTTATTATTTACCTCATTTATAAACTCATGCACTTCTTCTATGCTTCCTTCCCAAATTACTAATACATCTTCAACGTATCTAGACCATAATTTTATATTGTCTTTATACTTAGTGGAACTTATTAATTGCTTTTCAAAATCATTCATGTATATTTCAGCAAGAATAGGGGATAATGAAGACCCCATAGGTAAACCTTTTTTCTGTATATAAAACTTGTTATTAAACCTAAAATAGTTCTGATTTACACATTCTTTAATTACTTTAATCAACTGCTTTTTATACCTGTATTCTCCCATATTATTATCGTTTATTAACTTCATAACTTTATTTACTGTGATATTGGTAAACATGTCCTTAACATCCAGTGATATCAATTTTGTATTTACATTAATTCTAATATTTTCTAATTTTTCTATAAATTTTACATTATTCTCTATGTTGTATTTTGTCCCAAATTCATATTTCTCTTTCAGTACTCTGCTAACTTCCTTTGATAATTTATAAATAGGTGCATTAATAAAAGAAACAATCGGTCTAATTGGTTTTCCTTCTTTATGTATCTTAACCTGACTTTTAAAAGTTGCTGCTGTTGGATTACTTTCCAATAAATACTTTTTCTTATTTTCTTCTATAAATGTTATCTGTTTCATCATTTGTTTTATCCTTGACTGGTACTTACTTGTATAATCATACTTTATTTCCTCATATGGTCCTTCCCTTATAAATTCTTCCGTTTTCTTTATGTCCTTTCTTATTCATCCTTTCTCAGTAGTACCATTGTATTTCCTTTGTCCGCCTTTGTAACTATAATATCATTCTTTTTTATTTTATTCTTTAGTTTAGTTACAGTTGATTTGATTTTTTGTTCATTTTTTGAATTATACAAACTTTTCTTAAATATTTTATCTACTACATTCCCTACTTCCCACCTTATTCTTTTTTTATCATTTTCATTTCCTAGTTTTTGTATTGTACTTTCGCATTCAATAATCGTTTTTTCTTGATTTAATTCTGGTGGCGGCGCGTATTTTAAGCCTTTTACTAGCATTTCTTTTTCTTCTGTATTGAAATTTACCTCTGTAAGGTTTATTACTCTTTTTTCATAGTTATTCTTAGAGAGGTGTTCCTTTTTTACTTCGTTCTTTCTTATTAATTTATTTAACTTATCTACCATTTTTTATATTTTTTTTCCAATTTCTTTTCTATGTACCCCAAACCAAAATTATATAATATTTCTTCTAACTCTACATACGAGTATATTCTTAACAATTCTATGTGTCTGTCATATAATTCCCTATTATATCTATTGATTAAGCCATAGAGTGACCTTCATTATCCCCTATTCTTGCTGAAATATACATGAATGATTTTGAAAAGCAATTAATAAGTTCCACTAAGTATAAAGACAATATAAAATTATGGTCTAGATACGTTGATGATGTATTAGTAATTTGGGAAGGAAACATAGAAGAAGTGCATGAGTTTATAAATGAGGTAAATAATAAGGATAAAAACTTACAATTTAAAGAAGAGATAGGAGGTAAGAAAATAAATTACTTATATTTAAACATAGAAATTAAAGATAATGAGAAACTACAGTTTGGGATATTTAGGAAAGAGTCGTATTCTGATATAATTATACCAAGAGAGTCTTACCACCCTTACAGATATAAAATGGCGGCAATCAATTAATTTTGTTACAGAGCTCAGAAGTGTTTAAAAGAGACCGAATCAAAAGATAGGGAGTTAAAAACGATAAAGGGAATTGTAAGGAATAATAATTATACATACTGCATTCAAAAAGTTCCGGGACTAACGCTATTAAGGACACAACTTTTCAGATAAATGAAATTTTATTATTTATTATTCAACATACATCCCTCCCCTCTCTATATAGATTTTAGATCGCTCATACAATCGTTGAAAGGCATGCGCATAGTTCTCCTTCGCAATCGTGTTTAAAACAGCTGTCACATTCTTCTGAATTGTCTCTACATTATCAAAACGCTGCCCCTTCAGTGCCACCTTCAGCTTAGGGAACAGAAAGAAGTCAGCCGGAGCCAAATCTGGTGAGTAGGGTGGATGGTTAATCACTGTGAATTTTCCAGCGAGAAATTGTGAGACAATCAACGATGAGTGGACTGGACCATTGTCATGCAGAAGAAACCACTTCCCTGATCGGTACATTTCTGGCCTAACCCTGCGAATTCTTTTCAAAAGGCGATCAAGTACCTCTTTGTAAAATGGTCCAGTTACAGTCTGGCCGGGTGGCAAGAATTCTTTGTGGATCAGTCCCCTTGAATCAAAAAATGTGATCAGGATTGTTTTCACTTTTGATTTTGTGGCCCTCATTTTCATGGGTCTGCCATCTCCTGGGTCACGCCATTCAGCTGTTTGACGTTTGGTAGATGGGTCATACTGGAAACACCACGATTCGTCGCCTGTGACAATGTTCTGTAAGAAATTCGGGTTGTCATCGGCCCATTCAACGAGACTTCGCGATGCTTCCACACGTTGTTCTTTTTGCTCTGCTGTTAACGAGTGTGGAACGAACCTGGCACACAGTTTCCGTTTGCCGAGTACGTCATGCACGATAGTGTAAATACTACCCACACTGATGCCGATCTCTTCTGATAAAATCTGGACGCTCAGCCGACGGTTGACGGACAGTGCAGCACAGACACGCTTGACATTCTCGTCAGTCACGCTTGTGGAGGGGCGCCCATCTCTTGGATCATCTTCTAGAGACTCACGACCATTTTTAAAACGTGCATACCACTTGAACACTTTGCTACAACTTAAATAATCTTTTCCATATGCAAGTTGCATCATCGAAAACGTTTCTGTCCCACTTTTTCCACATTTAAAACAAAATTTAATTGCAGCTCTTTGCTCCATCTCGAAAATTATGACAATAAGGAAAAACCAGATAAACTTAACAGTGTCGCTGTTTACTATGGAATGAGTCCTCAACAATGCAATTGTCACAGGAAGTGGGTGAAGGTTGTCACATAGTGTTCCAGCTGTGACACAGAGATAGCTCCATCTGTATGTCTATAGCAGCATCAGTCCCGGGACTTTTTGAATGCACTGTGTAACACCAACATAGTGGATAAAGTTATGAAAAGGGTTAACATACAAAAAGCTAAAATAGAACCAGAACAAAAGAATTATGCAGGGTCATTGACATACATAGGTTCACATACTAGAAAAATTATAAAATGTTTTAATAAATATGGAGTAGATATAGCTATTAAAAAATTTGAAACGGTATTTGATAAGATACGGAATAAGAATATAGAAAAAATTCCAGTATTACAGAAAAGCGGAATTTATAAATTAAAATGTAAAGACTTGTCTGACCACAAACGTGGAGAAGGTAATAGAACAACCAATTCGTTATATGCAAGACATTTCATAGAAGACAAGCATAAGTTTGTTAATCCTTTGGAAGAATACGAAATTGTAAAAGTAGTAAATAACACAGTTGAAAGGAAGCTTAGAGAGGAGTTAGAAATATTGAAAGAAACAGAAAAAGGGTTAGACAATTTAATTAATATTAAAATTAAATTTAATAATGAAGAAATATTTTATAACATAATTAAGAAGTAAATGATAGAGGACAGATAGATAAGATTAAGAATTATATTGCATAGTACTAATTGGATGTTTTAAAATAAGGGTGTGTGACTGACCCACGTGTGTGGAGAGGAAGAGGGTAAATTTAAAAGGACGCACACACACACAACACTGAAACACAAGGAATGTGCTAGAAAAATATGTAACTGTACAGATGGTGGGACAGGGTTTAGGGGGTGGGGAAGGGACATTTATATTATAGCTTGTTGTGTGTGAGCACGGTGGGGTGAGAGGGGTGAAGGGTTTGTTTTCACATAATTTCTGTCAATTCTGATCTGACGATGAGCTGTGAAGCTTGAAAGTGCTAATCAGGATAATTTTTACATAGTGGTGTGCAACAGTGATCATTCTGCTTGTGATTTCAACCACTAACACAAAAAATTTCTTCATTAGATGCTAAATAGTGCACATTGAGAATAAACATTGACATATATTAGGTAATGATTTAAGTTGCTTAAATAATTTGTTGAATTTCTTCTCTCTTATCTTTGAGAGAGTGTACTCCACCATTTTATTATTATAGATCAAATTAATTTATTATTATTTTATTATTATAGATCAACTTATTACTTTTCTAAATATAACTATTACATTAACGACTCGGAACACAAGTTTTTTAGAAGTAAAAATATAAAGTTTTACCTTACAACCTGAACCAGTTTTCACCTTTAAAAGGCTTCTTCAGAGGTTGCCACTGGTAGCGCTGTCCGTCCTGTTGTGGGCGATGGAATCGAATTTCGAAAGATCGATGTTGAAGCTTTACGAGTTAATATTTAAATTTGTCCCTTGTTAGGGCGTTATGTTAAGTATTAATAGTTAATTAGGATATTAAAATCAGCTAATTCGTATTACTTACCTTTAAAGGTAATGCACCAAGGTGTCGTCTGATGTACTTTGGCAGAGAAAAAACAACAGGTGGTGCAATGACAAACACATATTTATGTGTCTAATTAACACATTTTATTGTTACCTTATTTTATCGTCAAATGATATCAAAACTCCCACATCAACAATTTCTTTTACGATACATCACTAATAACTGCTGGATAATAACTTTAATTTATATATTGCTCATTGTCTTCAAAAAAACTATTATTTATTTTACAGTCATTCAAATATTTGACTGTACGTTACTTCTTCTCAGAAAACACTGCTATCTATCTATTATACATGAAATAAAAACTGGAATTACTTATTGCTAATCATCTTAAATTATGATCATAATAATAATAATAATAATAAAACAACCCAGTTTGCTCCTCATACACACACACACACACACACACACACACACACACACTGATTACCCCCTTTAATATAGCATATGAAAAATTTAATGGAATACTGTTACGCATAGGGCGTCGTCCCTGTCAATCACATGGCGCGTTACACACAGTTCTGATTTGAGTTCCAAATGGTTGTTGTTTCACTGTATCACAAAGTCACTGTTCCATAGTTATGTTAAATATTTTTTGCGCTATTTACACATTTTCGATGTGCACTGGTTTGGGTCGGCCGACCTGGATTAAACTAGAGTACAAGATGTAACCGACCGCATGCGGTCTAGAGTTGAAGTCGACTGCCGGTAACTACGCACACAGCTTTTACGCCAACGCTATGTAGCAGATGGAAATTGCACACCCTGCTTGTGACAAAACGTCCATCAATTTTCACAAAGTATGGGCTGTCCAGGTGTGTTAGACGTTGACGAAATTGCACTGCCATTCATCACGTGACTCGGATAGGCGTGGTCTTCGTTGTATTTCCACCAGCATGAAACCACGTTGCAAGAAAATTGTTACACTTTGACATCTTGTTAGCGTCCCTTCTGCGCGCGTAGAGTTGTTCGCGCATTTGTGTGCGCCACACAGCACTGAAATTATTTGGAATGGAATTGCGTTTTATTGTCACACCTCGCTCACATAGCTATGTTGCTGCGTTCTTTGTTTGATTAAAACCGTTTTACGGCTGGGACTTTCTGCGTCGATCACATATATATTTAATAAAATTAATAAAAATAAAAATCTCCCATTCTGCCCCATTACAATGTTGTGTGTGTGGGGTGAGATATGTTCGAATAATGCGTGCGATTTGAATTGTGCCTGTTCATTTAGGATGTCATTTTTATTTGTTTTCGTGTGTTTGTATATTTCCATTTGTTCTAGAGTGTCTAGTTTTCAGCCTTTTGTGTGTACGTGTAGAATGTTCATGTTATTGTCGATGTTTCTGTATGTGTGGTTTGCTTCAATGAGGTGGTTTGCAAAGGTGGATTCTGTAGTGGAGTGGAGTGCCTTTGTGTGTTCAGTGTATCTCTGTTTGAAGCTACGTCCTGTCTGGCCTATGTAGAATTTGTTGCAATTTGAACAATTTAGTTTGTAAACACCGGGTAGATCGAATTTGTTTTGTGCTTTGTGTGTGTGTTTTGGTAGTGTGTGTTCTGTTTTGTTAGTAGTTTTGTAAGCGATTCTGTATCCTGCTTTTTTGAATTTGTGGGCTGTTTTTTCAGTTTGTTTGTTGATGTATGTTAGTGTTATGAATTTGTTGTTTTCTGTCTTTGTCTGTTGTTTTGTGACTGCTTTTCGCCGCGTTACAAATCCAGGGAACCCTTCGTAATTAAACTCCGTTAATTAGAAGGGCTGCCTACGTTGTAACAGAATTTATCACAAATAATTAAAATAACATATTACTTACTAGCTGTGTAATTGTTTACTTTGTGTAAGGAAACAATGGCAAGGTATACAATTGATTTAAGCACTCCTCATATGTGTGTAACAAGAAGACTTCTCTTTATTCAACATTTAAGAAAAACATATACTGACTGATGCCATGACATTACTAACTCAATTATTAAATTATCGAAAGGTTTCTTTAAACTTTGGCATCAAACTAGATTCTATATATAGTTATACCTCGGATCCGGGTGAACTTTCTGTATTAAAACTTTTACTTATACTCTTTTCATGATATTAGCTTGCAAGACTTTCTTTTAATTCAACTTTTAAGAATGGTATTATTGCTTGAGTTATATTACTCTACATTAACATATAAACTGTTACAACGTATGAAGTTAGAATAGTTACATGAAATATTAATTAATAAGATATAATCTTATAAACATTAGATTTAATTTATAAGTCTTTACAAAGTTAATCATTTCTGAAAAGTCTCTTTCAAGATGTGTTGTGTAACAAATATTATTAACCCTCGATAGACAGGCTATCGAGTCACCTTTTAATTGGTATGCAGAAGACTCCTCCTGGGGTATCAGTCTTGGGAAACAGGAACAGCTACGTCGTCATCTCGGTCTGGCTTTCCTCTGTAAAGGTCTCCAAAAGTTAGCAGGGAGAACACTAGGTCATGTAGTTATCTACGATGATCATGTAGATTCTCGGATGTCCTGATCTGCATATTCTGTCACGTGCAGTAGAGTTTGTGGCTTCTGCTAGTTCACATCTCCGGGTATTACTTTGGAATAGTTTGTATACGTTGAAGTACGTAGTCATCTTGTGTTACACTTTTTGTTACGTTTCAATACTTTTTGTTTTACATAACTTTAAACTTATTGTCTATTCACATGACTACATTAATTAATACATCCAGATGCTTTAAACAAACTACATCTGGTACACTTTCTGAAGATGAAACCAAATATGATACACATATTTGAAGAGCATAGCTCTTACGTCTACACTGTACGGAGTCGCCCTTGCAAGAGAGAGAATTTACGCTCCCTTCGCCCGGTACTGGACAAAAGTTAGTGGGACAACTTCCGCGCGAGAATATAGTTCCTAACTATATTTAAGTTAACATTTTTATTTATTTAAACTATCCCTAAACAAATATACATAATTTAAATTAGTTGTTTTAGCGACTATTTATGTCTTCAGATTTTATTATTATTAACATTAGTTTTTTATCTTATTCTTACTCACACAAGACTCTGAAAGCATGTCGAGTCTGGAATCAACAGGAAAGCGCCTGCTTACAAGCAAAGGGTTAAATACGACATTAATAACGCTTTACAATTTATCTTTTTATTTAAGTATCTTATAACTAATTAATTATAACTGATTAAGTTATAACTTATAACTGAGTACATACAGGTATCTTATATTAAAACAGTGAGATTTAAATAGCTTAAGACCTCGCAACCTTAATTTTTAAAATTTTTTATTTTCTAGATTATTTCTTTTATTTAAATCGTCACAGTTTGTTTTGTGTTTTTGTGTAGGAGTTTATTGACTATTGTTCTGTCGTATCCATTAGATTCTGCTAGATATTTTATCGTGTTTAGTTCATCTTTGTAATCTTTTTCATCTAGGGGGATGTTGTTAAACAACATGTAATTATTATAAATACGAGGGCTATTCAGGAAGTAAGTTCCAATAGGGTATTAAAGGAAACTAAGAATATATTTACAAAACGTTTTTATTGCTATTTGAAGTACACACCTTAAACTACTTTTCTATATAGTTTCCATCATTTTTGAAACTCTTTTCATTGCGAGGCACCAGGCGTTGTATACCTTCGTCATAGAAATTTCCTTCCTGTGATTTGAACCATGTATTAACAGCTTGTTTGACATCGTTGGCCACCAAGGAAGGATTTCTCATGCTTGAAAAGGTGATATTCGCTTGTTGTGAGGTCTAGGTTGTAAGGTGGATGATCAGATCATTTCCAGCCAAACTTTGTGAGATGCGTTGCAGTGGCAGTGTGTGTGTGTAGTGCCATGATTCATTGCAATGTCCCGGGTAAGCATCCTACGTCACTTACTCTGGATCGGACTAAGCAAAAAGTCATATCCATCTTGGTACCATTGAAATGCTCACTGCTTTTTCTCCATAAATATCGAAAAACGTGACAGTTAATTTCAATTGTTTTAATGCCTTCCACATTCAAGAACCGAATCACATACCTACTTTCACATGTGGCCAGGTGTCTCAAATTTCTTCGACATTATAAAGACGTCCAACGAAGCTTACCCAGTGCAGAGTTGTTTACAAATGGTGTTGTTAACTTGCCAAGTAGTCAACAAACTGGCCGCGCATCTGCAACAGCGTGACAGAATCGATACTGCGGCAATATTTAAAATGGAACTTACTTTCTGAATAGGCCTCATAATTACTGTAAGAGACTAAAACTGTAATGATAGTATTGTAAGAATTATTTTATTTTTGCAGTGGGTTTGTCGTCAATCCAACACTATCATTTGAAGAATCATCATTAGACTTTGGAAAGATTGCTGTAGGTATGTAAATTTCATTCAGATTACGTTAGTGAATAAAAATTCAGTGTTTATGTGTGTGCACACACACCAGAAATAATATTTTTCTGTTGTGTTTAACAGTCTGTCCCCTTCAGCTGCTTTGGTTTGTTTGGGGTTTCCTTCTCTTCTAACCATACAGCAAAAATTTTGTAATAATCTGAATCCTGTACTTGAAATTTTTTATTCTTAATTTTTATTGAAACACTTAAATGATATGTGTACATAGTTTGATGGAGTGAAATATATGTATTCTGGACTTGAAGCCTTTCAGAAGACCTTGATCCCTCCAGCAGCTTCTGTTCTCATTTATTTTCTTATTTTTATATAATGTACCTATATTATAATGTCATCCAACACTTATGTGGCTTGTTATATGAACTACTTCATTAGCATAACTCTGTGTAGTATTACAGAAGACCAAATGACATATTGTAACTAATGGCTTTTTATCATTTTATTAGTTACAATAAAATTTGTACATTTGTATGTACTAGTAAATGAATATCACTTTTAAAACCGGACGCCATGTTGTAAGACTGGACAACATCACACAAATTTACTTTTCGGGCCAGAATTCGGGCAACACGAACCCGATTTGTGAAACATACTACCTGAAATAATTGTACTCAGATTAACATATATAAGTTACTTTTATTTTTAAACTTGAATATCAATACATATAGAAAAAATGACTTGACCCCACATATTACGCCACGGACTTTTGCAAAACAATTTTACCCTCCAAAATACACATATGATACATAACTTATGCAATTATGTTACATTATATAATAGATTATTTAATATATTTCAAATGATATATTTAATATATAAAGGATTATTAAACATATTTTAATACTTCGCACAACCCAGCACTTAGAGAAATTAAAACACTCTCTGTCTCTCACACCCTGGTACAATTGATTTCTTTAATGAGCTCATTTTTTGAAATTTTAAAGACTTAGTTTCATTTTAAAAGTGTGTGACTTTCGCCTTGGTCATTATTTTGAATTATGTGAAAAATAGAAATGAAATTGGAAACCAATTTGTTGGATAAGCCTCACCGCACTTCTAGGGTCGTATTCTTCGTGCACAATCTGTATTTTTTACTTTGTTCTAATTGCCCACACCGTCGTGTCGGCCCACGAAAACGCCTCGGACAGATTCTATACGCACTACGTGATTAATGATCCATCGGCCGGTGACACCTATCCAAGTACTTTATCGCCCCAACATTTTAGATGTTTTATTCAGTTAATAAACCACTTTTAGTGGTGAAAAATTAAACTTCACACTGGGTGAACGGTTTTGCCGGCCGGCTGCGTCCACGCGTTTTGATGAAATGACATAGATCCTTTGTTTCAAAAAGCGTAGGTGGGGTGAAAACTACGTCACCAAGTTATTGTCCATCTGGTTACAACATCAACTTGTTTACGGAAACACATTCCTCAGCGCTGTCGTAGTCAGGGCTTGTCGCCTTATCTTATTTTGCGACATACGGTTTTTTGCTGGGCTTCACGTTTTTTGCTATGAAACAGTTAGAATCCTGGCAAATATTTATATAGTTCACTCACTGTAGATTTACAAAGATTATTAAAGGTTTAATTAATTCTGACCAAATCGTTAAAAAATGAAGGAATACAATATTTATGGTTTTTTATACCATGTTTTTATTAATTCAAGATTGTACCATAATTGTACCATTACAAAACCCCCTCAATGAAAGATTTTATGCCGAAGCATAAAAACTTTCATTGACCCATTCATACTTCCTAAAGGGATCAGCCAGGATAGGTCGCCACAAACCCCTTACAATTTATAGAAAAGAAAACAATAACTCACCCGTGGTCTGATGATGATGACAGTACCTGCATGACCTTACTGGACTTCTCCTTCGAGATCCCAACACCATAAGGCCAATTAGGCGCGTAACACCCCTGCTCTGATGCGCTGGCCAGCTCAGGACCGCCGTCATATCACCAAACACTGAAACAATAAATGACAAATATAAAAATAGCGGCTTGGTAAATTACTCTATCCTTAACTGATCTGGTTCCCCTTAGCTAGGTGCTGGTTTGTGCTAATAAGCACTGGGTTTGCTTGTATTACTAGAATATAATTACCAAAAATGTAACTCACAAGAATTATCTAGAATTTCCATTCTCATTATGGACTACCCTGAATTATAAAATCGTTTCGATTCCCATCGATAATAATTAACTCTTTCTGTTTAATTATAATATATTTATAATTATAAAAGAAACACATATTAATATAAAAAAATTTAATTATAACTGAAAATATGGAACTTCCCATAGAAATCTCCCAAATACTCAAACGTGGAGAAAAACAAACTATAGAGAAACAAAATAATTAATAAATCTTATTGAATTGTTAAATTAAAATCATTATTATTATTAAAATTATCATTATTATTATTAACAGGTAATAATTGTTATTGACAGCGCCAATTATATTTACCCCTTTTTCTCCTCCACCAACACTATTTCCATAAATCATGTTAAAATTTCATAACATAATACATGATAATACATTGATACATTAATACACATGAGCATTATATTAATACATTTTAATGAATATCACTATAATATTGACGACTCGGAACACTAAGTTTTTTATAAGTAAAAACGTAAAGTTTTACCTTACAGCCTAAACCAGCTTTCACCTATAGAAGGCTTCATCAGAGGCTGTCGTAAGTAGCGCTGTTCGTCTTGTTGTTGGCGACGAGATAGTTTTTCGAAAGATCGAAGCTGTGTGTGTGTGGTGAGATGTGTTCGAATAATGCGTACGATTTGAATTGTGTCTGTTCGTTTAGGATGTCATTTTTATTTGTTTTTGTGTGTTTGTGTATTTCTAATTGTTCTAGAGTGTCTAGTTTTCGGCCTTTTGTGTGTAGGCCTACGTGTAGTATGTTCATGTTATTGTCGATGTTTTTATATGTGTGGTTTGCTTCAATGAGGTGGTTTGCGAAGGTAGATTCTGTAGTGGTGTGGAGTGCTTTTGTGTGTTCAATGTATCTCTGTTTGAAGCTACGTCCTGTCTGGCCTATGTAGAATTTATTGCAATTTGAACAATTTAGCTTATATACACCGGGTAGATCGAATTTGTTTTGTGCTTGGGGCATGCATTTTAATAGTGTGTGTTCTGTTTTGTTAGTAGTTTTGTAAGCGATTCTGTATCCTGCTTTTTTGAATTTGTGGGCAATTTTTCCGGTTTGTTTGTTGATGTATGTTAGTGTTATGAATTTGTTGTTTTCTGTCTTTGTCTGTTGTTTGTTTTGTGTTTTGTGTAGGAGTTTACTGACTATTGTTCTGTCATAACCGTTAGATTCTGCTAGATATTTTATCGTGTTTAGTTCGTCTTTGTAGTCTATTTCATCTAAGGGGATGTTGTTAAGTCTATGTATCATGGTTCTAAAAGCAGCTAGTTTGTGTTGTATTGGGTGATTGGAGGTGTTGTGTATTAGTGTGTCAGTTGTAGCTGCTTTTCTGTATATACTGAATTTGTGCCTGTGTTCTAGTTTTGTGATGGAGAGGTCTAAGAAGTTTATGGTATTGTTGTGTTCGTATTCGGCAGTGAAGGTTATGTTTTTATGTATTTTGTTTATGTGGGTTAGTAACTGTTCACATTGTCTTTTGTTTCCCCTGTATAGTATTAGAATGTCATCAACGTATCTGTGCCAATATAGTATTTTATGTGAGTGTCTGTCATTGTTTGTGAGTATTTTTGTTTTTTCTAAGTGTTGGAGGAAGACTTCTGCTAGAATGCTGGATATGGGGGAGCCCATGGGTAGGCCATCGTTCTGTGTGTAGTATTTATTGTTATAAGTAAAGTAGTTTTGTTTTGTGATAATGTTCAGAGTTTCTGTTATTTCATTGATAAGTTCGTCTGGTGTGTTGTTCTGTTTGAGTTTGTTTTGTAGGATGGTGATTGTTTCAGAGATGGGGGTGTTTGTGTACAGGTTTTTAATGTCAAAGGAGGCTAATGTGGCGTTATGGGGGATGTGTATGTCTTTTATTTTTGTTACTAGGTCAGTGTTGTTTTTTACTGCAATGTTGTTGTCTATTTGTGTGTGTTGTCTAATAATTTTGTCTAGAAGTTCACAACTTTGAAGGTTAGAAAGATTGTAGCTCACATAAATTTCAACAAAACATGCATAAACAATTCACTAACACCTAAATATGCCCAAATCAAAATTAAACATAACAACCAGGCCGCCCGAATAACACAAAACATCGCACAAAGAACATACATAAAAGAATCAATTAAACAACTATATAAGAAAAAAGACGCCCTCAATCGCAAAGCACTAACACTACACCTACATATCGCCAACACATACGGACACAATTACATGACTGAACTAATACATCACACAAATGAATGGACAAGAAAACAAATACATAACATACAGACAAAACACGACAGAAAAATAAAAAACCTGACACCAATCAAAACAGATATAATTCCCTCGCACAAATTCTACCCACGTACAGTAAACCTCACGAACGTCACACTCACAAAAAACGAACAAACACTCCTTGATAAAGGCCTAAAACATAACATACATTACAAACATAACAACCAAACACTAACAAAGCCCATAATTGACACAGAAACAAATATACAAAACACAGCACCAGAACATCAAGACACATTAAGACATAATATAAACAACACAATAGGAGTACATAAGACACCAGACAACAACAACCACAACTCAGAAATACACACAGCCATCAAACTGAGGGAAAAGGCACACAAACACAACATCACATTTGTAAAAGCTGACAAAGGCAACACGACTGTAATTATCCCCACAGACAACCTACACAAAAAAGTACAAAACTTCATGGAACAGAACAACATCACAGAACTAAAACACGACCCCACCGACAGATACCAAAACTCAGTAAAACAAATAGTCAACAAAGCCAAACACATTATGACACATAAACAAAAGCCCTACATGAAACAAATCCGACCATCAGCACCTACACTCCAAGCGCTTCCCAAAATCCATAAAGAAGACATTCCGATCCGCCCCATTATCAACTACCGTAATGCCCCTGCACACAAACTGGCAAAATATCTAGACAAAATTATTAGACAACACACACAAATAGACAACAACATTGCAGTAAAAAACAACACTGACCTAGTAACAAAAATAAAAGACATACATATCCCCCATAACGCCACATTAACCTCCTTTAACATTAAAACCCTGTACACAAACATCCCCATCTCTGAAACAATCACCATCCTACAAAACAAACTCAAACAGAACAACACACCAGACGAACTTATCAATGAAACAACAGAAACTCTGAACATTATCACAAAACAAAACTACTTTACTTAAAACAATAAATACTACACACAGAACGATGGCCTACCCATGGGCTCCCCCATATCCAGCATTCTAGCAGAAGTCTTCCTCCAACACTTTGTAGCGGGTCAATTTTTGGGTGTTTTTTATTTTTACCGTATGGGGCATGAACATTTTTATTTATTTCATTTCTGGGCGGGTTTGTCTAAAAGTTGTGAAAATTATTGTGTAACGAAATTCATTCCATTATAACAGAACGCATGGCAACGTTATTTCCAATGTTAAGAAACAGTTTGAGACAAAGGCGTTACGCAATTTCAATTGTGTAAGTCGGCGAGCGAAGCATTTACCCCCTTCAAACTTCTCAGAAATCTGTACTTGTGTAGCCGCACACAGACGCAACTGTATCACCACAAACTCGAGTGACGCATCCAGCCACCACACCGGATGTCCTGGGACGAGTAAACTTCAGCAATGCGCTTTTGAGCGGCAGGAAGTGCTGTTTACGTCCGGTTCCTACCATGACGTCAGCCAATGCCTAGAGAAGATCATATGCGACATGGACTCAAAAACAACATGCATAGCATGGGCCGAAGCTTCGGCGACGACGCCCAAGGCAGTGAGTTCCCGTATTGAAAACTGTGGAGAGGGAACAGAGAAACAAACTTCTGCCCAGTGCCTCTTACCAACAGACCGCATGCGGTCCATCTAAATTTGTTAACAGTTTCTTTTAAGGTCGGCCGACCTCACAGTTAAAATTTGGAACGTTAATCAACAGTGTACAAGTGAGATAACAACAGTAATGAGTAAGCCTAAATGAATTAATATTTTCGTTTCTTTTTCGGACACCTGAACGAGGACTTAGTACGGGCGCGATGACCGCGTGGTCGACGTGGGGGCATTATTATAGAAAAATGTGTTAAGGGGTTCTTTGTTTCTTTCAAATATGAATGAATGTGGAATGGCAAAGCTGGGCTGTTTCTGTTTGTGTTTGTGTTGATAATTGTGTTTTGTGTAATATACAACAAGGTAAGCTGTAGTTAATAAGTGTGATTATGCTAGTGTTGCACAACTTTGAAAATATGTATCCAAATGAATCTTCATGAGTTTACAATCATTTAAGAGTAAATAATAATAAATATTAATTCTCTTCATATATGAGTTGTGTCAGTGCTTTGCGTAACCCATAGACCATGTTTGTATCCAGGTACATGTGATCGAACTCTGTGACCTTGTTGAAGCTATCGTACCGGTAAGTAAGAGTTAATTTGAAATTTGGTTGTAATAATAATAAATGTGATTGATTAGAACATCACAATTGGCGCCACGGAACAGGCACGAATTGAATTAATTATAATTAATTAATTGAATTCCGCATCGACAGAGATACAAACATGTTCTAGGTTAGCATAGCAACCTAACAATATATTACAAAATTTAAGTATTTATTTAATTAATCTATTTAATCAATTTATGTAATTTAATTTAAATAATAATACAAAATGTCAGATAAAGAAAGTAATGTAATTGAAATAACAAGTGTCGAAGTTTTCGACGACTCGAACATTAGTAACTTTCAAGCACACTCGACTACAAGTGTGAGTCAGAGTGAAGCAGAAATAAGTATAACAGATCAAAGTAAAGTAAATGAAGATTCAGGGATTCAAGTAACCCCGAAATTAGATAGGGAAAGTAGAATTGATAGTAAAGAAGTCGGCTTCACTGACGGAAACATAGCAGCGCAATCTACTCCGTCGACAACACGAACCAAAGGGTTGTCGATGGACGATCTGTTTAATCTAATGAAAACCATGTCTGAAAATATAAATAGCAATTATAAAGAGCAACAAATTGATTCCAATGTCAAATACAATAAAATGAACGATAAATTTGACAGACAAAGTAGAGATATTAATGAGTTGAAATATGACATTCAAGAAATTAATAAACGTTGTAAAAATACCCATGAGACAATAATGACCAGTTTAAATAAATTAGAACAGAGTGTTGAGCGAATGGGAGTACATGTGATGAGTACAGGAAAAAATAAAACAAATGAAAATTGTAATGACAAATACAAAAATGTAATACCAGATAAAGAGTTAACAAATAATGGCAATAATGCCGAAAATAATGTACGTAATACCGAGAATATTAATGTGTTTGAAGAGTTAGTATCAGAGACGGATACGGTAAAAATAAATAATGAGAGTACTAATGAAATTGCAGAATGTAGTGATAATGAAATGTTAATGAGTGTTTATGAAGTAGAGAGAGAGTGGAAAAATAATATAGTAGTTGAAGGTGGACAGAGGGCAAATTTTCCCCTTATTGTTTATGATGATTTAATGTTGTTGGTGAAGGGCGAGAGACCCATATTAGTAGATGAAGTAAAGAATATATTGATATTGTATAATGTTGTACCCTCTGTCCGGAATAATTGTGAGAGTGTGATGTGGTGCTATGAAGAAAGAGAGTTGTGTATTGAGAGAGAGATCGAATTATATATATTAAAAAGAAATTATGATGAATTGAGAGAAAGAGTAGTAGGGGTGGATTATTTTGAGAATATTTTTGTAGATGATAATGACTTACTTGATGAGAAAACAAATTACCTGACATTAAACAATATTACTGATGGAGACTTAACCGATGCACTTAATGTTGACCTGTTTTATGATTATTTTGGTAAGATGAATGAATTTGGTTTTTATGGTGACGACACACAAGATTGTAATTTGTGTGTTAATGAAACTGAACAATGCTATATAAAACAAAGACTTATCTATGACGATGGAGGTTGAGCCTGAAATTCATAAATGAACAATTTTAAATATGTTAATATATGGTAATGACCTAGCTGATTTTGATATTGAAGTGTGATATAGCGGAATAATAATGATGACGATTTGTAAATAAATGATGCGAAATTAATTGTGTGCATTATAAGATGCTAGGTAAACGATATGTGTACAAAGTAGAAATTGTTGAGATACTAATAATAATACTTAGCAGCTAAACTAAATAACTACAAAATTAGGAATTTAACACATAAAAAAGTGGTAGCGGATAGATATTCCCCACTTGTCCCAGTGGGGTTCGTCTATTTCAGGGACGCGCCCCTGCCCACGCGAGCCTTGGTTTTCTCCATGTACCCTTATTTCTGGAGGAAGCTTTGTCCCTACCTTTAGTCCTAGTTCTTGACCTTTTAATAATCCTTATCCCTTTTATCTTCCCGATTTCCCTAACCCTCCCCTTAGAGTAAACACACAAACAATAGTTACACAAATTGGCACACTTTTTGAACCATTTGATTGCCTTAATTCTCAATAATACATTAGGGTAATCCTCAAAATTAAATAAACTGGTATTATTTATGAATTGTAAACTCATCCCTTAATTAGGTAGGTAGTGGAGAAGTTTTGTGGCTGAGTAGACAAATTAAATAATAAATTTTGTATAGTTTAACCGAATTATGGTATGTCGAGATGGGGTTGTAGATTAGTGGTTGTGGTTTGTTTTTATGGGAAAGGAGGCAGGTAAGGAGTTCAGGGCTGCCAACAGGTTTGGTTTGCATTCACTGATGTAGGGGTTCTGTTCGTCTTCCATCGCATCTTGACTCACAATATTCATGTACATGTAACATATAACCTATTTACAGGTAATTAAGAAAAAATAATAAGTATAAATATTATAATAAGTATAATATTAAGTAAGAAAATAATTTTTGAAAATGTTCTAAAGTAAACTTATGTAACCAAAGGGTTTAATTATTATTTTGTGGTACCTGCTATGTTAGGTTATGAGTATGGGATTATGGTATTAAGAATGTGATTATCGAGGAATTTAAAGAGAGCTTAGAACCAATGATGTAAGGTTTGTAAAAGTTATTGAAATAATAAGAAAAACTGAAACATTTAATCATGTAAAATCATTTTGGAAATTGTTTTGAATGTACTAAGAGATGAAATTGAAGTATAGCCGCCCCTGGAGTAACTTAATATTGTAGATGCTAGTGCTGTGTAAATTCATTTTGATTCAAATTGAAATTGTAATTTTACATATTTTATACATTAACTTCATACAGCCGTAATTAAAGTCAAATTGTTTTGGGTGGAGACTGTTAGAGAATTTTCAAGTTAAACAGATAATTTAAAAGGGCCACTTTTATTAATGAATCAAAAATATATCTGATCCGAATTGGAATAAAAATGTAAGAGACAAGTATGTTATCTAAAAGAATTATAAAATCTGAAAAGTGTAATAAGCAGATATGGCAGTATATGAGGTAACCAGAGTGTTTAGACTATGAATGCTGAAACTGAGAATGTTTATAACTGTTGTTTATGAAAACAAGTCTGGCACACAACTGTTCATGTAGACAGGTGTGTTGTAGTGGTATGTTGTGACTAATGCCTACAGACATACTTGGTGACCATAACAGAAATGTTGTAGTCTGCTGAATCAGTATCTTGAGCAAAACCCTATTGTGACATAAAAGAATTGAAATTAAATTTTCACAGACAAAATAATAATGAGGTAATTATTGTACCTTATAGTTTGAGAAATTAAACACCATTAAATTAATTGGGTAATCAAATTAATAGAAACAATGATTTTTAACAATGAACTTAAATTTTTTTTTGAATTGTAATTTTTTGAAAAAAAAAAAAAAAAAAAAAAGGGGGGATGTATATAATTTCATAATTAAATAAATTCTAGAATTAAGTGACCAAAAACAATTGTCAAGTTCAGTATCAGTGAGTATGGGAACATTTTGAAAAGATGTGTAACAAAATAAAAACTTGTCAATACAAGATGTGGGGATAATTTTGGGGGGTAGATTAGTGCTCAATGAAGTGATAGAACAATGGAGTGTTGAACTATATATGTAGAAAGTTTAGTTTCACTTGTTAATTAGTTAATTAGCTATTAAGTGGCTACTGCGGGGGTGGCCTGTGCTCTCGCAAGTAGCGAAATGGGTTGGGGGTAACAGTGAGTGTTACCTCCATTGGAGGCCAAAAGGGCGATAAATGTGCGGCACACCTTATCCGTGTAAATTAAAGCTTACACACTGCCAAACGACCATGTCGCACATAACTAGATTGATGAAACAGGCAATTAAATTAAAGTTAGATTTCCTCGACTTTTCGGGCGGTTACTGCCTTACCAGCACTAACCGTGGTTTTGGCTAGCGGCCAGCTATGGTCATATCAAGTCCCTTGACCATAGCTGACTTGAAATTGGTATATATTAGAAATTCATTGGGGGGTGACAATTAGAGGAAATCTCCCGGAACTATGGAACAGCGGCTGCCACTCTGCCCGCCTTGGGGTAGCAAGACAGGTGGTAGATCCGTCTTAAGGGTATATCATTATATAACAAGAACATGATGATGTTCGCCACGTTTAAAACTTAATAGCGGAAGCAGAGACACGGAGAGGTAAAAACCTGCTCCAAAATATACCGTCTCTGTCGAAGCGCAAGGGCGAGACAGTCCTCCATAATTTGAAATAGAGTGTGTGGCTGGGAGGTGACGCAAAGGAGTCACGAATGTAAATTTTATAACATAACATTTTTTTATTCAAAGTTTGATCAAACAAAACTGCTTGTGCTCTGTTCAGGTAACTAGCTGCTTAGATATTTAAAAATAAGGTGTTCATTACATGCTATAATTTTAATTGTATTATTTTATTGTTGTCTGTTAGATAAGCATTGATAAGAATATGTATTTTCATTATGTGTGTATTTAGCTAATAATTAGATCGTCTGGCAGGCTAACATAAATGACCAGAATCAGAGAAAGGGGAAACATATCGGCAGAGGAGCTGGAATAATTTTAGCCAGGGATTGAGGATTTTTGGGGGTAGCATGTTAGAAGGTGAGGTGCGCTGTGGTATGAGTCTGCTCGATTTCTCGGTGTTGGGATCTCTTACGGAGAAGTCCAGTGATCTCGTTCAGATGAGTCCATAGTCGCTGAGCCAGGGGGCCGTGTACCCATGCATATTAAGAACAAGGGGGTTGTTGGCACCAGTTCCTCACCGGTCCTCTTCGGGGTTATCGATGAGATTTCTTCTGTTGTGAACAGCAGAATTCTCATCGAGGGGGTATTGTAGCGGGTCAATTTTTGGGTGTTTTTTATTTTTACCGTATGGGGCATGAACATTTTTATTTATTTCATTTCTGGGCGGGTTTGTCTAAAAGTTGTGAAAATTATTGTGTAACGAAATTCATTCCATTATAACAGAACGCATGGCAACGTTATTTCCAATGTTAAGAAACAGTTTGAGACAAAGGCGTTACGCAATTTCAATTGTGTAAGTCGGCGAGCGAAGCATTTACCCCCTTCAAACTTCTCAGAAATCTGTACTTGTGTAGCCGCACACAGACGCAACTGTATCACCACAAACTCGAGTGACGCATCCAGCCACCAAACCGGATGTCCTGGGACAAGTAAACTTCAGCAATGCGCTTTTGAGCGGCAGGAAGTGCTGTTTACGTCCGGTTCCTACCATGACGTCAGCCAATGCCTAGAGAAGATCATATGCGACATGGACTCAAAAACAACATGCATAGCATGGGC
Organism: Magicicada septendecula; assembly: GCA_034769895.1. Classification (NCBI taxonomy): domain Eukaryota; kingdom Metazoa; phylum Arthropoda; class Insecta; order Hemiptera; family Cicadidae; genus Magicicada; species Magicicada septendecula. The sequence goes on from CM068371.1 coordinate 142,648,077, forward strand.
CGAAGCTTCGGCGACGACGCCCAAGGCAGTGAGTTCCCGTATTGAAAACTGTGGAGAGGGAACAGAGAAACAAACTTCTGCCCAGTGCCTCTTACCAACAGACCGCATGCGGTCCATCTAAATTTGTTAACAGTTTCTTTTAAGTTCGGCCAACCTCACAGTTAAAATTTGGAACGTTAATCAACAGTGTACAAGTGAGATAACAACAGTAATGAGTAAGCCTAAATGAATTAATATTTTCGTTTCTTTTTCGGACACCTGAACGAGGACTTAGTACGGGCGCGATGACCGCGTGGTCGACGTGGGGGCATTATTATAGAAAAATGTGTTAAGGGGTTCTTTGTTTCTTTCAAATATGAATGAATGTGGAATGGCAAAGCTGGGCTGTTTCTGTTTGTGTTTGTGTTGATAATTGTGTTTTGTGTAATATACAACAAGGTAAGCTGTAGTTAATAAGTGTGATTATGCTAGTGTTGCACAACTTTGAAAATATGTATCCAAATGAATCTTCATGAGTTTACAATCATTTAAGAGTAAATAATAATAAATATTAATTCTCTTCATATATGAGTTGTGTCAGTGCTTTGCGTAACCCATAGACCATGTTTGTATCTAGGTACATGTGATCGAACTCTGTGACCTTGTTGAAGCTATCGTACCGGTAAGTAAGAGTTAATTTGAAATTTGGTTGTAATAATAATAAATGTGATTGATTAGAACGTCACAACTTAGAAAAAACAAAAATACTCACAAACAATGACAGACACTCACATAAAATACTATATTGGCACAGATACATTGATGACATTCTAATACTATACAGGGGAAACAAAAGACAATGTGAACAGTTACTAACCCACATAAACAAAATACATAAAAACATAACCTTCACTGCCGAATACGAACACAACAATACCATAAACTTCTTAGACCTCTCCATCACAAAACTAGAACACAGGCACAAATTCAGTATATACAGAAAACCAACTACAACTGACACACTAATACACAACACCTCCAATCACCCAATACAACACAAACTAGCTGCTTTTAGAACCATGATACATAGACTTAACAACATCCCCTTAGATGAAATAGACTACAAAGACGAACTAAGCACGATAAAATATCTAGCAGAATCTAACGGTTATGACAGAACAATAGTCAGTAAACTCCTACACAAAACACAAAACAAACAACAGACAAAGACAGAAAACAACAAATTCATAACACTAACATACATCAACAAACAAACAGAAAAAATTGCCCACAAATTCAAAAAAGCAGGATACAGAATCGCTTACAAAACTACTAACAAAACAGAACACACACTATTAAAATGCATGCCCCAAGCACAAAACAAATTCGATCTACCCGGTGTATATAAGCTAAATTGTTCAAATTGCAATAAATTCTACATAGGCCAGACAGGACGTAGCTTCAAACAGAGATACATTGAACACACAAAAGCACTCCACACCACTACAGAATCTACCTTCGCAAACCACCTCATTGAAGCAAACCACACATATAAAAACATCGACAATAACATGAACATACTACACGTAGGCCTACACACAAAAGGCCGAAAACTAGACACTCTAGAACAATTAGAAATACACAAACACACAAAAACAAATAAAAATGACATCCTAAACGAACAGACACAATTCAAATCGCACGCATTATTCGAACACATCTCACCACACACACACAGCTTCGATCTTTCGAAAAACTATCTCGTCGCCAACAACAAGACGAACAGCGCTACTTACGACAGCCTCTGATGAAGCCTTCTATAGGTGAAAGCCGGTTTAGGCTGTAAGGTAAAACTTTACGTTTTTACTTATAAAAAACTTAGTGTTCCGAGTCGTCAATATTATAGTGATAGTTAGTTAAGTAACGGACACGTCATGGACAACGAAATCCAAGACATTTTAATGGTTAATTCATATTTAATCTTTATTAAGATTTGCATTAAAATTTGCATATTCTATTTATTTAAAGTTGCATTCAAATTATTTAAATTACAATTTCATTTAATTGATTAATTAGACATCAATTATTTATTATAATTATTAATATTCATATTATTATTATTATTATTATCATTCCATTATTCATTTATTACCTCCTTTCTACTCTGAACTTTCTATCTCACTAACTACCTAACCTTTCACCTTCTAATCATTGTTTAGTCTGGGTGACTCTGTATTCACTATAATCTTACTTATTATAATCGTACTCACCTTCTTCTAACTGACAACCAAATTTACCTATCATGACACCAATATCTCAATATAAACACCTTTACTAATTTCATTTAAAATCCTATAGCACCGCGCGTCTTTGTACAGAGATGGGTGTTCCCTAACTGGCTATATACACCCATAATATTTTGCCCTTCCAAAAAATTCGGCAAACACTCCCTTAAACTACGCTATTACCTGCCACAACACTATACGTTGGCTACTCCTTATCACCTCACCCCCACTACAAAATATCATCAACAACAAATATATGTTTATACCAATTTCTTTACTCACCTCTACAAATAATCACTAACTCCTGTGTTCCTAAATATCTAATACCCTTTTTTGTATTATTTACTTCAAAATTCTTAACTATCTAACTCCCATTTACTTCAATTAAATAACTCACCTGCATTTTATCTATACCCAGGCACTATTCCTGTTTAAACATCCTGCATTACTATAATCATTGACAATTATCTTATAAAATTCATCTCTCACCTACTCATAATAGTACCTCTCAATCTTCAAATATATGTTTATACTTAATCATTTATTTAATTATTCATTAGGAATTACCTTCATTACAAATTAATTAATAATTTACTTCATTAATAGAAACTTTCTATTACACTTTACTTCTGTTACTAATTAGCAGTGGCGGCTGGTGGTTGAAAAATTTGGGGGTTGCAGTAGTGGGTTGGATGGTATTAAATTGTTTAAATAGAAAATGCAAAAATATCAATAAGTTTATATGACTGAATGATAAAGTTAGTATTGTTTTATTTAATTCAAAATTATGATTTATATGGTAATATAACATTTTCTGTGTAACAGCATCCAAAAAATGTATTGAAATTATTTTGAAATTAGTTAACGTAATAACAGGCCTATTTATTTTAGTATTAATTCACTTTAGATAAACTATTTTACTGTGTAGACATAATTAATATTGAAAAATATAGTTATACTTGGGAATAATTTTGTCACTTACCCTTATTTGAAAAGAAAATCCATCCGCCTTTCTTTCAGACTGGCAAATTTTTCAATCACCTTCTGTTTGAAATCAGGAATATCCATGATCAGGTCCCTTTCTATTGAGAGCATGGCCAATGCAGACAACCTCTCTTGTGACATGGTGTTTCTTAGAAATGTCTTTATTGTTTTAAGCGTCGAAAAACATCTTCTGCTTCAGAAGAGGTCATTGGTATTGTAATCAAAATTTCTAAGAGTTTTACAGCTTCACTAAAAGTTTCTTCTAACTTATTGTCTTTGAAAAAAGAGTACAAACTAACAGCCCCTAACAGTCTTCTAAAATCCGTTGCACTATAGATTGTTGCAAGTTCCGTACAGAGTTTTTTAAAATTGAGAAAATTGTAAGCGTTGCATACAGTTTTTACAGTGTCTTCTGGAAATTTAGAATCATAATCTGGAAACTTTTCTGACATGAACAAAGATGCTCCTACGAGATGGCTCGTGAATCTAAACCGTTCCTTTATTTGGCATATAATCACATCATATACTTCCTTCGCCTGTCTCTTCCACTCAGTTTTGTCAATCTTCCTTTTCTTTGGAGGTGAACTTTGAGATGACTGTTGTGGCTCTCCAGTGTCTGTGTCAATATTATTTCTGATTTTCAACACATTTTCTTCAAAACTTGTAAGAGACCGTTTTATAACAGTGAGATCAATATCTACTTTCTGGAGCTGATTAAAGAGTATGTCAGTAAGTGGCATAATTTTTCTAAAAAAATGAGAGCCAAAAAATAAAGTTTTGACTTACTAAAACTTTTAAGTGGCCAGAAGCCTGTGAAAGAGTACTGTCATTTTTTATGTGATCAGAATCTAATATTGTTTTCATGCACTGTATTAGGTCCTGCCTGTGATCATAAATTGTTGTGACACTTCTCGATTGAAAGTTCCATCTGGTAGGTACAGATCTGGGTAACCGCTTTTTTACTACTGCATCTAGTATTGATGTTCTTTGCGGACTAACTGAGAAAAAAGCGCAAAGACCTTGAACATTGGCAAAGAAAACTCGATCTTCCCTGTTTATTGATGACGTGCATGACAATGAACATATTGGGCATCGGCATAACAATTTTTTACAATTACATGTACACCACTAGAAGTTCCAGCCATTACAGATGCTCCATCATATGTCTGTGCAATGAGCTTTTGGGGAGTTTCATTTATTTTGTGGTGTTTTAACTCATCAAGAATACATGATGCTAAGGCCCTGGCATCATGACGAGAAGGGTTAAGAAAAGTCCAGAATCTTTCTACAGGTCTGTTTTTTGCTATATACCTATAGATAACAGCTACTTGGTATAAATTAGACACATCGCTGGTTTCATCAGCAATAACAGCTAAAAAATTTGCTTGTTTAATTTCATCTGAAATTCTTTCGTGACAGACTTCTAGCATTATTTGTAGTAATTCATTTTGAATGGTTTTAGAAGTACCCCTTAATACTGTTGAAGTTTCAAGATGGTTTTTTAAAACTGTATCTAGCTCTGCACTAAAATCTATTAACCCTCTAAAAATTCCTGGATTATTTGATTCTTTAGACTCATCGTGGCCTCTTAAAGCTAGTTCAAACACACCACAGAAACGAATACAGTTGATAATAATACTTAGCACATATCTATTCTGCTTCACTTGTTCATTGTGAGCTACAATATTTCTCCTATAAGCTGTATCTAGTTGTTCTGCTATGTTAGTTGTTCCTAACAATGCTAACTGTAAACTATTTTTTATGTGGGTACCTAAAGCCTCATGTTTTTTAGTTCTGTCATTAAAATGGTTTAAGTCTTTAAATCCAGTCTTAGTCCAAGTCTCCTCCCCTCCAAACAATATACAAGGAAAGCAAAATAATGCAATTTTAGTGTCGCACCCACATAACCAGGAATATTTATTGTACAAGTCTGTTTTAAATTTACGATTAAAAATTCTATTACCTGACTTTACAGTTTGATTACAACTTGAAAGATCTGGTGTAGGCCTACCTACTCTCTTAATTTCAAATTTTTCCTCAATTGGACGTAAACTGAACGGTGTTTTCGTTAAGTTTTCGACAGAATTCATTGCGTCCTACGAGTTATATATAACGAATATCTTACACTATGACGCCTTAATCCTTTAATATGCACTATTATTTATATTTAACAATGAATTGTACTAACACTTAACTAACACTAACAATAAACTTCACAAAAAATTCGACCGACACTAATGAACTGAACTAATAAAACAACATAACCATACAAATTCGAACTGTCGCACCACGTGTTATTTACCAACATACTGGTGGCGCCGTGACTGACAAGCGGAGTTTGCAGTCCCTAATCACACCAGGCGAAGCTATAGTGATGTAATAGGAACATACTAGTGTAGGCAGCCAGAACACAGCTACATTGTGTTTCTCCATATACCAAGCGCGTCACAGCTGGTGTACACACCCGTAGTACACCGCGGCGAGAGCGTGTACGGTTTTCATTAAGTGCACTTTTCAATCAACAAATGATTAATTACGATTATTTAGCTTGAAAACACTTATTAATTATTGTTTTTTTTCATAATTTTATAATTTAAAATACAGTTTATGGGGGATTTACAGGATTAAAAATACAATTAAATTTACAGGATTTAATGGGGGTTGTGCAACCGTGCAACCTAAGCACGGGCCGCCACTGCTAATTAGTACAACTTTCTTTTGTACTATTTTAATTCAGTAATTGACCTTTAAATATTATTCATTTGTTTAAACTTGTTTAATTAAACAAAACACGTTAATTATTAAAATACATAATAACTGGTGTACACAAAATATACCTGTAATACAACATCAAAATACATAAATACATTGATATATAAATACATTTAAAACAATGAAAAATATACACTCCAAACTCATTATTTTGTTATTTATCAAACTCAGTCCATAGCAGTCCAATTCAATACCACTTTTCACATATATTTAATGTTCATTTCACAATACAACAGTCTATCCTCCATCGTTGAATAACATTCTTATCTTAGGTCTATTTAATTTATTTTTTAATGAAAAAATTTTATGATTAGAAACATTATATTCATATTCATATATCAAACAATTATCAAACAAATATATCAAGTCACGATCGAGTAAGGTTCTGTCTATCTCAGTAAGATCATATGTTATAATCTTGTTATTCATCTTGTAATTATCATCATAATTTTCTACCACAGGTAAGTACTTAATACCAGTATTCTCATCATTTATTGTTATCTCAATATCATTGTTACTATAAGGTAAGTATTCATTATTTTCATCCACCGTATCTATGCCTAACCTTTCTACCAATTCTCTGTACTTTATGTTAACTTTAAAAATTTCTATTACTTTTTTTTTCTCACAATACTTCTCTACACTTCTCTCAATACGGTTCTCTCCATAACACCAAGTTACACTCTCTCTCTCCAAATATTGTAACGATACAATTAAGCCAAATCTCGTACCAGTGATAAAAAAGATAATTCTTAATATAAAAATTACTTCATATGAAATAAAATGTGTAAAAAATGATAAAATGTAATTACTTTGACAAGACGTACAACGATATTACCCAACCCAAGTGATTGAGCCAAAAAACATAAACATAAAGAAGGGAACCACGTAACATACTTATTAAAATGTAAATATTTTTACATGATTGAGCCGACAACCCAAACATACTTAAGAAAATGTGATTGACAAAACAATGATGGACATAGAACTAAAGGAGAACCAAACCAAGATGAAGAATGAAGATGAAGATTATTGAAGAAGAAGAAGAAGAGGAAGAATGAAGAGGAGACAGATAAAACCCAAGGGGAAACTAACACACATATATAAAAGGGAGAGACTGTATGTTAAAGATAGAATACGGTCAATAAACCTTAAATAATTATATATTAATAAAACCAATGTTATTATTATTATTAATTTAACATATGTACCCAGTTTTTAAGACAATACAATTGTAAAACAATGTAGTATAGGAAAGGTACACTAACCTTGTCAGAAAGGTTAGATTCAACCAAAACACAACTAGCCTAATATTGTTTATAGTAAAAATAATACTAAAACAAAAATAGTGAGAAATGATAGGAGAAAGTATAGGGATTACCCATTAAATAACACTAATTACAAAACAGTGAACCAAAGTGAAGTGCTTTAGTGAAATGTTAATGCCCTAAAAAATAGTGAAAGTGAATGTGAAACATTCAAATTAGAATGCTAAGGAAATAGACACTCTTTAAAACATTGATAAACCACCAATGATTGGAGTGGAACTATAATTAGTTGTATACCTAGAAGTAATTAAAAATAGTATTTAAAATTAATATAAGGGAAGCATGTGACATATCAGGGAGAAAGCCCAGTACCATAACTTGTGTTAACATGGCATGATAGGATAGAAGTAAAGTTTGTTATTAAAGATTAAAATTATAAAGAATACAACACCCCATGTTGAAAGGGGAATTAACCTTCATAATATTAGAGAAAGTGACAATGTTTATCACCCTAGTTTATAAGACAAGAAAGAAATCAATGTTAGTACTAAGAATAATTTATGACTTATAAAGAATAGTTGATTCAATGTTAAAGAAGGAATATGACTGAAAGGGGACTTACAGTCCATAAACCTACCTATTATATTTTAAATGAAAAGTAATGGAAATGTATGTTGAATAAAAATTAAAACACAAACAAATAAGTGAAGCCCATCAGGCTGAATTCAGAATGTAATTTAAAAAGGAAATACACTAGAAAACAATCATGGCTGTTTGTAACTAGGAAAACAGTTAACTACCAAAGACATTCAAATGCAAATTGTATCAATTTCACAAAAAATCTTACTAATCTAAGAACCGTGAATGGACAGTAATTATATATCAGTTATTTCAACACAGAAATATTATTGTAATAATTTAATTCAAGAAAGATATGTTATTTATTAAATGTCAACTAATTAGACTATAGTTAAAGTGTAACAGAATATGACCTTATGAGGTATCATTGTAAACTTTGAAAGGAAAGAAAAATAATAGTGATGTCATTTATTATCCCAAAGGAATTATAAGGGAATAAAATCATTAGGAAAATACTTAATAAATTTGAATAAAAATTCAAATATTTCTAACAATGTAAGTAAGGAGTAATTAAACCAGCATTGAATTATTAGTTACTATGACAACGAGTCGTTTGAGGCTTATTTTTCCATTAAAAAATAATAGACGCTGAAGAAACGAAGCGTGGGTACGCCACACAAGAAATTGGACAAACTAAAACTTTAATTTAAACAGTTACAACAAGTCAACTAGTGAACCAAAATGATCCAATATGAAGAGACGTCGATCTATACAGAATTAATGATGACCAGGAGCGAAATTAAATAAACTAATTAAAGAAAAAACCCAGACCAGTTTGAAGAAGATGCTGGAAGCCTACAACCAGCCCAAATTCGAAAAATACACGCCTACCCTGATGATGACCCTTCAACGTGAGACGAACTGATAAGTACTGAATAATTTCTTACTCCCAAAAAACCCTAAATTACTTGAATTATTTTCAAATGATAAAATTTCTCACTATTTAAAAAATAGTATTTTCTTTCAAAGGTAAAGGCACAATTTACTTACATTAAAAAACATTTGACTAACTTATAGAGATAACCTTATTTGTGAACATAACTACTGTAACAGAAGTACGACACTACTGAACAAATTGTACAAACACATTATAAATCCTAAGTACGTATAAGGTATAATAGTGTACTTTCTTTTCATGTAATCAACGTTTATGTCTATTTTCATGATCAAAAGAACTCCAGGTTTTAAAAAAACATAGTAATTTTGTTAAAAGTAAATGAACGATAGTGTTTTGAAACCAATTTTGCCAACCGGAGATATTTTGTGTTTCAAGCTCTAAGCCGGAGCATAATATTATAAATTTGTTTATGATTCAATTGTCATGTTTATTAATAATTAAATGTGTATTAAAAAACGCAGTACAGTACATTACTATCTTGTTATTTCATAGGATTTTTTTGTAAATATATGTGTGTTAGCGAAGTTTTAAGTCATAGCCAACTAGCGCTTGTCACGAGTGGCCGAGTCGACAACCTGTGTAGCAGCGGGAATAATTCGAACGCCACAGCTGTCCATGCTAATACCACATATTACTTTAAAAATTAAATGTTTTAATTGTTTTAACAAAAACAATTTGGCGCCACCCGGGAATCGTAATCCATATGAATTGACAGGTAGGTTGTACTGGTGACATTGACAACGCTACGGACTCCAGTAGTGACGTCGATTTATGTAACAACCAGTGTGAGGCAAACACACTACATTCACACTAATACACAAAATAAACAAGTGTGAGACATTTTAACAGGTACGACCTCGTTTTCTACGTTACATATTGGCGACCAGCAACGTGTGGCTGGTAAGAATAACTAGCGGCGATCATGAATAGACACGGGATGGTTACGAGACGCAAAGGGAAGGAAACACCAAACCAAGAAGGAAACCCAGAAGAAGTGGAGGAAGTTGAAGAAGTAGAAATGGAGGAAACGACTGGAGAATTGTCAGAAGAAAACCCACAGGAGGACCAAGTGGAAAATCCAAATCCACCTGAACCTGAACCTGAACCGGAAATAGAAGCAGAAGTCATGGCAAATAACCAACCAATCAAACCAACAGAAGAAACGAATTTAGATAGCATGATGAAGTTCATGATGGAACAATTTGGACAAATGAACAGGAGCCAGGAAGAGTTGAATAAAAAATTAGCATCAGATAAGGAAGAGTTGAATAAAAAATTAGCATCAGATAAGGAAGAGTTGAATAAAAAATTAGCATCAGATAAGGAAGATTTAAATAAAAAATTAGAATCCGACAAGGAAGATTTGAACAAAAAATTGGAATTATTACAACAAGGAATGAATAAAAAACTGGACCAAAACAGTGAAATATTGAAGAAGCAAATGGAAGTGATACAGGGAATTCAGGAGGCATTGGAAAAGAAGAGTGAAGAACTGAAGAAACAGATCAAGAAGGATCTGGAGGTAGTGAACAAAAAGATGGAAAATAACCATGATATCCTCCAAAGGAAAATCGAGGAAGAAAGTAAGAAAACCAAGGAGGAGTGGAAGCAACAACTAGTCGAATGTCGAGAAGAGATTAGACAAACGGTAACAGAGACCAACGAAACAGTAATACTAATCAGGGAAGAATTAAATAATAAAATTAGTAACGTTGAAGAGGAAGGTAAATTGAGGGCGACGGAGTTCTACCAAGTCCTTACTGAAGGGTGCCAAAAGAATAAACAAGAAGTGGTCAAGGAACTGGAGGAGAGGCACCAAGAGCTACAACTGGATGTAAACAATCGGGTGGAGAAGGTGTATACCGTCATAGACAAAATCGACGGACTGACCCGAGAAAACTGAGAAAAAATCCAGGGAATCAGCATGCGAGAGAAACAGATGCAGGAAGAATTAGATGCATTAAGAGAAAAACCATATAATCACACACAGTTCATAACCAGTGAGAACAGAGAAATGATTAATTTTCGTAGCTACAGGAGAAACCCGATAGAATTCCTCAAACGGGTAGAAGAGCTGATAGAGAAGAACCGAGAAACCAGATGGTCTAGTGTGAGGAGTATGATCGACGAGATGTTTCGTGACACCCATGACAATTGGTGGACAGCCACAAGACCTGAGATAAATGATACTCAAGAGTTCAAGAAACAGTTCAGGGAGAAGTATTTGTCCGAATCAACACAGAATGTGGTCCGCAATGACATTAGTAACGGAAGGTACGAGACACAAGGAGGACACACGTTAACATCGTACTTTCTGGGAAAGGTATGTTTAGCCAGAAATTTGGAACCCAGGATACCGGAAGAGTCGTTGGTGATACAACTGGGTTATCATTACGAAGAGGCCATCCAGAAGGCCAGGCGACAAGGCCAAATTAAAACAATCCAAGGAATGGTTAGCTTACTGGAAGACCTGGAGAACGATAACCAGTATCGAAAAAACAGGATCACAAACCAAAGATACAATAAGTGGAATGAACACAATAATACACCTAATTTCCAGGGACCATACAATTATCCACAAGGCAATAATCGAAATAACTGGGGCCGGAATAACAACAATAATAATGCAGAACCAACATTCAATGGAAACGATCAGCATCGCCATCCAAATAACCAGCCTGGTAACCGAGGACAACAGAACAATCACCCAGGAAGTCTAAACAATAATAGAAGCAGCCCAAATAATAACAACTGACCAAATGAGAATTATCGAGGAGTAGAACCTGAACAACGTACCAACAGTCACCCCAATGACCACAATTACTACGGCAACCGGTATCATCCCAATTACCAGTACAACCGGGGACCCGGGGGCAATCCAAATAGGAGTGACAATCGACGTCATGTAAATTTTATTAGTGGTAGAAGGCGGAATAACCACCGAAGATACAACCCAAATTGGCACCAAGAACCATGGTACAATGCATCCAACGAGACTGACAACAGGAACCATGAACCAATACAAAATGGAAATAACCAGCAAAATGTGCCACACAATGAAACGAACGACCAGCCAAGCAACCTGGCCGTCAGCCAGCAGCCACCTTTAAACTAAAAAGGTCAGTGATAAAGTATGAACGCCCTTCACATGACCAATCACTTGGGTTGATACGTCAAACAACGTCAGATAAACAAACCAAAGGAATCACGATAATTTACAATTATTTAAAAAATATTCGAGAAGAACTTCTCGAGGAAGAGGCCACTCAATTACCACAGAACAATAGTGAAATTGTTCATATAAAGGCAACAATAAACGGTACCATAACCAGTATCCTGGTAGACACGGGGTCTAATATCTCTCTCATTAACCAGCCTGAATTAGAAAGAATTCAAGCTCACTCTCGAACACCAATACCTACATTGCCAATAAATAATATAGTCATCATTGGCGCAACGGGCAAACAGAACAAAACAGTGAAAAAGCAAGTGTCATTGGAACTAGATAATCTAGAATCCACCATCTCCATTATATTTCTAGTGGCAAATGGGCTACCTTTCAATATGCTCATCGGATGTGATATACTAAGAAAGTATTCAGCAGTAATAAACCTGCAGAAGGGAGTAGTGTTGTTAAATTCAGAACAAGGAACCTGGTCCGCGAACAATATCAATTGTGTACCAAGTCCAACTGCTTTAAGCCAAAACACAGAACTGAAAAGTTATTATTGCCAGAGGCATGAGCCAGATATCACCATAGTAGAGGAGGAGGAGCGTAAGACCTTATGGAACCAGAAGTTGGAAGAGATTATCACCTTCCAAAGAGAACGGCCTATGCAGGAGATTAGTAAACAACAATCCAAAAAATTAATCGCCATTTACAATGAATATCAGCATGTCTTTTCGAACATCCCCGGAAAGGTTAAGGGATACCAATGTAAAATTCAATTCCGAGAACCAGTGGACTTCCACCGGAAATCATATCCAATAGCACATTCTCTAAAAAACGAAGTTAGAATGGAAATAAATAGAATGATTGCCGAAGACATAATTGAGTACAGTCATTCTCAATATACCAGCCCCATAATTGCCATACCCAAGAAAAATGGCAAGGTGCGAATTTGCCTAGACGCCCGAGAAATAAATAAGATGATTATAAATGACAGAACCTCACCAGGAGAAATAGAAGAAATTCTGACGAGATTCCACGGAATCAGATATATTAGCACTTGGGATACTGTATGTGGGTATTGGCAGGTAGAGCTGCACCCACACAGTAGACAATACTTAGCATTCCTGTTCGACAGTAGAAACTACCAGTTCAAAAGGCTACCATTTGGACTAATAAATTCAGTAGCAGTGTTCGTGAAGTGCATGGACCAAGTGTTGGGTCAAGAGGCACTGGAATTTACTACAGTGTACGTTGACGACCTACTTATCACGTCAGCAAACTGGGACGAACACTGTGAAAGAGTCAGACATGTATTGGAAAAATTATCTAACAACAATATCACACTTAAGTTAGACAAATCAAAGTTCATTGCTAAAGAAGTAAAGTTCTTAGGATTCAACCTAACTGAAGAGGGAATCTCTCCATCCCAAGAGAAGGTTGACGCCATACAAAATTTCCCATCACCAAGAAACAAAAAACAGTTGCAATCCTTCCTAGGAGTATGTAATTACTACAGGAAATTTCAGACCAACTACTCCCACCTAACAGCAAAATTTTCCAAGCAATTATCTTCAAAAGAGAAATGGACGTGGGGAGCGGAACAAGAAGAAGTGTTTAAATTAATCAAACAAAAATTTGTTGACACTGTTATTTTACACCACCCTAATTTTGCAAAACAGTTCTATCTAAACTGCGACGCTAGTGATGTAAGTCTAGGCGCAGAATTATACCAAGAAGATGAAGATGGCAATCACCTAGTCATTAGCTTCGCCAGCCGAATACTCAATAGCTGTGAGCGTAACTATAATGTTACAGAAAAGGAGTTGCTCAGCATAGTATTCGCGTGCGGCAAGTTTAGGACGTACATACTTGGATATAATATAACGGTCCGAAGCGATCATAAATCAATATCGTTTCTAAAACAATGTAAGTTGAATCATGGCCGACTTACTCGATGGTTACTTGCCTTGCAAGAATACCACATTACATGGGAATATATTCCAGGACGAAAAAATATAGTGGCTGATGTTTTGTCCAGAATAAATGTAGTAAATCAGACATTTGAAGGAGAAAAGGGGAAGATAGCAAAAGTGTATTATATGTTGAAGGATAGAAAAGACCTGGAAGATATTATGAACCAAATAGTGTTGCAACAAGAGCAAGATACAAAAATATCCAACATCAGAAAAAGACTGATGGAGTCTGAAGCCATTATTAACCAATTTTACTGTGTGTACAACAATATTTTATTTATGAAAACAAAAAAGAACCAAGATACTTGGAAACTGGTAATACCTCAATCGTTAGAAAATCAAATCATCAAAGATTATCATGTGAGATACGGCCACATGGGAACAATTAAAATGGTAAAAGCATTAGAAGAAGATTTGTTTATAAAAAATATTGCAAGAAAAGTAAGTAAAAACATAAAAACCTGCACGTTGTGTCAGATGGTCAAAACCAATAACGAAAGGAAGGATGGAACGATGATACCCATCACATCAAGTGCCAAATTAGAGAAGGCGTTCCTCGACATATGTGGACCATTCCCACGTAGCGGAGGTCGACATGGCTACAAATTCATTGTTATAATACTTGACCATTACACCAAGTACACCAAATTATATGCTATAAACAGAGCCACAACAAGGAAAATATTAGACATTATCAAAAATAAATACATTATAGAAATTGGAAGACCGTACATGTTAATAACAGATCATGGAACGCAATTTAAAGGAAGGAAATGGCGAGAAGAGTTATTAAAATTAAATATTAAAACTTATAAAACATCAGTCTACCACCCTAGCAGCAATCCCGCAGAAAGAATGTTGAGGGAGGTGGGACGCATTTTGAGAACTTATTGTCATAACAACCAGAGAGAATGATACAAATATTTACCTTCAACCGAAGTGTTTTTAAACATTAGTTACCACCAATTCACTGAAAGTACGCCTTACTTGATGATGTTCGAGAGGAAGCCAAACAGAGAGATACAAGAGATAATAGAATTCCCAAAAGACCCAGAAGACCCGTATGACAAAAATAAATGGTACAGCCTAATAGTAGAAAAAATTGAGAAACAAAAGGCCAAATATGCAAAGAACCAACCCAAAATAATCAAATATAAAGAGGGAGAAAAAATACTAATCAAAAATCGTGAACTGCCAAGCACAATGGAAGGTATAGCAAAGAAATTATTATTGCTATACACAGGTCCGTATATCATCACAAGAGACAATGGTAATAATACTTACCAAATCAGTAATATCAATACAAGGAAAATCAAAGGAGTTTACAACCAAACTTCAATAA
Source organism: Magicicada septendecula (assembly GCA_034769895.1). NCBI lineage: Eukaryota > Metazoa > Arthropoda > Insecta > Hemiptera > Cicadidae > Magicicada > Magicicada septendecula. The sequence goes on from CM068371.1 coordinate 142,663,389, forward strand.
AAAAGTTTTACGAAGAAGAATAAAACCATTGTGAAATGAAACCAATTTCAAAATTCTAAAAGAGATTGTAAGAGCAGCTTACTCAAATATTTAGATGATGTATGCGGAACAATAAAAAGTTTTAATGAAAAAAAAAAAGAGAGAAAAACAAAGGAAACAGTTACACAAATTCCTTTCAATTTAAATCAGTTTAAAATATAACAAAAGATTGAAATATGAAGTATGAAGTAAAAAGTGAGATAATCAGGAATAAGTTACACACATTCCTATGTAATAAAAATGTAAGAAGCACAAACTTACAATTATAATTAAAAACAAAAAATAGCTAAAAAGGAATACGCTACAAACATTCCTTTAAGGTAAGGCCATTAACTTACCAAAGAATTATCAAAAATGATGTTGAATACAGAGTAAAATAAACAAAAATAAAATCAAGTTCAAATTACTGAGATAAATACTTGAAATTATACTGAATCAAAAGTATTATCAGAAAAAATAAATAAAACTTTACCTGGTACAAGGAGAGAGAGAAATTGTATATAAAACCAATATACAGATATGGCTAAAGCAGAATCATGCTAAATGTCTAAAACAATTAAGATGATCACAACGAGCATTGAAAACAAAATAATGAAAAGTGAGATATGATGAAATTAACATATGAGTAAAGATAAAATTTCTCAATATGGTATATGAGTAGATGATAGTGTATAGTTAAGGTATAGCGGAAGGAAGAATGAGTAGTAATGATAAAGTGATCTAAAAACAAACCACAAGGTGGACAATCCCAATTATATTATTATTATTATTAAGTCACAAGTTGACAAAGATTTAAGATTGACTGTTGAAAAGTCCAGCAATCTATATGAACTGAGTAGAGAAGATGTGCCTCTAGTCTCAGAAAATTGAGTAGTAATGGGAGAAACCAGCTACTATATAAAGTTAAGAAAAAAATTTGTGTATGAGGGAATATGCACCAATGGAAATAAATAAAAACAGATCCAAATAAAATGGAGTGAATTAAGTAAGAAGAGAAATGGAGAATGGAGAAACAAACAAGGAAGAGAAGGAAAAAAGTTATCTATAACTGATAATTTCATAAAAAACTATGCTAGTATTTTATTAAAATGATCAATTTTAGAGGAGAGGCATTATGTAACGATACAATTAAGCCAAATCTCGTACCAGTGATAAAAAAGATAATTCTTAATATAAAAATTACTTCATATGAAATAAAATGTGTAAAAAATGATTAAAATGTAAATACTTTGACAAGACGTACAACGATATTACCCAACCCAAGTGATTGAGCCAAAAAACATAAACATAAAGAAGGGAACCACGTAACATACTAATTAAAATGTAAATATTTTGACATGATTGAGCCGACAACCCAAACATACTTAAGAAAATGTGATTGACAAAACAATGATGGACATAGAACTAAAGGAGAACCAAACCAAGATGAAGAATGAAGATGAAGATTATTGAAGAAGAAGAAGAGGAAGAATGAAGAGGAGACAGATAAAACCCAAGGGGAAACTAACACACATATATAAAAGGGAGAGACTGTATGTTAAAGATAGAATACGGTCAATAAACCTTAAATAATTATATATTAATAAAACCAATGTTATTATTATTATTAATTTAACATATGTACCCAATTTTTAAGACAATACAATTGTAAAACAATGTAGTATAGGAAAGGTACACTAACCTTGTCAGAAAGGTTAGATTCAACCAAAACACAACTAGCCTAATATTGTTTATAGTAAAAATAATACTAAAACAAAAATAGTGAGAAATGATAGGAGAAAGTATAGGGATTACCCATTAAATAACACTAATTACAAAACAGTGAACCAAAGTGAAGTGCTTTAGTGAAATGTTAATGCCCTAAAAAATAGTGAAAGTGAATGTGAAACATTCAAATTAGAATGCTAAGGAAATAGACACTCTTTAAAACATTGATAAACCACCAATGATTGGAGTGGAACTATAATTAGTTGTATACCTAGAAGTAATTAAAAATAGTATTTAAAATTAATATAAGGGAAGCATGTGACATATCAGGGAGAAAGCCCAGTACCATAACTTGTGTTAACATGGCATGATAGGATAGAAGTAAAGTTTGTTATTAAAGATTAAAATTATAAAGAATACAACACCCCATGTTGAAAGGGGAATTAACCTTCATAATATTAGAGAAAGTGACAATGTTTATCACCCTAGTTTATAAGACAAGAAAGAAATCAATGTTAGTACTAAGAATAATTTATGACTTATAAAGAATAGTTGATTCAATGTTAAAGAAGGAATATGACTGAAAGGGGACTTACAGTCCATAAACCTAACTATTATATTTTAAATGAAAAGTAATGGAAATGTATGTTGAATAAAAATTAAAACACAAACAAATAAGTGAAGCCCATCAGGCTGAATTCAGAATGTAATTTAAAAAGGAAATACACTAGAAAACAATCATGGCTGTTTGTAACTAGGAAAACAGTTAACTACCAAAGACATTCAAATGCAAATTGTATCAATTTCACAAAAAATCTTACTAATCTAAGAACCGTGAATGGACAGTAATTATATATCAGTTATTTCAACACAGAAATATTATTGTAATAATTTAATTCAAGAAAGATATGTTATTTATTAAATGTCAACTAATTAGACTATAGTTAAAGTGTAACAGAATATGACCTTATGAGGTATCATTGTAAACTTTGAAAGGAAAGAAAAATAATAGTGATGTCATTTATTATCCCAAAGGAATTATAAGGGAATAAAATCATTAGGAAAATACTTAATAAATTTGAATAAAAATTCAAATATTTCTAACAATGTAAGTAAGGAGTAATTAAACCAGCATTGAATTATTAGTTACTATGACAACGAGTCGTTTGAGGCTTATTTTTCCATTAAAAAATAATAGACGCTGAAGAAACGAAGCGTGGGTACGCCACACAAGAAATTGGACAAACTAAAACTTTAATTTAAACAGTTACAACAAGTCAACTAGTGAACCAAAATGATCCAATATGAAGAGACGTCGATCTATACAGAATTAATGATGACCAGGAGCGAAATTAAATAAACTAATTAAAGAAAAAACCCAGACCAGTTTGAAGAAGATGCTGGAAGCCTACAACCAGCCCAAATTCGAAAAATACACGCCTACCCTGATGATGACCCTTCAACGTGAGACGAACTGATAAGTACTGAATAATTTCTTACTCCCAAAAAACCCTAAATTACTTGAATTATTTTCAAATGATAAAATTTCTCACTATTTAAAAAATAGTATTTTCTTTCAAAGGTAAAGGCACAATTTACTTACATTAAAAAACATTTGACTAACTTATAGAGATAACCTTATTTGTGAACATAACTACTGTAACAGAAGTACGACACTACTGAACAAATTGTACAAACACATTATAAATCCTAAGTACGTATAAGGTATAATAGTGTACTTTCTTTTCATGTAATCAACGTTTATGTCTATTTTCATGATCAAAAGAACTCCAGGTTTTAAAAAAACATAGTAATTTTGTTAAAAGTAAATGAACGATAGTGTTTTGAAACCAATTTTGCCAACCGGAGATATTTTGTGTTTCAAGCTCTAAGCCGGAGCATAATATTATAAATTTGTTTATGATTCAATTGTCATGTTTATTAATAATTAAATGTGTATTAAAAAACGCAGTACAGTACATTACTATCTTGTTATTTCATAGGATTTTTTTGTAAATATATGTGTGTTAGCGAAGTTTTAAGTCATAGCCAACTAGCGCTTGTCACGAGTGGCCGAGTCGACAACCTGTGTAGCAGCGGGAATAATTCGAACGCCACAGCTGTCCATGCTAATACCACATATTACTTTAAAAATTAAATGTTTTAATTGTTTTAACAAAAACAATTTGGCGCCACCCGGGAATCGTAATCCATATGAATTGACAGGTAGGTTGTACTGGTGACATTGACAACGCTACGGACTCCAGTAGTGACGTCGATTTATGTAACAACCAGTGTGAGGCAAACACACTACATTCACACTAATACACAAAATAAACAAGTGTGAGACATTTTAACAGGTACGACCTCATTTTCTACGTTACAATATGCAGGGGTCCCTAACTCAAAATTATTGCACCACTTATGAGGTACACAAAAATACCAAGAAACTTTATTTGTAGACCTATCGTCTCCCAAATATAAATTGAAGGAACTCTTGTCCTTGTAAAAAATACGTGAAGACTTTTCTTCACCCCCTAACACAACATCAAAAGAAAATTCTACCCCCTGCACCCCTTGTACAAAAATACTTTCTCCAAACTCTCTTTCTGACTCAATACACTCAAACACCTCATTTTCACTCATAATTCTTTCATTATCATTTTCTAATATCATATTCTTACTACCTGCAAATTCATTAATCAAATTATCACTGTTAATTACTTTGTTAGTCAGTATTCCGTTTTTCGTACCTTTTTCACTACTATTCGACTTCTGTTTTTCTAGTTGAATTAAATTCTCGTCCAATTTTTTAATGACATTGTCACACTGCTTAATGAGATTATCGTTACTGTTTTTAATTTCATTCTTTAATTCATTGAATTGTTTATCAAAACTATCAAATTATTCACTTTGTTTATCCAATTTTTCATTCAAATTTGTAAATTTGATATTAGAATCGCTTTTTTGCTCATCTAATTTTTTGTCTAAATTATCAAACTTTACACTCTGTTCATCAAATTTATTTAGTAACAGCTGCATCAAAGCAGCGGTAGTACTCATATTTGCTATTTTATGTTGCTATAAACATATATGTTTATAACCTAAAATTTAACCTTACCTTGCGCACGTGTTACGTACTTTAGCACTATTACCCCAGGTAGTTATTTCACATTCAGGTAGGTATACTCCACATAAAATTAGGTTTTATGTCGAGTCCCTGGACGGCATGCGCCATTTGTAACTAATGGCTTTTTATCGTTTTATTAGTTACAATAAAATTTGTACATTTGTATGTACTAGTAAATGAATATCACTTTTAAAACCGGACGCCATGTTGTAAGACGACAACATCACACAAATTTACTTTTCGGGCCAGAATTCGCGCAACACGAACCCGATTTGTGAAACATACTACCTGAAATAATTGTACTCAGATTAACATATATAAGTTACTTTTATTTTTAAACTTGAATATCAATACATATTGAAAAAATGACTCGACCCCACATATTACGCCACGGACGTTTGCAAAACAATTTTACCCTCCAAAATACACATATGATACATAACTTATGCAATTATGTTACATTATATAATAGATTATTTAATATATTTCAAATGATATATTTAATATATAAAGGATTATTGAACATATTTTAATACTTCGCACAACCCAGCACTTAGAGAAATTAAAACACTCTCTCTCTCTCTCACACCCTGGTACAATTGATTTCTTTAATGAGCTCATTTTTTGTAATTTTAAAGACTTAGTTTCATTTTAAAAGTGTGTGACTTTCGCCTTGGTCATTATTTTGAATTATGTGAAAAATAGAAATTAAATTGGAACATTCTCACCAATTTGTTGGATAAGCCTCACCGCACTTCTAGGGTCGTATTCTTCGTGCACAATCTGTATTTTTTACTTCATTCTAATTGCCCACACCGTCGTGTCGGCCCATGAAAACGCCTCGGACAGATTCTATACGCACTACGTGATTAACGATCCATCGGCCGGTGACACCTATCCAAGTACTTTATCGCCCCAACATTTTAGATGTTTTATTCAGTTAATAAACCACTTTTAGTGGTGAACAATTAAACTTCACACTGGGTGAACGGTTTTGCCAGCCGGCTGCGTCCACGCGTTTTGATGAAATGACATAGATCCTTTGTTTCAAAAAGCGTAGGTGGGGTGAAAACTACGTCACCAAGTTATTGTCCATCTGGTTACAACATCAACTTGTTTACGGAAACACATTCCTCAGCGCTGACGTAGTCAGGGCTTGTTGCCTTATCTCATTTTGTGACATACGGTTTTTTGCTGGGCTTCACGTTTTTTGCTATGAAACAGTTAGAATCCTGGCAAATATTTATATAGTTCACTCACTGTAGATTTACAAAGATTATTAAAGGTTTAATTAATTCTGACCAAATCGTTAAAAAATGAAGGAATACAATATTTATGGTTTTTTATACCATGTTTTTATTAATTCAAGATTGTACCATTAAAATATATAGACCTACTATGTTGATTTAGGTTAGTATATTGATTGCAGTAAATCAACCGATTAATCAATTACTTCATTTTCTGTATATAATTAATCTGTTATTAAGAATAATATACTCATTTCCTAAAAATGTATTGTTCACATAGTGAAATCCCGTTTATCCAAATAATGGGGGCATGCTGATTTTGGATAACTAAAAATTTAAGACAACCCAGGTTAACCAAGTTATAAAAGATCAAGCAAGGTTCACAATAAAAGATTAATTCGTTAAGAAAAAACATTTTTAGCCCATATAAAATGTTTATTTAAGTGATATGTTTCTGAAAAATAAATCTGAAACATATTTTTTTTTGTATTTGTTTATCCCTCCATTTTCTTGCAAGCAGCTATGTCATACAAAAATTTAGTTAATAGTATATCACCAGGCAGTGATTTATCATTTTGTTTGATGGACCATAACGAAACCTGAAATTAGAGTATATATATTGTAATAAAACAAATTTTATTATTACAAATAATATTTTTTAAATAATAATTGGTTAATAAAAATTTTTTTTATTATTTTATTATTTTTATTTGTTATTTTTTATGTCCTTAATTAATTTTAATTGGTGTAATTGTTTTTATGTTCAATTAATAAAAAATACTGTTTAATAACTGTGTGTTCGGAATAAACTTATTTGTTCTTTACTTTAAATAGATTGTCTAGGCCGCATCGATTGCATGTAGCAGCCAATTTAATATCTGTTCTTCTTCTTCTGCTAGCTCGTCTCCTTAAGAAGTTCACTTTTTCTCTTAAATAATTAATGTTATTTAATTTAAGGGTTAGCTGATCAATGAAACAGTATTAAAACAATAAATGAGTTTATTCGTCAAAACAATTAATTGAAATTGCCGCAACGGGCTTGAATCTAATTCGATATAAAGTTACAGTTCGATTATTTCATATATTCAAAATATATCAATGGAATTATTATATTATAAAGGTTCTTTTTAACTGTAGAAATAGTCAGGAAAGGCAAGAGAATTCAATACTTACAAGTATTAAAAAACTTATTCATGAAACAGACAAAATAATAAAGAATAATGTATATAAAATATTAATATTACGATACAGCTGGTTTCTCTGACATCACTCGTCACGCTCCCAGCATCCTCTTCGAATGGAATCACAATGGCCGCCTAGATGAGTTGATCTGCGATATAAATTCAGCTCCAAGATTTCGTTCAAATAAATGTCTCCGTTGGTTAATTCCTCTTCAGTGATGTTGTTCTTGGAATATCCACAAGTTGTAGAGTGTAGTATTATTTACCCACTGGATTTTGGTTCAGTAATAGTAGTGTTATGTCGAAAATGTTCCCTTCACTCGGTGTCTGGTTATTTGAGTTCAATTTGGTTCTTCAGTCGTGTCTATATGTAGTGGTAGTTTAATTTAGTATTATTTGATTTAGTTTAAGGGTTCTCTGATCGTTATTATACTATTAGTCACTTTATTTTCTACTCTTTTATAACTGTTGTAAACTCATCATATATCTTGGTTGTGTTAGTCAAAAATTTCCGTTCACAATTCTCTAAGAAGTATTCTGACACGTCTGTCTCATTTGGCTTTTAACAATCAACTAACTGATATTTGTTCCTTCATATATAAAATTTCATAAGATTTTGGTATCATTTCACATTGTTCATCGATCAGCTGTTCCTATCAAATAATTCAATCTTATTGAAAAAATTATCATATTTTACATTTAATTGGTTATAAATTATTTGTTTAGCACTTTTATGTAATTATAATTATAGAACAATATTCCTGTTTTTATTTTACACAAGTTAATACTAAATTTGATCTGGTTTGGTTTGAATTAAGCTTCAGAATTACATTCTTTGAAATTCATCTATAGGCCTTATTTTGATTCACATAAATACATATTAAATGGTTTCCAATAGGTTTTATGTTACAATTTTACTCACACTTGATTACTAATTAAACCCTTGGTAATTACCTTTTATGTCTGGCTATTAATTTAAACAAGTTATTTGCATTTTACTAGTGCTGGCTTATTGCTGTTAGGCCCTCTCTAGTACAATCACCATTTAAGTCAATTTTACATGTTTATTCCTTTCATTACTATTATAGGTCGTCGTTATTATTATGTTAATGTATTTGTATATTGAATGGGGTAATTTACATCAAATTAGCCTAGGTTCTATTAATTTGTATTCTTTGATTAGATTTATATGGTCAAATTTGAATTTGTCTTGGTCATCAAAATTCAATTTTCCTAGCAAAGTTATTATTAATTCATCTTATTAGTTTCATATTTTTTGATCCATTATTCATGGGTAGTTTGAACTATTATTTTGTCTTTCCTTACTTTACAAAATATAACATTAATTAACATGATTAAAATACAATAAATTCTTACATTCTAACATCTATCATTTACTAGTATCAACATATCTTGTATGGTATTCACAAACAATAATAACATAAAATAATTATAAAAATAAATACATTAAAACTTTATATTAATAATAGTCTTTTGTTGTCCTTTTTTTTTTAACCGGTTTGGGGCATTCCCCTTAATCACATCTATTTTAATTATAATTAATTTTTTACATTATTTTCCATTAATTGTATTGGATTCTCTTATTTGGGCTAGTCATTTCATTTAAATTGGTATATCTAATATAGTTTGATTTCCTTTGAATTATTTACTTGCTGCTATAGAGGTTACTATAAGTTCTTTGGGTATCTGGATTATTTTTCCCCTTTAATTCATTAGTCCTGGGCTATTACTCCTTACTGTTCCCTATTTTAAAAATTGTCCTTTTTTATTTATTTGTTTTAAATTCTTGGATTTCGTTGTCCATGACGTGTCCGTTACTTAACTAAATATCACTATAGTATTGACGACTCGGAACACTAAGTTTTTTATAAGTAAAAACGTAAAGTTTTACCTTACAGCCTAAACCGGCTTCTAAAGGTGAAAGCCGGTTTAGGCTGTAAGGTAAAACTTTACGTTTTTACTTATAAAAAACTTAGTGTTCCGAGTCGTCAATACTATAGTGATATTTATTTGTTTTAATCTCTTATTCACTATTATTACATATCTTAAAATTGTCATGTTCATTTATTATTCTGGGCTGCTACTCCTCACTACTCCATATCTTACTGGGTCTACTAATTATATTATTATACTGATATGATATTCTTATTATTTATTTTTTAACACTTTATGGCTATCAATTGACTACATATAATTCCTTTGAATCGACTCTTCTAGTTCTGTTAAGTTCTTTTATTTATAATTGTAAATACTTTTCTGTTAATTTTTATTTAAGTTGATATTATCTCTTCTAGATGACTTCTTCCCTTCCTTTCATATATTATCTTATTTTGTAGAACAAGGTAAAAACTTCGTTGTGCTACAAATGCCCCCCTGTAAAAGTGATTAGTTCAGCACATACCTTTAGTTTGGGTGAACTAATTGCTTCTGATATTCTTCTTTATTATATTCTTCTTGGCTTCGTTTACCCTGATATACCTGTTTCTTTTGGTTGAGCTCTAAATTGATATGCCTTTTTGTTACCTTTACTTTTATTCTACTCTTATGAGATAGTTCTTTTTAATCTGATTCATCCTTTTATTATTTAATATATCTATATTTCCCTTCTTATTTAGTGTTTCTTCATTTATATATTTACTCCCTAACATGTGAGCTGGAACAGTTCAGAGTGGCACTTTTTCGGCTTCATTGCTCTGGTAACCAATACTTCACGCATTTGAGCTCAGAGGAATTATCATCTCTGCTCAATAATAAAAAACTGGTGGAATTATCTACATCCAGTTATTAAAATATCAATTATACAAAGTAGTCCATTTTGACTAATAATAAATATACAGTAGTACCTCCGTATATCGAATTTGATGGTTCCTAAGAAAAAATTCGATATATAGAAATTTCGATATACAGAAACCTGTTTCTTATTATTATTTGTAGGTTAGGAAAAGCACTGGAATTTGTTAAAAAAATCATGTATAGGCCTCCATACTATTAAAACAACATTTTGGTAATAAATAAATGAAAACCATAAGCATTTATTTAATAAAAATTACTGTATTTATTTAATAAAAAGTATTTAGTGTACAGTATTTATTTATTTACTTTAAAAAATTGTTTGTTTTTAAAAAAGTAGGAACTTACGTGTTAAATGAGTAATACTGTATTTTATTAATTGGTCGTAAAATAATTTCGAATGTCTTTCTGAACCAAATTTGATGCAGATTCCTCATAAAAGTGTTCACATTTGTTGAGCGACTGGAAAATATCATCAGGCATATATTCTTCTGAATGAAGACCTCGACGGATTGTTTCAAATGCTGCCATCATTTCTTTCTTAGAAGGTTTAGGAACTTCAATTTCTTCTGCCTCATTGTCTTCACCTAAATCTTCAGTATCTTTTAATGAACTTAAAATGTTATCGTCCGTTGGATATTCTGCAACAATAACGTCTTCGTCGACGCTTGAAAATTCATCGAGTGATATGTCTTGATCTATTGCGCCAGTTGACTGTAACTGGTTCCAACAATCCTCAAGTTGTGGCAGTGCAGTAACTTCTTCCACAACAGTATTTTGAGAGAAGCCAGCTTTTATAAAACAATTCTGTATTGTTGATTCTGCTACATAATTTTGCCACACCTTTGCTACCTCTGATATACACAGTCTGAGATTAATCGCATCATCAATAGGTTTGTTGTTTTCCAATGCAAAAATGAGCCTCTTGAGGATCTGTTTTCGGTAAAGCGTTTTGAGATTTTTTATTACTCCCTGGTCCATAGGTTGTAGTTTAGATGTGGTGTTTGGAGGGAAAAAAACCAGCTTCACGTTTGTTAACTTTTTTGCCACAAAAGGAGGGTGTGCCGGACAATTGTCAACAAAAAGAACCACTTTTCTTTTTTGTCTTATCAGTTTTTTGTCAAAGTTTACTATTCATTTCTCAAAAATGTCACTCGTCATCCATGACTTTTTATTGTATTCGTAATCGGTTTCTAAAGACTTCACTCCTTTAAAACATCTTCGTTGCTTGCTTTTTCCGATCACCAACAGTTAATTTTTTTCTTTTCCGGACATATTGGCACACACGACAACAGTTATTCGTTCTTTACTATGTTGTTTACCTCTGAAGCATTTATCGTCTTTAAAGGTTAGAGTCTTATTTGGTAAACATCTGAAAAAAGTCCGGTTTCATCCATGTTAAAAGCATTATCTGGTTCATACTCTTCTAAAATTAACCTTAAAGTTGTAGTTTTCCACTGGTTACAGTCTGCTTCAGATACACTTCCACTTTCTCCTGAAATAACTTTTTCTTTAATGCTGTGACGTTTCTTAAATTTGTCCAACCATCCAGAACTTGCTTGAAACTTTTCGTGCCCCAACACTTTAGTATACTCTACCGCCTTTTCCTTTATAAGCGGTCCTGAGACAGGCATGTTTTTATCTCGCACCATTGTCACCCATTTAAGAACTGCTTCATCCACGTCATCATATTTGCACGTTTTAGACCGTTTTCTATCTGCTCCTACATTTTCATGAGTTTTTAAAACAGATTCTCGATTCTTTATTATGGTTGACACTGTACTCGCCGGAGTCAAAAACTTTATCGCAACGTCTTTTTTTCGCATTCCACTATCCACATTTTTTAATAATGCCACCTTTTCTGCAACACTCAAAGATTTTCTTTTTGACATTACAGCATTTACGTTCTCAAGAAAAAATAAAAAATAAACTCAAAACAAAAATAAACACTGACTGAAACTGAGTTAACCTTACTCCTTAATAACGTACAGTACTACCGAATGATGAGATACTGTAATGTGCGGGAACGATTGTTGTAGATTGAGGGAGTGAGGAACACGCACAGTGTCACGTGATCAACTGACTAATCCAGACCGGTCTAACAGGTTTCATTATTAGTCAATGTGGAATCACAGATAATTTTCCCCTCATTTCTGAAGTTACAAAGTTCGATATATAGAAATTTTTTTCGATATATGGAAATTATTTTATATTGAAATTTCACGGAACTTAAAAAAAATTCGATAAATGGAGATTTTCGATATAAAGAAGTTCGATATACAGAGGTCCTACTGTATTTGATTCATCACTTCATAATTATTCAGATTACTTAATATTTCTATCCATATGGTTATCCTTACATTTTTAAAGCTCATTCCATCTTACTTAACACTAGGTACATGTCATAATATCCATTTCAGCCTTCCTTTTATGAAATTCTGCGATTTTAGTTAGTTGTTGGCATAGCCTGTTTCTCGTTTACTTTTTGGGTAGCACATGTTTATGTATATAGTTTTTTTTCACTTGTTGTTTTATTAATTATGTTATTGCCCATAGCATAATGTCTGGTTTTAATACCCTTTCCTTATCTTCTTTGGTTAAATGGTTCTCTTCTTTATTCTTCTATGATCTTATTTTGTTTTGGGGTTTCATCAACTTATTACTTCGTAAATATATACACTATAAGGATTCTTATTTACTTTTTAATTAACAGTTCTGTAATATTATTGTTTCGATAAGCAATTCATTTATATTTTTGGTTCGCATAGTCTCGTTCAGCCTTCATAATTGTGATAAAAATTTCTTGGTAAAATTATTTCAATTCAATTTCTTTAACTATGTTGTACTTATTATTTTTAAGCCTTTGATATCTTATTTCTTTCTTTCTATTTATTAATTGTTACACAACAAAGTACTTCTGAAATGTATTCTGTAAACTGTTTTTATTTATTTTAGTATTGAGATAATTTATTTATTTTCCTTTCTTGTTGCATTTAAATATTCATTTTAGAAATTTTATGTTATTCTATTTAATTCAAAATATCTTCTTCTAGATAAGCTGTAAGATGTTCTTACTCATTTTAGAATTTTTATGGAATTCTATTTAATTCAAAATATCTTCTTCTAGATAAGCTGTAAGATGTCTGTGGTTAGTCATTTTAGTACATTACTTATAATATTTACTTCTTTTGCTTATTCATGATAACTCACCTTACAATTCCATTCCACTCCAGGGTTCGTCACACGAACGGCGTAATACAAATGAGGTTCCAAGGTTATATTAATAACATACGCAACTCGCATTTATGAAAAATAACTAAAATTTTATTCTATTCCTTAGACTGCTTTCAGGTCATAAATTATTCATTTCTTTCTCTCAAATTATGTTATCAATTCTTCCCCAATAATTAAGACAAAAAAAAACATTCTTTAAATATTCTATTAACGAGACAATCTTATATGAACAAAATTTAAAATAAACATCTTATATTAAATAAAGCAGCCCAGCCTGCTCACGCACTACATTCATACAAAACCCCTTTTATAAAATTGAAAATTAATTAATTCATTTAATTTTGAGTCGACTACTTAACCCGCGTCCTTCTGATGACCACGTGCTGCATCTCGTATGTGTATGAATGTTTCGTTTGTTTGTCACATTTCTCGCTTTTACTGTCCACTCTGTTACTTCGTCTGAACTGTCGAATTTAACTGTTTCTCTTCAAACTTTCTGTTACACTTCGGAATATGTAAAATACAAAAACTTTTGTTCGCGAACTTTGTAACTTGTCCCGGTCGGGAACGAGTGATTTCGTCAACTGACTATGGTTTTCACATTTTTTATAAAGTTTCGACCGACCGGGAATACTCGTCAATATTCGCTTCCGTTACGCTTAGTTCTTTCCGTCGACTGGCTATATCGTTACCAACATGCCTCTCTTCCACTGTTGGTCAAAATGGGAAACCAATGCCTTCTGGTATCAAAATGTTCGTCCACTTATATCCAGCATGGGTTGTTAGGTGTATTGGACGTAACGAAATTTTGAGGCCACTAGCCACGTCACTCAAATGGGCATATTCTTAATTGTACTTCCGTCTTCTATCGAGCACATGGTAAACAAATTTCACAAAAAGCCATTTTGGTTCGGCTGTCTAAGCGTCGTCTGTGCGCCCCACTGGTGTTCACGCATTTGTGTGCATCACACATATTTGACTTCTTGGAATTATACTGCGTTGTCACACACACGCCACATTCCAACGCCCTAACTACGTTCAAACTTCACATCACGGTCCCTTTGTTCGACGACAATTTTATTTAACATGTGACTGGCCACACAGATGGAAAATAATTTTATGAATTTCAATAAAACAAAAACCCCTCCTTTTAGCCCCGTTACAATACCCCCCCAGTGAGAGGTCTTTTGTCGAAACAGAAGAACTCTCATTGCTAAACCCCTAAGAGGATCGGTGAGGATGTGGTGCCAACAACCACTCATTAATTCTTCACGCATCATGGGTAAACTACCCCCCTAGCTCGGCGACGGCTGCACCTGAACGAGATTACTGGACTTCTCTATCCGAGATCCCAACACCATAATATCAAACAGCTACACACCATAATGCACCTAACCTTCTAACATGCCACCCGCAAAAATCCAAACCCTTGGCCTTATACCATGCCAGATCCTCAACCGATATGTTCCCCCTTACATGCACACTGGGCTGCCTTTAGCAAGTACTGGGCGCGTACACATACTTATTAATACATTCTAAACAAAATTCCCTAAAATATTTAAAATCATTTTTTCCAAATCAAAATATAGCAAACAAATTAAATTCAAATCATTAAATTTGGTTAAAATTTTCATTTAAGTTCCAAATCAACCTGTTATACTACCCTTTCTTTAATCAACATAAAAAAATCTTTTACAAGAATCTATCAACTCTATCAATTTTCTTCATTACTACTAACAACCACAAAAAAAACAACTTGACCACCTTATTAAAACATGAATTCACTTACCCTAACATTTGTTTATAATATATATATACTAAACAACATAATTCAATGGACATACTAGTAATACACATAAACAATAATATACTTGAAACTCAAACATCATCTATATGTCTGTAAAAAAATAAACTCTTTTTTTTTCAAAAAAATTTAAATTTACCAAATTATCTTTACTTAATTTCCAGAAAAACAAAAATATTTAATTCAATCAAGAAACAAAATGGCATCAATCAATTACTAGAAACTGGTCTTGTCTTTAACATCAACCATCAGCTGATCTCTCTGGGTCAAGTCAACGACCTTGACATACATATGTTACACAAAGCTACATCATAAAATGCATGAAACATCTTTAAAATTTCTTACCTTCAAACATAATACAACATAATCAAATAGAACATTCAAAATTAAGATGATTATCATTATCATACAATAAACAATAAAGTTTACATTTAAATTGACCAAAATTACACATTTTATAGCTTTATATTATTCCCAAATGCTATTAAAATCTGTCACTTGTTTCAATTCCTTTTATTACATTTTGACTATGACTTTCTTTCTTTAATATTTTCATTCTCAGTTAGTTTGGGTGACTCTCAATTATTCATAACGTTTCGATTTACAACTTGGCATTTATATATATAATCTTCCGCCCTTCTGACTCTAACAATCACTAACAGCTTTACCTAGTATGACACCCATCTATCAAAACATCTACCAACCGTTCTCTACCTCTAACTTACTACTCTAACTCATTTCAAATCATTCTACCCTTATAACAAAATTCTCTCTACCCCTTTGTACTCAGGATGTGTGATCCCTTCCCAATGCTCATTCCCTTATCTGGTTCCTGGACCCTCCCTAGGTAACCCTTTCCGGCGCTAATCGGTTCCCCTCCCGCCACAACGCTTTTCGTTGAGGACTCCTTATCACATCACCCCCCCTTACAAAATTCCACTATCAACTAATTACTCTCCCATTACATCACTTTCATCTACAAAATATCTCCATTTCTTTATTACCTCAATATCTCTCATTACTCTACATTTTTCCCCATAGCTACTGTGTCACTATTACTTCTCAATTCTACATTACGTTTATTCACAACAGTCTTACTTTGTTTAACTCCCCTTCTAAACTTAACTTGGACTGATTTAAATGTCCTAATGAAATATTAATCACCCAAATTTTAACATTTGCCATATTTCACATTACATTAAGCATTGAAAATTCAAAACTATCTCAAATACATCTCATTTAAATTAAAATCTTTTAACCACATTGAAAATTTATTATTGAAATATTTAATTATATGGCTTTACTTAATTTGCATTATAAAATTCATACTTACAGTACATCACTCAACACTATCATAGACAAACAAATATAAACACCAAACACCAATAACTCCATGTACCTTCTGAAACATTTTAACAACCATGTTATTCCACAAACTAAACACAATTTAACATTTATTTATTTATTAATTATCAAATTTAAATCTCATAAAATAATTTAAATTCATCATCAAAATTTCTTTGTATAACCTTTTAAATCAATCAAAAATATTTAAACATCTCAAATTGCTTTAATTCCATCAAGTATTGAAAACACAACATTTTCAATTACAGTTCATTTATTATAAACTCATTATTTATTTAGTCTGCTAAAATATTATTATTATTATTACAACAATTTCTACTACATACACATATTGTTTACATTACATACTTGTTACAATACAGACACAATTAATTTCACTAAAATTTATTTACAATTCTTCATCATATCATTTCTGTTTACCACACTTCATTTCCTAAATTAGCAAGGTCAGAACCATAAACTAAAATATTTGAAATGTCTATTTATTTAGTTTATATCTAGCCTCCATCATTGTATAAATATCTAAACATATTTGAAACATAAATCATTTTTATCGACCTTCAATTTGTTATTTTTATTATTATAATAACTAGGCCTATCTGTGTTCTCAAATGTTTCAATTCTCCAGTAATAATGTTTTATAGGCTTACCCCACATTATTATTATTTCATACAACCTGTCTACATTTGGAATTCTGGTCTTGTCACCGTCAGTGTTTTTGTTCAACATACAGTAATTTATTTTATCATCATATTCATTTACTATATCAATTACATCAAATAAGCGTTTATCATCTACAACAGTATTATTAAAATAACCATCCATCTCTATTTTACAATGTAAGTATTTTATATTGTTTATCTTCACCACTTCTAACCTCTCTCTCAACTCTTTATAATTTCTCTTTAACTGATATAATATTATCTCTCTATCTGCACACAGCTCTCTCTCAAAACCTCTTTCATCACAATAACACCTGTCACTACCCCCCTTAACCAACTCATTCCATGCAAAGGGCACAACAAAATTACTATATGTCTTGGCACTTCCAAGACCATCACAAAAAATAAAGGGACCATCTGAAGACACCTCGTCTTCCATACAACCACTAGAGGAAACTCTGTCCTCATACAACATTTGTGAAACCTCTGTTTCACCATAAACTTGGGGAAAACTTACCCTTTGCCCATCTAAACTTTCATCACACTCTTTCACACTTTCATCAGCATTCGCTAACAACACTTCGTTACTAAATTCTACTTCAACAAAATCTTCTTTATCACTCTCGAAATTAATCACCTTATTCTCTAAGACCACGTTTTTACACCTATCATTATAATTCTCATTTGTTTTACAGTCATCACTTACATTGTTATTACTTATTTGAGTTGCTTTACTTTTAATTTGTTCCTCTACTGACTCTACCACTCTCTCAATATCTCGTTTTAATTCGTTACACTTACTCACACACTTATTTTTTACCTCATTAATATCAATTTTAAGTTCATCAAATTTAGCATCAAAGTCATTGCTTAATTTTTCAAATTTATTGTCAAACTTTTCCTCATTACTATCAAAACATTTATTTAATTCGTTAAATTTGTTATTCTGTACATCAAATTTGGTGTCAAAATTGCTATTCTGCTCTAAGATTAATTGCAACATATTCATTACATCATTATTAAATTGACTGTTACATTTTGTTGTGGTTGGGGTTAATTGAACTCCCGAGTCCTCAGTCACGTTGCTTTGATCTGTTACATTTAATTCTACTATTTTATCTTGACCCACACTTGGAGTCGAATGTACCTCAAAATTATTCATAATATTTGATTCATCAAAATTGTCAACACTAGTTATTTCATTTACATCGCTTTCATCATTTCCTGCCATTTTTAAGTTGTAACTTTACTGACTTTTGTTTAACTAATCTTTAATTTACATCTACAACATATACATACAACCTTATGTACTTTATGTACTTTTTACATACTGTTTTTAACCTTTAAACCATACTTGTATTCGCTTGTAGGTGTGGAATTTCATATATAAAATTTACTTGATAAAATTCGTCCCTGTTCGGGCGCCAACTGTGGTTAGTCAATTTAGTACATTACTTATAATATTTACTTCTTTTGCTTATTCGTGATAACTCACCTTACAATTCCATTCCACTCCAGGGTTCATCACACGAACGGCGTAATACAAGTGAGGTTCCAAGGTTATATTAATAACATACGCAACTCGCATTTATGAAAAATAACTAAAATTTTATTCTATTCCTTAGACTGCTTTCAGGTCATAAATTATTCATTTCTTTCTCTCAAATTATGTTATCAATTCTTCCCCAATAATTAAGACAAAAAAACATTCTTTAAATATTCTATTAACGAGACAATCTCATATGAACAAAATTTAAAATAAACATCTTATATTAAATAAAACAGCCCAGCCTGCTCACGCACTACATTCATACAAAACCCCTTTTATAAAATTGAAAATTAATTAATTCATTTAATTCTGAGTCGACTACTTAACCCGTGTCCTTCTGATGACCACGTGCTGCATCTCGTATGTGTATGAATGTTTCGTTTGTTTGTCACATTTCTCGCTTTTACTGTCCACTCTGTTACTTCGTCTGAACTGTCGAATTTAACTGTTTCTCTTCAAACTTTCTGTTACACTTCGGAATATGTAAAATACAAAAACTTTTGTTCGCGAACTTTGTAACTTGTCCCAGTCGGGAACGAGTGATTTCGTCGTCTGACTATGGTTTTCACATTTTTTATAAAGTTTCGACCGACCGGGAACACTCGTTAATATTCGCGTCCGTTACGCTTAGTTCTTTCCATCGACTGGCTATATCGTTACCAACATGCCTCTCTTCCACTGTTGGTCAAAATGGGAAACCAATGCCTTCTGGTATCAAAATGTTCGTCCACTTATATCCAGCATGGGTTGTTAGGTGTATTGGACGTTAACAAAATTTTGAGGCCACTAGCCACGTCACTCAAATGGGCGTGTTCTTAATTGTACTTCCGTCTTCTGTCGAGCACATGGTGAACAAATTTCACAAAAAGCCATTTTGGTTCGGCTGTCTAAGCGTCGTCTGTGCGCTCCACTGGTGTTCGCGCGTTTGTGTGCATCACACATATTTGACTTCTTGGAATTATACTGTGTTGTCGCACACATGCCGCATTCCAACACCCTAACTACGTTCAAACTTCACATCACGGTCCCTTTGTTCGACGACAATTTTATTTAACATGTGACTGGCCACACAGATGGAAAATAATTTTATGAATTTCAATAAAACAGAAAACCCCTCCTTTTAGCCCCGTTACATGTCCTTACTCATTTTAGAATTTTTATGGAATTCTATTTAATTCAAAATATCTTCTTCTAGATAAGCTGTAAGATGTCCTTACTCATTTTATAAATTTTATGGTTTTTATTTAATTCAAAATATCTTCTTCTAGATAAGCTGTAAGATGTTCTTACTCATTTTAGAATTTTTATGGTTTTTATTTAATTCAAAATATCTTCTTCTAGATAAGCTGTAAGATGTCCTTACTCATTTCAGAATTTTTATGGTTTTTATTTAATTCAAAATATTTTTATTATTTTCATTAGACCTCTTGTTCTGTTTCTTTATTTTTCTTATTCCTATTATTTTTCTTCTCTTCCCAGCGGTTTTTTCTGTAATCGGTTATCATAACATCCGTCCCTTTTCTTGATGGTGTTTGGTATTTGATTTAGCCGTGGTCCATGATCTCAGTTGCCCTTATTGTCTGGACTACCATTGTCTTTATAATTATTCCGTTACTTGTGACATCTCTTGCTTCTACCTTGTACTTCATTTTTCCTGCTGTTATTCTTTCATTTGCTGCAAAGCTTATTCGACTCACCCTATCATATTGTTTATTACACCAATATGTCACTGGTCCATCAATGACTAATGATATCATTGATATTTTCCCACGTATTTTTATCTCCGGTGTATTCCATTTACCTTTGGTCTTTTCCAAGTTGTAAACTATAGTTTTATGGTAAGTCATTATTGAAATTACTTCTAACCTCTTCCTATAATCTCTGGAATTCATGATTTCTTTATCATTGGTCATTGGGATATCACCTACATTAATTAAACCACTGTGCATCATCTCCCAC
This sequence comes from Magicicada septendecula, assembly GCA_034769895.1. NCBI lineage: Eukaryota > Metazoa > Arthropoda > Insecta > Hemiptera > Cicadidae > Magicicada > Magicicada septendecula. The sequence continues at coordinate 142,684,077 of CM068371.1, forward strand.
TCTTCTCGTGTTTTTATTAATTTCTTTGGATGCATTCTTCTCATTTTCTTTGACTTCATTTCCCTGCGCTTAATATTTTCTTGGTTTTTGTCATGTTTAATTTCAGATAATAATGCTACTTGTTTCCTTGTTTTATCGTTTGGTATTTCTTCTGTTCCCGGTTTGCTATCATTTTGTAATTCTTTGGTCATATCGTCCATTTTCTGACATAATTTTTTATAACTATCATCCACCTTCTTATTGGTTTCTTTTATATTTGTAACCTTGGTGTTTACTTCTGCTTTAAAACGCTGTACTTCTCGTTCAGTCTGACTCCATCTTTCATCAGCTTTTGTAATCTTTTGTTCTATTACCATTATTTCCTCTTCTACCTTCTTGCAGATTGTTTCATTGTTCTCTACTATCTTCTGACTCAATTCTTCCTTTAATGCTTCTATCTTTTGGTCTAATCTGTCCATATTTTCCTGGTTAACCTACCTTAATTCTTCTCTGAATAGTTGGTTATCCTCTTTCAATCCTTCTAATTTCTCCCCCATTTTTTCTTCCGTTTTCTTATTATTTTCCTCCATCTTCTTTTCCATCTTCTTACTATTCTCCCTTAACTCTTCCCTCAACTCAGTCGATTTGTTGTTCTCATCCATTTTCTCTTCCATTTTCTTACTCATAGCTTTGTTATCCTCTTCCATTTTCTTACTGGTTTCCTCCATTTTCTCCATCATTATTCGGAACATATCTTGCATAGTTGCGTTCTCTGTTTGTTTTGGTTTTTCCGGTTGTTCCTCTTGTTGTTGTATGGGTTGGTTAGGTTCCGCCGGAGGTAATAACATCTCCATATCTCCCACTGGAGTCGCCTCCTTGTTTTCCATGTCTATTTCCTTTTCTAGTTCCGCCCTTTTCTTCGATGTTGATCTCTTCGGCATTTTGTTGACTTTCCTGACTGGTTAACAGCTGCCAAGCTAAAATAGGAAATTGAGCAACTCGTCTTTCTCTTATAGGCCTACCGATTCCTATTTTCAGCCCCTAAAGTTGAGCGCCAATTTGTAATAAAACAAATTTTATTATTACAAATAATATTTTTTAAATAATAATTGGTTAATAAAAAATTTTTTTTTATTTTTTTTTATTTTTTTTATTTTTATTTGTTATTTGTTATGTCCTTAATTAATTTTAATTGGTGTAATTGTTTTAATTGTTTTTATGTTCAATTAATAAAAAATACTGTTTAATAACTGTGTGTTCGGAATAAACTTATTTGTTCTTTACTTTAAATAGATTGTCTAGGCAGCATCGATTGCATGTAGCAGCCAATTTAATATCTGTTCTTCTTCTTCTGCTAGCTCGTCTCCTTAAGAAGTTCACTTTTTCTCTTAAATAATTAATGTTATTTAATTTAAGGGTTAGCTGATCAATGAAACAGTATTAAAACAATAAATGAGTTTATTCGTCAAAACAATTATTTGAAATTGCCGCAACGGGCTTGAATCTAATTCGATATAAAGTTACAGTTCGATTATTTCATATATTGTAACGAGTTATAAAGGACTCGGTCGTACCTGTTAAAATGTGTTTACACTTGTTTTTTATGTGTATAAGTGTTAATGTGGTGTGTTCGCCTCACACCGGTCGTTACAATAATGGTTATCACTACTGATGTCTGTAGCGTGGTCTAAATTATCAGTACAACCTACCTGTTTATTCATAGGGGTTGCGAATCCCGGGTGGCACCAAATTGTTTATATTATAACAATTAAATTTGTTAAATTACAAATTAAATAAGTTTTGTCAGCGTTGACAGCTGGAGCGTTCGAATGATTCCCGCCACTGTACAGGTTGTCATATTGTCTACTCGTGACGAGCGCTAGTTGGTTACTTATTAAAATTTGCTAACACACATATATTATACAATGTCCTATGAAATAAAACGATGGTAATACTCTGTACTATAATTTTAATGCAAAATTGGTCGTTAACTAATATGACAAAAGGATTATAAATGATTTAATAACAAATTGCTCCGGCTTAGAACATGAAACACACATATCTCAAAGTTGGCGAAATTGGTTTTGAAATAAATTATTTTGATGCCGTCATGGCCTCTGTTTACATACAATATATTAATCTGTTCAAAATCTGGGGTTCTTTGGATTATAAAATAAAACATAAAAGTTGGTTACATTAAAAAAGTACACTACCATACCTTATACGTACTTAAATAGTATAAAGTGTTTTTACCAATTGTTCGGTAGTGTCGTATTATTTGTTACAAAGTTCGCACACTAATGCGAGGTTATATTTTAATTAACAATTGTTTTACGTAAGTTGATTATGCATTAAACCTTTGAAAGAAAATTGATTTTGTTTAATAGTGAGAAATTTTGATTGACTTGAGAAATATTTAAAGTAATTTGGTTTCTGGGATAAAGGAATTTAGTTGATACTTATCAGTTCAGACAGTGGTGATATGTTGTCATCTGGGGTGATGGAAATTCTGCAATTTTGGGCTGGTTTAGGCTTCGGGCATCTTCTTCTATCTCGTCTTGGGACTTTCTGCTACATAATTTCTTTTATTTGGTTCCAGGACATCGTTTGATCTTAGAAGCTCTGCATCTACTCGTCATTGGTTCTTGTTGTCAATTTCTGAACGTCTTTTGAACTTTTTAATGTAAAATTTTAGTCATCACAATCTTGCGTACCGCTTACCCACGCGTCTTTTTTCCAAGTCTAATAAATTTAATGGAAAATTAGTATTCAATGGCCCGTTTCTATGGTAACAGAAACCCTTTGATTGGTTAAGGCCTCGATTAAAAGCATTGTTATGAGATTTGAAATTTTTATTCAAATTTATTATGTATTTTCTGAATGATTTTATTCCTCTATCTTCCTTTTGGGGTAATATATAATATCACTATTGTCTTTATTTCCTTTCAAAGTTTAAAATGATACCTCATAAGGTCATATTCTATTATACATTAACTTAAGTCTAATTATTTGACATCTGATAAATTACATATCTCTTTTAAATTAAACTTTTATAATAACATTTCTCTTTTAACATGATTTATACATAATTACTGACTATTTACTTGCCTTAGATTAGTAAATTTCCTTGTGAATTTGTTACAATTGACATTTGTGTGTGTCTGACAGTTAGACGTTTTCATAGCCAAAAGTAGCCATTATGGTATTTTACTTATTTCTTTTAAATTACATTTTAATTCAGCCTGATGGGCTTCACTTTGTTATGATAATTGTTTGTGTTGCGTTTTGATTCTGTTTGTGTTCTGATTATAGTTCAATATGGTTTTCATGATACATCTTTAAAATATAACAATTAGGCTTATGGACTGCAAGTTTCTTTCAGCCATATCCTATTCATAACATTAAAACAAACAATTCTTTATAAGTTATTAGTTACTGTTGATTTAACATTCATTTCATTCTTTTGCTATTATTTTGAGTGAGAAACATCATCACTTCTTTCAAACTCATTAAATTTATTTCCCCTCTAACATGGGGTGTTTTATTAATTGTATACTTAATTTTAATGCAAATTCTTATTTTATTACTACTACCTTCCTCCATTTCATGTTAACACAAACTGTTTTTACATGGGCTTTCTCCCTGAATAATACTACATCCTTTACTTATCTCTATTTTAAATACTATTTTAAATTATTCTTAATTATATGATTGTTCATAAGCTCACTTACATCATTGATTGGTTTATCAATGATTTATTAAGTGTTTTCTTATCTATTAATATTTTTTATTATTATTTATATATAATATCCTTTTCCACGTATCACCTTCACCTTTAATTAACTGGGGTTTATCACTGATACACTCACTATTTTGGGGTACTTACACTTTCACTATTGCACTTTTTTCACTGTTTATATTAAGTGTTACTTAGTGGGTAATCCCTATACTTATTTCTCTTTTATTTCTCACTATTTCATTATAACATGATACTTATTATAAATGACATTTTGTTATTTATATATCACTAAATCTAACTTCAATAATTGGGTTAGTGTACTTTTCTTTACTAAGTTACTTTTAAACTGTTTCTTGTTTAGAACAGGTATATAAATTATCTCATTTACAACAATAATATTTGTTTTCATTAGTGGATAGTTATTTGGGGTTTGTTTACAGTATTCTATCTTTGAGTATACCATTTCTCCCTTTTATATGTGGTGTTTGTTACTTCTTGGTTTCACTTTGTCTCCTCTTCATTCTTCCTCTTCTTCTTCTTCATCTTCTTCAACTTCAATTGTCTTCATCTTGATTCGGTTCTCCTCTTCTCGACTGGTTTAGTTTCTATTTAGTTGTAGGAATTCTTTCACTTCTTTTTATTCTTCTTTGGTTCTGGTTCCTTACCTTCTTTTGTTAGTTCCTAGTTGTTTGGTCACTCACCTTTTTCTTTTGTATGTTTCGTGGTTCCCTTCTTTTGTTTTCTGTTGTTGGGTCAATCACTTGGGTTGGGTAATATCGTCGTTCGTCGTGTCATAATATTTATATTTTATTTATTTTTAAACATTTTATTTGATATGAAGTATTTTTACATTTATAATTATCTTTTTACTTCCATATTCCTTAAGGAATGGAAGTATGGTGATGGCAAAAAAAATCGTGTTCGAGATTATTGCAGATTCTGATTCTACTACACTCAAAACATGAAAAAAAGTCGTTTTCCGAAAAGTGTCTGTGTGTGTGTCTGTCTGTCTGTGTGTCTGTCTGTAGATTTTTTTTCTATGGCAAACGATAACTGCCGCAAATTCAAACAGAATCAAATAATTTTTTGCATACAGCCCTGATTTGTAGAGTACTCACGACCTATTGTTTTTGGTGAAGATCGGTTGAGGGAAAGGGGTAGTTTACCTGCAACGGTTTTTTTTATCAAGGGAAATTTTTTTTTTTGGCAAACGATAACAACCGCAAATTCAAACAGAATTAAGTAATGTTTCGTATACAGCCCTGAATTGTAGAGTTTTCAAGACCTATTGTTTTTGGTGAAGATCGGTTAAGGGAAAGGGGTAGTTTACCTGTAACGTTTTATGTTTTAACAAGGGTATTTCCTATGGCAAACGATAACAGCCGCAAATTCAAACAGAATCAAACGATTATTTGCATACAGCCCTAAATTGTAGAGTTCTCAAGACCTATTGTTTTTGGTGAAGATCGGTTGAGGGAAAGGGGTAGTTTACCGGCAACGTTTTTTTAACAAGGGTATTTTCTATGGCAAACGATAACAGCCACAAATTCAAACAGAATCAAATAATGTTTTGCATACAGCCCTGATTTGTAGAGTACTCAAGACCTATTGTTTTTGGTGAAGATCGGTTAAGGGGAAGGGGTAGTTTACCTGCAACGTTTTTTTATCAAGCGTATTTTCTATGGCAAACGATAACAGCCGCAAATTCAAACAGAATCAAATAATTTTTTGCATACATCCCTGAATTGTAGAGGTCTCAAGGACTTTCGATTTTGGTGAAGATCGGTTAAGGGGAAGGGGTAGTTTACCTGCAACCTTTTACGTTTTAACAAGAGTAAAGTACTTGAAAATTTATTTAAACTTTTTGAAACAATGGTAATTGTTAAAAATAAAATAATTTTGTTGCCAGGCAATAAAATTAAAATTTTTCATTTTAATGTAATATAATATTTTTCATTTAATACGGCAATAAAAAGGCAGGCAAGACACAAACACACACACACACACAATTCACGTTATTTCTGGCCTCACTCATGTTTATTTTCTTACGTTTGCACGCTTTTTAAATGGAAAGTGCCGAAACCCACACCAACATAACGCGTGCAAGCCGAAAAAATGGACATCAATTTGCTTACTGGCGAAGCTAGTAGTTAATGAATGGGTAGGCAAAAATCTTATCTTAAACTTTTTTTAAGGAATCACTAAAAGGACGGTGGGTCAAATCGGACGCTGAGGTAGAGTTTGCTGTAACCGAATGGTTCCACAAACAGCCGTAAGAATTTTACTAGCAGGGAATCTACAGGTTAGCGCAACAGTGGAACTCATGTCTTAATGTTATTGGAGACTTCTTTTAAAATCGTTGAATAAAAAATGCTTTACAGCTCTATACGTGTGTCTATTGAACAATCCTTGTATTAGTCATACACAATAATACAACTGATTGAACTTCAAATTTTTAAACTTGATTAGTTTCTATATATATGTTTAATGTTACAAATAATTCAAATAACAATCTTGATCATCTGTTAGTTCAGCGGAATAACAGTGACACTTTTAATAACCGCATAAAATAAACACTTAGAAACAACACAGGTGCTTTAACTTAACTGTTTGGACCACAGAAGTGAGGCATGCCTCAACGCTCTATGTGTACAGCGCGGGACAATCCCCCCTCCCTACACTTCCCTATCACACCACTACATTGCTTACATACGATGTATACAAAAAACGCTGAGGCAAGTTCAGGTTGCCTCATTCGCTTTAAACGAACTATGCCGAATCTCACCTGTCACCATCTAGCGGTCGCTCAATAAAGCACGTTTCGGTTTAATAAATTTGACAGTCGCAGTAACAATGTATAATCTTTACGTTATGTAGTTCATACGTATTTATAATTTTTATTCTACAGAATTTTTTAGGGTAGGCATTGCCTCAATTGCCTCCATGTAACTTCGCCACTGATATATATATGTGTACAACGTTATCGGCAACAAAGAAGTAGTTTTTGTTAAAATTCCTTCCCGGGATATTTGGCCGTAGTCCAATGTTTTCTACAAAACCAGACATTTCGGCAATGCCATCGACTTCCATCATCAGTGAAAATCGAGTGCGATAACGTGAGGTGGTATACGTTAGTGACCACAGTACTGTGGTTAAGGCTGAAGCAGTAAGTAGAAAGAAGTAGTTTCTATGGTAATATTTCATTTCGAAAATGATTTTAAATATAAATCTTAGAATATGGAAGTCATGTATGGTTCTCCATACCGATATGTTATCCCTGGTACTGGGGTGGCTTATTTGTGTTGTAACATAATGCCTCTCCTCTAAAATTGATCATTTTGATAAAACACTAGCATAGTTTTTTATGAAATTATCAGTTATATATAATCTTTTTCCTTTTCTTTCTGGTTTGTTTCTCCATTCTTTATATCTCTTCTTACTTAATTCATTCCATTTTATTTGGATCTGTTTTTATTTATATTTCCCTTGGTGCATTTTCCCTCATACACAATTTTTTCCCTAACTTTTTAGTAGCTGGTTTCTCCCATTACTACTCATTTTACTTCCATATTCCTTAAGGAATGGAAGTATGGTGATGGCAAAAAAAATCGTGTTCGAGATTATTGCAGATTCTGATTCTACTACACTCAAAACATGAAAAAAAGTCGTTTTCCGAAAAGTGTCTGTGTGTGTGTCTGTCTGTGTGTCTGTCTGTCTGTGTCTGTAGATTTTTTTTCTATGGCAAACGATAACTGCCGCAAATTCAAACAGAATCAAATAATTTTTTGCATGCAGCCCTGATTTGCAGAGTACTCGCGACCTATTGTTTTTGGTGAAGATCGGTTGAGGGAAAGGGGTAGTTTACCTACAACGGTTTTTTTTTTAGCAAGGGGTAATTTTGTTTGTTTGGCAAACGATAACAGCCGCAAATTCAAACAGAATCAAATAATGTTTCGCATACAGCCCTGAATTGTAGAGTTCTCAAGATCTGTTGATTTTGGTGAAGATCGGTTAAGGGAAAGGGGTAGTTTACCTGTAACGTTTTATGTTTTAACAAGGGTATTTCCTATGGCAAACGATAACAGCCGCAAATTCACACAGAATCAAAAGATTATTTGCATACAGCCCTAAATTGTAGAGTTCTCAAGACCTATTGTTTTTGGTGAAGTTCGGTTGAGGGAAAGGGGTAGTTTACCTGCAACGTTTTTTTAACAAGGGTATTTTCTATGGCAAACGATAACAGCCGCAAATTCAAACAGAATCAAATAATGTTTTGCATACAGCCCTGATTTGTAGAGTACTCAAGACCTATTGTTTTTGGTGAAGATCGGTTAAGGGGAAGGGGTAGTTTACCTGCAACGTTTTTTTTATCAAGCGTATTTTCTATGGCAAACGATAACAGCCGCAAATTCAAACAGAATCAAATAATTTTTTGCATACGTCCCTGAATTGTAGAGGTCTCAATGACTTTCGATTTTGGTGAAGATCGGTTAAGGGGAAGGGGTAGTTTATTTTATCAAGCATTTTATAAATAAACATTTTCTATGGCAAACGATAACTGCCCCAAATTCAAACAGAATCAAATAATTTTTTGCATACGTCCCTGAATTGTAGAGGTCTCAAGGACTTTCGATTTTGGTGAAGATCAGTTAAGGGGAAGGGGTAGTTTACCTGCAACCTTTTACGTTTTAACAAGAGTAAAGTACTTGAAAATTTATTTAAACTTTTTCAAACAATGGTAATTGTTAAAAATAAAATAATTTTGTTGTCAGGCAATAAAATTAAAATTTTTTCATTTTAATGTAAATCATGTATAAGAGAAAATATATCGCGCTTGGCAGGCGATATTAAGATTTAAATATAAATCTTAGAATATGGAAGTCATGTATGGTTCTCCATACCGATATTTTTCTGAGACCAGAGGAACATCATCTCTGCTCAGTTTATTTGGATTGCTGGACTTTTCAACAGTCAATCTTAACTACCTTTTTTGTCAACTTGTGACTTAAATTAATAATAATAATAATATACTTTGGGATTGTCCACCTTGTGGTTTGTTTTTAGATCACTTTGGCCTTTTACTCATTCTTCCTTCCACTATACCTTAGCTATATACTATCATTTACTCATACAGTTGATTGTTTTTATATTTATTCATACATTAATTTCATCATATCTAACTTTTCATTATTTTGTTTTCAATCCTCTTTGTGATCATTTTAATTATCTTAGACATCTTTATTCTTTTCTTGGTTATTTAGCAATATTCTGCTTTAGCCATTTCTTGTATATTTGTTTTATACATATAATTTCTCTTTTTCCTTGTACCAGTTCAGATTTTTTTTTTCCTTGAATACATTTGATTCATTATAATTTTAGGTATTTATCTCAGCAATTTTAGCTTGATTTTAATTTTGTTTATTTTATTTTGTATTAAATATCATTTTTGATAATTTTTTGTAAGTTAGTTCTCTTACTTTAAAGGAATGTTTGTAGCTTATTCCTTTTTAGTTATTTTCTGTTTAATTATAATCGTAAGTTTGTGATTCTTACTTTTATATATTTAGGAATTTGTGTAACTTATTCCTTATTATCTCACTTTTTTATTTCATACTTCATATATCAACCTTTTATTAGACTGTAAGTTGATTTAAATTGAAAGGAATTTGTGTAACTTATTCCTTTGTTTTTATATTTTTATTCATTTATATTAATTTTCTCTATTCCGCATATATCATCTAAATAACATAGTAAGTTGCTCTTACAATCTTTTTGAATTTTGAAATATATTTATTTCATTTCTAGTTATTTTATTCTTCTTCATAAAACTTTTTTATTGAAGTTTGGTTATAAACTCCCTTTATTTTTCTTGTATTTACATTGCTTATCTGGTAAGTATTATTACCATTATCTTTTGTGATAACGTATGGCTATATATTGGGTTATACATATTACTCTTCATATTACTATACACTGGGCCTTGTTAGTTATACTTTTGTAAGTTGACTTCTCCTTTTCTTTCCTGGTTATTGCCTTCTCTTGTATATTTCACTCTTTGTTGATCTTCCCCTCTACTCCTTCAAATGTCTGATTTTCTACATTTATTCTGGATAATTTTTTAAGTTTGTTTATTATAGTTTAATTTTTCTTATTTAATTTGTCTTGGTCATTGTCATTTCTTGTCTTGGTGATTTTTATTGGTCTAATTTAACTTTAATACTTCTTTCTATTCCATTGGGTTGCTTGGTCAGTAATTCGAAGATCAGTCCCTTTTCTTGGTGTATGGTATCTTCGCTTAGTTTACCCATGGTCCATCAGTTCCTCTGCACTTGTGGTTCGGATAACCTTGGTGTGTAGAACTATTTCCGTTCTTGTGAAATAGGTCTCCTCCGTCTTGTACCATAATTCCTCTAATACCATATATGTTCCGTAGTATTTATGTTTACCTCAAACATTTGATTACTTTGTCGATTAATCAGAGAAGTTAATTGTGCCTCTCTCATTAATGTTATTTTTGCTTTTTTATTCGGTATTTCCATTTCTGGTGTGCTCCAGTGTTTTATTGACCTTCTTGATTTGTTATACTCTGTTTTGTTGTCAGTCATTTCTATTTCTGGCATCTTCCATCTAAGCATAGATTTGCTGAAATTTTCATCCACTCGTTGGTTGTGAATTCCTTTTATAATTTCCCTCAGAGTCCTCCTACAATCTTTATACTTTATTAATTTGCTTTGGTAGGTAAGGGGCAAATTAAACACATCGATGAGTCCGTTCTTCATCATCTCCACTTCTTCTCGTGTTTTGATGAGTTTCCTTTTATATATCATGCTCATTTCCTCTGTTTTCTTAATCTTCTTAATGATTCGATTCTTCTTTACTCTTCTACTGTTGGTTTTTATGTGCTTAATTTTCTTGGTGTCATTGTTATCTGTATGTTCAGAAAACAATACACTTGTTTCTTCTACAATTTCCATCTCCTTCTGTGTTATTTTCTGATTCCCCGGTTACCTGTTCTCATTCAACGTTTCTTCGATACCTTCAGAAGTACTGTCTAGTGTTTCATTCCATTGTTTGAAATCACTATCTAAAGTTTCCTGAGGTTGATTTACTGGGTAACTTGTTTCTTCCCATCTCTTGTTCATCCCCGTTTTTGTCCGTTTGACTTCTTCACGAAACTCTACTAGCATGAATCTTAATTCTTCTCTGTTCTTCTCACCATCTTCCTTCATTTGCTGTTGGAGAATATCATTACTACTTTCAATCTTTTTATTTACTATTTCAAGATCCTTCTTGATCTGTTTCCTCAGCTCTTCGCTCTTCTTTTACAATGCCTCCTGACTTCTCTTCATGGTTTCATGGTTGCTCTCCATTTTGTTATTCAGAAATTCTATGCTCTCCTTCATTTGTTTCTTAAATTCTTCACTGTTTCGGTCCAGTTTTTCATTCATTCCCATTTGTAATGATTCCAATTTTTTATCTAAATCTTCCTTGTCTTGTCTTCTTTCTACTTGCAATGATTTACTTGTTCTTTTGTTATCTTCCTGGATTTGGTCTATTTTTTCATTTGTTGTCTTTGAAGCTTCATTCATTTTCGCGAAGTTATCATTGATTTGTCCGAATTGTTCCCTTGCTTGTCCGGATTGCTCCATCATCATTCTCATCATGCTATCCCATTTCGTCTCTTCGGTTGGTTTGACTGGTTGGTTGTTTACTATTACTTCTGCTTCCATTTCTGGTTCAGGTGGATTTGGATTTTCCAGTTGGTCCTCCTGTGGATTCTCTTCAAACAATTCTCCAATCATTTCCTCAACTTCTTCCATTTCTTCTTGATTTGATGCTTCCTTTCTTTTGAGCCTTGTAACCATACTATGTCTATTCATAACCGCCGCTAGTTATCCTTTCTAGCCTCACGTTGTTGGTCGCCAATCTGTAACGAGAAGTCGGGGCGTCCTTCTTATTTAAAGCCCCACGATGGGTTCGTCAATCTGTAACTATTCTAGAAGACTCGGTCGTCTCTGTAAAATGTGTTTACACTTGTTTTTTATGTGTATAAGTGTTAATGTGGTGTGTTCGCCTCACACCGGTCGTTACAATAATGGTTGTCACTACTGATGTCTGTAGCGTGGTCTAAATTATCAGTACAACCTACCTGTTTATTCATAGGGGTTGCAAATCCCGGGTGGCGCCAAATTGTTTATATTATAACAATTAAATTTGTTAAATTACAAATTAAATAAGTGTTGTCTGCGTTGAGAGCTGGAGCGTTCGAATGATTCCCGCCACTGTACAGGTTGTCATATTGTCCACTCGTGACGAGCGCTAGTTGGTTACTTATTAAAATTTGCTAACACACATATATTATACAACGTCCTATGAAATAAAACGATGGTAATACTCTGTACTGTAATTTTAATGCAAAATTGGTCATTAACTAATATGACAAAAGGATTATAAATGATTTAATAACAAATTGCTCCGGCTTAGAACATGAAACACACATATCTCAAAGTTGGCGAAATTGGTTTTGAAATAAATTATTTTGATGCCGTCATGGCCTCTGTTTACATACAATATATTAATCTGTTCAAAATCTGGGGTTCTTTGGATTATAAAATAAAACATAAAAGTTGGTTACATTAAAAAAGTACACTACCATACCTTATACGTACTTAAATAGTATAAAGTGTTTTTACCAATTGTTCGGTAGTGTCGTATTATTTGTTACAAAGTTCGCACACTAATGCGAGGTTATATTTTAATTAACAATTGTTTTACGTAAGTTGATTATGCATTAAACCTTTGAAAGAAAATTGATTTTGTTTAATAGTGAGAAATTTTGATTGACTTGAGAAATATTTAAAGTAATTTGGTTTCTGGGATAAAGGAATTTAGTTGATACTTATCAGTTCAGACAGTGGTGATATGTTGTCGTCTGGGGTGATGGAAATTCTGCAATTTTGGGCTGGTTTAGGCTTCGGGCATCTTCTTCTATCTCGTCTTGGGACTTTCTGCTATATAATTTCTTTTATTTGGTTCCAGGACATCGTTTGATCTTAGAAGCTCTGCATCTACTCGTCATTGGTTCTTGTTGTCAATTTCTGAACATCTTTTTTGAACTTTTTAATGTAAAATTTTAGTCATCACAATCTTGCGTACCGCTTACCCACACGTCTTTTTTCCAAGTCTAATAAATTTAACGGAAAATTAGTATTCAACGGCCCATTTCTATGGTAACAGAAACCCTTTGATTGGTTAAGGCCTCGATTAAAAGCATTGTTATGAGATTTGAAATTTTTATTCAAATTTATTATGTATTTTCTGAATGATTTTATTCCTCTATCTTCCTTTTGGGGTAATATATAATATCACTATTGTCTTTATTTCCTTTCAAAGTTTAAAATGATACCTCATAAGGTCATATTCTATTATACATTAACTTAAGTCTAATTATTTGACATCTGATAAATTACATATCTCTTTTAAATTAAACTTTTATAATAACATTTCTCTTTTAACATGATTTATACATAATTACTGACTATTTACTTGCCTTAGATTAGTAAATTTCCTTGTGAATTTGTTACAATTGACATTTGTGTGTGTCTGACAGTTAGACGTTTTCATAGCCAAAAGTAGCCATTATGGTATTTTACTTATTTCTTTTAAATTACATTTTAATTCAGCCTGATGGGCTTCACTTTGTTATGATAATTGTTTGTGTTGCGTTTTGATTCTGTTTGTGTTCTGATTATAGTTCAATATGGTTTTCATGATACATCTTTAAAATATAACAATTAGGCTTATGGACTGCAAGTTTCTTTCAGCCATATCCTATTCATAACATTAAAACAAACAATTCTTTATAAGTTATTAGTTACTGTTGATTTAACATTCATTTCATTCTTTTGCTATTATTTTGAGTGAGAAACATCATCATTTCTTTCAAACTCATTAAATTTATTTCCCCTCTAACATGGGGTGTTTTATTAATTGTATACTTAATTTTAATGCAAATTCTTATTTTATTACTACTACCTTCCTCCATTCCATGTTAACACAAACTGTTTTTACATGGGCTTTCTCCCTGAATAATACTACATCCTTTACTTATCTCTATTTTAAATACTATTTTAAATTATTCTTAATTATATGATTGTTCATAAGCTCACTTACATCATTGATTGGTTTATCAATGATTTATTAAGTGTTTTCTTATCTATTAATATTTTTTATTATTATTTATATATAATATCCTTTTCCACGTATCACCTTCACCTTTAATTAACTGGGGTTTATCACTGATACACTCACTATTTTGGGGTACTTACACTTTCACTATTGCACTTTTTTCACTGTTTATATTAAGTGTTACTTAGTGGGTAATCCCTATACTTATTTCTCTTTTATTTCTCACTATTTCATTATAACATGATACTTATTATAAATGACATTTTGTTATTTATATATCACTAAATCTAACTTCAATAATTGGGTTAGTGTACTTTTCTTTACTAAGTTACTTTTAAACTGTTTCTTGTTTAGAACAGGTATATAAATTATCTCATTTACAACAATAATATTTGTTTTCATTAGTGGATAGTTATTTGGGGTTTGTTTACAGTATTCTATCTTTGAGTATACCATTTCTCCCTTTTATATGTGGTGTTTGTTACTTCTTGGTTTCACTTTGTCTCCTCTTCATTCTTCCTCTTCTTCTTCTTCATCTTCTTCAACTTCAATTGTCTTCATCTTGATTCGGTTCTCCTCTTCTCGACTGGTTTAGTTTCTATTTAGTTTTAGGAATTCTTTCACTTCTTTTTATTCTTCTTTGGTTCTGGTTCCTTACCTTCTTTTGTTAGTTCCTAGTTGTTTGGTCACTCACCTTTTTCTTTTGTATGTTTCGTGGTTCCCTTCTTTTATTTTCTGTTGTTGGGTCAATCACTTGCATTGGGTAATATCGTCGTTCGTCGTGTCATAATATTTATATTTTATTTATTTTTAAACATTTTATTTGATATGAAGTATTTTTACATTTATAATTATCTTTTTTATCCCTGGTACTGGGGTGGCTTATTTGTGTTGTAACAATATTCAAAATATTTCAATGGAATTATTATATTATAAAGGTTCTTTTAAGTGTGGAAATAGTCAGGAAAGGCAAGAGAATTCAATACTTACAAGTATTAAAAAACTTATTCATGAAACAGACAAAATAATAAAGAATAATGTATATAAAATATTAATATTACGATACAGCTGGTTTCTCTGACGTCACTCGTCATGCTCCCAGCATCCTCTTCGAATGGAATCACAATGGCCGCCTAGATGAGTTGATCTGCGATGTAAATTCAGCTCCAAGATTTTGTTCAAATAAATGTCTCCGTTGGTTAATTCCTCTTAAGTGATGTTGTTCTTGGAATATCCACAAGTTGTAGAGTGTAGTATTATTTACCCACTGGATTTTGGTTCAGTAATAGTAGTGTTATGTCGAAAATGTTCCCTTCACTCGGTGTCTGGTTATTTGAGTTCAATTTGGTTCTTCAGTCGTGTCTATATGTAGTGGTAGTTTAATTTAGTATTATTTGATTTAGTTTAAGGGTTCTCTGATCGTTATTATACTATTAGTCACTTTATTTTCTACTCTTTTATAACTGTTGTAAACTCATCATATATCTTGGTTGTGTTAGTCAAACATTTCCGTTCACAATTCTCTAAGAAGTATTCTGACACGTCTGTCTCATTTGGCTTTTAACAATCAACTAACTGATATTTGTTCCTTCATATATAAAATTTCATAAGATTTTGGTATCATTTCACGTTGTTCATCGATCAGCTGTTCCTATCAAATAATTCAATCTTATTGAAAAAAACTGTCATATTTTACATTTAATTGGTTATAAATTATTTGTTTAGCACTTTTATATAATTATAATTATAGAACAATATTCCTGTTTTTATTTTACACAAGTTAATACTAAATTTGATCTGGTTTGGTTTGAATTAAGCTTCAGAATTACATTCTTTGAAATTCATCTATAGGCCTTATTTTGATTCACATAAATACATATTAAATGGTTTCCAATAGGTTTTATGTTACAATTTTACTCACACTTGATTACTAATTAAACCCTTGGTAATTACCTTTTATGTCTGGCTATTAATTTAAACAAGTTATTTGCATTTTACTAGTGCTGGCTTATTGCTGTTAGGCCCTCTCTAGTACAATCACCATTTAAGTCAATTTTACATGTTTATTCCTTTCATTACTATTATAGGTCGTCGTTATTATTATGATAATGTATTTGTATATTGAATGGGGTAATTTACATCAAATTAGCCTAGGTTCTATTAATTTGTATTCTTTGATTAGATTTATATGGTCAAATTTGAATTTGTCTTGGTCATCAACTTTCAATTTTCCTAGCAAAGTTATTATTAATTCATCTTATTAGTTTCATATTTTTTGAGCCATTATTCATGGGTAGTTTGAACTATTATTTTGCCTTTCCTTACTTTACAAAATATAACATTAATTAACATGATTAAAATACAATAAATTCTTACATTCTAACATCTATCATTTACTAGTATCAACATATCTTGTATGGTATTCACAAACAATAATAACATAAAATAATTATAAAAATAAATGCATTAAAACTTTATATTAATAATAGTCTTTTGTTGTCCTTTTTTTTTTAAACTGGTTTGGGGCATTCCCCTTAATCACATCTATTTTAATTATAATTAATTTTTTACATTATTTTCCATTAATTGTATTGGATTCTCTTATTTGGGCTAGTCATTTCATTTAAATTGGTATATCTAATATAGTTTGATTTCCTTTGAATTATTTACTTGCTGCTATAGAGGTTACTATAAGTTCTTTGGGTATCTGGATTATTTTTTCCCTTTAATTCATTAGTCCTGGGCTATTACTCCTTACTGTTCCCTATTTTAAAAATTGTCCTTTTTTATTTATTTGTTTTAATCTCTTATTCACTATTATTACATATCTTAAAATTGTCATGTTCATTTATTATTCTGGGCTGCTACTGCTCACTACTCCATATCTTACTGGGTCTACTAATTATATTGTTATACTGATATGATATTCTTATTATTTATTTTTTAACATTTTATGGCTATAAATTGACTACATATAATTCCTTTGAATCGACTCTTCTAGTTCTGTTAAGTTCTTTTATTTATAATTGTAAATACTTTTCTGTTAATTTTTATTTAAGTTGATATTATCTCTTCTAGATGACTTCTTCCCTTCCTTTCATATATTATCTTATTTAGTAGAACAAGGTAAAAACTTTGTTGTGCTACAATATGACAGAAGAGAGATTAAAATTCACAACATTTAAAGCTCAGTCATTTAATAAATTTATACTATTGTTTAGTAGAAAAACCATACATTTTTGCAACACGCACAGTGTATATGCTAGGTAATATTTGAATTGTATACATAACAGAACTTATTAACAAAATACTGATTTAAATAATTAAAATACAATAGATTTAGCCAACTTAATCTAAAAACATAATTGTAATTGTATTTTTCAACATGAAAGGAATAAAAAGAAAACTAAGAAAGAATTGATATTACATTATCACAATTTTCCAAGTTGTTAGGTCATGGTATAAGTTGTTAATGTTTTCCACCAGCCGTTTCGTCCATACCGATGATGGACATCATCGGTGGCGCAGGAACACAGATCACAACAGCTGCGAACAAATGCGATCAGTTGTGTGGGAACACAGAATAGAACCACCCGTGCACGAATGTAAACACTGTCCTGTTAAAGCACTTGTATTTATTCAGTTTTTTCAAGGTGCTGGTTGGTCATTTTTTGGCCAATCATATATCACTCTTTTTTTTGATTAGCTCGCTTATTTCACCATGCTTTAATGTTGGTTCATTAATAAAAGTTGGTTCGTTCATTAAATAAAATGAACGCTTATTTTCGTTCATTTATAAAAGAATTGATATATTTAAAAAACATAAATTATGAACAATTAATTCATACATGTGCTTATAAAAAGTTAAAAAAGGAATTGACTAAGTTTTGGTAGTAAGTAAGTCAAAATATTCTGCATTAACAAAATTGTAATAAAAAAGCATGTTCAGTATCTGAAGTGTGTTGAAGGTAATTTTGTAAACTGCCGTCTCTATGCCTCTGGTAGTCATGATATAATACTGTGTGGGGTTCTTTTTGATTTGCAGTGGACTGTATATTGTCAAACTAAATGGTTAAAGGCTTTATTCCCATGTAATCAACAATGCATAAAAATTAAGCGTTTACTGACCTTGTACTTGTGCGTTGTAAATGTCCTGTTGTAAGCAACACTTTGGTGTTTTCTCGGCAGACCTAAACTTAACAATAATATTCCAACAAACGTTAAACACATAAATAAACACATGAAAAAAAAGCACAAAGTAAAATAACAAGAGCGTTGAATAGTCTTTCTATTCTTGCGGTATGCGGGTATAAACGAAAAAGAACTGAACTGCACGATATACCGTACACTACAGGAAAGAAAAACGCTCTAACTATGACTGCTGATTACAATGTGAATTGAACTTTGAAACAGGTAATGGGAGTGCATTCTATTAGAGATAATGAAATATAGATAGGGTGAGTTTAACTATTGTTATGAAACAAAATATCTGACATACCGGCCCCTTTGAACCAACTGGTTCAACAAGAAACATTAAAGAACATAAGAACAAATTTGATCCTTTGGAAGAGTATAATAAAACTAAATTATAAGGGGCAGTAGCCAATTGACTGGTCGAGGATTTTAGTAAATGGGAAGACGGGATACCTTAACAGAAGGACGGGTCAAGGTTCCACCGGCAGTCTTCATGTTGATGACACGTACCACTCCATCATTCCCTGGAGATACGGAGATGACTCTCCCAAGCTTCCACTTGAGGGGTGGCAGGTTCGCTTCATGAATAATGACTAAATCTCCTATTTTGAGATTTTCTTGAGGTCTGATC
This sequence comes from Magicicada septendecula, assembly GCA_034769895.1. Taxonomy (NCBI): domain Eukaryota; kingdom Metazoa; phylum Arthropoda; class Insecta; order Hemiptera; family Cicadidae; genus Magicicada; species Magicicada septendecula. Next base: position 142,702,808 of record CM068371.1, read on the forward strand.
CATTTGGACCGTTCTTGAAGTGTGTGGAGGTACTCCATTTGCCATCTTTTCCAGAGATGTTGTGTGAAGGCTTGAACCAATTTCCAGCGTTTAATGTGATTAAGTGGTGCATTGGTTAGTTGAGGTTCGATCAGGGCATTAAGAGGTCCTCCAGTTAGAAAATGTCCTGGTATAAGAGGTTGAAGATCTGAAGGGTCATTCGAGAGAGGAGCTATCGGCCTCGAATTAAGGATAGCTTCAACACGCACAACTAAGGTGGTAAATGCTTCGTACGTTAAAATGTGTTCACCTACGACTCTGGTGAGATGATATTTTGCACCTTTAATGGCACGTTCCCAAAGTCCACCTTGGTGAGGTGCACGCGGAGGAATGAAATGGAATGTGATACTGTTGGTCGTAGCAAAATCTTGCATCTCTGGTTGCTTCATGAGATCTTGGAAACATCTTTTGAGCGAAGAAGCAGCTCCTATGAAATTAGTCCCACAATCAGAGTACAGGTCTGATACAAGACCTCTCCTAGAGATGAATCTCGTAAGGGGTGCAATGAAGGTGTCTGTAGTTAAATCAGTAACCACTTCCAAGTGTACAGCTTTTGTTGCAAAACAGATGAACAGACAGAGGTACACCTTTATAGGCTGTATCCTGCGAAGTGTAAAAAACTTGACCGTGTAAGGGCCAGCATAATCAACTCCAGAAGCGTTGAAACAACGAGTAGGGGTAACACGACCGGCTGGTAGATCACCCATGAGCGGAGACGTGTTTGTTGATTTTGCACGAAAACATCGTACGCATTTAAATATTCTTGAGCGTATAACACTGCGGGCGGAGAGGATCCAAAAGCGTTGAGATAGTGTTGCTTGGAGGAACTGGGGACCAGCGTGCAGGTACATGCCATGATAGTAATCAATGAGTAAATGAATAGCGACATGATTTTTTGGCAGAAGAATAGGATGTTTGGCATTGTAAGTAAGCGCAGAGTTTTTCAGTCGACCTCCGACACGGACTATTCCTGCATCATCAATAAAGGGTACTAGACGTTGGATGCGGTTTGAGCATGTCCTTTTCTTGGAGAGTAGATCTATGTCTTCTGCAAAGTGAAGTCTCTGAATGAGCCAGCAAATGCGGTTACAGGCGTTATTTAATTCAGTTACTGTAAATGATCCACTTATGGTGGTTTTAAATTTCAAACGGGTTATAAAGCGAAGGACATAAGCCATTACATGAAGAAGAGTCTTCCAAGAAGTAAACTTTGTAAGAAATCCAAATGTTGGGACTTCTTTTGTGGTCATCATAAGATTAAGCACATTTGGTTTCATTTCAGGAATAGACTCCTCCGAAATTGGATGAAGGATAGATTGTGGCCAGGTCTGCGTTGATTTAGCGAGCCATGGTGGTCCTAGCCACCACTGACTATGTTTCATCAGAACCGTGGGTGTCAAGCCTCGAGAAGCACAATCAGCAGGATTGTCAACAGTTGAAACATATTTCCAGATGTGCGGTGAAACTAAGTCTTGTATTTGTGCCACACGATTAGCAACATACACCTTGAGACGAAAAGATAGAGTGCGTATCCAAGATAGAACTACTGTCGAGTCGCACCATGCTGAAATGTTGTCAATCTTGTGATGTTGTGAGAGCTGTTCTGTACAGTAATGTAGCAATTTGGCTAACATGTGCGCACCACAAAGTTCCAAGCGGGGAATAGTCACACGCTTCAGTGGAGCTACTCTTGATTTTGCGATCAGCAGTCGTATGTTGACATCTCCTTCTGCGTCTTCTGTGCGCAGGAAGACACAAGCTGCATATCTGGATTCACTTCCATCTGAAAATCCATGAAGCTGGATATTGACTGCAGTTGCTAAGGATATGAAACGTGGTATCCTTAGCTTTTCTATTTCTGGAAGTTCTTTCACGAATCGTGACCACTTCTCGAAAATATGATCAGGTAATGCAGAATCCCAATCTAAGCCTAAGGTCCATACATGCTGCATTAAGACTTTAGACCAAAAAACTATTGGGGATATCCAACCACAAGGGTCATAAATCTGAGCAATTGATGAAAGTAAAGTTCTTTTTGTGTAATTACTTGAAGGTGTGTGCATCACATATGAAAAGACATCAATATCTGGGATCCATTTTAGCCCTAATACACTTGAAAATGGCTGTTCCGACGTGCGTAACATGAGGGGTGTCTCAGGATTATCTTGCATGACATTTTCTAGGAGTTTAGGATAGTTTGAAGACCACTTGCTCAGTTCGAATCCACCCTTTTTCAAAAGTAAAACAACATCCTCTTGAAGGTGGAGAGCTTCTTCCAGAGAATTGCTCCCTAATAGAGCATCATCAACATATATTTGCTGTTGGAGTGCTTCAGCAGCAAGTGGATGATTTTTTCCTTCGTCCATAATGAGCTGTTGTACTACTCTATTGGCAAGGTAAGGCGAGGACGTCATACCATAAGTGACAGTAGTCAATTGGTAGACCTTTAGCGGGACTGAAGTGTCTTCTCTCCAGTATATTAACTGAAAGATTTGATCATCTTCATGGATGGATATCTGCCTAAACATTTGTTTGATATCACAAGAGAAAACAAATTTATGTTGACGAAAGCGAAGAATTATATCAGTAATGTCATTGTGCAACTTTGGACCCTGATGTAGAATGTGGTTCAGTGAGACACCTGAAGAAGATGGTGCTGATGCATTGAAAACAACACGGATTTTCTTATCTTTAAAAACGCCATGATGTGGCAGAAAGTAATGCGGCTTGTTCAGAGATGGCACAGATATGCACAGTTTCATGTGCCCACATGCTAAGTAGTCATTCATAAAATTGACATACTTCTGTTTAAACTCAGGTTGAGATTCAAATTTGCGTTCCAGTGTATTAAACAGGCGTTTTGCCAAAGTTGTAGAGTCACCTAGTTGAGCAGGGTTTCCGCTGAAAGGCAAGTGACAAACATATCTGCCGGAGGCATCTCTCTTATGAGTAGAGACGAAGTGAGCTTCACATTTTTCATCTTGTGGAGCGAGTTTTGTAGTGTGAGGTGGTTCCTCTATGGACCAAAAACGTTGCAATGTTGCGTGCAGATCACGATCATTCGTCGATAAAAGAGTCACTAAGCCTGAGTAAGGATTAGACTTAAGTGAAACAGGTGTCGGACCAAGCACAACATAGCCAAAGATTGTATTGACAGCGTATGGCATATTCTTGCCGAGATTGATAAAGGTTCCATTAAGAGTCAATGCAAATAAATCTGCTCCAATCAGAAGGTCAACTGGACCCGGAACATCAAAAGTTGGATCCGCTAGCATATAACCTTTGAGTCGCTCTTTAATTTCTGGTGGGAGCTGAACACGAGGCAGATTGCATGATATTTTATTAAGAATCATGACTGGGTGAGATTTTGCTAAAATATTCCCACTGAGCGAAGACAATGTCACAAAGGTAAGTCCCTTTGTTTTCACTGGGGCTGTAGAGATGCCACTAAGTTCTGGAACATCTGTTTGAGAGCGGTACAAACACAAAGTCTTTGCACAACTTTCTGAAATAATTGTTGTTTGGGATGCACTATCAAGCACAGCTCGTACAACTGCTGCATTTCCATTGGCAGATGTGATATGCACCAAAGCGGTTGCGAGTAACACAGTGTTATTCTGGTTGCAAGAAACACCTATTAAGGTAGTATCCTGGTGACACTCTGCAGAGTGGTTTTGCTTATTCATCGTCATTTCAACAGAAGGGCACAAGGTAGGTCTATTTGACTGAGTCAATTTTTGTTGCGGTTGTGCGGAGCGGTTCTCAACAAAAAAATGTAGTAGGCTATGGTGACGCCTATGACATACATTGCATGTGTGGACGGACTTACAGGTGACTAACTTATGTGTTCCAAAACAATTTTGACACAAGTTCTTATTTTTAACAAAAGCTTGTCTCTCTTGTACAGTAAGTGCGGAAAAATCTGCACATCTATATATGTTGTGTGAATTTGATGAACAGAAGATACAATCCTGAGTGTGAGTAGTGACCATCGCTATTTTGTGCGGTTTAAACTGGTTTTTATTCATTTTAAAGCCACTGATATTTTGAGAGGTTTGAAGAGAAGGTTCATTTTTTGAGATGATATTAGTTAAACCCGCTGCTTCTTTGCAAGAACATTCATTTTCTAAGAATGTAATTACTTCTGTAATGGTAGGAACATTTTGTAAATTATCTCGAGAACGTTCAAGTTTGGTCCTGAATTCCGTGTCAAATCTACGCAAAATATATGAGGTCAACAACAAACTTTCACTAGCAATATCATGTCCTAGTGCTTTGAACGCTTGATAATTTTCATTGTAGGTCGACAGGAAATTCCTCATTTTTTTAACTGAAGGATTGTGCAATTGTGGTAACTCAAATATATTGTTTACGTGAAGTGTTATCAACAATCTAGAATTGTGATATCTTTTTAGCAAAGTTTGCCAGGCTATGGCATAGTTTGTATTAGTAACAGGCAACGATTTAATTAAATTTAGCGGCTCATCAGTCAAACAAGAAAGCAAGTATGTAAATTTCTCCACATTAGAAATGGTTTCATTTTTGTGCACTGCATTTTCAAACAGACTGTGAAAGGCTACCCATTTCTCAGGTTGTCCAGAAAATGTTCCCAAGTTTAAGCGAGGTAAATTTACGGTGGGAGTGGGTGCAACTAGTTGTGGTGCACCAGTGTGAGACTGATCCAAGGTTTCCTGAGGTTGCGATGGTAGAAGAGGAGCACACGAACTTTGTATAGATATATTTAAGTCTGATATAGAATCTTGTAATCTTGAAATCTGTTCATTATCCAGATCTTCTGGTAAAGGTGTTGTACTAAATAGTTTATTTATAAGCCTTTCAAATTCAGCATATTTATGTTCTGCGGTGGAACTAAGCAAACTAACTTTTTGTGTTTGCTGTTCAGTTAAATTACCTATACCAATAACCTCAAGAGCAACAATTTGCTTGTTAATATTATGAAGCCTACTCTCAATCAGTTCACTTTGCTTCACAAAAGAAGAAAATCTCATTTTGGTAATTTATTAATACACTCGGTTTAAAAAACAGATTCAGATGTAAATGACAAAAGAGTTCTGAGTAAAAGTTGTAATTCACAATGTTCAGTAATTTCCAGTTCAAATAATTTTAATTTATTTAATTTTTATCACTCTAATACCAATAGCGTAGATGACAATAATAATGGTAATATGGTAATAAAGGAATATGGCTACTGTATTTTAGAAACTAATACAGAGGTCGGTTTTGAAGAAACACACTACACTTCAGAACTATGCTTGCTAGATAAAACATGAAATAACACGTGCTGCACAATGAATCAATAAAACTATGCTTGCATGAAAAAACAAGAGAAAATCATAACAAAATGAAAAGAGCACTGAGTATTGGCAATACTTGCCAGTATTAAATAATTGTTTTTTTTTTTATTTAAGTGTTACAATAATTCAATAAACATAATAATAAAGAGCGTAATAATTAATAAAAATCTTGCTTTCCTACGTGCTGGATTCTGAATGAAAGATGCTATCCGGCCCGGAGGACCAAAAATGTGGGGTTCTTTTTGATTTGCAGTGGACTGTATATTGTAAAACTAAATGGTTAAAGGCTTTATTCCCATGTAATCAACAATGCATAAAAATTAAGCATTTACTGACCTTGTACTTGTGCATTGTAAATGTCCTGTTGTAAGCAACACTTTGGTGTTTTCTCGGCAGACCTAAACTTAACAATAATATTCCAACAAACGTTAAACACATAAATAAACACATGAAAAAAAAGGACAAAGTAAAATAACAAGAGCATTAAATAGTCTTTCTATTCTTGCGGTATGCGGGTATAAACGAAAAAGAACTGAACTGCACGATATACCGTACACTACAGGAAAGAAAAACGCTCTAACTATGACTGCTGATTACAGCGTGAATTGAACTTTGAAACAGGTAATGGGAGTGCATTCTATTAGAGATAATGAAATATAGATAGGGTGAGTTTAACTATTGTTATGAAACAAAATATCTGACATACTGTTTTAGTTCCTATGTTTGTCTGTCAGCAGAAGTATACTTGATAATTGCTAGCAAACTGCATTCTTATTCTACATAGTCATATTTCTACCATTTTCAGTTAATGATTATAACGTTACAAAAGGTAGCCCACAAATAAAGAAGAAATTACCATTTAATAAAAAAGTGAGTTGCAACACTAAAGGAATAAATAAAGTCAAAGTATGAAGGAATTAATGAACAAAAATATTAAAATATAGCACAATAATAACTTAAAACCAAGACAAGGACTGAGACGATGACAAAACCCAAGTGATTGCCAAAGGGAAGGATACAAATAAATAACTTTGTGACCATATCACAACCCCTTGTCAACCAATAATAAAATAGTAAATGTAATTATGAAAGTACAAAGCTATGTTATTAGTGTGAGTAGTCCCATGTAAGACTACCAAGACATAAATGTAAATTAAGTAATGTTAAATAATATTGTTATTAGAATATGAAGGGAACAAACCCCTTATATAATAAATACCCAATGTTAATGATAAGGTGAGTGGTGTGTTTAGATCCAAGTGAAGAAAAGAAAGAAAAACAGTGAATAATATAATATTAAAGTGAATAACAGAACTTAGAAAAATATACTAACTGAAAGTCAGCAGTAGTAATAATGTGTAGAATGAATAATAATTAATGCTTGAGTAAAAAATGATGAATGCAAACTGTGAATAAACTAATGCATAATAGGCCTACACAAATGGAATACGTAGAATTAAAGTTTATGTGTTAAAATACGAAAATAATAGTTAAGTAATAGTTATAGTTACCGTGTTAAAAAGAATATATAGAAGGGTAAAAAAAAAAAGGTTTAATAAATAATAGTTAATGAGCATAGGGAGATAGGAAATGTATTAAAAAATAGCATGTGCATAGCATGTTAGAAAGAATAGTATAATGTTTTGAAAATGATTATAAATCATTAAATGTTCCATGTTAATTTATTGTAGTTATGGTTAAAATAGTTTTGTTTCATGAAATTCTACAAATATGTTATAATAACTGTATAAGGAAAGTTAGGTGATATAGGCCTAAGGAGCCTATAGGAAGGAGGCAGTAATTTGTAAAATTTGATATAATAGCAGTAATAAGTAAGGACAAAATGTAGGGAATACTATTAAAATTGATAATATAAATTTAAGGACACCTAATGTATATCAAAAGAACCAGTTATAAAATAATTAATATAAAAAAAAACAAAACTGTTAAATTAGTAAATCATTAAATAAGGAACCGAAACCAATCATGTTTGGTTTCTAATTAAATTATAAAAGAAATGCAATCCATTATGTTATTATCAAAGAAATTCAAAGTAGTATAAGAAAGTTATGCTAATTTAAAAATATTTATTAATTTTGTAAAAATTCAGGAGCAAGATCTAACAATGTAAACAATATTTTCCACCAATAGGAATCTGAGGCTTGCTGCCTTGACAACCAAACATTAACAGAAAAAAGCTACATCCATTATAAGATTCAGAGAAGAGCAGATCATAAAATTCATGCAGCTCAATATAATCATATAATAGCAATAAATCAACTAGAAATGAAATTGCAATTAACCAAAATGAGATGATTAATAATAGTATGGAAAAAAGAAATTTAATAACCAGAATTATTGGAAATTGAAAGAAAAAAATCTACTTAATAAATTATAAAAGAGAGACAAATCAGATGTAAAGAAATGTGATAAGTATAAATTAACTTAAAAAAAAAACTAAAATGAAAAACGACTAGTCTACACTATGACACGTTTTCACTTAATAATAAACTTTATATAAACACTCACTTAAGGAATAACTTGGGGACACTCTGTTTATATCTTTATTCTCTTTTTAATTTATGGTGATCAAATTATTGGACATTGGAATCATTTAAAAAAAAAACGAACTATTAACCTAGTCACCCACTGTGACTCAACACATGTGCTATAACCTAAGAAGTGATTTAATAAGAACCTGAATAATATTTAAGTAAGTTTTATGTGAAGTTTTGTACTTTCTAAAGATCTTTTATTAACTTTCTTGCAATCACAAGAACCCAACTGAATTAAAATAATTAAAAAAAACATAACGTTTTAATCAACCAGACCTTGAATACTAAGAGAACACTATTGCCAACTGCTGAGCTAGTAAAGAACAAGAAAAGGAGCAAAATATATATTATACACATATTTCATGTTGTTTAAAAAAAAAAGAAATTAATAAAAAACTACAGAAATAATATAGTATTTACTATTATCAATTGTGTATTTAATTTATGTTAACCTTACCGACAATTTATTCCTAAATATAGCCAAGGTGAAAATTTTTTTACAAACAAAATTGAGGTTGGTGACCCTGATTTTTTGGAACGAATTCAAATCAACTACACGACACAGGTGAGTTGGATTAATTTAAAATAAGAGAAAAGGAGAAATAGGTGAGAAGAATCATTTTAATTGTTTTGGAAATAAAACAATTGGGCGCCTTAAAATCGGGAAACAAACCAAATACAAAACATCAATTAAATAAAGTAAGGTAATAGGTTGGCGAAGCAGGGTGAGGGTTCAACGGGTATGACTCCGGTACATAACAAATAAACGCAACCAACGTGTGATTGGTAAACCGTAAGGATTGGTGCGTAACATGATTTATGCATTATAACTTTGACATGGTTTAACTACTTGTTAGGATTGCTGTCTGACATTGCCTTCTATGTTATTCAGTAATCTTTCTCAGGCAAATACGATAGTCTTAATAAAAACATTGGAAGCTACCTACTTTTCTCCTCTAGCATTTCATAGTTTGTTGTAAAAGAATTCCTATGCTTCATTAGTTTTCATTATCTTATATTACTTGTCTCAGAAGGTATTATTGGAGAGTATCAGGCTGGATTCAGACCAGGAAGATCCACCATTGATCAGCTGTTCTGTGTTAAGCAAACCCTAGCTAAAGCATGGGAGCATGGCGTTGACGTTCATCAGATTTTTGTGGACTTTAGACAGGCGTATGACTGTATAAATAGAGAAAAACTGTACACAGTATTACATGAGTTTGGCATACCAAATAAATTGGTAAAACTAATCCAAGCTACAATGGACCACACACAAGCGTTCGTTCGTATTCAGGACCAACTAACAGACCCTTTTGAAATAACAAGGGGATTAAAACAAGGAGACGGGCTGGCCCCGGTTCTCTTTAACATATGCATGGAATATGTTATAAGAAAAATGTCCTCCAATGCTTGCAATTTACTATTTAATAAGTCTACACAAATTGCAGCATATGCTGATGACGTGAATCTAATTGGATGGTCAGTAAGAGATATTACGGAACTCTACTTGGAACTGGAGGAGAATGCAAAAACAATAGGTCTGACTATCAATACAGACAAAACCAAAGCTATGACCCAAACAAGAAAACGTCGAATAGCACAGAATCTAACAATTGGAGAGGAAAACATTGAGATGGTGGAAAGATTTATATATTTGGGAGTGGAGATGACAAGGGACGGCCGCGAGGAGGGAGAGATAAGAAGAAGAGTCACACTACCAAACAAAGCTTACTTCTCTTTGTCACAAGTATTCCGGTCAAAAGAGATACATAGGGCCATAAAAATCCGATTATATAAAACTACTATCTGACCAATAGCCACCTATGGCGCAGAAACCTGGATAATGACAGAAAAAATAACAAACTTTCTCAACACCTTTGAAAAAAACAAAAATTTTTTAAGAAGAATTTTAGGCCCAATTAACGAGAATGGAGTGTGGTGGATATGTTTCAATCATGAGATTTATCAGCTATATAAAGAGCCCACAATAACAACATATATAAAAATCCAAAGGCTCCGTTGGGCAGGGCACCTAGTTAGAATGGAGAGGAGCAGAGCACCTAACCGAGTGTTCAACGGAAGAATGGAAGGGCGCCATCCAGTTGGAAGACCCAGAAAGAGATGGGAAGATGAAGTGAGCAAAGACTCAAGATTGCTGCTACATATCGACAATTGGAAAAGAATGGCAAAGGAGAGGGATGCCTGGAGGCATAAACTGGAGGAGGCCAGGGCTCAAATTGTGCTGTAGCGCCATTGGAGAGAGAGATATTACTTGTCTAGTGTTGTGGCATTACTTAATCAACATCTGTACATCTAGAACTTTGTCACTGAGTATATACTAGTGCCTGAGGGACAGAAATACTTAGAAGATTAGAATCTTCTTTTAGCCAGTAAACAGCAAATCATATGACTATGTTATAATTCCTCTCATCTCCTATTACAGTTTTTGTGTTTTGACTTTCAGTGATTTTCCCATAAACATTTCACACTACTTTGAATTATAGATATTTGCAACAAATGGTTTCATTATTTGGTTGAACACACCACAGAGAAGCCTTTTCAGCATTTCTGTCAGCTAATCTTTTTCCTTTGCAATAAAGTCTATGCACATAGATTTGTGTTAAAGCAGATTGTCTTTTACTTTTGTCGGACGTCAAGAAAGTCTTTGTGTGCTGTCTTTCATTTCATAAGTTATGGCAAAAGCCAAACTGATTAATAGGGACAAAATCTTGTAAAGTAATTTAGTTGAAGGACAGTGAATAATTTCCTACCTCTCCTGACTTGAATCATTAATGCAGCTAACATACAAAACAAACCAAAACATGGATATTTAAAAAAAATTAAATATACATTAATATTTTAAATGCTCATTTAATATAGCAAACAAACGAATATTTTAATTAAGAGAATTATTTTAATTCAATATGGAACAAACCATATTTTAATATGGTTTCATGTTCCATATTGTTGTATAGATGAAAGGTTTTAGTGGATGGAATAAAATATACCAGAGGAATTAATGTAATTACAAATTTCGTTATTGCTTCTGTAATTTAGTAAGACTCGTAGCCATTGTTATAACACTAAAAATGAAAAAAAGAGGAACCATCTGTCCGCGCTTGAAATGACATTGACGTATGTGGGGAAACTATGAAAAGAGTTAGTACAAAGGAGTGTAACAGCCTTCAACGTCGACGTGTAGATGTCTGTAGATATCATAAATCTCACAGAGAAGATGTTCGACAGAGAGAAAATTTACCAGGAAAATACAACAGAGTTGAGTGAACTAAGTTAACAAGTGCAGCTGGAAGCTTGGAGAAATTAAGGGAGTGTTCTGGCTGAAAGGCACAGAAGACGCCAGAATGAAATACAGTGAGAAAATACTAAGAAAACCACGACCGTGGTGATTGCAATAATCAACGGGACAGCTGGATGCTTAGCGAAACTAAAGGGTGTTCTAGCTGAATGTCACAGAGAGACGCCAGAGAGGAGTACAATTAGAAAGACTGTACTAAGAAAGCTACGCATGAGGGTATTAAACTAATTTAACAAGTGCAGCTGGACGCTTAAAGAGAAGAAGGGTAGTTCCGAGTAAAGGGAGTAGAAAAACACCAGAGAGAGATTTACCAAGAAAACTACGCATGAGGTTATTAAACTAATGAACAGTCCAGCTGGATGTTAGGGAACACAAGAGTTGTTCTGGTTAAAGGGATAGCAAAAACACCAGAGAGGATCTACCAAGAAAATTATAGCAGAGGTGAGTGAACTAATTAACGTGGCAGCTGGACGTTAGATAATACAAGGGTTCTTCTGTCTGAATGACATACAAAGACAACAGAAGAATTACGAGTCTGAAAATCGGACAGGCCGTGACAGAGGGTGATGGACTAGAGCCAGAAATAAGAAGGGAACAAACGTGGCCTATCAGAAAACAGCGTCAAAGGTAGGTGGGTTCCAGGAGTGAATTTTCTTAGAAGAAAGCAAGAAGGACCAATTGAAAACAGAGCAAAATGAAATGTAAGAAACTAGTGGGGAAGGATGTGTATGAAATATATACAAGGAATAGAGGCGCAATCGTGAAGTCTATACTGAAATTCGGAGAGAGTCATTACTTAAAATCGTAGAGACTACGGTAAACTTTTGAAGTCTTTAATTAAAATCGGGGAGAGTCTGTGGTAAAGTTCTGTGGAGTCTGTTGTAAAGTTTCGGAGAGTTTACTTAAATTTTCCGTAAAGTCGACATGAGTAAATAATTTGTGAACATTTAGAACTCTGTTATAAAATTTCGTAGAATCAAAATGAACGAACAGTTTGTGTCACGGAGTCAAATATCAAGAAAGTGAGAACTAGAGTTTTATTAGCTTGTAACTCGAAAAAACAAACAATCGAATCTTATCATGTGTTATTAGCGATATAAACTATTGAAACTGATTAAGTTGTTTGCGTACTGTAAACTATCATAATGAGAGTAACCGTTGTGAACTAGTGAACAGTACTTACACAATGTAAATATCGGGAGAAGTCGGATATACTTAGTGAAAGTGAAGTGATTAAAAGTGTTAATTAATCATCCACTACTAGAGTCATCCATACGATACTAGATGCAAAGGACTAGGGAAAGAATCTACACTACCAGGAGGACCATGGGAGCCGAGATGGGATCACCGTACCTCAGCGCGCCATAGACAGGAATATTGATACCAACAGTAAAATTGTATGCACTAATTACTATTTTACTTAACACCTGTCTGTCCTTCTAAAAGAACTTACGTATTTTGTTTTAAGAACTACACATTAAAACTAAGCGTCATTTCGATGAAGAATATTTAATCATATCTTAAAATGAATCCAGTTGGAATACATATTATAACGTTACATAAGGTAGCCCATCTATAAAGAAGAAAATACCATTTAATAGAAACGTGAGTTACAACATTAAAGGAATAAAGAAAGTTAAAGTATGAAGGAATTAATGAACAAAAATATTAAAATATAGCACAATAATAACTTAAAACCAAGACAAGGACTGAGACGATGACAAAACCCAAGTGATTGGCAAAGGGAAGGATACAAATAAATAACTTTGTGACCATATCACAACCCCTTGTCAACCAATAATAAAATAGTAAATGTAATTATGAAAGTACAAAGCTATGTTATTAGTGTGAGTAGTCCCATGTAAGACTACCAAGACATAAATGTAAGTTAAGTAATAGTTATAGTTATCTGTTTGTGTTAAAAAGAATATATAGAAGGGTAAAAAAGCATGTTTAATAAATATTAGCTAAGTAAGCATAGAATGATAAAGAAATAAACAAACAGTAAAACACACAGACCATGATACAAAGAATGATAATAACAAAAGTGAAATACAATAAATAAAATACTAATAATCAAAATAAAAGGAACCAAGAGTGCATGATAGGAGTAAGGAGTGAATTACCAGTTAACATTAAGTGATAAACATTCTATAATAAGGGTAATCACACCAAGGTGAATAATGTAGAGAAACAAAATAAAAAGGAATAAACATTATTAACACTAAGTACAGTGAAACAATACAAAGTGCAAGTGTAAACCAAAATATAAAACGACCAATATAAGAACTCATATAAAAGTGAGAGTGAGGAAGTAAAGGGATCAATTAAATGTAAAACTCAAAATATAAGTAAAGACACCAAAATCAGTGATCAACACTAGGGTTCAATGGGTGAAAAGTACCAAAAATAATAGTAGACAAAATATTGTTATTATAGTACAGTATAAGAATTGACAGTAGCTTAATATTATATTTGTATTCAGGATAAAAATCCACTAATGTTATTAAAGATGTTATTGTTAAGAAATAATAGTTAAAAGGGTAGAACAAACTTTAAACCAGTAAAATGGTATAAAGAAAAGGTAGGCACAAAAAGGAAATGAATGTTTAAATACTAAGATTATGTAGTAAATGTTTATAAGTATTGTTATGATAGCATAAAGAAAAGCAGAGGAGATGATAATGTTAATATTATAGAACTGTGCAAAAGTTATAATTGTTAAAATAGTATTAAGAGTAAGTTGTATTATGTTGAGTGGTGATGAAGCCTAAGAAACAGTTCATGTTAAAGTTATAAAAAAAATTTTTAAAGATAAAATGCATTAATGTGTTGGAAAAGCTGTAATAAGTAATATAAATCAGAAATTAGTGTAAACTAGCTATAACTAAGCAATAAGAACTTAGTAACAAGAGTAAAATTTAAATAAAAACAATGTAAAAAGGGTAGGTCAGAGTAGGCTTAAAACAATATGAACAAAAATTTTAAAATATGCACAAATAACAGTAAACAGTGAGGGAAAAAGATAAGTAAACATAAAATACCAAACCAAGGAACAATACAAATACAAAATAATTGCAAAAAACCAACATAATAAACAAAATAAGTAAAGGGAATAATAATAGCCAAATGTTAGAACAGGCCGGAAATAACAGAAAATAGTCATGTTTGATGTCTAATTAATCTACATTAGAAAAGCTATTCAATGAGAATAATAAAAATCCTATTGATAATAAGACAGGGAAAATATCCTAATTAGAAAATATTTATTCATTTTGGGCCAAAACCCAAGCTTTATAACAATGAGTACAAAATTCTTTCAACCAATAGAGGAGGAGTCTGGTTACCATAACAACAAAACTGTATTAGAGAAAACCGTTACAAATGATAAGAAGTCCTCCATTATTAGATTCAGAGAAGAGCAGATCATAAAATTCATGCAGCTCAATATAATAGTAATAAATCTACTAGAAATGAAATTGCAATTAACCAAAATGAGATGATGAATAATCATAGTATGGAAAAAAGAAATTTAATAACCAGAATTATTTGAAATTGAAAGAAAAAATCTACTTAATAAATTATAAAAGAAAAACTTTTATTCAAAGGCAACACAAGACAAGTTGAAAACTTCCACAAATACATAAACACAATACACCACAAATTAAAATTTATACTGGAAATTGAACAAAACAATAGTATAAATTTTCTAGACCTAACAATTAACAAAACTAACAATACACACACATACAAAATATACAGGAAACCAACCACAACTGACATGGTTATACACAACACTCAAACCACCCAACACAACATAAACATGCGGCCTTCAACCATATGCTCCATAGACTAACTAAAATACGCTTAAGTAAACAAGATTATACTGATGAACTCAACACAATCAAATACATAGCAATGAAAAACGGATACAACCCTAATTCAATAAACAAACTACACAAACGCATCAAAAACAAAAACAACAAAACACAAAATATCATCAACACACAACACAATAAATACATCACACAAACATACCATAACTCCAACACACACAAACACATTCAGAAAACACAAGCACAAAATAGCATACAGAACTAACAATACCATCAAAAAACGTCAATGATACAAACACGGACATAGACAAATACAACAAAACAGGTGTTTACAAATTGAATTGTAATAACTGCAATAGTTTCTACATAGGCCAGACGGGAAGATCTTTTTCATCCCGTTACTCTGAACACTTAAAAGCTTTATCCAACAACAATATACATTCCGCGTTTGCCACACACATACACACACAAAACCACAGCTACACCAACATAGATACTAATCTTGAAATATTACACTACTTACCCAAAGGCCGAAAACTCAACACAGCAGAACAATATGAAATATACAAACACCACACAACACAACCAAACAACATACTTAACGACCAATTACAATATAAATCACGTACACTTTTTGACACAATTATACAAAAAACAAACAATAATTTAGATCCCCACGCCAATCCCCTTCCTCCACACACCACCCCCACTATACCTTCCAAGCAATAACCGTTACAAAGTCTGGCAGTCTGTCTCTAAGCTGACGAAGGCGAACACTACGCCGAAACGCGTTCGACGAGAAAATACAAGTAAGTTCACAAGTGAAAGTTTCATTATTATATAAAGTATTATATAAAGAAAAACGAACTCTGAGAGACAAATCAGATGTAAAGGAATGTGATAAGTATAAATTAACTTAAAAACTAAAATGAAAAACGACTAGCCTACACTGTGACACTTTTTCACTCTTTAGTAAACTTTATATAAACACTCACTTAAGGAATAAACTTTTCTTTATTCACTTTTTAATATTAAAAAGTGATTATAAAATTATTATAGTAATTGCTAAAAGTTATTAAACTTTTAGCAACCGCTCAGTGGCAGAATGAACTTGAACGGGTGCGCACCCAAATCGGCGTACGGTTCATATGCAAATTTTGACATTTTAACTTCTTAACGATCTCGCAAGAGTGATAGTTTTAATAATATCTGATGATGGAGCATAAGCTCTGAAACGCATCATAGACAAAGCACAAGAAAACACACGGCGGATAATTTAAGGTAAATAATTTATTAACTTTTTAATTCATGGTGATCAAATTATTGGACATTGGAATCATATTTTAAAATGAACTATTAACCTAGTCACCCACTTTGATTTAACACATGTAATATAACCTAAGAAGTGATTTATTAAGAAACTGTATAATATTTAAGTAAGTTTTATGTGAAGTTTTGTACTTTCTAAAGATCTTTTGTTAATTTTCCTGCAATCACAAGAACCCAATTGAATTAAAATAATTAAAATAAAACATGGCGTTTTAATCAACCAGACCCGTAATACTAAGTGAACACTATTGCCAACCGCTGAGCTAGTAAAGAACAAGAAAAGGAGCAAAATATATATTATAACCATATTTCATGTTGTTTAAAAAGAAATTAATAAAAAATACTAAAGAAATAATACAGTATTGACTATTATCAATTGTGTCTTTAATTTATGTTAATATTACAGACAATTTATTCCTTAATATAGCCAAGGTGAAAATTTTTTTTTACCAAAAATATAGAGGTTGGTAACCCTGAATTTTTTGGAATGAAATTCAAATCAACTACAAGACACAGGTGAGTTGGATTAAATTAAAATAAGAGAAAAGGAAAAATAGGTGAGAAGAATCACTTTAATTGTTTTGGAAATAAAACAATTTGACACCTTAAAATCGGGAAACAAACCAAATACAACATATCAATAAAATAAAGTAAGGTAATAGATTGGGGAAGCAGGGTGAGGCTTCAACGGGAACCACTCCGTTCGTAACAATATCTATATTGTAATATCAATAAGTGACTAGATGTAAGTGTGGTTCATGCTTATATATAAAAATCTAAGGAACCCTGAGATAGAGACATTCATATATAAATTGTTTATTGATAGAAATCATATCTAAAATAATTAATGATAATAATATGTTAAAAAGCAACGAGCAATGATTAATGATAGTAAAGATAAATGTAATAAACCTGTTGGTTAGACGGATAAATGTGTTATTGTTTTATTATTGAAAAATTAACCTTATGTATTATACACACTATTATACAGGTAGATTTTATTAACACCAACAACTAACCAAAGAATTTAAAATCAAACATAAAGGAAACAAATTCCCTTTATATTTGACACCACAACAAGTGGGGCTTTTATAGTTATGTTTGGCGTAACTACGCTGGGCTAAACAAATTATAGTTATATTTGCCCGCAATGTAGGACCCACAAAAAAATATAGTTATATTGTTAACAATAAAGACCTTTATTACACCACACAACTGACTGCAAAAATAGTTGTGGGGTATTGGTTTAAATGTAGCGTATTACACTTACTGCAATTGGTTGTACGGTCTGCAATTGATTGCAAGACAGTTGCAAGCCTTACAACTGGTTGTGCAACTTTTAGTTTCACGCACTCATTGTGGGGGATTGATTCAAATGTAGCCTATTACAAAAAGCAACCACCTGCCCAATGCAATCCAATTCACCTGCACATGCATTCTGTACACAACGAAGAAATTTCATAACATGGGACCAACACAACATATACAGTTTAAAAAAAATTACCAATATCTCGAAAATGATAAGGAGAATTTTATTGAAACAAAAAGCAATATAAATTTTGTAACTTTTTCTAAATTTCACTCACTGACACCATATACCTATCTCTTGTAGAACGAAAGTTTATCGCATGCCAAAAGTTTCACTATATGCAAATTAACAAAAATTTCATAACATGGGACCGTTTTAAATCTGTTCTTGAAAATTATTAAAGTTATTGGTTCAAATTTATGTCTAAAACTATCCTCAAACTTCAAGGAACACGGTGGTGAAAGAATTTTTTTATGGGATCAGTAGTTTCTAAGGTTAGCCCAGACAACGATACAAACAAATTTTACCTCTTTATAATAGTAGTATAGATGATATGTTTAATCTGCAACTGATTGCAGAGCAGTTGCAGCCTATTTTTAATACTGTGGTGGAACTAGTTTCATGTAGGCTTGAAATCAGTTGCATTCAATCTGTTGTGTAATGTAAAAGAGGCCTTTCTGTTACTATATGGTGCGTGAAACTAAAAGGCTTGCAACTGTCTTGCAATTAATTGCAGAAAATGCAACCGATTGCAGTAAGTGTAATACGCTACATTTAAACCAATACCCCACACCTTTTTTTGCTATCAGTTGCCTAGTGTAATAAAGGCCTAAGTTAATAAATTTACTAGACCACATTTATAACAATTAATGTCACTAGTGATAACAGTCCAAACTAAAATACTGCACTCTGTCATCACTCAATTCAGTGTTTTTGCCATCCTCCTTCTAAAGTCTCTGCCAAGGTGAACGGTGACAATGAAACTAGATATATCGAGACTTCTTTCAGTAAGGAGCTTAACTGTTCCTGGCCATATTACATTGTTATGTGAGCCATCATTTAACAATCAACAACTGTGCTGTATATAATAGTGTGTACTTATTCTCTAAAAATGTGTGTATAGTGTTAAAAATTAAACATGTTAAAATTTGTGAATTTGGACCTCTGTGGCATCCCTTCAGGTTGATAATTTTTTCATTCCAGTTGCCCAATGTTATTAACACCTTATCCATATACCTTTTTGACATCTGTGGTGTTTGATGTATTATTTACTTGTGGCAATTTTACATGAACATTGGCAGTATAGTCTTTTATTATATTTGAAAAATAAGTACCACAAATGTTATAAGATTTTGATTTTTCAAATGGTAAATTATCATAGGTTTTGATTTATAAATTTATAAAGGTATCTTTTATGTAACAGCAGATTTAAACTTTTTAAATACTAAAACAGAGAGAGAGAGAGAGAGAGAGAGAGAGAGAGAGAGAGAGAGAGAGAGAGAGAGAGAGCATTATAAATCATAAATAAAAAATTATACATTTGTCTAAGAACTTACTAAAAGTGTACGAACTTGAAACTTATTGTATAAGTTGTTTTAGGTATAAATGTAAGTACTGTTTATTATTTATTTTTATATCACATGATGTGTTTGTCAGTATTGTTAACTGTGCTACAAATTTGTATAGGGTTTCCATCGTATAGGACTGTGACTCTGAACAACAAGTCCTTAGTGGAAGTATTATTTTTATTGCATGTTCAGAATGATGGTATAGAGGAACCAGTGTCTTATGAATATTTTGCAGAAAGCAAGAATAAACCAATGTTGACATATAATGCAAAGGAATTTTATGTGAATCCTGCAACAGGCCTCCTGAAAGCAAACAGCAGTATAACTATACAAGTAATGTTATACTAATTACAATAATATTTTTATTCTTTTTGAAAACAGTTTTTATGTGATGTTGGTACACATGTTGATGATAATCCTGTAAATTTTCAGCACATTGGTCGCATAGTTTAGATTTGACAGCTAATTGAGTAAGTTGTGTCTTGTGCATTAGGAGATTTTTTGTCTTCTATGTGAATGATAACACTACCCATGGTTTCTCATATTCTAACTGCTATTTCACCCTGTCTCTCCAGTATTCCTCATGTAGATTAAAATTCTCCATCACCTTAGTCATGCCATCATTCCATAATAATATGGGTTTTCCTTTTTTCTTCTTTCAGATGGCTGCCATTCCCATAATTTTTGGCCCATCTTTCTTCTCACATTGATTGCATGTGTTCATATCATACGAATCTCATAGCTCTCATAGTTTCCATGATGTAAATATCTGGACAATTAAAAACAAATTTCAATACAACTTCAATGAACTTGCAGTAAATTTGTGTAATTATGAGACAAAGTTATGTAATGTGGTGGAATTGTAGTACAAAGCTTTAGAGGTGGCTAGTATAATATGAATGAATGGTTCAAAAATGTTTCCAAGGCGTTCTCAATCAGTTGAAGGTGATGGTAGAAAGACGAAGTTCTAATGTTGTGTTCCATGAATTCTTACTGGTAATAAAGAGTAGGTTATTATTTATAGTAATAAATCTGGTGGGAAAAGCTTTTGGCTGCTTTAATCTCAGAAGCGACTGGGACAATCTGAATGAAACTTGGCAGGTTTATAGTGGCTACTTTGAAGAGGGTTTTAGACTTTGTTTCATTTTGATAACTCAAAAAAGAACCGAGTTAGACAAAGTAGACAAATCATGTATCTTAGCAGAAATGGTCATGAGTTCAAGTCCCACCAAGATGTTCAATATTGTTAACATATAATCACGTGCATTGTACATGCAAACTAATCTATGCAGCATTTTCGATTCACTCTCACATCCTTACCCATTACTCCAGTTATTAGGAATAAGGAGTACTTTATTACAAGTGAAGGGAGAGCTGATTTTAGTATTGTTATGACGGTCTAACTGATTGTCGTATGGTACAGTGGAAAACAAAATACAAGACACCAATTAAGTCACTAATCACCAGCTTTAATTATCACAATTAAACAGTTTGTAATCAACAAGATAGTCTTTCTCTGTCCAATTATTTGCACATGCAGTAGCTTCAAATTGGCGTAGATACGTCGTCCAGTGACTGCTTCTGTCAAAGGTTGAAGCTTTGACATGAACTGTCCCTACTTCAGGCAAAGTGACTTTCTCTATTGACTTATTTTCCGTCTTTACCATTGGTACAGTCTGTTCAAAAGTTTGTTTTGGTTGTATCTTCATGAACTGCTCAACTTTGCTTTTAATTTGTTCTCTTTTGTTTACCATTGACTTTTCTACTGCAGATATTTTTATGTCATCGATTCTTCAACACTCGAAACATATTTTTCTACTTCAGCTATTTTAGTAACTTGTTTATTAAGCTCACCTCATAGGAGACCCAACTCTGCAGTGGTTTGTTCTTGTGTCTGCATTTACTCCTGTATTAACTCTTTGATGTCTTCTGTTTCACGCTTCCGTTCCTCTGCCTCCTGCTTACGTTCTTCTTTTTGTTGTCTTTCAGATTCCAAAATTAGTGCTTTCTGCCATTCTTGTGTTTCCAGTATTAGTGCTTTCTGGCGTTTTTCTGTTTGTAGTAGAAGCGCTTGGAAAGCTTCCATCATCTGACTGGCATCCATTGTTTATGACAAATTACACTAGTCTTGTACAAGTATCCACTGTTTCTACTGTTAATGGTTCTGTCCCACTTCTGATACCACTGTTACAACGGTCTACTGATTGTCGTATGGTACAGTGGAAATCAAAATACAAGACACCAATTCAGTCACTAATCACCAGCTTTAATTATCACAATTAAACAGTTTGTAATCAACAAGATAGTCTTTCTCTGTCCAATTATTTGCACATGCAGTAGCTACAAATTGGCATAGATACGTCGTCCAGTGACTGCTTCTGTCAAAGGTTGAAGCTTTGACATGAACTGTCCCTACTTCAGGCAAAGTGACTGTCTCTATTGACTTATTTTTCCGTCTTTACCATTGGAACAGTCTGTTCAAAGTTTGTTTTGGTTCTATCTTCATGAACTGCTCAACTTTGCTTTTAATTTGTTCTCTTTTGTTTACCATTGACTTGTCTACTGCAGATATTTTTAATGTCATCGATTCTTCAACACTCGAAACATATTTTTCTACTTCAGCTATTTTAGTAACTTGTTTATTAAGCTCACCTCATAGGAGACCCAACTCTGCAGTGGTTTGTTCTTGCGTCTGCATTTGCTCCTGTATTAACTCTTTGATGTCTTTTGTTTCACGCTTCCGTTCCTCTGCCTCCTGCTTACGTTCTTCTTTTTGTTGTCTTTCAGATTCCAAAATTAGTGCTTTCTGCCATTCTTGTGTTTCCAGTATTAGTGCTTTCTGGCATTCTTCTGTTTGTAGTAGAAGCGCTTGGAAAGCTTCCATCATCTGACTGGCATCCATTGTTTACGACAAATTACAAATTACACTAGTCTTGTACAAGTGTCCACTGTTTCTACTTTCAACGGTTCTGTCCCACTTCTGATACCACTGTTACAACGGTCTACTGATTGTCGTATGGTACAGTGGAAAACAAAATACAAGACACCAATTAAGTCACTAATCACCAGCTTTAATTATCACAATTAAACAGTTTGTAATCAACAAGATCGTCTCTTACAACAAATAAAATAAAAATTGTTCACACGCAATAATAATGTCAACGAGTGTAAAACACAATTGTCCCACTCAATTATAAAACACTTCGAACCGCCATAATACTTCGAACCGCACTGGTATAAATCGCAACTCAAACTGAACTAAGCGTTGCTGAAGTCTTGTGTTTATACCCCGTTGAGATAACAGAATATTCCATACTACGCGTCAAGAACACTACTAGAAAACAGCAGAACGTAATTGATTGCGGCCTTGAACACAGAGCGCGCAGACTGGTGAAATCTGGATCAGTCTCAAACGCGTGACAAGTGTCATGTAATTGTCCTTCATCTCAGTAGCAGCAATACGTACGCACGCACACATTACAGCTGGAAGAGCCAAGAAACACGTAGAATGTTCTGTAATGTAGTAACACTATGTACTAATAAGGATTCTAATACTTTTTGTATACTTTTATTATACAGGTAAAAAAAAAGGTTGCAGATAATCATAACTAAGTACCAACTAGAAAGGTTATCATTCTGCTAGCAAGGAAAGGGAGTATAGTCTAGATGGTATCCTGGATGTTTGCGTTATCATGAGTTAATAGAAACTGTAATTAAACATGTTACATCTGATATGTTTCTCAGCTAGTAAGCCAGAAAGGTTGAACAACTTTATCAGTTGTATAAGGCATGAGTACAGTCCCATAAAGAACTCAATATCTTAATTATCTTGTTGATTCATCCTCTTCGTTCACTTTTTAAATATTATTATATATATAAACTTTCACATATGAACTTACTTTGGTTATCACTTTGCCATACGTTTCAAGGTGATGTGCCTCTTCCTCAGTGGGAGTAAATACTGAACGTCATTTTACAGAATAATGGTTATGGACTATAGGTGTGTGTGGTCGGGGTTGATGGTGGGAGATCTTTCAATATCTTATAAAGAAAAATTTCCAATAATGACCCTACTTTTTATAATATGAATTTTTCTACAGTCGATAACGAAAATAAATCTTAACTAATGGAATTATTAAATTATAAGTTACTGATAAGTGAGTTGTCTAAACAAATTGTAGCTCACTGAAATTTACTATTAGTCTTAATAAAAATGTTTTGTACTAAACTTAATAGAACTTGTTTTATATTACTAAACTTGTTTCGTATTAGAACTATACTTAATAGAAATATTAATAAAAAAAGAAAGCATAATAACTCAATATATTAGTTGGGAGCTTACTTAGAACATCATTTGTTATGTTGTGTGTGGATTTCTCTCAAGGTTGAATCAATTCAACCTTTGTTTACTGACTGTCAAGGTACACAGTCTAACAGACTTCAACCTTTGTGGCAGTCTAAACGGTACACAGACATTTCATCCAAACAAAAACACCCCTTCCCACATTTTTATCACAAAAGTGATAAATATTAAAAAAATGATATGTACACATACAAACAAAATGAACATAAACACTACTTGCCTATAAAGTACCTCTGATAATATTTTGAATGTGTATTTACTTTCAATATTTATATTAGTTACACTGGCATATGTGTGTCATATTTCTTTATGGTAAATAATTTATTTCATAATTTCAGATTACGTTACTCACAAACATTTCACGTAAACATTCAACAGTATTAGTTGCAGAAAACAGAGACACAGAAGCAGAACCAGTTACATTGACCGTGTCATATTCATCTAGCGTAACAGAAATTATATGTGAACCTGAAAGAATACTTATGAGTTTTTGTTTTATTGATTTCCCATATACCCAAGAATTTTGTTTAAAAAATGTTGGTGATCTTCCAGGTTATTTCTATCTACAGCAGGAGGCTGTAAGTTATTGATATTTAAAAATGTTTTTCTAATTTTGTTACTTTTAAGCAAGATTATAATATGTGAAAATTAATACATATGGTGATCGTAAACTGTAATAAAAATCCTTCAGCCGTGTTTAATGCATTTCTTACATTTACTAGACTGCTTCGGAGTAAGCCTTCTATACTTGAGCCATTAAGACAGCAACTCTGACATTTTGCTGCAACATTGCCAGCTGTATACAGGAAGCTTTATATTTGCCGAGCACTGCAATGTGCAAAACTGACCATGTGTATATCTGGGTGAGACTGTGGCAACACCAGGCCGTTACTATGGTGATGTGAATGAATTCCTGTAAAGTGATTGGCGAAGGTTCTTTTACTCCCAGATGTATCAAACGTCAGAGACGCTTACTCTGTGCCTCGAATCTTAGTGTCTTTAGCTGCCTCATTTAAAGCATTACCTTCAGCAATCAAAGCAACTGTTATTAGTCATAATTAATTTTTTATAAATATAATTAAATCACTACCGACTCGAAACACAAAGTTTTTTATGGGTAAAAACATAAAAGTTTTACCTTATATCCTGAACTGGTTTTCGCTTTTAAAAAGCTTTTTCAGAGGCTGCCGTTGGGAGCACTATCCATCTTGTTGTTGGCGATGGTATCGACTTTTGAAAGATCGATATTGTGTGTGTGGGGTGTGATATGTTCTAATAGTGTGTGTGATTTGAATTGTGTCTGTTCGTTTTCCGAGTCGGTAGTGAATTAATTATATTTAGTTAAGTAACGAACACGTCATAGACAATGAAATCCAATAATTTTTTATCTCTACTAAAGTAGTACATTGTCAACATGTGTCTGCGTGTTACAGACAGGACATAGTGGGTTGGATTCATTAACAGTGATAACCTGTAGTTGATGAATACTAATTCTGGCAATGATGTGTCCACGTGGACTCAACACTATAATGTCATTTTAGATAATCTAATTGGTGCAGAGGCAGTCTTGGGACAGTGACACACTTTTAAGAATACATTATAACATTTAAATCTCATGACTGTTAACCATTTGACTGAGGAAGTATAACGCCATCATGCTACCATTCTTGACAGGATGATAAGACAGGAATACATAACCTAAAAAACAAGTCAGTGAAATTAAGAAGTGCATTAAGTATGTGTCTTTGGTTATAAAGTTCCATGCAAAATTGGGAATTATGTACCCAACAAGAAAATTTTGCTGAAGAAACCTATTAAATCCCAGTTTGTTGATTCACTTGTTCGTAACATTTGTAAATTCTGTTTTGTTTTTGTTACTTTATTTGTATAACTACAGATAATTAGAATTACTGAAACCATAAATTAATCTGTGCATAAATATATTTATTTTTTCTGTCTGCATGCTTTAGATTTTTTAAACTATTTATAAAGTCTTTGTTTTTTTATGTTAATGATTGTAAATATATAGGCATGTGCTTCATATGTATTTCAGCCAAGTAGTGAAGTATCATATACAACTGATCAAATAGAAGGTTTGCTAAAGCCCCATGAAAGTGTAAATATTACTGTATCAGTAAGAATTTTGAAGAAGGGTTCTTTCAAGAAAGCTGTTCAGTAAGTATACAATAACACACACACACACACACACACACACACACACTGAAATCATCCTATAGTAGATTGACTGGATCCAAACATTTACCTGTTATCAAGAAATTTCATTATGGGAAAAGGTTAATTCAGTTGTTTAGTATACCACTGAATCAGTTTTTTTTTTTTGAAGAGAAATTTTTATTATGGACAGTTCCATTATCTAGTAGGGAAAGTCAAACCTTAAGCCACACCAAATATAAAGAAAAATGTATTGCTTATTTTCTAAATATTATAACATATAACTCAAACATTAAGATAACTGAAAATCTTATCTAGATGAAATATTTGTGGTAGGTATTCAAATATTGAGAAAATAATAGTTATACAAATGTTACTAATTTTTTTTTCATAGGAAAGTCTAAAATTAATTTTGATTGGCTCATATACATAAACTGGCTGCTGTAGAAACACAGCGCATATGGAGCAGTGAACAGTAATCTTCTTGTATTGTATCACACCAATCCATGACTTTTTAAATGTATTTTACTGAACACATTTATTACTATGAACAGGGAAACGTGAAGTCTGCCATTTCCTGTCCTACCAGCTGTGATGTTTGTGGTGTTTTTTGTTTTATACAAGCAGAAGAACACAGGGTAGCTGTGATCTACCATTAGTTACTTATGGAGGATAGTACTATGAGAGATTAGATAGGGAATTTTAGGAAGGGGTGTATAAATGTGCATGATATGAAAGGAATAGGGTAGCTCTTAATTGTAAACCTCCATGACCTTTTGCTTAGAAAGTAAGTATCTGCCTAGGTCATGCTTGAACTGTGCTGCTGGTGGAAGCATGCCTGACTGTATTGTCAATGAGGCACCAAGAGATTAATTAACCAGACAAGTACATATTATAACATTACATAAAGTAGTCCATCTATAAAAGAAGCATTTACCATTTAAAAGAAAAAGAAGTTACAACATTGAAGGAATGAAGAAAATCAAAGAATTAATGAATAGGAGTATTAGAATGTAGCACAATACTGACATAGAGACTAGACAAGGACTAAGACGATGACAAAACCCAATTGATTGGCAGTGTGAAAGATAAAAATGAATAACATTATGACATTAACACAACCCCTTTCCCAATAATAATAAAATAATAAATATAATAATGGAAGTACAGAACTGTAGATATAAATATAAGTAGTTCCATGTACAACTATAAGTAGATAAAAGTAATGTGTGTAATGATAAGGAATATTGTTATTAGAATAAAGGGAATAATAAAACCATTATATAATAAACATGCAATTTTATTGGTAAGGTGAGTTGAGTGAATAGTCCCCAGTGAATAAAAAACCAAGAAAGTGATACTAACTGAAAATCAGTAGTAGAAACAAAGTGTGAAGTGAATTAAAAATAATACTTAATGAGAAAAGAAAAAAATATATAATAAGGTATAGGGTAAAAAACTAAAACCTACTAGGCCTATGAGATAAGTAGAATTAATGTTTATGTTTTAAAATAAGAAATAATAGTTAAGGAATCGTTATAATTATTTGTTTGTGTTAAAAAGGATATATAAGGGTAAAACAGAATTCTTAATGAATGATAATTAATGTGAGTAGGAATGTATGTCATGTATTGAAGACTGGCATTTGCATAGCATGTTAAAAAAGAATTGTAATATATTTTAAAATGATTAGGAATAATCAAATATTATACATTAGTTCATTGTATTTGTGTTTAAAATAGTTAAGTTCTATAAAAAATAAAGGAATCTGTTATAATAAAGGTGTAATGAACTTCAGATGCACTAGGCCATAAGAAGCCTATAGTAAAACTCAGAAATTTGTAAAATTTAACATTTTAACAGTAGTAATTAAGGGCAAAATGTATGTAATCATATTAGATTTGATTATATAACGTTCGAGAAACATACTGTATAGTAAAAGGATTAGTTATAAATTAATTAATAATAAAAACAAAATTGTTAAAATAGTAACTTGATAAATACTGTACAGAAACTATTCATATTTGGTTTCAAATTAATTTATAAAAGAAGAGCAATAGAATAGTGTTATTATCTTAAGGATTGATAGTAGTATAAGAAGATTATACTAATTTAAAAATATTTGTTAATATTGTATCAAAATCAGTAACTATGTCTAACAATGTAAAAGATTTTTTCAACCAATGGGAGGAATAGGCTTGGTGCCTTGACAACCAAAAATTTACAGAAAAATTCAGGAGTTCATTATTGGATTCAGAGAAGAAAAGATGAAAAAATTCATGCAGCTCTATATAATTATATAAAAAAGAAAAAATCAATTAGAAATGAAATTATAATGAACTGAAATGATATTATGGATAATACCAATAATAGTATGACAAGAAGAAATTTTAAAACAAAAATTATTTGAAATTGAAAGAATAGATATACTTGATAAATTGTAAAAGAAAAATGAACTTTGAGAAAAACATCAGATGTAAAGGAATGTGATAAGTATAAATTGACTTAAAAAACTAAATAAGAAAAGACTAGTCTACACTGCGACACTTTTTCACTCACTAATAAACTTTATTGGAACACTCAACAAATGAATAAGATAACTATCATTTTGTATCATTAATCACTTATTAATTTACGGTGATTAAATTTTTGGACATTGTAATATTATTTTAAAACGAGTAGATAACCTACATTCACTAAAAGTGGTTGAACAAATACTTCATAACATAAGAGTTAGTTTATTAAGAAGTTGTATATTATTTAATTATAATTTATGTGAAGCTTTGTACTTCCTAAAAGATATTTTTGTTAATTTTTCCGTAATCACAAGAACCCGACAAAATTTAAACATAAAGAGAGGAGTATAGCATTTTAGCTCTCCATCAAGGCCCCAGTCACTATTGCCAACCGCTGAGCAAGTAAAAAACCAGAGCTGGAGCAAAAATTATATTATAAACTATTTTATTTGTATTAAAAGAGAGAAAATCAGAAACACTAAAGCAATAAACCAATATTGAATATTCCCAATTGTATCTTTGCTTTATTTCATGTAAATGACATTTTATTTTTGTATATAGCCAAGGTGAAAATTTTTTATCAGAAAATAGAGGTTGGTGACCCCTATTTCTAGGAATGAAATTCGAATTCAAATTATAAACAAAGGTAAGTTGGACAACTAACACAAGGAGAAAAAAGAAAAGGAATAATTTTAATTGTTTTTAAAATAAAACAATTTGGCGCCTAAAACGGGAAATAAAATTATATAACATCAGATCAGAGGAAAAAACGATGTTGGGGTTTATACTGTTCTATACATGTGGATAACTAAATATCACTATAATATTGACGACTCGGAACACTAAGTTTTTTATAAGTAAAAACGTAAAGTTTTACCTTACAGCCTAAACCGGCTTTCACCTATAGAAGGCTTCATCAGAGGCTGTCGTTAGTAGCGCTGTTCGTCTTGTTGTTGGCGACGAGATAGTGTTTCGAAAGATCGAAGCTGTGTGTGTGTGTGGTGAGATGTGTTCGAATAATGCGTGCGATTTGGATTGTGTCTGTTCGTTTAGGATGTCGTTTTTATTTGTTTTTGTGTGTTTGTATATTTCTAATTGTTCTAGAGTGTCTAGTTTTCGGCCTTTTGTGTGTACGTGTAGTATGTTCATGTTATTGTCGATGTTTTTATATGTGTGGTTTGCTTCAATGAGGTGGTTTGCGAAGGTAGATTTTGTAGTGGTGTGGAGTGCTTTTGTGTGTTCAATGTATCTCTGTTTGAAGCTACGTCCTGTCTGGCCTATGTAGAATTTATTGCAATTTGAACAATTTAGTTTATATACACCGGGTAGATCGAATTTGTTTTGTGCTTTGGGCATGCGTTTTGATATTGTGTGTTCTGTTTTGTTAGTAGTTTTGTAAGCGATTCTGTATCCTGCTTTTTTGAATTTGTGGGCAATTTTTTCTGTTTGTTTGTTGATGTATGTTAGTGTTATGAATTTGTTGTTTCCTGTCTTTGTCTGTTGTTTGTTTTGTGTTTTGTGTAGGAGTTTACTGACTATTGTTCTGTCATAACCGTTAGATTCTGCTAGATATTTTATCGTGTTTAGTTCGTCTTTGTAGTCTATTTCATCTAAGGGGATGTTGTTAAGTCTATGTATCATGGTTCTAAAAGCAGCTAGTTTGTGTTGTATTGGGTGATTGGAGGTGTTGTGTATTAGTGTGTCAGTTGTAGTTGGTTTTCTGTATATACTGAATTTGTGCCTGTGTTCTAGTTTTGTGATGGAGAGGTCTAAGAAGTTTATGGTATTGTTGTGTTCATATTCGGCAGTGAAGGTTATGTTTTTATGTATTTTGTTTATGTGCATTAGTAACTGTTCACATTGTCTTTTGTTTCCCCTGTATAGTATTAGAATGTCATCAACGTATCTGTGCCAATATAGTATTTTATGTGCGTGTCTGTCATTGTTTGTGAGTATTTTTGTTTTTTCTAAGTGTTGGAGGAAGACTTCTGCTAGAATGCTGGATATGGGGGAGCCCATGGGTAGGCCATCATTCTGTGTGTAGTATTTATTGTTATAAGTAAAGTAGTTTTGTTTTGTGATAATGTTCAGAGTTTCTGTTATTTCATTGATAAGTTCGTTTGGTGTGTTGTTCTGTTTGAGTTTGTTTTGTAGGATAGTGATTGTTTCAGAGATGGGTATGTTTGTGTACAGGTTTTTAATGTCAAAGGAGGCTAATGTGGCGTTATGGGGGATGTGTATGTCTTTTATTTTTGTTACTAGGTCAGTGTTGTTTTTTACTGCAATGTTGTTGTCTATTTGTGTGTGTTGTCTAATAATTTTGTCTAGATATTTTCCCAGTTTGTGTGCAGGGGCATTACGGTAGTTGATAATGGGGCGGATCGGAATGTCTTCTTTATGGATTTTGGGAAGCGCTTGGAGTGTAGGTGCTGATGGTCGGATTTGTTTCATGTAGGGCTTTTGTTTATGTGTCATAATGTGTTTGGCTTTGTTGACTATTTGTTTTACTGAGTTTTGGTATCTGTCGGTGGGGTCGTGTTTTAGGTCGTGTGGATAACTACTTGCGGGAGTTATAAGATATAAAATAGAAACTATAGGTAGATAATAAATTGGCACCGCAACTTGGGGCTCTCATGGGAGACATCAGGTAGATTATAATATACCTAAAGAGGTATACCCTATCATTTGCCAGATACATTTGGGACTGTGGCATGAACTGCTAATATTGGAGCATGTAAATGTAATACGAAGTTTTTGTGTAAGTGTGGAAAAAGCGAAGTGCTTCTGACTGTTCTGTAGTTATTGAATGTAACTATGAAAAAGACAAAAGTTTCTACTTACTGAGCGGAAGTTTATGTACAATCAGTGAATTAGCAGGACCAGTTGCATTGGCAGTTTGGATAAAAAAGAAACAGAAAGGCTAATGGACAGGGAAGAAAGAAATCAATTACAGCTTTCAAGAGGAAATGTTTTGTCTAATTTTGAAAAAAAAAATAAAGTTGAAGCTACAATGAGTTCTTCATATGAAAAAAGAATGAAAATAATGAGTCTATTTCAGTTCTGTCTACATCTCAAATGAAAATAATTTTCCTGCTTCTGCCTTAATGAGTGTTTGTGATAGAGCCACAGCTGCTATTTGCTTGTAGTGTTTTGCAATGATGAATTACTGGAAAAGATATATCACTAGTGATAGCCAAAATCAAGATAAGGTGAGACAAACAGAAGGTCCGAGAGGTTATAAGATATTCACCAGGTTACAGTTGCAAAGGGAATATACTTTGATGGTAGAAAAGTTAATACTATTGTTCAAGTAAAAATAGGCGCCCAAATGTATTGTAGTTTACAAAAGAAGGAGTACATCACTTTGATTCGAGAGCCTGATGGACAGTTTGTCTTCCATATGGTAGTGGTAAATGTGACAGGAAGTGAAGTAGCTAAGTGCATCGTAAAGTAATTAGTACATAACAATTTCGACAAACCGACTAGTAGCGATTGGTTGGGATGGTACACCCACAAATGCTGGATGCAAAAATGGTGTCATTCACAATTTAGCGGCTATTGCAGTGGTTCATTTGCTCACTTCAGTGAGATCCCCATCAGACATTTGTTTGAATATTTAGATGGTGAGACAACAGAGGCAATTAGATGGTCATTCTCTGGGAAAATTGGCAAACAACTACCTGGCTGTGAAAAATTTCCTATTGTTAATTTTGAAACAATTGAATCTGAAGAAAGCATTGTAACCAAAACTGATCTAACAAAGACCAACAATATTTATTGGACATTGTCCAAGCAGTCCAGACAGCAGAGTGTGCTCCAGATCGTGCTGTAAAAGATTCAGGACCTCTCAGTCATTTGGCAACATGGTTGACATGTGCAATCTGAGACTTACGATTGTTTGTTTACCAAACAAATCCTTCTAATGAACTTAAGATACATGCCAGTTACATTGTGAAAATGTATGCTCCAGTCGGTTCAACTTTAAGAAGTATCACTGTGTGAAATATGACCTAAGGATATCTTCAAGGTTGTACAAGCAACAAGCCTGAACACCTACTGAAAATCATAGATCCAGTGATTCAAAGGAACACTTTTTTTACTCATCCTGAAAAGATATGATGGATCCATCAGTAGCGATGGAAAGTGTACCAACAGAAAGTATTTTGTCATTTCTAGAGAGTAAAGATTTGCCTGAATTTGAATTTTTAAACTTTCCCTGTCACACACAGGTGGAAAGATGTGCAAAACTTGTAACAGAATTTGGGGGACAAGCATGCGGAGATGACAGCAAAGATAGGTATATAAGAACAATGTTAATCTCAAGATCTGGAATGCCACAAATGCCTACCTAAGGTTTATGTACCAAAAATAACCACACTCTGAATGCTTGGATGATTTGGAAGGGCGTGGGTGGAACTCAAAGTGCAGCCACCTCCATGTGGTGAGTTCTGGGTTGTTTCAGTTATTTACCGTTTTATGTGAAATGATTGAAGAGCTGCACAGAAATGACATTTATTGGATCTAATTTGAATATTAAAGAAAGACTAAATAATCATATCTACTTTAATCTATTTTATCATCTATTGGACAATAAAATATTATATTTAACATTTAAACATTGTCATAATACGCGTTTCAGCATACGTATACGCGTTCAACGAGAAGAAAAAACTGTAAGTTTCACAAGTAAAAGTTTCATTTTTAGATAAGTGTTAGTGCTTTGAAAGAAGAGATGAATAATCAAGACAACTATTGTCATAATACTTGTTTTTCTTTAAGTTTAGACCTTATGCACAAACTGGAAACAACACCTTAGATTTTTTTACTGTTTTTCTTAGATGTAGGATACAAAAGTGCAACTTTTCCATGCTATTAAAATTTGAAAGTCATAAATTGATGTTTTTTTTGGCTGCCCTACTGCTAGATGTGCATCTGTCCCTTGCCAATGGCTGAAGTGAGACTGGTATACCAATGACCTGAGTCGAAGGCAGGGGTATTGCCTTGTCATGTAGATGG
Source organism: Magicicada septendecula (assembly GCA_034769895.1). Lineage (NCBI taxonomy): Eukaryota > Metazoa > Arthropoda > Insecta > Hemiptera > Cicadidae > Magicicada > Magicicada septendecula. The sequence goes on from CM068371.1 coordinate 142,736,142, forward strand.
AGGTATGACTGGCTAACCCTTGCTAAAGTTTTGGCATGTCTGAATCTGATGTTTTGATTCAATACACTAAGGTGTCTTCTTGTTGTGCTTGTGGAACCTCATGATGAACTTCTTAATATAGGCCCTGGTATATTCAGTGCATATGATTTCATTGATACATATAGTTTAGTGGATTGATCATGTTGAATATGATACTTTTGTTGTGTTTCCAGTGATGCTTCCTGATGCTTGGTGTCTTTGGTTACAACACCATGATTCTGTTAGTTGTGGTATTTACATCTTCTGAGTGTGTTTCCTATGGCTAAATGCTGCACTCAGTGGTGCCCACAGGGGGGGGATCATAGCACAAGTTGCGCATTGAGAATTTTTGGGGGGGATTTTTTAGGTGTATTTTAAGGATTTTTGGGGGGGATTTTTTCAAGAATAACATTTTAAATCCAACATTGATGGAAATTTTTACCGTGTTTGTGCAACAAACTAAGCTATTAGTAAAAAACTAAAGCAATTGCATATCTTTATGATTGTTTTAACGAACTGGCGGCATAAATGTCTCTACCAGTACAACTAGTAATAAATTTTGTTTTGGAATTTGGAAAACTGACCCTGGCAGCCTGCAGCAACATCCTGTCAATAAGTCAGAGTCCGTGATTGTGAATGTAAAAATGTGTGCGTGTGCTAAGCTTGTAGACCGGCGGGCAGTGGAGTAAAGGGGGTGGGTCCTCAGTTCTTATCTCTGGTCCACCAGCCGCGCGCGGCGGCAGTCTGCCCGTGAGTTTTACTCTGTAATGCGGTGCTTTGTTTGTGTGAGTTGGGGTTGGAATGTAATCTCGTGTTTCGTGATAGTTGTCAAAATGCCGAAAAAACTGAAACAATCGTTTAAGTATAAGTGTATGGAGGTTATGTGTAACACAACTCATTGAAAAGACAAGTGGTTAGAACATTGTAAGAAGAAACACGCCTATAAATTTAGACATAACCTAAACATTAGTTTTAAAATTGTTGAAGTGAAGTCCGATGACGGCCCGTGGGTGAAATACACTGATGCTGAATCTTCTGCTGACCCCAGTACCAGTCAACATCATAGTTTAGATTCCAGGTATGTAAAATATAATTATTTTTATCTCGTTCAGTTACCGTTTGAATAGGCCAAAATAGAAACAACTTTATATAAGATACAAAGGAATCGCTTTAATGCGTAATTTTTATTCAGGCTTATTAGCATTTTTGTACTACCGGTAACATTTTATTATATTTGTTGTTCTGTTATTTCCATTAATACGGCAAACATTAAAAATAATAAAATAAAGCAAACAATAAAATACCTTTGGGGAGGGGAGAGTTCTAAAATCGTTATATTTTTTTTAGATCGAACGTAACCAGTGACATTGCTAACGATGACCCTGCAACTGAGGACATAGATGTATCATCAACTTCAAGTGCGAAACCCCCAGACGAGTCCTAAGATATAAAGCCAACATTTGATATCATGGAGGGTGGAAATGAAGACAAAATGCAAGCTAAAGCACCTCCTTCGTTTGTGACTTCAAATTTAAATACTAAATTATCATTACCGCCAAATGTAGAGTTAGAAATCAGTAGCCCTTCAGGCTCAGATCTGAGCCCAGAAAACATTCAACCAGATAATCCAGACCCATTACCTGGTGTTCATGATGTAGAAGACCCTGCATTGTTTGCCAACATCAAACTATCGGCGGAGGAGATAAATTTGGGTCTTCGACTAGAAAATCAAGATTTGTCTTCGATGAGTTTCCCTTCAACAGGCAGAAGAAAATTTAATCCAGCTTGGAAAATCAGCACTTTACCTGATGGGACTAGAAGTAAAAGAAACTCGCTAGCTTATAGTCTGATGAAAGATGCGGTTTTTTGCCTGTATTGCACTCTATTTGCTCTGCCAGGAGAAAGAACGGTATGGGGTACAACTGGCTGCAGAGGTTGGACTGAGCATCGAGGCGAGCGCTACATAGAACAGCATGAACAGTCAAAACAGCATTTATCTTCCCAAGTCGCTAGAATCCAGTGGATATCGCAGAAAAGAATAGACTCCTCACTTGCTGAAGAATCTGACCAAATCGTTCATCACAACAGAGAAGTGTTGTCGGTAATAATTGATTGTTGTCGGTATTTAGGTGAAGAAATGCTAGCATTCAGAAAAAACGATGTTTCAGAAGGGAAATTGGTGAAACTGTTCTCACTGATAGCTAAGTATAATCCCAATGCCAGAGTGTACCTTGAAAAGATAGAAAAAATCAGAAACCAAAAGGCTAAATTGGGGTCAAATTTTCTCAGTTATCGAAATGTGTTTGACTTGATTAATGTTATGAGTAACATTGTAGTCTCAAAAATAGTCAACAATATAAATTTAAGTAACACCTACTCAGTCATCCTGGATTCAATACAAGACATAAGCAAAAAAGAATGCACAGCGGTTTTGCTCCGATATGTTGAGCACCTAGATGAGCAAGGAGCTCCCAAAAATCCAGTAAAACCAGAAGAACGGTTGATCAAAGTGTTCACAAGTGGCAACACAACAGGGGAAAACCTAGCCTACGAATTAATGAACACTCTAAAATCCATAGGAATCAACCCTAATGGTATGGTGGGGCAAAGCATGGACGGAGCAGAGAACATGAGTCGGTACAATGGCTTAAAATCTGTTGTGCTTAGAGAGAGTCCCCGAGCATTTTATGTATGGTGTTGTTCTCACCGGTTTGCATTAGTGGTACAAAAGTCTATTGATGTTTGCCCTCAAATGCGAAACATGTTCTCCCTCCTTCAAGAGATATATGTTTTCATGTCTGGGCATCGACGTCACCACATGTTTATCGACAATTTGAAAAAGGGCCTAGCACAAAACAAAATGAAAAGTGTAAAACGAGTGCAGACTACAAGATGGTCGAGTAAGAGTGATGCTCTCAAAACTGTGCTAACATGTTACAAAACCATCAAAGAGACCCTCAAAGAAATCTGTCTTGACAAGAAATCTGACAATGACACTAAAGCGTCTGTGAAAGGACTGATCAACAGTATGTCAGATTATGAAAATATATGTGCCATGCACATTGCTTCAACAATATTTAAAGTTCTTTCTCCAATCACAATTTGCTTACAAGCCAAATCAGTTGATTATGGCGTGATACCAGCAGTTATCTCAGAGACGAGGGCGAAACTGAAGACATTAAGAAGTGAAAAAGAGTGGGACAAACTTACAAGTTCAATAACACAATTTTCTGATCAGCTCAACGTCTCGCAAGTCCGAACTCAGTGAAACCGAAAACGGAAACGCCTCATGGACGAACTTTCAATAGACGAAAAAATTGATGACCCTGTAAAGAAAATGAATGTTGAGGTTTATTTCCTAGTATTAGACTCATTATTGTCTCAACTGAATGATCGTTTCCCGGACAGCTCGCTTGCCATGGTTAAACAAATGTCTTATTTTTCTCATGGAGGAATTATGAAAATCGCACATGAATTGGAGACTGGAAAAGACTTCAACCCCAATAAGATAAAATAGCTGTGTGGGTATTACAATCTGGACAATGACCTAATTGCTTCAGAATTGGAGACGTTTTGCAATGTGTACAAAATCACTCACGCAGACATCGATATATCAGACATGTTACATTCCCCTGAAGCTGAAAGGATGGAGATAACAGAGGATGAAGTGTGAATCTCGGCAGGGGCAGAGGATCCAGACGGCAGTGAAAATGAGGAGGTAAAGGAAGGAAATTTACAAAGTGAGAAACATAGGATGATGAACCAATGGATAATGAGAGGATTCATTAGACCATTCAGGTGTGTCATTAACCTTTTGGCTCTACCTAATCTGACAGTGATGTACCGAATATTGTTATCTCTTGCCGTGACCAGCTGCTCTGCAGAGAGAACGATAAGCCGTTTGAAAATAGTGAAAAATCGGCTTCGGAACAGCATGGAGGACTCTTGGCTGTCAAGTTTGTTGATTCTATCCTATGAAAACAACGTACTGAGCCAGATACAAAACGAAGAAATCATTAACAAATTTGCAACCACAAGTGTACAAAGAAAAAAGCTGCTTTTGTACAAGACATTTAAACAAGGTGATACCTAATGTAAATGTATATTTTTGCACAAACATATTTTACCTATCATAATTTAAACTACACTGTATGTCGTTTTTGCGTCATTTCATTGTATTGGTTTTAATAGTACAATTATTTAAAATGTATTTCTAGTTTAGCAACACATTTGTTAAATACAATTTGCTAAGTACAATATTTTCTTGGTTTTTAATTACTCCAATACCCTTTGAATCTATCCTGTTTTGTTCAAAGTAATGACATACAAAACTTCTAAACAATATTATTATGGCTAATGATAAAATTCTGTAAGCTTAAACTGGCCATCCACGTTCCAATATGACCAATATGTTTTAAAATATATCTCTCAAATGTCTTTGCTTCTCATCCACACCCACACCAGTGTAGCGCCTTATCTTTTAAAACAACGATACAATTTAAAACAACTTAACAAGTGTAACAATTATCGTAACTGTAGTGTAGGATCTTGTTTTGTTTTTCATAACTTTTTTAACTAAAATAATTTGTATAGGCTTAATTGGGGGGGGGGGGAGTGCTGAGAATTTTTGGGGGGGATTTGCGCATTGGGCCTTGGGGGGGATGGGCACCACTGGCTGCACTTATTTGTGTAGTGGCTTATTTATTATTTTCAAAGGCGTGAACGTGGAGAATTCTCTACTGATGTTGACTCCCACATTTTACACATCAATCTGAGATTTGGCAACATAATTACTACAGTTATTAATTTAGAACAGTTCTCATCAAGAAACTGTCCCAGCTGGCAAATCTTATGTAGTGAGGACCTGCAAAAAAATGATACACGAAAATGAAATAAATTAAGTATAAAATGCTCCTCTCAGTTGGAGAAATACAACTTACTGTCATATTAAAAACCTACATCATTCTGACAGATGTCTACAATGCTCTAGTTGCATATGGAGATTATAATATAAAAATGGTACTGTGTCTTTATTTATATGAAATGTAAATTAGCGACTGATAAAATAGTAAGTTAAGTGAAATATTTCAAACTATTGTGTACGTGCGTGTGTGTGCATGCATGTGTGTGTGTGTGTGTGTGTGTGTGTGTGTGTGTGTGTGTGTGTGTGTGTGTGTGTGTGTGTGTGTGTGTGTGTGTGTGTGTGTGTGTGTGTGTGTGTGTGTGTGTGAAGGGGAGAGAGAGGAGAGAGTCAAGTTGACTACGGGTGTAACAATTATTTTGCATTATAAACATAAGATTAACATTTGGTACAACTAACAGAAGTAATAAAAAATGATAACTGTTACCATAATGTGTATTTTGTAGGATGTTTCTTTTTGGAGCTCGTTTGGTAAACATTATCTGCACGATCTCATGTATAGGCCAGGGTCCCGTGGTAACTCCTACTGAGACTGTATTGAATTATGGCAGAGTAGCAACTAGGAAACCTACAACACTTGGATTTGAAATTAGCAATGCTTCACCAATACCTGCTTACTTCACTGCTAAAATTGTATGTAGCCATAGATCATTATTATTACTGTCATAAGTAGAGCATATTTTGAGCATGTGTGTGAGTTTATGCTTCTTATATCTATGTAAATACTGTATGTTACCTTAATAGCATTAAAATAAGTTATATTTATCGTATCATCTATTCCCAACATCACTGATTTGGAATAAAGAACATCTAAATCAAGACTTATGGTCTGTTCTTGTGTCTCCTACTCTGTTAGGTATGAAGGGTGAACCTGTGTAATCCCAATCTGCTGGTACTTGAGACTGAGTCAGGGCTAGGTTGAGGTACAGTTATTCTACAGTGTAAATAGTAGTTGGATTTCCTTATGGAATCTGATATCTAACTATATTAGCTTCAGATATTTAAGTGATATATATTTAATATCACAAAAAATATTGTGTATAAAAATATCAGTGGATCAGGTTTTCATTTAGGGACACAAAATTTGTTACATTGACTTTATGTGATCTTTCATTAATGGTTTCACTTCTTCTGGATGTTAACCTCTAATATTGGCAATTGATTGTTTCATAGTTAAGACAAAGTATTTTATAACTGACACAGATTCTCTATTGACACAGTTTACTCTTGTCTATTCAACTCACCATGAAGAAGGCATGAGTCATCATCAGTATATATATATACAGTGGCGTAACAAGGTCAGGTGGTACCCGTGCAGAAAATTTCTTGTCACCCCCCTCATACATTGAAATTATTAAAGGAAGGAAGAATAAGATACTTACAGTTGGAAGTGTTATTTTCTGGTTTATTTACTTAATACTGTGAGCATAAGCACTTAAAACCTTTCTTTCTAACTTTGTTCTCTGCAAATTTGCAAATCACATCATCAAAATTAATTCCTTTCGCTACTTTGTTTTCAATTGACAAGATGGCTAAGCCAGAGAGCCGAGCTTGACTCATAGTGGACCTAAGATAACTCTTGATTAATTTTAGTTTTGAAAAACTCCTCTCACATGATGCTACTGAAACACATAATGTGCAATTACTTTTTTCTATGCAATTAATAAATTATTTACCTGGACATAAACACTTGTGACCGTCCGCTCCATTCGGACACCATCTTATTTTGCTGTCCACCATGAATGAAAAATTTTACTCACCAGGGTTCTTATAAGTGAACAAGAGAACAGAATTGGTTATTCAAGAAAGTACAACTGTATTACCATCATACTATGGTTATACTTTTATTTAATTAATTTTTTATACAACAAAAGAAAACCAGTTAACATCATTTCAATCTTTCCGTAAACAAAATATTCCCCCTCCCTTTCTTCTTTCTGCTACGACTTTTTATATAGACAATAATAACATTTATTATGCATGAATTTTTACCCTTAGAATAGAAATAAAGACATTTAAAACATAAAATCAATTTCATATAACGCAAATCAGCGCTTCATTGTTATAATATATAATTACGCTAGACACACACACACACTCTCATATACCACATATTTTAGATTTTCCCCTTGAGCTCATAGGTATATTAATTTTGAACGGATTTTATTTTAATTTCCCCATCTGTTACTTATCTGTTTATCTGTCCGAAAGAGTCCATTTTTCTGTGTAACTTTCTTTTTCACTCCGCACTTTTGTACTATCTTTACTTTTTATACCAAACTGTTATTTCATATTAAACTGATTCTTTACACTGATTTACGTTACATTGTTATGTACGGGCGAGACGGAAAACAGTACTTTGCCGGCGGGCGAGCGAACGGCTCACGTCCGTTGTAGTTAGATGTTATTTGCCAACTGGCTTTTGTTCTCAGTGAAGATGGTTGGCATCACCCTGCATTCCAAGTGACGTATTTTTAAAGGTTCGGCACTGACGTCATGTGGCGTGACTTGTGATTACATAATTTACAGGTTATGTAGCTAAAAATAACTGTTCCTCTTGCGTTCTTGAGGTGACCTTGACACTAACTCATGCACACTGCCTACGTTGTTATAATTTAGTAAGAAAATTTATGTTTATTATGTTGTGAACTCTTTTCACCAAATTACCCTGGGTAGACCTAAACTGTCCCGTTACAATACCCCCTGAATGAGAGGTTTTATGCCGAAGCATAAAAACTCTCATTGACACTCTCATACTTCCTAAAGGGATCAGCCAGGATATGTCGCCACAACCCCCTTTACGTTTTATCAAAAATCGTGGTTAACTTACCCCCTGGTCCATTGATTGTGACCGCACCTGAATGACCTTACTGGACTTCCCTTTCGAGATCCCAACACCGCAAGGCCAGACAGGCACTTGACGCTCCTGCTGTGATGCACCGGCCAGCACAGGACCGCCACCACAGCATCACCAGACACTGAAACATTAAATCAAAATATCATATAGTGGCCTTGTATAATAACATCCCTAACTGATCTGGTTCCCCTTAGCGGTGCTGGTTTGTGTTAAGAAGCACTGGTTTTTTCCTCTTAACCTCTTAACATATACATGGATACATATTTAACATAACATAAAACATTTAAACTTTAATACCAACATTTTGAATGCACTTCTCTTGTTAATTCTTGTTCCAAAATTCAAAATATATCTCTGATTCCCATCAGAATTTAAATAAACATTTCCCATTACCACATTACAAATACCTTCCCTTATATAATTCACATTTCAAAATAATTAAATTCATTAATAACATTCTCATATAGAATAAAACATTTAAATCAGCTACATCAGAACAAATTATTTACTTAACAATCGTTAAACATCTTCATATTACTCCTTAAATCACTACAAAATCATTTAGTTATCTCGTAAGATCAACTACATCATTGACATAACTCATTTTTATTCTCAATAATTCATTACTAGCAATTTAGTAACCTCCTTCTCCATCATTATCTAATATCCCCCATTTACCCAGTTACAGTTAGGTAAATCACCTCATGGGTAAACCGTGTAAGGCATTTACCTTGTTGCATAAATACTCTATTATTTATGCCCCTGGCTTGTAATGGCCAGCTCCTTTCCACACACACTATTGCTTAATGATGTTGGACTGTAGCGCCCATTTGCATCCACAAGAACTGAATTTTATTAGGGTGCAAACGCTGCTTACACCGTTCTTGCTTCGGCGTTATATAAAAATTCGGCATTACTGATGTCCGAGGACCAGTAATGCTACTATAATGATTCATACACCCTTAATACGGTTCTATCACCCCATTTGGTGGTAGCCGCAGTTCCAAAGTTATGGTGATTCCCCTGATGAAAACCCCCTGTTAATTTCTAAGTTGCACCAATTTCATAGGCAACCAACTATGGTCAGTTTACAATAAGTCTGCCCATAGCTAGTTGTCATCCAAAATCACGGTCTGGGCTGGTAAGGCCGGGACCGCCCGAAATTGGGGAATCTATTAAAAAACATACAATTACATGTTTTAGATTCCTACGCTTACATAATAAAACATAGTAAACACTCATAATGAACATTGTTGTTATTACCTTAAGGCAAACATTTCAAATTTAAGTTTGACCAAAAAATTACACACCTTACAGCTTTACTTTAGTTTCAAATTCAATTAAATCTTTCACTTGTTACATTTATTATTACATTTCAACTATGAATTTCTATTAAGCATTTTCATCAATTTGTTCGGGTGCTTCTCAGTCATTCATAATGATTTGATTTATTGAACGGGCATTTAGATATAACCTTACTCACCTTCTCCTTCTAACAACCACTAATGGCTTTACATAGGGTGACACCGATCTCGCAGTAATATTTACCTCCACTAATTTCTCTAACTCCACTTAAATCATTCTCCTCTTATAACAAAGCCCCTGATACCCTTTTTGTACATAGGATGTGTGTTCCTGCACTACCAGCTCATTCCCTTATCAGTTCCTGGCCCTTCCAGGTAACCCACAACCCTCTGTAAAACTTTTCACCTCCCGCCACAACGTCTTGCGTTGAGGACTCCTTACACCTCCACCCTCACAAAATTTATGTACCCTGCTGTCACCTATTTACTCTCCACTTTCATCACTCCCTTTCGCTCTACACACATTCACTCTTGCTACTGTGTCCCTACTACTACCCCGTTTCTGTATTACTTTTATTCCAGAAATTCTTATTTTGTCTAACACCCATTTAAAATTAACTCTGACTGTCTTAATGCCTTATTGAAATAATCATCACCTATATTCCCTCTTTTACCACATTTTACATTAAGTTAATCATTGAAAATTACATTAGAAAATTCATAACTTATCATTACAATATAACTCAATACCTAAACACATTGTATGTTTAATCATTTACTATTCATTATAGAATCTAAATCTCAGAAAATCCTTTACATTCATCACCAAATTCCTCTGTACAACATTTTAAATGACTTAATTAATCTCCAATTATTTAATTCAGTCTGTTTTTTAAAACACTAAGTTGCTTTAATTACATTTTAAAATTCACAATTACTCTCATTATTTATTTAGTCTGAAACAATGTTATTATTATTATTAAATCAATTCCTATTACATACATACATTGTTTATATAAAATACAGAGTACACCATAAACTAATACATAAATACATTTGACATCAACACAAAAGTATATACAATCCACATTATTATTCGTTATTGTTTACCACAAATCATTTCATAATACAGTCCATTTCAGAACCCCTTACTCACATAATTAAATGTTCATGGACACTACATGTTTAACCTCCATCATCAAAATTTAGTCTTACCTTACCCTTGTACATTTTATTTCTAGCTAAGTTCATTATATTATCTCTATCAATATAACGACTATTTAAATTCTCATACTTTTCCACAATACCATAATAATCAACAGGATTATTCCATATTATTACATCATATAACTTGTCACCATCGAGTATAGTCAAGTCGCCCTTAGTATGATTTGTCACAATTAGGTAAATTATAATTTCATCATTATTATCATCTGCTGCTGTACCAGTTTCATCACAAGGTAAGTACTCAATATCATCAACCTTATCATCATTTGCTGCACTAATTACGTCACAAGGTAAGTACTCAATATCATCATCAACTCTCTCAGTCTTCACTCTCTCTCTTAATTCTTTATAATTTCTACTAACCTCAAACAACTCTATCTCCCTCTTAAAATACCTCTCATCATAACACCATTTCACACTTTCTCTATCATTCCATGCAGAGGGTACTACTACATTAAAACACCTCATGGCTTTTCCAGGAACACCACAAAAAATTAAGGGACTACTTGAAGACACCTCATCTTCCACATAACCTCTGGAGGAAACTCTGTCCTCGTAAAACACTTGCGAAAACCCTATTTCACAATATACCCGGGGAAAATTTACCCTTTGCCCCATATCCACAAAATAACTTTATTCATACTCTCTCTCTAACTTATAAACACTGATTTCTACCCCTTCACAACCCCCTACTCCCATTACTCTCTCACTCTCTCTTACTATTTTTATATTCTCATCATCACCATTTTTAATTTTCTCTGTATCACCTTTAAATACCCCGTTTTCCACTATCTTATCACTATTACTTGTTAACTCGTTATTAGAATTATCACTTACCTTGTTAATTATTTCTTCATTATTATTCGTTATCATATCACCATCATTATTTTTGATACCGTTACAACCACTTACCTTATTATATGTACCATTTTCTACTACCTCCTTTCTTTTTCTACTTTCGTTTACTTCGTCTTGTACTTGTTTTACCATAGCACTAAAATGTTCATCAACTTCTTCTAAACTTTTATTAATATAGACATTTTGTTGTTTTATTTTGTTTCTAATTTCATTAAAATTACTATTTATTCCATTGAATCTACTTTCGCTTTTAACATCTTGAGCTTTCATAAAATTGAACAAGTCGTCTAACGACACTTTACTGACAGTAGGTGTTCACTCAGCGTTTACTCCGCTCATAATCATTGACTCGGTCTCGCTTACTTCATTATTTACTTGACTTTCTTTATTGCTGTCAGTGAAGCTGACGTTCTCGTTACTATCTTCATTCGTATTCATTCTGACTAACTCTTATAGTACACACAAACAGATTATATCATAACCTTACTACTTACGTTTACACGTATATTTGTTTTTTTTTTCAGTTACCTTAACTAACCATTCTGTTCTCCCAAGTAGGCTTATATTTATATAAAATTTACTTATATAAACGTCCCTAAGTTCAGAAGCGCCAATTGTACAATTACTTTTTTCTATGCAATTAATAAATTATTTACCTGGACATAAACACTTGTGACCGTCCACTCCATTCGGACACCATCTTATTTTGCTGTCCACCATGAATGAAAAATGTTACTCACCAGGGTTCTTATAAGCGAACAAGAGAACAGAATTGGTTATTCAGGAAAGTACAACTGTATTACCATCATACTACGGTTATACTTTTATTTAATTAAATTTTTTATACAACAAAAGAAAACAAAAAAAACCATTTAACATCATTTCAATCTTTCCGTAAACAAAATATTCCCCCTCCCTTCCTTCTTTCTGCTACGACTTTATATAGACAATATAACATTTATTATGCACGACTTTTTACCCTTAGAATAGAAATAAAGACATTTAAAACATAAAATCAATTTCATATAACGCAAACCAGGGCTTCATGGATATAATATATAATTACGCTAGACACACACACACTCTCACATACCACATATTTTAGATTTTCCCCTTGAGCTCATAGGTATATTAATTTTGAACGGATTTTATTTTAATTTCCCCATCTGTTACTTATCTGTTTATATCTGTCCGAAAGAGTCCATTTTTCTGTGTAATCTTTCTTTTTCACTCCGCACTTTTGTACTATCTTTACTTTTTATACCAAACTGTTATTTCATATTAAACTGATTCTTTACACTGATTTACGTTACATTGTTATGTACGGGCGAGACGGAAAACTGTACTTTGCCGGCGGGCGAGCGAACGGCTCACGTCTGTTGTAGTTAGATGTTATTTGCCGACTGGCTTTTGTTCTCAATGCAGATGGTTGGCATCACCCTGAATTCCAAGTGACGTATTTTTAAAGGTTCGGCACTGACGTCATGTGGCGTGACATGTGATTACATAATTTACAGGTCATGTAGCTAAAAATAACTGTTCCTCTTGCGTTCTGTAGGTGACCTTGACACTAACTCATGCACACTGCCTACGTCTTTATAATTTACGAAGAAAATTTATATTTTTTATGTTGTGAACTCTTTTCACCAAATTACCCTGGGTAGACCTAAACTGTCCCGTTACAATGTTAACAACAATCTTAAGGCTAAAGTCAGATTTGGTGCAGAATCTGAAAGTTCATATTCAACAACAAACTCTAGAAATCTTAAAGACCATTCCAGAGAATCTTCTTTTGAAACTTCGGCAGCTTGTAGATGTCTTCTTAGTCGTGGAATCTCTCTAAGGATACCATCTTCAGAAAGTTCATCATAGTTTATGACTAAGTTTTGTATTAACTGTGGAAGTTTGTCTTCTGACGTTGTGATGAGATTCTTGGGCTCGAGAACTGCAAACCGAGTTGATATACTTTCCATGTCTTTGCAGCGAGCGTCGATTTCTTGATAAAACCTGTTAATGCACTCTAACATTGATCTTTTCAATTCTTCATTCAGCGTGAGTGGTTCATCTTGAGCCTCTTCTCCAGGCATCGTTTTCTTCTTTCTGACTGATTTTCTTTTCACTAAAGGAATGTCCATCCCTTCACAAGTGTTCGTTGCAAACTGCAGTAGTATCTCCACGATCTCATTTCTTTTGTCTTTCAAAAAGATCTTCAGACTTCTCATTTTGATAACACACTTCTCAAAACTGATTCCAACGATCTGTAGGTATTTTTGAGTGTGGTTTACTTCTTCTAAGACATTACTCCAGAAATACAAGAAGCATAAAAAAGAAAAATCACATACTGCTGGCAAAAGTGTTTACGCTGCTCCTCTGGTTTCGATAGTTTCTGTGGGATCACAAAGTTCTTCTATGGCATCAACAATCTTCTTGAAATTAGCACGTACAGGTTTTACAGCTTCGTAGTGAGCACTCCATCTTGTATCTGAAAGTCTCTTGACTGTAACTCCAGCATTATTTACAAGGATCGTCCATCTGTGTGTAGAAACTGAGAAAAAGCAGTACAGACTTTCTAAGGTCCCAAAAAAGGTTACACATTGTGAAACAGTTGCAAAAGAATGCACTCCACACAGATTAAGAGAGTGATTTGTACAAGGAACAAATAATGCTTTAGGATTAAGTTTACGAATCCTCGCCTGGACTCCAGAGTGCACTCCAGCCATTGTAGAGGCATTGTCATACACCTGTCCTCGACACAATGTTATATCCAGCCCATCCTGTTCAATTGCCTTTATAATGTCTTCTGTTATGTCAAGGGCTTTCTTTCCAGTTAGCTGAAAGTAGCCTAGAAATGAGTCCTTTACTTCTACTTTTTTATTCTCGATATGAACATATCGAACTATTTCACACATCTGATCAATGTGTGAGATGTCTGGTGTACTGTCAAAGATAATGCTGTAATATTTTGCTTCCTTAATATAAAAAAAAATCTTATTCTTAACACTCTCGCTTAGAAGTGTGATAAACTCATTTTGTGTGGTAGGGGACAGATAGCTTGTAAGTATTTTGCCTGTCTGTGACTGACCTGCCTGCTCTAGTTTGATCAAGTGTTCTCTTAGTATTGGATCATACTTTGATACCAGCTCAACTAGCTGTAGAAAATTCCCTCTGTTTTCCGATAACGTATGCTCTCTGTGGCCACGGAATGGTAAATTTTTTTGAGCCAAAAATAATGTTACATCTAAGAGCATTTTCAAAATATCCCTCCATTTCCTTTTTTCTGTTTCTGCAACAGTCTATTTTGTCACCCCCCTCAGTGCTGACACCCGGGGCAGCCCGCACCCCCTTCCTACACCATTGTATATATCTGTATGTCTTCCTATTTCCTCAAAAGATATTTCATTTTCACCTGTTATTCTTTACTTCCTGCTTACATATTCTGTCCTACAGTTTTTCTACCCATTTTGTGTACCTTTGGCTTTTTTTTTACCTCAAGGCATAAATAACGTTGTATGCTAATCTTCTGCTTTGATCATCAAAGCTTTCTGGTAGGTCTTGTTTTTTCTCTTTCATGTTTATTTCTGCTTTTCTTTGGCTTTTTTTTTTCATTTATTGTGTTTGGTCTATCATAATAACTCAGAAAACTTCTATGATTTGATTCATATACATTTTTAAATACATTTAATTAAACACAGAAATTATTACACTTTCCATTTTTATTCCACCCTTTTTCACTTTAGTCACCTATGAGCAGGGATAACACAACTTCCTTCACTTTCTGAAGTTCTTTTCTCCTCCACCAGTATTCATTCATTCTCTGGCACACTCTTGCTCGCTCTTCTTCTTATTTCACCCTCTTGGTTCTCCTTGGTTTCTCTTCAGACTGATCGTTTATCTCCACAGTTTTCTTTCTGAACACTTCTCTGCTTCTGTATCTTCTTCCCTGATTCCACATTTTTCTGATGGACTTCTTTCACTCATGATACTTGAGTCTTTCTGTTCATGTGGAAGGTGAGGATCTTATTTGCTATCCTTAGTGGTTCTATTGCTCTAAGGTGTCCATAGAAAACCATTTGTCTTTTCTGTATCATGATTGAGATTTTCTCAAACTTTTCATACAACTCTTTCTTTGGTCTCATATAAAATTTAAATTCATATGCTGCTGTTTTTCTGAGTGTCAGGATTTCCATAGAAATCGTCTTTCTTTTTTTTATATTTCCAAGAAATTTGTTAATACAGTTTTATTAATATATTTTTATTAACACAAATAAATGTAATAGCTTATAACTACGTATAAGTATCTGCACAAATGTAAATAAATATTCTGTTTTGTTCTTTATAAGATGTGTAGGCATTTTTAAGTTAAACAAAAATGGAATGAAGAAATAAAATTAATAAGTTGATGATGAATATGTGGAAAGGTGTTTTGTGTATATAATATTGCTTCTTCAAAAAGGTAAATGGTCAATCATAAAATATGTATGGCTAAGAGTTATTAATGCTTGTTACTCTTACAAGATGTGCAAGGGTTTGTACCCAGATGAAAACCAGTTATAAAGTAATTGCAAGAATTGGAAAACTGGTCTGAATTTATAGTTTATGTAACTGGCAACATAAAAATATTGCTTTTTTCCCGTATCGTTTGTTGCTACTATTTGTGAGTACAATGTAAATTCAAAAAATTGTCAACAATATAAAACAAAGAGGAAGAACTGGCAGTGCAAGGAATCTGTCTATTGCATGATAATGCCCATTCACATACTGCATGCTGCTCGGATCACACATCGTACAAACCTTCAAGTGGGAAATTTTGGTTCATATGTCACACAACATAGACCTCATACCAAGTGATTGTCACTTTTTTCAGAAGTTGGAAGAACATTTTGAAAAAGTTGGAACTGAAAGATTTGAAATGTTTTAATGACAATGATCAGGTTCAAGAGATGATGATAATTACGATGTGGTTAAAAGAGATTAGTCAGGAATCTTCTGTGCATTGGAATCAATGATTTTATTTTTAGATTTCACCAAATGCATTGAAGATCATGATGACTATACTGAATAAATAAATAGAGTTATCTTAAAGCTATTGTAAGTCATTCCAAAAATAAATTGCAGACAAATGTTCTGCATGTTGTATTTGTGCTTCTGAATGTCCATTGTATATGTAAATGTATTTATGTATGTTGTATTTAGTTGAAAGGAAGGTAGGGATGACTTATAAGGTTATGTTTTTCATTATGTAGTGTATATACTTACTATTGTTCATTTCAGGAAAGTAAACGGCAAGCAAAATGGTCAGTTGAGCCAGATGAAGGGATCATAGAGAAAGAAGAAAGCTTAAAGTTTAATGTTACATTAATTGTAATGGATTCTGGAAACATCAATGCTACCCTCATCATCTTTGTTGAAAATAGCAGAGTGATTACCATTGATCTTCGAGCATATGGTTATGGAATTAGCATTTTTATTGAACCAAATATTTTTCCTCAATATGACTTTGGTTACGTTTTCAGGTATTTACTAACTGTAAAATAATACTGTATTAATTTCTATAAAGTAATTTTATTTGTCATTTAAACAATATTTTAATATAATTTCTGAGACTGTGATGTGTAAACCATTCCTTTATAACCAATTTAATACACCAGTGCACATGCGCGTGCACGCGCACACACATCCTCATATTAGTGTATAATGTGTGTATGTTTGCGCGCGTGCATGCGCTTCGTAATCTGGTCACATGGAACAGACCATTTACAGAGGACACATTTAAAGAGTTCTTAATGCATATAAACAGAATCTACTCAAAAATAGAGTTTATTTTGGAAATGGAGACATACAATGGCATTTCATTCCTTGACCTTTTCATGAACAAGAAAGACAGTCACCTCAGCTGAATTCAAAAATATAATTCGCTATGGAAATGGAGACATACAACGCTATTCCATTCCTTGACCTTTTCATAAACAGGAAAGACAGTCACCTCAGCTTTTCCGTATAGCCGTACAGAAAACCCACACACACAAACAGATACTTACATAGACAGTCCCATCACCATTCAGCACAATTAAAATCTGTAGTGAAGACACTTACACACAGAACACTATACCTACCGGATGAGGAACACAGGAAACGAGAGCTGTACTCTTTGAAGGAGATGCTGTTTTTAATGGATACATCCCATCTGATTTAAACAACGCCATCAAACAAAAGAAAACAAACAAGATGCAACAGAGAAACATCTGCAACAGAGAAACATCAGCACCTTAACATTACCATATGTAAAGGGCACAACAGACATAATAGGGAGAATACTCAAGAAACATCAAATCAGGACAACATTAAAAATACACAAAAAATCAACACCTTTCTACAAAATCTAAAGGACCACATACGCTTAGAGGGACAAGGTGTATACCAAATACCATGGAGAAGCTACTACTGATTTTATATTGGAAAGTCTGGAGAAATATCCGTCATTGCGTCTGCGAACATGAATTGGCAGTAGAAAAACAAGAAGACAACACATCCCTGATGAAACACACCAAAGAAACATGACACACTTTCAATTTCAAAAACACAAAAATCTTGGCACGAACTAACAATAAGAAAATCAGACAATACAGGGAAGTCATCGAGATCTACTGGATGAGGGAGCCAGCAGACAACAAAATAAATGAATACAGTGGAACTTGGTTATTACGGCCTCGGCTGTTGCGTCAACTCGGGTGTAGCGTTATTTTGTCATAAGTCCGGTCAAACTGATATCTTTAACATTATAAAAATTCCCGGTTTTAACGTCACTAAATATTGTACTACTCTGTTATAGCGTCAAAAATTTCTCAGATATTTTACTCTAAATTTCATATAAACGTATATATGTGCGCGCACGCGCTACGCCCATGGCTACAGACGTACATTGTATGCAAGCGATAAGCACTGTAACAGGACCGCTGGCGCCAGCCAGTGTCTGGCGACTGACATGTCTCCCCACCACTCTCACCGGGTCAGTAGCACTGCGCGTCTCGAGGCTATTGTTAACTGTACAATACTTAAGTATTTACTGTACAGTATTGTTTACACGTAGTCTCGTCTCTGTTTTTGGTTGTTATTGTTTCTGTATCTGCTCGTACTGTGACAGTTTCTTTTGTGTGTTTTATAACTTAAGTTTCAGTAGCCACTGTTTATAGAATTTTATACGTAGGTCTACATTTTTATACAGTAATCATGGCAAGTTCTAGTACAAAAAAAAAGGTTCTGTCTATTCAAGAGAAAGTACATGTAATTAGATCATATGAAAGCGGATGTAAAATAGCTGATGTATGCCGTGAGTTTGGTTTAGTGAATTCTACTGTAGGTTCAATTTTAAAAAACAAGGACAAAATTTAAAAAAAAATTGAGGAAGATGGAGAAAAAATTAAAAAAATTAGGAAATGCGAACATGGTGATGTGGATGCAGTATTATTGAAATGGTTCAAACAGTGTCGATGTTCAGATATTCCTGTGAGTGGACCAATTCTGAAAGAGAAAACTACAGAATTCGGAAAATTGTTTGGTATTGAATTTACGTGCTCCAACGGATGATGGCTAGATCGATTTAAGGCCCGACACTCGATTTCCTTTGCAAAAATTTGTGGTGAGGCAAAATGCATAGATCTGAACGTTACAGGCGATTGGGTGTGTATCACTTGGCCAGAAATTAGATGATCATATAAAGATGAAGACATCTTTAATGGAGATGAAACCAGAATTTTTTTATAAATTAACCCCAGATAAGACTTTCAAATTTAAAAATGAAAAGTGCGTTGGTGGGAAGCTCTCTAAACAAAGAGTTACAGTTTTTGTTTGTGCAAACATGACGGGAACCTAAAAAAGGAAACTTTTAGTTATCGGGAAAAGTTTGCATCCTAGATGTTTTAAAAACATCAAAAAACTTCCTGTAAGTTACACTGCCAATAAAAAAGCGTGGATGACGTCTAGTATTTTTGAAGATGAACTAAGAAAGTGGGATAAAGAACTGTCATCGAAAAACAGAAAAATTCTACTTCTAGTTGACAACTGTGCAGCCTATCCAAAGTTAAATTTGACAAACATTAATCCGGTCTTCTTACCGGCCAACTGTACGAGTGTCCTGCAACCTACGCACCAAGGCGTCATTAGAAGCCTAAAGTGTCACTACCACAAGCAACTTTAAAAAAAAATTATTTTCTGTATGGACACGGCGCAACCTGCCACAATTTCACTCTTAGATGCAATACAATTCCTAGACAACTCTTGGAAGAGTGTAACACAGAAGTCGATAGCAAAATGATTTAGTACAGCACAACTCGTACATGAAAATTTACCCAATGATGTCGAAGACGACGACTTGCCGCTCTCGGAGTGGATTAAGAAATTCGATGTAAATGAACTTGATTCCTATGCATCAGTGGATGACCAAGTAGAAACATTCCAAGTGTTGAGTGACGCAGAAATTATCGCGGAAGTAAAAAACATAGAAGCAGAAGATAGTGTTGAAGAAGATGCTGAGCAAGAGGAGGATGCCGACATCGTTTGTCCGACAGTACAGGAAGCAATGAGAGCCGCCGAAACTTTTTCACGATTTTACTGCTTTAGAGAGATGTCTGATGACACGTTCAATGCAGCGCAGCATCTCCACAGCACAACAGAAAGAATTTATTTTTCAGAAAGGAGCGTTCAAAAGAAAATTACGGATTACTTTCGACAGTAAGCCTAAATGTAAGTTACATGTACTTTCTTTTTGATCTTATAAAATATTCTTCAAGCTGTTTGTATAAATGAAATGTAGTTTGTAAACTTTAGAATAAATATCACGAATAATGTTAATAATGCAAAGATCTTTTTTTTATTTCTCCTTCCTTACTAGTGATTAAAAAGGGTCTTTTATAACGACTCTTTTATAACGTCACTCGGACATAACGTCATTATTTTTTTGGTCCCTTCAATGACGTTATAACCAAGTTCCACTGTATATGAAATTAGTGACAACTTTGAAATTCATAATTGACAGTTCTCAAATCAACAAACAACCTATGGCCACAACACAATGCTCTCACCCCCACTCTTAAACCCTCCCATGACAACAATCACAAGGGAAGGAAGATGTAAAATGCGCGCGCCATAGCTAAATTAAGATCAGTATGCATTATAAATGTTCTGGAATTATGGAACGAAACATCGGCAATATGAAAATCACATACACGGATGTACACAAAAACCTGCTACAACATATTCACTATGCCTGTTTATACTATTAATAGTATGCTTCATGTATCATATATAATATAGGCATTTCTGTTGCATTCATGTCATGACTTAAATTACTTTTAACATAATCTAGCATAGTAATATAATGTGAACTAATTTTGTAGTAAGTTTAATAGACTAGCATATTGGTGCAGGAACAATCAAATACTTTATAGTTTGTATAATAATATTGATGGATTTTGTGCATTTGGAAGACATGATGTAAATATTTTGAAAGTAAAATAAGTAACTCTTGATTAATTATTTCTTAAATGTTTTATCTATATAGGCCTATTCTTGAAATGCATAATAAACAATTCTTTTGTATTTTTAAAACACTGGTAAATGATCTGGAAACATTATGAAACAGACAAGAAGTTCTTGTTTTATTTAAATAATGTGTATGGGTTGGCACTGCTAGAGTTGTTTTAAATAATTGTAACTTCAAAATGGTTGAAATTATTTTAAAACTTGTATCTGTAATTATTTACAGATTAAAATTTTAGACTATGACCAGCTTATAATGTATGAGGATTTCTTAAATTATTATTCTGTATCTTTGTCACGTGTATGCACACACACACACACACACACACACCACAGTTACCAGGAAAAATTACCAGATCCATTCTTGTTTCTGATAGGGTCTTATGTCTAATAAACTAAAGTTGATGCAAGTTACCATGTTGATAAATACTCATAAAGTGGTTTCTAATTTAGTATACACAATTTTTTGTTACAAAATGTTTTAATTTTGTTTAAGAGATTTGTTCTACTTTTTAAACATCAAATAGGTGTAACTGCATTAAATAATAAGGTATAAACTTTTGAAAAAGATTAGTGAAGACACAGTTGGTTTGGGTAGTGTAAGTCACCTACAGTTGTTTTTAATATAACAAATTTTTATGAAACCAGTGATACAAATGTTTTAAAGTTGTGTCCAGTTAGTTGATTGATCTTCACCAAAACCTATTTATCTATTATTAATTCACACAGAAAATTCGAGAGACAAATCTGGTGAATAGCTGACCAGTATTTTTCAAATTGTCAATATACATTTTGCACTGGCGTCATGAAGAAATGAGATTTTTTTCTTTGCTAAACCAGGTCTCTTTTCATGAAATTTTCCATCCAGTTTATCCTAAAGGCACACCCTAGTTCACCCTTTATCATGTTACCAATTTTTCAATCATATTATTGGATTTCATTGTCCATGGCGTGTCTGTTACTTAACTAAATACAACTATTTCATTAACGACTCAGAACACAAAGTTTTTTATGAGTAAAAACATAAAGTTTTACCTTACAACCTGAACCAGTTTTCACTTTTAAAAAGCTTCTTCAGAGGTTGCCGCTGGTAGCGCTGTCCATTCTGTTGTGGGCGACGGAATCGAATTTCGAAAGATCTATGTTGTGTGTGTGGGTGAGATATGTTCGAATAATGCGTGATATTTGAATTGTGTCTATTGTAATACCCAGGTAGGATAGGAGTAGGTAAGGAAGATACCCCGAACAAACCAACGGACATGATAAAACAATGTTACCTTGAAGAAACCAAGAAAGAAGAATTTTGAAGAAACAAAATTGTAGGATGGGATGACTACAAGATATACCCAAGGGAAACCTATTAAGAAAAATATAACAAACCCCGAAAGAGATTAAATGTCACCAAAGAAAGTATAACACCCAAAACCTCATATTAATGTAAAATAGTTGTAAACAAAAGTGTTTAGTGTTGTAAGTAGAAGTGCACCCACTAAAGTTATTGTATAACGGAATAAACAAATCTTCATAATCCCTTATAACTAAGATTTTGGTCTTGGAATATTGTAAAACTCAATTAGAGATAAGATCCAAAAATATAAGTGAACAGGTGCAAGTTATTTCAGTGTATTATATAAACTTCAAGTAGAAGTGTGACTAATACTTCAACTAAATACATGTGTACCATGAAACAACTTTAATGTTTTCAATGACTACAGAAATAAAATTTTATAAAATATTCTTATGAAAACAATTACTAATGTTTCTAAGAAGGTGCCACTTTTTATCTAAAAACCTTCATTAAAATGTAAAGGATAAAGTGAGAGCAGGTGGTGAATAAATAAAGTGACCGGGGATAAATCTTTAAATACCAAAATAAAAACAGATAAGATTGCTACCAAAATAAGTTTAAGAAATAAATAAAAAATAAAGGGCTTGTTATGTTTATGTTAAAGCCCATGAACTCCATAATTCAATGTGGTGAGTAGAATATAAGATTTTGTTATTATTATAAAAATGTTTAATATGTTCAATAGTATTAATCCAGACTAAAATGTCTAAGTATGGATACCATACTCTTTTTATAAAATGTTTATTATATGTTACTAGCAGTAGTTAAAACTAAAATGTCTGAATTTGAAGACCATATTGTTAATTTCAAATATGTTAAGTATTATGAGTATGAATACGATACTACATATTCTGTAGTTAATTTTGTAATATTCTGTAATTTAGTTAATTAAGGAGATTGTAATTAATATTGTATTAAAATAAGAAAGTCAGAAGGGGTATAAACACAGTATTATTCAAAAACATATGTAAAACCAGAAAAATCTAGGCCAAATAGGAAACTCCAACCACCTTATAATTGTTAATTAAGTTAAATAAAACAGTTAAACTGATGGAATTTATATAAGGTAAATCAGTCACCAAATACTATGACTAAAACTATACTTTAAAAGGATAGTGTAAAAAGATATATAAAATTATTGAAAAAATTGCAAATGTAATAACTAAAATTTCAGAGTGGGGAGTCATATATTCATGAATTATATTTAAAAAGATAATCAATTGATAAAATTGCAAGAAATTAAGGAAAGATAAACATTTATGTCAACCTGAGATTTATTATAATCATAATTATAACATATAAAATGGCTAATATTTGGAGAAGAACAGGAAATAAAAGGTTGAGCCTACTTTTCCAAAATGAAACAAATATAGCAATTTTGATAACAAACTTTGTAAAAATAGATTATTGGGTATCAAATTAAGCAGAAGGAATTAAAGAAACCGATTATGTATTTATTATTTCATGAAATTAATTAATAACCAAAATATATTCTGTGATATAATGTACTTTTTCTACATGTATCGGAAGCGATTAAAAATTGAAACAATACATTTCTAATATTAAATTGGCTAAGATATTTAAGAAAACGAAGGAAGTAAGATAGTTCTTTATTAACGTTCGTAGTGTACGGTTGAGTGAAATCCAGTGATAGAACAACCTATATCGAAACCATTAATGACGTGTAAAAATTGAACCTAGCCTACAGTAAAATTTTGAGAATTTAGACAGAACAATTTTAAACCTTAAATTCAGTGAAAATTAACCACTACAAACATTGAATCAAGTGAATACACAACCGAAACTAATTAATTGACAATTTGAACCTCTAACACCAATAATTCCGAATAACTGAAACGAACTTTACGACACAAGTAACTTAACATTATCACACACATTTTGATCAAGTGAATAACAGAACATTGAACGAGAGATACTACAATAACACCAGAAATATTAAGCACTACTGCGGAGACGAGGAAGCATTGAGAAGGCAGCTTTATTGGAAGAAAATTTCAACCAGCCGAGTTCAGTTTTACATCAGCAGCTACGAAGCGGCCATTTTGACTCCCAGCATGCAAAGCGCACACGACGACTAGTATTCGTCAACTCTTCATTGGTTCGAAATTTCATTTTATAGACATTATATATTATCAACTAACTTTGTAAATTTTTAACTATTAAGCTTTTTAATTGTAAATGTTATACTTTCTAACCTTACCCCTTCTCTGACTATTAACTATAACCGTTCAAAGAACCTGAAAAAATTAATATTAAATAACCTATGTACCAACAATCGATCGCCCTGTGAACGAGTCGAGCATTATATGATAATCGATTTTAAATCGATACTTATAAACATTGTGACGTTTTCCCCTTTTTTCAAATAATTAATAAACATATATTTGATAATTATGTATTTGTATAATCTAAACCACACATCCGGTGAAAACATGTGCTCAGTTTTTTCAAAGTACATTAGGCTTTTCGGGTCCAAGGTTGCGTTAAGCGAAAAAGACAGAGGTATTCGGGGTATTGAAATAACCATTCACACAACATGAGGATAACAAATTAGATTTTCTTTTATTATTGGCGTTTAAAGGTTACAAACAATTAGAGTCAATTAGTACTTGATAAAATTCAAAATGGCGGCTTCATGATTTCCGCCTTCTCGCCATGCTTTCATAGCTACGTAGCCTAGTTTTCTTTGGAATTAATTCTTTATTAAATTCATTTACTGCAGTTAAAACTTCAAGAGAAATGTTATTAACTTTCTTTGATGATAATAGTTACTCTAAACTTAATCACAAACCAACGCCTCAGATATGTTTACTTAAGGTTGGCCAACTCTCGCGTTCACACTATCACACACAACATTCATTTTCTGATACTAAATACATTTTACTTTTTATATATTTAGAGCTCATGTTTTAAATTTAGAAAAGAAATTTAAGAAGGGCTTTCCTGAAATTGATGCGGCGTAGACTCCTCAGAAGACTCCCATGTTGGTTAGCAGGTGTTCAACCGAGCCTCTCTCTGTCTTTTTTAGTGCACTGAATTTACTAAACTTTTACATTGGTTGTCCACTGATGCTACATTATTACTGATGATTACATTTTTAAACAATTATTGCATTTTTACGGCAAAAACTGCCCACTGCACTGTTTGAGCGTGTGTGCTGTTTGAGTTGTTACTGACGACTGGGGGCGATTCAGACGCAATTGTTATGTAAGTGGTCGTGCATCTGACGTCATTGTCTATTGTTTCCAGCCACCGCCCTGGTTAATACGTATTTGTTTTCATGCCGTCATTGTTTATTTATGACGATCTGGCTTTGTGGACCAATGAAAGTTCGTATGGTTAGTTCGTTTTACTTATGCCGCCATTACACATGTTAAACTCTGCTCGTACCACGATGACCTTGACTTGGCTCCCCTCTTGTTGAATCTGCGTATTTATTGGGACTTGGGCAAAACTAACCTAGCCCTTGTTAACATTCATGATCAGAATAAAAATTACAATAAAAGATTCCTGAATCCCATTATTATTGTAATAGGTATTTCTGTACTGTCACAACATTTGTCAATAAAATTTAGTAATTCTACAATTTGGTTTAAAATTTATTTATAAATTTAATAAATAGAGTATTAGTGAACAACAGGACTACAAGAAAGGCGGCCATTACTTAAGTGGAAGTGTTACATACGGAGAAAGAAGAAATACCGCTAATCGATCAGTGAATCAGACAATCCGGTTATTGCTGAATTTAATTCCAGTAAACCTTAAGCGATATTATTAATAAAATTGACTCAAAGGAACTTAAAATTTTAACACCACTCAATTACAAGAATTATTTACTAAATTATTAAACATCAAAACAAAAAATTAAATTTTTTCAAAATTTTAATAATAACATTATTTTTTTTATTTTGTAAACGAAAAGAGAATTCTATTAGATTAGTTACAACATACATCAACAAACAAACTGAAAAAATAGCCCACAAATCCAAAAAAGCAGGATACAGAATCACTTACAAAACTACTAACAAAACAGAACACACACTATCAAAACACACACACAAAGCACAAAACAAATTCGATCTACCTGGTGTTTACAAACTAAATTGCTCAAATTGCAACAAATTCTACATAGGCCAGACAGGACATAGCTTCAAACAAAGATACATTGAACACACAAAGGCACTCCACTCCATTACAGAATCCACCTTTGCAAACCACATCATTGAAGCAAACCACACGTACACACAAAAGGCCGAAAACTAGACACTTTAGAACAATTGGAAATACAAACACACGACAACAAATAAAAACGACATCCTAAACGAACAGACTTTTAGGTATTATTCGAACATATCTCACCCCACACACACAACATCGATCTTTTGAAATTCGATTCCGTCGCCCACAACAGGACGGACAGTGCTACCAGCGGCATCCTCTGAAGAAGCTTTTTAAAAGTGAAAACCGGTTCAGGTTGTAAGGTAAAACTTTATGTTTTTACTCATAAAAACTTTGTGTTCCAAGTCGTTAATGAAATAGTTGTATTTAGTTTCAATCATAGTTATAAATTGGCACCTACAGTCAGTTGTATTTTAATTAAAATGAATCAAGTTATTTTTACAACTTGTGATTCATACTATTACGTAACTCTTGCCGTCGCCTTGCTGGTACCTCTGTAAAATGTAGCAGTGTGTCAGAGTGTAACTTGTGTATGTGTGTCTTACCAATTCGTCCTCGCACGGTAACGTAACTCACGATGGTTGAGTCCGTAGCGAACGTACGGATAACCAGGTATCGTAGTCCCCGATCTGAGGTTCACTTGTAGTGTATAATTCCCGGGTGGCGCCAAATTGTTTATTTAAAACAATTAAAAATGTCTTATTATCAGCGATTCTGCTCAGATGGTGTGACGGATTTAATTTGTCCCGCCGTTTCTCAAGTTGTATAATCGAGCCAGCAGTTACAGTATTCGCTGCTTGAGCGCTAGTTATCACGTCAGAGACATTCGCTGTAAATTATAATTTTAAGAATACACCTTCCTACTGAAATAAAACACATTTTAACATACACAGTATTGATTTATTAGCGATTTGATATTACTATTTTCATAGACACAAGCCATAATTGATTTTTTATATAATTTTGCACCGATTATTTCTTTATGAGACGTTCTCTCTCTGGGTTTTACAATCGATTTTGAACGTAATTAAACATACAGTATGGCGTTCTACCAAATAAGTCAACAAATGATTTCGTCCAAATCATACGGATTCTTTTGATCACGTTGAAAGGCTCAGATGCAATTACAATAATAAAAATACACAACCTTACAATGTTTTTACTTAAATATTGTAACGTGTAACTATAAATGGTTTGTTGAAGTGTAGTACAAGTGTTTTAAAAGGTTCGTACATTAATACTAGGTTAGCTTTCTAATTTAACAAATTTTCAGTGCCTTAATATTTTCATTTAATCTTTGAAAGAGAATAAAATTGATTCAGTGGTATTTCAGAATATAGTGAGAAATATTCAAAGTGCGTTATTTCGGAAGTTTAGATAATTTATTGGATACTTAACAGCTTTGTAGCATGTGATTACTCTGTTGGTCGGGAATGAAGGAATGTGACTGCAATATAATTCAGTTTTCATTTATTCAGGCTTCGGGCATCTTTTTCAAAGTATTTTGCTTCATTTATTCACTTCGTCTTGAAATAAAACGTCTTCTCCAGCAGGTAATTGTGTTCAGTGATAGTCAGCCTCCTTCTCGTTCAATTTTGATAATTTAATTAACTTTTAAAACATTTTAACTATGAAAATAGGTTGTTCTCAATTCTGGCGTCTGTTTTACTTGTGCGTCACTTTCTGAGTAATGATATTCAACGGTAATTTCGTCTTCAACCGTTGTTTCCATGGTTACCCAATTATTCTGATTGGGCTAGCTTGACATCAATCCATTGTTATCAAAATTTGAATTTTTTTAAAATCTTCTGACTTCCTTCCTTCTCTTATCTTCCTTCTTAAGTATTAATTTACACTTAATACACTGTCATTTGTATTTTCTCACAAAGATTATTTTCAATCAGAATGATCACTGTTGCACACCACTATATAAAAATTATCCCGATTAGCGCTTTCAAGCTTCACAGCCCATCGTCAGATCGGAATAGACAGGAAATATGTGAAAACAAACCCTTCACCCCTCTCCCCCACCCTGCTTACACACAACAAGCTATAATATAAATGACCCTTCCCACCCCCTAAACCCTGTCCCACCATCTGTACAGTTACATATTTTTCTAGCAAATTCCATGTGTTTCAGTGTTGTGTGTGTGTGTGTGTTGTTGTGTGCATCCTTTTAAACTTACCCTCTTCCTCTCCACACACGTGGGTCAGTCACACACCCTTATTTTAAAACATCCAATTAGTACTATGCACTATAATTTTAATCTTATCTATCTGTCCTCTGTCATTTACTTCTTAATCATGTTATAAAATATTTCTTCATTATCAAATTTAATTCTAATATTAATTAAATTGTCTAACCCTTTTTCTCTTTCTTTCAATATTTCTAACTCCTCTCTAAGCTTCCTTTCAACTGTGTTATTTACTACTTTTACAATTTCGTATTCTTCCAAAGGATTAACAAACTTATGGTTGTCTTCTATGAAATGTCTTGCATATAACGAATTGGTTGTTCTATTACCTTCTCCACGTTTGTGGTCAGACAACCTGCATACGAATTTTTGTCCTGTCTCACCTAGGTACACTTTGTTGCAGTCTTTACATTTTAATTTATAAATTCCGCTTTTCTGTAATACTGGAATTTTTTCTATATTCTTATTCCTTATCTTATCAAATACCATTTCACATTTTTTAATAGCTATATCTACTCCATATTTATTAAAACATTTTATAATTTTTCTAGTATGTGAACCTATGTATGTCAATGACCCTGCATAATTCTTTTGTTCTGGTTCTATTTTAGCTTTTTGTATGTTAACCCTTTTCATAACGTTATCCACTATGTTGGTGTTATAATTATTATTCCTTACAATTCCCTTTATCGTTTTTAACTCCCTATCTTTTGATTTGGTCTCTTTTAAACACTTCTGAGCTCTGTAACAAAATGAATTGATTGCCGCCATTTTATATCTATAAGGGTGGTAAGACTCTCTTGGTATAATTATATCAGAATACGACTCTTTCCTAAATATCCCAAACTGTAGTTTCTCATTATCTTTAATTTCTATGTTTAAATCTAAGTAATTTATTTTCTTACCTCCTATCTCTTCTTTAAATTGTAAGTTTTTATCCTTATTATTTACCTCATTTATAAACTCATGCACTTCTTCTATGCTTCCTTCCCAAATTACTAATACATCATCAACGTATCTAGACCATAATTTTATATTGTCTTTATACTTAGTGGTAGTTATTAATTGCTTTTCAAAATCATTCATGTATATTTCAGCAAGAATAGGGGATAATGAAGACCCCATAGGTAAAACTTTTTTCTGTATATAAAACTTGTTATTAAACCTAAAATAGTTCTGACTTACACATTCTTTAATTACTTTCATCAACTGCTTTTTATACCTGTATTCTCCCATATTATTATCGTTTATTAGTGTAATAACTTTATTTACTGTGATATTGGTAAACATGTCCTTAACATCCAGTGATATCAATTTTGTATTTACATTAATCCTAATATTTTCTAAGTTTTCTATCAATTTTACATTATTCTCTATGTTGTATTTTGTCCCAAATTCATATTTCTCTTTCAGTATTCTGCTAACTTCCTTTGATAATTTATAAATAGGTGCATTAATAAAAGAAACATCGGTCTAATTGGTTTTCCTTCTTTATGTATCTTAACCTGACTTTTAAAAGTTGGTGCTGTTGGATTACTTTCCAATAAATACTTTTTCTTCTTTTCTTCTATAAATGTTATCTGTTTCATCATTTTTTTTATCCGTGACTGGTACTTACTTGTATAATCATACTTTATTTCCTCGTATGGTCCTTCCCTTATAAATTCTTCCGTTTTCTTTATGTATTCGTCCTTTCTCAGTAGTACCATTGTATTTCCTTTGTCCGCCTTCGTAACTATAATATCATTCTTCTTTATTTTATTCTTTAGTTTAGTTACAGTTGATTTGATTTTTTGTTCATTTTTTGAATTATACAAACTTTTCTTAAATATTTTATCTACTACATTCCCTACTTCCCACCTTATTCTTTTTTTATCATTTTAATTTCCTAGTTTTTGTATTATGCTTTCGCATTCAATAATCGTTTTTTCTTGATTTAATTCTGGTGGCGGTGCGTATTTTAAGCCTTTTGCTAACATTTCTTTTTCTTCTGTATTGAAATTTACCTCTGTAAGGTTTATTACCCTTTTTTCATAGGTATTCTTAGAGAGGTGTTCCTTTTTTACTTCGTTCTTTCTTATTAATTTATTTAACTTATCTACCATTTTTTTATTTTTCTTTTCCAATTTCTTTTCTACGTACCCCAAACCAAAATTATATAATATTTCTTCTAACTCTACATACGAGTATATTCTTAACAATTCTATGTGTCTGTTATATAATTCCCTATTATATCTATTGATTAAACCGTAGAGTGACCTTATTTCCAGTTTTATCCACAACTCCTCGCTTTGTTCTTTTACTTTTTTGGCTACACTGTTCTTATTTTTAATTTTAACTTGAGCGTACTTTGGGATGACATTATTATCCAGACATTGTTTATTAAACCATATTTTACTTAAAACCCTCTTCAATTTAACTTTTAACTTAAGATATTTAAAAACTTTACTTACCTTATTGTTGTCGTTTATTACCTCATTGTTGTTGTCTATTACCTGTAGTCGATTGCACATCTTAACAGACGTTTAATGAAGAAATTTGTGTTAGTGGTTGAAATCACAATCAGAATGATCACTGTTGCACACCACTATATAAAAATTATCCCGATTAGCGCTTTCAAGCTTCACAGCCCATCGTCAGATCGGAATAGACAGGAAATATGTGAAAACAAACCCTTCACCCCTCTCCCCCACCCTGCTTACACACAACAAGCTATAATATAAATGACCCTTCCCACCCCCTAAACCCTGTCCCACCATCTGTACAGTTACATATTTTTCTAGCAAATTCCATGTGTTTCAGTGTTGTGTGTGTGTGTGTGTTGTTGTGTGCATCCTTTTAAACTTACCCTCTTCCTCTCCACACACGTGGGTCAGTCACACACCCTTATTTTAAAACATCCAATTAGTACTATGCACTATAATTTTAATCTTATCTATCTGTCCTCTGTCATTTACTTCTTAATCATGTTATAAAATATTTCTTCATTATCAAATTTAATTTTAATATTAATTAAATTGTCTAACCCTTTTTCTCTTTCTTTCAATATTTCTAACTCCTCTCTAAGCTTCCTTTCAACTGTGTTATTTACTACTTTTACAATTTCGTATTCTTCCAAAGGATTAACAAACTTATGGTTGTCTTCTATGAAATGTCTTGCATATAACGAATTGGTTGTTCTATTACCTTCTCCACGTTTGTGGTCAGACAACCTGCATACGAATTTTTGTCCTGTCTCACCTAGGTACACTTTGTTGCAGTCTTTACATTTTAATTTATAAATTCCGCTTTTCTGTAATACTGGAATTTTTTCTATATTCTTATTCCTTATCTTATCAAATACCGTTTCACATTTTTTAATAGCTATATCTACTCCATATTTATTAAAACATTTTATAATTTTTCTAGTATGTGAACCTATGTATGTCAACGACCCTGCATAATTCTTTTGTTCTGGTTCTATTTTAGCTTTTTGTATGTTAACCCTTTTCATAACTTTATCCACTATGTTGGTGTTATAATTATTATTCCTTACAATTCCCTTTATCGTTTTTAACTCCCTATCTTTTGATTCGGTCTCTTTTAAACACTTCTGAGCTCTGTAACAAAATGAATTGATTGCCGCCATTTTATATCTATAAGGGTGGTAAGACTCTCTTAATATAATTATATCAGAATACGACTCTTTCCTAAATATCCCAAACTGTAGTTTCTCATTATCTTTAATTTCTATGTTTAAATCTAAGTAATTTATTTTCTTACCTCCTATCTCTTCTTTAAATTGTAAGTTTTTATCCTTATTATTTACCTCATTTATAAACTCATGCACTTCTTCTATGTTTCCTAAGTTTAAAAGAATGCACACAACAACACACACACACACACACAACACTGAAACACATGGAATTTGCTAGAAAAATATGTAACTGTACAGATGGTGGGACAGGGTTTAGGGGGGTGGGGAAGGGTCATTTATATTGTAGCTTGTTGTGTTTGAGGAGGGTGTGGGAGAGGGGTGAAGGGTTTGTTTTCACATATTTCCTGTCTATTCCGATCTGACGATGGGCTGTGAAGCTTGAAAGCGCCAATCGGGATAATTTTTATATAGTGGTGTGCAACAGTGATCATTCTGATTGTGATTTCAACCACTAACACAAATTTCTTCATTAAAAGATTATTTTGGTATCCTACAATTTGGGTTATTTCATGTTTTCTAAGTTTACAATTAATTTAATATTTACTAATTACATTTCTCGGTCTATATAACTACTTATTTTGATATTTTGTTGTTAATAATATTTACCATTTATCCTTGGTTAATTAGTTACCTTGGATTTGTTAATTACTTGGCTATTTTCATACAATTAGTATTTGTTTATGTTTGACCGTTAGGCCTGTTAAAGTCTAAGTAGCCATTACTGGTTTTTGATTGTTTCATGCACATTATATCTCATTTGGTCCTAGATCGTTATTTTGTTTTTGATAATTAGGTTTATTATCTATGGAGGTGTTTTGGTTCAGTCTTTGTGTGATTTTTGTGTGTAACAACTGTGTTATTCAATATTTCTTGCTAATTATTTACTAACAGTTTTCTCTTTTACAACTCAAACATTGTTTTCTTTCCTTATTTTTTAATTACTCTGCCAATGTCAATAATATGGCTATTAATTACTATTTATTTATCATATAACATATAATATTTTGGTCTATGTCTGGGATAATGACCCAATCCATCTCCTGTTCATAAACAATTGTTTATATAATTAATTAACACTTATTATTTAGTATTGGTGTAAAATTCATTACTTCTTATTTATTGTTCAGGTGATAAACAATCTCACCTCTATTGAATTTGTTTCATTACTCTCCCCCTATAACATGGGTATTTACTTATGGTTATTACATACTTATTTTCTAAAACTCTTTGCTTCCCTTCCATGTTAACATCACCTTATTACTTTTTCTTGTGATTCTCACCTTTAAATTCTACAATACATTCTTAAGTTCTATAACAATATTATTTCATAATTACTACAGTTAATATCACTCTTCAGTGTTCATTATTACTGTATCAATGGCTTATTTTAAGTATTATTCATAATAATTTTCTTAAATGTTATTGTTCACTATTAAATCTTAAACATTGGTTATTTTACTAAGTCTTTATCTTAGCCTTCTCTATTCTTACTATTTTTACTACTGACAATATTTTTATTTATTTATCACTTGCACTTTTAAATTATTTTGTGTTCATTATAATTTACTTAGTGTTTCTTTTTCTATCATTTCACTTTAGGGTAAGTTCACTTTCACTAGTTTAACTTCCGTTTACTTCTCACTATTTTACTCTCTTTCTCTACACATAATATATATAATTACTAATATCATGTCTTTCTTTATTAACAACTTACATGTATTCCTAAATCTTTGGCTAGTGTATTTTTAACTATCGTTTTTTATTAATGATTATTTACAATTGTCATTCAATCAATACTAACATTTATTAATTATTTTGGATCTTAACTGTTTTCATTTTCTTTATTATTTTTGATTACATTATTTCTCCCTTCTCTATTTTTTATTCCTTGTCTGGGTTTTCTTGACCTGTTGCATTTTATTTTCTTCATCGTTGGTTTGTTCCCTCTTTGTTCTCATGTTTCTTCTCCTTTCTTCTCGTCTTGTTTACTTTTATTT
The DNA here is from genome assembly GCA_034769895.1 of Magicicada septendecula. Lineage (NCBI taxonomy): Eukaryota > Metazoa > Arthropoda > Insecta > Hemiptera > Cicadidae > Magicicada > Magicicada septendecula. The sequence continues at coordinate 142,770,298 of CM068371.1, forward strand.
TGGTTCGTAGCTGGCCAATCTCTGGGGTTGGGTCAATGTTGTTTGTCTGTCAGTCTAGTAGTTGATTTTCTTTATTAATCACCTTTGGTTTATTACTCTTTCTCCTTCTTTCTTAATTACATTTTATATTTTTTTTATTCTCCACATTATTTATTTCTTAAAATATAGTATTATTTACCATTTTTTACATACTTATTGTTATCAAAACTGATCTGAATTTGGCGATGTTATATAATGCGCTTCCACCAAAATTGATCATTTTATAAAACGTGATTCTAAGTTTGATGAAATTATCGATTGTATTGTATCATTTTTTCTCAACTTCTCCTGCTTCCTGTGCAGTTTTATTTTTAATTCTGTATCTTTTATTTCCTTTCTTCTGATTCTTTTCTTCATTATTTTTTCTTATTACGAACTGGCTCATTGATTTTTTATTATAACTTATTCCCTATAAATCTTATTCTCCTTAACTATCCCTACTTTGTAGCTGAAATCGATTCGGATGGGCTCTATTGGCTTACCTAACTCCGTCGTTCAAAACTACTCTTATTCTGAGATCAGGGGAACATCATCCCTGCTCAGTTAAATGATTGCTGGACTTATTCAACAGTCAATCTCAATTAATGAATCTTCAATACAGTCATCTCGTGACTCATAATAATAATAATAATCATAATATTTGTTGGGAATCTTTTACTTTTGTATTTCATTATTGCTCAGTTCGAGTCATATATTTGTTCATCTTTCTTTATAGATACTACTTGATAATACTTGAAGCATTGCTTTTCATTGATACAATTCACATTTTTATTCATTTTTAATTACTCTTTGTTTCATCTCATTTCATATTATAACTCTTAGAATGTTTATTTTATTTATTTCGTTTTTTGATCAATGGTTTGTTTAATTTTACTTCCCATTTCCTTCTAAATAGTTGTGGAAGTTGATCATTTTGATTGATATTTTTTTTTCATAATTCTTTAAATATCATAGTAAGTTAGTGCTTCTTACTAGTTAGGAATTTTTGTAGCTTATTCCTTTTTAGTATGTTTTGCTTTTTTATGCCTCATATTTTGGCTAAAGATTATTGTAACTTCATCTTATTTTGTTAGGAATGTTCTGTAACTTCACTCCCTTATTATTATTTTTTATTCAAATATTATAGTAAGTTTGTGTTTCTTACTTTATATGGATTCTTGGTAACTTTATTTCTCCATTTTATAATTGGTCTAAAATATTCTCGAAATATTTGTGTAAGCTGTCCTTACATAACTTTTTGGATTTTGAAATTCATTTTTTATATTTTTCTTTATTACTTATTAGCAAACTTATTTGTTTGTATTATTATTTCTTTTTATTCAAAGTAACCTGGTTGGTTTTTCAATTTTAAGTTTTTTTCAGTCATGTTTGGCTGTCATAATATTTTTTAATTGATGCTTGATTGTATACCCCCTTTATTTTCTTAGTGATGGGGTTAGTGATTTCATATGTGTTATTGCCCTTGTCTTTTGTGATAGTGTACGGTGTAATCAAATCAAATAACTCAGATGATGGTGTTTACTTGGTGTGGTTCTCGAGTCTTACTGGTCTGAAACTCTTCCTTTAGTTTCACTGTTGACCTGTCCAAATTTTAATGAATCCTGTTAATAATGTTAAGCTGTTGAAGATATATATGTGTAGTATTACAACATGTTTTAAAAAAAAAAAGTTGCTTGTTGAAGAAATAAAAAAAATTGTGTTAAAAAAAATTATAATTAAAAAAAAAATTTTCTTTTTATCAATTAATTAATTAAGTTTCGTAAAGTTTTGAAATGTGTCTCACTTCTCTATGAAATTTTATTAATGTTCTTGTATTTTTTAATAACTTCCAACCACTTATAATATTGTCTCGAGGGACAATCGATATTTGTTTACTTTCTTGTTTTGGAGGTTATCTTCCTTCTGAGGTGGTAAAATTCTGGTAGTTTATTATTAAAATTATATTAATTGTAATTTGTTATATTTAAGAAAGAAAGAACTATTTTGAGGTGAAAAGTATAAATGTTTTATTGAATAATTGATTAATAGACTCTTGTCGATTATAAATCGATTCTCAGGGTATCGAACAGTTACAAGTTTTTGATATATAAAATTCAATAAGGTTCTTTAAACAGCTAGTTATGGTTAAAGTCAGAGAAATCGGGCCAATATTAAAAAAGTATAACGTTACAACAAGTAATTACTAATACTAGGTACATACATTGAATAGAAATTGTAATAAAATAATTTGTTGTCGAACCGTACAGCTGATGGAACTAGGAGGCGTTGCTTTTGCGTGATGACGACAGAAATTGCAAATGGCTGCCGTGAAGTTGGTCAAAATGTCCTTCGTATATGCGACGTTCCAAATAAGAGATTTTCTTGTAGTATTCACGTCCTGCTGTCAGCAAATGTTCCTTCTGATGTTGTATAGTGTCTTGAGTGAAGTTTCTGTGTTGTATTTTGTATATCGGTGTATGTATAAGTTAGTTCACTTCTTTGTCATTCGGCACTAATTTACGGTTATGGTGTATACTGTTTTCTTGTGTTTAATAGTGTTATTCGGTGTAGTTAGGTGCTGTTCAGTGTTATTTAGTCTTTAGTAATTGTTTCTGTCACTATGTAGACGTTCCAAATTGGTTTTACTCGCCACTCGCGATTTTCAAAAAACGTGTCGTTCACTGACTCGCCATTACCGTACTTTTAGTTAGGTTAACTTGGTTATATTATGCTCGTCAAGTGCACCGTACAAATTCCAATAATCAACTTTCCATTTCCTTCACTTTCGACTAAAATCTTAGCCAATACAATATTATTCTTTACATTGTTCAAATATAATTTTGCATCCTGTGCATGTTTTCAATTACATTATATAACTGCCTAAACTTTGGTTATTAATCAATTTTATTTGCTAGATGTAACTTAATTTAATCCTTCAGTTCATTCGGCATATTTTAAGATTGAATAATGCCGTTTTATTATGTTTTTTTGTCTAAAATTGGTAATTTTACTTTCATTTTGTATTTGGTAAATTTTCAAAATTAACTTCCTGTCATTATGCAAATTCTGCCATTTTTAAGTTATATTTATGCTTAATAATCTCATATTGTATTAAAAGGTTTATATTCCCTTATTTTCTTGTAATTATTTGAATTGGTTAATTTTTAAAATATTATTTTGGAATATATGACTCCCCTCTCCAAATTTTTAACTTCTGTCATTTCCATTTTTATTTATAATTCTGGCTATAATTTTCCAAAATCCTTCTAAGTGGTATTTGTAATTATATGGCTTCATCTCTGGTTTATTTTATCTAAATCCTTTTAGTTTAAATGCATTTAAGTGAGTAATTTCTCTGTTTTGATGAAGTTTGGTTTTCATTCTTTTGCCTAGATTTTTTAACAAGTTTTTTCTTACAAAATTTTTATACAAACAATAAATACTGTGTTATACCCTCTCTGACTTTTAAAACATGGTATTATAAACTAAACATTTTTTAAATTAAACATAACAAAATTAGTATTGGTTTCAGTACCATAAACAGTCAAACAAATAAGAAATATTTTCAAAGATGGTTGTCTTCAACCATTCAGACATTTTACCATCAATACTTATTACTAACATAGAAATATTATTTACAAAGGAGGTTTTTTCCCAACTAACATCTTTTTTACTTATTACTATAAATACAAGTAATAAATATATTTACAGTTATGATGTTAGTTGTTCCAAACTTAAATAAAGGTCCTTATACCTAATACATTTTAAAAATCCTTATTCTATATTTACAAAACCTTATACCTATATCCTTATTTGCTATTTTTTATATTAAGTTTGATTATGCAGTTTTTTAAACTGTCTTTTAAATATTGTATTGGGTAATAGTACCCTGTCACTGTATAATGAAATCTGTTTTTACTCATTATATAAAACAAAAATGTCACTTCAAACAGATTTATAGCTTGTTATTATTAAAGGTAACACATTCACATGGTACGAATTTTAAGTCACTTAAAGTTGTATGTTTCATTGTATACACAGTTTGTGGATGCCAAGAATGAAACATAAGGTTTATTTTTTATAATACCCAAACTAGCACTGGTTCACTTTACACTTTTTTGATGTTATTTCTAAATGGTTGTTTAGTCTCATTAACATCAATAAATTGGTTTGTGTGTTACAATGAATACTTGTTCCTTGGGTACGATATTATTGTTTCATCTTGGTTCACTGGCAACTCTTACTCTATACACTTTTCTCTCTTAATTTTATTGTACATGTGGTTACTGTCCAAGACTATTTCGTTATACTTTTATTATTTGTGTTTTATTATTTATTTTGGGATATGGGGATATGGGTGTCTTTTATAAGAGCATTCCATATTCCTCAGGATGCTGCCTTCTTCTTCTTTCTTCAAAGGTGTCTTCTTTTCTTCTGTCTTCTTGGACTGGTATCTTCTCCATCTTCTTCTTGATGCCATCGGGTTTCTTGGGATTTCTTCATCTTCTTCATAAGTTTCTCAAAATACATCACCTTTATTGGTGGATCTTGCCTTATTCAGGGTTTCTTTTTAATTTATATATCCTCGTTGTGGGTTTAGTCATACTCTGTTGTTTCTTTGTTTACTTCTTACCTTCCTGGGTTATAATTTAAAAACTTTGGGTTATTACACTGGTTTTGGATGATTCATCACTAGTACTTTATTTTTATTTGCACTTATACTTTTTATATAACATGATTGTTCTGCACAGTTGCTATGAATTAATTCTTTATATCAAACTTAATGCTTTTTTCGGATTTTAAATGTTATAATCTTATTATTTTAATGATCAATGCCATTCATTATTATGCGTTTATCTGTCATGCTACAACGGTGATACATATTATTATACATAGGACCTTGTTATTTATACCTTTTTGTAAGGTGATCTTCTCCTTTTCTTTCATTATTATTGCCTTCTCTTGTATATTACACTCTTTGTTGTCTTTCTTCTCTACTCCTTCAAATGTTAGATGTTTGAACATTTATTCTGGATGTTTCTTATAGTATTTATTTTTCTGTTGCGCTAGTGCCTTTATTATTTTCATGGCATTACCATCTCACTACTTGTTTGGGCCATATCCTTTCGGCGTAGCTGTGTGAATCATTCCTTTCATTCTCATTGCTGGGATCATTATTAGGTTCTTGGCTGTCCTCTGCCCTGATATAGTTTATCCGAGCTATTCGGGGTCCTCCGTCGTTACTTGCTTGGTTATGCAGTATTGAAAAACCAGGATTTTCACTGACCGTTACCCAATTCTTATTGTCATTATTATTTTGGTTAGTGATTGGCTCCTGTCGATTATTCCTGTTATCTACGTCGTTCCTGGGATTTTCTTCGAATGGGTGGCTTCTTGTATCGGGTACCTGGTTAAAGTACGTTCATCGATAGTTAGATTGGGGATAGTTTCTTCCTGGACTCCGTTGTCTTTGTCCTCTTATGTAATTTACCTGTGGTCGGTATCCTTGGTTGCTGTTATTATTACCGTTTCCAGGGCGATAATAGTTATTATGACCATTCGGTGGGTAGTTACCTCTGTAGTTGTTCCGGAAATTGTTATTATTATTCCCATTTCTGTTGAAGTTTCTGGGTATATTATTGCCCTGTTGGTTCCCTTGATAATTGTTAGGGTTGTTTAGTGGTGGCTTATTATCCCCCTGTTGGTTTGGTGATGACGGTCCTTCGTTTACTCTATTACTTCTGAAGCTTGATACCCTATTTTTTCGGTATTGCCACTCGTGCTCATGGCTCTCTAACAAACTAGCCATGTCTTGAATGGTCTTTACCTGGCTGTACATCCGTGCTTTTTGTATGGCGTCGTCGTAATGGTAAGACAATTGTATCACAAGACACTCTTCCGGGATGCGTGGTTCCAAATTCCTTGCCATGCAGATTTTTCCCAGGAAGTAGGATGTGAGAGATTGTCCATTTTGATACTCATACCTCCCGTTGCTTAGGTTATTGCAGACCATGTTCTGAGTCGATTGAGACCAGTATTTAGCCTTGAATTGGGTCTTAAATTCTTGAATGCTTTGGATGTCTGGTCTTGTGGCAGTCCAACAGTTGTCGTAGGTCTCTTTGAACATTTCGTCCAGCATTCCTCTTATTGTTGTCCATCGGGCCTCTCAATTTCTTATTATTAACTCTTCCACCCTCTTCAGGAATTCAATAGGGTTCCTTTTATAATTATGGAAGTTAATCGTATCTCTGTTGTCCGCGTTCATGACATGGTTACTGTTACATGGCCGGTCACGCCAGGCGTCCACTTCTTCCCGTAATGACTCTTCTAGTCTGTGCATCTCGTCAATCCTTTGTTTGTTTTTGTCTACTTTGCTATCTATTTTATTTAAATTGCTGTACACTCCTTCCATTCTTTCTCCCAAGTCTGTTCGTACAGCTGCTATCTCCTTCTGGTTTTCTTCCCGGACTAGATGCATGTCCTGGTTCACCTGTTCACATCTTCTGACTGTTTCTTCATGACATTCCTCAATTCTTCTTTTATTTTCTCCTTCGATATTGTTCATTTTATTGAGTACTTCCTCACGGACTTCAGAAACATTTTCGTTGGTTTTCTCTAGTTTCTCCAACGTCTCCTCTAATTTTTCATTTGTTTCAGTGATCTGTTGTATGGTTTCTTCTCTATACTCCCTTAATTGTTGGATCACCTGCTGTTTCATCTCTTCCTTAGTTATTTCATTAATTTCCTTCAACTGTTGTTGGAGGGTCTCGTTATTTTGGTTAATGGTTTGTCTCAATTCTTCTTTCTGCTTCTGAAAATTGTCCTCCTTTTTCTTGAAATTTTCATTGGTTTCTTTCTTCATCTGTTTCAGACTCTCCTCATTCTTGTCGAATTTATTGTCCATCTCCTTCAAACTCTCCTCATTCTTGTCGAATTTTTGGTTAATTTGTTTTATCAAACTTTCATTATTTAGTCTGCTTTGTTCAGCCATTGCTTCCATTATTTGTTGCCAATTTGGTTCTCCTCTACCTTCTCCCTTGTCACCCGCCTGTATTTCCATTTCTTTGTCTTGGGTTATTTCTGTTGTGGTTATTGTTGTCTCCACTTCTTCGATCGATGTTCCTTCCTCTTCTTCCCCTCTATTTTCTTCCACCTCTTTGTCCTTCGCCAATTTTTTTGATAATCCTCTTGTGTGCATCTTGATCTCCTTTCGTGACCGCCGCTAGAACTTCGTATCTTCCTTTCTTCTAGCTCCACCAGTTGGTCGCCAATTTATTACATAACTCTTGCCGTCGCCTTGCTGGTACCTCTGTAAAATGTAGCAGTGTGTCAGAGTGTAACTTGTGTATGTGTGTCTTACCAATTCATCCTCGCACGGTAACGTAACTCACGATGCTTGAGTCCGTAGCGAGCGTACGGATAACCAGGTATCGTAGTCCCTGATCTGAGGTTTACTAGTAGTGTATAATTCCCGGGTGGCGCCAAATTGTTTATTTAAAACAATTAAAAATGTCTTATTATCAGCGATTCTGCTCAGATGGTGTGACGGATTTAATTTGTCCCGCCGTTTCTCGAGTTGTATAATCGAGCCGGCAGTTACAGTATTCGCTGCTTGAGCGCTAGTTATCACGTCAGAGACATTCGCTGTAAATTATAATTTTAAGAATACACCTTCCTACTGAAAATAAAACACATTTTAACATACACAGTATTGATTTATTAGCGATTTGATATTACTATTTTCATAGACACAAGCTATAATTGATTTTTTATATAATTTTGCACCGATTATTTCTTTATGAGACGTTCTCTCTCTGGGTTTTACAATCGATTTTGAACGTAATTAAACATACAGTATGGTGTTCTACCAAATAAGTCAACAAATGATTTTGTCCAAATCATACGGATTCTTTTGATCACGTTGAAAGGCTCAGATGCAATTACAATAATAAAAATACACAACCTTACAATGTTTTTACTTAAATATTGTAACGTGTAACTATAAATGGTTTGTTGAAGTGTAGTACAAGTGTTTTAAAAGGTTCGTACGTTAATACTAGGTTAGCTTTCTAATTTAACAAATTTTCAGTGTCTTAATATTTTCATTTAATCTTTGAAAGAGAATAAAATTGATTCAGTGGTATTTCAGAATATAGTGAGAAATATTCAAAGTGCGTTATTTCGGAAGTTTAGATAATTTATTGGATACTTAACAGCTTTGTAGCATGTGATTACTCTGTTGGTCGGGAATGAAGGAATGTGGCTGCAATATAATTCAGTTTTCATTTATTCGGGCTTCGGGCATCTTTTTCAAAGTATTTTGCTTCATTTATTCACTTCGTCTTGAAATAAAACGTCTTCTCCAGCAGGTAATTGTGTTCAGTGATAGTCAGCCTCCTTCTCGTTCAATTTTGATAATTTAATTAACTTTTAAAACATTTTAACTATGAAAATAGGTTGTTCTCAATTCTGGCGTCTGTTTTACTTGTGCGTCACTTTCTGAGTAATGATATTCAACGGTAATTTCGTCTTCAACCGTTGTTTCCATGGTTACCCAATTATTCTGATTGGGCTAGCTTGACATCAATCCATTGTTATCAAAATTTGAATTTTTTAAAAATCTTCTGACTTCCTTCCTTCTCTTATCTTCCTTCTTAAGTATTAATTATTAGCACTGTCATTTGTATTTTCTCACAAAGATTATTTTGGTATTCCACAATATTGGGTTATTTCATGTTTTCTAAGTTTACAATTAATTTAATATTTACTAATTACATTTCTCTGTCTATATAACTACTTATTTTGATATTTTGTTGTTAATAATATTTACCATTTATCCTTGGTTAATTAGTTACCTTGGATTTGTTAATTACTTGGCTATTTTCATACAATTAGTATTTGTTTATGTTTGACCGTTAGGCCTGTTTCAAGTCTAAGTAGCCATTACTGGTTTTTGATTGTTTCATACACATTATATCTCATTTGGTCCTAGATCGTTATTTTGTTTTTGATAATTAGGTTTATTATCTATGGAGGTGTTTTGGTTCAGTCTTTGTGTGATTTTTGTGTGTAACAACTGTGTTATTCAATATTTCTTGCTAATTATTTACTAACAGTTTTCTCTTTTATAACTCAAACATTGTTTTCTTTCCTTATTTTTTAATTACTCTGCCAATGTCAGTAATACTATGGCTATTAATTACTATTTATTTATCATATAACATATAATATTTTGGTCTATGTCTGGGATAATGACCCAATCCATCTCCTGTTCATAAACAATTGTTTATATAATTAATTAACACTTATTATTTAGTATTGGTGTAAAATTCATTACTTCTTATTTATTGTTCAGGTGATAAACAATCTCACCTCTATTGAATTTGTTTCATTACTCTCCTCCTATAACATGGGTATTTACTTATGGTTATTACATACTTATTTTCTAAAACTCTTTGCTTTCCCTTCCATGTTAACATCATCTTATTACTTTTTCTTGTGATTCTCACCTTTAAATTCTACAATACATTCTTAAGTTCTATAACAATATTATTTCATAATTACTACAGTTAATATCACTCTTCAGTGTTCATTATTACTGTATCACTGTCTTATTTTAAGTATTATTCATAATAATTTTCTTAAATGTTATTGTTCACTATTAAATCTTAAACATTGGTTATTTTACTAAGTCTTTATCTTAGCCTTCTCTATTCTTACTATTTTTACTACTGACAATATTTTTATTTATTTATCACTTGCACTTTTAAATTATTTTGTGTTCATTATAATTTACTTAGTGTTTCTTTTTCTATCATTTCACTTTAGGGTAAGTTCACTTTCACTAGTTTAACTTCCGTTTACTTCTCACTATTTTACTCTCTTTCTCTACACATAATATATATAATTACTAATATCATGTCTTTCTTTATTAACAACTTACATGTATTCCTAAATCTTTGGCTAGTGTATTTTTAACTATCGTTTTTTATTAATGATTATTTACAATTGTCATTCAATCAATACTAACATTCATTAATTATTTTGGATCTTAACTGTTTTCATTTTCTTTATTATTTTTGATTACATTATTTCTCCCTTCTCTATTTTTTATTCCTTGTCTGGGTTTTCTTGACCTGTTGCATTTTATTTTCTTCATCGTTGGTTTGTTCCCTCTTTGTTCTCATGTTTCTTCTCCTTTCTTCTCGTCTTGTTTACTTTTATTTTGGTTCGTAGCTGGCCAATCTCTGGGGTTGGGTCAATGTTGTTTGTCTGTCAGTCTAGTAGTTGATTTTCTTTATTAATCACCTTTGGTTTATTACTCTTTCTCCTTCTTTCTTAATTACATTTTATATTTTTTTTATTCTCCACATTATTTATTTCTTAAAATATAGTATTATTTACCATTTTTTACATACTTATTGTTATCAAAACTGATCTGAATTTGGCGATGTTATATAATGCGCTTCCACCAAAATTGATCATTTTATAAAACGTGATTCTAAGTTTGATGAAATTATCGATTGTATTGTATCATTTTTTCTCAACTTCTCCTGCTTCCTGTGCAGTTTTATTTTTAATTCTGTATCTTTTATTTCCTTTCTTCTGATTCTTTTCTTCATTATTTTTTCTTATTACGAACTGGCTCATTGATTTTTTATTATAACTTATTCCCTATAAATCTTATTCTCCTTAACTATCCCTACTTTGTAGCTGAAATCGATTCGGATGGGCTCTATTGGCTTACCTAACTCCGTCGTTCAAAACTACTCTTATTCTGAGATCAGGGGAACATCATCCCTGCTCAGTTAAATGATTGCTGGACTTATTCAACAGTCAATCTCAATTAATGAATCTTCAATACAGTCATCTCGTGACTCATAATAATAATAATAATCATAATATTTGTTGGGAATCTTTTACTTTTGTATTTCATTATTGCTCAGTTCGAGTCATATATTTGTTCATCTTTCTTTATAGATACTACTTGATAATACTTGAAGCATTGCTTTTCATTGATACAATTCACATTTTTATTCATTTTTAATTACTCTTTGTTTCATCTCATTTCATATTATAACTCTTAGAATGTTTATTTTATTTATTTCGTTTTTTGATCAATGGTTTGTTTAATTTTACTTCCCATTTCCTTCTAAATAGTTGTGGAAGTTGATCATTTTGATTGATATTTTTTTTTCATAATTCTTTAAATATCATAGTAAGTTAGTGCTTCTTACTAGTTAGGAATTTTTGTAGCTTATTCCTTTTTAGTATGTTTTGCTTTTTTATGCCTCATATTTTGGCTAAAGATTATTGTAACTTCATCTTATTTTGTTAGGAATGTTCTGTAACTTCACTCCCTTATTATTATTTTTTATTCAAATATTATAGTAAGTTTGTGTTTCTTACTTTATATGGATTCTTGGTAACTTTATTTCTCCATTTTATAATTGGTCTAAAATATTCTCGAAATATTTGTGTAAGCTGTCCTTACATAACTTTTTGGATTTTGAAATTCATTTTTTATATTTTTCTTTATTACTTATTAGCAAACTTATTTGTTTGTATTATTATTTCTTTTTATTCAAAGTAACCTGGTTGGTTTTTCAATTTTAAGTTTTTTTCAGTCATGTTTGGCTGTCATAATATTTTTTAATTGATGCTTGATTGTATACCCCCTTTATTTTCTTAGTGATGGGGTTATTGATTTCATATGTGTTATTGCCCTTGTCTTTTGTGATAGTGTACGGTGTAATCAAATCAAATAACTCAGATGATGGTGTTTACTTGGTGTGGTTCTCGAGTCTTACTGGTCTGAAACTCTTCCTTTAGTTTCACTGTTGACCTGTCCAAATTTTAACGAATCCTGTTAATAATGTTAAGCTGTTGAAGATATATATGTGTAGTATTACAACATGTTTTAAAAAAAAAATGTTGCTTGTTGAAGAAATAAAAAAAATTGTGTTAAAAAAAATTATAATTAAAAAAAAATTTTCTTTTTATCAATTAATTAATTAAGTTTCGTAAAGTTTTGAAATGTGTCTCACTTCTCTATGAAATTTTATTAATGTTCTTGTATTTTTTAATAACTTCCAACCACTTATAATATTGTCTCGAGGGACAATCGATATTTGTTTACTTTCTTGTTTTGGAGGTTATCTTCCTTCTGAGGTGGTAAAATTCTGGTAGTTTATTATTAAAATTATATTAATTGTAATTTGTTATATTTAAGAAAGAAAGAACTATTTTGAGGTGAAAAGTATAAATGTTTTATTGAATAATTGATTAATAGACTCTTGTCGATTATAAATCGATTCTCAGGGTATCGAACAGTTACAAGTTTTTGATATATAAAATTCAATAAGGTTCTTTAAACAGCTAGTTATGGTTAAAGTCAGAGAAATCGGGCCAATATTAAAAAAGTATAACGTTACAACAAGTAATTACTAATACTAGGTACATACATTGAATAGAAATTGTAATAAAATAATTTGTTGTCGAACCGTACAGCTGATGGAACTAGGAGGCGTTGCTTTTGCGTGATGACGACAGAAATTGCAAATGGCTGCCGTGAAGTTGGTCAAAATGTCCTTCGTATATGCGACGTTCCAAATAAGAGATTTTCTTGTAGTATTCACGTCCTGCTGTCAGCAAATGTTCCTTCTGATGTTGTATAGTGTCTTGAGTGAAGTTTCTGTGTTGTATTTTGTATATCGGTGTATGTATAAGTTAGTTCACTTCTTTGTCATTCGGCACTAATTTACGGTTATGGTGTATACTGTTTTCTTGTGTTTAATAGTGTTATTCGGTGTAGTTAGGTGCTGTTCAGTGTTATTTAGTCTTTAGTAATTGTTTCTGTCACTATGTAGACGTTCCAAATTGGTTTTACTCGCCACTCGCGATTTTCAAAAAACGTGTCGTTCACTGACTCGCCATTACCGTACTTTTAGTTAGGTTAACTTGGTTATATTATGCTCGTCAAGTGCACCGTACAAATTCCAATAATCAACTTTCCATTTCCTTCACTTTCGACTAAAATCTTAGCCAATACAATATTATTCTTTACATTGTTCAAATATAATTTTGCATCCTGTGCATGTTTTCAATTACATTATATAACTGCCTAAACTTTGGTTATTAATCAATTTTATTTGCTAGATGTAACTTAATTTAATCCTTCAGTTCATTCGGCATATTTTAAGATTGAATAATGCCGTTTTATTATGTTTTTTTGTCTAAAATTGGTAATTTTACTTTCATTTTGTATTTGGTAAATTTTCAAAATTAACTTCCTGTCATTATGCAAATTCTGCCATTTTTAAGTTATATTTATGCTTAATAATCTCATATTGTATTAAAAGGTTTATATTCCCTTATTTTCTTGTAATTATTTGAATTGGTTAATTTTTAAAATATTATTTTGGAATATATGACTCCCCTCTCCAAATTTTTAACTTCTGTCATTTCCATTTTTATTTATAATTCTGGCTATAATTTTCCAAAATCCTTCTAAGTGGTATTTGTAATTATATGGCTTCATCTCTGGTTTATTTTATCTAAATCCTTTTAGTTTAAATGCATTTAAGTGAGTAATTTCTCTGTTTTGATGAAGTTTGGTTTTCATTCTTTTGCCTAGATTTTTTAACAAGTTTTTTCTTACAAAATTTTTATACAAACAATAAATACTGTGTTATACCCTCTCTGACTTTTAAAACATGGTATTATAAACTAAACATTTTTTTAAATTAAACATAATAATTAGCATTGGTTTCAATACCATAAACAGTCAAACAAATAAGAAATATTTTCAAAGATGGTTGTCTTCAACCATTCAGACATTTTACCATCAACACTTATTACTAACATAGAAATATTATTTACAAAGGAGGTTTTTTCCCAACTAACATCTTTTTTACTTATTACTATAAATACAAGTAATAAATATATTTACAGTTATGATGTTAGTTGTTCCAAACTTAAATAAAGGTCCTTATACCTAATACATTTTAAAAATCCTTATTCTATATTTACAAAACCTTATACCTATATCCTTATTTGCTATTTTTTATATTAAGTTTGATTATGCAGTTTTTTAAACTGTCTTTTAAATATTGTATTGGGTAATAGTACCCTGTCACTGTATAATGAAATCTGTTTTTACTCATTATATAAAACAAAAATGTCACTTCAAACAGATTTATAGCTTGTTATTATTAAAGGTAACACATTCACATGGTACGAATTTTAAGTCACTTAAAGTTGTATGTTTCATTGTATACACAGTTTGTGGATGCCAAGAATGAAACATAAGGTTTATTTTTTATAATACCCAAACTAGCACTGGTTCACTTTACACTTTTTTGATGTTATTTCTAAATGGTTGTTTAGTCTCATTAACATCAATAAATTGGTTTGTGTGTTACAATGAATACTTGTTCCTTGGGTACGATATTATTGTTTCATCTTGGTTCACTGGCAACTCTTACTCTATACACTTTTCTCTCTTAATTTTATTGTACATGTGGTTACTGTCCAAGACTATTTCGTTATACTTTTATTATTTGTGTTTTATTATTTATTTTGGGATATGGGGATATGGGTGTCTTTTATAAGAGCATTCCATCTTCCTCAGGATGCTGCCTTCTTCTTCTTTCTTCAAAGGTGTCTTCTTTTCTTCTGTCTTCTTGGACTGGTATCTTCTCCATCTTCTTCTTGATGCCATCGGGTTTCTTGGGATTTCTTCATCTTCTTCATAAGTTTCTCGAAATACATCACCTTTATTGGTGGATCTTGCCTTATTCAGGGTTTCTTTTTAATTTATATATCCTCGTTGTGGGTTTAGTCATACTCTGTTGTTTCTTTGTTTACTTCTTACCTTCCTGGATTATAATTTAAAAACCTTGGGTTATTACACTGGTTTTGGATGATTCATCACTAGTACTTTATTTTTATTTGCACTTATACTTTTTATATAACAATGATTGTTCTGCACAGTTGCTATGAATTAATTCTTTATATCAAACTTAATGTTTTTTTCGGATTTTAAATGTTATAATCTTATTATTTTAATGATCAATGCCATTCATTATTATGCGTTTATCTGTCATGCTACAACGGTGATACATATTATTATACATAGGACCTTGTTATTTATACCTTTTTGTAAGGTGATCTTCTCCTTTTCTTTCATTATTATTGCCTTCTCTTGTATATTACACTCTTTGTTGTCTTTCTTCTTTACTCCTTCAAATGTTAGATGTTTGAACATTTATTCTGGATGTTTCTTATAGTATTTATTTTTCTGTTGCGCTAGTGCCTTTATTATTTTCATGACATTACCATCTCACTACTTGTTCGGGCCATATCCTTTCGGCGTAGCTGTGTGAATCATTCCTTTCATTCTCATTGCTGGGATCATTATTAGGTTCTTGGCTGTCCTCTGCCCTGATATGGTTTATCCAAGCTATTCGGGGTCCTCCGTCGTTACTTGCTTGGTTATGCAGTATTGAAAAACCAGGATTTTCACTGACCGTTACCCAATTCTCATTGTCATTATTATTTTGGTTAGTGATTGGCTCCTGTCGATTATTCCTGTTATCTACGTCGTTCCTGGGATTTTCTTCGAATGGGTGGCTTCTTGTATCGGGTACCTGGTTAAAGTACGTTCATCGATAGTTAGATTGGGGATAGTTTCTTCCTGGACTCCGTTGTCTTTGTTCTCTTATGTAATTTACCTGTGGTCGGTATCCTTGGTTGCTGTTATTATTACCGTTTCCAGGGTGATAATAGTTATTATGACCATTCGGTGGGTAGTTACCCTTGTAGTTGTTCCGGAAATTGTTATTATTATTCCCATTTCTGTTGAAGTTTCTGGGTATATTATTGCCCCGTTGGTTCCCTTGATAATTGTTAGGGTTGTTTAGTGGTGGCTTATTATCCCCCTGTTGGTTTGGTGATGACGGTCCTTCGTTTACTCTATTACTTCTGAAGCTCGATACCCTATTTTTTCGGTATTGCCACTCGTGCTCATGGCTCTCTAACAAACTAGCCATGTCTTGAATGGTCTTTACTTGGCTGTACATCCGTGCTTTTTGTATGGCGTCATCATAATGGTAAGACAATTGTATCACAAGACACTCTTCCGGGATGCGTGGTTCCAAATTCCTTGCCATGCAGATTTTTCCCAGGAAGTAGGATGTGAGAGATTGTCCATTTTGATACTCATACCTCCCATTGCTTAGGTTATTGCAGACCATGTTCTGAGTCGATTGAGACCAGTATTTAGCCTTGAATTGGGTCTTAAATTCTTGAATGCTTTGGATGTCTGGTCTTGTGGCAGTCCAACAGTTGTCGTAGGTCTCTTTGAACATTTCGTCCAGCATTCCTCTTATTGTTGTCCATCGGGCCTCTCAATTTCTTATTATTAACTCTTCCACCCTCTTCAGGAATTCAATAGGGTTCCTTTTATAATTATGGAAGTTAATCGTATCTCTGTTGTCCGCGTTCATGACATGGTTACTGTTACATGGCCGGTCACGCCAGGCGTCCACTTCTTCCCGTAATGACTCTTCTAGTCTGTGCATCTCGTCAATCCTTTGTTTGTTTTTGTCTACTTTGCTATCTATTTTATTTAAATTGCTGTACACTCCTTCCATTCTTTCTCCCAAGTCTGTTCGTACAGCTGCTATCTCCTTCTGGTTTTCTTCCCGGACTAGATGCATGTCCTGGTTCACCTGTTCACATCTTCTGACTGTTTCTTCATGACATTCCTCAATTCTTCTTTTATTTTCTCCTTCGATATTGTTCATTTTATTGAGTACTTCCTCACGGACTTCAGAAACATTTTCGTTGGTTTTCTCTAGTTTCTCCAACGTCTCCTCTAATTTTTCATTTGTTTCAGTGATCTGTTGTATGGTTTCTTCTCTATACTCCCTTAATTGTTGGATCACCTGCTGTTTCATCTCTTCCTTAGTTATTTCATTAATTTCCTTCAACTGTTGTTGGAGGGTCTCGTTATTTTGGTTAATGGTTTGTCTCAATTCTTCTTTCTGCTTCTGAAAATTGTCCTCCTTTTTCTTGAAATTTTCATTGGTTTCTTTCTTCATCTGTTTCAGACTCTCCTCATTCTTGTCGAATTTATTGTCCATCTCCTTCAAACTCTCCTCATTCTTGTCGAATTTTTGGTTAATTTGTTTTATCAAACTTTCATTATTTAGTCTGCTTTGTTCAGCCATTGCTTCCATTATTTGTTGCCAATTTGGTTCTCCTCTACCTTCTCCCTTGTCACCCGCCTGTATTTCCATTTCTTTGTCTTGGGTTATTTCTGTTGTGGTTATTGTTGTCTCCACTTCTTCGATCGATGTTCCTTCCTCTTCTTCCCCTCTATTTTCTTCCACCTCTTTGTCCTTCGCCAATTTTTTTGATAATCCTCTTGTGTGCATCTTGATCTCCTTTCGTGACCGCCGCTAGAACTTCGTATCTTCCTTTCTTCTAGCTCCACCAGTTGGTCGCCAATTTATTACATAACTCTTGCCGTCGCCTTGCTGGTACCTCTGTAAAATGTAGCAGTGTGTCAGAGTGTAACTTGTGTATGTGTGTCTTACCAATTCATCCTCGCACGGTAACGTAACTCACGATGCTTGAGTCCGTAGCGAGCGTACGGATAACCAGGTATCGTAGTCCCTGATCTGAGGTTTACTAGTAGTGTATAATTCCCGGGTGGCGCCAAATTGTTTATTTAAAACAATTAAAAATGTCTTATTATCAGCGATTCTGCTCAGATGGTGTGACGGATTTAATTTGTCCCGCCGTTTCTCGAGTTGTATAATCGAGCCGGCAGTTACAGTATTCGCTGCTTGAGCGCTAGTTATCACGTCAGAGACATTCGCTGTAAATTATAATTTTAAGAATACACCTTCCTACTGAAAATAAAACACATTTTAACATACACAGTATTGATTTATTAGCGATTTGATATTACTATTTTCATAGACACAAGCTATAATTGATTTTTTATATAATTTTGCACCGATTATTTCTTTATGAGACGTTCTCTCTCTGGGTTTTACAATCGATTTTGAACGTAATTAAACATACAGTATGGTGTTCTACCAAATAAGTCAACAAATGATTTTGTCCAAATCATACGGATTCTTTTGATCACGTTGAAAGGCTCAGATGCAATTACAATAATAAAAATACACAACCTTACAATGTTTTTACTTAAATATTGTAACGTGTAACTATAAATGGTTTGTTGAAGTGTAGTACAAGTGTTTTAAAAGGTTCGTACATTAATACTAAGTTAGCTTTCTAATTTAACAAATTTTCAGTGTCTTATTATTTTCATTTAATCTTTGAAAGAGAATAAAATTGATTCAGTGGTATTTCAGAATATAGTGAGAAATATTCAAAGTGCGTTATTTCGGAAGTTTAGATAATTTATTGGATACTTAACAGCTTTGTAGCATGTGATTACTCTGTTGGTCGGGAATGAAGGAATGTGGCTGCAATATAATTCAGTTTTCATTTATTCGGGCTTCGGGCATCTTTTTCAAAGTATTTTGCTTCATTTATTCACTTCGTCTTGAAATAAAACGTCTTCTCCAGCAGGTAATTGTGTTCAGTGATAGTCAGCCTCCTTCTCGTTCAATTTTGATAATTTAATTAACTTTTAAAACATTTTAACTATGAAAATAGGTTGTTCTCAATTCTGGCGTCTGTTTTACTTGTGCGTCACTTTCTGAGTAATGATATTCAACGGTAATTTCGTCTTCAACCGTTGTTTCCATGGTTACCCAATTATTCTGATTGGGCTAGCTTGACATCAATCCATTGTTATCAAAATTTGAATTTTTTTAAAATCTTCTGACTTCCTTCCTTCTCTTATCTTCCTTCTTAAGTATTAATTATTAGCACTGTCATTTGTATTTTCTCACAAAGATTATTTTGGTATTCCACAATATTGGGTTATTTCATGTTTTCTAAGTTTACAATTAATTTAATATTTACTAATTACATTTCTCTGTCTATATAACTACTTATTTTGATATTTTGTTGTTAATAATATTTACCATTTATCCTTGGTTAATTAGTTACCTTGGATTTGTTAATTACTTGGCTATTTTCATACAATTAGTATTTGTTTATGTTTGACCGTTAGGCCTGTTTCAAGTCTAAGTAGCCATTACTGGTTTTTGATTGTTTCATACACATTATATCTCATTTGGTCCTAGATCGTTATTTTGTTTTTGATAATTAGGTTTATTATCTATGGAGGTGTTTTGGTTCAGTCTTTGTGTGATTTTTGTGTGTAACAACTGTGTTATTCAATATTTCTTGCTAATTATTTACTAACAGTTTTCTCTTTTATAACTCAAACATTGTTTTCTTTCCTTATTTTTTAATTACTCTGCCAATGTCAGTAATACTATGGCTATTAATTACTATTTATTTATCATATAACATATAATATTTTGGTCTATGTCTGGGATAATGACCCAATCCATCTCCTGTTCATAAACAATTGTTTATATAATTAATTAACACTTATTATTTAGTATTGGTGTAAAATTCATTACTTCTTATTTATTGTTCAGGTGATAAACAATCTCACCTCTATTGAATTTGTTTCATTACTCTCCCCCTATAACATGGGTATTTACTTATGGTTATTACATACTTATTTTCTAAAACTCTTTGCTTTCCCTTCCATGTTAACATCATCTTATTACTTTTTCTTGTGATTCTCACCTTTAAATTCTACAATACATTCTTAAGTTCTATAACAATATTATTTCATAATTACTACAGTTAATATCACTCTTCAGTGTTCATTATTACTGTATCACTGTCTTATTTTAAATATTATTCATAATAATTTTCTTAAATGTTATTGTTCACTATTAAATCTTAAACATTGGTTATTTTACTAAGTCTTTATCTTAGCCTTCTCTATTCTTACTATTTTTACTACTGACAATATTTTTATTTATTTATCACTTGCACTTTTAAATTATTTTGTGTTCATTATAATTTACTTAGTGTTTCTTTTTCTATCATTTCACTTTAGGGTAAGTTCACTTTCACTAGTTTAACTTCCGTTTACTTCTCACTATTTTACTCTCTTTCTCTACACATAATATATATAATTACTAATATCATGTCTTTCTTTATTAACAACTTACATGTATTCCTAAATCTTTGGCTAGTGTATTTTTAACTATCATTTTTTATTAATGATTATTTACAATTGTCATTCAATCAATACTAACATTCATAAATTATTTTGGTTCTTAACCGTTTTCATTTTCTTTATTATTTTTGATTACATTATTTCTCCCTTCTCTATTTTTTATTCCTTGCCTGGGTTTTCTTGACGTGTTGCATTTTATTTTCTTCATCGTTGGTTTGTTCCCTCTTTGTTCTCATGTTTCTTCTCCTTTCTTCTCGTCTTGTTTACTTTTATTTTGGTTCGTAGCTGGCCAATCTCTGGGGTTGGGTCAATGTTGTTTGTCTGTCAGTCTAGTAGTTGATTTTCTTTATTAATCACCTTTGGTTTATTACTCTTTCTCCTTCTTTCTTAATTACATTTTATATTTTTTTTATTCTCCATATTATTTATTTCTTAAAATATAGTATTATTTAGCATTTTTTACATACTTATTGTTATCAAAACTGATCTGAATTTTGCGATGTAATACACATTTTTGATTGCATGTTAGCAAATGCAGCACCCTCCTTGCACACAGGTTTTTTGAACCTAAAATTATAGGATATACCATATATTATGCACTGACACTTTTATATGCCTATGGCCTCTACTGTTTCGTGCACTTTTATTTATAGATAGTCCAAAACCTGTCCTGCACTTACTGAACAGTTTGGTTAAACTGTTTGGATGTCCCGAGCATGGATATCTGAGTACTTCAAGGCTGATGTTTAAATTCAGTACCTTTTTCTTGTTAATTCAAAATGAAGGAACGGAGTCTCCATAAAGTTTTACCAGTTTGGCTTTTAATTCCTGTCAGCAGCAAGCCATCTTTTACAAAAAGTCTTATAACTGAATTATAACAATGGGCTCATATTTTTTATATTGACTTGTAATAGATTATAATTTGAAATGCAAAGCATTGGTGCCACTTGCAGTGCCATATGTTGGGTGTGATACCGAGAACTTATATGACCATGTACATAAGATGGCAGACATCCCAATTTGTCAATATTCATCCAACAGTGCAGCTGTTATAGAAGATTTTCATGTGCTTGTGCTCCTAAATGCTGAGGCACTGTCAAAAGAGAAACATACTTCTTTCTCATCCAATGAAAAATGTGTTACCTAGAGATATTTATAATTGGCTGATGATGAAAGCAGAAGTTGTTATCTAAGAAGGTGGTATATGTTGTAAGGTTATAAGTAAGAAGGCCCCCATACTTGCCTACCTTTACAGCCCAGAACCCCCCCCAAAAAAAACACAGGATTTCACACCAAAAGTTTCACATTTTGCGGTGGTCTCATCAAAACTGTTTGAAACTATGTAGAATGTGAGACCTATTTACAGCTCTGTTTTGTCCATACTATCTTGTTTAGTTAGTTTCAATACTAAATAAGTGAAAAGATTGCCTATTTTTAATTTTTTTATTTGTTGCATGTCGCATTACAAGTATAGAAGAGCCTACTTAAGATTATGTTTAATAGATGGAAGGCATCTGTTTGAAGTAGTTAGTAGAAAGAAAGCAATCAATTGGCCCCTTTTCAGAATTTTTTCAAGCTAGAAGTGCCATGGAAATCCTCACTAGGCATGGTGAGGTCCAAGTAGCAATTTAGAGAATTCTTTATCTGCATATAAACAATAGAAATTTCTTTGTTCAATACCAACATTTGCTATCTGCAGTATGCTAAACTACTGTCCGTGTCAGTTTGGTTTTTCTCACTGTATCAAGAGTAACTAATTACTGAAACACACTTGGGCAATCAGGTATTCATCATACTTCAGTTTTGATTCATCTTTCCTGAGCAAGATATAGCACTACCTCACGTACAACACTTAAATAAAGTTTGTCCTTCAAACCATGTTTAATTTCAGGTTAACTATATGATCATTTATTTTTAACATAAAATTTGAAGGTTGTTTAAAAGTAAAATTAAACATATTCTGATTGATAAGTTTTGATCTTCTTACACGTTATCCTGGATGAGGACAATTAGTAGCATGAAGCATTTTTTGTTTGGAGTGGGCAGTAAAAAGCTCACTACTTGTTAATGAGATTATGATGATGCTTACAGTCCATATTTGGAACACTACTCCGCCTGTTCCTTTATGCAAGAGCTCTGTTGTTTTTCTGTACCAGTGTAATTTTGTTAGTTAATATGCCATTACGGCTAACCAGGACACGTACAGCGGAGGGCACATGGGACTGGACTGCCCCCCCCAAGGGTAAAAAAAGTTGAATTCATCTCTTACTGTTTAGGCTGTTTCATTATTTTTTTAGCTGTGTATAATATTATAGTAGTAATTCATTTTAAATATACAAACAGGCTTATTACACAGCACTTGTGTATACATAACATATGAAATATCTGAAAATCAATTCAGCAATAAGTATCTTCTAAACAGTGTTTTAAAAATGTGTATTTTTAGTGTGTTATTACCGTTTACTTGAATGAGAATGATTACAGGAACTTATCACACGTTTTTCAGCCACTTTAAAGATAGTAATGTTGGTTAATCTTAACTTTATTTTTCTTTTATATGAAGCCAACTCAACCCCCTCCCCATGCCAAATTCTAGATATGCCACTTACAGCTAACATCAATTATTATATGTCAGGATGACATAATATACAGACGTATGTTGAAGATGCATGTGTGAACAGGTTTATTGATTCAGTAACCTTGGTTATGATGTAGCTATGTAGCCAGCACTGGCTTCAACTTATTTGCATGCTTGTCCATGTAAAACTTTGTGCAACTAATATACTCATGCTCTCTGTCTTTCACACACACACACATGTATGCAGATTTAGTGCTATCAATTTCCAGTTTTATGTTATGAACAAGAAAGATAATTAATTGAATTGTTTCTTTGCAATAGTCATCATCATTATAAAATTCATTTGAAGATAGAAAATGATGGGAGTCGGCATCACTTACTGCAGTTTCTGTCACAAAAAGTCAGCATTGGAGCTACAAAAACAGCTGATCCAGAAAAGTGGTAAACTATTATTCTTTTTAATTTTTATGAAACAGTCAAAGAATACCTTTAATAATGTATAAAGAATTTTTAGTACTTACAAGTTCGAGTAAGTACAAATACTCTTGGTATTCCAGTCGGTGAGTTTTTAGTTTTTTACCCAAGATGCATTTCGGAACAGTTGTGTTCCATCTTCAATTAGATCATTTAGTAGACTTACTACATACCATTTATAAAAAGTTCCGACTCAGGTGAGCGTCGTTGACACAGGTACATATAATATGCAACATAAAACACAACACTTAAAAAAAATTTTTTTTTAATTTAAAAAGATAACGTTAATATTAAAACGAAAACTGAATCCAAATGGACTATTTGAAAACCGAAGCTGGCCAGCACTTGTTGCCCGCACGTCATACGAAAGCCAACTAACGATAAACTACCAGATGCGCGACCTTTGTGCGTACTCGTCGAGGTAATCTAATATTTTAAATATAACTAAATCCCTATAATCCTCTTTTCTGTTAAGCAGTGTTTTTTCACCGGCTCTTCATTTATATTTGTAAATATGGTATTGCTTGTATATTTTTGATGCTTCTTTGTTCGAGCTATACCTTAATAGTTCTAATGAGGTGTTGAAATAGATGGTGTGTTGGTGGCTTTTTAGGTTGTGCCACAACTGACGAAGGTTAAGGTGATTTCTGGCAGCATGTTCATTGAACCTTTTACGAAAGTTGTGGTCAGTATAGCCGATGTACTTTTTATTGCAAACTTCTTCCCCTGCATTACAAGTAATCATATAAATGCCTTTGGCTTCTTCTTTTGGCGTAACTTGTGTTTTCTTGTTTAAGTTGTGCCTTTTAATTATGTAGGCTGGATTGAAGCCAAATTTTTTGAAAATGTTTCCTATTTTTAAGGAATTTTCATCTGTGTAGTGCAGTGAAAGGAAGTTTGTTTTTGTTCTATTGCTAATGGATTCGAACAATATAGCTTCAGACAAAAGATACATTGAACACACAAAGGCACTCCACTCCGCTACAGAATCCACCTTTGCAAACCACCTCATTGAAGCAAACCACACATACAAAAACATCGACAATAACATGAACATTCTACACGTACACACAAAAGGCCGAAAACTAGACACTCTAGAACAGTTGGAAATATACAAACACATGAAAACAAATAAAAACAACATCCTAAACGAACAGACACAATTCAAATCACAGGCATTATTCGAACATATCACACCCCACACACACATTGACTCATTCACACGTTTCTAAAAGGATCAGTTCAGATATGTTGCCACAACCCCCTGTAGTGTTAATATAAAAAAATATAATCACTTACCCTTGGTCCAATAGTGTTGATCGTACCTGTCTGACCTTACTGGACTTCTCAGGAGAGATCCCAACACCATAAGGCCATGAGGCACTGAACGACCTCTCCCAACAACACTTCTCTCTCTCAATATATCTCTCTTTACACCCTCTCTTTAACCCTTCAACACACACTATCATTCCATTATTATTATATTCTATTCCCCATAAAACCTCATTATTACTACCAACCTCCACACTATTATCTCCTATTACTATATTTTTATTTATTTTATCGTCATTTCCACTACTACTTACCTTGTCATCTTTGTTCAATTCTAATTTGTCTATTACTTTCTTATTTTCTAATTCTATTTCGTCTAACCGTGTCTCTATTTCACTTAATCTTTTATCATAATTACAGCTTTGTTCTTTAATTTCTTTCTTAATATTGTGCCGATTAATTGATATCGGCGCGAATAATCAAAAATCGTGTACAGTATTTAACGAGAAAGCTGACGAAAAATACTGTACTGTATTTAGCGGTAGCGTATATAATACTGTAATGAGGTTATTAAGCTACGCCTGATTGGTGCTGCGCTCTGGCGCTCGCTGCTGATTGCGAGTTCAAAAACCCAGGACTGCGTTTTCTAAAAGCTGTCTTTTGCTGGTCGTTTAACCAAACGCCTCGTGGCATATCTTCTCCGACAGAAAGAAGTTTTTAGTTGCACCATCTTCATCTATGGCAGGCTAAACTAACACAGATCTGCGGGTCCCTCGCTGCAAGTCGAGGAACAGCTCCATCCTGAACATGAACATCTAGACTCTCTCTCAACTTCATCTGCCGGAGGAGAATAGTGAGGACGGGCCACAAACACCCTAACATGTAGAAAAGAATACCACAACTTCACACCATGGAATAAATCGGGTGACACCAATCCATATTACTTTTAAACAGTGGGATGTAACCCACTAGAACCCGTGGACATATAGTCACACTACATCAATGACTTTAATCTTTAAACATTGTAATTGGGTCCCCGGTTAACGGGACAGAATAGTGCGTGGACTAGGGGGGGGGAATCTTTTGTACATTTTGTAACTCTGTTTGTATAAACTGTGAGCTCAGAGGTTGGCATGTATCTGTGGCTGCTTACCGTTCAGGCATGTAAATTTCTTTCTTGTTTTCAATAGAAGGGTTACCTTAGTGCTAATAATTCTATCAATCAACATGTTATTTCACTGGTTAAATTTAGTTTTCATTTTGTGCATTAATTTCACATTTTTATATTCAGTTTGGGTCATATAGGGATAGAAGTTTCTTTGGTAGTTCAGTCGGGTCACCAGTTTAATCCTGTATAGGTGGATTTTCATGCAGACTTGAGCATGCTCTTGGGACAGGTTGAGTTATGCACTATCTTGCCTAGGAACATGTCGGCCTTTGGGCCAAATTAATTTTAAAAGGTTATAAGGCATTATGACACGTTATTGTTTTCAATATTTAACAAAATTTATCATATTTAAATTCTTTTAATTGATTATGATCACTTGTGTGTTTACTGGATTCTAATTATAATTACTCCAAGTCTAAGTGCTCAATGTGGGAGCACTTTATAATAGTATCAGGCATTATGCCAACTCCTGAATTTAGTATGTCCTAGGGCCACTGGTGTTACAAACATATATCTTATTATACACATATAATATGTTATACACATATTAGGTATTAAGACCTTGCAATAAGTGTTACGTGCAAGGATATTTATAAATTGTGAATTATGTACCTCATGGGGTGAAAAAGGTGTGGCAAGATTTTAATGATAGAAGTTGTAATTGTCCTGTGTTGTGGAACGTGTATAAGTATTGTATATTCGTGTGTATTTTTGGGGGTTAGATATAGGGCTAAAAGGAGAATATAGAATATGAATTTTATATTTATTGATTTTCAAGTAACATTTTTTAAGGAAAATATAGAATATGAATTTTCTATTTATTAATTTTTCAAATAAAATTTTTTAAGGAAAATATAGAATATGAATTTTCTATTTATTAATTTTTCAAGTAACATTTTTTTAAGGAGATATAATGAGTTTGTTTTAATAAAAAGATTTTATTGGTTGTTAATTTTGTGAGTTTTAATTGCAAGTCCCATCTCACTGGATCCAGTGCATTTTTGGCTTCTCTAGGCTTTGGCCTAGTTTTAATTATCTTGTGGCCCCTCTTTAGAAAAAAAAATTTTTCAAAAAACTAAAATTTTTTTTTACAAGTCATACTTAAAGAGGGGTTACAATATTATTGAATTGCTCATCAAACTGGTTTAATTTATCATTTAATTCACCATTCTGTACTTTCATTAGCTGAAAAAGGTCTTCTAGCGACACCTTATTACTTGTAATGGGCGTTGAATTAGCCTGTGGTTCGTTTAATAACAGCGGTTGCTGTATTTTCTATACTAATACTTTCATTATTGTTTGCCATTTTTATCATACTAATAATAATAAATTCTGTTTTAGTTGTTGTATTGTATTCTATTCATACCATACATAACCTATACAGGTAACTTATATCGTTACGTATATTTTGCTACCCATCTGCCTCTGCTTTTGGCTTATTTATATAATGTGAATTTTATATAAAGTCCCTGTTCGGGCACCATCTGTTAACGGACTCTTTTTTCTGAATATATTTGATAATTATTTTCATGTATTTTATGGTACTTAAATAATAACCACCATACATCCGGTGTAAACATGTGTTATTCTTATTAACATAAATTAGGCTTTTCGGGTCCAGAGTTTCGTTAAGCGAAAAGGCAGAGGTAGTCAGGTTTTCTGAAATAACCATTCATACAACATATAGTAAACAGATTAGGCTTTATTTAAATTTCAATATTTACGTATTACAATGGGAGTCATTACTCAATTGACAATTTTCAAGATGGCGGCTTCATGACTTCCGCCTTTCGCCATGCTTTTATCTCTACATAGCCTTATTTTCTTTGTAAATTAATTCTTTAAACAAACGTATTTACTGCAGTATGGTTTTCAAATTTACTTGTTCCTTAAAATCAATAACTAATATATATTCTCATCACAAACCAACACCACAGATATTGGTTATTAAAAGCTGGCCAACTTTCACTCTCACACACTCACCCAAACCTTCCATACCTTGATACTGATTACATTTTGGTATTAATTATACTTTGAGCTCATTTTTTACTTTATATAATTTAGAAAAATTTAAAAGGGCTTTCCTGAACTGATGTGGTGAAGACGCTCCTCAGAAGACTCCCATGCTGGTTGGCGGATGTTCGGCCGAACTTTTTATCTGTCCTTTTCTGAGTGCACTGAATTTATTGTTACATTTACTGTCCACTGATACTAATTGCTTTTGTGACTACATTTTTTACAAAATTTTACATTTTTGTGGCAAAAACTGCCCAATACACAACTGAGCGTGTGTGTGCTCTGAGTGGTTAATGCAGACTGATAACGGGTTAGGCGTAACTTCTGTGTAAGTGGTAGTGTACCTGACGTCACCGTCTCTTGTTTTACGGCCACCGCCCTGGTTTGTACGTACTTGATGTTATGTCATCAGCGTTTAATAATGACGACATAGCCTTGTGGACCAATGAAAGTTCATATTTACGAGGGGGTACCCAAAAATAACCGGAATTTTTTTTTTAAAGCTATGTATTTAATTTTTTTTTACAAAACAACCTTATCACCTTCAAAGTACTCTCCATTACACTTAACACATTTGTCCAATCTATGATCCCATTCCTGGAAACATTTTTGAAACTCGTCTGTTGTGATGGCCGACAGCTCCTGCCTCGTTTTTTTCTTTACCGCTTCCACGTCGTCACATCGTTGTCCTTTCATGTCCCTCTTCATTCGCAGAAACAAGAAGAAATCGCACGGAGCGAGGTCAGGTGAGTAAGGGGCGTGGGGAAAGGGAGTCATGTTGTTTTTTGCTAAAAACTGGCGCACTGAAATGGCTGCGTGAGCAGGTGGATTGTCATGGTGGAAAAACCAGTCCCTTGTCTGCCACAAATCGGGCCTTTTTTGTCGCACATTGTTACGCAATCTTTTTAAAACCTCCAAATAGAAAGCCTGACTAACAGTCTGACCTGGTGGGACGAATCAGAATGCACTACCCCTGTCACATCGAAAAAACAAATGAGCATTGTCGTGATGTTTGATTTCACTTGACGAGCTTTTTTTGGGTGAGGCGACAATGTCGTTTTCCACTGGGTTGACTGTTGTTTAGTTTCGGGGTGGTAACCATAGCACCATGACTCGTCACCAGTAATGACCTTGGAAAAATCTGTGTCAGTTCGGAGCTGGCCTTTCAATGCACGGCATGTTTCAACTCGATTCTCTTTTTGCTGTTCAGTCAGGACCCGAAGCACAAATTTTGCAGTGACCCTTCTCATCCCCAAATCATCTGACAAAGTTCGCTGAACCGAGCTCCAAGTTGTTCCAGATGACTTCCTAATCTCTTCAATGGTCCGTCGTCGGTCTTCAAGCACGATTGCATGAACTTTTTCAACATTTTCGTCAATTCTGGAAGTTGACGGACGTCCAGAACGAGGTTTGTCACCAATTGACATTTCACCTTCTTTGAAACGAGAAAACTATTGGTACACTTGAGTTTTTCCCATAGCACTATCCTTGTAAGCTGTTTTCAACATCACAACAGTTTCTGTGGTGTTTTTCCCAAGTAGGAAGCTAAATTTCACCGCAGCGCGCTGTTCACATAAATCCGCCATGACAAAAAACGAGAAGCAAGCGAAACTGCTTTTACAAAACGAATTACTGTGACCAGACACAACCTTCCCAGGCGACAACAATGACGGCACTGAACTCGAAACGAGTTGTGCTACGCTCGCCTAGCGGGAGAAATGCGTACTACGTAAGCTCCGCCAATCGCAGCGCTATTCTGGTTATTTTTGGGTACCCCCTCGTATAGTTCGTATTCACATACACCGCCATTATACATGTTAGATTTCGCCCGTCCACCAGCGACCTTGAATTCACTCCTCTCTTGTTGAATATGCGTGTTTATTGGCACATGGGTAAAACTGACCTAGCCCTGGTTGACATTCATAATTATAATAAAAAATACAATATGAGATCCCTTAATCCCATAATTATTGTAATAGGTCCTTATGTACTGTCACAATATGACACCCATCTCTACCAAAAACATCTATCAAACATTCTCTAAACCCAACTTACTACTCAACTCAATTCGCATCATTCTACCCTTATAAAAAAAAATACTCTACCCCTTTGTACTCAGGATGTGTGTTCCCCCCCAAAGCTCATTCCCTTATCTGGTCCCTGGACTTTCCCTAGGCAACCCTTTCCGGCGCTAAATGGTCCCTTCCTGTCCCAACACCTTTCGTTGCGGACTCCTTATCACACCACCCCCCTTACAAAATTCCCATCAACTCTAATTACCCTCCCAATACATCACTTTCAACTACTACAAAAAATCTCCACTTATTTATTAACTCACTATATCAATCAATACTCTACATATTTTCCCCCTAGCTACTGTGTCACTATCAATACTTCTCAAATTCTACATTACTTTGAGTCACAAC
This sequence comes from Magicicada septendecula, assembly GCA_034769895.1. NCBI lineage: Eukaryota > Metazoa > Arthropoda > Insecta > Hemiptera > Cicadidae > Magicicada > Magicicada septendecula. The sequence goes on from CM068371.1 coordinate 142,800,444, forward strand.
AATATTTATTCATCTCTAGTGCCCCTTTAAATTCAATATGGACTGATCTACATGTCCCAATAAAATAATAATCACCCCAAAATCTCCCCTTATTTACCATCTTTTACAAACCATTTAAAACTCTTAACTATATCAAATTACTTCCATCATTTAAATAAAAATCTTTTAACACATTAAAATCATTCTATTCAAACATGAATTACATTGGAAACTTGCAAACAATTTATAAGTGACATTCTACAGCGGATCAGCTGATTTTCTAGGCAAGGTGAATGACCTTACTATAAACACCTTTCTAAATTATACAAATTACACATTTTATCAATCCTTACCTCTAACACAATAAACTAATAAATTTACAAGACATAATAAACACAGTATAATAAACATCTAATGCACCTATTTATCAAATCAAGAAACCATTCTTTAATTACTTCAAGAGCGAGTCATCATCCTTAAGTTACCAAAAATTTTAATTCGTTGCTCCCCTGAGCAACCACCTGAACCACACACACTATTATTTTTTTAGGGTGGACTGTTGCGCCCATTTGCCTCCACAGGGACGGCATTGGTGGAGGAATTTATCATCTCCGTGTCCTTGCTTCAGCGTTACATTTTAAAATTGGTAGATATCATCATATCTATGTTATAAATTAATATGCCCTTAAAACAGGTCTACCACCTGGTTTACTGTTCCTACTTGAACAGAGTGGCAGCTGCTGTTCCATAGTTCCGGGGATTCCCCTAAATCGCCCCCCATTAATTTCAAATATACACCAATTTCAAGCCAGCTATGGTCAAGGTTCTTACTTTATGGCCAAGCTGACCGCTATCCAAAACCACGATTAGTGCTGGTAAGGCAGTAATCGCCCGAAAAGTCGGGGACATCATCTTTAACTTCAGGCATGTTCTCTATGTCATTAATATACACAGCACGGCAATCTATCAGCATATAATACAAAATTATATAAAAGGTGTGCCGTGTATTTTACGCCATTTTGGCCTCCGATGGAGGTAACACTCTCTGTCACCCCCAACACTTACCGCTATCTACCGTGGCACATGCCACCACGGCAATAGCATACTAATAGCTAAATTAACCCTTCTCCCTTTACAGTTTCTACACTCCCTAAGTATAGCGCTTCTATTAACACCACTCAACCCCCCAAAATTACCCATATATCTCGTATGAAAACATCACATAACATAATAAACAAATAAACATTAACCTTGATCATTAGCATTGTTACAATCACATTAAACAAATCATTCTCTTTTAAATAATTTATATAGAAAATTATAAACATTATTACTTGATATTTTTATTAACTCTTTAATATATCATCATTTCATTATTTATCACCTACTACAATTAGATTCCTCAAAAATTTCAAATTTATTATTAACATTTATTTTATCTCATATTTCAGTTATTACTACCTTTTGAGTATGGTTTCTATTTAGTATAATTACCTCAAATTTGTTTCATCATTAAGTTTAAAATCTTTTCAACAACTGTAAACATTTGTAAACACAGTACATTGCTCATACCCTGTCATAAGCACACAAATATAAACATCAATACCTCCCTGTACCTTCTGCAACATTTTAACAACAATGTTATTCTATACTAAACAATTTAACATTTATTTATTTATTAATTATTGTCAAATTCACATCTCATAAAATAATTTAAATTCATTAGAAAATTCAATTATATAACCTCTTAAATCAATCAAAATATTTAAACATCTCAAATTATTTTAATTAAATTAATTATTGAAAACACAATATTTTTAATTACTTTCACCAATTACAATAATTACAATTCCTTTGTTATTCTCTTCAAAATTATTTTTGTTATTTATTTAGACTGCAAAATATTATTATTATTATTACAACAATTACCTACACACATTGTTTACATTATATACTTGTTACCATACACACAATCAATTTCACTAAATTATTTACAAATTCTTCGTCATTAATTGTTCAATTTTACCACACTTCATTTCCAAAATCAGCAAGGTCAGAACCATAAATCAAAATATTTAAAATGTCCATTTATTAAGTTTATGTTCAGCCTCCATCATCGAATAATAATCTAATATATTTATAACATTTCTCATTCTTTTCCACCCTCAATTTATTATTATTATTATGATAATTCTCTAATATTTCAAATTGTTCCGTAAAACCCACATAATAATTTACTGGATTATTCCACATTATTATCAAATCATAAAACCTGTCTACATCATTGATTTTGGTCTAGTCTCCATCAGTAGTTTTATTCAATCTAAAGTCAGTTATTTTCTCATCATACTCTTCTACTACACTCATTACAACATAAGGTAAGTGTTTATCATTTACAGTGGTATTATCAAAATATTCATTTATCTCTCTTTCAACAGGTAAGCATTTCATATCATCTATTTTCTTCCATTCTAACCTCTCTTTCAACTCTTTATAATTGCTCTTTAACTTATATAATTCTATCACTCTATCAATACACAACTCTCTATCTAAATCTCTCTCATCATAACACCATATCACACTTTCAACACCATCCCACACAGAGGGTACTAACTCATAAAAACTCGGGGAACAACTCAAAGACCTCATGTCTTTCAATAACAAGGGACTCTTACCCTTCAACAACAAAATTTGTGAACACCTTGGTTCATCATAAATATGGGGAAAATTTGCTCTTTGCCCATCTACATTTTCATTACACTCTCTTTCACTTTCATCAGCACTCGCTAACAACACTTCGTTACTAAATTCTACTTCAACATCTTCCTTAATCATCTTACTCTCTAATGCCACGTTTTTAATTTCACCACTGTTATTACTTATTAACTCATTGTTATAATTATCGCTACTACTCACCTGGTCTCCCGCCACCTGTTTTGCATCTAAATTACTACCACCGTTAATACATATCTCTCCGTTATTTTCACTTATTTTGCTCTTATCTGTTTTTATCACCCACACTCCCATTCTCTCAATATTCTGTTCTAATTTACTAACGTTACTGGTAAATATCTCCTTGGTTTTCTCGACATTTTTATTGATTTCGTTTATATGGTTTTTCAACTCACTGAAATTGTTTTCGCACTTTATTTTTTGTTCATGTAGTTCGCTTTTCAACTCGTCAGATTTATCATTGAAATTATTATTTTGGACGTCGAAACGACTATTTATGTTTATCATATGCTTTTCTAACCCTTATTTGTATCATTTTTAACATTTCATTACTATCGTCCGACCTTTTACTTTGGATAGGTGTTGACGGACTTTCTGTTTTATCGTCAGTGAAGCTGACTTCATCATTATTAATTTTACATTCCCTACTCAATTTTGGGGTTACTTGAATCCCCGAATCATCTGTACTATTTGTTCCATCTACATTGATTTTTGTTTTATTTTCCTGACTCACGTTTGGAGTCGAGTGGACTTCAACATTATTCATAATATTTGAATCATCACAATTTTCGACACTAGTCGTTTCATTTATATTGCTTTCATTACCTGCCATTTTTAAATTGTAAATTTACTGATTTTTGTTTTACTACTCTTTAACTTACATCTACAACATCTTATATTTGATCTGACCTTAATTTATTATTTTACGTACTTTACGTAATTTTTGTTTTTTCGTACTGTCACTTAACCTTTCAACCATACTTGCATTTTCTTTGTAGGTGTGGTTTTTATATTTTAATTTTAATTTGTAAAAACTGTCCCTGCTTCGGAAGCGCCAAATGTGATATCTCTTTCCTGGTTAAAAAATTAAAATCACATTATTTATCTCATAAATTATTCCACTTACCTTGTATTGCCCTCATGGCCCAGAATTCGTCACACGAACGTGGAAATGCAAGTGAGGTTTCAAGGTTATTTAATAATTCACTTGATTCGCTTATATAGAAAACAACTGAGATTTTATTTCATCATCTGTACTTTCAAAAAGGCATGAGTTTGTTACTTTTTCTTTCAACATTGACATATTACTACTTGATATTATCTAAACATTTACTTCAACATTGTAATTGGTATAATCTTTAATTAATTAATTAAGACGACCCAGATTGCTGCACACACTCATTCATATCAATTTCCCCCCCCATTAATTTAATTATAACCCCTTTTTATAAATTTGAAAATTAATTGATTAGTTTAATTTTGAGTCGACTACTTAACCCGCGTCCTTCTGATGACCACGTGCTGCATCTCGTATGTGTAAGGATGTTTCGTTTATTTGTCACATTTCTCGATTTTGCTGTCCACTCCGCTAACTTCGTCTAAACTGTCGGATTTAACTGTTTCTCTTCAAACTTTCTGTTACACTTCGGAATATGTTAAAATACAAAATTTAAAGTTCGCGAACTGCGTAACTCGTCCCGGCCGGGAACGGGTGACTTCGTCGACTGGGGGGAACGCTACCAACAACTTCCCCCACTTGCAGTTAGGCATGACGGAAATTACAATGCCTTAGTCATCAAACTCATCGCCACTGTTCATGGTACCACGTACAATTCCCGTGTGTTGGACGTTAACGAAATTTGGTGTCCAGAGGTTTATTTCACGGTAAAGGCATGGTCTAGTTTCATTTCCGTCGTGTCCCTGAGCACATGTTGGATAAAATTCGCACATAGCAATTTTGTTTTAAACAACTCGGCATCGGTGGCGCACCTGCTGGTGTTTGCGCGCTTGTGGGTGTGTGTCACACAGTCTCAAAATTCTAAGAATGGTACCATTGTCGTCACCACGCACATTCCATTGTACTGACTTCACCTTACCATTCTTTGTTTGCGTAAAGTTTTTATTCAACACGTGGCTGGACACACCGATGAAAACAATTTAAAATATTTTAATAAAATAAAAAACCCCTCATTTTAGCCCCGTTACAAAACATTTACCTAAAGACATACGATCCACAATTAGAACCCGGGAGTTTACTGATATAGCTGAGTAAGAGAAAATATTAGAAGCTTACCAGAGTATGAAAGAAGAAGAAGACAATAAGTATCAATTTAGAGATAGAGAGTCAAGGCCAATAAATACCGAATTAAGACAACCAGACCATTTTATTAGATGTGATAATAATATGAGTAGATCAGAGGGGGATGCGTGGTTATGTCCACACCCTAATTGTAGAGCTAGCAACTATAATAGTTCTCGAAATCAGTGTTATAGGTGTCGGGGTCCTAGGGGTGGTGCCCAAGGGAGAGAAGCTAATTATAATCGAGGGGTTGATAATAGTGAATATAATAGAAGGGAAAATTATAGTAATGAGTTTAGAGGTAATAATAGAGGGAGAGGTTTTACCAGTAATAGGGGGATGCCGGTAAGTTTGAACCACAGAGGGAGAGGGGGATATGTTGGCAATATAAATGAGACTAGGGGTATCGAAACACCTTCTAATAATCACAATAGTAGAGGGGATCATAGAGGGGCTTACAATGAACCACCACCTCCAGCATAGTTGAACTAATTAGGACGGTTGAAAAGGAAAGTCCCCAGCCGTCTAGAAATAACATAACAATAGGGTCACTTATTACCAATATACATAATGAATTATCCGATGAAGAAGTAGGTGAAAGCAGTAGTAATTTTAGCATGGCTGAATTCGAAGCCGAGGTATTCAATTCCAAATACACTTTTCTAGTAGATTCAGGGAGTGAACTTACCGCTATAGATGATAAAAGTTTTGAAAAAATAAAAAATCAAACTACGGAGACAATTCCACAACTACCAGTATTGGGAATTAGTGTTATAGGTGTAACAGGTGTTCGGAGTAAAAGAGTAACTAAGCAAATAATGTTACAGCTAAAAATAAATAAACACACAATAAATGTACCTTTTGTAGTCATTCCAGGTTTAAATATTGGGGCAATAATCGGTAATGATTTTTTAAATAATTTAAAGTTGAGTTAAACTATTATACACAGACTATGAAATTAAACAATGAAAATAATATAATTGAAATACCATTTATACGAAAAAGAGCTGTAGAAATGAAAGCATTAAAAATAATTAGTAAGGGAATTTTAGTATCCGATAATGACATAAATGAATGCAGACCCTTGATGATTAATTATTGTAATTTAAGGGTAAATGGGCATGAATTATTTGAAACTGAAGATAGTTGGGTTGAAAAAATGAATAAAATTCTATATCAAACTGGGGAGTTTAGTTATCAAGATAGGGAGAGAATAGTACAAGTAATAGATAAAAATAAATTAGTTTTTTCAGACGAACCAGGTCTAGTAAAAGGTTTTAAGGGTAGATTAATTGTTAAAGAAAAAACACCTTTTGCGCCTAAAGCATATCCGGTACCATACTCTAAAAGGGGGTTAGTTCAAGAGGAAATAAACAAGATGTTAGCAGAAGGCATAATAGAAAAATCCACCTCACCATATTCCAACCCTTTAGTAGTGGTTACTAAGAAAGACTTATTGATAAGACAATGTTTAGACGCTAGACAGGTAAACAAAATAATTATTCCAGATAGAGAGTCACCAGAACCGGTGAGCGAGATTCTACAACATTTCAATGGGACAAAATATATTACGACATTGGATTTAACGGCTGGATATTGGCAAATAGAATTGGAGGAGGGGTCTCGCAAGTATGTAGCATTCCTATATAATGGGAGGAACTACCAGTTTTGTAGATTGCCTTTTGGACTAAACGTAAGTGTTTCAAATTTTATTAAATGTTTAGATAATATTGAAAACTTTCTCAAGTGAAACTTACTTGTCTGTTTTATATGTAGAACGCGTTTTGGTGTCGTGTTCACCTTCTTCAGCTTTGCGACAGACTGCCAGTACCTAGTAACGTTTGTTGGTTGGAAGGTATAGTGGGGGTGGTGGCGTATAGAGGAAGGGGATTGGCGCGGGATCCGAATTATTGTTTGTTTTGTGTATAACTGTGTCAAAAAGTGTATGTGATTTATATTGCAATTGGTCGTTTAGTATGTTGTTTGGTTGTGTTGTGTGGTGTTTGTATATTTCATACTGTTCAGCTGTGTTGAGTTTTCGTCCTTTGAGTAAGAGGTGTAATATTTCAAGATTAGTATCTATGTTGGTGTAGCTATGGTTATGTGTGTGGCAAACGCAGAATGTATATTGTTGTTGGAAAGGGCCTTTAAGTGTTCAGAGTAACGGGATGAAAAAGATCTTCCCGTCTGGCCTATGTAGAAACTATTGCAGTTATTACAATTTAATTTGTAGACACCTGTTCTATTGTATTTGTCTATGTCCTTGTTTGTATTGTTGATGTGTTTTTTGATGGTATTGTTGGTTTCCCCATATCAGGAATACTGGCAGAAATATATATACACAACATAGAACAGAACCACATAATAAACAACAACAAATACACCAACAAGATCATTTACTGGCACAGATATGTTGATGACATACTACTTTTATTCAAAGGCAACATAAGACAAGTTGAAAACTTCCATAAATACATAAACACAATACACCACAAATTAAAATTTACTTTGGAAATTGAACAAAACAATAGTATAAATTTTCTTGACCTGACAATTAACAAAACTAACAATACACACACGTACAAAATATACAGGAAACCTACCACAACTGACATGGTTATACACAACACATCAAACCACCCAACACAACATAAACATGCAGCCTTCAACTATATGCTCCATAGACTAACCAAAATACCCTTAAGTAAACAAGATTATACTGACGAACTCAACACAATCAAATACATAGCAATGAAAAACGGTTACAACCCCAATTTAATTAACAAACTACACAAACGCATCAAAAACAAAAATAACAAGACACAAAATACCAATAACACACAACACAAGAAATACATCACACTCACATACCATAACTCCAGCACACACAAACTTGCCAACACATTCAGAAAACAATTACAAAATAGCATTCAGAACCAACAATACCATCAAAAAACACATCAACGATACAAACAAGGATATAGACAAATACAATAGAAGATCTTTTTCATCCCGTTACTCTGAACACTTAAAGGCCCTTTCCAACAACAATATACATTCTGCATTTGCCACACACCTACACACACAAAACCATAGCTACACCAACATAGATACTAATCTTGAAATATTACACCTCTTACCCAAAGGGCGAAAACTCAACACAGCTGAACAGTATGAAATATACAAACACCACACAATACAAGCAAACAACATACTAAATGACCAATTGCAATATAAATCATATACACTTTTTGACACAGTTATACACAAAACAAACAATAATTCGGATCCCTGCGCCAATCCCCTTCCTCTATACACCACCACCCCCACTATACCTTCCAACCAACAAACGTTACTAGGTACTGGCAGTCTGTCGCAAAGCTGAAGAAGGCGAACACGACGCCGAAACGCGTTCTACATATAAAACAGACAAGTAAGTTTCACTTGAGAAAGTTTTCAATATTATATAAAGTGTAGTGCAGTGAAAGAAGATGAACAAACAAGACAACTATAAATGTTTAGACTACGTGTTAGGGAGAGAGATTTTAGAGTTTACAACTGTTTATGTAGACGACATAGTAATAACTTCACCAGATATTAATACACATTGTGAAGGGTTAGATAGAGTATTAAGTAAATTGCATGAGTATGGCATAACTGTCAAGTTTAAGAAGTCACAATGTTTAAAATAACAGGTTAATTTTTTAGGCCACATAATTTCAGCCAAGGGTATCAGTACAGATCCTAAAAAGGTAGAGATAATACAAAATTTTCCAGTACCTAAGAATGTGAAACAACTGCAAAGTTTTTTAGACCTGTGTAATTATTATAGGCAATTTGTAGACAAATATTCTTACTTAACAGTACAATTGGGGCATTTGTTAAATAAAGGTAATCGATGGCAATGGAGTTTACAAGAACAAACTGTATTTGAGCAAATAAAAAATAAGTTTTTAAACACTGTCATATTAGCTCATTCTAATTTTATAGAACCATTTTACATACATACCGACGCATCGGACATAGCTTTGGAGGTAGAACTATTTCAGTTAGATGGGGATGTTAACCATAAAGTGATAGCTTTTGCAAGTAGATCCTTAGTAGATAGCGAAAAGAACTATACAATAACAGAAAAGGAAGCACTATCAATAGTTTTCGCCTGTAGAAAATTCAGGATGTATTTGTTAGGAAACAAAATAATAATAAGATCAGACCGTCAAGCCTTAACATTTTTAAAGAACTGCAAACTAACACATGGTAGGTTAGTGCGTTGGATGTTAATACTACAAGAATATGATTTATCCATAGAGTATTGTAGGGGTAAAGAAAACATAGTAGCTGATGTCCTATCTAGAACTAATTTTGACAGTAATACTGAGGTAGATATGGCAAATACATATAAAATATTTATAATCAAAGAAGTGGAGGGAGTAGATATGAAAAAATTAATACATAACCTAGCAACAGAACAAGGAAGAGATACAGAACTTGGTAAAATAATAATAGCATTAAATCAGATACCCAGTATACCTAACAAATGGGAAAAACATTTTAGTTTGTATGATAAACATTTATTTCACCAGACAAATCAACAAGGTGATGATTGGAAGGTATGCATTCCTAAAGTTTTAATATTCGAAGTAGTGAAAGATTGTCATTTGAGGTACTGTCATATAGGTCCCAAGAAATGCAGTGACATATTAAAAGAGTTGTGTAAATTTAATAATATGGAAAAAACCATACGTAAAATGTTAAAAACGTGTGAAATTTGTCAGAAAGCCAAGGTAAATAATCGTAAACAGGAGGGTTTAATGCAACATGTAATACCAGACAGTCCTTTAGCAATAGTTGCCGTTGATTTATATGTCCCTCTGCCCAAAAGTCGAGGAGGAGTGATTTATTTATTTGTTGTACTAGATGTTTTTACCAAATTTGTAAAGTTGTACCCTATTAAAAAAGCTACATCTTTGGTATTAGCTAGAAAGATAGTCATTAAATACATTGTTGAAGTAGGTAGACCTAAAATAATATTATCGGATCATTGTTCTCAGTTTACCAGCAATATTTGGAGGGAAACGTTTGGTTGGGAAAATATTTTAGTTAAACATATATTGGTGTATCATCCCCAATCAAATCCTAGTGAGCGTGTTATGCGGGAATTAGGGCATATGTTTAGAACTTTCTGCCACCAAAAACATTAGTTGTGGGCCACATTTGTGAATAAAATAGAAGGATACGTTAACTGTAGCTTACATGAGTCCACTAGTTATAGTCCTCATGAGTTAATGTTTCAGAGGAGGCCATCACGCATAATAGAGGAACTAATAAAATTTCCAACGTGAATTGAGGTACCACATGGGAGAAAACTGGTGCTTGCCAAGGAGTGGCTTTTAAGTAAAGCAGAACAACGGAAAAGAAGACATGATAGAAATTTAACACCCATCAAATATGAGGTAGGGCAACTGGTATTAATAAAAAACCATGATCAATCATCAGCTTTGGATAAAGAGATTAAAAAATTCTTCTTGTTATACGATGGTCCCTATGAGGTTAGTGAAGTAAAAATGGAAAATGCTTATGTAATAATAGACCTGCAAACCTGAGAAATAAAGGGAACCTATAATGTAACACAGTTAAAAAGGTATTATTTACATGAGTAATGTTAATTATTCTTTTAATTCATTAAAATCATGGACGAATAAATACAGATTATTTTATAATGAATTGGGGGGTACCTGAAATTATAACCTTTAGATTAAACATTAAGGTAATGGGTGCATTGTTTGGCACCAATTGAGTAAAAAAAAAAAAAAAAATTAGGTTTAAGTTATCAATGTGTAAAGATAAACCATATAAGAGATATGGTAAATGTGATTCCCCATTTTCGGGCGGTCACGGCTTCACCGAACCCTGACCGTGGATTTGGCTTAATATTCTAAATTGGTGAACTTAGAAATACAACTGGGGGTTTTAGATCAGGGGAATCTAAGATTATATAACTTTGGAACACGGCTATATACCTAAGTATGGGTGATATGAGGGAGTGTGAATATTAATTTAGTAGGATTACTGGTATCCAGGATATCAGTAATGCCGAATTTTGTATAATGCTAAAGCAAGGATGGGGGAGAAAGAAAAGAAAAAAGTGTTCACCCCTTCCGCTTCAGTCCTTGTGGAGGCAACTGGGCGCTACAGTCCAGGGGGGGTAATAGTGTGTGTGGAAGGAGGAATTTAAAATAAATTCATAATTTAATAAACTATAATAAATTATGTGATGATGGAGAAGGTAGATACTAGGTTGTTAGTAACGAAATATTAAATATTAAAATGAGTTACATCAATAATGTAGAGTATGTTTTTTTCTTAATTTCATTTTGTGTGCGTTTTTCCAGAAATGTTAATAAATTTTAATTAAGGAGGAAACATATAACGTTCTCTTTATTTGTTCAAACAACATTCTGATTTTCCTGTTCGCCAAAAAGAACCCGTATGAACGTAAGTAGGGTGGGCACATATATATTTTTTTTTCTCTTTTAAGAAGTTGGCAATACAAGATGGCTACCCAAAAAAAATTATGTTCTCAATTACTTTAACCTTGTTTGTATCAATGATAAAAAAATATCAATAATATCAAACGTATCAGTGGCGCCCGAAGATGAGGGACGATTTATATAAATGAAATTATATAAATATAGGCCTACGGGGAGAACAGAATGATTGTGTGAAGTTGAAAATAAAATTTTTATGCATACGTAAATTAGACGTAAGAGGTTATGTTTAATATGGGTGAGTAGAATATTTTTCAATAATTATATGTTACGGATAATAAGATTATATAAAGAAATATATATAAAAAATTTTTAAGAAAAATGGCAGACAATCATGAAACTGTCAGCGTCACTGACAGTGTAGATGAAAGCCAGATAAGCATAACTGAATCCCAAATCATGCATGAAGGTGTTCACTCAACACCAGTCGTGAATAAAAAGGCTGAAGATAATGATATGATTAAGATGATGAAATTGCTTTTTAATGAACAGAAAAACGATATGCAAGAGTTCAAAAGTAGTATCAATGAGAAGTTTGATATTCAAAAGAATAGTTTTGAGGAGTTGAAACATGAAATACAAGAAATGAATAAACATTTAGAAAGCACTAACGAAATAATAAGAAACAGTTTAAATAAATTAGAACGGAATGTTGAGAAATTAGGTAACAATGTTTTAAATATGACAAAATGTAAAAATGACGAAATAGTAGAAAATTCTGAGGGTATAGTGGGGGTGAAGAATAATGTAGAAGCAAATGATGAAAATATAATAACAAATAGTACTGATGAAGTTTTAGAATGCGATAATGAAATGTTAATGAGTGTTTATGAAATAGAGAGAGAGTGGAAGAATAATGTAGTAGTTGAATGGGGACAGAGGGCAAATTTTCCCCTTATTGTTTATAATGATGATGATGATTTAATGTTGTTTTTTCAGGGCAAGAGACCCTTATTGTTAAATGAAGCAATGTTGTATAATGTTGTGGCCTCTGTCCGTAATAATTGTGAGAGTGTGATGTGGTGCTATGAAGAAAGAGGGTTAGGTATTGAGAGTGAATTAGAACTATATAAGTTAGAAAGAAAGTATGATGAATTGAGAAAAATACTAGAAGGGGTGATGATGAATCATGTGAAAGACGTACCTGTTGAAAGAGAGATAGAAAATAATTTTGATAATATCTTACCTGACTATGATGACTTACCTGACGTAGTAGTTGAGGAATACAAAAATGAGAAAACGATTTACCTGACATTAACAAATAACACTGATATAGACGGGACAATCCTAACTTATGGTAACAAGATTTCTAGTGGTATAATGGATGAAATAGAATGGATGGATTATTATGATAGTAATGATAACAAATTGTATGTTGATAAAAATGATGAATGTTACAAATACACTAGATATATATATGACGATGGTGGGTGAGCTAAAAGATCAGTGTTGGGACATTTTTAAATATTGTAAATTTTTGGTAATGACCTTGCTGATTTGGACATCTGAAGTGAGATACACTTGAACAGTTTTGACGCATATTTTGTAAATAATATTGAATTCATGTGTGTATTGTGAAATGTTAGATAAGTAATGTGTATATGTTTTGGAAAATGTTGTGTTAATAATAATAATATTATTAATATTTTTGCATTCTAATTAAATAATAAAATAATAATGAAGACAATAATTAATGATTTATAGAATGTTGATAATAATTGAAATATGTTATTTTAATAATCAAAAGAATGTTTAATTTTAGTAATCAAATGAATTAAATAAGTTGAGATGTTTAGATATTGTGATTGAATGTTATGTGTTTGAATTTTATAAGGAATTTAAATTGTGTGATGAGATTTTAATTTAATAATCATGAATAAATAAATAAATGTTAAATGGTTTATTTTGTGGAATTTTGTGGAACATAATGATTAAAAATATGTGTTAATAATAAATTTAGAAATTTTGAAAATCTGATTGCAACACAGGATAAATAAATAATGATGATAAATAAAAAGAGTTAATGAAGAAATTTTCAAATAATAATGTTTATAAATTTTTATATAAATTACTTAAAAGGAAAAATTGTTTGTTTAAATGTATACTAATAAGCAAGGGTAATGTCTATTCGTTTTTTATGTTATGTAATGTATTATACAAGTGTGTGTGGCTGGGAGGTTATCCAAGGGGATAACGTATTAAAAATTTGCTATATTTTAACTAATAATGATGATTTGCTACTCAATAATTTTGTTTGAATTTAAAAAATAGATGCACTAAATACTTTTTATATTGTGTTTATTATGTCTTATTGTGTTGAGTGCATTAGTATGTTAGGAATAAGTATTATAAAAATATAATAATATGTTTTCAATGTGTTTATAGATTTTAAAATAAAATGAAAAATAGTTGCGAGAGGTAAAATTTTCAATGGGTTGTAAAAGGTAGAAATGGGTGATAGTAATTATTTGAATAAAATGTTTGCGTCAGTTCAAGTTGAATTTTGTGGGACATAGATCTGTCCAAATTGAAGTCAGAGTTAAAGAAATAGTAGAGATGAAAATAATGCAATGTTGTTTTGAGTTAATGTATGTTATAGAATTTTGAGAAGTATAAGTGGAGACACAGTAGAAATGGAGAATTTATGTAGAGTCTTGAGTGATATATTGTTGTTTATTTTGTTGATGTTAAGTTGTTGTAATGGTAGTGATGTTATGAGATTGAGATTTTTTGGGGATGGCAATTTTGTAGTAGTGGTAGTGTAATGTGGGAGTCCGCAACATAAGGGTTGGGACGGGATTTGGTATAGTTTTAGTGGGAAGGGGCCGCCTTAGGTAAAAATCCAGGGGCCAGAGAACGGGAATTGAGCTTTTTTGGGGGGGGGGAAACACGTATCCTATGTACAAAGGGTTAGAGAGTATTTTTTTTTTATATATTGAGAGTAGGTGGAGATTGGAGTTAAAGTAGTAAGTAGTTAGAGGTAGAGAAGGGTTAGTAAAATTTTGATAGAGGGGTGTCATACTAGTTAGAGATTTTGTAAGGGAACGTTAGAGTAATAAAAGGGGTAAGATTATGAGTAAATGCCAAGTGGATAAAGTAAATTATAATGAATAACGTAGAATCACCCAAAGTAATGAAATGGAATAATGATGGCCATAATTGAAAAAAAAAAAAAAAATTTTTTTGTAATTTTGAGAAACGAATTAATAAGAGTAAATCAAGTTTAACAGTAATTTTTTGATTTTATATGCCAATTTAATAATGTAAAGTGTGTAACATTTTAAATACCAGTTGTTTATTTTAATGGGAATTAGAAGTGTACTATGTTTCTTATTTTATGTTTTATGTCTATGTTTTCTTATGTTATGTTGTGTTTGTTAGTGTAAGAGAATCTTATCATGTTGTAGTTAGGTATTCATATATATGTTAAATATAAATAAAGAACAAAACCAGTGCTTCTTAGCGCAAACCAGCACCGCTAGGGGGAAACAGATCAGTTGGGGATATGGTGTTGTATAAGGCCACTATTTGATATTTTGATTTGTTGTTTCAGTGTTTGGTGGTGCTGTGGCGGCGGACCTGAGCTGGCCGGCGCGTCAGGGCAGGGGCGTTGAGTATCTGTCTGACTCTACGGTGTTGGGATCTCGAGAGAGAAGTCCAGTATTGTCATGCAGATGCGGTCACAGTCACCGGACCAAGGGTGAGTTGATTATAAATTTTTGTTGTTGTAGACCGTACAGGGGGTTGTGGCGACATATCCTGGCTGATCCCTCTAGCAAGTATGAATGTGTCAATGAGATTTTTTATGCTTCGGCATAAAATATCTCATTGAGGGGGTATTGTAGCGGGGCATTTTTGGGCAGACCTGGGGTAATAACAGAATTTGTATTTTTTCATAAATAATAATTAACTAATTGAGAGATAGAAAAATTTTATGACCGAGAGGTAAATTTGTTATGTGGAAGCGATCGCAACGTGGCTGCACTGCTGTTGACTGTATGAATTGTTTAATAATTGTGTGGACCGTTTTAATAACTGCAAATGTACCAAAGTCAGTTCAAGGACAATGACGAACACGAAAAACGTAAACACGTTATGTAACAAAATCTGTAAACCAATTATGCAACCAGACATCAGGCGATGTGTTGCGTCAGCAACTTATATAACGATGTGTGTCACCAGTTTTGTCAACAAGCCAAAAACAGTCCACTGGCGAACGAATACAAACTGTAAACCAATAAGAGTTAGCAAACAACAGCCGCTTCACAAAATAGCGCCTGTAAATCTCCCCAGTCCAATCTCATCGCTCGCGCGAGCAACAGCTATGTAAAAGTTTCGGAACATAAGTGCGGGCCCGCATACAATAAAAATGTGAATCTTTATATTTATATCTAAAACACAAACAGTTTTCGGCCGTAAAAATGTAATAGTGCGAACTTTAAAACAATATAACCGCAAAACAGTGCACGCCATGAGGAGACACCCCAGGAGTCGAACTCATATACAGGAAAGTAGACATTCAAAAAATAATAATAAAAAAATGCTGGTTTAAATATACAAATAAATAAACTTAAATAAAAATGGGAAATTTAGGGAAAGATTTTAAAATGGGGGGTAGTATGTGAGCGAGTGTGAGGTTTTGTTTGATTATATAAATAGGGAATGAAGTGCTGGTTTCCGTAGTAAAACTAATCCTAGTAGTATAGAGATTATTTCTATGTAAAATCTTGATTCCTTTTGACACTAAAATGTTATATTTTTTTATTAAAAGTTTTTTTCTTAATTTCATTTTGTGTGCGTTTTTCCAGAAATGTTAATAAATTTTAATTAAGGAGGAAACATATAACGTTCTCTTTATTTGTTCAAACAACATTCTGATTTTCCTGTTCGCCAAAAAGAACCCGTATGAACGTAAGTAGGGTGGGCACATATATATTTTTTTTTCTCTTTTAAGAAGTTGGCAATACAAGATGGCTACCCAAAAAAAATTATGTTCTCAATTACTTTAACCTTGTTTGTATCAATGATAAAAAAATATCAATAATATCAAACGTATCAATGTGTATCGCTGTATCAAGTGGAAATTGCTCACTAGATTTATCTTTAAGAAACCCTGGAAAACTTGCTCACTCCAGGTGGCTTACATTAGCAAACCGTATACTTAGATTATATGTGGCAACTGAAAACCTTAAGACTCTGGCTGAGTACATTGTGAAAGTGTATGCACCTGTGTGGTTTAACATTAAGTTAAAACCTTCATGTACTTATGGTTCCAAACATCTGTTTAAGCTTATCTCATATTCACGTTATCTCTCTGATGATTTCAAGAACGTTCTAGACCCGGTTATTCAAAGAAATGGGTACTTTGCTGCTGCAGAAAATCTCCTTTTGTCCATGCTATGTGATGAGCGCAAAAATGTAAGAGAACTTGGTTTACGACGTGTTTTAAAAGCAAGAACAGAAAGTAGAGGCGGAGTCAGGAAGTTTAAAGTTCCAAAGATAAACTTTGACGCAAAGGATTACATCGACATGATCTCATGGGCTGAAAATGACGTAACTGAACCCCCCTTGGTAAAACATGTTTCCATTGACTCTCTCAAAGACTTTATACGGAAGACATCTGAAGCTCAACCAAATAGTAAAGTGGACCCGCTTATCGACTTTCCCCGGCTTCCTTGTCACACGCAAGCAGTGGAAAGAGCTGTGAAACTGGTGACCGAATCGGCTCAAAATGTCTGGTTCAATCACAAGAGAAGGATATATAAAAGCAAAAATTGACTCACGTGAGAACATGCCAAAATTTGATACAAAAAAACAGTTTAATGTGTCATTGAAGTAGAAACAAACATTTTGCAGCTGTAACATTTGTAATTATTAAGGGGTTTTTAAATCATAAAAAATGAACTTTCAATGTCTTTAAAAGTGTATTATGATATTTTTTTACGTGTGCTCTAATAAAAAAAATATATAATTGATTTGACGAGCTTTTATTTCAACCTTATTTACTACTATTTGTAACAACCAAAATGTTCACAAAAGTTTCAAAATTAGCAAAAATACAAACATTTTGACATTAAAAAATATTTTTTTATTATTACTATATTTTGTAATTAATAATTTTTTCCAATTCTAATGCTTATATATGTATTTACAACTATCTTTTGTAACATTATATGTACAAGAAAACCATAAAAAATAATTTATCAAAGTTTATAATTTTTCAATTTTTTTACAAATTTTAAGCTCTTTGCGGCACCTCAAGATGTTGTAGTATAGCAACCAAATTTTTTTTTCTTCTTTTTGAACCTAAAAGGCAACTTTTCCCCACTATTACAAAACTAAAAAAAAAAAAATTAAAAAAAGGCCATTTTCGTTCCACGCTAATGCACATAAATTATAATATTCCTTATATCTAATTACACAATAGTTGATATTTTAAAACATGAAAAGTAAGTTTATTGGCAATGAGAAATAGTGCACGCTTGGTTAAATTCTTGTTAGCAAGTTATGTTTTTTAAAATTATCTATATCTATATAAGCCAAATACCACTGACTGACTCACTGATCACGTTATCTCTGAAACCACTGAATGGATATCAATGAAACTTTCAACATAGCTTCATCATAGGTCTTAGGTGCTCACTAAGAAACGGTTTTAAAAACTTTCACTCCTAAGGGGCAAAAAACCCCCCGGTACTAGGTATGTATGTATCTATGTATGTATGTTCCACATCTCCTCCTAAACCACTGGACCGATTTCAACCAAACGTGGCACAAATATTTTACGCAACGGGAGAACCAACATAGGATAGGTGTTTTTTCGATGGGGTCTTTTGGGGAGTTCTTTGGGGTCTTCCACATCTCCTCCTAAACCACTGGACTGATTTCAACCAAACTTGGCACAAATATTTTATGCAACGGGAGAACCAACATAGGATAGTTGTTTTTTCGATGGGGTTCTTTGGGGTCTTCCACATCTCCTCCTAAACCATGGGACCGATTTCAACCAAACTTGGCACAAATATTTTACGCAAAGGGAGAACCAACATAGGATAGGTGATTTTTTCGATGGGGTCCTTTGGGGTCTTCCACATCTCCTCCTAAACCATTGGACCGATTTCAACCAAACTTGGCACAAATATTTTACGCAACGGGAGAACCAACATAGGATAGGTGTTTTTTCGATGGGGTCCTTTGGGGGGTTCTTTGGGGTCTTCTACATCTCCTCCTAAACCATTGGACTGATTCAACCAAACTTGGCACAAATATTTTATGCAACTGGAGAACCAACATAGGATATGTGTTTTTTCGATACGATCCTTCGGGGGGTCCTTTGGGGTCTTCCACATCTCCTCCTAAACCACTGGACCAATTTCAACCAAACTTGGCACAAATATTTTATGCAACGGGAGAACCAACATAGGACAAGTGTTTTTTCGATACGATCCTTTGTGGGGTCCTTTGGGGTCTTCCACATCTCCTCCTAAACCACTGGACAGATTTCAACCAAACTTGGCACAAATATTTTACGCAATGGGAGAACCAACTTAGGACAAGTGTTTTTTCGATACGATCCTTTGTGGGGTCCTTTGGGGTCTTCCACATCTCCTCCTAAACCACTGGACAGATTTCAACCAAACTTGGCACAAATATTTTACACAACGGCAGAACCAACATAGGACAGGTGTTTTTTTTTCATATGATCCTCTGGGGGGTCCTTTGGGTCTTAAAAAACTATTAGATCTGGTTACTATGGCAACCCAATAGAATAGATTCTGATTACCATAGCATCGGTGGAAGTCTCCCGCGTAGGAAATAGCACGGGAGTCGTCCGACGGGCCTTCCCCGGAGTCCATCCACGGAACCCGGGGAGTCTTAGGTCGGATCCCACGAAAGACGTCGGGGCCAGAGTCCACGGTTCTTGTAAATAAAGATATAGATTATGATATCAAAGGTGGTGTATGCAAAGCGGTGAGAAAATACAATGAAAAGAGGTCACTTATTCCCTGGAAGATAAAATCTTTGTCGGGCTTTAAATATGACTGTAATACTGACTACAACAATGACAAGATTTTATCTATTGGTGATTTTGTACAGTGTAAATGGTGTGTAATGCTAAAAAGTGGAAAGAGGAACTCCTGGGTTATGTTGTAGCAACGGAAAAGTCCACCTTCCTCTCATCAAAGAACTACCAGAACCTCTCCATAGCCTTCTCATAAGTGAACATCCAGAGTCTGAACACTTTTTGGTAAACATAAGAAAATGTAATGGTTGTTTCCAAATGACATCTTTCGGAGCCAAAGAAATAAAAGAAGGGAACTTGACACCAACTTTTAAAGTACAAGGTCAAGTCTACCACAGGATAGGGAGTTTGTTGTCTTCATCTCCAAACAATCCCTCATTTTTACAAATATATTTCCTTGGAGATGACGAAAAGGAGACAAACACTAGATGTAACAATTTTCCAAACGTAAAGCCTTGGTTAGTTGCCAAACTTCAAAAAGTGTTTCACAATCACAATTCTTACATCAACGATTTCAAAACAGCATTGGAAAGTGTTCCAGAAGGCCAGGAGTTCAAAGTAGTAATCCATGTAGACAGAAAGCCCGTAGATGGACATAGGGGGCAGTTCAATGC
Organism: Magicicada septendecula; assembly: GCA_034769895.1. Classification (NCBI taxonomy): domain Eukaryota; kingdom Metazoa; phylum Arthropoda; class Insecta; order Hemiptera; family Cicadidae; genus Magicicada; species Magicicada septendecula. Next base: position 142,820,640 of record CM068371.1, read on the forward strand.
ACCCACAACAAGCGAGGTGGCTTTAGTGATCGTAGGCCAGGAGTTTGCAAAGAGGGACATTATTCTCCACAGCAGAGACTCTAAGTTACAGCGCATAAGTGAAACTCATCTATCTTATGACGCTTTGCAGTATCCACTTATGTTCTGTCGTGGGGAAGATGGTTACTCCATTGCCATTCCACAGTGCGACCCAAAGCTAAAGCCCCTCTAAAAAAAACTGTATCATCTTCAGAATTTTACTCATACCGCATAATGGAGAGAGATGGCCAGCAAAATTATTTGTTACTTTATCGCAGTCTCCTGAATCAATTTTTGGTTGACATATACGCCAAAATTGAGACAGAAAGACTCAACTTCATAAGGAACAATCAGAGTAAGCTGCGGACCGAAAACTATGTGCATCTGCGGGACTCCATGTGCAAAAATGATGGGCAAGTCAATAATATAGGCAAAATGGTTGTTTTACCTTCCAGCTTAACAGGTGGACCCAGTTACATGCACGAGCGGACTCAGGACGCCATGACATATGTACGCAAGTACGGCCGTCCTGATCTGTTCATCACATTTACATGTAACCCTAAATGGACCGAAATACAAGAAGCATTAAGTGCACGGCAAAAGCCTCAAGACAGACACGATATTATTGCCAGAATATTTCACCTCAAAGTAAAGAAAATGATGCATGTCTTGACAAAAGGCAATGTTTTCGGTCCAACAAGGTGTTGCATGTTAACTGTGGAATGGCAAAACAGAGGTTTACCGCACGTGCACATACTGCTCTGGCTGCAGGATAGGATCATGCCCCATCAAATCGACAGTGTGATAAGTGCAGAGATCCCTGATCCTGAAGTCGATCCTGCCCTTCATGACATTGTTAAGTCCACAATGATTCATGGCCTTTGTGGAAATGTTAACAGAAACTCGCCCTGCATGGTAAACAGTTAATGCACCAAGAGATATCCGCGGCCTTTAGCAACACAAACTCAAACTGCAGATGATGGTTACCCCCAGTATCGCCGACAGTCTCCTGCCAATGGTGGTTTCTCGGTCAACATTAAAGGAGTTGATCTTGACAACCAATGGGTGGTACCGTACAATCCTGTTCTTTCCCGCTCTTTCTTAGCCCACATACATGTTGAACTGTGCAACTCCGTCAAGTCGATAAAGTATATTTGTAAATATGTGAACAAAGGCAGTGATCAGGCAGCGTTTAGGTTGGAGAATGAGTGGGATGAAGTTTCTAAGTACGAATCAGGTCGCTACATCAGCACTTCCGAAGCGGCTTGGCATATTTTCTGTTTTCCTATTCATGAAAGGTTCCCACCAGTAGTGCAGTTAGCAGTCCACCTTGAGAACGGCCAGAGGGTATTTTTCACTTCCGACAACCTTCTAGACAAAATCCAACATCCACCAAAAACCACATTAACAGCATTTTTCGAACTCTGCAAAACCGATTCCTTTGCCAGAGGCCTTCTTACTGTGAGGTCCCAACATACTGTGTCTGGAAAAATAACCAGTTTTGCAGAAGAAAGCAAGGAAAAGGCGTTCCAGGACATCCAGGAGTAAAAAAAGATCATGTACTTGGGAGGGTATATACTGTACATCCTAACAATGTCGAGTGTTTCTATCTCCGTCTCCTGCTACACGAGATTCAAGGACCAACGTGTTTCAGTGATCTTAAAAAGGTATCTGGTATAGTTCATCCTACGTACCAGTCTGCATGTAGAGCATTAGGGTTGTTGGAAGACGACATGCAATGGGACCTAACCCTGCAAGAAGCTTCCATTTCAGATTCGCCTCACAAGATCCGAGAGCTGTTTGCTGTAATATTGGTGTTTTGCCAAGTTGCAGATCCCTTAGCACTTTGGGAAAAACACAAACAAAGTCTATCAGAGGACATAAGAAGGCAGACTGAGATTGAAAGTCATGGTTTAGAGATTGAACTTTGCAAGGACACAGTTTATAATAAATGCTTACTATGTCTTGAAAATATGATCTTTTCTATGTCAAACCAGTCTCTCCAAGATTTTGGTTTACCTCCACCAACTCAAGACATAAACATTATTACAGTCAATCGCGAGTACCTGAAAGAGCTCTCCTACAATACAGTTCAGCTTTCTGATATGGTTGCTGAGAACTTTCGTAAACTTAATGCGGATCAGAAGAATGCTTACAATGAGCTCAATGCCAACATTGATGATGGACTCAGTCAGCTGTTTTTTCTCGACGCACCTGGTGGCACTGGAAAAATGTTCCTACTAAACCTACTTCTTGCCAGCATTAGGAAAGACAGAAAGATTGCCATCTCTGTGGCTTCTTCAGGTATAGCAGCTACATTGCTGGATGGAAGTAAAACAACTCACTCTGCCTTTAAACTGCCTCTGAATTTAAACATCTCCCAGACTCCACTCTGCAACATGTCAAAACAAAGTGACACAGTCAAGGTCTTGAAAGAGTGCAAGTTGATAGTTTGGGATGAATGCACCATGGCTCACAAACGAGGGATAGAAGCCCTAGACAGAACTTTACAGGACATTCGTAGTAGTAAAAACCTGATGGGTGGAATAACAGTACTACTGGCCGGAGACTTTAAACAGACTTTACCTGTTGTGCCTCGGGGAACACGATCAGATGAAGTTAAAGCCTGCCTGAAGTCATCTTACCTCTGGCCCAAAGTTCAAGTTCGTTCCTTAAGAGTAAACATGTGGGTGGATCTTAAAGGTGATTTTAAAGCGGAAGAGTTTTCAAGCTTACTGTTACAGATTGGCGATGGAAAGTTAAAAGAGTAAGATGGAAAAGTTAACATTCCAAACAACCTATGTGAAGTTGTAAAAGACTTTAAGACTTTGACAGATAAAATATACCCAGACTTAATGAATATAAGTGACTCATCTTGGCTCAAAGAAAGAGCTATTCTAACCCCAAGAAATGAGACAGCAGCAATCATTAACAACTTCTTGTTAGAAAAACTTCCAGCCGATGTTGTAAAATATCAGTCAGTAGATTCCGTAGTAGAGGTAGAAGATGCTGTCCATTATCCGGTAGAGTTCCTCCACACGCTCAACCCTCCAGGAATACCCCCACATAACCTTCACCTAAAAGTTGGGGCTCCCATTATGCTGCTGCGGAACTTAATACCACCGAAACTTTGCAACGGTACCAGACTGCAGATAAAATCTTTACATAAGAACGTTGTTGAGGCAACTATATTCACTGGCTGTGGTTCTGGAGAAACAGTTTTCATACCTCGCATTCCTTTGATCCCGTTAGACTACCATTTTCAGTTTAAAAGACTACAATTTCCCATCAAAGTCTGTTTTGCAATGACAATCAACAAAGCTCAAGGACAGTCTTTGAAAATGGCTGGCATAGATCTGAGGGAAGACTGTTTCTCTCATGGCCAGTTGTACGTTGCCTGTTCAAGAGTTAGCACTCCTGACAGTCTGGTTATTCTTCAGCCAGAAGGAAAAACTAAAAACTTTGTGTACAAAGAAGTTCTTTAATGATCCGAAGATTAGTTCTTCATTACAAGTTCATAAATTGAAGAAAAATCTGAAATGTTTTCATACTCAACACAACTTCATATAACAAAAATGTTTAATGTTTATTTTAAATAAAATACATAAGAGGTTTTAATTATTTATTTATAAGAAACCTACTTTAATTGAACTTTATTAATTAAATAAGATTTTCATTACATACAACGTGAAACTCCGTAGCGAAGCACGGGTATTTTGCTAGGTTTAATATAAAATCAAAGTTCATTGATTGATATATTTTATCGAAAGTGATTTTATAATCAAGTTCAGTTCAATAGATAATTTTGTGATCTGTGAAGTGAAAATAAGATAGTTCGTTTACTATGGGTAATTGAAAGTTAAGTTTGGGGTGAAGTATTTAATTTATACTCATCGAGTCCTGGTCATAGCTTCTCTTGCGATCCTCTTCTTCTTCTGGAACACGTCTAAGAGTCCTGTCTTCTTTGGATTAGCTGTGATTCCCGTTCAAATGGTTGAAATCCAATGTCCAGCTTCCATCAGTTCTTGTCGGTGATCTTCTTCTTCAGGTTGAGTTAGGTCCCTTCAGTTCTTCCTCCAGAATTGATCGGGTATTAAATTAATTTACTTCCTTCCAAGTTTGGCCATGATATTTGTTGTATAAATGTTTTAATTACTGGTCATCTCATCAATGGTTTAGTTAAATATTCTTCTTACACTTCTTCTTTCAAAATTTGGAAAAATTGAAGCTTTTAAAATTAATTTGGATCCGAGGGCTTCATACATCCACCCTCTATGCTGGTCAATAATGAAGTAATTAGATTTCAACGGTCACCTATGTAACAAGCATGAGTTGCCATAGTTACCCTTCAAATTATACTAGTTCTCATTGGTCAACATCTTATAACATTGTTATAATCTAACGTTTTATTTATGTTCACAATGTTCAAATATGTAAAAATCCTTTAAATTATGATTACTTCCTTATGCTAGTATTACTATTAATTATACTAACACCATTGTTCTGCTTCTTTACTAAAGATTATTTTGGTACCCCTCATGGTTACTTTTGATTAGTTAATAACATTTTTCTTATTTTCTTATTGATATTTCTTTTGTAATTATTTTTAAACTAAATAATATTTATACATTTTTATATCTGATACACTTACTTAATTACTTAAACATTTTATATACTCTAATTGACCCTTGGTTATTGTTTTCTGTTTAAACTTATAAAATTCTCTCCTTCATGTTAGGCCTAAAACATAGGTTTCACAATACTCCTATTCCACCTTCTTTATAATTCCTAAACTTTATTTATTGGTTCATTGAACATTGTTATACTACTTTTTATTGCTGATAATAAAATACAATATCTTTACACTTTGTACTTGGCCAATAATTGTTTAATTTCAAAGGTCGGGCGCCATCTTGATATGCAAAAAAGTAAATATAAACGTGAAGTTTTACTTACCTTTAAAAGGGCAGGAATTCGTTTAAGCGAACTTCTTGAGTAGCGGAAAGTGTTATGTGAAATAACGATACTTTGTTAAAATTTGTACCAAATGATATTACACAGTTTATTTATGACATTTAATTACATCTATTCTCCACCAGGTGGCGACAAAATTACGTTAAATTTCCCTTTTACAAGCCCTCCAAAATACCTACACAGTTATTTATATTTTTTAAACTCTCTGAAAACATTAAACATTTGATATATGTTTTATATATATATATATATATATATATATATATATATATATTGTAACGTACTGCCTTGAGGTATAGTAGAGTTATATTATATGCCCCACGTTGTACGCGTCAATTCTGTAACGTCGCGGTTTGAGATATTAAAGTTTCCGCCTCTCCGCAGTCACCACTTATGAATTATAATAACTGAAGTTTTAAAAAAAATAAATAAAGTATTTTTTAATGTTACTCAATCTAAACAGAAATCGAGAGTGTGTGATTTGGGGTCAAGGAGGGAAGTTGTTCAGCCTTATGAGGAAGAGAGAGTAAGTACCAATTATTTACACTCGGTTTAGACGATTTCTGATTTTTTCAAATTGTTCGCTGTGATTTAAATCAGCTGATTGTGAGACAAGTTTCCACGCCTAGTTTAACCAGCCTACACTATAGCAAAATCTGATCCGATGTGTTGATCTCTTCTGGTTTTGTGCTGAAATCTATTACAACTACCCACTACAAAAATTATAACACACTTTATTATTCAATATCATTTTTCAATAATATTATTTATTTATATTATTGGTTTTTGTTTCCTGCCCCCAAAATACAAGTATCACAATTGATCTTTCCTTAAATGAAACATAATATCGACTTCATAGAGTAAACATGGATTTGTCTAAAGAAAAAAACATATATGGTGTTGTTTACTAAATTTTACACTATTTTCAAAACATCAATTAATATATAATTCTTAATAATTCCCCAGGGTTAAGGGTAAGTTCTTTTTGTTATGAAATGGTCAGAAATGGATAATTACTAAGCTTTACAAATACCGAAAAAATATTAAATAAATCTGTTTATTTTTCGTTTAGTATGTAGTTCCAGGAATGTCCGTAAGAGAGCAGCGTGCTTTTGTTTACTTTAAAAACATGTGATTAAATTTGACTAGTTTCGTGTTCTATATCAACGTTCGGAATGCGTTTTCTTCTTTAACTATTAAACGAAATGTTTATATTACCTCTCTTTGTATGGTTCTTACTGGAATGAAGCTTTTTCTCTGGTGAGGTCTGTCTTGAGTTATAATTTCATTACCGTCTGGCTCATATTCTATCGTCAACTTGAACTATGGCGAAACTAGGTTGAATCATCATCAGGTTTTCTTTCACTGTTTATTAAGGAGTATAACCATTTAATTTTGATAAATAATGTATGATTATATCGTGGTCATGTTGCTTTTTAATTTTGTACTAATTTTCACTCCTCCAAAGTTCCAGAAAGGTTATTTTATTAGAATTGTAGTAGCATCATTTTTTCAACTCTATGGTTTTATTCCCAAAAAATTATTATTAACAATACTTGTTATTCTCGTCACTCTTAGTAACCCATAGTATTTTTATTATACAGGCAGTTTGTAATTATTATAAATTTATATTTTATTTACCGAAAAATAATTCTTTTCCATTCCGGTTTCTTTACCAATTTGGTTTACATAATAAGTTTTTGTTCATTTTCTTATGACCTTGTATATAAGTATTTGATAATTTTATTATCTTTAAATAAATTTATATATATTATTTATTAGTCTCTCATAGTATTCCTACACTGCACTACTTCCTGCTGCCATTTCCCTCATAGTATTATTTTAATTTTTTATTATCCTTTGATATTTAAATTTTTATGTTTTTTCTTTTTTTTTAAAACTAACCCTGGGTTATCCTATATTATAACACAAATATTTTCAAAAAATATAACATTAACTTAGGTATAACAATTGGTTGTCCATACAATATAAATATTACAATAAATAAATAAAATACAGAATCAGTTAGTAGTATTATAGTCTACTCTCATAGTTTTATAATTCCCAAACCTACAGCACAATTCTGTAATAAGTTACCTTCACTTTTATTTTTTACCTCAATGGGTACACTATAACTCACTTTGCACCGTATATCACTCGAATTGTTTATCATGTTTAGTGATATACTTTAATTTAGAGCTAGTTATAGGTTACCCATTTCTGACCTTTATGTTCTTACATGATTTACTTTATTGGGACCGGGTTATGTAACGTTACATAAAGCCCCCCCACTAGAACAAATTTATTTTGGTTTACTCATTTATTAAAATAAATTGTTGATCGTTTCAATTCTCCTAATAGTCTTGGCTTTATCTTCATAATAGTGTTTCATTTCCGACTGATTATACACTCCCTTTATTCTATTATTGTTAATTGTTTTAATTTCGTAAGTATTATTCCCCTTCACCTGGGTTATGAGGTAAGGGCCAGTATAAAGTAACAGTAGCTTCCGAGCAATACCCTCTATAGAACTGGGTAGTTGTCTATTTTTGATTAGTACCTTATCTCCCATCTGGTATGTATCCAATCTTCTCCTTTTTACTTGATCCCTTTTTTGTTGAAGTTCCACTTTATGCAACACTCTGTTGTGCATTTCCACTTGGTCGAACTCTACTCTCTCTCCTGGAGGGAAATTTATCAATGATGTAATTTCTCTTGGTGGTGGTTTATCAAACATTACCTGATAAGGGCTAGTACCGATAGTGTCATGGTATGACCAATTAAGGAAAGTCTCTGCTGGTTCAATATACTGACTCCAGTTTTTATGTTCTTGATGACAGTAGGTACGTAGAATTCTGCCAACTTCCCTTAATACACATTCAGCAGGATTGCTACTAGGGTGGTACACTGATGTCTTGTAGGTTCTTATTTGCCAATTTCTCAATTCTTCTTTCCACCTTTTTCCCCGAAATTGCGTTCCATGATCAGTTATAATCATTTCCGGTTTTCCCACCTCAGGTAAGTATTTTTTTATAATTACTTCTAGAATTTTCTTCGTTGTGGCTCTACTAATAGCGTAGAGTTTTGTGTATTTCGTATAATGATCAAATAATATGATGATATATTTATATTTATGTCTTCCTCCACTTCTGGGAAAAGGTCCACAGATATCCAAGAATGTCTTTTCAAGTTTATTATTAGATTTTATTGTAATCATGGTGCCCGTTCTCTTCTCATTATTTACTTTTACTAGCTGACATATGTTACAGGTTTTTACTATCTCCCTTACTCTTTTGTTTATAGCTTTCACGTAACAATGTTCAGATAAAGCTTTAATAACTTTGAGTGATCCCATGTGGCCATACCTTTCATGATAATCCTGAATCAATGCTACTTCTGTTGGTGCTGGCAGATACATCTTCCACACATGATCCTTAATGGTAGGACGAATAAAAAGGACCTCTTCATAAACACAAAAAAATTTCATTATTATAGTGTCATGTTGTAATATTCGTTCCTTAATTTTTGTTAATTTAGTGTCCCTTTTTTGATCGACTTTTATTTTATTAATTATCTCTTGTAACTCCTTTGCCATCTTAATAATGTAATATATTTTTCCAACACTTTCTGGTTCTATTTCACAAGTTCCTTTTTCGAGGTTAATCCGGGATAATCTGTCTGCTATTACATTCTTCTTACCCGGAATATATTCCCAGTCTAAATTATATTCTTGAAGTATTAATGCCCATCTAGTAAGTCTGCCGTGGTTAAGTTTACAATTTTTTAAAAACGAAATTGATCTGTGATCAGTTCTGATGGTCACTGGGTATCCCAAAATAAATGTCCGAAATTTTATACATGAGAACACAACAACACTCAGCAGTTCTTTTTCAGTTACTGTATAATTTCTCTCACAACTACTCAGTACTCTGCTTGCAAAACTGATAACTCCATGATTTCCTTCTTCATCTTCCTGATATAGCTCACTTCCAAGGCTAATGTTACTAGCATCACAATTTATGAAAAAACGTTTATTAAAATTTGGGTGATGTAACATGATGCTGTCAAGAAATTTATTTTTTACTATCTGGAAATTATTATCTTCACTTTCTTCCCATTTCCACTTGTTTTTCTTTGAAAGTAAACATTGAAATTTAGCTGTTACTTCTGAATAATTCTGTTGAAATTTTCTATAATAGTTGCATATCCCCAAAAAGGATTGTAATTGTTTCAAGTTTCCTGGTTTAGGAAAATCTTGAATAGCCTTTACTTTCTCAGGAGATGGTTTAATTCCAGTAGCAGATAAAATGAACCCTAAAAATGGTAGTTCATGTGTGATAAATTTAGATTTATCCAGTTTTAAAGTTATATTATGTTGCAAAAATTTATTTAACACTGTTTCCACGCGGTTACAATGCTCCTCCCAAGTACAAGACGTAATTAATATGTCATCCACATATATGGTAGTAAAATCTAAAACTTCCTTACCCAAAATTTGGTCCATGCACTGGATGAACACGGCCACAGAATTTACCAATCCAAAAGGCAAACGCTTAAAATGATAATTTCGTCCTTCGAATATGAAAGCAACATATTGTCTGCTGTTAGGGTGCAACTCTATTTGCCAGTATCCACAGACTGCATCCCAAGTACTCATGTACTTGCATCCATAGAATTTTTTCATTATCTCTTCAATCTCACCTGGAGACGTGCGATCGTTAATGAGCATTTTATTCAACTCCCGAGCATCGAGACATAGTCTGACTTGACCATCTTTCTTCGGTATAGCTACCAATGGGCTGGTATATGGAGAACTACTTCTTTCAATTATGTCTTCTAATATCATTCTTCGATTTCTTTCCTTGCTGCCTCTTTCAAAGCCTGAGCAATAGGGTACGATCGTTTATTAAAATTTACATTTTCCTTGAACTTTAGTTCACACAAGAAGTTTTTTGCTTTTCCTGGTGATTCTGAGAATACTGATTTATATTTATTATAAATTTTTATAAGTTGTTGTTTCTGTTCTACACTAATTATTTCCGGTGCCTGCCTATTCTGAAACTCCATTATTTCTTCTATCTTCTCTTGCCAAATCTTTGATTCTGTTACTTCTATATTGTTACCTAGGGTTAATCTATTATCCTCCCTAACAAAAAATGAGCTCGGACACTGAGGGGCACTTTGGCTACCAATTATCTCAGCCGTTAACTCACCATTTTCTGTGCTCAAGGTTACTATACCCCTGGCCAGATTTATAATTGCAGTGTGTCGCCATAGCATATCACACCCTATTAACACCCTAAACGGTAGCCCTTTCGCTACTAAAAATCCCATAGGTATTCCTATTCCATTAGTGGTAACATTCAAAGACACTTGTTTTTTGATTGTTTTATTTTGTTTCCCGGTAGCACCAACAATTGTTAAATTGTTAATTGGTAAAGTAGGTATTCTCTCAGTAGTTAACTCAGTAATACAATCTAATTCTAATTGATCAATAATTGAAATATTGGCTCCTGTATCAATCATGGCCTCTGCTGACACTCCATTTAATTTTATTTGTATATAGACTATGTCATTGTTTGGTGATGACTCTTTAATTGCTCTTTCTTCCATTAACTCGGACTGTATATTTTTTTTAAAATTATTTCTGATAATGGTTATTGGTTGATTTAAATTAGTATTATAATTGGGTGTATGGTAAATTCTGTGCCCTGTTGTTTCTAGCAGTGACGGGCAATCACATCTTCTCACTGCTGGTACCCGTTTCCCCTATTTCCATCATTATTATTGTTTGGTTCAACATTTTCATGATGTTGAATATTGTTTATCGGTCTCCTTTCTTCATCACTCTCTCTGAATCTAGGTTGCTCGACGTTCATACTCCTTTGTGGACCTTTGTCTCAATGGTAAGAATCATGTCTGTAATTCTGTCGATTATTATTAGGCCATTTTCCTCGATATCTATTATTGAAATAATTGTTATTAGCATGCACATAATTAACTCTGGGCCGATTCTCTCTTGGTGGTTCATTCCTCCGCTCCTCGGGATTCCCTGACCTCCATCTACTTCTCCTATAATAAGATTCCTGTTCATAATTTTCTAGTAGCGTTTCCATGCCTCCAATAGTTTTTATTTGTCCACTTAAGCGGGCACTAATGATCTTCTCTTCGAAATGATACGCCATTTTGGTCACTAGCAGGTATCTTAGGGTCTAAATACTTTGCGATACACACCTTCCCCAAAAAGTAAGCAGTAGGTGTTTGTCCCACTGTACGGTCATACCTACCATGACAGATATCGTCCCTAATAATGTTTTGTACTGACTCTGACCAGTACTTAAGTTTGAACATTGTTTTGAAACCCCCATAATCACACACCTCATTCCTAATTGCTGTCCACCAATTATCATTGATATTTTTGAACGATTCGTCTAATATACCTTTTATCATATTCCATCGATTCTCCTTTGATCTGTTCAAAATTTCGTCTATTCTCCCTAAAAATTCAATTGGGTTTCTGCGATAATCCCGAAAGTTTACACTTTCCTTACTATCTTGATAAACATGAGGACTGCTGCATGCAGATCTAGCACTTATTCTATCTACATCACCTTGAAAATTGGTTTGTATTTGTTGCAAACTATCTAATTTCTCTGCTTGGCTATCACACTGATTTTTTACATTCTCTACTGTTTTATGAAACTCTGAAAATTTACAGTTTAGACTGCTTTTGATACTATCTAACTGGTCATTGTTTTCTTGTCGTATGGCCATTACACGAACTTGATTATCTTGTTCTTCTTTTTCCATTCATGCCTCGACTCCAGTTTTAATTAAATATCACTATAATATTGACGACTCAGAACACAAAGTTTTTTATAAGTAAAAACGTAAAGTTTTACCTTACAGCCTAAACCGGCTTTCACCTATAGAAGGCTTCATCAGAGGCTGTCGTTAGTAGCGCTGCTCGTCTTGTTGTTGGCGACGAGAAAGTGTTTCGAAAGATTGAAGCTGTGTGTGTGTGGTGAGATGTGTTCGAATAATGCGTGCGATTTGAATTGTGTCTGTTCGTTTAGGATGTCGTTTTTATTTGTTTTTGTGTGTTTGTATATTTCTAATTGTTCTAGAGTGTCTAGTTTTCGGCCTTTTGTGTGTACGTGTAGTATGTTCATGTTATTGTCGATGTTTTTATATGTGTGGTTTGCTTCAATGAGGTGGTTTGCGAAGGTAGATTCTGTAGTGGTGTGGAGTGCTTTTGTGTGTTCAATGTATCTCTGTTTGAAGCTACGTCCTGTCTGGCCTATGTAGAATTTACTGCAATTTGAACAATTTAGTTTATATACACCGGGTAGATCGAATTTGTTTTGTGCTTTGGGCATGCGTTTTGATAGTGTGTGTTCTGTTTTGTTAGTAGTTTTGTAAGCGATTCTGTATCCTGCTTTTTTGAATTTGTGGGCAATTTTTTCTGTTTGTTTGTTGATGTATGTTAGTGTTATGAATTTGTTGTTTTCTGTCTTTGTCTGTTGTTTGTTTTGTGTTTTGTGTAGGAGTTTACTGATTATTGTTCTGTCATAACCGTTAGATTCTGCTAGATATTTTATCGTGTTTAGTTTGTCTTTGTAGTCTATTTCATCTAAGGGGATGTTGTTAAGTCTATGTATCATGGTTCTAAAAGCAGCTAGTTTGTGTTGTATTGGGTGATTGGAGGTGTTGTGTATTAGTGTGTCAGTTGTAGTTGGTTTTCTGTATATACTGAATTTGTGCCTGTGTTCTAGTTTTGTGATGGAGAGGTCTAAGAAGTTTATAGACCTCTCCATCACAAAACTAGAACACAGGCACAAATTCAGTATATACAGAAAACCAACTACAACTGACACACTAATACACAACACCTCCAATCACCCAATACAACACAAACTAGCTGCTTTTAGAACCATGATACATAGACTTAACAACATCCCCTTAGATGAAATAGACTACAAAGACGAACTAAACACGATAAAATATCTAGCAGAATCTAACGGTTATGACAGAACAATAGTCAGTAAACTCCTACACAAAACACAAAACAAACAACAGACAAAGACAGAAAACAACAAATTCATAACACTAACATACATCAACAAACAAACAGAAAAAATTGCCCACAAATTCAAAAAAGCAGGATACAGAATCGCTTACAAAACTACTAACAAAACAGAACACACACTATCAAAACGCATGCCCAAAGCACAAAACAAATTTGATCTACCCGGTGTATATAAACTAAATTGTTCAAATTGCAGTAAATTCTACATAGGCCAGACAGGACGTAGCTTCAAACAGAGATACATTGAACACACAAAAGCACTCCACACCACTACAGAATCTACCTTCGCAAACCACCTCATTGAAGCAAACCACACATATAAAAACATCGACAATAACACGAACATACTACACGTACACACAAAAGGCCGAAAACTAGACACTCTAGAACAATTAGAAATATACAAACACACAAAAACAAATAAAAACGACATCCTAAACGAACAGACACAATTCAAATCGCACGCATTATTCGAACACATCTCACCACACACACACAGCTTCAATCTTTCGAAACACTTTCTCGTCGCCAACAACAAGACGAGCAGCGCTACTAACGACAGCCTCTGATGAAGCCTTCTATAGGTGAAAGCCGGTTTAGGCTGTAAGGTAAAACTTTACGTTTTTACTTATAAAAAACTTTGTGTTCTGAGTCGTCAATATTATAGTGATATTTAGTTAAGTAACGGACACGTCATGGACAACGAAATCCAAGAAGTTTTAATTAGTTCCATCTTCTCTTCAGTTTTATCTAATCTTTGGTTAGTTTCTATTAATTTCTTCTCTGCCTCTTCCTTATATTCATCTACTCTTTGGCTTAACGTATTATTGACCAGTTCAATTTTACCTTCTAGATTTTCTCTTAATTCCTTGTTGAAATTCTCCATCTTACACTCAATTTGTTTTAAATTCTCATTATTCTCTTCAAATTTTGCATTCATCTCTTCTCTTTGTCCTTCAACCGTTTCCTTCAGTTCATGGTATTGTTCATTCATGGTTTGTTTGATATTTCCATGAATGGTTTCTATTTTTTCATTTAGTTGTTTGACTAAACTTTCCTGAATGCTATCTATTTTCTCATTGGTCTGTCTATTTTGTTCCTCCTGTTTCTTAAAATTCTCCTTATTTTCCTCATTGGTTTTGTCTCAAGTTTTCCTCCTGTTTTCTAAATTGTTCATTAGTTTGTTTATTCTGTTCCTTAAATTGTTCTGCCATAAATTTCATCATGTCTTGCCAATTAGGTTCTTCTCTGGCTACCGCTTTATCTGGTTGGTCCCCTTGGGCATCCTCTTCCACTATTTCCCTTTCCGTATCCATAACTACTTCGGTTTCTTCTTTATCGCCTGTCTGTTGGTCCATTTCACTGTCCGTGACTAATTCTATTTCTTGTTCCTGTCCACCTTCTTCAATCTCCTTTTCTTCTGCCCTCTTCTTCGATTTGCCTCGGGTATTATGCATTTCTTGTTTTCTCATAACTGCCAACGATAATTAGATTTTTTGGTATATATTTTTTATTAAATATCAAAATTCTTTTCTAATTACAGCCCTTTTACGTTGAGCGCCAATTCTGTAACGTACTGCCTTGAGGTATAGTAGAGTTATATTATATGCCCCACGTTGTACGCGTCAATTCTGTAACGTCACGGTTTGAGATATTAAAGTTTCCGCCTCTCCACAGTCGCCACTTATGAATTATAATAACTGAAGTTTTAAAAAAATAAATAAAGTATTTTTTAATGTTACTCAATCTAAACAGAAATCGAGAGTGTGTGATTTGGGGTCAAGGAGGGAAGTTGTTCAGCCTTATGAGGAAGAGAGAGTAAGTACCAATTATTTACAATCGGTTTAGACGATTTCTGATTTTTTCAAATTGTTCGCTGTGATTTAAATCAGCTGATTGTGAGACAAGTTTCCACACCTAGTTTAACCAGCCTACACTATAGCAAAATCTGATCCGATGTGTTGATCTCTTCTGGTTTTGTGCTGAAATCTATTACAACTACCCACTACAAAAATTATAACACACTTTATTATTCAATATCATTTTTCAATAATATTATTTATTTATATTATTGGTTTTTGTTTCCTGCCCCCAAAATACAAGTATCACAATTGATCTTTCCTTAAATGAAACATAATATCGACTTCATAGAGTAAACATGGATTTGTCTAAAGAAAAAAACATATATGGTGTTGTTTACTAAATTTTACACTATTTTCAAAACATCAATTAATATATAATTCTTAATAATTCCCCAGGGTTAAGGGTAAGTTCTTTTTGTTATGAAATGGTCAGAAATGGATAATTACTAAGCTTTACAAATACCGAAAAAATATTAAATAAATCTGTTTATTTTTCGTTTAGTATGTAGTTCCAGGAATGTCCGTAAGAGAGCAGCGTGCTTTTGTTTACTTTAAAAACATGTGATTAAATTTGACTAGTTTCGTGTTCTATATCAACGTTCGGAATGCGTTTTCTTCTTTAACTATTAAACGAAATGTTTATATTACCTCTCTTTGTATGGTTCTTACTGGAATGAAGCTTTTTCTCTGGTGAGGTCCGTCTTGAGTTATAATTTCATTACCGTCTGGCTCATATTCTATCGTCAACTTGAACTATGGCGAAACTAGGTTGAATCATCATCAGGTTTTCTTTCACTGTTTATTAAGGAGTATAACCATTTAATTTTGATAAATAATGTATGATTATATCGTGGTCATGTTGCTTTTTAATTTTGTACTAATTTTCACTCCTCCAAAGTTCCAGAAAGGTTATTTTATTAGAATTGTAGTAGCATCATTTTTTTCAACTCTATGGTTTTATTCCCAAAAAATTATTATTAACAATACTTGTTATTCTCGTCACTCTTAGTAACCCATAGTATTTTTATTATACAGGCAGTTTGTAATTATTATAAATTTATATTTTATTTACCGAAAAATAATTCTTTTCCATTCCGGTTTCTTTACCAATTTGGTTTACATAATAAGTTTTTGTTCATTTTCTTATGACCTTGTATATAAGTATTTGATAATTTTATTATCTTTAGATAAATTTATATATATTATTTATTAGTCTCTCATAGTATTCCTACACTGCACTACTTCCTGCTGCCATTTCTCTCATAGTATTATTTTAATTTTTTATTATCCTTTGATATTTAAATTTTTATGTTTTTTCTTTTTTTTAAAAACTAACCCTGGGTTATCCTATATTATAACACAAATATTTTCAAAAAATATAACATTAACTTAGGTATAACAATTGGTTGTCCATACAATATAAATATTACAATAAATAAATAAAATACAGAATCAGTTAGTAGTATTATAGTCTACTCTCATAGTTTTATAATTCCCAAACCTACAGCACAATTCTGTAATAAGTTACCTTCACTTTTATTTTTTACCTCAATGGGTACACTATAACTCACTTTGCACCGTATATCACTCGAATTGTTTATCATGTTTAGTGATATACTTTAATTTAGAGCTAGTTATAGGTTACCCATTTCTGACCTTTATGTTCTTACATGATTTACTTTATTGGGACCGGGTTATGTAACGTTGCAATATATATAGTTTTTATACTTGCACAACCCAGCACTTTTTAAATAGTATTTTGTTCTCTCTCTCTCTCTCTCTCTCTCTCTCTCTCTCTCTCTCTCTCTCTCTCTCTCTCTCTCTCTCTCATTCTCTGGTACAATTATTAGTTTTTTATGAGCTCATTTTTATGAATAAATTTTTATTTGAAATGCATTTCTGGTATTAAACTTATATATTGAACTGAATATTGGTCATTTTACTATTTTCTTTGATATTACAAAAGGTTGTAGCTGATACTTAGCTTAATTTCGCACACCGCGAGTTCGCCGATTTCACTGTCGATCACATTGTGAATTATAACACTTTTGCCGATTTGTACTGTACTTTGAACTACTGTTATTTAATCCACTTTTGGTGGTGTAGAATTTACATAAACACTTTGTGAATATGCCGGCCGTGTGAAGTGCCGACCGGCCCAATTCACGGTCCAGGTGAAAATGACCCAGAGTCTTTGTTAAACATTGCGTAGGTGGGGCAAAACTACGTCACGGGTTCTTTGTTCCGCAGCCCAACCCAGTCGCATACAATGCGTCTGACGTAGTCGTGGGCTTGGTTGTTTACTGCTTATCTGTGACAAATAGTTTTTTACGACATTTGTAGCTTTTCAGCGAATTCGACCGAAATCCTGTTAACTCCAAAGTGCGTTGTTTAAAATATTCTATAGTTTATTCACCAGAACTTTATAGGGATTATGAAATAAAATTATTATTATTATTACAAAATAAATGGTTAGAGAATAAAAATACAATAATTATGGTTTTTAGGACCATAGTTTTACAAAATTATTATCGTACCAGAATTGTACCGTCACAATATCTTTTTTATAGAAACAGATAAACAAAAAACATTGGTGCTCTTAACAACACACCTTTTATTATTAAAATATTTCTTACCAGGTTCAAGCCTGAAATTAAACTTCTAACTGTTATTGGTTTCTTATTTCTATCTCACCTATCTTCTAAGTTAATTAATTCTATGGTTTTTTACAATAATGAAACTCTTATATTAGTAATTTTTAACAGTACCTTACACAATATAACTCACTTACAAATACCTTCACTAAAATATAGTAAATATCACTAATGTTTGACGACTCGGAACACTACGTTTTTTATAAGTAAAATCGTAAAGATTTACCTTACAGCCTAAACCGGCTTTCACCTTTAGAAGGCTTCATCAGAGGCTGCCATAGGTAGCGCTGTCAGTCTTGTTGTTGGCGACAGGATAGTTTTCCGAAAGATCGATGCTGTGTGTGCGTGGTGAGATGTGTTCGAATAATGTGTGCGATTTGAATTGTGTCTGTTCATTTAGGATGTCGTTTTTATTTGTTTTTGTGTGTTTGTATATTTCTAATTGTTCTAGAGTGTCTAGTTTTCAGCCTTTTGTGTGTACGTGTAGAATGTTCATGTTATTGTCAATGTTTTTATATGTGTGGTTTGCTTCAATGAGGTGGTTTGCAAAGGTGGATTCTGTAGTGGTGTGGAGTGCCTTTGTGTGTTCAATGTATCTCTGTTTGAAGCTACGTCCTGTCTGGCCTATGTAGAATTTATTCCAATTTGAGCAATTTAGCTTTTATACACCGGGTAGATCGAATTTGTTTTGTGTTTTGTACGTGCATTTTGATAGTGTGTGTTCTGTTTTGTTAGTAGTTTTGTAAGCGATTCTGTATCCTGCTTTTTTGAATTTGTGGGCAATTTTTTCAGTTTGTTTGTTGATGTATGTTGTAACAAATTAAATGAATAAGATTTAATTAGGTTACGGGGTTTAATCAAGCTCCACGTTGGTATGCGCCATTTTGTAACAAATAACTCTCTTTGTGTTTCTTATTTATATTACAGTTACAGTTTATAGTTAATTTAAAAAAAAATTAAATAACTAATTCGATCTGTTTAAGGAAAATGTTTATTATGTTATCGTAGAGGTGACCTCCTGCAACTCAATATTAATAAAAATTTTATTTATTATATCGTTGCTGCAACTTGTATGTAGAATATAGCCCTGTGTTAATCAATTACTAAATGTTTACCAGATGATACCTCTATATTACATGTATTTTAGTTAATAATTCGATAATTCTCTCCAACCCTATTCAGTCCGTATTATTTAAATTAATTCAAAAGTTGGAAGGAAATACGTTAGTTCGGCAATCACACGTTCCAACAGCTGTCTACAGCAAGCGCTGCTATTCGTAATTGACTCACCCTTATAGGTTAGTTTGTTTCACCTGATAGTTAATCACCTTCTTTACCTGTAAATTACTCCCCCATCAAAATACAATACCTATTCTACAATAATACAAAACATCATTACATACAAGAAGGATTCTTTATTTGTATTACTTTTTTATTTCCAACAGTGTTCTTCACAGTTATGTGATCGTTATATCGATCGTACAATGCTGAATCGATTTGTTAATGGACTAGTCCTGTATAATACAATTTAAATATAATTTTGTTTATCTCTTATCCCAGGGTACGTGTGATTCTTTGAGTGATTAGTAAGGCCAGGTAATGCAAAATTAAGGTTACTAAGTATTACAAATTGTTATTAATTCTTAATGTATAAAATTAAATATAAGCTGGTGTTACCGTACAATGTGATTCTCAAGATAGCCATGTCTGTTTACAAACGCTTGAAGACTTACTGAGGAGGTTACTTTTGTCCAGAAAATGTGTCCAGATTATTAATAAAGATGGAAAGGTGATGTCCCGGAGTGCAACAGGAATTCTTCTATTCTTCGTTCTTCTTCACGATCCTCGTCGTTGTCGGTCCCAGTGGAATTGGTGTAGTATTATAATTTCTTCCCTCTTGGAAGTGAGGTTTATGTCTCCCGTACCAAAGGTTCTTGTGTATATTTGGTTTATAATTTCATCAATTCAGACTTATTGTTCATTCAGTAAGTATCCTGGTTCAATGGGAAATCGGGTTCATTATTAATTCCAATGTAATTCATTTGAAGAAGGAAATATTAATTCCACTACCTTTTGGAGGTGTGTGAGTATATTTCTCGAAATCTAGTTCAGTAATTATTCATCAGTTTGGTTTGAATGAATTGGTTTTGATACTTTAAATTTATTAAGGTTAATTCATTTTATTTTAATTTATTTTTTCGTTTAAAATTGTCTACTGAACTGTTCTCAATAGCATATAACAATCGAATGTTAGGTTTTTTTAAATTTTCTTCTGGATTCGTATTAATTTAACTTCACCCATTAGCATATAACAATCGAATGTTAGGTTTTTTTAAATTCTCTTCTGGATTCGTATTAATTTAACTTCACCCATTAGCATATAACAATCGATTAATGAAAATCAACAAGATTTTTTACATTTTAGTTACCCTAACAACCATTACTTTCTGTCATTGGATAATATTTGATATCCTAGAGCCAGAATTAGAAAATATTACTACTCTTTTTTAATAAAATACTCCATGCTTGGAATTATACCAAATTACATAAAACTCTCACTTAATCTACCTTATTAAACCGTAGACATTTTACTATAATTTCATCTGACTGGACTTATTAAAAAGGTATTAATTTCCTTTTACAAATATCGAATTTAGTATCGGTTGTGCATTCGTAGAGTGCGGTTATAAGTTTGTGCTCCGTTATCTCTTGTGTTATTGTTTTGTTATGTTTATGAATATAGTTTATCATCTTAGTTTAACATTTATCTAATCTGTATGTACTGTGTCTGTTTAGACTTCCAGTGCATGCGTGCGCTGTGTGTGTGTGACTGTGTGTTAGTGTGTGTCCAACTTGTCAACATACAATAATGAATTATCAGCAACCAGGCCTGTCAACTAACGTTGAACCTGTTCCTACAGTCCACTCAGGAACTTCAGTACCTCCAATGTCACAAAATGCCCCTCAATCCTATAACAGTCAACAGCCAGGCAGAAATGTTAATGTTGATTTCACACAACACGGATCCCACAGCTGGCAGATGGTGAAAAAACGAAAAAGAAGTCGTCAATCTTCAGAAAACACATCTGAAACACACACTCAGCTTAATGACCACAATAGATTTACGGTGTTACCTATAGATGACCCTGATGACGTCCAACCTACTCAAGTCTTAGCTCAGCCGAAAGTACCTAGACCTCCTCCTGTATACCTTCATGGTATCGTCAATTACAGTGAAATGGTCAATAATCTTACAGCAATTTTGGAATCAGAACAGTACAGTACTAAATCGTTCGATGACAATACGGTGAAAATCAACACTTTTGCACCTGATTCTTACAGAAAATTAATTCGTCACCTCGAGGACGAAAAAATTATTTACCATACTTATCAAATTAAAGACCAGCGAGCATACCGGGTTGTCATAAGAAACATTCATCCTAGCATCGGTGTACACTTTATTAAAGAAGCACTAAAAGAAAAAGGACACTCGGTCAGAAACATAATCAACGTTTGACACAGAGTCGAGAAAACACCCCTCCCTCTCTTCTTTGTTGATCTTGAACCTGCAGCAAACAATAAACAAATATATAGCCTAAGGTCTTTAGGTAACATGCAGATTGCTGTAGAACCACCTCGGAGAAAAAACTTTATCATACAGTGCACTCGTTGTCAGTCATACGGTCACAGTAAGACGTATTGTAGGAAACCTTTCCAGTGTGTCAAGTGCGGAGGTGAACACAACTCCGCAACTTGTTCCAAATCTAAGGATACACCAGCCACATGTGCATTGTGTGATGGTCCTCATACAGCTAATTATAAGGGCTGTGAAGTTTATCAAAACCTGCAGGCCAGAAAAAGCCCCGTACGAAACTCCACACCTAGGAGAACCCCTTCAATGTTTAGGACTATGAACACGGAACAGAACATGAATACCCGTAACGTCTCTTCTCCTACTTACGCTCAAATTGCAGGACTACCGCAACACTCAGAATCATCGCCCCCTTATGACAGCAATCTCAAACAGACAGCAAATGAGGACATCACTCTTTCATACTTCCTGACAAAATTCGAGACTATGTTCAGTCAACTCATGCAGCAAAATAGCGTCATGCTTAATCTCCTTACAACACTTGTCAATAAACTTTCTAATTAATAATGAATAACAATTACAGGATTGGATTATGGAACGCCAATGGACTCTCTCAACGCACCCTAGAACTCAAAGCTTTTCTTCTTGAAAACAGATTAGACGTAATGCTTATATCTGAGACACACTTCACAGACAGAAGCCATATTAGGATTCCAGGCTTTACCGTTTATGATACCCAACATCCGGACGGGACAGCTCGTGGCAGAACCGCTCTGTTAATCCGAAACAATATAAAACATTATCTCTTGTCTAACGTCAAAACTGCTCACCTACAGGCGACCAACATTTTAATTGAAGATCAAAGAGGCCCTCTAATTGTTTCTGCAGTCTACTGTCCCCCAAAACACAGAATCAATGAAACTGACTTCAGCTCTTTTCTTGGAACTCTTGGTGCACGTTTTTTGGTGGGAGGTGACTTTAACGCAAAACACCCGCAATGGGGTTCGAGATTAGCTAATCCAAGAGGTAGAATTTTATATAACTTCATTAGACAAGAATCCCTGTCCTTTCTGTCCACTGGTCAACCAACCTATTGGCCTTCTGACACAAATAAAATACCTGACCTAATTGATTTCTTCTTAATACGAGGCTTGTCTCATAAATACTACAAAGTTGAATCTTGCCTTGATTTGTCCTCTGACTACACTCCAATTATTGCCACTATTAGCAATACTATAATTGAGTCTGAAAGTCTACCAACACTCACAAATCGTCTTACTGACTGGGATTACTTTAGAGAGCTTGTAAATTATAATATCTCGCTAGAACTTCCACTCCACACGCCTGCTGAATTGGATGCGGCTGTAAATTCTCTCACCAGTAGTTTTCAAAAATCAGCCTGGGAAGCTACACCTTGCAATACAGTGAAGAATAAGCACTCAAACCTTCCTCTGGTTGTCCGGAAGAAATTAGCTGAGAAGCGTAAATTGCGACGAATTTGGCAGCATACTCATCATCCGGATGATAAAAGAAAGTGGAATTCCGCGGCCAGACAACTTAAACGATTGTTGGAAAATCTAAAGAATGAAGTGATTCAGGATTATCTAGAAAATCTGTCACCAAATGAAAGTACTGATTATTCTCTGTGGAAGGCTACTAAACGATTAAAAAGGCCACTATTACAAATACCACCAATACATAAACCAGATGGTAGCTGGGCGCGCAGCAATACAGAGAAATCCCAGGTTTTTGCCGAACATTTGGTCAACGTTTTTCAACCTGAAGCCAGCAAGAACGTCTCTTTCGATGAAGAGGTACAAAGATACTTACACTCCCCGCTCCAAATGACTCTACCTATTAAGCCTTTTAAAGTTAAGGAAATCAAGGAAATAATCCTGTATAATTTGAAAAGTAAAAAGGCTCCCGGCATTGATTTGCTATCGGGGAAAGTTCTAAAGGAGCTGCCTCACAAAGGCGTTGTACTAATAACATACATTTTCAATGCCATACTCAGACTCGAACACTTTCCTCTTCTCTGGAAATCGGCTCAAGTTATCATGGTCTTAAAACCTGGTAAAAACCCTCAAGAGCCCTCTTCTTATCGACCCATAAGCCTTCTACCGATACTTGGTAAGATCTTTGAAAAGCTGTTTGTAAAACGACTTATGCCAACAATTGTAGAAAACAACCTAATTCCGGATCACCAATTTGGTTTTCGAGAAAAGCACTCTACGGTAGATCAAATACACAGACTAACAAATGTTATCAATAAATCGCTGGAATCGAAGATGTTCTGCTCAGGTGTGTTTCTCGACATTTCCCAGGCATTTGACAAAGTCTGGCATCTTGGACTCTTATATAAAATAAAGAAAAATCTGCCACATAATTGTTACCGTATCTTACATTCCTACTTAGTGGGCAGAGTGTTTCAAGTCAAGTACTCCGATGCTACTTCTCCTCTATTACCAGTGGGGTCGGGTGTTCCGCAGGGTAGTGTCCTGGGTCCTCTGCTCTACTTCCTGTTCACCTCGGACTTACCGTCAGCAAGTGAAACTACTGTTGCTACCTACGCCAATGACACAGCGATCCTAGCGACACACTCCGACCCCTCAATAGCATCTCTTATACTACAAGAATCATTAAACAGCATTCAGTTATGGCTTGATAATTGGCGCATAAAAATCAATTCATCGAAGTCAGTCCACGTTACCTTCACCACACGTAAGGCAAACTGCCCTCCAGTCACAATTAACGGTCAACCAGTACCGCAAGCTGAAAGTGCTAAGTACCTTGGGATGCATCTGGACAGGAGACTAACATGGAAAAAACATATAACATCTAAGAAGCTTCAACTTAATCACAAGGTCAGAAACATCTATTGGCTTATAGGCAGACAATCACGGTTAAGTCTCGTCAACAAACTCTTGATCTATA
This sequence comes from Magicicada septendecula, assembly GCA_034769895.1. Classification (NCBI taxonomy): domain Eukaryota; kingdom Metazoa; phylum Arthropoda; class Insecta; order Hemiptera; family Cicadidae; genus Magicicada; species Magicicada septendecula. The sequence continues at coordinate 142,844,763 of CM068371.1, forward strand.
AAGCCGTGCTTAAACCGGTATGGACTTATGGTATTCAACTTTGGGGTACTGCAAGTACAAGTAATATAAGTAATATCGAGATTATCCAGCGCTTTCAGTCCAAAACACTTAGATCAATAGTCGACGCTCCTTGGTTTGTCTCAAATAACTCTATACACCGCGACCTCAAAGTTTCAACCGTGAAAGAAGAAATCATGCGCCTCTGCAGGACTCACATCTCCAAACTAGAACAGCATCCCAACCACCTGGCAATTAACTTGTTAGACAACAGTGAAGATATTTATAGACTAAAAAGACACAAACTATTAGACTTACCATTCAGGTTTGACTCATAATGTATTCTCTGTATTTTCTGTATTGTACTGTCTGTGATATCTGTTCTGTATGTTTTTGTATTCGTGTCATTCATACGTGTTAATGTCAACCTGTATATGTGCCTTATGGGCCCAGTGTTTAATGTTTGAACTTATTGTATCATGCCAGCAGGAAGTGATAGTGACATTTGTTCCTTTGTTTACATGTTTTTATCATTTAGTTTTGTATTTTGTTACCTCTTTAATCTATTATCAAAACAAGAAGAGCTGTCAATGGTCAGCTCTTCATAATCCTGTGTGTGTTGTCAGCCAATTTGTTAAATGTTCGCTCAGTCGAACAGCTTACAGATCTCCAAAAAAAATCGAATTTAGGCCTACTGGTTTTATTACACCTGTTATAATATTGTTTTGTTTTTAACTTAATTTTTCTTTACCTGACCTACTGTACAAATAGTCACTGGCTTATGGCCACTTACATCAATTTTAATTTCCTGGTTTCAATTCATTATATTATTTAGTTCATCATTGAACCCTTCATTATTTTTTAACATAACTATAAGAACTACTTTGCCAACTTATTAACACTTATTGCCTTCCTGGCCAAGTTTATAAACATTATTTTAAACATCTTCATTAATCCATTAAAGTAAATACATTTAACATAATATCATACCTAATACATGTACTTATACTTAATTATTTAAATACAATTTTAACATAAATAAAAGGAGTACCACTGACTAAGTACTTCTTTAAAGCAACAGCTCCACTCTTACTATCCACAAAACATAAAATAAATATCATGTAAATACTATATCATGCTACAGTACCACACCAAGTACATTTTATAACACATTAAATATTAATTTGAATAGTATTTTATACTTAATTCCTACACATTAAACTCCTCCCATTAGACACAATGTTTATGTTTTACATCTCGTACTACTCATTACATATTTTAGATTTAGGTACACTTTTGATGTTTTAATTACTTAGTAACCTTACTATGTACCTCTAATGCATTCTTCAGGTGAGATGGGCCCTCTTGTATTTAATTATAACAGGCTTTGGGCATTGTTTTAAATCATATTTACATGGTTTTTTATGTAACGTTGGGGATCTCAACTCTGTTACGTTATATAATACTCCCCCTTCGAAAGAAGTTTATTTTGGCTCAATGTAGATTAGTAAAAATAAACTTATAGTTCGTCCCTGATCAGGTTATCTTTTTACTCCTAATATTTTTTTTTTTTTCCGCTTGGTTATATACCTGTTATTCGGTTAATGGTAATTGCTGTTTTCCTACTCCACTCTCTCTCTCTCTTGGAGGCAAATTCATCAATTATTTATTTCTCTGGGTAGTGGTACTTCCACATTTTACTTGATGAGGACTGGTCACACTAATCATAAAAAACTTGTTTTAACACTTATTTTCTTATTTACTTCTATAAATTCGCTTTCTCAATTAAGCTTCTGTCTGCTATCTTCCTTCTATTTTCTTCATCTATACTTCTGGAATCTAATATCACTCTTTTCAGCTATTTTATAATTATTATCCCTTAAATATTCAATTTCCCTAACATTTTTCCCTATCCTGTGCGGTGGTTCAGTTCGGGTGGCCACTTTTGGGTCCATAACTCCGCTGTCCATCCTTACACCTTCTGAGACCAGGGGAACATCATCCCTGCTCAGGAAAATTATTGCCGGAACATTTCTACGGTCAATTCGTTATAATAAAAAGATTACAAGTAGTCGATTAGCGACTAATACTATACACTTTTGGGATTCTTCATACTGTTGCTGTTTGCATTAAATTATATATTTCCTTTTCTTCTTGATTCCTTCTTCTTTATCATTAACTAATAGCATATAACATTATTGATAGGCATTATTTTAAAATCCTTTTGACTTTCCTTCTTGTGACATATTTTCTCTGTATCATTTCTTCTTATATCATCTTCAATTCCGAGAGATTCTAAATTATTGTTGTATTAATTATTATCCTCCTTCAGCTTCATTGTAGTCATTAAATTATTCGTTATTCTTCTTATTTGAGCACATTACCATCAATTGTTTTTATTCATTTATTCTTCTTTTTGTTCCCATAAAAATATTACTTTTTCCTATTATTTCATTTTAAATCAATTCTTTATAAATATTATTTAATAATCTGTTCTTACATACTCTTGGTGTTTTACTGTTCATTAAATCAAATTGTTGCGAAATATCTTAAGTAAGTTGTCCTTACATAGTTTTTATTAAATCATATTGTTCCTGAATAAATATTGAGTAAGCTGTCCTTACGTGCTTTTTGAATTTGGGGTTTTCCTTCCAATGGGTTGCTTGGTCGGTTTTCAGAAAATTAGTCCCTCTTTTTTTTTCTGGTTGGTTTGGAATCTGTTTAACCGTGGTCCATTATTTCCTCTATACTGGTTGTTCGGATCTCTCTAGTGTATAGAGTTATTTCTGTCCTTGTGACATATCTCACTATCATGTAGTTCCGCCATTTTGTTGTTATAAAATTTTCATTTGAGTACCGGTCTTCTGTCATTGTTAGTTCCTCTTTAACTAACAGGTATTGTACCTCCTCTGACATGACATATTCCCTCATTTTTAATAGCATTCCATTCCCGTTTTCCTCTGGATTATTTACCAAAATGATTAATGATCTATTTCGTCTTGCTGATCTGACTAATATCTTCTGATGCACTTCCATCGTCGACACATTTAATTGCGATGTAAACTTAATTAACTCCCTCTGCTCGTTAATTGGCAGGTTGAATACATTAATTAATCCACTTGTAATCATCTCCAATCCTTCCCATGTATTTATTAATTTCGTTTTACGCATTTGTCTTATTTTCATTGTCTTCATTTTATTGTGAACCCGTTCTATTCTTCCAGTTATGTCAATTCGTACTTCGTTTAATTTTTCTTGGGTTTTCGCTTGTACTTCCGTTATTCTAAGTTTGTTATTGTTTTCTATTTGGATTATTTTGGCCTCTACTTCCACTCTGAGTTGTATGATGGTTTCATCCGTCCTTTCTAGACTTATCTTCGTTTCAGTTATTTGCTGTCTTACTTCCTTTTCATAATTATCCACCCGTTTGTTAATTGTTTCATTGACATTTGCAACTCTTTCATTGATGACTTCCCTCAACGCTTGGTTTTGTTCATTGATGATTTGCCGCAACTCCTTATTACGGTTTTCAATTTTCTCGCCTATTTGTTTGGTATTTTCCAGTATCTGCTTTAAGCTCTCATCGTTCCTGTCAAACATTTCATTCATTTGTTTGATTAAGTTCTCGCTCAAAATTTCGTTTTGTTTCTTTGAGTTTTCATTAATACTGTCTTTTATTTTCCAGCCTTTCTGAATTTTGGTTTATACTGTCTATTTTATTTTCTAGCTTTTCTGAATTTTGTTTATTATCCTCTTTAATTTGTCTTAAACTCTCATTAGTTTCCTCCTTGGTTTGCTTTGAGTTTTCCTCCTGTTTCCTAAATTGTTCGGCCATAAATTTCATCATATCTTGCCAATTTGGTTCTTCTCTGGCTACCATTTTATCTGGTTGGTCCCCTTGGGCATCCACTTTATTGCTCACCTGTTGTTCCATTTCGGTGTCTGTAACTACCTCTGTTTCTTCTTCCCGTCTATCTTCTTCTGTTTCTTGCTCCTTCTCCATCCTTTTAGAAACACCTCTAGTATGCATTCCTGTGCCTCTAATAGTTGCCTGCTCCAGTTAAGTAATAGCCTAATTTTTTACTTAACTAAAGCCCACTCGTTGAGCGCCAATTTGTAATCTAAATATAAAGTTTACTGGGGTTTAATCAAGGTCCACATTGGTATGCACCAATTTGTAATCTAAAAGATTACGTTATATTTGAATATATGTGTGACACCCGTGTATTAACGTTAAGTCCCACCTTGGATGCTTCAATTTAATATCAATATATTATATTGGTTGTATTTCTTATTTAATTACCGTTGTAGTTAATTTAAAAAGATTAAATTAACTAATTCGATCTGTTTAAGGAAAATGTTTATTATGTTATCGTAGAGGTGACCTCCTGCAACTCAATATTAATAAAAATTTTATTTATTATATCGTTGCTGCAACTTGTATGTAGAATATAGCCCTGTGTTAATCAATTACTAAATGTTTACCAGATGATACCTCTATATTACATGTATTTTAGTTAATAATTCGATAATTCTCTCCAACCCTATTCAGTCCGTATTATTTAAATTAATTCAAAAGTTGCGAAGGAAATACGTTAGTTCGGCAATCTCACATTCCAACAGCTGTCTACAGCAAGCGCTGCTATTTGTAATTGACTCACCCTTATAGGTTAGTTTGTTTCACCTGATAGTTAATCACCTTCTTTACCTGTAAATTACTCCCCCATCTAAATACAATACCTATTCTACAATAATACAAAACATCATTACATACAAGAAGGATTCTTTATTTGTATTACTTTTTTATTTCCAACAGTGTTCTTCACAGTTATGTGATCGTTATATCGATCGTACAATGCTGAATCGATTTGTTAATGGACTAGTCCTGTATAATACAATTTAAATATAATTTTGTTTATCTCTTATCCCAGGGTACGTGTGATTCTTTGAGTGATTAGTAAGGCCAGGTAATGCAAAATTAAGGTTACTAAGTATTACAAATTGTTATTAATTCTTAATGTATAAAATTAAATATAAGCTGGTGTTACCGTACAATGCGATTCTCAAGATAGCCGTGTCTGTTTACAAACGCTTGAAGACTTACTGAGGAGGTTACTTTTGTCCAGAAAATGTGTCCAGATTATTAATAAAGATGGAAAGGTGATGTCCCGGAGTGCAACAGGAATTCTTCTATTCTTCGTTCTTCTTCACGATCCTCGTCGTTGTCGGTCCCAGTGGAATTGGTGTAGTATTATAATTTCTTCCCTCTTGGAAGTGAGGTTTATGTCTCCCGTACCAAAGGTTCTTGTGTATATTTGGTTTATAATTTCATCAATTCAGACTTATTGTTCATTCAGTAAGTATCCTGGTTCAATGGGAAATCGGGTTCATTATTAATTCCAATGTAATTCATTTGAAGAAGGAAATATTAATTCCACTACCTTTTGGAGGTGTGTGAGTATATTTCTCGAAATCTAGTTCAGTAATTATTCATCAGTTTGGTTTGAATGAATTGGTTTTGATACTTTAAATTTATTAAGGTTAATTCATTTTATTTTAATTTATTTTTTCGTTTAAAATTGTCTACTGAACTGTTCTCAATAGCATATAACAATCGAATGTTAGGTTTTTTTTAATTTTCTTCTGGATTCGTATTAATTTAACTTCACCCATTAGCATATAACAAACGAATGTTAGGTTTTTTTAAATTCTCTTCTGGATTCGTATTAATTTAACTTCACCCATTAGCATATAACAATCGATTAATGAAAATCAACAAGATTTTTTACATTTTAGTTACCCTAACAACCATTACTTTCTGTCATTGGATAATATTTGATATCCTAGAGCCAGAATTAGAAAATATTACTACTCTTTTTTAATAAAATACTCCATGCTTGGAATTATACCAAATTACATAAAACTCTCACTTAATCTACCTTATTAAACCGTAGACATTTTACTATAATTTCATCTGACTGGACTTATTAAAAAGGTATTAATTTCCTTTTACAAATATCGAATTTAGTATCGGTTGTGCATTTGTAGAGTGCGGTTATAAGTTTGTGCTCCGTTATCTCTTGTGTTATTGTTTTGTTATGTTTATGAATATAGTTTATCATCTTAGTTTAACATTTATCTAATCTGTATGTACTGTGTCTGTTTAGACTTCCAGTGCATGCGTGCGCTGTGTGTGTGTGACTGTGTGTTAGTGTGTGTCCAACTTGTCAACATACAATAATGAATTATCAGCAACCAGGCCTGTCAACTAACGTTGAACCTGTTCCTACAGTCCACTCAGGAACTTCAGTACCTCCAATGTCGCAAAATGCCCCTCAATCCTATAACAGTCAACAGCCAGGCAGAAATGTTAATGTTGATTTCACACAACACGGATCCCACAGCTGGCAGATGGTGAAAAAACGAAAAAGAAGTCGTCAATCTTCAGAAAACACATCTGAAACACACACTCAGCTTAATGACCACAATAGATTTACGGTGTTACCTATAGATGACCCTGATGACGTCCAACCTACTCAAGTCTTAGCTCAGCCGAAAGTACCTAGACCTCCTCCTGTATACCTTCATGGTATCGTCAATTACAGTGAAATGGTCAATAATCTTACAGCAATTTTGGAATCAGAACAGTACAGTACTAAATCGTTCGATGACAATACGGTGAAAATCAACACTTTTGCACCTGATTCTTACAGAAAATTAATTCGTCACCTCGAGGACGAAAAAATTATTTACCATACTTATCAAATTAAAGACCAGCGAGCATACCGGGTTGTCATAAGAAACATTCATCCTAGCATCGGTGTACACTTTATTAAAGAAGCACTAAAAGAAAAAGGACACTCGGTCAGAAACATAATCAACGTTCGACACAGAGTTGAGAAAACACCCCTCCCTCTCTTCTTTGTTGATCTTGAACCTGCAGCAAACAATAAACAAATATATAGCCTAAGGTCTTTAGGTAACATGCAGATTGCTGTAGAACCACCTCGGAGAAAAAACTTTATCATACAGTGCACTCGTTGTCAGTCATACGGTCACAGTAAGACGTATTGTAGGAAACCTTTCCAGTGTGTCAAGTGCGGAGGTGAACACAACTCCGCAACTTGTTCCAAATCTAAGGATACACCAGCCACATGTGCATTGTGTGATGGTCCTCATACAGCTAATTATAAGGGCTGTGAAGTTTATCAAAACCTGCAGGCCAGAAAAAGCCCCGTACGAAACTCCACACCTAGGAGAACCCCTTCAATGTTTAGGACTATGAACACGGAACAGAACATGAATACCCGTAACGTCTCTTCTCCTACTTACGCTCAAATTGCAGGACTACCGCAACACTCAGAATCATCGCCCCCTTATGACAGCAATCTCAAACAGACAGCAAATGAGGACATCACTCTTTCATACTTCCTGACAAAATTCGAGACTATGTTCAGTCAACTCATGCAGCAAAATAGCGTCATGCTTAATCTCCTTACAACACTTGTCAATAAACTTTCTAATTAATAATGAATAACAATTACAGGATTGGATTATGGAACGCCAATGGACTCTCTCAACGCACCCTAGAACTCAAAGCTTTTCTTCTTGAAAACAGATTAGACGTAATGCTTATATCTGAGACACACTTCACAGACAGAAGCCATATTAGGATTCCAGGCTTTACCGTTTATGATACCCAACATCCGGACGGGACAGCTCGTGGCAGAACCGCTCTGTTAATCCGAAACAATATAAAACATTATCTCTTGTCTAACGTCAAAACTGCTCACCTACAGGCGACCAACATTTTAATTGAAGATCAAAGAGGCCCACTAATTGTTTCTGCAGTCTACTGTCCCCCAAAACACAGAATCAATGAAACTGACTTCAGCTCTTTTCTTGGAACTCTTGGTGCACGTTTTTTGGTGGGAGGTGACTTTAACGCAAAACACCCGCAATGGGGTTCGAGATTAGCTAATCCAAGAGGTAGAATTTTATATAACTTCATTAGACAAGAATCCCTGTCCTTTCTGTCCACTGGTCAACCAACCTATTGGCCTTCTGACACAAATAAAATACCTGACCTAATTGATTTCTTCTTAATACGAGGCTTGTCTCATAAATACTACAAAGTTGAATCTTGCCTTGATTTGTCCTCTGACTACACTCCAATTATTGCCACTATTAGCAATACTATAATTGAGTCTGAAAGTCTACCAACACTCACAAATCGTCTTACTGACTGGGATTACTTTAGAGAGCTTGTAAATTATAATATCTCGCTAGAACTTCCACTCCACACGCCTGCTGAATTGGATGCGGCTGTAAATTCTCTCACCAGTAGTTTTCAAAAATCAGCCTGGGAAGCTACACCTTGCAATACAGTGAAGAATAAGCACTCAAACCTTCCTCTGGTTGTCCGGAAGAAATTAGCTGAGAAGCGTAAATTGCGACGAATTTGGCAGCATACTCATCATCCGGATGATAAAAGAAAGTGGAATTCCGCGGCCAGACAACTTAAACGATTGTTGGAAAATCTAAAGAATGAAGTGATTCAGGATTATCTAGAAAATCTGTCACCAAATGAAAGTACTGATTATTCTCTGTGGAAGGCTACTAAACGATTAAAAAGGCCACTATTACAAATACCACCAATACATAAACCAGATGGTAGCTGGGCGCGCAGCAATACAGAGAAATCCCAGGTTTTTGCCGAACATTTGGTCAACGTTTTTCAACCTGAAGCCAGCAAGAACGTCTCTTTCGATGAAGAGGTACAAAGATACTTACACTCCCCGCTCCAAATGACTCTACCTATTAAGCCTTTTAAAGTTAAGGAAATCAAGGAAATAATCCTGTATAATTTGAAAAGTAAAAAGGCTCCCGGCATTGATTTGCTATCGGGGAAAGTTCTAAAGGAGCTGCCTCACAAAGGCGTTGTACTAATAACATACATTTTCAATGCCATACTCAGACTCGAACACTTTCCTCTTCTCTGGAAATCGGCTCAAGTTATCATGGTCTTAAAACCTGGTAAAAACCCTCAAGAGCCCTCTTCTTATCGACCCATAAGCCTTCTACCGATACTTGGTAAGATCTTTGAAAAGCTGTTTGTAAAACGACTTATGCCAACAATTGTAGAAAACAACCTAATTCCGGATCACCAATTTGGTTTTCGAGAAAAGCACTCTACGGTAGATCAAATACACAGACTAACAAATGTTATCAATAAATCGCTGGAATCGAAGATGTTCTGCTCAGGTGTGTTTCTCGACGTTTCCCAGGCATTTGACAAAGTCTGGCATCTTGGACTCTTATATAAAATAAAGAAAAATCTGCCACATAATTGTTACCGTATCTTACATTCCTACTTAGTGGGCAGAGTGTTTCAAGTCAAGTACTCCGATGCTACTTCTCCTCTATTACCAGTGGGGTCGGGTGTTCCGCAGGGTAGTGTCCTGGGTCCTCTGCTCTACCTCCTGTTCACCTCGGACTTACCGTCAGCAAGTGAAACTACTGTTGCTACCTACGCCAATGACACAGCGATCCTAGCGACACACTCCGACCCCTCAATAGCATCTCTTATACTACAAGAATCATTAAACAGCGTTCAGTTATGGCTTGATAATTGGCGCATAAAAATCAATTCATCGAAGTCAGTCCACGTTACCTTCACCACACGTAAGGCAAACTGCCCTCCAGTCACAATTAACGGTCAACCAGTACCGCAAGCTGAAAGTGCTAAGTACCTTGGGATGCATCTGGACAGGAGACTAACATGGAAAAAACATATAACATCTAAGAAGCTTCAACTTAATCACAAGGTCAGAAACATCTATTGGCTTATAGGCAGACAATCACGGTTAAGTCTCGTCAACAAACTCTTGATCTATAAAGCCGTGCTTAAACCGGTATGGACTTATGGTATTCAACTTTGGGGTACTGCAAGTACAAGTAATATAAGTAATATTGAGATTATCCAGCGCTTTCAGTCCAAAACACTTAGATCAATAGTCGACGCTCCTTGGTTTGTCTCAAATAACTCTATACACCGCGACCTCAAAGTTTCAACCGTGAAAGAAGAAATCATGCGCCTCTGCAGGACTCACATCTCCAAACTAGAACAGCATCCCAACCACCTGGCAATTAACTTGTTAGACAACAGTGAAGATATTTATAGACTAAAAAGACACAAACTATTAGACTTACCATTCAGGTTTGACTCATAATGTATTCTCTGTATTTTCTGTATTGTACTGTCTGTGATATCTGTTCTGTATGTTTTTGTATTCGTGTCATTCATACGTGTTAATGTCAACCTGTATATGTGCCTTATGGGCCCAGTGTTTAATGTTTGAACTTATTGTATCATGCCAGCAGGAAGTGATAGTGACTTTTGTTCCTTTGATTACATGTTTTTATCATTTAGTTTTGTATTTTGTTACCTCTTTAATCTATTATCAAAACAAGAAGAGCTGTCAATGGTCAGCTCTTCATAATCCTGTGTGTGTTGTCAGCCAATTTGTTAAATGTTCGCTCAGTCGAACAGCTTACAGATCTCCAAAAAAAATCGAATTTAGGCCTACTGGTTTTATTACACCTGTTATAATATTGTTTTGTTTTTAACTTAATTTTTCTTTACCTGACCTACTGTACAAATAGTCACTGGCTTATGGCCACTTACATCAATTTTAATTTCCTGGTTTCAATTCATTATATTATTTAGTTCATCATTGAACCCTTCATTATTTTTTAACATAACTATAAGAACTACTTTGCCAACTTATTAACACTTATTGCCTTCCTGGCCAAGTTTATAAACATTATTTTAAACATCTTCATTAATCCATTAAAGTAAATACATTTAACATAATATCATACCTAATACATGTACTTATACTTAATTATTTAAATACAATTTTAACATAAATAAAAGGAGTACCACTGACTAAGTACTTCTTTAAAGCAACAGCTCCACTCTTACTATCCACAAAACATAAAATAAATATCATGTAAATACTATATCATGCTACAGTACCACACCAAGTACATTTTATAACACATTAAATATTAATTTGAATAGTATTTTATACTTAATTCCTACACATTAAACTCCTCCCATTAGACACAATGTTTATGTTTTACATCTCGTACTACTCATTACATATTTTAGATTTAGGTACACTTTTGATGTTTTAATTACTTAGTAACCTTACTATGTACCTCTAATGCATTCTTCAGGTGAGATGGGCCCTCTTGTATTTAATTATAACAGGCTTTGGGCATTGTTTTAAATCATATTTACATGGTTTTTTATGTAACGTTGGGGATCTCAACTCTGTTACGTTATATAATACTCCCCCTTCGAAAGAAGTTTATTTTGGCTCAATGTAGATTAGTAAAAATAAACTTATAGTTCGTCCCTGATCAGGTTATCTTTTTACTCCTAATATTTTTTTTTTTTTCCGCTTGGTTATATACCTGTTATTCGGTTAATGGTAATTGCTGTTTTCCTACTCCACTCTCTCTCTCTCTTGGAGGCAAATTCATCAATTATTTATTTCTCTGGGTAGTGGTACTTCCACATTTTACTTGATGAGGACTGGTCACACTAATCATAAAAAACTTGTTTTAACACTTATTTTCTTATTTACTTCTATAAATTCGCTTTCTCAATTAAGCTTCTGTCTGCTATCTTCCTTCTATTTTCTTCATCTATACTTCTGGAATCTAATATCACTCTTTTCAGCTATTTTATAATTATTATCCCTTAAATATTCAATTTCCCTAACATTTTTCCCTATCCTGTGCGGTGGTTCAGTTCGGGTGGCCACTTTTGGGTCCATAACTCCGCTGTCCATCCTTACACCTTCTGAGACCAGGGGAACATCATCCCTGCTCAGGAAAATTATTGCCGGAACATTTCTACGGTCAATTCGTTATAATAAAAAGATTACAAGTAGTCGATTAGCGACTAATACTATACACTTTTGGGATTCTTCATACTGTTGCTGTTTGCATTAAATTATATATTTCCTTTTCTTCTTGATTCCTTCTTCTTTATCATTAACTAATAGCATATAACATTATTGATAGGCATTATTTTAAAATCCTTTTGACTTTCCTTCTTGTGACATATTTTCTCTGTATCATTTCTTCTTATATCATCTTCAATTCCGAGAGATTCTAAATTATTGTTGTATTAATTATTATCCTCCTTCAGCTTCATTGTAGTCATTAAATTATTCGTTATTCTTCTTATTTGAGCACATTACCATCAATTGTTTTTATTCATTTATTCTTCTTTTTGTTCCCATAAAAATATTACTTTTTCCTATTATTTCATTTTAAATCAATTCTTTATAAATATTATTTAATAATCTGTTCTTACATACTCTTGGTGTTTTACTGTTCATTAAATCAAATTGTTGCGAAATATCTTAAGTAAGTTGTCCTTACATAGTTTTTATTAAATCATATTGTTCCTGAATAAATATTGAGTAAGCTGTCCTTACGTGCTTTTTGAATTTTGGGGTTTTCCTTCCAATGGGTTGCTTGGTCGGTTTTCAGAAAATTAGTCCCTCTTTTTTTTTCTGGTTGGTTTGGAATCTGTTTAACCGTGGTCCATTATTTCCTCTATACTGGTTGTTCGGATCTCTCTAGTGTATAGAGTTATTTCTGTCCTTGTGACATATCTCACTATCATGTAGTTCCGCCATTTTGTTGTTATAAAATTTTCATTTGAGTACCGGTCTTCTGTCATTGTTAGTTCCTCTTTAACTAACAGGTATTGTACCTCCTCTGACATGACATATTCCCTCATTTTTAATAGCATTCCATTCCCGTTTTCCTCTGGATTATTTACCAAAATGATTAATGATCTATTTCGTCTTGCTGATCTGACTAATATCTTCTGATGCACTTCCATCGTCGACACATTTAATTGCGATGTAAACTTAATTAACTCCCTCTGCTCGTTAATTGGCAGGTTGAATACATTAATTAATCCACTTGTAATCATCTCCAATCCTTCCCATGTATTTATTAATTTCGTTTTACGCATTTGTCTTATTTTCATTGTCTTCATTTTATTGTGAACCCGTTCTATTCTTCCAGTTATGTCAATTCGTACTTCGTTTAATTTTTCTTGGGTTTTCGCTTGTACTTCCGTTATTCTAAGTTTGTTATTGTTTTCTATTTGGATTATTTTGGCCTCTACTTCCACTCTGAGTTGTATGATGGTTTCATCCGTCCTTTCTAGACTTATCTTCGTTTCAGTTATTTGCTGTCTTACTTCCTTTTCATAATTATCCACCCGTTTGTTAATTGTTTCATTGACATTTGCAACTCTTTCATTGATGACTTCCCTCAACGCTTGGTTTTGTTCATTGATGATTTGCCGCAACTCCTTATTACGGTTTTCAATTTTCTCGCCTATTTGTTTGGTATTTTCCAGTATCTGCTTTAAGCTCTCATCGTTCCTGTCAAACATTTCATTCATTTGTTTGATTAAGTTCTCGCTCAAAATTTCGTTTTGTTTCTTTGAGTTTTCATTAATACTGTCTTTTATTTTCCAGCCTTTCTGAATTTTGGTTTATACTGTCTATTTTATTTTCTAGCTTTTCTGAATTTTGTTTATTATCCTCTTTAATTTGTCTTAAACTCTCATTAGTTTCCTCCTTGGTTTGCTTTGAGTTTTCCTCCTGTTTCCTAAATTGTTCGGCCATAAATTTCATCATATCTTGCCAATTTGGTTCTTCTCTGGCTACCATTTTATCTGGTTGGTCCCCTTGGGCATCCACTTTATTGCTCACCTGTTGTTCCATTTCGGTGTCTGTAACTACCTCTGTTTCTTCTTCCCGTCTATCTTCTTCTGTTTCTTGCTCCTTCTCCATCCTTTTAGAAACACCTCTAGTATGCATTCCTGTGCCTCTAATAGTTGCCTGCTCCAGTTAAGTAATAGCCTAATTTTTTACTTAACTAAAGCCCACTCGTTGAGCGCCAATTTGTAATCTAAATATAAAGTTTACTGGGGTTTAATCAAGGTCCACATTGGTATGCACCAATTTGTAATCTAAAAGATTACGTTATATTTGAATATATGTGTGACACCCGTGTATTAACGTTAAGTCCCACCTTGGATGCTTCAATTTAATATCAATATATTATATTGGTTGTATTTCTTATTTAATTACCGTTGTAGTTAATTTAAAAAGATTAAATTAACTAATTCGATCTGTTTAAGGAAAATGTTTATTATGTTATCGTAGAGGTGACCTCCTGCAACTCAATATTAATAAAAATTTTATTTATTATATCGTTGCTGCAACTTGTATGTAGAATATAGCCCTGTGTTAATCAATTACTAAATGTTTACCAGATGATACCTCTATATTACATGTATTTTAGTTAATAATTCGATAATTCTCTCCAACCCTATTCAGTCCGTATTATTTAAATTAATTCAAAAGTTGCGAAGGAAATACGTTAGTTCGGCAATCTCACATTCCAACAGCTGTCTACAGCAAGCGCTGCTATTTGTAATTGACTCACCCTTATAGGTTAGTTTGTTTCACCTGATAGTTAATCACCTTCTTTACCTGTAAATTACTCCCCCATCTAAATACAATACCTATTCTACAATAATACAAAACATCATTACATACAAGAAGGATTCTTTATTTGTATTACTTTTTTATTTCCAACAGTGTTCTTCACAGTTATGTGATCGTTATATCGATCGTACAATGCTGAATCGATTTGTTAATGGACTAGTCCTGTATAATACAATTTAAATATAATTTTGTTTATCTCTTATCCCAGGGTACGTGTGATTCTTTGAGTGATTAGTAAGGCCAGGTAATGCAAAATTAAGGTTACTAAGTATTACAAATTGTTATTAATTCTTAATGTATAAAATTAAATATAAGCTGGTGTTACCGTACAATGCGATTCTCAAGATAGCCGTGTCTGTTTACAAACGCTTGAAGACTTACTGAGGAGGTTACTTTTGTCCAGAAAATGTGTCCAGATTATTAATAAAGATGGAAAGGTGATGTCCCGGAGTGCAACAGGAATTCTTCTATTCTTCGTTCTTCTTCACGATCCTCGTCGTTGTCGGTCCCAGTGGAATTGGTGTAGTATTATAATTTCTTCCCTCTTGGAAGTGAGGTTTATGTCTCCCGTACCAAAGGTTCTTGTGTATATTTGGTTTATAATTTCATCAATTCAGACTTATTGTTCATTCAGTAAGTATCCTGGTTCAATGGGAAATCGGGTTCATTATTAATTCCAATGTAATTCATTTGAAGAAGGAAATATTAATTCCACTACCTTTTGGAGGTGTGTGAGTATATTTCTCGAAATCTAGTTCAGTAATTATTCATCAGTTTGGTTTGAATGAATTGGTTTTGATACTTTAAATTTATTAAGGTTAATTCATTTTATTTTAATTTATTTTTTCGTTTAAAATTGTCTACTGAACTGTTCTCAATAGCATATAACAATCGAATGTTAGGTTTTTTTTAATTTTCTTCTGGATTCGTATTAATTTAACTTCACCCATTAGCATATAACAAACGAATGTTAGGTTTTTTTAAATTCTCTTCTGGATTCGTATTAATTTAACTTCACCCATTAGCATATAACAATCGATTAATGAAAATCAACAAGATTTTTTACATTTTAGTTACCCTAACAACCATTACTTTCTGTCATTGGATAATATTTGATATCCTAGAGCCAGAATTAGAAAATATTACTACTCTTTTTTAATAAAATACTCCATGCTTGGAATTATACCAAATTACATAAAACTCTCACTTAATCTACCTTATTAAACCGTAGACATTTTACTATAATTTCATCTGACTGGACTTATTAAAAAGGTATTAATTTCCTTTTACAAATATCGAATTTAGTATCGGTTGTGCATTTGTAGAGTGCGGTTATAAGTTTGTGCTCCGTTATCTCTTGTGTTATTGTTTTGTTATGTTTATGAATATAGTTTATCATCTTAGTTTAACATTTATCTAATCTGTATGTACTGTGTCTGTTTAGACTTCCAGTGCATGCGTGCGCTGTGTGTGTGTGACTGTGTGTTAGTGTGTGTCCAACTTGTCAACATACAATAATGAATTATCAGCAACCAGGCCTGTCAACTAACGTTGAACCTGTTCCTACAGTCCACTCAGGAACTTCAGTACCTCCAATGTCGCAAAATGCCCCTCAATCCTATAACAGTCAACAGCCAGGCAGAAATGTTAATGTTGATTTCACACAACACGGATCCCACAGCTGGCAGATGGTGAAAAAACAAAAAAGAAGTCGTCAATCTTCAGAAAACACATCTGAAACACACACTCAGCTTAATGACCACAATAGATTTACGGTGTTACCTATAGATGACCCTGATGACGTCCAACCTACTCAAGTCTTAGCTCAGCCGAAAGTACCTAGACCTCCTCCTGTATACCTTCATGGTATCGTCAATTACAGTGAAATGGTCAATAATCTTACAGCAATTTTGGAATCAGAACAGTACAGTACTAAATCGTTCGATGACAATACGGTGAAAATCAACACTTTTGCACCTGATTCTTACAGAAAATTAATTCGTCACCTCGAGGACGAAAAAATTATTTACCATACTTATCAAATTAAAGACCAGCGAGCATACCGGGTTGTCATAAGAAACATTCATCCTAGCATCGGTGTACACTTTATTAAAGAAGCACTAAAAGAAAAAGGACACTCGGTCAGAAACATAATCAACGTTCGACACAGAGTTGAGAAAACACCCCTCCCTCTCTTCTTTGTTGATCTTGAACCTGCAGCAAACAATAAACAAATATATAGCCTAAGGTCTTTAGGTAACATGCAGATTGCTGTAGAACCACCTCGGAGAAAAAACTTTATCATACAGTGCACTCGTTGTCAGTCATACGGTCACAGTAAGACGTATTGTAGGAAACCTTTCCAGTGTGTCAAGTGCGGAGGTGAACACAACTCTGCAACTTGTTCCAAATCTAAGGATACACCAGCCACATGTGCATTGTGTGATGGTCCTCATACAGCTAATTATAAGGGCTGTGAAGTTTATCAAAACCTGCAGGCCAGAAAAAGCCCCGTACGAAACTCCACACCTAGGAGAACCCCTTCAATGTTTAGGACTATGAACACGGAACAGAACATGAATACCCGTAACGTCTCTTCTCCTACTTACGCTCAAATTGCAGGACTACCGCAACACTCAGAATCATCGCCCCCTTATGACAGCAATCTCAAACAGACAGCAAATGAGGACATCACTCTTTCATACTTCCTGACAAAATTCGAGACTATGTTCAGTCAACTCATGCAGCAAAATAGCGTCATGCTTAATCTCCTTACAACACTTGTCAATAAACTTTCTAATTAATAATGAATAACAATTACAGGATTGGATTATGGAACGCCAATGGACTCTCTCAACGCACCCTAGAACTCAAAGCTTTTCTTCTTGAAAACAGATTAGACGTAATGCTTATATCTGAGACACACTTCACAGACAGAAGCCATATTAGGATTCCAGGCTTTACCGTTTATGATACCCAACATCCGGACGGGACAGCTCGTGGCAGAACCGCTCTGTTAATCCGAAACAATATAAAACATTATCTCTTGTCTAACGTCAAAACTGCTCACCTACAGGCGACCAACATTTTAATTGAAGATCAAAGAGGCCCACTAATTGTTTCTGCAGTCTACTGTCCCCCAAAACACAGAATCAATGAAACTGACTTCAGCTCTTTTCTTGGAACTCTTGGTGCACGTTTTTTGGTGGGAGGTGACTTTAACGCAAAACACCCGCAATGGGGTTCGAGATTAGCTAATCCAAGAGGTAGAATTTTATATAACTTCATTAGACAAGAATCCCTGTCCTTTCTGTCCACTGGTCAACCAACCTATTGGCCTTCTGACACAAATAAAATACCTGACCTAATTGATTTCTTCTTAATACGAGGCTTGTCTCATAAATACTACAAAGTTGAATCTTGCCTTGATTTGTCCTCTGACTACACTCCAATTATTGCCACTATTAGCAATACTATAATTGAGTCTGAAAGTCTACCAACACTCACAAATCGTCTTACTGACTGGGATTACTTTAGAGAGCTTGTAAATTATAATATCTCGCTAGAACTTCCACTCCACACGCCTGCTGAATTGGATGCGGCTGTAAATTCTCTCACCAGTAGTTTTCAAAAATCAGCCTGGGAAGCTACACCTTGCAATACAGTGAAGAATAAGCACTCAAACCTTCCTCTGGTTGTCCGGAAGAAATTAGCTGAGAAGCGTAAATTGCGACGAATTTGGCAGCATACTCATCATCCGGATGATAAAAGAAAGTGGAATTCCGCGGCCAGACAACTTAAACGATTGTTGGAAAATCTAAAGAATGAAGTGATTCAGGATTATCTAGAAAATCTGTCACCAAATGAAAGTACTGATTATTCTCTGTGGAAGGCTACTAAACGATTAAAAAGGCCACTATTACAAATACCACCAATACATAAACCAGATGGTAGCTGGGCGCGCAGCAATACAGAGAAATCCCAGGTTTTTGCCGAACATTTGGTCAACGTTTTTCAACCTGAAGCCAGCAAGAACGTCTCTTTCGATGAAGAGGTACAAAGATACTTACACTCCCCGCTCCAAATGACTCTACCTATTAAGCCTTTTAAAGTTAAGGAAATCAAGGAAATAATCCTGTATAATTTGAAAAGTAAAAAGGCTCCCGGCATTGATTTGCTATCGGGGAAAGTTCTAAAGGAGCTGCCTCACAAAGGCGTTGTACTAATAACATACATTTTCAATGCCATACTCAGACTCGAACACTTTCCTCTTCTCTGGAAATCGGCTCAAGTTATCATGGTCTTAAAACCTGGTAAAAACCCTCAAGAGCCCTCTTCTTATCGACCCATAAGCCTTCTACCGATACTTGGTAAGATCTTTGAAAAGCTGTTTGTAAAACGACTTATGCCAACAATTGTAGAAAACAACCTAATTCCGGATCACCAATTTGGTTTTCGAGAAAAGCACTCTACGGTAGATCAAATACACAGACTAACAAATGTTATCAATAAATCGCTGGAATCGAAGATGTTCTGCTCAGGTGTGTTTCTCGACGTTTCCCAGGCATTTGACAAAGTCTGGCATCTTGGACTCTTATATAAAATAAAGAAAAATCTGCCACATAATTGTTACCGTATCTTACATTCCTACTTAGTGGGCAGAGTGTTTCAAGTCAAGTACTCCGATGCTACTTCTCCTCTATTACCAGTGGGGTCGGGTGTTCCGCAGGGTAGTGTCCTGGGTCCTCTGCTCTACCTCCTGTTCACCTCGGACTTACCGTCAGCAAGTGAAACTACTGTTGCTACCTACGCCAATGACACAGCGATCCTAGCGACACACTCCGACCCCTCAATAGCATCTCTTATACTACAAGAATCATTAAACAGCGTTCAGTTATGGCTTGATAATTGGCGCATAAAAATCAATTCATCGAAGTCAGTCCACGTTACCTTCACCACACGTAAGGCAAACTGCCCTCCAGTCACAATTAACGGTCAACCAGTACCGCAAGCTGAAAGTGCTAAGTACCTTGGGATGCATCTGGACAGGAGACTAACATGGAAAAAACATATAACATCTAAGAAGCTTCAACTTAATCACAAGGTCAGAAACATCTATTGGCTTATAGGCAGACAATCACGGTTAAGTCTCGTCAACAAACTCTTGATCTATAAAGCCGTGCTTAAACCGGTATGGACTTATGGTATTCAACTTTGGGGTACTGCAAGTACAAGTAATATAAGTAATATTGAGATTATCCAGCGCTTTCAGTCCAAAACACTTAGATCAATAGTCGACGCTCCTTGGTTTGTCTCAAATAACTCTATACACCGCGACCTCAAAGTTTCAACCGTGAAAGAAGAAATCATGCGCCTCTGCAGGACTCACATCTCCAAACTAGAACAGCATCCCAACCACCTGGCAATTAACTTGTTAGACAACAGTGAAGATATTTATAGACTAAAAAGACACAAACTATTAGACTTACCATTCAGGTTTGACTCATAATGTATTCTCTGTATTTTCTGTATTGTACTGTCTGTGATATCTGTTCTGTATGTTTTTGTATTCGTGTCATTCATACGTGTTAATGTCAACCTGTATATGTGCCTTATGGGCCCAGTGTTTAATGTTTGAACTTATTGTATCATGCCAGCAGGAAGTGATAGTGACTTTTGTTCCTTTGATTACATGTTTTTATCATTTAGTTTTGTATTTTGTTACCTCTTTAATCTATTATCAAAACAAGAAGAGCTGTCAATGGTCAGCTCTTCATAATCCTGTGTGTGTTGTCAGCCAATTTGTTAAATGTTCGCTCAGTCGAACAGCTTACAGATCTCCAAAAAAAATCGAATTTAGGCCTACTGGTTTTATTACACCTGTTATAATATTGTTTTGTTTTTAACTTAATTTTTCTTTACCTGACCTACTGTACAAATAGTCACTGGCTTATGGCCACTTACATCAATTTTAATTTCCTGGTTTCAATTCATTATATTATTTAGTTCATCATTGAACCCTTCATTATTTTTTAACATAACTATAAGAACTACTTTGCCAACTTATTAACACTTATTGCCTTCCTGGCCAAGTTTATAAACATTATTTTAAACATCTTCATTAATCCATTAAAGTAAATACATTTAACATAATATCATACCTAATACATGTACTTATACTTAATTATTTAAATACAATTTTAACATAAATAAAAGGAGTACCACTGACTAAGTACTTCTTTAAAGCAACAGCTCCACTCTTACTATCCACAAAACATAAAATAAATATCATGTAAATACTATATCATGCTACAGTACCACACCAAGTACATTTTATAACACATTAAATATTAATTTGAATAGTATTTTATACTTAATTCCTACACATTAAACTCCTCCCATTAGACACAATGTTTATGTTTTACATCTCGTACTACTCATTACATATTTTAGATTTAGGTACACTTTTGATGTTTTAATTACTTAGTAACCTTACTATGTACCTCTAATGCATTCTTCAGGTGAGATGGGCCCTCTTGTATTTAATTATAACAGGCTTTGGGCATTGTTTTAAATCATATTTACATGGTTTTTTATGTAACGTTGGGGATCTCAACTCTGTTACGTTACATAATACTCCCCCTTCGAAAGAAGTTTATTTTGGCTCAATGTAGTTTAGTAAAAATAAACTTATAGTTCGTCCCTGATCAGGTTATCTTTTTACTCCTAATATTTTTTTTTTTTTTCCGCTTGGTTATATACCTGTTATTCGGTTAATGGTAATTGCTGTTTTCCTACTCCACTCTCTCTCTCTCTTGGAGGCAAATTCATCAATTATTTATTTCTCTGGGTAGTGGTACTTCCACATTTTACTTGATGAGGACTGGTCACACTAATCATAAAAAACTTGTTTTAACACTTATTTTCTTATTTACTTCTATAAATTCGCTTTCTCAATTAAGCTTCTGTCTGCTATCTTCCTTCTATTTTCTTCATCTATACTTCTGGAATCTAATATCACTCTTTTCAGCTATTTTATAATTATTATCCCTTAAATATTCAATTTCCCTAACATTTTTCCCTATCCTGTGCGGTGGTTCAGTTCGGGTGGCCACTTTTGGGTCCATAACTCCGCTGTCCATCCTTACACCTTCTGAGACCAGGGGAACATAATCCCTGCTCAGGAAAATTATTGCCGGAACATTTCTACGGTCAATTCGTTATAATAAAAAGATTACAAGTAGTCGATTAGCGACTAATACTATACACTTTTGGGATTCTTCATACTGTTGCTGTTTGCATTAAATTATATATTTCCTTTTCTTCTTGATTCCTTCTTCTTTATCATTAACTAATAGCATATAACATTATTGATAGGCATTATTTTAAAATCCTTTTGACTTTCCTTCTTGTGACATATTTTCTCTGTATCATTTCTTCTTATATCATCTTCAATTCCGAGAGATTCTAAATTATTGTTGTATTAATTATTATCCTCCTTCAGCTTCATTGTAGTCATTAAATTATTCGTTATTCTTCTTATTTGAGCACATTACCATCAATTGTTTTTATTCATTTATTCTTCTTTTTGTTCCCATAAAAATATTACTTTTCCTATTATTTCATTTTAAATCAATTCTTTATAAATATTATTTAATAATCTGTTCTTACATACTCTTGGTGTTTTACTGTTCATTAAATCAAATTGTTGCGAAATATCTTAAGTAAGTTGTCCTTACATAGTTTTTATTAAATCATATTGTTCCTGAATAAATATTGAGTAAGTTGTCCTTACGTGCTTTTTGAATTTTGGGGTTTTCCTTCCAATGGGTTGCTTGGTCGGTTTTCAGAAAATCAGTCCCTCTTTTTTTTTCTGGTTGGTTTCGAATCTGTTTAACCGTGGTCCATTATTTCCTCTATACTGGTTGTTCGGATCTCTCTAGTGTATAGAGTTATTTCTGTCCTTGTGACATATCTCACTATCATGTAGTTCCGCCATTTTGTTGTTATAAAATTTTCATTTGAGTACCGGTCTTCTGTCATTGTTAGTTCCTCTTTAACTAACAGGTATTGTACCTCCTCTGACATGACATATTCCCTCATTTTTAATAGCATTCCATTCCCGTTTTCCTCTGGATTATTTACCAAAATGATTAATGATCTATTTCGTCTTGCTGATCTGACTAATATCTTCTGATGCACTTCCATCGTCGACACATTTAATTGCGATGTAAACTTAATTAACTCCCTCTGCTCGTTAATTGGCAGGTTGAATACATTAATTAATCCACTTGTAATCATCTCCAATCCTTCCCGTGTATTTATTAATTTCGTTTTACGCATTTGTCTTATTTTCATTGTCTTCATTTTATTGTGAACCCGTTCTATTCTTCCAGTTATGTCAATTCGTACTTCGTTTAATTTTTCTTGGGTTTTCGCTTGTACCTCCGTTATTCTAAGTTTGTTATTGTTTTCTATTTGGATTATTTTGGCCTCTACTTCCACTCTGAGTTGTATGATGGTTTCATCCGTCCTTTCTAGACTTATCTTCGTTTCAGTTATTTGCTGTCTTACTTCCTTTTCATAATTATCCACCCGTTTGTTAATTGTTTCATTGACATTTGCAACTCTTTCATTGATGACTTCCCCTCAACGCTTGGTTTTGTTCATTGATGATTTGCCGCAACTCCTTATTACGGTTTTCAATTTTCTCGCCTATTTGTTTGGTATTTTCCAGTATCTGCTTTAAGCTCTCATCGTTCCTGTCAAACATTTCATTCATTTGTTTGATTAAGTTCTCGCTCAAAATTTCGTTTTGTTTCTTTGAGTTTTCATTAATACTGTCTTTTATTTTCTAGCTTTTCTGAATTTTGTTTATTATCCTCTTTAATTTGTCTTAAACTCTCTTTAGTTTCCTCCTTGGTTTGCTTTGAGTTTTCCTCCTGTTTCCTAAATTGTTCGGCCATAAATTTCATCATATCTTGCCAATTTGGTTCTTCTCTGGCTACCATTTTATCTGGTTGGTCCCCTTGGGCATCCACTTTATTGCTCGCCTGTTGTTCCATTTCGGTGTCTGTAACTACCTCTGTTTCTTCTTCCCGTCTATCTTCTTCTGTTTCTTGCTCCTTCTCCATCCTTTTAGAAACACCTCTAGTATGCATTCCTGTGCCTCTAATAGTTGCCTGCTCCAGTTAAGTAATAGCCTAATTTTTTACTTAACTAAAGCCCACTCGTTGAGCGCCAATTTGTAATCTAAATATAAAGTTTACTGGGGTTTAATCAAGCTCCACATTGGTATGCACCAATTTGTAATCTAAAAGATTACGTTATATTTGAATATATGTGTGACACCCGTGTATTAACGTTAAGTCCCACCTTGGATGCTTCAATTTAATATCAATATATTATATTGGTTGTATTTCTTATTTAATTACCGTTGTAGTTAATTTAAAAAGATTAAATTAACTAATTCGATCTGTTTAAGGAAAATGTTTATTATGTTATCGTAGAGGTGACCTCCTGCAACTCAATATTAATAAAAATTTTATTTATTATATCGTTGCTGCAACTTGTATGTAGAATATAGCCCTGTGTTAATCAATTACTAAATGTTTACCAGATGATACCTCTATATTACATGTATTTTAGTTAATAATTCGATAATTCTCTCCAACCCTATTCAGTCCGTATTATTTAAATTAATTCAAAAGTTGCGAAGGAAATACGTTAGTTCGGCAATCTCACATTCCAACAGCTGTCTACAGCAAGCGCTGCTATTCGTAATTGACTCACCCTTATAGGTTAGTTTGTTTCACCTGATAGTTAATCACCTTCTTTACCTGTAAATTACTCCCCCATCAAAATACAATACCTATTCTACAATAATACAAAACATCATTACATACAAGAAGGATTCTTTATTTGTATTACTTTTTTATTTCCAACAGTGTTCTTCACAGTTATGTGATCGTTATATCGATCGTACAATGCTGAATCGATTTGTTAATGGACTAGTCCTGTATAATACAATTTAAATATAATTTTGTTTATCTCTTATCCCAGGGTACGTGTGATTCTTTGAGTGATTAGTAAGGCCAGGTAATGCAAAATTAAGGTTACTAAGTATTACAAATTGTTATTAATTCTTAATGTATAAAATTAAATATAAGCTGGTGTTACCGTACAATGCGATTCTCAAGATAGCCGTGTCTGTTTACAAACGCTTGAAGACTTACTGAGGAGGTTACTTTTGTCCAGAAAATGTGTCCAGATTATTAATAAAGATGGAAAGGTGATGTCCCGGAGTGCAACAGGAATTCTTCTATTCTTCGTTCTTCTTCACGATCCTCGTCGTTGTCGGTCCCAGTGGAATTGGTGTAGTATTATAATTTCTTCCCTCTTGGTAGTGAGGTTTATGTCTCCCGTACCAAAGGTTCTTGTGTATATTTGGTTTATAATTTCATCAATTCAGACTTATTGTTCATTCAGTAAGTATCCTGGTTCAATGGGAAATCGGGTTCATCATTAATTCCAATGTAATTCATTTGAAGAAGGAAATATTAATTCCACTACCTTTTGGAGGTGTGTGAGTATATTTCTCGAAATCTAGTTCAGTAATTATTCATCAGTTTGGTTTGAATGAATTGGTTTTGATACTTTAAATTTATTAAGGTTAATTCATTTTATTTTAATTTATTTTTTCGTTTAAAATTGTCTACTGAACTGTTCTCAATAGCATATAACAATCGAATGTTAGGTTTTTTTTTAATTTTCTTCTGGATTCGTATTAATTTAACTTCACCCATTAGCATATAATAATCGAATGTTAGGTTTTTTTAAATTCTCTTCTGGATTCGTATTAATTAAATTCACCCATTAGCATATAACAATCGAATAATGAAAATCAACAAGATTTTTTTACATTTTAGTTACCCTAACAACCATTACTTTCTGTCATTCGATAATATTTGATATCCTAGAGCCAGAATTAGAAAATATTACTACTCTTTTTTAATAAAATACTCCATGCTTGGAAGTATACCAAATTACATAAAACTCTCACTTAATCTACCAAATTAAACCGTAGACATTTTACTATAATTTCATCTGACTGGACTTATTAAAAAGGTATTAATTTCCTTTTACAAATATCGAATTTAGGCCTACTGGTTTTATTACACCTGTTATAATATTGTTTTGTTTTTAACTTAATTTTTCTTTACCTGACCTACTGTACAAATAGTCACTGGCTTATGGCCACTTACATCAATTTTAATTTCCTGGTTTCAATTCATTATATTATTTAGTTCATCATTGAACCCTTCATTATTTTTTAACATAACTATAAGAACTACTTTGCCAACTTATTAACACTTATTGCCTTCCTGGCCAAGTTTATAAACATTATTTTAAACATCTTCATTAATCCATTAAAGTAAATACATTTAACATAATATCATACCTAATACATGTACTTATACTTAATTATTTAAATACAATTTTAACATAAATAAAAGGAGTACCACTGACTAAGTACTTCTTTAAAGCAACAGCTCCACTCTTACTATCCACAAAACATAAAATAAATATCATGTAAACACTATATCATGCTACAGTACCACACCAAGTACATTTTATAACACATTAAATATTAATTTGAATAGTATTTTATACTTAATTCCTACACATTAAACTCCTCCCATTAGACACAATGTTTATGTTTTACATCTCGTACTACTCATTACATATTTTAGATTTAGGTACACTTTTGATGTTTTAATTACTTAGTAACCTTACTATGTACCTCTAATGCATTCTTCAGGTGAGATTTAATGCATTCTCTTGTATTTAATTATAACAGGCTTTGGGCATTGTTTTAAATCATATTTACATGGTTTTTTATGTAACGTTGGGGATCTCAACTCTGTTACGTTACAATGTTAGTGTTATGAATTTGTTGTTTTCTGTCTTTGTCTGTTGTTTGTTTTGTGTTTTATGTAGGAGTTTACTGACTATTGTTCTGTCATATCCGTTAGATTCTGATAGATATTTTATCGTGTTTAGTTCGTCTTTGTAGTCTTTTTCATCTAAGGGGATGTTGTTAAGTCTATGTATCATGGTTCTAAAAGCAGCTAGTTTGTGTTGTGTTGGGTGATTGGAGGTGTTGTGTATTAGTGTGTCAGTTGTAGTTGGTTTTCTGTATATACTGAATTTGTGCTTGTGTTCTAGTTTTGTGATGGAAAGGTCTAAGAAGATTATGGTATTGTTGTGTTCGTATTCAGCTGTGAAGGTTATGTTTTTATGTATTTTGTTTATGTGCGTAAGTAACTGTTCACATTGTCTTTTGTTCCCCCTGTATAGTATTAGAATGTCATCAACGTATCTGTGCCAATATAGTATTTTATGTGAGTGTCTGTCATTGTTTGTGAGTATTTTTGTTTTTTCTAAGTGTTGGAGAAAGACTTCTGCTAGAATGCTGGATATGGGGGAGCCCATGGGTAAGCCATCGTTCTGTGTGTAGTATTTATTGTTATAAGTAAAGTAGTTTTGTTTTGTGATAATGTTCAGAGTTTCTGTAATTTTGTTGATAAGTTCGTCTGGTGTGTTGTTTTGTTTGAGTTTGTTTTGTAGGATGGTGATTGTTTCAGAGATGGGGATGTTTGTGTACAGGTTTTTAATGTCAAAGGAGGCTAATGTGGCATTATGGGGGATGTGTATGTCTTTTATTTTTGTTACTAGGTCAGTGTTTTAACAACATCCCCTTAGATGAAAAAGACTACAAAGACAAACTAAACACGATAAAATATCTAGCAGAATCTAACGGATATGACAGAACAATAGTCAGTAAACTCCTACATAAAACACAAAACAAACAACAGACAAAGACAGAAAACAACAAATTCATAACACTAACATACATCAACAAACAAACTGAAAAAATTCCCCACAAATTCAAAAAAGCAGGATACAGAATCGCTTACAAAACTACTAACAAAACATAACACACACTATCAAAACGCACGCACAAAACACAAAACAAATTCGATCTACCCGGTGTATACAAACTAAATTGCTCAAATTGCAAAAAATTCTACATAGGCCAGACAGGACATAGCTTCAAACAGAGATACATTGAACACACAAAGGCACTCCACACCACTACAGAATCCACCTTTGCAAACCACCTCATTGAAGCAAACCACACATATAAAAACATCGACAATAACATGAACATTCTACACGTACACACAAAAGGCCGAAAACTAGACACTCTAGAACAATTAGAAATATACAAACACACAAAAACAAATAAAAACGACATCCTAAACGAACAGACACAATTCAAATCGCACACATTATTCGAACACATTTCACCACACACACACAGCATCGATCTTTCGGAAAACTATCCTGTCGCCAACAACAAGACGGACAGCGCTACCTACGGCAGCCTCTGATGAAGCCTTCTAAAGGTGAAAGCCGGTTTAGGCTGTAAGGTAAATCTTTACGATTTTACTTATAAAAAACTTAGTGTTCCGAGTCTAAAACAAACATTAGTGATATTTAGTTAAGTAACGGACACGTCATGGACAACGAAATCCAAGAATAAAATGTAGTGTCTGCTTCTCCTATCTTCCACTCTAATAACTTAACTTTTACCTTATTTTTGTAATTCTTACTTACTATCACTTAAATTAATAATGGTACAATTAGTTCCATACTTTTTATATAATATTCTATTAAAGATTGTTTCGCTCTATTACTATAGTCTGCTTCTTATTATATTGTACACTACATGCACCTACACTGCACTTTTCCTTACACATGAGGTTTCTTTCTTTATCATCACTTTCACTTGATATTTCACACATTGTTTGTTTATTTAGTTTTGTATCACTGTGTGGTTATTGGTAATTAATATTTGTTTTATTTTCATTTCACATTGGTCACTTTTGGTTTTGAATGATTGTCTTTATTCAGCTCAATTATAACTTACTTGTTTTTGACTAGTTTATTATTTAATAGGGTATTATTTATTTCTAGCTTCCTATCTTACATTTAGAACTTCATGTTTCTTTGCTTTTCATTTAACATACATAATATCTCTAGTTTATATTTATAGTTTATATATTTGACATCTTAGTTATGCCCTATCTGTTTTAGTGCATTTACTTTACATATTATTTGTTAGTTACATCTTGGGGTTACAATGATCGTGGTCATACTTTGGGTCACTTCTTGGTTTCTCGTTCCTTCCTTCTTGTTTCTATTTTCTTGTTTTCTCCAATCTTCTTGTTTTCTCCAATCTATTGGGTCAAGTCATAGTCAGTTCCTGTCAATTGTTATTTCGTAGTTGGGTCATTAATCTTCAAGTTATAAGTTTTTTAACATTTCTTCCTACCTTCAGCTTTTTCTTTTATTAATCATTAGTGGTATTTTGCGCTATCTTATGTCATGTTACAATATGTATGATTGTGTGTGTGAAGAATATGCATATAGGCCTAACAAGTAGTGTTGAGTTTGCGGAATTTTGATATATGTATTTGTATTTTTATGTAATAGTTATTGGTAATCAGTTTTACGCCTGAAGGCAGAATAAGTGTGTTCATGATCTTTTTTATGTTATCAAAAGAAAATAAATAATGTTATATTTTACTTGATATACACATTTTGTTATTTGTATTTGCCCACTGTTCTATGCCAAAGTACACTAAACGAATTCGTGGATTAAAATTTAACACATAAAGTCTATAATAAATTAATAATCATTACTGAATAATACTTCAGTACATAAAACGGACTAATAAGCAAAATTTAATTGTAAAATAAAGAGAGGAATTGTATTTAATTAACAGAGATATACCAAAACATTGGCAGTAAGCCGGAGTATACAGAAAGCGAATGCAGTAGACATTTCCTTAGACACCTGGACATATGGACAAATGCCTTCAAAGATAAAATCCCAGTGGTTCCCAACTGGTGTAGAAAGGCATTGGATTAAGAGCCACGCCATTCCTTAACATTAACGTCACTCTTCCAAATCGAGTGGCCTGCTCTTTGACAAGATCGTTTAGAGGAAGGTTAACAGCCACAGGCCAGTGTCTTTGAATTTTGTGATAAATATATTCCTAACAGAAACTGCTTTGTATATGTTGATATCACAAAAATCCAAGACATTAGACATAAGAGTTCCTTGACCATTGTTTCACTTACACATATAAATTTTAAAAAGTGTTCTTTTATTTACATGTACTTAAAAGAAAGTCGCTTTAAAATTAAAATTAAAATTGAAAAGTTTGTATTATATAGCAGTTGTAGAAAAATAAAGTTTCAATTCTTCAAATACAATAAGAAAAACTAATGATTACTACACATTCTGTATTCTTCTAATGCATAAGAGACAGAAAAATACTGAGACGTTCAACAGACAATAAACAATAAGTTTAAAAATATAAAACCTAACTATAGCAAAAAAAGCTACAACTATATATATATATATTGTAACGAATGAATACGGTCGTCCCGTCTACGTCCAATCCTCTCCTGATATTCGTCAATCTGTAACGAATAGAGGCGATCTGACCTGCAAAATGTGTACAATTTGTATGTGTTATGTATAATTAGTGCGTTCGCCTCCCATTGGGTCTGGGTCGTTACAGTAATGTTGTGGCTAGCGATGTTCGTAGCGTAGATATGATCACCTGTATACTACGGCAGTAACCTTACCTGTGATTCTTAGGGGGTGTGATAATCCCGGGTGGCGCCAAGTCGTTTTACAAAACAACTAAAATTAAGTTTAAACCAGTTATCAGCATTGCGGGTTGGTGCATTCAAATAGTTCCCGCTCGCACGGCCGTCCCAATCGTCGCTTCTGGCTGTGTGACTGACAACTTGCTTACTGCTACGATTTATTCTTAAACACAAGTAATTATTATATAGCACTCCCTATGAAATGATAATGCTGGTTACTCCCTGTAATAAATATTTTTACTTCCATATTCCTTAAGGAATGGAAGTATGGTGATGGCAAAAAAAATCGTGTTCGAGATTATTGCAGATTCTGATTCTACTACACTCAAAACATGAAAAAAAGTCGTTTTCCGAAAAGTGTCTGTGTGTCTGTCTGTCTGTCTGTCTGTCTGTCTGTGTGTCTGTGTGTCTGTAGATTTTTTTTCTATGGCAAACGATAACTGCCGCAAATTCAAACAGAATCAAATAATTTTTTGCATACAGCCCGGTTTTGCAGAGTTCTCGCGACCTATTGTTTTTGGTGAAGATCGGTTGAGGGAAAGGGGTAGTTTACCTGCAACGGTTTTTTTTTAGCAAGGGTAATTTTGTTTGTTTGGCAAACGATAACAGCCGCAAATTCAAACAGAATCAAATAATGTTTCGCATACAGCCCTGAATTGTAGAGTTCTCAAGACCTATTGTTTTTGGTGAAGATCGGTTAAGGGAAAGGGGTAGTTTACCTGTAACGTTTTATGTTTTAACAAGGGTATTTCCTATGGCAAACGATAACAGCCGCAAATTCAAACAGAATGAAAAGATTATTTGCATACAGCCCTAAATTGTAGAGTTCTCAATACCTTTTGTTTTTGGTGAAGATCGGTTAAGGGAAAGGGGTAGTTTACCTACAACGTTTTTTTAACAAGGGTATTTTCTATGGCAAACGATAACAGCCGCAAATTCAAACAGAATCAAATAATTTTCTGCATACAGCCCTGATTTGTAGAGTACTCAAGACCTATTGTTTTTGGTGAAGATCGGTTGAGGGGAAGGGGTAGTTTACCAGCAACGTTTTTTATCATGCGTATTTTCTATGGCAAACGACAACTGCCGCAAATTCAAACAGAATCAAATAATTTTTTGCATACAGCCCTGGTTTGTAGAGTACTCGCGACCTATTGTTTTTGGTGAAGATCGGTTGAGGGGAAGGGGTAGTTTACCTGCTACGGTTTTTTTTATCAAGGGAAATTTTTTTTTTTTGGCAAACGATAGCCGCAAATTCAAACAGAATCAAATAATGTTTCGCATACAGCCCTGAATTGTAGATTTCTCAAGACCTATTGTTTTTGGTGAAGATCGGTTGAGGGAAAGGGGTAGTTTACCTGCAACGTTTTTTTAACAAGGGTATTTTCTATGGCAAACGATAACAGCCGCAAATTCAAACAGAATCAAATAATGTTTTGCATACAGTCCTGATTTGTAGAGTACTCAAGACCTATTGTTTTTGGTGAAGAACGGTTAAGGGGAAGGGGTAGTTTACCTGCAACGTTTTTTTATCAAGCGTATTTTCTATGGCAAACGATAACAGCCGCAAATTCAAACAGAATCAAATAATTTTTTGCATACGTCCCTGAATTGTAGAGGTCTCAATGACTTTCGATTTTGGTGAAGATCGGTTAAGGGGAAGGGGTAGTTTACCTGCAACCTTATACGTTTTAACAAGAGTAAAGTACTTGAAAATTTATTTAAACTTGTTGAAACAATGGTAATTGTTAAAAATAAAATAATTTTGTTGCCAGGCAATAAAATTATAATTTTTTCATTTTAATGTAATATAATATTTTTCATTTAATACAGCAATAAAAAGGCAGGTAAGACACAGCCTGGCTGTTTGGCTGAAAATGATTTTAAATATAAATCTTAGAATATGGAAGTCATGTATGGTTCTCCATACCGATATTTTAATGGGTGATAACTGAAAACATTTACATTTACAACAAAATAATTATCAATTCGCTCCGACTGATTACATGAGATCTTGCCTTCAGGGTCGGCGAAGTGATTTAGAAACCATTTAACCTTGCGTCGCTGTTTACGTTAGGCTTATTACAGTTATTATTGGTTTCACAAATTGTGGATCCTTTTGGCTATGAGTTAAAGAACTCCAATGGTTACAATAAAAATATAAATTACCTTAATCTAAGTGTACATAAAGAATAAAGTGTGCTGTTACGATCTGTTGTGTTGTGTCGTAAAAGTGTTCTGTAAGTTCGTGTTTAATTCTTAGGTTATATCAATGTTAACAAAGTTTCTATTAAGTTTTAATTTGCTCAAATATTCTATGAAAGAGAAATATTGTTTCTATAGTGTGGTAATTTTACCTTTCAAAATTATTTAAAGTGATTAGGGTTGGTGGAAAATAAATAATTGGATAGTACTTAACACCTCAACGTGTCTAGGTGCCTTCGTAGTTTATTCGGATGGGATTTGGCTGCATACATTCAGTTTTCATAAATTTTGGGCTTCACTAAATGTGGCGTCTTTTTCGTCATGGGTTTTGACATTCTTTTCAAGGATAATTTCTATTTAATTGGTCTTGGGTCTTGAAATATCTGCTACAGTGGTCATCTGCTTCTTCAATGATCAAGTTCAAGAACTTTGAATAACTATTTGCATGATTTACACAGAAAAAACGCTCTTCCAAATTTTTGCATCTGCATTGGCTTAATGACGCTTCACTTCTTGTTAACTTCCAACGGTATTTTCGTCTTCAACCGCCGTTTCCATAGTAACGGTATTATTCTGATTGGTTGATTTTGAGATGATGTATTGTTATCAAAATTCGAATTCTTCGTATATCTTCTGATTACTGTTATTCCTCCATCTTCCTTCCTGGTTATTAAATATTGTCACTATAGTATTTATTCTCGTTCATAGATTATTTTGATACCCCACAAGCTTGGGTAATTTCAGATTTTAAGTTTTTACAATTATGTTAATGCTTGTTAATTACATTTCCTTTTGTATGATAACGCCTATTACAATATTTTGTGTTATAAATGATTTACAATTTATTCTTGGTGATTCCTTCACCTCAGATTTTCTAAATTCTTATTCAATTTGTTATAATTTTTGGTTGTTTGGTTCTGACAGTTATGTTTTTTCTAGGCCTGAGTAGCCATTATAGTAATTTACTTATTTCGTTCAAATCACTTTTTGGTTCAGCCTATTGGGCTTTACTTTGTTATTTTTATTAGTTGTGTTGTGTTTTGAGTCTGTAGGTGTGTTGTCTATTGTTCAATATTGCTTTCTCTATTTCAATCTTTAAAACATAACATTAGGCTTATGGACTGCACATTTCATTCAGCCATATCCTATTCATAACATTAACATGAACAATTTTTTATAAGTTATTAGAGTTATTATTTTGATTAAGAAATATCATCACTCCCTTCTAACTTATCCTTATTTGCTAATTTTTTTGTTTATAACACATATCATTTTTGTTGTGATAAACAACATCACTTTCTATTAAATTAATAACAGTCCCTTATAACTTAGGCGTCTTTGTTAGTTTTTGATTCCTTACTCTCTAAACAATTTTTATATTCCCTCCATGGTAACACCTTCAATTTATTCTATTCTGGAATCCTCCCTTTTTACTTACTACTGGCTATAATTAATCTTAACTCTATTGAACATCTTTTCTTAAATAAAAAAGTCATCATCACTTCTAGTGTTTACTATACCTTATACTATAATTCACACTTAATACTATTTTTCATCAGCTATTTATTCACTGTTAATTTCCAACCTTTATCTTACCTTCACTTGTAAATTATTTATTGTTAATTATAACTTCACTAGTGTCACACTTCACTTTGGGGTTTTTACACCTACACTATTGCACTGTATCACTGTTTATATTATTTGTTTTATAGTGGGTGATCCCTATACTTATTTCTCTTTCATCTCCTTAATACTAATGACAATTAATACTTAATAATTAATACTTACTAACTAATAACAATTTTTATCTGTGGTTTAAGTTGCCTTTTTAATGGGTAGTAACCGTTATCTCTCCTTTCTCCGGATAACCATTGTTTTGGTTTCACTATTCTTGTTGAGTGCTTTTTTACTTGTTTTGGTGAACCATTATTGGTTTTCACTTTTGCTTGTCTCCCTCCTTTTCGTTTTCATCGTTTGATTAATACCTTGGGTTTTTTCATCCGTTTCTTTGGGTATTTTTGGGTCGTTTAAACCCATGAACTTGTTTCCTTTTGGTTTGGGTTTATTACTTTCTTATTCTCGTTGTTTATTTGTGTGGTTCCCTTCTTTATTTGTTTCTTGTTGTTGGGTCAATCACTTGGGTTAGGTCAAAGTCGTCGTATTGTCGTGTCATATTCCTTATATTTTAATTAAAATCAATCAGTTTATTTGATAAGAAGTATTTTTACATTTATAAATATATTTTTTTTTTATCCCTGGTACTGGGTTGGCTATTTGTGTCATGACATAATGCCTCTCCTTTAAAATTGATCATTTTGATAAAACACTAGCATAGTTTTTTATGAAATTATCAGTTATACATAATATTTTTCCTTTTCTTTCTTGGTTGTTTCTCCATTCTTTATTTCTCTTCTTACTGAATTCATTCCATTTTATTTGGATCTGTTTTTTACTTTATTTCCATTGGTGTGTTCTCCCTTATACACAATTTTTTCCCTAACTTTAGTAGCTGGTTTCTCCCATTACTACTCATTTTTCTGAGACCAGAGGCACATCATCTCTGCTCAGTTTATTTGATTGCTGGACTTTTCAACAGTCAATCATAAATACCTTTTTTGTCAACTTGTGACTTAATAATAATAATATACTTTGGGATTGTCCACCTTGTGGTTTGTTTTTAGATCACTTTGGCCTTTTACTCATTCTTTCTTCCGCTGTACCTTTGCTATGTACTATCATTTGCTCATACGATTGATTGTTTTTTATTTATTTATATGTTAATTTCATCATTAACTTTTCATTATTCGGTTTTCAATTCTCATTGTGATCATTTTAATTGTCTTAGACACATTTTTTTTTTCTTAGTCATTTAGCAGGATTTTGCTTTAGCCATATCTGTATATTGGTTTTATACATAATCTCCCTCGTTTTCTTTGTACCAGTTTAGATTTTTTATTTTTCTGAATACCTTTGATTCATTATAATTCAGGTATTTATCTTATCAGTTTTGAGTTAGATTTTATTTTTGTATATTTCAGTTTGTATTAAAAATCATTCTTGATAATTCTTTGTAAGTTAATTTTCTTACATCATAGGAATTTTTGTAGCGTATTCCTATTTTGGTACATTTTGTTTAATTATTTCATATACTTCACACATCAACTTTTTAATAAATTGTAAGTTGATTTCACTTAGTAGGAATTTATGTAACTCATTCCTTTGTTTTTATATTTTTTATTTTAGGCCTCATAAGTCATCGAAATGTTGTTGCAAGTTGTGCTCACATAATTTTTGAACTTTGACATATGTATTTTATTTACAGTTACTTGTCCTTTGTGATGACATATGGCCGTACATTTTATTATATATAAGTTTATTTTTGTATCAATTCAATTCTCACGGTTGTGGATTTATTATATTATCATTTCCATTCCATATTATAGCCTTCTCCTTTTTGTTCGACACTTCGTTATTCAGCACCTCTTCTCCTTCAAGTGTTTGGTATTCACACTTATTCTGGATGAACGTATTCCAGTTATTTAGTTTTCTTCATAGAACTTCTTTATTGACGCTTGGTTGTACACTCCTTTTACTTTTTTGGTGGTTATATTACTTATCTCGTAAGTGTTGTTTCCATTGTCCTTGGTGATGACATACGGTCCAACATATAATAATAGCAATTTTTTGGCTATTCCTTCAAGTGTACTGGGTAGTTCCCTGTTTTTGATTAGTACTTTCTCTCCCTTGTGATACTTTATTATTTTAATTTGTTTTTGTGAATACCTTGCTCTTTGTTTTTCTATTTTCTCCATAATACGGTTATAACATTGGTTTTCATCATAGGGGTCTTCAGGGTTGACTGGGAAGTTTATTAAGTCTTGTATCTCTCTGTGGGGCTTTCTTCCAAACATCATCAAGTATGGGGTGTTTTCCGTAAATTGATGGTAACTAATGTTTAGAAATACTTCGGTAGAAGCCAAATATTTTTGCCATTCTTTTTGGTTGTTGTGACAATAAGTTCTTAGTATTCGTCCAACTTCCCTGAGCACTCTTTCTGCAGGGTTACTACTAGGGTGGTATTTGGAAGTTTTATAGGTTTTTATATTCTCCTTTAGTAACTCGTTCCGCCATTTCTTTCCTTTGAACTGCATTCCATGGTCAGTTATTATCATGCATGGTCTTCCCACTTCAGTTATATATTTAGTTTTTATTATTTCTAGTATTTTCTTAGTAGTAGCTCTGTTTATTGCATATAATTTCGTATATTTTGTATAGTGGTCTAACATGATTACAATAAACTTGTATTTATGTCTCCCTCCACTACGTGGGAATGGACCACATATATCGAGGAATACTTTTTCTAACTTTGTTGTTGAGGTGATGGGTATCATGGTTCCCTCTTTTTTCTCATTATTGGTCTTTACCATTTGACATATTATACATGTTTTAATATTTTGGTTTACCTTCCTTACAATATTTTTTATAAAGACTTCCTCCTCCAATGCTTTTACAATTTTTACAGTTCCCATATGTCCGTATCGAACATGATAATCCTTAATTATCTTATTTTCTAATGTTTTTGGAACTACAAGTTTCCATGTGCTATTATGTTTTTTTGTTTTAACAAAGAGTATATCTTGGTGGATACAATAATATTTATTCACAACTTCTTCATCTTCTAACAATCTGTTTCTTATGTTTAGTAATTTTGAATTTTGTTTCTGCTGTACCACTACCTCGTTCAGAATATGTTCCAGGTCCTTTCTATCCTTTATTATACAAAACACTTTGACGATTTTCTCCTTTTCTCCTTCAAATGTCTGATCGGTGACATTTATTCTGGATAAAACATCGGCGGCAACATTTTTACGTCCTGGAATGTACTCCCACATTATGTGGTACTCTTGTAATGCGAGTATCCATCGTGTAAGCCTCCCATGACTCAACTTACACTGTTTCAAGAAGGAAATGGACTTATGGTCGCTTCGGACGGTGACGGGATATCCAAGGATATACGTCCTAAATTTTCCGCATGCGAACACAATACTGAGTAGTTCCTTTTCAGTAACATTGTAGTTACGTTTGCATCGGTTCAGTACCCTGCTGGCAAAGCTGATAACCAGGTGGTGTCCATCCTTATCCTCTTGATATAACTCGGCGCCCAGGCTCACATCACTGGCATCACAATTTAAGTAGAACGGCTGTTCAAAATTAGGGTGGTTTAGCATTATGGTTTCAACAAATTTTATTTTGATTAATTTTAGCACTTCATCTTGTTCCTTCCCCCAAGTCCACTTTTCTTTAGCTGATAATTGTTTAGAGAACTTTGCTGTTAAATAAGAATAATTGGTTTGGAACTTTCTATAGTAGTTACAAATACCTAAGAAGGATTGTAGCTGCTTCTTATTCTTTGGGGTGGGGAAGTTCTGAATAGCTTCCACCTTCTCTTGGGATGGTGTTATCCCCTGTTCTGCTAAGTTGAAACCCAAGAATTTGACTTGGTTTGCTATGAACTTGGACTTGTCTAATTTTAAAGTTATATTATTTTCAGATAATTTTTGTAATACCTGTTTGACCCGATCGCAGTGCTCATCCCAGTCAGATGATGTTATTAGAAGGTCGTCCACGTACACTGTTGTGAACTGCAGTGCTTCCTGACCTATGACCTGGTCCATACACTTGACGAACACTGCGACGGAATTAATGAGGCCGAAAGGTAACCTCTTAAACTGGTAATTCCTTCCGTCGAAGATGAATGCCATGTACTTCCTACTGTGTGGGTGCAGCTCCACCTGCCAGTACCCACATACCGCATCCCAGGTGCTTATATATCTGGTGCCATGAAATTTCTTGAGTATCTCTTCAATCTCTCCCGGTGACGTTCGATCATTGATGATCTTCTTATTGATCTCCCGGGCGTCTAAACATATTCTGACTTTACCGTTCTTTTTTGGTATGGCGACTATAGGACTCGTATAAGGAGACTGACTGTATTCAATGATGTCCTCCTCCATCATTCTATTTATTTCCGTCCTCACCTCGTTTTTTAGGGAGTAGGCGATTGGGTAGGATTTTCTGTGGAAGTCGATGGGCTCTCGAAAGTTCATTTTACATTGGAAACCTTTGACCTTCCCTGGGGTATTTGAGAAAACGTGATGGTATTCTTGATATATGGCTTTTAGTTTTTCAGCCTGTTCACCCGGTATCTCTTGCTGAGGTCTCTCTCTTTGGAACCTTCTAATTTCTTCGACTTTTCTTTTCCACACTTCTCCCTCTCCCTCTTCCTCTTCTATGGTAATTGATGGTTGATATGTCTGGCAATAATAGCTT
Source organism: Magicicada septendecula (assembly GCA_034769895.1). NCBI lineage: Eukaryota > Metazoa > Arthropoda > Insecta > Hemiptera > Cicadidae > Magicicada > Magicicada septendecula. The sequence continues at coordinate 142,883,663 of CM068371.1, forward strand.
TTTAACCCCTTATGATGATTTAGGGTTAGTTGTATTGGGTTACTGTTGATTATATTGGCTGACCACACTCCCTTCTCAGAAGTAAGCACTACTATTCCCTTCTGCATGTCAATAATTGCTGAGTGTTGTCTCAGTGCGTCGCATCCAATCAACATGTTAAATGGTAATCCATTTGCGACAAGGAAAATAATAGGTATTATTGTGTTCTGACTGCTTAGTTCTAAAGAGACCTGTTTTCTGATGGTCTTATTTTGTTTGCCGGTGGCACCAATTATGACAATATTATTTATAGGTAAAGTCGTGATAGGTATATTGGAGTTGGCCTGGATCCGCTCCAATTCAGGTTGGTTTATGAGAGATACATTTGACCCAGTATCGATCATTATGATAGTGTTGATTCCATTAATAATGGCTTTTATATGCACTATTTCACTATTTGTTGTTGACAAGGGGTTATCCTCCTCCTCCAGAAGTTCTTCCCTGATGTCCTTTAAATAATTGGTTGATATTATTGTTATCTTCTTTATTTCACTTTCCGTCGTGGTTTGTCGATTTAACCCAAGTGATTGGTCATGTGAAGGGTCCTGGTGGTTTCTCACTGACCTTTTTAGTTTAAAGGTTGCTGGGAACCACTGGCCAGACTATTTACTTGGTCTGCCATTTCATTGGTTGAGGTTGATTGATCATTTATGCGATTCCTCGGCGCTTCTATTGTTCTTGTTCCTGTAGCTTGCTGGTTGTCATATTGGGAATTGTTGTACACTGTGCTGGTTCTAGTAATGGGACAATATCGCCGATGGTTGTTCTGTCTCCTCCCGCTGATAAAATTGACTTGGCGCCTCATGTCGCCCCTATTCTGGTTACTCCCGTTTCCCCTGTTATATTGGTAATTCGGGTCGTACCGGTTGCCATAGTAATTGTGATTATTTGGGTGGCCGTTTGAATTCCTACCTTGTTCTATTCCCCTGTTGTTATTATGTGGTGCACTAGGGTTTTGTGCATTTCTGTTACTTGGTTGGTTCCCCTGGTTGTAACTCGGATGATCTCTGTTGCTTGGTTGGTTACCTTGATTGTAGTTGGGTTGATTCCGATGGAATGGTTGGTCCCCTGGGTAACTATTTGGGTTTCGATTCATTATGTTCCGGTTGTTTTTCTGGGTATTACTGTAGGGCAAGTTGTGGCTTGGCACATTGTAATTTTCATTCCCCCGGTTGTACTTTTGGTTGATCATACGATTCTTCTTATACTGGCTGTCGTTTTCATGGTCTTCCAGCAAGTTGGCCATTCCCTGTATGGTCTTTATTTGTCCCTGTCTCCTGGCCCTCTGTATGGCATCTTCGTAGTGATATCCCAGTTGAATGACTAGGGACTCTTCGGGTATCTTTGGATCGAGATTTCGAGCTAGACAGACCTTGCCCAAGAAGTAAGATGTTAATGTATGCCCAGCCTGTGGCTCATATCTTCCGTTGCTTATGTCGTTCCTTACCACATTTTGGGTCGATTCTGACCAGTATTTTTCACGGAATAATGTTTTGAACTCTTGCGTACAGCTGATTTCTGGTTGTGTGGCTGTCCACCAATTGTCATTCGTGTCTCGAAACATCTCATCGATGAGACTTCTCACCGTCGTCCATCTGGTATCTCTATTTCTCTCTGTGAGCTCCTCCACCCTTTTCAGAAATTCTATGGGGTTTCTTCGGTAACTCTTGAAGTTGATCACTTCCCTATTTTCATTCGTAAATATGTGAGTGCTACTGCAAGGCTTCTCCCTCAAAGCGTCTAGTTCCTCTTGCATCTGTTTCTCCTTCTGACTGATTTCTCTAATTTTTTCTTTATTTTCTTGCGTTTTCTCGTCAATCTTGTTGATAGTGGTATATACCCTTTCAACGCGTTCGCTGACATCAGTCTGGATTTCCTTGTGCCTCTCCTTCAGCTCCTGAAGCACCTCCTGTTTATTTTTGTTACACTCTTCGGTGGTGGTTTTCTGCATTTCTTGGATCCTGAGAATTCCTTCCTCTTGGACGTGATTTATTTTTTCAGTCAGCTCTTCCTGGACATGTATAACCGTTTCGTTCGTCTCGGTTATAGTTTGTTTGATTTCATCTTTACATTCCGCCAATTGTTGCCTCCATTCATCCTTTGATTTCTCACCTTCTTCCTTCAATTGTTTTTGGAGTGTTTCCCAATTATTTTCAATTTTGTCATTTAACACTTCAAGATCCTTCTTTATCTGCCTCTTCAGCTCCTCCCCCTTCTCTTCTAATATTTCCTGGCTTCTCTTCAGGGTTTCTTGGTTGCTTTCTATATTGTTATTCAAAAGCTCTATGTCCCCCTTGATTTGCTTCTTCAATTCTTCATTGTTTTGATCCAGTTTTTCTAACTTTTTATTCAATTCTTCCTTGTCTTGTCTTCTCTCTTCCTTGTCTTGTTTCCTTCCCTCTTGCAGTGATTCTAATTTTTCGTTCAATCCTTCTTGATTTGACTCTTAATTTTTTATTTGTTTGTCCGAATTGCTCCATCATTATTCTGAACATCTCCTGCATGCTCATGTCTTCCTTCTGAGTGGGTTTGCTAGGTTGGTCCCCTACCATGACTTCCACCTCCGGTTCTGTTTGAGTTGGATTTTCTGGTTGGTTTAATCGAGGATCCTCTTCGACTAGCTCCCTGATCATTTCTTCAATTTCGTCCATCTCTTCTGGCTGATTTTCCCCTTCAATTCCTTTCTGTTTGTCCTTCCTGGTAACCATTGAGTGTCTCTTCATAGCTGCCGTTGGCCTTCTTTTACGGCCTCACCGGTTGGTCGCCAATCTGTAACGAATGAATACGGTCGTCCCGTCTACGTCCAATCCTCTCCTGATATTCGTCAATCTGTAACGAATAGAGGCGATCTGACCTGCAAAATGTGTACAATTTGTATGTGTTATGTATAATTAGTGTGTTCGCCTCGCATTGGGTCTGGGTCGTTACAGTAATGTTGTGGCTAGCGATGTTCGTAGCGTAGATATGATCACCTGTATACTACGGCAGTAACCTTACCTGTGATTCTTAGGGGGTGTGATAATCCCGGGTGGCGCCAAGTCGTTTTACAAAACAACTAAAATTAAGTTTAAACCAGTTATCAGCGTTGCGGGTTGGTGCATTCAAATAGTTCCCGCTCGCACGGCCGTCCCAATCGTCGCTTCTGGCTGTGTGACTGACAACTTGCTTACTGCTACGATTTATTCTTAAACACAAGTAATTATTATATAGCACTCCCTATGAAATGATAACGCTGGTTACTCCCTGTAATAAATATTTTTTAATGGGTGATAACTGAAAACATTTACATTTACAACAAAATAATTATCAATTCGCTCTGACTGATTACATGAGATCTTGCCTTCAGGGTCGGCGAAGTGATTTAGAAACCATTTAACCTTGCGTCGCTGTTTACGTTAGGCTTATTACAGTTATTATTGGTTTCACAAATTGTGGATCCTTTTGGCTATGAGTTAAAGAACTCCAATGGTTACAATAAAAATATAAATTACCTTAATCTAAGTGTACATAAAGAATAAAGTGTGCTGTTACGATCTGTTGTGTTGTGTCGTAAAAGTGTTCTGTAAGTTCGTGTTTAATTCTTAGGTTATATCAATGTTAACAAAGTTTCTATTAAGTTTTAATTTGCTCAAATATTCTATGAAAGAGAAATATTGTTTCTATAGTGTGGTAATTTTACCTTTCAAAATTATTTAAAGTGATTAGGGTTGGTGGAAAATAAATAATTGGATAGTACTTAACACCTCAACGTGTCTAGGTGCCTTCGTAGTTTATTCGGATGGGATTTGGCTGCATACATTCAGTTTTCATAAATTTTGGGCTTCACTAAATGTGGCGTCTTTTTCGTCATGGGTTTTGACATTCTTTTCAAGGATAATTTCTATTTAATTGGTCTTGGGTCTTGAAATATCTGCTACAGTGGTCATCTGCTTCTTCAATGATCAAGTTCAAGAACTTTGAATAACTATTTGCATGATTTACACAGAAAAAACGCTCTTCCAAATTTTTGCATCTGCATTGGCTTAATGACGCTTCACTTCTTGTTAACTTCCAACGGTATTTTCGTCTTCAACCGCCGTTTCCATAGTAACGGTATTATTCTGATTGGTTGATTTTGAGATGATGTATTGTTATCAAAATTCGAATTCTTCGTATATCTTCTGATTACTGTTATTCCTCCATCTTCCTTCCTGGTTATTAAATATTGTCACTATAGTATTTATTCTCGTTCATAGATTATTTTGATACCCCACAAGCTTGGGTAATTTCAGATTTTAAGTTTTTACAATTATGTTAATGCTTGTTAATTACATTTCCTTTTGTATGATAACGCCTATTACAATATTTTGTGTTATAAATGATTTACAATTTATTCTTGGTGATTCCTTCACCTCAGATTTTCTAAATTCTTATTCAATTTGTTATAATTTTTGGTTGTTTGGTTCTGACAGTTATGTTTTTTCTAGGCCTGAGTAGCCATTATAGTAATTTACTTATTTCGTTCAAATCACTTTTTGGTTCAGCCTATTGGGCTTTACTTTGTTATTTTTATTAGTTGTGTTGTGTTTTGAGTCTGTAGGTGTGTTGTTTATTGTTCAATATTGCTTTCTCTATTTCAATCTTTAAAACATAACATTAGGCTTATGGACTGCACATTTCATTCAGCCATATCCTATTCATAACATTAACATGAACAATTTTTTATAAGTTATTAGAGTTATTATTTTGATTAAGAAATATCATCACTCCCTTCTAACTTATCCTTATTTGCTAATTTTTTTGTTTATAACACATATCATTTTTGTTGTGATAAACAACATCACTTTCTATTAAATTAATAACAGTCCCTTATAACTTAGGTGTCTTTGTTAGTTTTTGATTCCTTACTCTCTAAACAATTTTTATATTCCCTCCATGGTAACACCTTCAATTTATTCTATTCTGGAATCCTCCCTTTTTACTTACTACTGGCTATAATTAATCTTAACTCTATTGAACATCTTTTCTTAAATAAAAAAGTCATCATCACTTC